>CM029928.1:30750053-32135053 GCA_017639245.1 Myiopsitta monachus | reverse complement strand
TGAGCTTTGTTCACTGTTACTACGGTTTTATTCGACCCAGACAAATGATAACACACTTGCAGAACTTCCAAGTTTTGTTTTCACTCCCATGCAGAATGACAGCAAAACCTCTGCAACATTTTCATAAAAACAGAATCACGTTGAAATACTTTGTTTTGAATCAAAGCCTGCACAAACCCTGGCAGATAAGGCAGCAGTTTGGAACAGGAAGATCCAGTCCATGAGGCTGGAACACTGTTCATTTGCATGCTCCTACCCCTAAGTCTACCTTAAAAGAGGCAAGAGACTTGAACTCTGTTTGCAACACTTCAATTCAGGGCTGTAATCCTCCTGCAGTCTTCTGAACAGCGTAAATGTCTTTGAGATGCTGGTCAAACCAAGCAAAAACTGCTCTAGGTTTCTATGACTTTAGATTGATTCCTTCAGCTTGTGGGACAAGAACCCCCACGCAAATGGAACTGAATTTTAACGGTGAAATTCTCTTCTGTCTTATCACTGCCCAAACAAAGAGGAAAATTCAACAACATGAAATAAAAATTGGAAAACCCTTTCCTGTTCTTTTCTCCCTCCCTTGTGGCAGTCTATTCCTCTGCCAGACCCGTTAGCAGCTGCTTCTTGAACCTCCATGGAATAAGGATGATATTAAATGCACATACATGTATATACTGGTTTGGTTTGAACCAGTACTGTGGAATACAATAATTACCAAAATACAATTAAATTAATTGGGTTCCTAAAAGCATTCCAAGTGCACCAGCTGATAGTGCCACTGCATTTCAAACGTAGTCTGTCTCTAACATTTCATGTCATTTACAATTCCTTGGCTATCAAAGCCATGACCTACAGAGATTTTATGAAGTTTTTTAATCTTTTTGCTTGTTCATTTTGAACAGAGCCATGAAATGGTTTTTCTATACACTAGGCTGCCTGGATTATTATTACACCATGAATAGTTCTCATTATGGACTATGAGATATTCTGCTATAGGCAAAAAAATGAGGTGGGGGAAAACCTCACAAACTCCCCAACTACACAGGCTTGAAATCTGCATTGAGGCCACTTGGCTCTCTACCATCTAGCAGGTAGATTTTGATTACAAACACACTATGAACACACTATAAACCATGTTACTTACAGGCTCCAAATCTCTCATGCTTACAGGGAGCTCACGTATGGTAAGCAGGAGATCCAATCTCTGGCCTAAGTGGGGGATTTTACACATCTGCATAAAGTTGAAAAGAAAAGGACTCAAAAGCCGTGATTATATCAAAAGAAGCACATATCTTTCATAATTTGAGTAATTTTCTGCACCATAGTTTTCCTAATTTCTATGCTCATTTATTCATTTTATTCTAGGCCTTAAGTCTGTAGATATGCTATGGCACATACCTGAATACGCATTTTGCAAATGCAAATTTAAGAAGGCACTGTACACTCCTAAGGCCAGACATTATTAAAATCAGTGACTCTCATTTCTTGTAAGAATGGCTAAACGCATACGGTTTTACTCTTACAGGTTTTGGAAATCTAGCTCAGAATAAATCAGCTCCTACTTTGGAGGAGAGGGAAGGCATGTGATTTGGAGACACAAAGGGATCCATACAGTTCTCTTCGTCTACCTCTCCCTACTCTTTATCAGATAAATCCTCTTCTACTGATTCTAGCCGAGAGTGTAAATCTAAGTTACAAGCAGCAGCTTCTTGTAGTGGTTTTATCTAGGAGAGAGTCTTAGAAATGGCACACCTTCTTACCTCTAGCATAAACTGATCCACCACGTGCAGCTCTGAAGAAGACCCTTTGAATGACTGGTACCTTTCTGCATCTTTTGGTGTTGGCATGTACCTGTAAAACAGCAAACGAAAATCAGATGTCCACTTCCTCTTCATTCTGTATTGCTGTAGCATAAAACTACCATTCCATTCCTTCAGAATTCCCTACTGTTTCATGTGGTTTATGTATTGCATATTTATTCTTCAACTATTGGAACTTTATAGAAATTTGAGCCAGCTATGTGATGTAAAGCAACAATGATCTGCAGATACATCTGCATGTCTGGAAATGCTTAAATTTGTATATAAGGCTGGAAAATAACAGTCAGTGCTGTTCACCTGCTGATATACAGTCAATTTACAATGGCATGGGCTTGGTAAAGGTAAAATCATGCAACAGAAAAGTTAAGGCCATAATTTCCAGGGACGTTCATCAATTCTGATTTCCATTGTTTTCATCGATTTGAGAAACATATCTGCCAATATTTCCAAAGCACCTAGGAACAACACACACTTTTTGAGTGGTTGTGGCCATGCTGGCTCAGCTTGACTCCAGCAATATCTTCAGTGAAAAATTAGCAGAAAAGCAGAGAAAACTCATGCTGTGGTGTGATTAAACAATGGGCCCCACTGTCTGACTGACTCCTACCTCTAAAACGTTTTTAACTACCCGTGAAACAAGGTTGGACATGTTAGCATGTGACACAACTTTCTTCTTTCTGCGTAAGGTAACAGAATATTGTTCCACAGCACTCCAGAGCAGCAGATTCTTAAAAGTTGGCATCTTTAAACATGCCTCCACTTGGAAAAATAAACACACTACCACAGTTCTCCTTGTTTGGAGATCTTTCTGCCTGACTGATACACTATGGGAATTCATAGCATACCTTAAGAAAATTAAATCGATGTAATAGCTAACACAGGACTGTTAAGAATCTTAAATAAGTATTCAGGTCTACTATCATCTTCTTCTGCAAACAACCAATTGAATTTGTAACAGCTGTGATTAAATATTCATGGAGATTTATTTGCATTCCCATTAAAAGTTAGGAAATTTATTCAAAGATGGAAAAAATAACGTAAAGATTTTAGCATGTTAAATGCAGGACAAACAATAAAGGTGCTTTTTTTACTGTTGTCAATAATTTAATATGACATTTCCATTGAATTATTGCTGGATTTTGTGTTATAATATTAATAACTCAATTACAATATATATAATAATATATATAATAATATATGTGATATATATTCCATTCATCAGCCTTCAACATCAGGAAACAAGTGAAGTCTCACTTAAAAATAACAGTTAACTGTTGGCAAATGAAAAGGGTTTTACTTATCATTAAAAATAGTTTGACTTTTAAAGCAAATTCAGGGAACAATTTTGTTTAAAGCTGACAGCAAACATCTTCATTTAATCAGAAGTCTGATATCACATCGACTTCTTTTAATGTATTGTGTACACAAAATGAAACTAGTAGATTATCTAGCTTTAAAGCTTAAAGCATTAAAGAATGGAAACCATGGAAAAGGAAGCACAGGAATATGTGAATGCATTCCATAGATATATCTTTACATGAACGCAACTCGGAATTTGTGCAATGAAAAATCTCCCATTGTTCTGAAAAATTAAGTTTATAGGAAAAAGAGTCCTTTGCTATTGATTCTAAGACATCAGGAGAGAGAATTTTTCAGAGAACTATGGAATTGTTTCTGTATCAAAATAAGTCCTGAAGTTTCTACTGATTTTCCACCGCCTCCGCTCACGTTCACTGGATACCTGAGCAGGAGGGCATTTTGCTCATTGCTCACAGGCTTTAAAATGTGATCATGGGTTTGGCTTTAATTATTTTTCATTCAGCAATAATAGAATTTAGACTTCCTGCTCAGGCTTAGACAGTGTGACAGGTATAATTTGCACAGAGAGGAATTTTCCAGCCACTGACTATCCTGCTTAAACTCCTGTAATAACCACAGGCTCTCAATTAGCTGGAGGACACATTTTAACGGTAAAATTTTCCCTCATGGCACCTAAATCAAGTGGAAATATCTTCAAAAGCACCAAGTGTCCAGCTACTTGTGTTGTGCCACATCCACGACAGTGAATTGCACAAGAGAAACTTCTAAGTGTTTATGTTTCACGATAAGAATCTGCTCCTTTGATGAGATGTCTGAATGGGAGACAAAGACCCTGAACTGCCTTGGAAATCCAACCCTTAACTCTGAAATGCATCTCATCTATTTCAGTACTGCTTCTTAAACTATTGGGTGGAAAAATTAGCTTTTTTTCACTGCAAGATTTATACATACATTCCTAGATTTTGGCAATAAATAAGAATCCTTGATCATATATAGCATAGAGTAATAGAGCATCCAATATCTCTTACAAATTCCACTCCTAGAAACATTTCCTCACCATTACTGCTATCAAAAGAAGACTGAAATCTTCAAGTAAAAAATATAATCTTTCCATTTTCATTACCATTATGATTATTACAATTGGATAATGGCAAAGTCCACAGATGCTGTAAATTAGTGATCTCAGTGGTGCTACCAATTTCAGCATCATGTTGGTCCTGCACTGAATCTGCAGTGCTGTATTAGGGCTTGAACAGCAGAGTGTGGTCAATGTTTTCCTTCAAAACACATATACATTGACATATTCAGTGTCTTGTTCACGTCCCTTTGTACTTCAGGCAAGGTGTATACAAACCATCTCACAGAACACTGATTCCATACTACATGTCTGTTGTTCCCGTTCAGATCACTTTCTAAGTACAGACATGATTCTACAGACTTTAAAATTACTGTTGATACATTGATTAAGATAAGGATTTTCAGGTCAAAATTAAACTCATCCCACAAGTAATAGAAATGTCAGTTATTTTTTTCCTTGCTTTCTTTGCCAGTGTCATCTTTTTCCAAGCTCACTTTAGCAAAACACTTTCTCTTTTCCTCATTTTGAAGCAAGAAACAGTTTCACATCAAATTTTCATATGAATGCATTTAATAAATGGCCCAAGAGTTACATGGGGACTGGGATGTATTACAGATGCTACTCTAGGATCCCACTTCTTCCCTTTCTTTCCACTTCTTAAACCAGGCAAATAGGCACAATCCACTTCCTATAAATTTCACATACCAGTAGTTTGCTTTCACTCCTGGGATCTATTTGTCTCAATGTAATAAATCAATTTTTAATGATACAGAAGTTTGCATGCTGCTTTAAACCCACAAATCTCTGCCACTCAGAAATACCGATATTCTTAAAATCCCATCATCCCATGAAGCTCCTTTAACATTTCTCTGCCTTCCTCCTCTCCACACCAATTTTAAATCTTGCATTTCTGATCCCATAATAGATAGTAAGACTGTAGTAAGAGATATTGTAGTTTCCTCATCAAGTTACACCAGCTCACTGCCTCAACTTATTATTTTACTAACTCTGCTCCTCATAAGTATTTCACAAAATCATGTCATATTTGTTGTCAGTTTCTTGCAATCTCTTTTCCTACATAACATGGGGAAAAGTGATATTTTGGAGGCATACACTAAAATCTCAGTTACAAAGACTGAGATTTCCTTGTGCAACCCTAATACTGTGTTCGCAGTCAGGATAGATCCAATATCTTGGTAGCATCTTTCCCAAACTTCACATTATTTGCAGAAGATTATGCCTTCTCCAAACAGTAGTCTGTATTATGAACAAACAATTGAACCCCAAAGATTACCTTCTCAGTGCTGTAATCTGCTCATCTGTAAGTCCACCATTCTCTTCATGTATAATGTATAGTTTTTCTTTCAGCTCACTTGGTTTTATACGGAAACTTTTAAGGAAAATGTCTGGAGGAAAAAGATTCTTAGATTACTTAGAAGACAATGCTCAAGGAAAGGAAAAATCACCCCAATATTTCCTATTTTCTTTCCAGATATAAGAAAAAGAAACAACCCAAAACTAAGGCAAGAACTCAGCCTTTGAATTTTCTTTAAATATACATAGTAGTAGTCAAGCAAATATATATTTCTGTCCATCAATGCTTGCAACAGAACTATCAAGCCACTGTTGTCAGAAGATACTCAAGTACTTGCTCATATATATTCCTGTTGTACTCAGCTCAACAGTCAAAATAGTTCTTTTCCAAATAACAACACAACATATTGACCTATTATAATATTTTGAAGGTTAAAGAAATTAATTTTTCAAATTATTTTAATTTGGTTTACTTAGCTTGTTTAATTTCTAGGATTCAAAAGAAGGTAGGTAGAGTCTATGCAAGAAAAATTACTGCCAGAATGAGTAAGGCTGCCTGGGATACAAAAGTGCTCATTCATTCCACACTGCCTGATACTCTAAAATTCAATTAAGTGTTTTCGTAATGTTTAAGACTTCTGTTCTGACATGGGGCTGGCTCATAATACACATTATGATAGGAAAATGGAAATAAGATTGTTCCTCAAACAGGTGAAGAGCCATTTGTAAAGCTGTTGCTCCCCAAAAGACCACTTTGTCGTACTGGTTAATCTTTAGTTGCCGTCTGTCTCCATCATCGTCACCAAAGCATAAAGGTAAGACAGGAAGCACAAGGAAGTGAACAAAAGGCAATAGCAGAGAATCTAAAAGGATTCATGCCAGTGTTGGCATGAAACTTTTCATGCCAGTCCTTGCTATGACAGAACTCCCAGAGCAGCAAAAGGGGATTGGGAAGGAGAATTCAGGAAGGATGTCTATGATGCACTTTTTTCAGGTTTTCTTTCTCTAATTCTAAAAAGCAATAGTTTTTCAGGGTTATAGGAACTTGCTGTGGCTCAATTCAGCTATTAATGGTTCTCAGGAGACTGTTGACCAATGAAGTATATACCATTTATTCTTCCTCCAACACGCTTTCCACTCTTTTAACTTTATTATAAGATCTAAAGTTAGTGCTAAGCCTGGCAGAATCTTCTTTTTCCATCTTATGCCTTTTATGCCTTGTAGCTTTTGCTTCCCTATGCCTTTTAACCATGTATCTTTTCAGGAGTAGTAATGTCTACAGACCAAAACAGAATGAATAACTCACAGTAAATATTCATTTTAAAATTTTCACAACCTGTCTATAAAGCATTTAATAATTTCTTGAATGGTGAAAGCAGCTGCTGAGTAACTTCTAGTCACCAGACTTTGCCAAAGTATTTTCCTAAGCAAAATAAGGGTTATAAATGAGGGAAATTGGGTCCCATACAGAGAAACAGATACCAATCAAGTCACAGAAGCTGGTATTTTGAATCACAAATCAGATTTTCACCCACTGGATCCCATGTTGTTGGACAAAGATATACATTATGGTGTCTCCCCAGACTTTTTCATTGAAAATCTGAGGATTGTTTTCTTGTATCTCTTTCTGGTACCTGTTCTCTGTGGCAGATTTTATTTTGTTTTGAAGAACCCACTAGATGACTTAACTTTTATTTGCATTTTCTTGTATATTGGGCTTGAATTCACTGTGTAGATCTTCTCTCAACTCTCATTTTTCTCTTGTGTTCAGAAAGCCACTCAGATTGTCGAGAAATTTTAACCTACTGGCATTTGGGAGCTTCATCTTTTTATTCGTTAATTTAAGAACTGTGGTTTGCAGCACTTGCAGGAAGATTAATCAGAATTCTCATGATCAAATTAACTTTTGATCTAAGTAATGCCCATTATAATAAGTATATGCCAAAAATCTCACTGACAGGACTTCAAGGATAAGATTAAGAAACAGACATAGAATGTCTCAATGAAAAAAGTTGTAAGAAGAATAGGATCAAAAGGAAGAATGGTGCTATTTGCAAACCCAAAGAAAGAAATTTCCTCAAAGAAACTGCAATAATTTAGTAGATAAAAGTGCTATTACAGGATTCTTTTTATCTGCAACAGCACTTTCGTATCACTCCCTTTTAACCCTTCAAATTGTTAGTCAATGGATGCAATAACTCCAACAAGTTATCTCCATTTACTGTTCCCAATTAAAACTTTACACAATCTCCAAAATATACTCTCCTATCAATATTCATAAAGATGAAATCATAAAAACTTAAAAATTAGCTGCCCCAAATTCTTTACACACGTAACATTTCTTAAAACATCACTAGGATATAGAACTTTTTTGGAAGGGCATATCTGTAATAGAAATCAGAGTAGTCTTTTAAGAACAATTACTCTTGCTCCTTTAATATTTACCACTTTTCATCAAAGTAATTGAAAGACCTTTATATCCTTTTTTTAGTAAGACTAGAACTATGTGTTGAACTGCTTCATTAGGTGTGAAAGACTGCTGTAGGTCAGGTCTTCAGCAGAATCATACTTGGGATGTAAGAGGGAAGAATCCTGTTCATGATCGTTCAAGACAGCCATTCACAGTCTAAGCCAGAGAAAAACCAAGAGTGTTCCTGCGACGTGGCTTGTAGCTGCTGCAAAGGCTTCCTTCACCAAGCCATCTACACCCACACAAATGTTCCTGAATATTCAATATAGGAGAGAGACTGAGCACAGCTCTCAAAGTTCTAGTGGCCAAGCAGTTTCTGTTGACTTGTTTTACCTTCATAGCCCGCAGAATCTGAAAAACCTTTGAAGTCAGAGATTCCATAGGTGTCAAACGTGATTTTTACATATCTGCCCTAAGACAACAGCATCACAGCTCAATGGCCCATCCACATGTCTTGTGCAAGTGGAGAAGCTCAGTGCTTCTACTCTACATCATGAAGGACCACATTTAGAGCAACTGAGCCATAGACCTATATTTATAAATGAGTAGAAGGGCACTAAGTTAACGAATGATTTAAACGCAAGCTTGTCTCATTGCCTATAGAATGGGAGAAAGTACAAATAGAAAATGCATGCGGTGCCTACCCCAGGCTTCCAGATAGGAGTACACAGTTGTTATTAATACACTTACTGAAGTTGTGCGCAACTTTTCGGTCTAACATGATGTGCTGATTCACTGAATGTTCATTGCCCGAAAATACTGCAATCTCCTGGAGCTGGAACTGGTCACAGAGTCTGGATACATCGATTTTTTTCTTGCATGGGTCACATGATCCCCAGACAGATTTTTGAATCTAAAAATATAGGAGTGACAGGGTAAGCAAAAATCCAAAGAACAGAGGCACTTTGCTCCATCCAAACACTGAGAAGGGCATCCAGGCTGTTTTGTGGCACAGCTGTACTTCTGTGATAACTTGTAATACAGGCTGCAATGCTGTTTTTCTTTAACAGCTACCATCAGTTTCATCCTCACCTTATCACAAGGAACAACATCCCAGTGAAAGGCTTTGGTTCTCTTTGTCAATGGAGAGAGGCTGCAGGGTTGCGGGAGTGCAGGTGGAGCTGGTGGAACCTCTGCCTTGCTTCTGGGAAGTGGAAGAGGTGGATGATGCTGGGGCTGATTCCCTCTCTGCAGCCTTTGTCTCGGGGCTTGAAGACTTGTTCAGACTGGCTGTTGCAGAACTCGCACCAAAGTGGAGGACCTCCTCTTTCTGTTCATTCAGAGGTACCGTGAGATCCTCATAATCGGCTTCAGAGAAGGTGCATTCTTGAGACCCCTCCTGAGGCAGCAAGGCGCCCTTGCGCAGCTGACAGTACCTTTCTATGAGAGAGACCCACTCATTCTGGAGCTTGCTAACATCCTCCATCCTGTTATTTTGGACAGTAAAGGGTATACGAAACCTGAAATTTAAGAATGTCATATATAAAGACAAGGAAGTGTAAATAACATGCTGACTAATACAGCCACAGATATTTCTTATTCAATCAGAATGATGTTCAGCTGGTTTACTGGTTAAAAGGAGCCCAGTGATGCTGACTGACCTTTTCAGACAGAGTTAATTGCTTACAAGTCTAGGGTTAGAGAGCTGAAGTTTTGCCATATATTGACTTTGTGGAGCAGTTACCTCATAACTCCTCTTCACCTTGGGAGAAGGTGAACAATGAGCTCTGGTTTACTGTGACTGTTGCACAAGCTAGTCAGAACTTGATCACACAGCTGGCCTATCAAGCTGAATGACATACTTCTTCACTGGCTCCTGACATGACAACTAGGCAAGCTTTTGTTGACAGTATTTCAACTTCTCTTCTCAATCCCACAACGTGGTACTTTTAATTCTTCTTTAAAACACTCATCAAATCACTGCAGAACAATGGGAGGAGTAATTACATAATTCTGATGGCCTTGTTTCTCCACTGTTGCATTTTGTTCTGGGACATTGAGATTCTCCATTGCTTGACCTTGTTTTCAGTACTTCTGCTTTAACAAATTATTAATTACCAACTATACTTACAAATAATTGTGTTCTTTGGTCTGAATTGAAAAGGTACTGCATCCATTTTCCTTGCTGACACTCACATTACCACCTGTCAAGTTAATTGTAGTTGTTACAGGGTCTGCAGTGTTGTTCTTTCTTCCCAGACCTGTGCAATATAAAGCCAATTCTCCTTCACGTAGTTGTACCAAGTACCTGTAGGACACGGAATGGAGATATAGCTCATTCTTCACATTGTTAAAGCATTTTCTAATGTCAGTAGGTCTCTACATTTTTATAGCATCTTCCACGGAACAGGTACAATGTTCTCAAAGCATAAAACCTTTGCGACAAAGGCTTTCTATTCTCATTTGACTCATAAGTAAACTGTGATATAACATATGAACTTCCAGCCTGCCACGTCTAATGAGAGAGCTAAAACTAAGATTTAACTATCAACTAAAAATTGCCCAAGTTCTGCTAATTTGTTAGCCACTCTCTGTCCATCTCACTCCATGTATTCCTTTCAGGTTTTTGGGATGGTGGGTCTTTTAGACTGAAGTCTTAAAGTAATTCTCTGTGTGGCTGAGCAGCGCACAATTCAACAAGGCTTCAGAATTTCTGCCTCTTGTAGGTTCCACTGCCATCAAGCTATAAACATGTCACCATGATATAAGTTAGTGCCCAGTCTTATAGTCCAATAACTCTCTCTCAGAAATGCTCCCTGTATGCTTTTACTCCATAAGGTCTAAACCTGGTCCCTCCTCATTCCCAGGAGTCACCTGGCAGGAAAGGGTCAAAGTATTCTGCTCTCAAGGGCTTTCATCAGAACTGACTGTGCCAAATTTTGGGTATTATCTATTTAAATGGTAAATTAATCCTTGCAGAAATTGCATGACCATGCACAGATTCTATTTACAGCACAATCTTCAGCTTCAGTCTCTGCTCTAGGATTCTGCTCTGCTGCTTATAAAAAGCAGAGCTTTACTGTATGCACTTTTTATTCTTATTCAAGCATTTACATTTTCATTTTTCCTGAGGGTTACTGCATGTCTTTATCATTCTGACAGTTCTATCAGACCTTTCTTTTCTTCCACTCTCTCTTCAAGGTGTGGCTAGTTGATTAAGGTCTTCTATGAGGAATTTAAATAAGGTTAGCTGCTCCAGAAGAATTAAACATAAAATACAAATTGCAGCTATTCCCACATAAACAGTCCAAGAGATAAGAATTGTTTAATGGAGCTGGCAGTTATATTGATCTCTCCTTTCTTTAAAGCAGGAACTTATAGCTTAATCGGATCTCCAGATGTTCCCACCATTATTTACTTTGCCCAAAAAAAGAGAGGATTAATATCAAGCAGAAAGCAACAAGGGCTTTGCTTCGCCAGATAAATAAAAATCAATTTTTTTTGTTAACAAACTTGTTAAATGTTGCAAAGTAACAACTCTTGGGCACACTTGAGGATGGCGTTTGCAAGATTTACAGTGGTAGCCTTTTAAAAACAATTAAAATCATTATCTCTGAAGTCTTTGAGATAATTGCTCTGTGCAGATAATTACAGTGTTACATTTTTTTCATTAGCTTTTGCTAGTCAGACTTTTTTTTTCTCTCTCTCTCTTTCTGATGGTACAGAAATTTCCAGGTATTTTAGGAGCTGCCTCAGTGGAAGGGTGGATTGTCTGTAGAATAGGTAGTGAACTATGTCAAATCACTGCATCTGGTTCACTAGTTCAGTAATAGAATAAGCAGAAGCAAAAGTTGTGCTTATCTGTGATGTTCAGAGGCTGAACAAAATGATAGTGATGGTCCATTCCCTACTGAATAACGACTCCTGTCTCTAAAACCACCACCCCATTAGGCCACCATGGTTGGTCACTGCCACAGGAGGGAAGTACAGAACATTACAAGAATGAATAATGAATTTTGGGGCAGCCACTTTGGCCAGTGTGAGTCAGTGTTCTCTAGCAGGACTCATACGTCTCTGCTTTGCCAGTGTGCTTCTCCTTTTCCTTATGATTGACAATGGAGTAAAAATTCAAGAGGTAAACATAAAGACTCACACTAAAATCACTCTGAACACTATTTGTGTCATTTATGCACATTAAGTCTCTAGTACACAACAGAGCTTCATTTTGTTCGGTACCACTATTGCACTAACAGTTCATTTCAGTGTTTTCATCCCACGCCATTTTGGCATCTACATTTTAACCTTAAAAAGACATTAAAAAATTAATTTTTTATCAGTAAATTAAAATCTTTTTTATCAGAAATTGTAACGAAATCCGCAGCCCAAAGGTCTACAAAAGTGCAGTTCATACTTCACCCATTCAGTGCATGTACAAGTCTTTTGCTGCAAATCCAGCAGTCCTTCATGTATCACATCACATTCTGCAGGTCTTCCAAAGCTTGACTCTGCTGGTCTCTTGCACGAATTGCTCTGTATGACTCTGCTCAGAAGGTATGTTATCTACATAATAAGTGGCAGCAGAAAGAGTGTATTTTCCATGTTAATTCCCTTGAATAAGACATTAATAGGTGGATTTTTCAAATATAAAAATGATAGACAACACTATGAGCAGCAGCCAAACGGGTAAAATAAATTAACGTAAAATAAATAGGGTTTTTCTATGATGATAAACTACTTAACTGCAATTTGGTTTTATGCCCACAGTGCTAAATCTACCAGTGTAAGGAGAATATAATTTCGTTCTAGAGGGGTTACTGTAAAACATTTTTAATTTATTATTTTTTAATTCATATACAAAGCAATCTAGGACAAAGGTTTTGTTCAGCTCACTTCAAGCCCAAATAGAACTTGATTGACTTAGCTTGAAGTCTCAAACAGCAGGAAAATGAAGGCTTGCCTAGTTGAAAATAGCATGGATTAAGGTGGGTGTGAATTTAAAGTGTTCTTTTTGTTATACAGGGCCATATTTGAGTGATTTTACTACTGAATACATGTTCCTTTTTGAGCTCTTCTGTTAAATGTAATCTACTTTGAACATTAAGCTAATCAACCATGAGGTATGGTTCATCTGGAATGAAAGTTTCTGCATGTGAAGCGTTAAGTTTCATGAGGAATGAATCCCTCTGCAAAAAGAACCTTAAAAATGGGTCACAGCAGGAGTCTGGGTGCAAACTTTTCCATGCTTTTTGAGAGTCTGCACCTCAACATAAGTTGTGCAGACGGATTCAGTGCTTCAGCAGTGGGATGACACAAGCTGCAAGACTCAACCACCCCTGAACACACAGGACATCTGCATTCACATGAAGAGCTAGTGCTAATGTCATGACTCCAGTTTCTTAGGTTTCAGTGTAAAGCCTAATTATGATAACTGCTTGGAATATTTAATTGAACCTAGAACTCAAAAGGAGCAGAAACCTCAAAATGAAATAGCTCATACAAAATCTTACAACACTGAATAATTTAATTAAACAAATATCTAGTTCATTCTCCTTAAAAACATGCATTTTAATAAGTATCTTATATATAGAATAAAAAGTGCTTGGAAAATTTCAGTTAAGATTCAACTGTGCACATTGTCAATTTTATTTGCTTGTTTTAATACAACCTCAGACCAGTTACATTCAGGGTGCAGTTGAAGAAATGCATCCACCTTCATATCATGTCCTGAGCTGGCTTTACATCTTCAACCTCAGTGAACTGGTGCAAAATACTGAGGCCAAACTTTATCCTGAACTCACATTCTCTTTGTTCTATGTACAAACATACGTAGAATAAAGACAAACCTAATTCTTTCTTTGCACAATGCACAGCATAACAATGCCCATGTACGATCAGGACATGCTGGGTACTACCATGTTGTTATTTATAGCAATCTGTCTGTGACATTGTAAAAACTTACCTTCCTTTTATCATCAAGAGACACTGCTTCCAGCTCATAATCTTGTCGCCCATGAAACACAATGCTGAAACGCCTCCTTTCAGTATCTTCACAGGCTTTGACTTGTGAGAAAGGGAACTGTTTCTTAATCATTCCTTTTTCAATGTTAAAAATGGTCCTTGTGTTGAAATCAATCTGGAACAGAAAGTTCTTCATTACTTTACATTTACTTTATTTCATCACTGCTCTTCACTGGAAAGGAAAGAAAGCATCCCCAATATTCCCATGCAAGGGCATTTAGATAAAGGACCAGCTTAGAATATGTATCTATCTTGTCCATGAATAGAATTTAAAAAAAATCATATTACATCATCAAGATACTGTATTATATTTGATTTAGTTTCAAAACAAACAGATATTCATTGTAACTCCGTTTCCCTATCTCTGTTGATGAATATGCATCAATTTATCACTGTGAAATATTATTCCATTTTAAATTCTCCTTGTCTTGCACAACCCAGTGCAAAAACTTCCCATTCAGCAGTAGAGGTAGCACAAATTTATGGCATGACCATCTCAGCAGAGATTCAACTTATGCCCCAGTACTAACACAAAGTGGACGTGGCTATTTCTACAACAGCCACTTCTGTGTCAGGAAAAGACAATACTGTTGACAAATTACTTTTTGATCTAAACATTATTGTGTTTCAGTTTAGATCTTAGCTATCACAGATTTTTTTCCTGTATGTATATAAATATAAATATGTATATATACAGATGAAGGGAGCAATGATAATGGGCAATGAATTTGCTGTCTCACAACTACAGCAATTAAAAATTGTTTGCTTCAAAATAAGATTATTATTCTTCCACCGCACAATCTATATTTGCAGTGTTAAAAACTGATATAGTCAGATTCCAGTATGTGTTCTATGTGCCAGTCCCTGCTGAGCAGAAACAGCTTTCTTGACATAATGAGAATCTTATTTGACTGCCCAACTTCAGTGAATACAGCCAACAGAGAAGACAAACTCAGAGGAGACTCAGATCTCACTGGGCTAGATATTTATCTTTGGTCATAAATGATTCTTGGTACCTTTCATTCCTATAGTGCAGACCGTGCCAACCAAATGCTACCACCGTGGCCTTTCCCTCCATTCTGTTTATAGCAAGAAATCTTCAAAGCAGAACCATTATCGTTATTATCTCTGACTTGTGATGGCTGCTGGTAACTTAGAGAACTGGAATTAAACTACTTCAGATTCTTAGACTGATAACTTCCATATATAATATGGCTTTCTCCATTTTTCCACCAGCTTTATGTCTTAACAAATAATCTTTTCATTCCAAAAACCACAGGATATTGAGAGAAATAAAGAGATCATGCTTTCTACAGTTCAGATGTAGTAAACAAAAAAAAAAAAACCTATAGCATGTACAACTTGGACTTGCTCATTACCAAATTTGGCCAAACTGCAGGAAAAAGACAGTGCAATCCAGTTTCCTGGAAACAACATGAAACCTTTGTCACTGGCTTCATGGAACTGGAAATCATTATCAGGTGTTACCAACAGAAGTTTGCTTTAATATCATACAAGTCAGTAAAGCCTTAGGGGTTCACCGTGCCAAAAAATACAGTAACCAGAGATGAAGTGCCAAATGAATCTTCTAAGTATCCCCAGGAACATTTCTTTTGAAGGTTCTAGAGAGTGCAGTTGAAATGATGTCCTGTCAGGTGGAACAGATACTTACTATCATCAGCACACACCACTTGTGTGCAGATGCACATGTCACCTGTGTGCATTTACTGCTGCCAGTGAATAAGAACAACTCCCAGGCAGAACCTATTATAATCAACCATCTTTGTGACTGTTCTGGGTTCAGCTGGTGCAGCACCGTGGTTTTGACTTTAGCCTGAGAACAATGCTGATAACACCGATGTTTTTAGTTAAGTGATGTTTACTCTGATCAAGGACTTTTCAGTTTCATGCTCTGCCTGTGAGGAGAGGCACAAGAAGCCAGGAGGAAGCAGAGACAGGGCACTTGGCCCAGACTAGCCAAAGGGGTATTCCATACCACAGCATGTCATGCCTGGTGTAAAAACCGGCAGGAGTCACCCAGAAGGCCCATATCTCTGCCTGGGTCGAGCTGTGTATTGGTCGGCAGGTGGTGAGTAGTTGTATTCTCTCCCCTTGTTATTTCCCTTATCATCGTTATTATCAGTGGTAGCAGCGGTAGCTTTGTGTTATACCTTAGTTACTGGACTGTTCTTATCTCAATCCATGGGATTTATATCTTTACAGCTCCCTCCTGGAGAGGTGGGAGGAAGAAGGAGAGTGAGCGAGCAGCTGCGTGGTTCTGAGTTACCGGTTGGGCTTAAACCACAACAGTGACCAATCATGTTTTTTAGAGGTGAAATAACCTCTTAGCTCATGAAGTCTATTCTATAGCCTTCCCAAGGACTCAGTAGAGGGAGTTTCAGATACTAACCCAGAATGCTTTCAGCATAAAAGATAGAAGCTTTTTTAGTATCTTCCACCCCTCTGATTGGTAGCTGAAGAACAAGGTTTTTTTTACGCTATCTCATAGCATTAACTGAGCAACGCAAGCATCCTCTAGCTTTTATATATTGCTTCAAAAGTGAGAATTTTTGAGGCTTTACCTGCAAAATTCGTTTCTGCCACCGATAGTGTTTGTATTTGTAGATTATGAAGTTAAATTGTGAGCCAGTTAGCAAATCCTGTGAATCCTGAAAAACAGAAATCAGCAATATGTTACAACACTGCTCTAATTTTTGTCCACTCAAATCCAATCATATTTGCAGCTTAAATCTCCCCTTATGAACAGTATTCAAACAGCACTGGAGGCTTTGCAGAGGAACTCCACATGGAGATACATGGAAGCATTCTTCTGACTTGACTTTCACAAAGTATAAAATATCCACAAGTCCTGCTGAATTAATGAAGGGATCACAGATTATGATGGAAGATGAAAGGGAGAGCAGGAAGACAGACAGAAGAAGAGAGAGTTCTAATAATTAGCTATCACAAAAACTTAACATGGCAGAAGTCGAAAAGAAACCCTTTCTCTTCTTACACCAAGAATGCATTTCCACAGTCTTACACTGTTGAGTTTGTATTTTTGTGACTGCAGCCCTTCTGCAAAACTTGTGCTGCTTTTCTATTGGTATTTACTTGTGCTTCTACTTCTTTCCAGCCAAGAAGTTAATCAGCAGTTCAGAAAGTTATTTTACAAATTCCAAAATGCACCAGATTTATCTCAAAATCTCTCTCTGCTCCTGTGGCACAAAAAGAAAACCCAAATTGCATCATTAGCACATGATAAGATTTCACTGTTTCCTGGAGATGCTGCATAAAGAGGCTGGTTCAAAAATCCAGAGCTGAAGGGGAAATAGATGGTGAAAATTTCTCCAAAGAATTCTCTTCCGGCACTTGTGTGGTGATGATGGGCAGAGACTGCAATGAGAGAGAGACTGAACAGGGACCAGGGAGAGTTCAGGGTTGATGTTCTAATACACACAACTAATGTGCTCTTCATTCTCAAAACCTTTTCACTCATCAACAGCAGTTAATACTTTTCTCAGGAAAGAATTTCCATGCTTTTTATAAAATGTAAAAATGCCATTTTCTGATTGTCAGTGAAGAGATGAAGGTTTTGTAAAGAAATTACATTGTTTTGTCTCAATCTGATCCTGAAATAATCTCTGGACTAGAACTCTCAGTCTCATCAACCTATGCTCAGCAAAGCTATGATGTTGTATGATGTAGAACCCAAGCCCAATTTTAAGCCATATTTACACTGATTCTAACTTTTGCCTGACAAAAGGTCAGAGCCAACCCTAGGCAATGTTAGAACTGAAGTCATGCTGGCTAAGACTTTGTACTTTGTAGCCTGCCATTTGTGTGGCCATGCATAATGCTGAGTTATCAGAGCTCTTCTATGATTCTATTCTATGATTCTCTTATGGTGACCAGTCATGCCCCAGGGACAGCCCAACACTAGAAGACCCCTCAGAGTTTAGATCAATCATTTTCCTGTGGTTCTTCACAGTATCATGCCAAAGATTTCACCCTGCATTTATTGTTAAAGAGCTTGATGTTACACTTGGAATAAACTCATGTGGACACATCTGATGTAAATTTAAACTACTTAAGGTAATAACATCAATGTAGCTGCAGTATCTACACAGGATATCCATTACTTAGGTTACAGGTAGCATTAGCCGTTAGTGCCTAACATAAACTGGAGTGTAGAAATTTTCCCAAGTTGGAAATACATCTTTGAAAGCAATACAGACATGCTCCTAATGCTCATCCAGGCTTTTCAGAACATGCCCATGTATCTGAATGTCTTGGAAAACAGATCAAAGGAATGGCCTTACCTTTTCAGCATGCACTTCTTTCTGCTGTCAAATGCAAAGCTTCTTCAATGCTCACTTCTTTATTTTTCACCATGTTCATAATTTTGAGGATCTTTTCTTGGCTTAACTGGGGAAAAAAAAGTCAATCAAATGTTTTTAGAGACTGTTTTATATGTGGCCATTCAGGACACAGAGTGCTTGTGACAGTTACAGCTGTGCTAACTGCCATAGAATTACAATTTCGTTCATATTTCATGTTCTAGCAGTAACCTGCCCAGCAAATATAATCCCCCTTTGAAACCTGGTGAAAGCTCACAACATATCAAATATACAGGGTCTTTTGCAATTGTAGAAGGTGGGGTGGTAATATCTGGAGATGGGACTGACAGGAGGAAATACTTTTTAGTTAGAAAATCTGGTAAGAAGTGAAAACATCAATTTTGCATGATTGCCTGTTTCTTACCTTCAGTGTAAAGTACTGCACACAGACAACATGAAAGCAAAATCAGGACCATTAGAAATTTTCAGGGTAAAGGGTGGGGGGCAGAGGAGGAATTTGATGCTGGTACCAGCAGATAAAGCTGTCACGTGAACTTACCTAAACATGATGACAAGCCAGAATCACACTCCCCCTTTCTTTTCCCCAAAAAGAAGGCTACATACATTCTTTCAATGAGCTTACACACAAACATATGTCACTTCGAAGTGAAGCAGGTAGAGGTCGCAATGCCAAACAGAAATCAAGCAAAGAAAAAAGACAAATGGGGTAACCATGCACCCAGAACTCCAGCCGCTTACACTGTTGGGAAAGCTTTTTCACAGACTTTGTAGAAGGAACAAACAACCTCCCTTTGAGACAGACCAAAGAGTTTCCTCGTTTGATATCCATCCTCAAGCAGAATGGGGAATTTGGAAGGAGTGTGTAGGCTTTACCACCAGAGCTCAGGAACTTGTGATATTTTTTATGCAGCAGCTTAGCCACAACATTCAATTAGCTGCAATACACAATGCCTCCTACCCTCAGAGAGCACCTTCACCACCAGGAGATAAGTTACTGCAATAAAATCTTTCTTTCAAATAATCCATTTCAAACTCTTCCACGTGGACATATGGGTAAGGAGCTCACCCCATGAGCAAGGGGAAGGGGCAGCAGAGATGTCTCAGAGAAGGGGTTCCCCTATGTCCCTATTGCTGAGGCTGCCATGAGACTGACATGTTCAGAGCAAAGTAGCTCAAAGCATCTCAGCGTTGCAAGTAAACCTGAATTTGGCTACCCCAAGAACAATGCAGCAAGACCCGGAGCGGCTTTTGATGTTCTTATCATAGGGAAAACAAGGTGAAGAGCTGAAACAGGTGTTTTCAGAGAGCCAGATCCGCTGCCTGGGAGGGGGAAGGTGGATAGAAATCAGTGCTCCTGAGAGCTGCTAGTTGTGCCCCTCAACATAACTGCTGCCTCCATCAGCAGCCACCAAGCTGCTTCCAGACCTCCGAGGCAGGCAGAGCAGGCAGCAGGTCTGGCCACCCCAGCAACCCTCATGTCCTGACAGCCACTTACTTTACCCACACCTACAGCTTTCCACGTATATAGAAACATCTCTGCTAAAAACCCCAGGTACACAGCCCTGCAGCAGAACAAGATCCTCTCCACCCATCCAAGCACCACAGTCACCTGGAACAAGTCTCATGGGCAACGTAAAAATAACCGGTCACACCACGGAAGTCACACAACAGTAAGCCTAGAGGTTCTCTTTTTTTCAGAGCCACACTACACCGAACGCATTTTAACTTACCAACATCTCAACCAGTTTCTGATCAACAGAAACACTGTGTGTTTTTACTGCCTGCAAATAAAACTGGGAGTAAAGGAAGAAGAAATATTTTGGTTTTAAAGCCTTGGAATTTTCAATGCTAATATAAAGGTAACTTATGGCATAGCTCCCAGCTGCAAATAGTAATGTGAACAGCGAGGAAAGAATGAAAGCAGCCTGATGATTCATTCATGCTTGCTGAGGCACAGATGGATCCTACAATGACCTCCACATTCTGTATTTGAATTTTAAATGACCATATATTTACACACACATACACTGTATACAACCAGATCTTAACAAGATAATTCCCCACTGAACAGGCTCTGTGTAAGCAAACAGAATATGGATAAATTTGAATTGAAAAATAGAGTTTCCTTAAGGCTCTTTTGCTCTACAGCTTTAAAGCTCAGGTGTTCCTATTTAGACAGGAGCTCTTGATAGGAAACTGGATAGTATTTTTGCAACTGTTAGACCCTTTTTTTATGGAGGAGGGTTCAAAGAATTTGCGGCAGGCTGCCAATGATAACATAAAGATAATATAGCCTCATGTCAAAGGCACAAGCTGATTAAGAGAAGTATTTATTTCCTTCTCTTCAGTATGCAGTTCAATGAACAAGCTCAGTTCTCATTTGAATTTCACAGTGTTGTCCAGCTACACAATATATTGTGCACATTTCAGGGATGCGTCCTTACAGGGGCCAAGAAAACAAGAGTTTCAACATGAAAAATATGAGGCTTTGATTTATTTTTGTTTCTAGATGTCCTGGGTTCAGCAGCAGCAGTCATTTTTGTCCTTCTCAGTAGCTGGTGCAGCACTGTGTTTTTGACTTTCAGCCTGGGAACAGTGCTGATAACACCAATGTTTATAGTTATGGCTTAGAAGGTTTGGTTTGACCAAGGACTTCCTGAGTCTCATGATCTGCCAGGGAGCAGGGGAAGCCGGGAGGAAGCAGAAACAGGGACACCTCCCCCAGACTGACCAAAGAGGTATTCCATACCACAGTACGTCATGCCCAGGGTGGAAAAACTGGGGGTAAGAACCCAGAAGAGTTCAGTTCACGGCTTGGTCGTTGAGTGGTGAGCGGTTGTATTCTCTTCCCTTGTATTTCCCTGGTCATTATTATTATTGGTGGCTAGCAGCAGTGGTTTGTGTTATACCTCAGTTACTGGGCTGTTCTTATCTCAACCCATGGGAAGTACATTCTTTCGATTCTTCTCCCCATCCCCCCCAACCCCCCTGGAGTGGTGGCAAGAAAGAGGGGGGAGTGAATGAGCAAACTGCGTGATTCACCGCTTAAACCACGACACTAGAATATTGGTAATTTGGGTCACCATCCCTGTTCTCGTGTAACCAGGCTTCATATGCCCTGCAGTGCCCCAAGCACCGAGTACTTTAAGGTCTGTCTTTCTGGCTAAATATTCTATATAGAACCAAGAAACTTTGCCTCCACATTTCTGCCAAAAGCAAGACAAGGGGTATTTTTATTTGGTTTGGGATTGGTTTTGCTTTTTACCAAAAAAATACATTTTTGGCTCTTCATTCTACTTACCTTCATCAAAGGCTCCTTAAACTACAGTGAAATTCTGCCCAAGACATTGAAACAACAGGGAACTTTTCTTAATTTGCTTAATAATGGATGAAGAAAATGTTTTCACAGAAGAAGCAAATCGTGCTGTATGTTGCAAATTCAGGAAGGTTAGTTAGTAAGTTACTGACAGTTAATGCACTCCCCAGAGAGCACATAAAAGGCAGTGCTTGTACAGGTTATTTTTAACGACACCCTATTGTTTTAACATCTCTGTTAACTCTCTCTGCACATCCTGTAAGCAGGAAGGAAACATTTCAAAAGACAAGAGAGGCAAAGAAAGGCACTTTTCAGGTTATGAGAATCATTAAAATTATTTGTCAGAAGTCTATCTGGCTCGCTTTGGTTTCTGACAGCCACGTGATAGCATGGCACTTTTACTTGCAAACAAGACGTGAGTAACAGATCCTGACCTTTAGCACTTTGTATCTGTGGGGCTTTTTTCTCGGCACATCACAATTTATGCAATGCTCATTCCTGTGTTTATTTCAATTATATTTTCTTTTTCTAAAAAGAAACAATTTTTGTCATATTATCCACCGAAATGCCATTAAGTCAGATCGCGTTACGTTGCATGATAAAATGTGACTGGTGCAACACAACAGAGTGTTTTTATACAAGGTTGGATAACAAAACTTAGAAAAAAATGAAATGTTTCTATTATGAAGCATGCACATTAAGGAAATACATGAGATTATGTTAAAAATGCATTCATTTACCTGCCAGGTTAGAGAAGCTTAATACCGATTAAATTTTCATCACCCATCCAAAATTCAGTACAGCCACACAAATGATTTGCAGGAAAAAAAATCAACGCTCACAATTGAAGGAAGAGTGTGGGGCTCCAGGCATTCTCTGTATCTCCATTACTCTGAAGGGTGAGGCTTTTATCTTTTTTGGCCTAGACATGTGTAAAATGTGTTTAGTGGCAAGATATGAGATTTCTGTCTTGGGCAGCTGCCAACACAGTATTTTATATGACCCCTTCCAGGGCTTCTGTTTACCCAGCACAGTCTCACAGGAGGCTCTAAGAAGTATGGAGGGATTTGCATGTAGTTTTCATGCTGTGGAAACATTACTGCAATGACTCCAGAAAAGTCCCCAGAGCTTCTGAGCATCAGCCAAGGAAGAGGGGTTAAAGCCACATCATATGAGTAATTTACTGTTGGCTGGGCAAAGCAGTGGAAGGCATGCAGAATGTGGATAATGGTCAAGGATAAGACAGGCTGATGTCTTCCTGTGTCTTTTCTTTCTGACTTTCATTCTCTAATACATACTGGTTCACTTTCCTCAGTTGACCACAGGATTGCTTTGACTCCTATGCAGTCAGTGGAGATACCTGGGCTTCTCTAGGTGGTAATTCACCACATGCAAGACCTGTCTCATTACCTGACAACTCCTTCTCTCCATTACCTACAGAGGAATCTGAGCTACATGGCTTTTGCTCAGCTTATTCTTATTCCTTGGAACATCCTACCTGAATCATAATAATATGACAGCAAGCTAATGCAAAAAGACTCCTGGAATGTACACCCATGGAGGCATAGAGCAAGAAATCTGGCTGTCAGTCAGCTATACATATGATCTCAATTATTACAAATACTAGCATGATTCAGTGAAACATTTCAGGTTTAGTTTGAAGATCATAGCTAATATGCACCGAGCTCTATCATTTCCTGTGACAACAAAACCAAGTCATGCAGAAATCCTGCTCCCTGTACAAATGAAGAGAAATTTTTATTCAAGTCTAGTCAAGCTTTTCACTGTTAAGCATTCCTTACACTTGTCCTTATTAAACATTAACCGTGTTAAACATTCTCATCTGCTTGCTGCAAGGAGTAAGAGACAAAGCAGCTCCTGGCTGCCACAGGACCCAGAAAGAAAACGTGGGCCAAGAAGGCTTCTTCCTCATCCTCTGCACTCCACAATAGCATCTCCCTTTTAGCACTGTTAGGATCAACACAACAAAGGGGCTCATCCAGGAGGGGAGAACCGAGTAGTGGCTGCATTTTGCTTCACAGAGATCTCATGAATTTCTGGACATAAATCTGACTGAATGTTAGTGTTGTCCACGTAAAACGAAATAACGTAATATGAATACATGGATGACATTTTTTATCCAGCATAGGTCATATTTTCATTCATTTTGGAGTCCAGTTTTTTGAATACAGTTTTTAATAGAAGATTCTGTTTTCTACCCAGAGCAGCACGATAAAGTGACTTTGAGCTAAAGCCTTCTGGGGATTTTCTGTTGACTCAGTGCCTTCCAGCTACAGTGCACAGCACTTTCTGCAAAGCAAGTACAGTGTAGAAGCTTAAAAGTAAGTGCCATCATACAATACAGATTGACCGGTGATGAAATTTCAAGTAGCAACTTCCTATTCCAGGCTGTGCTTTTAAACTCTTTTTTCTTTTCTTTTTAGTCAAAGCCACTGTCTTTGTTCACTATGGACAGTTGCATTCCTCACAATATTATGCCAAGCTGCACTCTGCCTGCATGTTGATGATGTCATTCGAGTGATTTTAAAGACAGCAGACATAGTCTAGGTTACAGTAAAGTTTAAATTCTAGTGTTATCAACTTTCATCTCCTAATATAGTCACTTTTACAGGTTTGAACTTGGCCCAAAGTGTACTGAGCGCACTCATATATTTACAGAGGAGTAGCTGTCTTCTATGATTGGGGCAGCTGAAAAGACCTCACTTGTAATTTATATTAAATACCAATACTGATCTAATATTTTTATGTGGCAACACCCGCTTTTGTAGCCAGTCATAAAGATAGACCAATTTGACTATTTGTCAAACAGAGCTGCTATTCATCGAATAAATTATCCATCTGTAATAATGGTTTGCATTATTTGCTATGGGCTCTATCTGGCTGAATAGTATCTGTCAACATTTATTCAAAGCAAATATATTCATCAAATGGTAGCTTGATTTCCTTGAAGACACTGGAAATTCTGTCACTTTCAATAGGAGCAAGAAGAGCTCAGAGGTATTTTATTACGATTTATTTTTTATGGTATAAAGGGCTATAATGATTAAGTACAACAACAACAAAAATATCTCGAAGAGCTAGTCTCAAAAATGTTTAGGAACCTAAGGTATAAACTTACCTAATGGCATGCGTATAGTACAGCAATACAGTACAAACTAGTCTACCTACTAGTCCAGTTTTGAAAACATGCCCAAATTGAGGAGCCTTAATGCCTAAACATCTAAGCATTTCTTAAAGTTCATCTGAAAAGGAATTTAAAATTTAAATTTAAAATATTTGAGAAAACTTTGTTCAGCCTTATGAGAATGAGAGCTTGTTTCCAATACAGAGATGCTCCCTGAAAACCCCTATTGGGGGACCACGTGCTGTTTTATCAGAACTGACAGTGCTTGGTTGGGTATTTCACAGCCACAGCATTACCATTGTGATGAAGTACCAAAGACAAAGGCCTACAGAGAAACATTCTGCAGCAAGCCTCACCTCATAAGAAAAAAATATCATGATGCCTTCCAAATCCTAACTCACATATCACAGATCCTGTTTCAGCCAGGCTTGTGCTAAGGATATGAGCAATTTATGACAGGAAAGGAGATGCCCTCTGTTGCGCAGAGCCATGCCTACAGTGCTTCAGTTCTGCAGTACTGATAGAGCTCAAATATGAACAGCATGTTAATGGTCATTCTTATTTCCTCTCCACACCCCTTTGGCACCAATTGTCTATTGAGTTTATTAGTATTGACAACTAAAGCTAAGGTAGATGTTTCCAAGGGGTAATCTTGGAGTATAAGGACACGGTTGTACACTTCTACATCTTCAAATAAAAATTCACAGCAGTCTCTGAACAGTGTTTTTATGAGTTTTCCACTCACATTTCCTTCATATCTCAGCCCAGTTGCTTACTAGTGAGAATTTTAGTTATCTAAAAGTCTGATGTGTTGCTAAAATTCATGGATTCTGTGATTTTACTGCTTTGCTTACTTCATGTTAAGCAGGTGTAATATTAAATTAAGTAACCTTAATATGGTATTTGAAATACCTTCTAGTGATTTCCTTCAACTACCTACCAAAATATACTTGCAGGTAGTATTCAAAACAGAAATTAAGAATGCAGAATTCTTAGGCATGTGCAGAGGCAGATCTCAGTGTACTCACCATACAGCAAGCAGCGAAACCTTTCAATTTCTCCTACAGATTACAGTGATTGAAATGTCAACAGCCCCATTTATGCTAGAAGTACACCTGATCAGAATGCTACAGTGAATGGCAGGGAAAACACCTACAGAAAGCTTTACATTACACTTCGTATTACAAAGGCTGGAGGTAGGCACCTTGATAAAAATGCAGAAGTTCCCCATGTGAACTGGTTTCCAGCTTGTACTAATGATTTGTGCAACAAATGAAAAACATGTTCGATTTTTCCGTGTCATGTTAAGGCATTATTAAATCAATTTGACACCCTCCCCCATCACAAAAAAGTTGTCTTCCTCTAAACTTTGGCCTTTACAAAAACAAATTAAATTTTTCAAATGGGAATAAAGTGAATTCTTTTTAATAAAAAAATAAATAAAAAATAAGGATTTATGTGGTAAGAGACTGACTTGCTGAACATTGGTGCCGTTTGAAATCAATTAAGTGAGTGCAATCTGGACTACCTAAATAGAGGCAGTTTACCTTTGAAGTAGCTACTATGGGATGATTTTCAAAAGCATTCAGGGACAGTTTTACACTAGGCACATTCAGTACAACGGTAAAATGCCCAATGATTTCAGTGCCCCGCCACCACAGAAACATGCAGTGTGTGTCCTGAATTTTTCATCTCATATTCACTGGACACATTTCATATGTGCCCATGATTTTTCATTTCAGAACAATACTTAAGTGTG
The DNA here is from genome assembly GCA_017639245.1 of Myiopsitta monachus. Lineage (NCBI taxonomy): Eukaryota > Metazoa > Chordata > Aves > Psittaciformes > Psittacidae > Myiopsitta > Myiopsitta monachus. The sequence continues at coordinate 32,108,521 of CM029928.1, read as the reverse complement.
AGCTCACCTAGTAAGTTCATGGTGTACTGAGATTTAACTTACACGCTATACTACAAAGGGGACGGAAATAGAATGAAGAAGGGGTTCACATAGAAGTATTTCAGTTTGTAACTAAGTGTTCTATGCCTTTAGTTACAGTAATTAAAATAATTCACAGTGATAAGAACTATTGAGGATTATTGTCTTTCCTTGTTAATGTGATAGTCCAATTAATCTTGCGAAGGAACAAAGATTACCAGACTATTTAACAGTGACATCTAATTATTTTGGAGAAAAACATGCATCTTTCTGTTCGCAGGCTTAAAATCGCATCTTGTACCCTGACATCTTGTAAAAGAAAGATACAGATCAAACAAGAACTGGGCTGTTAAAATTATTAAATGCTGAACAAGATTAATTTCATTATACTTGATGTTTATTAGATCATATTAGATGACGCCTGCTATGGAAAACGTATGAGGCACAACATAGAGAACACAACACTGATTTCATGCACATCTAACTGAGAATCCAGGGTGTCCATGAATTTTACATTTTTTAGCTGGAATGTTTAATGAACAAACATGTCATTATTTCTAATCAAAACACAGTCTGAGAGCTAAAGGAAAACCCCAGCAAGCATTCATCTACTAATGCATTGTTTCTGACCCAACTTTTCCCCAGGTTTCTGGTTTGTTAATAAATCGTCCTAGCAAAACATGTAGGTATAAAGGGGCTATTTTTCCTTGCCACTCTTCTCCTAAGCTCTGACAGATTTAGGGGAATATGATCCTTCTCTGTATAAATGTTTTCTCTATGCTCTTAATACTTCCCTACAGAAGTACATTACATTTTCCAAACAAGGTTAACTTCCTCAGGATCAGCTAGTTGGACACCTATTTCTGCTGGGTCTTTAAGTCCTTTCTTAAGCTTAGGAAATAATTTCCCTTCAGAAAGCAGCTTGGAAAACATTCATTGTGCTCCCAGTTTCAGGATCTTAATATTGAGAATGAAACAAGATAGAAGGAGCTCAGTAGGAGAATGGCTAAAAAAAATTTAACTAAAGGATTTCACCTTTGTATGGGTGGAAAGGAAGACATACCTCAGGGTGTACGTCATCCCTGTCCCACAAGCATTTCTTATCTTCTCTTTAATAGGCAAAGTTTTGTTTCCTGCTAAATAGCAAACGTAGGAAAATTCAGTGCAACCTCCCTGGGTCTTTCAATCTTGTGTTATACAAGAAACACATTCCCAAGCTTTGAGGTGCTTTTTAGATGGAACCAGGAAAGGTGAGCTCTGATTCCCACACTGAACTGTTTCCATATCAACGCTTTAGTCTGCCTACAAGTCATTCTGCACTGTGGTACAGCAAATCTCCTCCAGCAGTTCTGCAGAACCCACAATCACCCAGGTTCCAAATACCAGCAGGACTAAGGAAGTTGAACTGGCAAATCCTCTGTGCTATTTGACATTTGATGTTAATTGCAAGGAAGCCGATTGCTCTGAATCCACATCTGTGCAGATTTGACCACCCAAAATGTAAAGTCAAGCCATTAGAAGCCCCAGAGACAGCAGCAGAACATCAGATTTCTGACTTATAGTCTAACAACAATAGCTTATTCCAGAGACTACAAGAGCTTCTTCTGAGGCTGGTCACATGTTCATGTACATAGATAGTAAAAGATACGGAACCATTTGGCCTTATTTAAATGGAATTGATCCCTTGGCAAATATACAGTGAAAAAGGTACCTTGGGAAAGACCAGGTGAAAAAAAGGGGAGGGGATGAGGAGGAAATCAATTACCTAAGAGAGGTGTCCTTTAACAGAAAGTCCAATGAATATTGTAGGGGAAAGCCATGGGGATAAAGTACTTTAAAGTCATTGATTAAAGTAAAGCAGGGTGGAAAAGCAAAAGGTCTGACAACCGTTCCACCTTGCACCATGATTTTATCAGCTCTCAGAAGACTTAAAGCCATAGGAAGACATAGAGTCAAGTTTCCAAAGGAGTTCACAAGAAGTTTAATGCACACATTTTTCTCAGGCGCAGTTTTAGCTTTGCAAGTATTTTGGGGATCATACAACCTGAGCTTTGTGCATATGCTTTATTGCGAGCCTTGGGGAGTGAAAGAAAGGGAAAAGTGGCACCATCTGGTTGGGTTCCTGTTTTCTGACTCATTCATGTAAGCCTTTTCTGGTAGCAAACATTTGGTTATTTCCACATCTGTGCTGCCCTAACCTCCTCAGCAGTACCTGAAGTAAGAAATAAGAGCAACTACTCATAAGGTGCAGGCCTGTGCGTCATTGCCAAGCAATAAACACACAAGCTTCAGAGAGCAGAGAAGGAAAAAATACTTCCAGACTGGTTCAGTGCCTTTTCAACACCTCTGTCGACAGCTTCTCCAAATAGACCCCAGAACCTCAGCATGCCGTTTTACTGAATAGTGCCAGATGGGACCTGCAATTTTATTACACTTCAGGTTCTATTACTTTAGGTGAAGCAATTAATGTCTGTCAAGCTAAATGACTCACTCTTTGATCACCTGTTACACTGCCCTCCACAAAAATCTTTAAAGGCCAAGGAGGCTGATGTTGTACGGAGGTAACCAAAGGCAGCAATTTTTCCTCTGCCCTGTTTCCTCTATGACAAACCAAAGAGCAATAAAAAGGTTCCATCCTCGTTTATGCAATTGCTCTGGGTTCATCTAGAGCCTTGCTTAGCAAATCCTTTCAGTGAACATATTGTACTTGGTGAAATAGGGGGATCATGAAAACAAAGCTGGATTATCCCCATGCTTTGCTAGCCCAGCTCAGTAGCTGCCCAGGACTAACTCAGACCACTCCATCAATCTTTCTCAGCTTACACATAATGCAACCCTTCTTTTTCCTAATTGCTCTCTCTTCCAGGTCACACAAGAGCACCTCTGCCAATACATGCTATCAGCTGTGCTAGTTACAGGCAAGTTTTCCACTGCTTAATTCTCTAGATAACAGACTTCCAAACATGCAAGTATTGAAACAAGCAGAATGCTACAACGGCTATGTATCTGGCAGGCACTCTCAGGCAAACTTAATAGTACTGCAAGCTGATATGTATTAATGTCTGGCATATCAATCACTTCAAATTCCAGCTATGATTATCAAAAGACTACATTTGCCTATAATATAAGCCACTTTTTTTCCCCTCCAATTACTTTATGGAAATTTTTAGTGCAGATAATACGCAGTATTAATAAATCCTCTCTAGCAATAGAAAAGCTGATGTTCTCTCTTTGTCCACTTTTTTGCACCAGGAAAACCTCATACATTGTAACTTTCTTGAGAATAAAACGCACAAAAATATTGTTTCATACACATCTGCAAACACTTTCTGATATATTAGATCAGTCTGAGCTCATATCACATAATAATCAATTACATTAAACAACCTACTGCAAATTCCTTGCCAATAAAATACAAAGTCATTTTCAGTTTCTGATGTGCTCTTTAGTTACCCACAAATAGGAGTTCCACACAAGCAACAAGTTTCTGCCTTTACCTGTGAAAAAGTGTCTTGTGTTCTTGAATTATCCATGTCTGTGAAAATCCTATTTGTGTCATCAGTATCCCATAGGGTTCCAAACTAGTTAATTCATGAATCACACCTGCTTTTCGGCAGCACCGTTCTCGTTCTTTCTCTCTGCTTCTCTCTCTCTTATGAAATCTTGCAGCCAATGGCTTTTAGTAAGTGTTACTTCCTTTTATGCTGAGAACTGAAAGAAACAATAATGATGCTTTGTTTCCTTATGGCAGCTCTGTGAAAAGATTTAAACACACACACAAAAAAAAAAAAAAAAGTAGAAGTTGGTTGTTTGCTTTTCCAGAGCTGAAATTTATGTTCTAGTGACCTCCTAAACCCACCAAGCCATGAATCTGGAATTATGATTGATTACCGTACGTTGGATCTATCCGAACACCCAACATGTCAGTTACCAAAACAAATTTTCTACTAAATGTAACAAAGTTTGCCTGTGGAATTACAAATACAGTGCAACATTTTCACAGCAATATTTTCATGTGCAGCAGAAATCTTTAACATAAGGCCGTCAACCTTCAGCAAGAATATGTGCATATTCGATGAAAGCACAAAAGCACCTGCAGGTTCACAGACAAGATTCCTGTAAAGATTAACAGTAAACTCTGCTTTTGCTATCTGTTTTGGAGGAGAGAGTCTAGTGATTAGAAAAGGGAATTAACAGCAAAGCAATCCCAATATCTAACCCCATTCAGAAGCTACAGAGAAAACATGCCTCAGTTTCCCCACCTGTACATGGGGGCTTCTATTATGACACAAAAACATCAGAATTGATTTGGAGATTATAAGTTCTGAATAGACATGGCTGGAGGGTGGGCTCTTCGTAGCTTGAAATTTCTTCTCTTCCAGATAGAGGCAAAGGGGAAAAATCAAAAGCCACTCTATAGCTCCTGCCAAGTAAATATTTTTAAACATGGCAGGAGTTAAAACATTTTGAAGAGGATCTCCTTCCTCTACTAGCATGGCTCTTCAGCAGTTTTTTACTATTGCTAAATATTAATAGAACGTTAATAGAATATTAATTTAATAGAACACATGGAGAGGAAATTGGGAAGTTCAGTGCAGAAGGGGTGCCGATGGACCACTCTGGTAGCAGAGGCAGGGCTCCCTGGCTCAGCCCCATGTATCCATGGGTATGAATGCCATCTGCCCTTTTTGCTGACCCTTATGGACCTTTTGCTGAGGAGCTCAGCCAAAAGACAGCGCTGCAACAGCAACAGGCAATTGCAGGCAGCCCAAATTCAAGCTGGAAGTCAGAGACAAGCTGTGGAGAGTGACGCTGTTCAGAGTTGGCCAACCCATTCCTTCTTCTTGTAGGCAGGTCCTCCACAATGCCAGGAACAGATCTGAAACTTGTGCCCAAAAGCAGGCTCTGACAGCCACACAGGATCCATCTGCTACACAGTCAAGAGCCTTTAAGCCCACACTTACTAACCACTGTAGACGGACCCCAAAGAGACCATAATTAGCAAATGTGTGGGAGGGAAAGAATCAGGAATGAATTCTCCCATGGTTACTTAAGACAGTACAAATAGAAAGGAAGGTCAATATATGTTAATATAAACAGTTTTGAATCATTTGAACCGATTAAAAGTAAGCCTTATTCTTTGAAAGAAGGTTAGCTTAACTAAGGCTGATAAACGTAACAGGGCCTAAGCCTAGATCTTCTAAAGAAATATTTAATAGAAGATCGTCCGTCTTTCAGTGCTCTCAATTCTGACTGTGTCCAGCATGACAGGATGGAACTTTTTCAACTGGAAAAAGAAATCATGGGAAATAGGTCTCTTTGACACCTATGTTAAATGGTTTGGTTAATATAAAATACCAACTAATTCATTCAGAATCAAATTTCTAGTATTGGTCTATTCCCCCTATAAGTCCTCAGCCCTGAAGAAATTATGAGTTTCTGTTTGAATTAAAGAATCCCAAGGAATTTCTTTTAATAATGTGATTATGCACCACAGAACATTTTATAATAGGAAAGTGACAGGTTTCTTTTATAAAGGCTCTGCAGAGATATTAGACGGTCTTTTCCCCTCCACCACCTGCCTAACAGCATGTCCTGCAAGGTTACAAAGTCTGTGAGAAAGCAGTTAATCAGAACAGAGCTCAATTGCTACTTTTAGAGCAAACATTTTCAATTAATCTGAAGTCGTTAATTACCCCTTCCCTTAATAAAGGCTCTGGTGTAATTTTCTTAGTTTTCTTCTCAGTTAATCGATTCAAACATACGTCAGATTCATGCAGTGCAGCAAACACATGAAAAATTCAGTGCTTAAATAAACTACTCTCCAATGAAAATGAAAAGAATGGGGAAGAGGATTTTAAACCAAAATGGAAGAACAAGAACACTTTGTGCGTCGTCTGATGCATAAAGTAAATGCGTCATACTAGGAATACATATTCTACTTCAGAACAACTCTGACAATAGGGAAACTGTTGTCCCGTCCCTGAAGTGTTCAAGGCCAGGTTGGATGGGGCTTGAAACCACCTGGTCTGGTGGAAGGTGACACTGCCTGTGACAGGGGGTTGGAAGCGGATGAGCTTTAAAGTCCCTTCAAACCCAAACCATTCTATGGTGAAAAAAGCCAGTGACACAGGTGACTTTGTAGCTGCTTTTCCCTCTTCTTTAGTACTTGCATTAGGTGTGTTTGGTACCAAGCGGGGAGGACTTTTGTCTGGAGAAGCACATTGTTCTGCCTTGCCACAACCTCTCCAGAAGTCCTGCTGCCCATGATCCCCAAGGCTGGTCCCACTCCCACCAGTGCACGTCTGCCATGCTTCCCTTACAGTTTTTAGGCTAAAGAGACAAGTCAGGTATCTCAAACTCACTAACAGAGACTCTGAACAGCTTTTTCCAAACTTCCTTCACTTCTATATGCAACCACAAGGTGTAAACCTCCTCCTCAGCCTCCTGATTGCATTATCTCATCCTCTTGTTCACCAGATCCCTCACAGCCTTGGGATAACTTCACATGCCAGGAATCAGAGATTTCCCTACCTGCTTTTCAAAATGCTAAACCCCTGAGGTTCTCCAGCAGCATATTGTGGATAACCCTGTGTGAACTGATGATTTTGTGCCTTTTGTGGAAGTTAAAAACAAACAAATCCTATGACAAGTGTGCGTTCTATCAACCTCAAATACTTTTTTAGTAGCCTGAAGTCAAAAAACGTTTGTATCCCTTCTCATTTTATTAAAGACTCTTCTTAGATATTTTTGTACCCAAGAAAAGGACATCCTGAAATAAGTCATTTCAGGCTAAAAAATGGGAGCTTGAATGAAATTATTCTTTAAAACAAATAAACAGAAGCATTAACTTCATGGAAACATTTTTCCCTCTCATTCAAGCACAAATGTTCAAACATTTCAGCAGAGCTGGAATGTTCTCTCCAAATATTTTAGAGGTGAAAACCAAAGAAACTTGTTTCACCTCAAAATTATAGCTTAAACCTGGTTTATAAATGGACTTTTTCTTTTTTCAGTGCAACAGTGCTAAAGGAAAGAGGAAGCCAGAGCTCCTAATGACTCCACCGTGCAATGTGCGGTTTTGACCTAGTGCTATAGCGAGCATACCATGGGTGTTAATCAGCAGAAAGTGATGTGGGGAGACATGCTGAAGGTAAATCAAGAAAAAAAAAATGAGGAGAAAAAAGATGAGTAATTGAAAAGAGAACAGTTCATTTTTCTAATGGAAACAGGAAGAAAAGGCTGAAAGGACCAGAAGGGGTAAAGTATCTACTCTAAAGGAAACACACTGCAATTTTAAGTGTTATTTCTTAGAATACGTTAATAGGTACATCAAGGAACTAACTGAGATACAAGATAAAAAACACTCTGACATTAAGGGCTGGTATGATAAAAGGGCTTACACATCTTGCTCAGTGACCAAAAGAGAGACTGTGTCTGGATCTGCAAAACTGAAAAGCAGGTACCTTTTGCACAGCCCAAATGAAAAGAGATAGAAGGTTGAGAAGCAGCCCTAGGTACAGAGGAGACCAGCAGAAAAATAACCAACCTGGACAATGCTGGGCTTCTGCTTTCCATTAAACGAACATCCTTTGGAGTCAGTGGTGCCTATAAGCAGAGCTGGGAATCACTGAGGAGCCAGGGGATGAGTGGTAGGCCTGGTACTTCTCGCACCTAAAAGAGATAATTTTCTTACATGCACCTTTATTTTTAAAGAGACAGAGAACATCGGGGCCTCCATTGCAGGGGCTGTTTAGATTTTGAGGATGATCAGAGCCCATTCAGTGTGAATTCATTGAAGAAATCTGGCTCTACAGAGAAGCCAAGAAGTATCAAAATAGAAACCCTTAGCAATTTAAAATAGAACATTATTAAATCACATAAATCACCTAAATATCATCTGTGCTTTTTAACATAAGCCAAAATCCAGTATTTTAAAGCAAAGGAGATCTCTGGGGCTTAAATGGACACCCTTCATTCACATGATGGATTGTGTGACTGTGCCAACAAGTTCTGAACGAAACTGGAAAACCAACCAAACATGTTAGAAGGAAACCCTGTTTCAGGGGGTTCTGCCTTTTCTATTTCCCCATTGAGTATCTAGCACAAAAATTGATGGTATTGCAAATTTTAGCTATTTTTATTTGACCTAATTTTGATCCTGGTTTTAAGCAAGAAAAACACTGGTGTACAACAGATTGTGCTACAAGGAACTGGAACATCACCCGTGTGTTAAATGGAAGGGGGGGGGGGGGGAACAAACCAAAAAAAGGGATGGCAAGGTGTGACGAAAAGATGAATAATTTCAAATTAAAACTTAGGACAACCGTTTGAGTCTGGGAAACTAAATTCAGGTCGAGAGTGACATCTAGTGATGCGCGGTACACAGCCCTCGCACGAATACCGCCAGGTTTTGCTCTATTCTCACCCATAAATCCTTCCCACAGTACACAGCTTCATACATCTTAGCTTACACCTCTGTAAACTAACTCTTAAGCCTATAAGCAGAAATCGGAAGTTTCTACGTGAAAAATTTATGTCCAACTATTCCCATTAAACTGAAGCTCTTATATCCAAAACCTAGACAAGCCTGTCCTGGCAGCATCAAGGGAGAGCACGCTCCAGATCTGAGACAGCCAGAATGTATACATTTCATCTTGGGTTTGTTATTCACTTTAGAGCTGCGATTTTAAAACAGAACCCAAGGGAGGGAGGAGGAAAGGAGAGCTGAAAGGCATGAGATGGTTTGGACAGGACTGTCAGCATGGCAGTATCTCCAACCCAGAGGGACACTTGGATTTCCCACGACCATCAATGTGCAAGGAGGCTTCAGAGTTGGACACTGGAAGCCCATGCCAGGCATTCTGGCTGGACACATGACAAATTTAAACATTTTCTATCTGGTTCACCAGAAATACCCTAAAAGAAATGTTTTCCTGTGAAATTGGGGTTTAATTATTTTTTTCAGGTAATTAGAGTTAATTTCATCAATAATTCAATGTGCAGAGATTGAATGAATGGTGGGAGAATTGAGAAAAGAGAAAAAAAACCTCAGTAGGAACTAGAAGATTAGATATAAGGAGGAAGTTCTTTACTGTAAGGGTGGTGAGGCACTGGAATGGGTTGCCCAGGGAAGTTGTGAATGCTCCATTGCTGGCAGTGTTCAAGGCCGGGTTAGACAGAGCCTTGGGTGGCATGGTTTAGTGGGAGGTGTCCCTGCCCATGGCAGGGGGGCTGGAACTGGATGATCTTAAGGTCCTTTCCAACCCTAACTATTCTACAATTCAATGATTCTGTAATACATCTATCTATCAAATGAAGCAGATGCATGGTGCCCAACTGATGGAGAGGTCAGGGTTTGGCTTCTTTCATAAGAGCAAATATCCTTCTTTCATTGTTCACTTCTTTCTACAATACAATCTGCAAAGCATAGTGGCAGTTTGATATATAAATAAAACAAATCAGCAATTAGCCACAGAGCTATTAGCTCTTCCTTTGTAAATTGGTAATGCACAAACTACTTACTTGCTGAATTTTGAACAGCAAAATGTTTCCAGCAGTTTTCTGCCTTTGATAGTGGTTCATTGTCACCATCAAGAAAGGAAAAGAAACAACCCACAGCTCTCTAAAAATAACAGTTCTTCATCTACCTGAGCAATTTCCTTTGAGCTTCCCACTGAGTGCAACAAACACTAACAGTGTAAATGTCAGAGCAGTGCTCCTGGTGCATGCTGGCAGTGATCTGGTTCTTCTGGAGGCTCTGCTCCATAGGGAGGAGGGAGCCTGGCATCCCAGGCAAACGCTCAGCTCCATGGGACCATGACACCAACCCTAAACCCTGCAAGAGAGGAGAGGAAAAGGGAGAGGAGAGCTGTCCCTGTCCCAGCAGCAGCCACTGTATTCATCCCTTTTGCCTCCCGCAGCCCATGGCAGAGACAGAGGCAAAGTGACTTGCCTGATTTTACCAGGTGAGCTAACCCTGACAAAGACATCTTTGTAAAATCATGAACTAACATAAAACCAAGCAGCACTTGCATGAACGGTTCCTCTCATGTGTAGTTGAAGCTCAATGGCCTTTAGCCAGCAGTGCTCACACCTGCTTGCCCCACAGCCTGTGTTTTGGAGTCAAGAAAGCTTTGCTGATGCTGGTAACACTACACCCATTCATAGTTTAGCTCATTTTTCAACTGCTTACAACATAGTTAATGCAAAATTCTAGTCCTCTGTCACTGGTGATCTCACCTTGTTATTACTGATGCTGCATCCAGTGACGCACCCTAAAACTAAACAGGTTAAAAGCCCACATTACTCAAAAAATGACGGCTTTATATATTTACTCCTCTGTGACACAAGATGGCACCAGACACTTCCTTAATTTCAGGCTATCAAAAGAGTGATATCAAAGCAGTTTAAAATTGAAAAGCCATAGATATGGGTTTAAATGAGAAGTCAGAATATGATGGGCTCTGTAGGGACTGTGTCCAGGGTGTGCTCCAGCTCATGAGAATGGCTGGGGCTCAGCAGGGGCAAGCGGTAAACGCTGAAGGGTTTGAAATAGCAAGAAATTGACTGTGGAATCAAAGGGAGAGTTAAAGCAACCCTGGCTCTTGAAAGTCTCTGAGGGCAACAGTCAGATCACACTTCTGAAAGCTGTGGAACACGGCTGCACCACCCCTGTAATGAGGTGTAAAAGGGCAGGGAAGTCGGGGTCCTCTGTACTCCGGGATAGACTTTTCATCCTATAAAGAGCTCTATGACAAAAGGATGCCTCTTCTCCTGCAACCTCCCTTCAGAACTTCAATCTTTGCATCAATAAAAACGGGTATTTTGGTTTTGACAAAAGCCAATATTAAAAAAAAGACGACAGGAGATTGCAGCTGCCTCCTCACTGTCCCCCCATCTTGTCCTGGCCACTGCCCCATACACAGGGACAGCTCAAATAGGGTCACCTCCTCTGTTTTCATTGTTGGTTAGCAAATGACAGGGAAAGAATAAAGCAAGAGGCTTCCACAGACAACCACTATGCTTCTGGTAAGTGACTGTTGTTGACTGAAGCCATGCAGGCATCTGGCCATCTCTGCTGCACACACAGTTGATGCCATTGGAGGCTTCAGACAGGACTGTTGCAAACATAACCACCAAATGTTCACAAAAATCCTCCCCCTTCTTTACACATGCAGTGACGTAATGTCAAGCTCAAGCAAGGCAGCTAATCACCCAAACTTCAGCAAGCACGTTTGCAAGACCAGCTTTTCTGAAGAGGGGGCTATTACCAGTCACTAAAATCAGCAAGCACAAGCCAGATTCCTGTCCTAGATGCTGTCTTTAAAAATGTCTAATAAATCTGGTGCTCAGATGTGGAACTTGATTGACATAAAACTTGGCTTTGGGCAGCCTCTTTTGGCAGTCTCTGAAAGAGCATCCCCAAGAAAACAGGCCTGCAGGCAGAGTCCTGGGCAGCGGCAACAACAGAAAGCTGAAACGGGATGAATCAAGCCCCTGCCCTGCCAATTTTCCCTCCAGGAAGTATTCATCATTATCCTCCATTTTACAATGTAGGGAGCACTCAGCTGCACTCTCTTCTGTAATTTTAGCCATAGCTGTTATTTAGAAACCTTTGCCACCAATGTTTGCCAGTGGCAGGTTATTACTAAAAGCCTTTCGAAATTCCGACCTTGGTGTCACCAAGTTATTCATCATCAGGCCATTTGCTGGGCAGTGGAAAGAGCAAGGGGGAGTCTGCAGAGCTCGGCCTTATTCAGTCACTGCTGCCCACTTAATACAGAAAATGAAGGAAGAGATTTCAAGAAAAATAGGTGCTCAGCTATAGAGCAGAAAACACAAAGCCGAGACCCAGACTGAATTAGCTTACTTCTCTGCTTTGCACAGTGAGAAGGAATAGAGAACTACCTCTGGAAAGAAAAGTGTCTTGTGGTTAAGATACAGGAATAAGGTACCTGTGGCATTGAACCTCATATCTCCACTACAAAGTGGCAAAAGCAGTATTTTATTCCCATTCCTTCTCTGACATGCAATTAGCCAGTCAAAGAACAATAATTCACCGGGTAGGGATGTCTATTTTTCACAGTGACAGATCTCTGGGCACCCTGTTAGCACATAGTCTCCCCACATGATCCACATGAGCCTTTCCAGTTGGCTTGGCTTGGAGAAGGAAAGGCAGCACTGGCTCACATAAAGAAAACCCTTAGAAATACTATGCCTATATATTGTTAATATTTGTAGACATCTTATGTGTATATATAAATGAATTAATAACAACCAATCTAGAAGGCAAAGGGAGTAATAGGGCAGAGATTAAAAGTGAGTGAAAGCGCTGGAAGAAGGAAGGGTTTAAGGTTCTCCCTGCCCCTCTGCAAAAGTTTGTTGGGCAGCAATACATCCTTGATATGTCCATGGAAGCGGGAGGTTCATTGGTTTAGGGTCCCAGCATCTGCATCCTCTGGCGCACTGGCCTAGAAGAGCGAGGTTGCAAAAGGTTTTGAGAAGTTTCTAAGCAGTCAACGAAAGTGCCCTTTGTGAATTCAGCTGAAATGTCATCATTTCTGCCATCAGAAGTTGCTCAAGATGAGTGAGAGGTGTAACCTTTCCATGACAACACCTTTTCTTGTCAAGACAATATTCAGTACAAACACAGCTTAAACCTCAGCTTGTTTTCTTATGTCAGATGGGAAAATATGCTATTCAGAAACACCTAACCATATGTTAGTATTAAATACAAAGAAAGAAGTGTAAATAACCTGGTGAACTTAACTGAAGAAGAAAAAAAAGGAACAATAAATGCTATGAGACTAACTAGCTGTCACTTCTGTTTTCTATAATAAGCAGAAAATGTCATGACCCATATTTGCTTTCCAAATATATTTTGCTTTTGAAAAATCAAGGAGATTCTGTTTCTAACAGAAAATATTCCATATTTGCACTGTAGTTTTAACATTACTTGAAAAGAAACTGGCTCATATGGCAAATTTCAGAATCTAGAAAAGGAATCTCTCTAACCCTGCTAAGCATTTAAGTCCCATTTTGCTACTGAAGAGCAACATCTTCAAGCACAGCAACATGCAGTTGATCGACAAGGGCCTTTTCTGTTGTTTCTAGTTACCCCTAAAGTATAAGAGGTACTTGCCTCACTCTGCTCTAGAAATTATTTGTAAAAACCAATGGAGATAAAGCACTACAGCTGATTTTTTTCTTACAACCATAGGACAGTACCTTTCAAACCCAAAAAGAATGCAACAGAAGATCTTTGGATCAAATTAACAAGGCAAAAGTTATAGCTAACTCATACTTAACATTAAAGGATAGGTTCTGATGTTCTTATCGCTGCCTTTGAGAGAGAAGCAGTCTTACCGGAATGCTCTCCATGGCTAGAAAGAGGAAACCATTGATCCGATGGACTTTCCCACTGATTTCAGGAAAACCCCATGTGCTGAAGTGGGAACTAACAACCAAGTAAATACCTGTGGGGCTTTTTCCTCCCACTTTCGTTTTCCCTAGGCTTAACCAGCCAAGAATATTTCTTTTGCAGTCTTCAAAGGGAGCCACACACAGACGGGCAGACACACAAGTAGACATCATTCTAAACAGCTTGAAAATGGTACTGCTTCATGTGTAGGAGTGACAGGCAGAGCATACAGTTCATCTCCAGCATGTGAGGAGTGGCAGCATCAAGGGGAAAAAGTTTCAATTTTCTGGGTGTGGGGTTTTTTTCCTGCCCTTCTTGTATGGGTATTTTGTCTACAAGGAAGCAGCAGCAGGCTCCAAGCACAGCAACAAGCTAAGGTGCTCTGAGCATTACAGGACAATCTGAGCCAATACCCATTCACCCACAGCACCTAACACTCAGTAAAATCATCTTTAAAGCCTGCTGGTCTCCAAAGTCTTGCAGTTACCTATAGTGCCATGAATGAGGTCAGGCAGCAGCATTAGGTTATTAGGCTTCAAAAGGCCAAATGCACCCACTGCTCTGCCCTGGCACTGCAGGGCAGCGGGATTTATGAAGACAAGAGCTTCCAGGGAGATAAGGATGATATTTCAGGGATTCCTGGCACTGATGAAGCTGAATAGCAGAATGCAGCTGGCTTAATCACGTCTGCTTGTCTTTTCACTCTGTAAATGAGAGGACAAAACTGATACCATGCATTATTATTCTACAGCCCTTAAAATCCTCTGAATATGACAAAGCACCTGCAGGTGCTGGTAAGTGGTTTGCAATCAGGTCTGCTTTGTCTCCTTTTACCCTTGGATGAGAAGAAAAATTGTATATAATGTCCAAAAGTTAGGTCTGTTCAAATTAACCTGTTAACTGGCTGAAATTATAGAGACACTCATCTGAAAGCCACCTCATCACAGTTACTATTGAATGTTCCTTTTCCTCATTAATCACAAAGGTTGGCAGGCTGTCCCTTCATTTGCAGTACTGGGGCTTTTTGCTCCAGACAGCGTTGAAAGAATATTCAGCAGGTCACATCCTAAATGGTACAAAGTGCTCATGACCTTGCTTTCAACAGGGTTTCAGATGGTTGTGTCAGGTGAGGACCTTCTCTTCCATTTGAAGAATCTTTTCCAGTAATCTGGAACAGACCTTCCACTGACCTCAGCCGGTGTCAGATTAGCTATGGACACAATAGCGAAGCGTATGAAGTACAGCTTCTTAAAAGAATGCTGTTCTGGCCAATATTGTGTCTGATCTCTGGTATCACAAGTGATTCCACAGTCTGTGACTCGGACAATGCTAAAAGTGCTCACAGAAAGACATTCAAGAAAAACACAGTGTTTTAGTAGACAGCGCTTAATCATCTGAATCAACCATGGAGAAGTGCTCAGATGATGAATTCAAGGGCATATTTGCACGTATTTCCAAATCAAAGCCTGTAAAGTAATGGGCACCCCAGAAATATGCCCAAAATTCAAAACCAGTGTGTTTTGCATTGTTAACATAAAGTATCTTATGTGCTCAAAACTGAAGAGAGGTCTCCAAGAACATTCCACTCACTGCTTCAGCTATTTGGAGCCACAGGACAGTAGTAATTACCTGCTGCAGAGGCACAATCAACTGTTTACTATTCTCTAACTTCCTCTAAGATTTTCAGTTTTGTCTGGGACAAACTATTGTTGAAAAAGACTGAAAATAAAGCAAACTTACAGACATGTCCCAGCCATTATCATGGCATGTGTTAAAAAAGGTTTTTCATTCAATAGTACCACAAGGGAGTTCTCTCTAGAAAACTCTATTACCTACATTTACCAGTAGATGTTACTCTCTTTTTACCTTCCCTGAAGATTAAATAGTTCAAGTAATAAAGAAACAACTGAGTAATAACATTAAAACAAAAAGATCTTACAATATTAACTGCTTTGTAAAACATGACTGAAGTTTTTACCAGTGAAAATGGTTCATTTCTGCTGGTAGTTAAACCAGCTAAATCTTTGACTTCACCACAGCAAATATTTATTAATTGTGCTTTTTTGTTTGTTCTTTTTTCTTAGAAAGGGAGTTATTTTAGGGTAAAATTATGAGAGAAAGAACATGACTGAAAGCCTCCTTGGTGAGAGACATCTAGATATACTTAGTTCCCATGTTTTACCCATTTCATCTTTGTGCCTGGGGGGGATTGCCTGGACATTTTAGAAAGAGCTACTTATAATCTTTCTAAGAGTACATCTGCTTAACATGAAATATATGTAACACTCATGAGCAACATAACAACTTCATGGATTAAATAGCAATTTAAGTTTGCAAGCCTCCAATAGAGAAAGACAGCCACTGGTAGAAAAGCAAAACTGATGGCAAGTGCGTAGTAGAGAATACAATTAAAGAAACAGTCTGCTAGTTCAGAAAGCTTTATGCTGCCCTGAATTTGAATGCAAATCTCTGACAAATCAAGGCTTAAACTGGTGATATGTGAAAACATGCATCTGAAGATAAACTGTCTCATCTTTTCAGGCAAGGAAAGAAATGGAAAATAGGTCTCGCATGTGCTGAGCCAGAGCTACAATCTGTAGAATACAAAACAGAGAAGATGCATTTTCCTCTGTCCCCCTTCCAAAAGGAGGTGGCCACTGCTAAATATTGTCAAACCTGGTCACAGGTATAGAGTGTAGTGAGGAGAGAGTACCTGTAGGTACCTGTAGTACCAGCTGGTCAAGTAGGCACAAAATGCTCTATCAGCCAAACCTGAGACATGCGCAGGCTTTGATGCAGAAATCTTCAGGGTGAAAACCCTGGTGCTGGTTCAGATTAAATGCCTCCACAGTAAGGGAGATAAATTCATAAGGAAATTCAATGTTAATTTTTGCAGTCTGGCCTTCAAGCTGCTAAAACTTTTCATTATTATGGGGTTCTTAATTCTTGTTTGTAGAAGCACAGAAGAAAGTTTCCCTCAGTAAAAACTATCTTGGGCCACACTTGTTTAAATAATTGGGTTTAGCTGTAGCAGCCTACCCAAGTGCTGGTATTTGTATACTGTCAGGGGTTCAGCAGTAGCAGTCATTTTTCTCCTTCTTGGTAGCTGGTGCAGCGCTGTGTTTTTGATTTTGGGCCTGGGAGCAGTGCTGATAACACCAGTGTTTTCAGTTACTGCTTGGTAATGTTTTGGTCTGACCAAGGACTTTCTGAGTCCTCATGCTATGCGAGGGAGGAGGGGAGCCGGGAGGAAGCAGAGACGGACACCTGATCCAAACTGACCAAAGAGGTTATTCTATACCACAGCACGTCACGTCCAGGATGGGAACAGGGGGAGAGAGAGAGAGACCCGGAAGGGTGTGGTGGTGGACTGGGGGTGCACGGTATGGTCAGGTTTTTGGTATTGGGAGGTTCACTGTTGGGGGGTGCACTGGCTGGGTTGGGCTTGGTGAGCAGTTGTATTCTCTTGCCTTGTATTTCTCTTGTATTATTACTGGTGGTAGCAGTAGTGATTTGTGTTATACCTTAGTTACTAAACTGTTCTTATCTCAACCTGTGTGAGTTGCATTCTTTTGATTCTCCTCCCCATCCCCCTGGGACTGGGGGAAGAAAGAGGGGAAGTGAGTGAGTGAGAAAACTGCGTGGGAGGGGGGCTTAAACCACAACATATACAGAATTCATACACTATTTGAACTATACATGCATTCAAAAGACTTCTATTGCTCAGGTAAGCCAGACCCTGAAAACAACCTCCACAATCCTCCTCCAATAGATCACTGGAGGTTAAGAGTACTGCTGTATTCAGAATCGAGAGCATAGGAGGTTAAGTTCTCATAGTAAAACACAAAGGAAAATAAGCATAAAATCACCCCTTGCCTTTATAAACTTTTGGGGGTGTGAAGATTCATCATAAGAAAATATATTAACAAAAAAATCAGAAAAAGAGAAGGGTAATTCTGGAAGCCAAAACCACAAATATTTCTTACCACCTATGTGATCCTTACAAAATGTGATAGCTAACTGAGCCAAAGTCACACCAAATTGGTGAAATACAGATTCCTCACCATCTGCGAGGAACAATACAGTTCAGGAAGCTGAAAGAATAAAATATGAGGAGGTAATGTAGTTATCAACAACAGCTGATACAGCAAGGGACTCGACTCAATGCTGCAAGAGATGTTTTCCCTTCCCATGTATTTATTCTCCCCTGACCTGTGGCCCCAGCTGCTGTCTGACATGAACATGGCATCAGAAACAGAGAGCAGGCGAGAGTTGCATAGCAACTACAGGGACAGAAACCATTCAGCACACCGACAAGATTAAAACACAATGTCAATAATTTCAGCAGTGAGTTTCTATTTTAGAGTACTGGGAATCAAGAAGAACACAGCAGAAAGATGACAATGCTCCCTGGGTGTCAAATAAACATACTCTCACAACACTTGCAGAGAAGGCTATAAAATGTAGCGTTAACCATGGACTTCAAAGCCCAAAACAAGAGGTGAGAGGGGTACTTTACTCACCAACTTAAGAAAGATGACAACAGTTTCTGAACATCTGTGGAGTGGCAACAAAGCATTTGGATGTGCTGTGTGCTTGCTGGCTCACCAGCAAAGTCCGAAGATCCAAAACCTTGACCAGTCCCACTCAACCTGCATCACTTCCATCACGGTCCTCCTCTTGCATAACAGTCCTGAACACAGCCCAGGCAGCAGTTTGTTTTCCCCTTAAGGACTTCAGTATAAGAGATAGGAACAGCTTGGCACAAGGCAAAATTTGGGATGTACACACAATCACCTCCTGTCTCTAACTTCCAACTTTCTCTTCACCTGGTTTTGGTGGAGGGAGGACCTAAACCAAGTGTTATTTCATTTTATGCGCCCTGGGTTGCAACAATTGCCATGGCTCTGCTCCCCCACCCAAAAGAAGTGGACTTCACTCTCCAGGAGATTGAGGATGTGAACATCTATCATGCTTTAATAAGTTGCCACTACCTTAGATGTAACATAGCAATTGCCAAGATGCAAGTCTGCTGAGCCACTGCAGTGGATGTTAAAGCAGCCTATCTAGTTTGTACTGCAACAGGCACTAGCAGTAACTATATCTGGAAATGAAGCAGGAACTGGCAGCTGAGGGGCAGCAACTTATTCTACACTACTACAGAAGTTCAGATCACATAGGTTTTCCAATGCTGAGCAGAGAAATCCTTTCATACCCTCTGAAAATAATACCTAACATGTTGCTGTCTTTTGTGTGAACACAGCTTCTTCCCATTTTTGCAAAGACCTTAGAGTCAGTTTGAGCTTGCAATCAGATGCATGAGGCTTTAGCCCACTATTTTTAGCACTTAATGGCAAAGCTAATAGTGCCATTAATCCACTTCGGGATATAATGTTCAATTTCCACTTCAAATTGCATCTCAGTGCAAATGGTGGCTCGATTCCTGCTGCCAGATACATTCAGAAATTCATAATGCAACATATTTCATGCTTCTTATTCTCAGATTCAGCTGAAAGGCAAGGAGATCTGTAGCAGCCTTTTGAAACTGTGCGGCAACAAAGGATGGAGCATTCTGAAGTCCGTATTTAGGAGATTAATGCAGCACAGGACTGAAATGTAAATGGCAAAGCACTCCTATGAGCTGGTAAACATGTGGGTGCCTAAAACACAGTGCCACTCCATCAGCAGGTAATGCAGAGCCAAGCCCAGAGGATGCTATTCCTCCAGGGTGAGCTCTCCTCCATGAGTGGGACATGAATGGGTGCTCTGCATTGGTCCTGTCCTCACCCTGCGAGGATACAGCCTCCACCTGCCGCTTCAAAGGACAGAGCTGCCAGGGAAGGACATGTGCCCAGACCTTGCAAACATGGGCTCCTTCTCAGCTGGAAAGACATTTACAAGGCAGTGATAATCATTATGTCTTGAAATCACTATCTGGAGTGCACTTCGTCAGCTCAAGAAAGCCAGCATGAGGCAGCTCACTGCATGGGAGAGACACAGATTGTTGTTTTAAGCTATCTGCTCTAAAGTACATCACTGTGAATGCAGGGAGAGACTTTTGAGGGACAAATCAAAATCTTTAAAACATTAAACAGACAACTTGATGGGCAAGTCCCCAGCTATTTTTTATCATTAAAATTACAGCACTGGATGTTGTCCTTGCAAAGCTGTCATCTGGAGTTTAAATTTGAGTTTTGTTGCCTCTTGGCATTGAATTGTGGGTCAATAATTTGGGATAATAATTTCTGCTCAAAATAAGTCTGGAAAATATTTGTGACTTTTTGAGCTAAGAAACCTGTTACAGAAACCCCACACATTAGTACACATTGATTGCATGGCTTTGATTCTAAAGTACTTCTGCAAAACCATGAGTAATGAAGTATACAGATATGAGCAAGCACTTTCAAAACTAAAAATCAAAGAAAATTCACTACAGATACTTAGTCTGAGTGAGTAATGTGCAAGAAAAATCTACCTTATGCTTGCCTGTTGATACACGATAACTGAAAACATCCCTGGTCCTGCATAGGCTTCAAATCAGAGCAATTCCCGTAAAGATCAGTTGTGGTGGGCTCCTGTGAGAAAGAGCAGCTGCTAGGGAGAAGGATTACCTTTGAAAGAGTAAATAAAGGAAAGGGCACATGGAAATTTGTTTCATTTCTCCAGCAGAGAATGGGCAGCAATTCTAGTACAGGTGCTTAAGGTTACATTGACCTGCTGAAACACAGGAGACAGATCCAGCAAGCCAGTAACATGCTGGGTCAGACCAACTCATCCCACAGCTCTGCCCACATGAACTGCCCAGGAAGGTTGCTAGAAGAACCTTTGTTAAAATAAGTCTGATAGTGGAGCAGTCCCACAAACCCATCATTTACTCTTAGGAATAAAGGACTTCTCAGAGATTTAAGGGATAATGTCAAAGTTCAAGAGCAGTTAGTTCAGAAGGCTTCAGGCTGTTGCAGGTGCTACCAAGGAAACCAGACCAACATTAAGAGTCAGTTCTCATGAGCTGGGTGACTACTTAAAACAATAATAATATTAGAAAAGAAGTTTAACTCTGGCAATGGAAGAACTCTGCCCCTGAGGCCAGTGCTGACAGAGATGGCTTGGAAGTTGAATTCAGCTACAAATTAACTTCCATGTAAGTGGCCTAATAACCAGCTGGGGCTCTGGCTCTCCTGGAATGACCCTTCTCTGCCAGTGTCTCACACTTGTGCAGACAGTGAGAATGGGAGGCAGAAGGGAATCAACTTCTCAGAGCTGGTTAAGGCTTTAGGCTGGCTGACATCCTTCGGCAGAGCTGGAGATTCATGGTGCAGAATGTGGAGACACACCTGCACTTTTTTTCACTTCTGAGCAAGGAATTTAGGAACCAAACTAAACAAACAAAACCCAAAGCCTTTGTGGGTAAGAAATGAAATGCCTGGGAGCTCATCTCTGATAAAACCAGTATTAGCTAGCTAATGACAGCCTTCGGAGCATCAGAGCTGCTGGACATACTATTGCACAGGCACCAATCTGTGCTACAGCTCGCCTTCAGGTTGTCTTTAGTCACAGGGTCAAAGCCTGAGTGAGCCCAGGACAGCCTCAAGGGAGGACTTCTCTGGACCCAGCTCAGTGCTCTGCCAGCTCAATTGAACCAGGCAAAGAGGAGCTCTGGCTCCATGCAGGAGAGAAGCCGTGGGACAGAGGCCAGGACAGCGTGCGGGCATCCCGAACACACAGCATCCTCAGCTGCTTGCCCCGCTAGGCAGGACCCAGCTGCCCACAGCAGCCGTAAAGTTCCGCATGAAAATCCCATTCTTCTGGCGAATTTTAAGGCAAACCCCATCCTATTCTGTATCTGCAGAGGGCGCCAGACAGTTTCGGATCCGCTGGTGGAGCCAGCGGTGGGAATGCCGTACCTGGTGCTTGCAGCTGTCAGTCAGAAAGGTGCTTGCGCTATAATGGCCAATGCTCTGCACGGAGGATTAAGTAGGAGTTGTTTTTTTTTCTTTCGTGCACTATAAATCCCTTAGTTCTCTTTCTCTTTATTGCCACTGAAATAGCAAGAGATACTTGGCTGAGCTGCAACACACTGACAACAAACCTGCACTGGCCACAGCAGACGATACCAGATGAGAAAACTCCCCTGCTTTTAATCATCAGAGGAGCTAGAACCAGCAATGTGCTGCTGATGATTTTTCCTTCAGAGAAAACTGATTGACACCTGCAAGATTTGAAGCTTACTTCCTCATAAAGGAGAAGAGAGGCCTCTGACTGACCCAAAACTCACTGCGAAGGCAGATTTTTGTGTTTCTACTTGTAGAAGTGACGAAAGACAAGTCCTGCACAACTCCATCCCACATGCACAGCAACAACTTGGAAGGATTTCTTTCCCTTTTTCTCCTTCCCCACCCCTTTTTTTTCTTCTTTTTTCCAACCTGTGCTCTGTCAGGCCCATAATCACCTGTGAATTCCACTCCTTTGCTGACAATGAATGCCACACAGTTTGCATTTTCATTTCAGCCTGTGCTGCTTAATGTCACTGAAGACTTCAATGACTCAATTCTGAACAACAGAAGCAGTGATGGATTTTGCGAGCAGGTCTTCATAAAAGCCGAGGTCTTCTTGACTTTAGGGATCATCAGCCTCCTGGAAAACATCCTTGTAATTCTTGCAGTGCTGAAGAATGGAAACCTACACTCTCCCATGTATTTCTTCCTTTGTAGCTTGGCTGTTGCAGATATGTTAGTGAGCATGTCAAATGCCTTGGAGACTATCATGATCGCAATCCTGAGCAACGGCTATTTGATCATTGATGACCACTTTATTCAGCATATGGACAATGTCTTTGACTCAATGATTTGTATTTCTTTGGTAGCCTCAATTTGCAACCTCTTGGTTATAGCAATTGACAGGTACATAACTATTTTCTATGCTCTCCGTTACCACAGCATCATGACTGTGAAGAAAGCTTTAACCCTGATTGTGGTCATTTGGATTGCTTGTATCATCTGTGGCATCATTTTCATTGCCTATTCAGAAAGCAAAACTGTCATTATCTGTCTCATCACCATGTTCTTTACCATGCTCTTTCTCATGGCCTCCCTTTATGTCCATATGTTCTTGTTTGCACGCCTGCACATTAAGCGGAATTGCAGCCCTCCCTGTGGATGGGGTGCCCTACCAGCGTACCTGCATGAAGGGAGCCATCACCATCACTATATTACTTGGTGTCTTCATTGTCTGCTGGGCACCTTTCTTCCTTCACCTCATTCTCATAATTTCTTGCCCAATGAATCCATACTGTGTCTGCTACACTTCACATTTCAATACCTATCTTGTCTTGATAATGTGCAACTCAGTAATTGATCCACTCATTTATGCTTTCCGGAGCCTGGAGATGAGAAAGACTTTCAAAGAAATAGTGTGTTGCTGTTATGGCATGAGTGTGGGACAGTGCATGCTGTAAATATCCAGCTCTGTGCTGAGAATAGAGAGAGGATACACAAAATAGGGGTCTGAATACACGTATTATCTAGATATGTATCTATATACATGGGTAGCTCCAGATTAAAAGCATTGCTTGAAGGAAAAGCATAGGAAAAAAACAAATAAACAACTAAATACATTGTTTCATACTTTTCAAAACGAAAGCCAGATTCAACTGAAGAATTTGAAACTATTTAAATAGTTATTACAGAAAACAATCCAGAGGGGCTTACAAAATAGCTTAAGAAACTTGCTGGAAAAAACGAACCCTGAAAGGGAATAGTACCTGACAGAGACTGAAATAATTTTCTCTCTGCCATTCATTTGTGCCTGTAGCTTTATCTCTGTGCTACTATCAACAGGTCAGCGTTTTCTAAAAGATTCCATAAGTAGCCTCTATGGAAAGCTATTCACTTGCAGAACAAATCAAAACACCAACAGGTAACAGCATTGCTTTACGCTTACTCCCATGCCTCCACCTTTTACTAAAAGAGCAGATTGACATTAATCCTGCTTGCTATAAAGCAACTCCAGTAAAATTTTTGAAGGGTGAAAGTGAGCATCCCTCTTGTACTGAAATATGTTTTCAGTAGAAATTAGTTAAGTGAAAGGGAACAGCTCATATACCAGTGACAGTGTGACTGAAACAGCTGCCTCATGGATGTGCCTTTTATGAAGAGGGCATTTACATTACTTATTGTGACACAGGAGTATCACATCCTCAATTTGTTATTTTTTTAAACTGGGATGCACTGATCCATGCAGCATTTCGCATGTTAATAAAATGAAGTCACAGAAATCTCCTTTGATAAACTATCACCAATGAGACCCATCCCTAAGAAACTTTGAAGACTACACAGATCCAAACATAAGGAATAGCAAAATAGTTTTAATTTAACTTTGTGTAAAAGCTGCAGGAAGGTATCCATTTGGTCAAGTTAGGTATGTGGAAGAAATAAGATGTACATGGAAGATACAGCTTCTGTGCATTCAGAAATACATGTCACTGGTCAGTGTCTTTTTACTTCAAGAGCTTTACACTGAGTTCAGTAGATGGACACTCCTGCACTGGAAACAAGAAAACAACATGCTCTTTGCAACCATTTTCAAACCATGTATGCAAGTTGGTGGCATGTAAATCACGCAACTTCAGCTGCAGTAATTTAGTCTTTGTTTCTGCTTTTTTATAGGAATAAACCATGTAAGTGGCCTTCAAATAGCATAATCTATTGTAACTGAGCAAAGGCTGATGCGATTTGTATATAATACAACATATAGGTAGTATCATAGACAGCACCAGGCTAAGAAAACTCTAAGCCATTCTGAAGTTACTTAGCACCTTTCTGGTATCTCACTTTTAGGAGGTGCAGTAACCTGAAGCCTCTGCAGTTGTCTAATGCTTTCCAGTACATAAAGGATATCATTTGACTAAAAGCTTGGTTTGGGTTTTTTCCATTTGAGTGAAGTTGCTAGCTTGCTGCTATTTGTGGGGGTTCCCTCTGTCAGTTTAGGCAATCCAGACCAGAGCCTCTCAAGTACTCTGCCTCGAAGTTCTGCATTCACACACTAGCCCTGGCAGAACCCAGACTGAAGGTGTTTCACTGCTACTGGCTCTGGCACCCAGCTCTGTCCATAAGGAAGACATCTTCCACAGTTTGCAAATACTGGCCCATATTTGACTTTTTCATTCTCAGCATCCCACGACCTATGTAAGAGGCAACCAAACTTCCCAGTCCTATGGGGTGTACAATATTCATACAGCCAAGAGCCACCTTTCCTTGCACTCTAGCCACACTGCCCATCAGCACAAACCAACCTCATGCTCCCTACCTCCCTTACCCTCTGATCACACCCTAAATTCCCTACTAGAGTTCTCATTTCCTCCCAGACTCCCACCTTCCCAAGACTCACAATGTTCCAACACTTACCTAATCCCATAACCTTTAATTTTTAAAAGGCTAAAGTACAAATCCCACCAAGGTCCCTCTGGAGCATGTGACAGAGCAGGCAGAGATGAAAATTCTCCCATGTGTCACGCAGAGACGAGAGAAAACCCCAGCAAATGGCAAACCCAAGTCCTTTCAGCCTTACCTGCATATTTACAGCTTGACAGTACCAAGATCTGTTCTGTTAGCTCAGCCTGTCTTACTCCTGCAGCACCTGATGTGGTGCATTAAGATGAACCGAAACAAATCAGCATAGGAAACCACACAAGTGGCCCACATTATTAATTCAGACTGTACCCACTTGTTGTGCAAAAGCTCTACCTGTTGTCAGTGTTATGCTCTGGAACATGGCTTGCCCCAGGTTATTGTGTATTTAGCTTTAATTGCACCTGATGTTCTACTTATTTATCTCTTTAAAAGGGATTTTAGATTACACTGATTCATACTGTGCTTTGCCTTTAAGAGAAACATATCTGTTGAATAAAACAATCTGAAGACATCACTGAGAATTATGTTTGCTTCTATCAGAGCACTATGCCATGTCAAACCACAGTCCTGGTGGTCTGGTTCACAAAACTAGAAATGGCATCTAACAGAGGCCAAAAACCTCCTAATTCTGTGGGACTGCACTCTAAGGAAATACCACTGTGATCAGTTGCTGTGGGACAGATCTTAACACTTCACTGGGAAGGGAGTACTGGAACTGGCATTCAGCCATCCTCAGTCCTCAGGGACAGGGCTGATGCTCAAGTCAGGACTCAAAGAGACTCACAAGGACCGAGACATCAGCAGAAGCCCTTCCCAGACAGTATAATTTCCCAGCAGCACACCCTATAGACATGTGCATACAGCAGAACAAAGATATCACAGCAATATACACTAGTACAGGGCATCAGTCCTTACCAGATGCTGATACCCAAGAACAACATTTCTATCTGCTGAGAGTCCACCCTGTTTATGACTGCAGCGAAATGTGAACACTCCGAGTTGTTCTTAAGTTAATATATAATCTGTTTACAGAAAAAAAATGTTCTTCCTTGGTAAGAGTGCTGGGCTGAACAAGATATTTTCAGTTTCCCCTAGATAGCATGAGAAATGGCAGACTGAGATACTATCCTTTTCATTTAAAGGTGTCATTTATATAGACTTATTGATTCAGTATTTCTGCAAGAAAATCAGGCAGTTCATGAGCACTGCAAGATTACCATTTGCTCAAAGACTTGTTAGAAAATACTCCTATGTTCAGACAAATATTTGAATTTACAGGAGCATGCATTATCCTGCTAAATCAACTCAACCCCGCAAATGTGCAAATTGCAGCCAGATTTGTTTCTTTCATATAATATTCAGCACTTTGCATGCAATTTTCCCACCAATATGTGCCTAGATATTTTATAATTGAAAGCATTTGCCCTAATGTATAAATAGCAAAATCCAGGCACAGAATTCTGCAGTCAACCAAGGTCATCAGCAGGGCCATTAGTACAAATACCTTCATTACCTCTTCACAGCTATAAGATGCTTATATTTTTTGAATCCTGGACTAACACGAGGGTCAGCTGCTTGGTTTGGTAGCTATACCTTAACCATTACAGTGATCTTGATGCTCACTCCCAAATAAATACAGCTTCACAAAATACACTGGAAACCCATTTGCTGGGCAGCTCATCCCAATCGATGTGGCATACCTGTGAGACAGTATGAGAGAAACCTGGTAGCCTGGGTACTGGGATACCCAGCGTGGGTACAGCAGATGCAACAGTTCCAGAACAGCTTGCTCCTCCCTGTCTCCACCATCCAAAAGCAGAGGTAAGCGGCACTCAGACCAACTGATACAATTTGATCCCTTCCGAATAAGGTGTGGAAATCTGTACAGCATTCAGTGGGCTACAGGGTACAGAGCAAGGGGCAGGCGGGCTCACGTAGCTTGTATCAGCAATCTGAATGTCAGCTCCAGATATCACTGGGAATGTCGCTACCAAGTCACAAAAGAGCACAGTGGTGTTCCCTCCTCAGAAGGGCTCTGGGTTCAGGTGTGGACCTAGCTTTTTATCACAACTATAACACAATGCCCATGTTCAATAGGTTTCCAGGAGGAGGGAAGAAGGAAGAATAGTTTTCAAAGAGCACTACAAAGATCAATAAAAAAAAAAAAAAAAATCTTTGTCCATATATATATCTGAAAAACATTCAAATTATGCTATTCTGTTTAGTTTTGAAGGTTAAAACACAGCCTTGTTTTAAAGCAATTCAATCAATAAGATACTTTAAGTAGACAAAGAAACACACAAGGACTAATATACAATAATATACATTAAGTAGACAAAGCCATTGAAGAAGGAAGATACAGCAGATTCTTGCAGCCAGAGCTACACATGAAGCCCATTTGCACTGGGGAAGCTAACTACAGTGCAAGCAGCACAGCATCACAGCTGCACATTTCATTGTATTCTTCCCTAGGCTGCCACATAACAGACTCACAGCTCAAGTCAGGCTTTACACTGATGAATAAAAATAAGCTCCATCAGATTCGTTTCAAAGAGTAAAACATAGCTTTTGATGTTTTAAATTGGCCTGGAAAACACGCAGGTTTTCTTTTCTTCTTGCTTAAAAATAATCATTTTATTTTTTTCAGAAATAACAGGCACAGGGAAGCTTGCTCCCAATCCACTTTGCATAACCATCCACCACCTTAACATCACCACAGTCTTTATATATTTCATAAGTAATTTAAATCGTAGTACAAGAACTTTGCTCATTCATCACATTCATAACATATGCCTCTTAAAGTCATCATAAAATCAGTGAGTAAGGTACCAACACAAGACCTTACTGCTAGCACCAGCGCTGACTGGAACAAAAGGCATATTTCTATCACAATCACTGCTTCAGCGCTATGCACAGTAGCCCTAAGCCTGCCTGATATGGGGAGGCTTCTATATCATAGGTGAATTAGAAAAGCCTCAGAAAGCAGAAAAACTGGAATGCAGTAAATTTGATGTTTTGCAGCGCTGCATTGGTCAATGGGGCAGAAGTCCAGAAACATGTACTTAATCAGGAAGACTTGAACCAGGACATTTATACAATATTCACATCATTCTGACAACACTAATGACAGAAGTATTTAAATGACTGTGCACAAGAAGACGACACACTTCCTTGTTCTGGGATGGAAATCTATTTACTATCTGCTATTTTTGTATTCATGGCATCACAGTTGAGTATCTACCCTAAGCAGTTATGAATTTCCAAGGTCTTTGTGTCTTGCTTTACATGTCTTATTTCTTTGTTTATGAAAAAACACTCAGCTATTCTTCTCATAATTACAAACACAACAGCACTGCTGGGTTGATATTTACTTAAAAAAATCTATAAATCCATGAATTTACTGCTCAGACTGTCTCCATTAGTAATGAATGGTCAGTATTTACCTTGAAGCCTAAGTGCTACAATTTTGGTTTGTTCTATATCTACTATTGACTCAAGATCAGAAACTAATATATTAGGAAAAAAAAAAACAAAGAGAACAGTCTTCATCCGCTGTAGTGGGTACAATAAGCAGCACAACACTCTCAACACATTACTGATATAATCACTGCAATTGTAAGGACACACACTGGAGGCAAGCTGCAACTCAACTACAAACCCAAAGGGCAAACATAATGGACTTGAGACTACTCTGCCTTAACATAAATATTATAACCACATATTAATTGATGTAACAACAAATAGAGCTTAAACAAACAGGATGAAGGCTTGCTTTTTAAAAATAAACACCCATACACTGATTCAGAAACACTTCTAGCTGTTTAAATTCACTAACATTTGAATTCACTAACATTGAATTAACACTTAAACACAGGTAAACCTACAGACATGGCAAGAAATGAACTTCAGACTTGCATATTTGCACAGGTACAAGAACCTATAAGTGAGGCAGAACAACTACAGACCTTCCATCACATGCGCCTGCTATTACACATGTTCCCATTCAGGTTTAGCCACTCAACACAAGCCCATTTTGTACAAGCAGTTGGGTAGCAATTGCAGTGCCTCTTCATCTTCAAAAACTATGTTACTGAACTAACCTATCCCCAAAAAGGCCATTACACTAAGTGAGTTTATAATCAAAGCAGTGAAAAGGTGCAGCTGGGAGAATCACTCTAAGCAGCTATTTCCTGTGATGAGAAAAAGCAGTGAGGGCCTATTAACACTCATTTCATTCACACCTTCGTGGAGTTTTGCATGAGTGTTGGTGTTTATGACTTAAAGCTGCTTGAGAGCCTGCTGAGAAAAGCATTCAAGTGTGATTCAGAATAAGTGCATTAAGAAACAGATTACTTCCTCTGCCATTAGCATGCAGCTGTGAGGGTCATCTCAGGACTTCTTCAGCTCTAAGCTTATTTAACTCTTCTTCTCTTATTATATCTTACCTCATGGTGGTGAGCATTCCCAAAGACTAATGTTGCAGGCAAAGAAGCTCCTCTTCAGCTGTTGCTAAAGAGGATGAGACTCTTTTACTCACTGCCTAGAATGAGGTCATGGCTTCACCATATCTATGCCAGGAACAACTTCCTTCTTCAGCTACAGAGAGCTAATGGGGACTGCTAAAACACAGCACTCTAAATGTTTTTACCTAGTTGCTAGTTTCATCAAGATAAGCAGCCATGCAAAATCCTATATTCAGGAAAAAAAAAACAGAGAAGGTGCATGATTTTTTGAAGTAACTTGCTTTGGGAACTAAAGAGTCTTTTTATCTCAACTTCAGTGAAAGATACTGACTTTCCATCCAACCTTGTAGACCTTGGCCTTCCCAAATTCAAAATGAAATAGTGAAAATTTTACAAAGTTGCGTTTATATGAAATGTGCATATGGTGGAAAAAGTCACAAGCACCTCTATCCGTTTCAGTTATGCCATCGTTCTGAGATCATAGAGAAAATCTGGTTCTGAGATTGACCAAAAAGTTGGAGATCTGGAGCACCAGCACTGCCAGGAGGCAGAAGGCCCAGCATGCAGTGAGCTAATTCCGTGAGTCATTGCAATTCAGATGTTCATCACCACCAGGATCAGTGCCTTTAAGAAAATATTAGGCAAAAGTAAGAGGCAAAAGAAAGGTGGATGGGAAATTAAAGTCTGAACAGTTGTGCAAAACAGCTACTGGAGGCACGTAGTGACATTTAAGACACAGGAGAGCGCAAGATCTGAGGATGGATATCTTTGGTGCCTATCAGCAGATAAGAACCAATAAGTGTGAAATCAACAGTTAATTACTACAAATTTTGTCTGTATCATTGCTACTGTCTTATTTCACAAAGCCTACATGCTACTCTTGTCTTGAGCTTTAAGAGCAAAGCACCTCTTCACACAACACTTGTCTCTCAAGATGAGGCAGAACTCACTTTGCATTTTAGCAAAACACCAGACCAACCCTTGCAGCCTTTCACCACCTGCCTCTTCATCACAGTCAACTGCATGATACCTTTAAAAAGACTTACATTTAGTTACCTTAAAATTGTACTGCATGTGCGTGGAAATGTGCTCTAAATCAAGGACTCATCATTTGAAGTTCTGAAGTGGTTTATGGACAGTAAAGATAATATTTTGTTTTCAAATTCTCTGTATGAAAGCAATTTAGGTAGACTTGAGAATTCAAAACTTCTGGTGAAACAAATCAGGAAGCAGAACTGAACATGAGGCATTCAGTAAACTTATCTTCATACATAAGAAAGCGATTAATTGATTCACATATATGCTTGATGTACAAAACTTAAACCAAATACTGCGCTACTATCCTAACAAAGTGTACTGCATTATATTTTTATGTTTAGGTAATAGGCCATCTATTTAATCAGAAAGGCACATTACATAATGCAAAGGTTGGTCTTAAACATATAAAGATGCTCCTAAACTGTTAATATATTACTGGGCTTGCAGCCAGGTATGAGGTGGGTGGCCTCAGTTCTTGCCTTTGTGACCATACAGACTTTCATTTCCTTCCGAGTCATGAATGTGTAAATCAGTAGCTGTGATCATGTATTCCACAACAGCTATCACAGGCACCATTATCCACCTTCCCAGCCCTCATTTGAGAAACCAGCTATCACAACTTTGGTACAATTCCAGTAATGAAATCCATTTGCATAGAGTTATGAGAGTCTAATGCTTAAACAAGCTTTAAAGGGTATTAATGCTCCAGTTTTCTGAGAGCTCATAGGCAAAGTAAATCAACAAATAATTTAATTTATGATGATAAGTCATGCAAATTGCATGAAGTAAATTGGCAAGAAGAAAATCTGGGTATGCCTAGTGCAAGTTTTTGAATGTCCAAACAGATTGCGTATATGTTAATAAATTAATTTATTAATTATTGGGGGGGTAGGGATCTTCAGAAAGAGGTATTCCCTGACCAGGCTGGTCCTGGCACTTTTCATTCAGGAGTCAGCGCATACCACATAGACAGTCTTCACCCAGAGGCCAGAGGTCTTCCCATTTTAACCAGATATCCATAAGCCCAGCCTGTTTCTTCTGAAAGACACAAGTGACTTTCTCAGTACCAGAATGGTGAAAGCAGGTGCTACTTAAAAGCACAAAACAAGGGAGAATACTGACTCCTGCATTATGCAGTGACCTGAACACCCAGTTGCAGGGAAGGGATATAGCAAAGGCAGGAAAAGTATCCATCAGCAGATACCAAAGCAGTGTTAAAACAGACTATTTTAAGCAGAATCAACAAAAATTCTCTGAAATCGATTTTCCTCTCTCAAGGGGCACCACACTGCTCCCTGTGACAGCTATCACAGTAGGCAGTCACAAGCAAAATTTGAATAGAAAATGGTTTTCTGGTCATTTGATTGCTACTCTGTGCCTCCTTGCTGGCCATGCCACAGTGATTTCAATGCTATGCATCAAATGCAGCCTCAGCTATTACCCTTCTCTCTGTACTGATGGCTATTGTTAGTCAAATGATAGCTGAACAGACAAATAATTCACCCTGCCTCCTAAGTACTATTTGACACTACTGCCCTCTTTAATGCCATGCGTAGCAAACTGGAACTTCACAGAATGAGGTCTAAGGAAAAAAAAATTCAATAATCCATGTATACAACTGGCATAAACTTGCCATTTTATGAAAAAACATATGACTGTGTGGCTAGAGTTCATGTGCTGGTATGTCATTTGTGCCCAACAAAACCAGGTTCAGGCACAGGAGTAACTGAGAAACTTCATATAGGCTGATATATACAGTGGAGAGGACAGTGTTCAACATTCTAAATCAACTTAGGTAAATGCAATTAGTCACTAAGACATCATATTGAATTATTTATGACATCAAAGAAGTTCCCATTGACTAGAATCAGACTAGATGAAGCAGAAGAAAATGCAACGAGAATCTGTGACAGTTGCATATTGCAATAGTAAAAAGCTTTTACTAATGAGTGACTGTTCTCTCCTGCTAATTGTGTTTTGATCTGAAAGCATGGGCTTTTTTCTTTTGGCCAAGCAAGCTAAGTTGAAATCACAATAACATACAGGCATATACAATTGAGAGCATACACGAGCTGACTTGTAATAACAATGCAAACATTGTTTCCACTATTGATGCATATAATTTAGTCTCATTATGGATTATCTAGCATGCAATTTGATAATTCTATCACATTGTTATTGCTTAAAATGCAAATATTGTTTTGTTGTCAAAACCAGTATCTTAAAATTATAAACCAGAGATATCATAAATTCTGTTACAAAGTTAATAACTATGAAAACCTAAATTTTAAATCAAAACCTAGAAGAAATGGGAATGACATTTGGAACAAAAGCAATGAGGCAGTGACTTTCTATGAAGATAAAACATTGTATTTCTTGTTCTTTTTTTTTTTTTTTCCAAAAAAATTCTACGCATAATTGGTTACAAATCTGTGGAAATAAAATCACACATACATGGAATCAGATGGCGCACACATAAATTACTAAATATTCTTTTTGGGAATGAATTCACCACGTAGAAAAACATGATGTTCTCAGAGCTTCAATTCATCGTTTTCTCCTCTCATCTCAAATAATATTAAACTGGTTTAGATTAGATGCCTACCACCTCTGATTATTTGCTGTGTAGTGTCACTAGGAGCTGACATGTCAACATGCAAAGATTTTTTTCTCTTGTATTAAAATACCTTCATGGCTGGCTGACAAAACACTATGCCAGATACACTTAGCAGGCTCATATATTTCCAAAGGCAATCATATAAAAGAGACAAGGGAAAGCTTGCCCCCATGCAGTTCTGCTAACAATAAGATGTTACATCATTTTATCCAGGCTTGATGGGAAGTAGTCCTAACCTCTGCTGAGTCCAAAGGGACAGAAAGAGGAAACGTCCAAGAGGCACATGAAAACTTTTCCCTGTAGCTTTGGCCTCTATTTTTAGGTATTCTCAATTTTTGTTAGCTAAAACCATACTGTACTTTTAAGGGTTAAATGACAAGCAAATAATACCCTTTAAAACTTAAAGCCTACACAATACAGACATTTAAGGCAACTAAGGCCAAATAACTGTTATTTAGAGTGAAATATCCACAATCTAAATTCCGTATGATAACACATGTACAGTGAAAATCCATGCTTTCTCTGATTGACAAGGTAATCAAAATAGAACTAATTATTTCTAAGATATGCTGGATTTTAAATATAATTTTTTGATCTAAGTGCAGCTCCTTACCAGAATCTAAGAGTAGTGAAATTACTGACACTCCAAATACACAAGAAATATTCAAAATCAAATTATTATCTGAAAAGCAATACATGAAGAAATATTGAATATTGTACCAGACATTTCTGGTTTGCTTTGCTTAATGAAAACTAGAGTATGAGGCTTTGTTTTTCCCTCATTGCTGGCTTACGGACCAGAATGCTACTTAATTGTTAGTATGAGCAGAAGTATCTTTTGCATACTTCCCTGCTGTTGCCCCCCTCCTAAATGAACATGATTTCTTATTTAGCCACCAAAACACACTGCTGTTTTCATCTTTGACGGTCCTGTAAAGCTTAAGGAAGAGATCAGAAAAGATGTAGGGGGCCATTTCTTAATTAATGTCAAACACTGAAGCTAGCAAAATTGTCAGGGAGGATGTTCAATTCAGGGAACAGTATTTTCCAGATTATAACAGCCAAGAGATAGCCCAGGGAGCAGAATTTTCAGGGATAGCTGGAGCTATGTGACAGTTTTGTGGTTTGTTTTCTTAAATGTTGTCCCTTAGGTAGTTCTGCTTAATTAAAAATTATTCTGATACACTGAAGTAATATTTTACTTCTAATGTGATAGTTACTTCCAATTTGTTGCATAATTACTAATCAGAAAAGGCAAATAGCTGCCTAATAGCTGCCTAGGCATATGCACAAATATTGCTATTTAGAAAATTAGTTCACTGATATACTACCCACTTTCTTGTCTTATTGGGAGCTGGTAAGAGCAGAACACATAACACAAGGTTTTAACATTATCTTTCTTGAAGAGATAAGTACATTAAGACAGCTCTGTAAGCAGTGAGTGAAAGCTCTCCACGATCAAAACCACCACTTGCATTAAAAGCAAAAAGCAATTTCTGTAGGGGAGGAAAAGTCTAGAAACAAGCCATATCTGAATGAGAAACTGTCATTGCAAAATATGTAGTTGTTCGAAAAGTACTGCTTAGCACAACCATGTTAATGTAACAAATCCATTTTCAAAAATCTTGTTTAGACTGTGAATTCAATAGCACCTTGCCCATTGGGTCAGCACCTCTGCAATCAGACCCACACTGGCTGTACATTCATGGTACCTAAGTAGCTAAAATGTGTACTTTAAAATCCTACAATCAGTAGCTCACAGTAAAAAATAGCTGCTTCTTAAGAACTTTCCCATCATAATGAGTTACATACATATATATACATCTATAACTGTGCATTTATACACGTATATGTACAAGCCATACACTTATTTATGTATGAAGGCACACTTTGAATCAGCCACTGAAAATTCATAGAAAATCTGGTACCAACTGATTTTTGCTGTCATGTTTGTTCTTTGCATTTGTTATTTGTTTGTGTTCTTTTAGTTAGAATTTAAGCACTCCCTGTTCTGCTGCCTGTCTTACATTGAGCTAGTTTGAATTAAAATGTGAAAAATAAATGAGTTCCACAGATTTGCCATTGGCATTTTAAGGCAAACTGGCACAAAGCAATCTGCAATTTACTTAGGAAGATTAACACTACATACTTCTTGTGGGAAGCTTGAATCAAAATGGTTCTCTTCTAGACCCTCTGTCAACTTAATCCAACTGTTGTTTTAATTTTTATCATCTTATTTTGTGGAGCTACAAAATACAACTGTTCTGTATGGGAGAAATTGGAAAACAAAACCAATTCTTTTTTTTTTTTTTTATTTAAAAGGCATGCTGGGGCAAAATTTCTTCAAATTGCTGGGAACACCAGGTTCTGGAAGAGTATAGGATTTTAACCATAAGCACCACAAAATGTGAACTACTGAGTACCCCCTGAGCAAATCCAGCCAAAGTCTGTAAATCTAACTCAGCAGGTCAGCATTTCTGAAGAGCTCCACATCCTGTTTTGAAATAACAAAAGAAGTGAGAGGCATTTCAAGCAGCTCGGCACTGCTCCATGGCAGAGCACAAACCTGCAGTTTAAGCTCAGCTTGGTGACTTGTGCAAGCCAGAGAACATAATCTGGCTTTTGGTATGCATTACATCTGCGGAAGGTTTGCACATCTTTTCCCCAGATCCACACATATCATGCTGTTCGCAGATGGCCACCACGAGCAGGTTGATGCTGTGACCTGCTTGCTGTGCCACAGCATGGGCAAGATCAGAGGCACTCAGCAAAAGCACTGCCCTGTGGGAGTGCCTGAATTCAAACAGATCTAATCAGCAGTTCAGACAGAGCTGCCTTCTCCACCTGGCCAGAACTGTTTATAGACAAAAACAATATGCTAGTGTTTCCCTGACATTCATCCTAATAAACTGTGGAAGGAAATCAGCATTAGGAAGCAAAACAACATGTAATTGCCATAGACAAGTACTGCAAAACAGCCAATTTGTCTGTGATTCAAATGAAAAATCACTATTACCCTGCCTTGATTTGCTGTCTTCTGTATCAGAACCTGTTATTAATCATATTCCCAGTCCAGCCCCTTGAAATAGTACAGTTTAATATTCAGCAGGAAGTGGGCATATTGACATAATAACCAAAGTTTATATATATATTTTGGTTGAATAATTGCTTCCTTTCAAGGAGGAAGGTTATGAATCCATCGTGAATTCAACTTTGACAAAAAACTTTGTTTTAAACAGTTATATACCACCATGTGAAGGGTTACTCAAGTGGGAAAAAATTATCACTGGATGCAGGTGTACATTAAATGACAATTAGAGAAGTTTCTAATTAAAACAAAACACAAAGGGTTTTCTTGACACCATACTGTGAGATACTGGCAGGTTTTTAATCTATTCTGTATAAGCAAATGCTTCAAGATCTGACTCATTACACTGGCTAGCTTCAGACCTCCAAATAACCTTCAACAGCAATAACAGAAACACTTGAGAATGTCACCTAATCCCAATAGGGTGAATTATTCATTGAGGGAATCATTAGGATTTTTTTCTAATGATCAAAACTCCTCTCTGGAAAAATTACCATGGTCAGTGCTGGTACCTGGGTGTCAGGGGCCTCTCCATCCCATTGCCAAAGAATTTGGTAGTTCTTGTTCAACAGCGGGAGTGGGACTACCTAGAAGACACAACAGCAGTACAGGTGGCCAATTCCCCTAAAGACTCTTCTGAATTTGGCTGATAAAATGCATCTGATAAAAAACATCTTGGCCTGCAGTTGATGGTCAAGAATGTTGAAGGAAGTGTTCATGGAGAATGAACTAGAGCAAAGACATCTTCAATGCATCAGCATTTCTTACACCCATCAGTAGTTTCTTTTAATGCAGCTTTTACTCTCTTGGTTGATACCAGTTGTACCTTTCCTGTATTTTTTTTTGTGAAGCAAAGATTTGTGCATTGGTTGCCTCCTGGCTGCTCTTGTTTATATCATGCTGCCATCATTCCAGATTCGTGCTTCTACTTCTAGTATTCCTGTTAGAAAAGGTGTGACTTTTTCACAATTGATGATCATCATCCCCCTGGGGTTCTCCTGCAAGGCAAAAAAAAAAACCCAGACATGAGGCTAAAGGTTTTGTTTCTGAACAACAAGAAGAGGTCATCCAACTGACTCCAGTGTACTCAGACTACGCCAGTCTCGGAGGTACTGTCACTTAAAGGTTTCCATAATGCACTTGAATGGTTTTTTTTCTCCAAGATAACTAAAAGAAGAAAGACTGGAAAGTTCCTGCCATTTCTGTAGGCAAAAGCAGACTGCACTGTTTCCTGAGTTACATGACACTTTTTAAAACAGGCAATGTAGAAGGACTTTGTGATTACTGCAACCAAGAAGTAATGAACGCCTGAGAACAGTGTAGCATGAGATCAGCAAGACTGTCAAGACTGTGCAGAATCTGACTTTCAGGACTCTGGTAATTTAAGAGAGGAAGGCCTGTGTCATAGGTGGTGAATATTTCATGCTGAATTTGTTCTGAGACCTATTTTTCCCAATACCTCAATCCAACTGCTGTTTCACAACAAAAGCAAAAGCTACAATGCATTTTTGATGTCCTAATGACATTGTTTGGTCAATTGATCAGTTGAAGATCAGCCCTATTTGATTATCAGCCTTTTCCATAAGGGTTCAAGCTACCTCCTTTCAAAAGGGGCTGCGGGAGAGTTGCAGTAACTAGAGCAAGTGGAGAGGCATGAAGCAACAGGCCTCTCAAGCCCCTTCTGAAACTGAAGAATTAAGCAGTTTACCACCCCTTCCCAATGCTTTTGATTGTCTTAGACATCATGAACTCCACCCTGGCAGCTGTGGTTCCAGTGGGTTGTGTGCTATTGAAAAGCACAACTGTTCCCACTCTATCATTGATGGTGCATCTCATGTCAAATCTCATATCATGACATGATGCAGCTCATGTCAAAGATCAGCAGTTATCAGTATATCAGGACTTATACAGTAGCAGGCCACAGATCACGAGTGAGCATGCAAAGCACATACAGTCTCTTGTATTAGACTTCTTAATGCTTCCCTTTATTCTCATTCTGTTTCCTTCTCACCCAGGGGATAAATTAATGTTTTATGAAGATATTTCTGTGCTTCAGGGATAAGGACATATCTACAGAGTAGAATAGTCAAGAGAGGCAAAAAATACAAAGAACCATGAAGACTCGGCTCCCTTCTTTTCTAGGACCTGCTGAAGCAAAATCCTGGAGTGTTTGCTTGATTTTAACACCTCTACAACCACCGGGAAAGATCTTTCTCCCAGCAGTGTCAGCAGTAGGAGGTAATTGAAGGACATAATATAGCAGTGTTTTCAAGGAAAACCTGTTTTCAGATACCTGCTGAGCACCATTAATACATTCATTCTGGTTATGCTGATACCGTCAAGCACAGACTTCCAACAGGGACTGTTCTTCTCACTGACAGGTGCTGAGGATACTTCTATCATCTTTGAATATAACTCGCTAACAAACATTTCTGGTTTGCTACAGTCCCAGAAAAACAGCACAAGTAATTGACCTGCACAACAAGAAAATCAGGCGGACACTCAAGGTGCCCAATAAAATAACATGAATTGAAGACATTCCAGTGACTAGCTCTGGATGACCTCGCTCAAACTGTGCCAGAGCTTGGTTTTGGCGGAGCTCTGGAATGTGTTTGGACCTAGTTTGCAGACTGCATCTAAGCAGCATGTAAGCCATTCTTAACCAAAGAAAAGGAGAGGTGGTTACATGTTTCCTATTGCTCTGAAAACCTTCCAGCTTCTCTTGAATCAGCAGACACCTCAACAATAAAATAGCTTTGTGGCCTTGTCACATATGTGAGTCCCCTCCTTTGAGGATTTAGGGAACAAGGAGGAGTCCTTGTCCTTGTTGTCTTCCAGTGACATGCCCCATCACCATAAAGTGGTACTATAATGTTGCCACCTTACTGCATCAAGACATGGTGCTTAAAATGTTAGCCACCAAAACTGAAGACTTTCTGTTATGTTGCTCAGGTTTTTTACTATCTAATCTACAGTCCTTTAAGTACAGCTTTCTGATGGCTTTCAGAATCACAAATACATTGTAAGAAAAAAATCTCTTTCTGTTTTGTAGCATTTAAAGATAAGCAATTTATCATGTAAAAGTCAAAAGGTAAGCCTTCCTGATGTCTTTTAGATGAATGGAAACATTCCAGACAATAACACCTTTTGTTTCCTGTGCTGACGACATAGATGTTATGGCAGACTGCAATCTAAGCCACTTGCAGTTACCATTTAATGCTTTAATTTTTTCCATTATATGTAATTTGGGACTTCTGGACAAGGAAGTAGGGAGTGCATGGATAACCAACACAGATAAAAGCTTTGCAATTAGCCCAGTACATAGTTCAGTGCAATCAGCATTAGAATGAGTTTGGATTTATATTTTTTTTAAGCCAGATCCTGAAAGACCAAGCAGTACTTCACTTTTAAAATAGTTTAAGCACCCAACAGTCTCAAAATTCCCATTGCAATGGAGAAACTCTTGGAGTTTCTCGAGAAGCAGGTTTCTTTCCACCAACATCAGTGCAATTATAGTTGCCCTGATAGTGCCACAGCAAGTGTGGGGAGAAGAATGGGGACCTTTGTGACCTGCCCATTTGAAACCAAGGTCAAGTTATGAGGTTCTTTCTCCCCCTAAAATCCTCAGAAATTAGGAAGTTTTATGCAAAAAGTGAAGTAATAAAACAGAGACTTGTTAATCATCTGACCTTCTACCCTCTGCCACACACAGAGATAAAAGTCTTAAGAGGAAAAGAAAATAATACATGCCAAGGTGAAACATATATACAAATCTGGGCGCTCCTACCTGAGTTTTCCTTCAAGATGGTTCTGCATCCAGGATGCTGGCTCCTGCTGCCAAGATAGCAAACCTCCTTGTACAGCATGTGGGAAAATTAGATCCTTAAACAGGCCTGCGGAATCTTTTACAGGAGCCCTGTAATTTCTAAACTCACACAGAAATGACAAGACCATCCTTTTCTTCTTCCTGAGGCTGACCAATCCTGCTAAAAGCAACACAAGTTATCAGCAGAACTTTTAAAAGCAATGCTAGATACTGTTTAAATATTTTGCAGTATTAATAAGGGAAAAGGAGAAAAAGGCACAAGTTCATGAAATGTCATGGTCCAGTTAAAAAAATGAAGCGATACACAAAGATACAACACTCACATAGCTCATAAAGGAACATTCTGTGCCCTCATTCTGAGCATAACATGGGATCCATGTGAGTTTGCATAAAACACCTTTTTTCCAACTTGCCACAGCATCCCACAGTTACTCTCTTTGTAATACAATTGATTGCCAAGCTGCAGCTGATGCTCTGCTTTTATGTGCTGTCCCCCGGCTGCTGCAGCCTTCTCTTTTCCCCACAGAGCATCCTTAATTAAATTACTCTGCATTGTACCCAGTCTGTGAAGGGATGGGGAGCTAGAGCTAGTGCACAGCTTCAAGCATTCAAGCAAGAGGAAGCCAGAAACAAAGACTGGTTTGTATGGAGAATGGTGCAATCCCCATGCAGTAGGCATGGGTCTTTCTGTGGGAGAAGACAGCCTACAACCACAGAGTACACAGGAGACATAGTGGTTGCCAACTAGCACAACATCAGTCTCAGGAAATATCTCATAATGGAAAATAAAAATCCTTGGAAAAGACCTTTTCCAGGTTTAGTAAGGACCTGCTGGAAGAAGGCAGCTACTCAGGGTGACTCAGGGTTACCACAAGCAAGTTTAGGTCTGCTAGCTCAACCCATTTGTTGGACTTTTGGATGCAAAGCTGAACTGATTTCCATTGATTCATATTAACTTCTTGAGTAATGCCCAGACACACTGGAAGTTCAGTCTTATGACCTAAAACATCCTGCCCCATTCTCTTCCACCTCCAAGTTTCCAGTAACTGCTCTTGCAAAAAAATAGGACTGTATTGCTTGAATTTTAATGGGAGGCTTCTCGGAGTGGGACATCTCTGTAGATTAAAAGGTTTCTCAATGAAATGAGAATGGAGATAAATGAGCGGGAACTCATCAACTTAATCAGAATAATAATTTGGCCATATTACAATTCAGACAGAAATAACCTCCAGTATCTGAAGCAGTAAATAATTAGAATCATAGAACCTACTTCCCTCAAGTGGCATTTGACTGCATATCAGGAAAACAGGCTACCCAGGAAGCGGTGGATTCTCCATCCCAGAATTTATTTAAAAGACATGTAGATTGGGGACACAATTTAGTGGTAGATTTGGCAGTGCTGGGTTAATGGTTGGACTCGAAAGTCTTAAAGGTCTTTTCCAACCTAAGCGATTCTATGACTCTGTGATCTACACAATAAGATGGTTACAAAGTGTTTTCTGAAAAGCAATAAAAACAATCCTGCGTATTTTTTAAAGAGCAGAGGAGAACAGAGGAGAAACAAATTCATCAACCCTGAGATGAACTTACCACAACACATACAATAAAATTCACAATCTGATCATCACATAAGATTCATCACAATGGAAAAAAATAATTAAGCCAATGCACATATCAAACTCTGAATCAAGCAATTTTGCTGGACTAAGCCTAGAATAAAAATGATCTTGTCTGTGTGTGACTAAAGGTTACTGCTCTTACAAATCAAATGGAAAAATGTATTCATCAAAAACATATCTATTAGCTTCACAATAGTAAGCACTCTGTGAATCCAAAGAAGTTTCTTAGGAATAGGTAATGCTGAAGGCTTACCCAGAAGCTAGATAGATACTAATTTTCAGAAACAATTACTCAATTTGCTAGAAAACATTTCTTCCTGCAGTGCTTTGGAAAAGAGGCTCAGTTGTACTCACGTCTATTTTTGCAGCTCTATATACTTAGGTATTTTTAATTTTCTGGTAACTTCTCTTAATATAATTGTAGAGATTCTATTAAGTATTTCATATAGCAACCCATTGTAAGACAACCTCCAACATAATGTACTATTATTTTATATACATCTTCAGCTCAAAAGCATTTCAATAAAGCTGTAAAGCACTGGCAAAGACAATACACTGTTTTGTGCATCACTATGGCAATGCTTCAGAAAATAGCTTTGATTTGGGGTCAGAAAGACCAAACATTATAATAGATTGAAAGTACAGAGTTCACCTTGATACAACCTAAAACTATCATGCTCTATCATGTTCTCATATTTTGAGATGTGCACAAAAAAAACCAAGATTCAGGCAAGAAGAATGCTGGTTGATGCTGAAGGGATTCAGACCTTCAGCAGCAGGACACATTCAGAAAGCCTAGGAGTAGGGGTGTCCTGGGTTCAGCAGTAGCAGTCATTTTTCTCCTTCTCAGTAGCTGGTGCAGTGCTGTGGTTTTGACTTTCAGCCTGGGAACAGCACTAATAACACTGATGGTTTTAGTTACTGCTCAGTAATGCCTACTCCAATCAAGGACTTTCTGAGTCTCATGCTCTTCCAGGGAGGAGGGGAAGCTGGGAGGAAGAAGAGACAGGACGCCTGACCCAAACTGACCAAAGAGCTATTCCATACCACAGCACATCATGCCCAGTACATAAACCGGGGCAGTTACCCGGAAGGTTAGATCACTGCTCTGTCGGGCTGGGTATCGGTTGGCAGGTGGTGAGCGGTTCTATTCTCTTCCCTTGTATTTCCCTGGTCATTATTATTATTGGTGGTAGCAGCAGTGGTTTGTGTTATACCTCAGTTACTGGGCTGTTCTTATCTCAACCCATGGGAGTTACATTCTTTCAATTCTCCTCCCCATTCCCCCGGGATCGGGGATTAGGGTTAGGGTTAGGTTAGAGCCCTTCAATTTGAGAAGTGCTTATGACACATGTTTTCACTCACTGTAAATCCATACAGGTTTATGATTTATTTTGTCAGTTTTCCTGTGCTGGTGTTTCTAGTCTCATTAGCTGTAACTGAAAATTGGGTGATTCACTGTCTTTACCATGGTTCTATAGTGCATCTCAAGAAAGCTGCTTAGCCTTTATTGGCTTCTGCATCTATAAAAGAGGTTTAGAGATTTTACCCATCTTTGGAGGGTGCTTTCAGAATTATAGCTGGAAAGGCTATTAAATGTTGATACTAAGTACAGCTGTGGGAGAGGGCTATGAAATGGTGCTTGCTTGGCTTGTGAAAGTCATCTTCCTCCCTTAGAAAATGACATGATATATTCAAACTTTTGTTGTTCAGTTCAAACAAATGGTTTCTTGATCAAGTGCAGTTTTGCAGTTTGCTTAACATCCGTCACCCTTTCCTCCCAGTCACACTAGTGAGCTTCTCCACCTGGTGGAATAGAAGAGAGTGACAACTATGTCTGGCTGCAGTACAAGAAAACTGGGCTTATTAACATTTAAGATTTGCCAGAGAACAATTACACCATTATTATCACAAATTGTTTGCCTAGCTACCTTCCAAATTCAGGGAACCACAGCATAAAAGACTAGTGTATCTTGCAGACCTCTACATTAAGGAATTAATTTAGTCTTGCTGCCAAATTAGCTATGCAATTATATGGTAATACATCATGTCATAAAGGACTGCAAAGTTTTTTAAATTACTGAAACAACATGATGCCACACGCTCAACAAAACAACAAACAAAACTTCTTAACTAACCTCCTCTACCAAAACACCCACTTTCTTTGCTGTTATCCCTTCCTAGGGCTCAGATTAACCATGCAGCTGAAAATTTAGCAGAGATCTATGTGGGTTTGGGAATTTGGAAGGCTGAATCGCAGAAGCATTCAGACTGGAATCTTCCCAGGAGAGTGCACTTGAGGGATGCACCAGAAATCACATCCAGGCTCTGCCCAGGCCACCCCAGGACTGTTTACAACAGCCAGGGGATATCTAGAGGGGAGCAGTCAAGAGGTGACAAGAGTGGGTGAAGAGAATGAGAACACAGATGCTAAATGACTCAGTGCTGCAGCCAGTATGTGCACAGAACGTAGCAACTAAGTAGGTGTTTTGGTAGAGGGGGTTAGTTGAGAAGTTTTGTTTCTTGTTTTGTTGTAGGTTGTTGGTTGTTTGGTGTTTTTAAATCACAGATAATTTCTAAAAAGGAAAGCACAAAACCAAACAAACCAACCAACTGATGGTGGGGTCAGGGTGAGTGGAAGAAATCCAGAGATTATTTCTTTCTTCTTTCCGCCTCATCTCTTAAGGTAACTTCACCCTTTGATTCAAAGAAACAGCCATCGTTTCAAGTTTAGTGAAATTCCTGCCTTCTCTCCCCATGGCTATTGGCTGGTCTCTCTTCATGGGAAGAATCCCACTTCAAAACCTCTTCTGCTTCTTCAATGCCATGTCCAGGGCACCGAACATCAGTGTGCCTGATCATCAAGTGTCTGTTGTTCTGTTCAGACAGGTTGGTAATCAAGGAGTCACTGGCACGAATTTCTCTCTAGAGAGTCACACAAGTGATTTTTAAGCAGAACTGGCTACCTGCTAAGGTCAGTTTCATCATCACAAGTGTACAAGTACAGGCAGCACAAAAAATGGAAGAAGGGTTCAAAAAATGGATGTGGAGGAGGCAGGGAGTCATCATTCAACAGTTACATCTCACTTGTGTGTTCTTTTACAGTTGCTTAAATTAAACCCTGGTAAAACATGAAGTGAGAAGAACCCTCTGTTTACATTAATTTAGTACTGGGATAGTTGCCCTTAGAGAACTAGTGCAAGTTTTCATCAATGCAAGATGAAAATCAAACACAACAGACAAAGGAAAAACTGATCTACAGGTGAGACACTGGAGAATTCGCTAGTAATATTTAACTTCAGC
The DNA here is from genome assembly GCA_017639245.1 of Myiopsitta monachus. NCBI lineage: Eukaryota > Metazoa > Chordata > Aves > Psittaciformes > Psittacidae > Myiopsitta > Myiopsitta monachus. The sequence goes on along the minus strand of CM029928.1, from coordinate 32,063,718 downwards.
TTGAGGGTGATTCAGGTCCGGAATACATAAAAGTGAGATGTCAAGTCAGAAAAAAAAACATTACATTAAAATAATCACTGGTTCTTCCAAAAGCTTACAAAGTTTCTCAGCAATTAATTCCTTTAGAAGTTAAAAAAAAACTAACCAAAAAACAAGCTTTAATGTGATAAGAATCACTTTCAGTGGTGCGTAAAGCTAAGGAATGGAAGTAATTTAATAGCACTACCCAGGCTACATTCTCATCCTGATGCATCAAATGAAACATGAAGCTTCTCACTCATCCATATCAGTGCTGGAAGACAATGATTTATTTAATACTCTGCAAGACTATGACTTCTTCATGGAAAAGCTAGGACCTGATACGAGGTTTGCTGTGAAGACAGCTGCAGGAGCAGACAACTTGTTTCCTCCCACAAGGTATTTTAGGTGCAAGAAATATCAGTACTAAACTACTTCTTCTCCTTACTTATTCCATCATAAATGAGTGGCTGATTGTCTGGTTTCTGACAGTATGGGAATGCTGACAAATCCAGTAAATTAAACATTCCTATCTAAAGCCAAAAGGGAAAGAAAGAAAAACCTTATTAGATCCTTGAAAATAAATGTCAGGGCCTGCAGTCATGTAAAGTCTGGTTATATCCAGTCAAAGCTCTTGGGCTGGTTCACAGGATTTTTCTAACTGCCCTCAGCACTCAGATTACCAGTTCTCTCTGCTCCTTGGTTTATTGAATGTTAAAACCCCAGAGATTTTGCAAAACTTAAGTCCTAACATTAAATATCAGAAGATGCCATTTTAATCAGGGTAGAACTGATAAAACAAAAACAAAATTTAAAATCAACAGATGTCAAACTATGTTAGGTGAGCATCTGCTCATTTTGAACATTAAAACAAGTCCAAGAAATGTTCATTCCACAATTCTTATTTTTTTAAGGGAAAAAAGAGGAAAAGTTGAGTTAAAACTAACCATCAGATGCACCAGCCTCAGCCTGCTACTTTGCATTCAGTTAGCAAAGCAGCTGGAAAGCCCATCTAAATGCATGGTAAAGCAGATTTCCTTCTGCTATGCATCCACTGAGCAGTCCAAAGCAGATAGTGTTTTTTTTTCAATTTTGAAACTGTTAAATTAACTCAGAATACTCTGCTCATTCCTATGTGAATTCCTCTCTGTTCTAGGAGACTGGCTTTTAGTATTCAACTCACTGTATTTAATTAATGCAGCTAAAGATCAGCTCATAACAGGCGAACCACTACTAGGTCATTAGCAACTGCATCTCCTAAAGTTCGCATTGAACTCCAAATTAGTTCGTTCAAACATAATTAATCCAAATTAATCATAAAGGAAATTGATGTTTTTCTCCTTCACCTTCCAGGCCTGGTGGTAACACAAATGTGCGCGTGCTAAGCCAGGACCTCAACAGAAAAAACACAGTATGAAGGTGTCAGCTGCCTTCCACAGGGGTCTGAGTCAAAGGCCTGAAGGTACAGTCAGGCTTCTGAGGCTCAGTCACTACCAGATAATTAGTCCTTCATTAAAGTTCAGCATCTGCATATTGAATTAATTCTTTGAAGCAGGTGGCCAGCAAGAAAATACCCCACATCCCCACATTAAAACAGCAGGATGAGAGCAACTCAGCACAATAAACAGCCCAGAGTTCACATTATACAGCCAACTTGGTGTTTCTTATATAACAATCAAAGTTCAAAATATAACAGTGGACAAGTATTATTTCTCTTTTTACAGACCCCTAAATACTGCTATAAAGTACCTGCTCACCAATGCTTTTTACATTATATGCTTTAGGAAATGTGCAAAAAGTCACCATATTCTTCTGAGGTACAATGAAACATCTGCCTGAGAGCACACAGTAATCTTATACTGTGGTTTAAGAAAGAAAGTGAAGAAGAAACCAGAAGATACACGTGTTAACCAGACTTCCTCCCACAGTCACTCAAAAAAAAAACCAGTATTCATGACCTTCAACAAATTTCCAGGAAGTTGAGTATCTTCTCTGTTGGACATTCTTTTACCCTCTGTCCTGGGTTCAGCATTAGCAGTCATTTTTCTCTTTCATAGTAGCTGGTGCAGTGCTGTTTTTCACTTGAGCCCGAGAAAAATGCTGATAACACACCAATGTTTTTAGATTGTTGCTCAGTAATGTTTACTCCAATCAAGAACTTTTCAGTCTCATGCTCTACCATTGAGGAGGGGCACAAGAAGCCAAGAAGAAGCAGAGACAGGACACCTGACCCAAACAAGCCAAAGGGGTATTCCACACCATAGCACATCATGCACAGTATAGAAATTGGGGGAGTTACCCAGAAGGCCCAGATCACTGTGCGTGTCAGGCTGGGTATCAGTCAGCAGGTGGTGAGCAATTTTATTGTGCATCACTCGTGTTTACGGTTTTCTTTTGCTTTTACCCCTTTAGATTTATATTCACTTCCCTTGCTATTTCCCTTATCATTATTATTATTACTGGTGGTTGCAGCAGTGGTTTGTGTTATACCTTAGTTACTGGACTGTTCTTATCTCAACTCGTGGAATTTCTGTTCTTTTGCTTCTCCTCCCCATCCCTCTGGGAGTGAAGGGTTGGAGGGAAGAAGAGGGGAAGTGAGCAAGCAGCTGAGTGGCTCTGAGTTACCAGCTGGGCTTAAACCACAACACCCTCCTAATATACAAATGCCCCAACTGCAATACAAAGTTGGCACCTGGTAGTCTACAGCAGAAAACAACAAGCTGGACAATATGGGATTTTTTTAATTATCGTTAAGTATTTTTCCTAATAACAAAGGTTCCTTCATTTGGAGCACTGCTAACTACAAAAATAAAAGTATGCAACACAGGTCCTAATTTGGGAGCACATCTGGTGGCTGCCTCAGAAATGCAATTCGGATGTTGATAACAAGTTAAAAATAATGCAGGTTCTGGAGGAAATTATTTCAAATTTTATCTTCAGTCAGTGCCACATAGAAGATTTCAGGAGATTATTTTTAAGCATTGTTTTGTAAGCTCAAGGGACTTATGCCAGAGCTCCTATTGTTAACCTAGATGGAAAGCATTCTTCTAGCTAGCATTTTACATCATTAATAAAAAAAATATCCATTGCTGAGCATGAATATACAGGTTAGAATTTCAATTTGATTGGTACTGTCCTCTGAAGTACATCCTGTGAACTGATTATGACCTTATTCCTTAAATAAAGATCTGAAAGGTCCCAAGGTTTTTTAAGCATCTCTCACAGCACACACTGAGTTTGCCACAGGGTCAATTGCCCTGTCTGGCAATGGTAATATGTGCTCCCAGGGTTGCAGTTTTATATCTGTTCCATCATAAAAGGGAAACTTCTGAACTGAGTGAATTTTCGGCGCAGCTCCAGCCTGGTGGTGGTGCTCAGTGCGGAACAGGTCAAACAAGCAGGCAGGGGATGCTGCCTGTGTGGCTGGGTGCACAGATGGAAGCTGGGCACAGCCAAAGCTGCACCTCTGCAGTGGTAATCCTGATGCCTAGGTAGAACATCCTATTCCAAGGGAAACAGCTGTAAGAGGATTGGGTATCATAAACTCACAACTATTTCTTTCCAATCTCATGTGTAAAGTTGCTTGTAGGTGGCTCAGAAAATGTATTAGGTAAGTTATTGATCTGGGGTCTATCAGCTCCTAAAAATCAGTGTCTGCCAATCGCGTGTGAGAAAGTAAGTCTATTCAGGCATCACAGCTGGATGATGCTGTCTCAAGGAGAAAAAGACAGCTGAGCTGGTTCATAATTAACATTCCCAGTTTCTATTAGTTTCAACATATTCAGCACTGATAATGATATTGCACTGGAACAACAGTGACCCAGTTCAAAATGATACCAACAAGGCATCTTTCAGATCTTGTTGAATTAATCATTTGCATTTTCTGCAAAACACTATTTACTGGCAGCCTGTAACAAGACTCTCAGATCGATTCTGCCCCCCTGTTCCCACTGCACAGGCTGGTTTGCCCCCTGTTTGTTCCCTGTTGGTTTACATGCCAGTTTGTTATTCTAGGGTATCTGTGAGTGCTGAATACCCCGGTTTGTTCCTCCAGTGCCATTGCCTCAACTTCAAAAAAAGACTAAAGGGTTTATCTTTTCTTTTCCTCCTAAATTCCTGACTTTATACTGATAACAAAAAGGAAGGAAATGATCTGAACTAAGCCCGAGCTCTTTTTGTTCACTGAGAATTAAATACAAATATTAAATGCTGTCTTAGGAAAGACTGCAGTGTGCACCAATACAGTTCCTCCACACATAAAGTGAAAACAGAGCAGAATTATAAATGTTCATATAACTTCTGTCTAAAAAGTGTTCACCTGTCACAAGTACTTATAAACACTTCACCTCTAACAAAAGCAAAATTAAACATCTATGTCCACCATTGTCTCAGTGCTTGAACTGCTTCACGCTAGCTTCCAGGATCAACTAGTTTGCAATAAATCAAAAAATGTGCTCATTTTTCTTTCATTCTTTAAATAGCTTTGAATGCTATTCCCATGGAAACTGCTTACAACCACCTGCCTAATGCTTGTGGGTTCAAGCATTGTCCACACACAACTCCAAATCCCATAGGCTGCATCAAAAAGCTAAATTCAAAAGGACCATACCCAGCAATTGATAAACACTAGTATTCATTTACTTCACGAGTCAATACGAAACAGAGCTGCTTCATATAGTAAGTGTTTAGCAGACAGTGTATATTGTTAGATCTTTCTATCCAATGAAATTACTTTGCCTGCGCTACTGTGAGAGGCAGATGAAGGCTTTTCTAATAACAGGCAAAATAGGTTTTGTAACCACAAAGGTGAGAAATAATTTATTTTCAAAGCAGAAAAATCCATGTTCACTTTGGCAGCAGAGCAGCTTCCCCAAAACCATAATCTCTTGGTTATCTATCTGTGATGCATGTTGCATCCATTAAAAATCTGATACTTCGCAAACAAATGAGAACAAAGCAGGTGCTGCTTGTTTCTGATTATTAGCAAAGCTGTCAACATTCTCAAGGGTTCAATATGCCTGACCCCCAATTAGAAGCAAAATGGTCTACCACTTTATTATTTTTCTTAATTATCTGTTTCTAGAAGGCAGGAGGCCTATTAGTATGTGGGGAATGATGTACCATGGAAGCCACTGGGGGTTTCCATAGGACTGAATCTGGTGTTACAGCAGACTGGTAATTAAGGCTCAGATCACTCTTTGATTTATGGCTGGTTTATACTACTGCAAACACTATTGATTTCACCGAATTGCATCAAGTGTTATCAGGTTGAGTTTCTTTAGGAGTTTTTGTAATCAGGTTATTTTTTAAAACTCATCCAGGTTTCTGGAATAAGAGGATCCATTCATAGACAGCTTTTCTTCTGAACTTCCCCTTTCTTCACAGTTTGTTGTTGGTTTTGTTTGGATTTTTTTAATTTGAATGCTTAAAAACATTTGTGCAACATCCAAGATCTTTACTGTTTTCAATTTTTGAGCTCTCCTTTTTGATGCCCCATTTAGATTCATATTGCTGGATCTCCTTATCTCCCACTTTACAAACTCTAGGTTTGCAGCAGTGTAATTAAGAATTGCCTCAGTAAGCTCAAATGTGAAGTAGTCTATAATAAACAGATAAACTTGCTAAACCCATGAATAATAAGTGAATTCTCATGTACTACCCTATAGGATAACAAATAATGAGGAATGTCTTATTCATTATTAATAAGAAATAATGAATAATGGGAAGTAACACAGTGGGATGGCTTTCCTCCCTCTTTCCCCCCCTCTTTCCCTAGTGCTGAGGATGCCACCTTAGCCCTCCATCCTATAGACTTGCTACTATAGCAGATTGTATACAATGGTTCTCCAAAGTACATTTTGGCAACTGGCGGCACATCAGAGAACAAGTAAAGAACTTTCTGCAGCAGTAAAAAAACATTCAGCAATTTAATTTGTATCTGTCCATATTCTCAGCTGATATGCTTATACTTGGCAGCAGCTCCAAGTGTTATTAGAAGCCAGGTAACCACATTTGCATGGCATTGGGCCCAAAATAATACAGCTTTTTCCTCAGCAGAGCTCATTAGCTCAGCACATAACAGTTACATGACTTCTGGTTATCTTGGAGCCCAAGCAGCATGGACTTCTCTCAGTAAAATGCGCTGTAGACCTTCTCAATGGAAAAAAAGCTCACTCTGTTTTCTGTACCCACACAGCATGTGGCGCAGGAAGCCTTTTTCCTAATGAGAGCTATGGAATGATGAATGGGGACTGGCTGGGGACTGTTATATTTCCCTAATAGAACCCCTCAGTGGCCAACAAGACCTACACCCTCTTTGTTCCAGGGCAGCCAGCTGCATGACTACTGTTGAATTAACCCCTTTGCAATAGCAAGTTTTCCGACATGGTTTAAACCAAGCAATAAGTCATAACCGCATTGCACAAGCCAGCTCCCAAAACCAGCCCAGCTGTGAAAAGTCAGCAGTGCCATCCATTGACTAAACTTTGTAAGGCATGTGCTTTGCAAGGGAGAAATATCTATCAGTGAACAAGCAACATCCCTCAGCGCTGCCTTCTTGCTATTTCAGATAATTTCCCAAAAAAGTCTGTATAGTCTCTGGTCCTAAACAAGTTCTCACAATGCCTGCTCTCAAGCAACAGCTGCCAGACACATCAAAAGACTTTATTCATGCAGACAGAATACCTGCCATTACACTTGCTGACTCATGATGGATGGGTGCTTTTGCTAGCTAACCAGTGTCACAAGAAGAGCATGACAAGTTGCAGGGTGACCACATGCCCCGAGGTAAAGAACAAGCTCTTTTCTGCTATTGAGATCATATAACAAGCAACACCATAATGCAACATCAGAACCAGGTAAGGTCACAAAGCTGACAAACCTTTACAAAATGACCCTGTTTCTAGTGGTCCTACTTTACCAAATCACACTCAAAAATATGACATTGTCGTGGTTTAAGTCTCTACCCTCCCCCCCCCATGCAGTTTTCTCACTCACTCACTTCCCCTCTTTCTTCCCCCAGTCCCAGGGGGATGGGGAGGAGAATCAAAATGATGCAACTTCCACAGGTTGAGATAAGAACAGTTTAGTAACTAAAGTATAACACAAATCACTACTGCTACCATCAATAATAATACAAGAGAAATACAAGGAAAGAGAATACAACTGCTCACCAAGCCCAACCCAGCCAGTGCACCCCCCAGCAGCGAACCCCCCAGTACCAAAAACCTGACCATGCCGTGCACCCCCAGTCCACCACCACACCCTTCCGGGTCTCTGCCTTTCGTTTTCACATCCTGGACATGACGTGCTGTGGTATGGAATAATCTCTTTGGTCAGTTTGGGTCAGGTGTCCTGTCTCTGCTTCCTCCCGGCTCCCCCTCCTCCCTGGCATAGCATGAGACTCAGAAAGTCCTTGGCCAGACCAAAACATTACCAAGCAGTAACTGAAAACACTGGTGTTATCAGCGCTGCTCCTAGGCCCAAAATCAAAAACACGGCGCTGCACCAGCTACCAAGAAGGAGAAAAAACGACTGCTATTGCTGAACCCATGACAACACAAATAGTTTGTAAGTGATAGATAAGATGCTTTAAACGAATATTCCCCATTAGGGATTGTTAGAAAGGTCAGCAGACCAAAAGGCTGCTTATAACTGTGGTCTGGAATATACAATGCTCTCTAGCTATGAGCTCATATTATAAGCTACTCACATCTATTAAATGATTTTACCAACACAAGTAATATTATTATTATTTAAGGTTTGGTCACTCAAGGTAGTTACAATTTTGGGTGTATCTGAAATTCTGGCTGGGGAAAAAAAAAAAAAACAAACCAGAAGACACCAAGTGAAGGCACGCTCTCCTCCTGCATCTGCTCCTCTTCTGGTCTCAGGAAACTTACAGATGTGATTCTTCTGATGCGAGCAGAGATAAGGTACCAGCACGGGGACCTACCATTCAGCAAAAGGCTCACTTGTTGCATTGCGCCTGAGTGATGGCTCTGTAGAGCAGGCAGGAGGTAGGGACCGCCTTATCCCCTTTAGCCATGCTCTGAAGGAAGTTCCCAGAAGATTTTCTTCTTATGGCCTGTCACATCAGAACCTCTTTGTCAAACTAAAGGTTTATAATCAAAAGCTTCAAGGTAAACTCACTTGCACATATTGAGTGTGGACTGGGTACGTCACTCACTTAAGAAGGATGTGTCCCAGCACAGCAGCATAACCACCTGAAAGATGTGGGAACAATTTTCAGTAACCTCATACAAATAGGGGTTAATGACTGTGTTTAGTAATTCACATCAGCCTTTTCCTGAGTACGCTGCAGACTGAATATTGCATTGCACTGAGTCGTTTGGCCAGAATCTCATTATGGCATTATGCAGTGAGAGGTAGAAAAGAGGGAATCTGGCCTTGGCTGTTACTTGTTCCATCTAAATTGGCTTACAATTTGTTTTATTGCAATATTGGTAGGGAGCAAAGGGCAGGAAAAGCTGCACTTGAGAATCTGAGTCATGGGCCTCTACAGCAGAATGTTATCAACTATTTACATGGCTTTTAAGCCTGAAGGGGAAGAGGACAACTGGCTTTTTTATTTGCGAAAACAAATTGAAATTGCTGAACGTTTAGGAAAGCAAACATAAAACATGTCTCTTGCCTAATTTTTCCTAAGTTCTCATGAAGCGAATTATGATCAGCACATTATTCAGTCGGTAGTGAGTCAACTCAAAAAATAAATCTAGAGGAGTCTATACAGATTTGAAGGGCCATGGAAATCAGAAGAGGTATAAGACAGCTTGAGGAGGCAAAGCTTCCAAATTTGCCCCCATAATTTTTGACTTCACAACAAAACTTTACCTATTTTAATAGAAGCAGATATTAAAAAGAATTCACTAAGCAACATCATTTTGAATCCCTCTCTGTGTTAGATACATCAGCACAAGGCATTGCATTTCTGCTGGGCCAGCTGAGTTCATCTGGTTTAAAAGTTTGATAGCTTTTTTCTAGAGGTATGGGTCTAAAGCAGACACCTTTCCTCAGAGTGGGCTGCACTGAATGATAAATAGCCATCTGAAATCTTATCTAAATGCCAAACCCTAGGTACCTGAATTAATTGTTTGCACTTTACTGCAAAGTAAATATCAATCTAAGGGTAGAAGATGGTAAATTCTTCACAGACACAAGTAATGGAAACTTTGCTAGATACTCAAAAAAGCGACTTAAATGGTAAAGCCTGGCTTTCAAACTGTGAGTAGGTATGTGATAACATGTTTCAAGAAACTGACAGTGGGTACAGAAATTATTGCTGCTTCAAATGTAACCCAGGTTAATAGTTCCTGAAAGGTGAGAACTGCCGGCGACTTCCATGAACTCACTTGTGCGTCCTCAGTGCAGCATTATCACGCAGAGACAGGGCAAAAAAGGGCAAGAACTGTTTGAACATGGAGGCTGAGTTACCCTCCATGTTAGGGTGAAACACATTAGTGGGTGCCAGGGAAGCTGCTTCTGCTTCCACTCCTTTTAGTTCACCTGTTCTGTGAAAAAATCGACTTCTTGATTTGCTACCTTCTTGCTTTTCCCACACCTAGCAGGACACATCAGATGGGATTTTCACTCACTCATGTCCAAATGGCTGTATATCACACCATCCAAATGAAAAGACATCTCATCAGATTACTGGAGAGGGCTCTTGTGGAGAGTAGAATTAATTCTGCTGATTTGTTGTGTCAACTAAGACACCAATATCCTGAAAAAACTATGCTTCCTCCATGAGGAAGAGTGGGACCTTCGCTGCACAACAGCAACAGTTTGCTCACACATGTGCATGCCAAAGATGGGCACATGAAATCAGCAGCAGATCACATAAATACAAGTAATATGGATGTTTTAACTTCTATTTTTTTCTCTTTTTACTTTACAACCCTTTTTTCTCAACGAGAATAGGGAGTCAAAGAGCAAGATCTGCTTAGTAATTGAAATTCATCTTTGTGCAGAGGCTCCCACAAGCCATCACATAAATTGAAACATAGCTTTTAGAAGGGTTGGGGCTGAAGCCACAATGAATGAAAGTTCCCACATATCTCCAGGGCCCTGAAATGAAACGGGGCTACACAGCCCCATTTTTCAAGGATTTGCAGGTAAATAAAGCAAATAATTCCTCCTCTGCTGTCTTGTTTGGAGGTTTTTCTCACCCTAAATTCCCCTCACAGGCAAAAACATCTGGGCTGGCTTCCTTCGGATTTAGCTATCCTAGTATGGCAGTATTCTCCCATTGGAATGAAAAATACCAAGTTTACATGATTTTCCACTAGTTCGTCTTGAGAAGGAAGATGTCCCTGAAAGATTAGTACGTAGCTGAGCATTCGTAACACAGAGACTTCCTATGTTTGGAAACTGCCTATGGATTCCTCAAATAATAAACAGGCATTGTGTTATATTTTGCACAGGTACAGATTTTAATTTTAAGGAAATAAAATTTCCTGATATTCCTTTCCTGATATCATTTTAATTCATAGTCATCTTATCAACTACCCACATTACCTCACCTTCTTACTTTAAACACTCTTGGAATACAATGTGAAAAGTCCAATGTACTAAAGAATAGGCCACTTAAAACTTTTTCACATGCCATGCCTTTAATTTACTATTAAAAAAAAATATTAGCTTCTTTCGTGAATAAGGTTCATGATCAGTTCCCAACTTCTCTCATTATATTTGTGTACATGGCATTACTAGATTTGCAATAATACTAAACAATATAGCTTCCATCATGCATTAGCAATCAACTCCCACCCTCATACAGGAACCCATTCCTACTTGTCCGTTAGAAGGCATTATATTTTGGAAGTAGTACATTCATGATCTCTGAATTATTTGTAGATTAAATTAGTTGAAAAATGTGTCATGAATTTGCTCTTATGCAATTTATAAAACTTAGAAAACTTCTAAGGCTTATTCATCATCAACACGTAGTTTGACTGAGACACTATTAAGAGTAGGCTGTTACTGAATTAACTAATCATATTTACCTTTACAAATGTATTTATCTCCTGAACTAGCTCATTGCGGGGCCCCACAACCAGCACCTTTGACAAACCACAGAGTGAACAATTCTGCAATGTGGATTTCTAGTTACAGAAATCATGTGCTGTAGCATACTTCAGTTCTGTCACTGTGCCTATAGCACTGTGAAACTGAGATTTTGACTTCAAAAAGTCAAATTATGGAAGGCAAAGTATTATATAAGGGGTTTATAATAGACATCTTGATAAAGGGTACCCCTGTGCTACTTCATTATAAGTGCTCTGATAAAAGCATGACAAACATTTCTGATAGATTTTATGAGAAGGGTCATTGTGGAAAAATCTTCGCTTCCTGGGAATCCAAATGCATCTTCTGGTGATATTTTACTCCCTGCCTCTGGCAATCTTTCATCTTAATTCACAGCTTTACTCTTACTGACAATAAACAGTAACTCTGCAGTAGTAACATGAATGACACAAAACCAGAGCAGCACTATTTGGTTGTTGGAAAATTACAAAAGGGAAATAATAGAAAATCTACATAGCAACAGGCTGAGAGAGGAAGCAGTGGTTCAGACAGGACACAAATGCACAGTACATCATCAATCTAAATCTATTTTTAAAATAATGGATCCCGAAGACATCTTGATTTGTGAATTTTGGGATTCACATCTTGACACACTGTGCTCTTGTTTGAGGACTGCTGAACACTCTTTTGAGATCTGTAAATATTTGGTCATTTCACACCATCCTTTTTTTTCCCAGTGTGTCTTATATTTAGCAGAGATACCAAAACACATTGATACAAGTGCTTGTAAGAAAATGAATGACAGAGAAATAAGTACATTTATATGATGTCGCGGGAGCCGGAATCAAACTCGTACTCATAGAGTTAATCAGTCTGTTCCATTTATTGGTTAACAACAGTATTCTTTTATAGTGTACTTGCAGTTACATGATTGGTTAATAAGGCTACATCTCGTATGCTAATTGGGTTTTACATTATTGTCATTGGTTGCAGATTAGCTTAGCGGTCTCAGAAATATTAAAGCATTCAGCAAATATCTTACTGGATACATTTTTTAGCAGAGTGTCAGCAATAGTTTTAGTCATTGGTTATTACAACAATAAACGATTCACCCACTATAGTTACAAGAGTAGCTAGTTTCAACATTCCTAAGGTGGCTGCCCTACTCAAGATCCTGTCTTACTGACTACCACATTGTATTATAGTGCAACATTGTATATATGCTCAAGGTTGCTCTAGCCTTACCTCATTAGCAGCTGTGTCAGCAGCTTTAAGCGGCCTAATCAGAGGCCTATACAACTCGAGCTCTTGCTTACTCGTCTGACAAGAGCAGTTCAGTCATGCTAACATGCCCTCGCTCATTGAGCCATTCCTCCACAATATGAGATACAGTCTTAAAGTATTACTGGAAAATGGACATATTATAAATATTTATATTCTAATTATCAAAGATAAATAGGACAATTTGAGGTAATTTTAGAAAAATGAAAATTACTAGTCAGTCCTGCTTGCTAACAATAGCAGTCATCTCTATTGATGTGAAAGATAAATGCACTGTATGAATGTAAGAGAGAAATTCAGTAACCAAAAAGTGAATTTCACATGCAACTGCTTTGCACCCACTCTGGTGGACACAGGGTTATGTCCCCCCATGGGATCTAGTAAGGACAAGTTACTAGTTACAGCTAGTAAATACGAGTTCAAGGCAGTTCTTTGTTAGGCCTAAAGTCTCATTCTCCCACTTGTGCCACAAATTAAGTTAGTGCATGTGGTGCCCATATACAAAAATATATGGAATGAAGATTCAGAGAACTATAGGCTTGTCAGCCTGGTCTCAGTACCAGGAAAGGTTATGGAGCAGATTCACTTGAGTGCCATCAAGCAGCACGTACAGGACAATGAGGAGATCAGGCCCAGTCAACGTGGGTTTATGAAAGGCAGGTTCTGCTGACTAACTTGGTCTCCTTCTGTGACAAGGTGACCCACTGAGTGAATGAGGTTAAGGCTGTGGATGTTGTCTATCTAGACTTTTGTAAAGCCCCTCTGACACTGTTTCCCACAGCATTCTCCTGGAGAAACTGAATGCTCATGGCCTGGACTGTTAACTGCAGTACTCTTCACGAGATGGATGGCCAGGTACAAAGAGTGGTGGTGAATGGAGTTAAATCCAATTCCCAATCTGAGGAACACAAGTGGTGTTCTCCACATCTCAGTGTTGGGGCCAGTTCTGCTTATTATCTTTATCAATGATCTGGATGAGGGAATTGAGCGTACCCTCAGTAAATTCGCAGATGACAGTAAGTTGGGTGGGAGTGTTGATCTGCTTGAGGGTAGGAAGGCTCTACAAAGGGATCTGGACAAGCTGGATTGATGGGATGAGGCCAATGGTATGAGATTCTCCCTGCACTTGTGAACTATCTTCACATTAAGGCATCTTAAGCCCAGGTGTTTGCTTGGTTTTCAATAAGCTTATATCTTTTGATGTTTATGGCATTGTTCCTTCTTGCTTCTAGCAATATCTCCCACTGAGACTTTGGAGACAGCAGCCAGCCACATAAAACTGCCAACCATAATGCTTTTATGCCTCATTAACTGACCTGCTGATCTTTTCTGCATTTGCCCAGGATTTCTAGACAGCCAGCAGCAGCATTACACATATGTCACAGGAGAGCACCTCTGCATTCTCTACCATGCAGTGGTTCTAATGGGTCTGCCAGACAAACACAGGGAAGCGTCCAGTGTCTGCGTGCAGAGCCCAGTGGTGGTCCATGTCAGCAGAACTCAACTGACATCTCCCTTACTGATACCAAAATTAACTCCCGGGATTTTTCTAGAATTCATTAAAAAATAATGACAAAATTGGAGTGTGCTATGATTAGAGCATTGCCACGTTAGTATCATCTGTCTGTTCAGGTGGTGCTGTGTATAAATTGTCACTGAAAACACATCAGAAAATTGCTTTGGAACAGTAATAAATGTAAATATGTGAACATTAGTATTTGAAATTGTGTTCCAAGGAACTACAAAGCACACAGAGACTGGATTTATGAAGCAAGAACTAACGGAAGTGTAAAACCCTAGAACTGGCAGTGCTGCTTATTATGCCCAGAACAGACTCTATTTTAATGCATGCAATGTTCTCTCTCTCTCTTCCTCCAAGATACCTCCTGAAACCCATCTGTTCCATGGCACATTGCACTTAACAAGAGCCACTCACCATGCTGTTTCAGCACTGTGCATTCAGTGTTGTCCTGTGCAGTTCCAGCTTGTGCTTGTAAACTGCGAGCTCTTCCGGAGGGAAAACCTTCTATTTATGTGACACAGCGCTCCCATTGTACTCAGCCCTGCATGGTTGCATCACTGCAAAAACAATATGCCTGAAGAGGAAACACTTAGACACCAGGAAAAGAGAAGTGTTTTATTGCTAGAGCTCAGCATTTGGATGCAGTGTTTCAGTACATTAATGTAGTATTTACCCTCCCCACCCCAGTAAGCAGCCTTGTCTGTGATGGCAAGAAGCCACCATTCCGGAAAACTGCAGCCACTGCAGCTATGAAATCTTGGCACTGTGCAGGAAGAGGAGCAGTGGCCATGAACTAAAACGTGAGAAGTTTCACATCAACATGAGGAAGAACTTCTTTACCTTGAGGGTGGCAGAGCACTTGAAGAGGCTGCCCAGGGAGTTGTGGAGTCTCCCTCTGGAGCCATCCCAAACCCGCCTGGGCACGTTCCTGTGAGACCGGCTCTAGGTGGCCCTGCCTTGGCAGGTGGCTGGACTGGATGATCTCCAGAGACCTTCCAACACCAATGACGCTGTGAACCATAAGTATTAACCACAGTGCAGGTCGGTCTCTCCTCCCAAGCAACAAATGACAGGACGAGAGGGAACAGCCTCAAGTTGCGCCAAGGGAGGTTTAGATTGAACATTATGACAAATTTCTTCAGCAAAAGGGCTGTCAAGCATTAGAGCAGGCTGCCCAGGGAAGCCGTGGAGTCCCCATCCCTGGAGGTTATTTTACAGACATTTCGATGTGGCACTTGGGGACATGGTTTAGTGATGGAGTTGGCAATGCTGGGTTAATGGTGGGACTCAGTGATCTTAAGGATCTTTTCCAACCTACACTATTCTGTGATTCTATATTTGGTAGCATTAACATTCAACAGTTGGAACATCGCAGAAGGTCTGTAAATCACTGCAGTTATCTTCTGATCCTGAAAATTATCCACCAACCAAAGCCCTGCTTATTGCAATAGAGCTCCCCACGGCACAGGGATTCACCACCACCATCACCATCACCCCCACCCCCCCAACATCTCCAGTTCCCCCAGAGTGATGTTACACTTCAGTGGTATTTTTAATTCATACTTTTCCTGTTGTGGTTTTAATGTAGAAACAAGATGTAAATGTGAGACCTTCTCAGTGCTTGTGAGAGGCTTCTTCTGGTCTCAGAGATGCTAAGAACCCTTTGGAGCTACATAAGCTCTGTGTTTGCACTCTGCCCTGCACTACTAAGTCCTGGCAAATTAGCAGAGCTCTTCAAGAACAAGTCAGTAATTAAATAAACTGTTTGCACAGTGAGGCCTGGCACCGGCCCTGCAGCAGCAACGACACCTTAACCACCTCTCCACTTTAGCGTACATGCAAACTCCGGAAGCACGCTGAAAAGGCGTCAGGCACCGCCTCCTCTTCACACTTACGGGACTAAAAGCCACCGAGGGGGTTGATCTTCCCTGTCTGCGAGGTACCTGCAAAGTCACACCGCAAAGCTGCAGCGGTCACCTCAATGCAGCTCTTTCCTGAGGGCTGAGGAGTGCTTAGCGGGCCGAGGTGGGGCAGGACACTGCCACACACCCTCCCAAGCGGCAGCACACCGCCCCTGGAGATCCTCCTCCCCTCAGACTACAAGCCGACACTCACGCTCCACAACGAGCGCTTATCACCACCTCACCACCATACCCCACAACGGCGGACACCCACCTCCTTAAAGGGAGGACACCCTCCTCCTTCAAGGGATGGCTCCCTCCTCCTTAAAGGGGTAGCGCCCTTAAGCACGCCCCGCCTGGCAGCAGGGGCGGGTGTTCGGTGTGTCATGTCTGCCCGCCCGCCGTGCTGGAAGCGCAGAGCCAGGGCTGTGCCGCGCCCGTGCCCGCGCCGTGGTTATGTACCGCCTGGTGCGCCTGGGCCCGCTGCGGCCGCTGGTGCCCCAGCGCAGCGCCCAGCTGCTCGCAGCCTCCGCTCCCCGCGTCCTGTGCTGCGGTCCCCGGCTGGCCTGGGCCAGCCTCAGCCCGCCGCTGCCGCTGGTAACGCTGCGATCCGCCGCCGGCAGCTCCGCCAAGGTAGGTGAGCGGGGAGGGGGCTCGGTTGGGAGCCGGTCTCCTGAGGTACTGCCCTGCGTGAGGGGGCAGCGCGGCCCAGGGCCCCCTCTGGGGGGAGATGTCTCGGTGAGGAGCGGATCGTAGCTTTGGTTAAAGCACAAAGTTGTCCTGGCCTGGAAGTGTTTTCCAGCTTTTTGGGGGTGTCTTCAAGGCCAGCGGTTCGGCTGGCCTGCAGCGCCCTGGTGTGTTTGCCCTGCGAGCTGCGGAGTTGGAGCGCTTCGGGTGAGTCACGAGGAAATAGAGGGGGCTCGGTGGTTCAGGCAGAGCGGGGCAGGCGGCTGTTGCCGGTGGCGGTGGCTGAAAGGGTTTGCTGGAAGCAGCGGCGGGTCCCCAGCCTGACTGCGCCTTTTCATCGGCTGAAAGGTTGTCGGTTGTTGTGGTTTAAGCTCAGTCAGCCATGAGGCCTCTCTCTCACTCCCCTCCCCCCTTTTTCCCACCCGTTCCCAGAGGGATGGGGAGGAGAATTGAAAGAATGTAACTCCCATGGGTTGAGATAAGAACAGTCCAATAACTGAGGTATAACACAAACCACTGCTGCTACCACCAATAATAATAACGATAAGGGAAATACAAGGGAAGAGAATACAACCGCTCACCACCTGCCGACCGATACCCAGCCCGACCTACCAGTGATCTAACCCTTACAGGTAACTGCCCCCAGTTTATATAGTGGGCATGACGTGCTGTGGGATGGAATACCTCTTTGGTCAGTTTGGGTCAGGTGTCCCTGTCTCTGCTTCCTCCCGGCTTCCCCTCCTCCCTGGCAGAGCATGAGGCTCAGAAAGTCCTTGGTCAGAGTAAACATTACCGAGCAGTAACTAAAACCATCGGTGTTATCAGTGCTGTTCCCAGGCTGAAAGTCAAAACCACAGCACTGCACCAGCTACTGAGAAGGAGAAAAATGACTGCTACTGTTGAACCCAGGGCAGAGGTAAAGCACGAACGTGCTTTGACACATTTTACTGTGCTTGCAACATCCAGGTGATTTTTTTGGAGGTGGGAAGGGAAAAATAATATTGATTTCTACCGTTATAGAATCACAGAGTGGTCTGGGTTGGAAAGGACCTTAAGATCATCCAGTTCCAACCCCCCTGCCATGGGTCACAATAGGCCATGTTGCCCAAGGCTTTGTCCAAACTGGCCTTGAACACTGCTAGGGATGGAGCATTCACTACTTCCTTGGGTAACTTGTGCCAGTGCCTCAGCACCCTCACAGTGAAGAACTTCTTCCTTATATCTAACCTGAACTTCCCCTGTTTAAGCCCATTGCCCCTCATCCTATCAGTACAGGTGCTAACAAAGAGTCGCTCTCTGATATCCCTGTAGGCCCCCTCCAGGTATTGGAAGGCTGCTTTCATTGCATTCATTGTTTTGGGGTGGGGTTTTTTGTAATATGAATTTACTCAGTATGAAAAATTACGTGCAGCTGTTTTTTCCTGTTCAGGAGATTATTAAATCATGTTCATACTGTATTTCAGTAGGATACAGGGGCCTGCTTGACACCTGCTTGTGAATGTAAGCTTTCAATACAAAGCCTCATGTACAGTTTTAATTTCCACAGCTTAATTTTCAGGTTAATTTCAGTAGCCTCATTACAAAGCATAACATGATGTTTCAAATTTGTTTTCAAGTCCTTAGTTTGCTTAGAAGCTGAACCTTTGCCTAAATCATGTGAACAGAATTGGCTTTCTAGGAGAAATATTGTAGCAGAATTCTATGGAAAATGGGTAGCTTTCTTTGCTAAATTGTACGTTGTTGAGGACACAACTGTACTGTGTAATCCAAATAACATCTGTCAAAGTGACACTTTTTAACATCTTGCTTCAACACCATGCAGAAATTGTCTGGCTTGTGATCCTGAAAGCATGAGTGAATTGAAATGTGCTTGAATGATGAGAGCAAGCTATTCTTCAGTCCTTATAATCCATCTTGCAGTTGTGGTTGTGAGACACGGCGTTCCCCTGAGGCTTATGTATCTGTAGATTTGTCAGCTCCTATTTTCATGGCAGCTGTGTGAAGAAAATCCTCGTGTTTGGCTCCTTAAATTAGTAATAATCATCTTGGGATGAAAAATTCACTGTAAACTGTGAAGTCTTAAACTACCATTCAAACCATGCTTGGCTTTTAAGAAAATCACACTGTTGAATAAATGAGCATTCTTGACTAAACACATGCTGTTGGTTGAATTGTTAGGACGGCTTTTGGCAGAAGGTACTGTGAGACTGTTTTGTTCAGTTAGGCTCATGAGCCAAAAAAACCCCAAAACTAACATTATCCATTATGGCCATTTTTTTAAAAGGTATGATAATCAGAATAAGTTGAGCTACACAATTCCCTAAATATATATTTAAAGTAAAAGAGAAAGCGGCAGCAAATGTAGGTGGTTTGGGGGAGTGGTGTGGTTGGTATGTTTGTAATCACAGACTAAAGCCAGTCCATCCTACCATGAATGTTGTGGGAGGAGCCTGTCATGTGTATCGTAATTTGCACTCTCACTGACTCCAGGGATTAATCAAAAGTATTTTTCTTCTAATCTGTGTGCCTTGAAAGCAATCTACAGCAGGACAAGGTGCTGCCAGGCACTCAGTAGCTGTAGCTGTCCTGTGGGCAGCAGTGGCCTTTAGTGTGCTTGACGGGTTGTCATGACTGTCGCTGAATTCAGCTGGAAAGAAAGGACTCTTCTAATCTTTCCTGACAACTGCTCGTTAATTAGAGAAAAACCCTGAGGTCTTTGTGGAAATGTTTTCTTTCTCCAGTTTGTATTTCTTCTATGGCAAGTATGAGGAGGTGTCCAAGGGCTGTCTTATTTACTAGCCCTTCCTTGCCTGCATCACACCATCAGATTGCGCTGGGGTATATTTTAATATGAAGTTCTGCACTTAAAATTTACCCAGATAAAAGCTGTCAATAAATTTCACTATGACAAATGTTTTCAGTGAAGTTAGGCCATTTACACCAGCACTGGCATGTCTGCGTAGCTGTTGTCTACACTGTGGCAACAGCATTGCTCATGGCTGTCAACAGCAGCAGTTCCCTCATTCTTCCTGTTTTTCAGCTGATCTACAGAGCGTGATTTATAGGAACTTTAATGTTGGACTTCTATCAGGAAGTTGCTAGTAAGTGAGCATCAGTTGGTATCACGTAGGCTTCCAGTGCCATGAGCAGCTTAGCTCTTGAGCAAAAAGCTGAGTTGCAAGAATTCGCTGTATAAAGCTGAGCAGTGGGCGTAAGCAAAGATCTCTTTGGCACCTTCATCTCATCTCTCAAGTGACTGCTATACTGATGCGAAAGAGCAAAAATGTGTTACTACCGTCCCAAAGCGTTCTGAGCAGTGCTGTATGCAAGCTACTTCCATTATTTCAGATTGGTTCAACTGACTGGAATATGGTATTGTGCTTAATGTTAATAAATACTTTTGTTTTCTTTTTAGGATGCAGGTGGATCCTCTGAAAAGGCAGCCACAGATCCCAGTGGTGAAAGCAAGAAACTCAACAAATCCCAGCAGCTGAAACAAGTGTTTAAAGAGTATGGTGCTGTAGGGGTTTCATTCCATGTTGGAATTTCATTAGTATCTCTGGGTATCTTCTACCTGGCTGTGTCAAGGTGAGGTTTTTACAGTTGTCTGTAGCCTCTAGTTAATGGTTTAGCCAAGAAAAATATCTTACTATTGTGCTTATTTCTGCAAGGGGACATTTACTTTGTGCCACTTTGATCTATACGCAGTAATCTGTATTTTGAGTTTAGATAGATCTGTAAATGGATCTAATCTCCTGTCAGGCATGAGAGAAGTTAGATGTACGTGGTCTTTTTTGCAGGTGAAAACAGCAGAGTGGAGACTGCACTGGAGTAACTAAACAGATGAGAGAATTCATTTTTGTTCTGCTGAGATATCTTTTATTCTCATGCAGTAGCATGGTCTGTAGAGATAGAGCCATACAGAAGTGCTGGTGCTTAGAGATAAATTTGTTTTTCTGGGTGTTGAACCCTGTTTTTGCAGCTGAACTGCAGAAGGTAGCAGATACTAAACCAGGATTAGATTAAAAAAGAAAATACTAGATAACCATATAGGAGTCAGGTGAGAAATTGTGTCTGTGGCTCCTGGTGGGAATGCCTCAGTTATAAATAATCTTTGAGCATGAGGTATTCCAGTTGAGGAGATAGGGAAACACACTACTTCTCAGAATATTCCCTGCTGCTTACTCTTGCCTTCAGTGGGGTATATGAATGCTGATTTCTGTCATTCAGTACATCGTGGCACACACAGGGTGACAATGAATTTTTTTCCTTCAGGTATGATTTAACAGCTTTGGAAAATTACTCCAAATGTAGGAACCTTGATGAAAGCTGTTACATCTGTAGAGAATTAAAATATTAATGGATTTGGTGGATAGCACTTATTTGAGATCCACAATACTTCCTTCACTTGCTTAATTTTAGATAAGATACTTGTCATTTTCTCAGCTTTTACTCCTCCGTTAGAGCACCCTAAGCCTAGCAACAGGTACTTTGTTTGGTTTGGGTCAGTCTATATTAATGTGATAAATTTCATTGAGACACAAAGAGGCCTTATTGTAAATCTTGGGAAGATGAATTTCCAACACCAGTTCACAAATTTCTAACTTTTTAGAATTCAGAAGTAGAGAAGCAGATTTTTTTCTCTCTGAAGGTTGAACATGGGGCTGAGTATTCACCATGCACATGCTGCAGCTCTACAGTTTTACAACTGAGAACATATTTGACTGCTCAGTAACTTGTCCTTATATTTAAAGGGAAGAAAAAGTACATTTGATAATATTGCATGTGTTGTTGCTACAGAAGTAACTTACGCTGTTACTGCTGAACTAATTCATTTAGTTTCTTATTTAACAATATCTAATTTATAAATAATTTATAATAAATTCCAGTTGGATGCCATGTAAAATTCCCTGGAAAAGAAAAAATGGCATTTTTTATTGTTTTAGCATGCAACCTTCAAATAAACTGAAGAGATCTTGTGTTCTTTTTTCCCCAGTGGAGTGGATATGACTGCAGTTCTCTTCAAACTTGGTTTCAGTGAATCATCGTTGCAATCTAAAATGGCAGCTGGCACAAGCACATTTGTGCTGGCATATGCCATTCACAAGTTGTTCGCTCCAGTAAGAATCAGCATTACCGTAGTTTCTGTGCCATTCATTGTCCGATACTGCA
Source organism: Myiopsitta monachus (assembly GCA_017639245.1). NCBI lineage: Eukaryota > Metazoa > Chordata > Aves > Psittaciformes > Psittacidae > Myiopsitta > Myiopsitta monachus. The sequence continues at coordinate 32,042,091 of CM029928.1, read as the reverse complement.
GGAAGATTGGTTTCTTCAAACCTCCTACCCCAAATCCATGAGGATTTCTTACTGGTTTTTACTCCTTTCTTCTTTATTTTTTTTTAAATGCTCTATATCCACATAGCTTTTCAGATTGTTAAAGTTCTTTGAAAGACTTGTTTGGATCCATGTAAATGCTGAGCTCCTCTTGCATTTCTTACTTGTTTTTTCAGTTGAATGGTGGTGAATGGTACACTGAAAAGTGCTGTCCTTCTTTCCATTTTGCCACCTCTTCTTTAGAAAAACCTGTAAAAATGGTTTTCCCCACGAGTGGTAATATAAGTGCTTGACAATGAGCAGTCTCTTTAGAACACACAGTTTAGGACTTTATAATCTAGCTTTTGGGGCCTTAATTTTTTTTTTCTTGTCAAAATAGAGTGTCAGCATTAGTTTGTGTCTGTATATTTGGGAAACGGAGTAAGATTCTCTTCCTAGGAGGCTGTGGAATCAACAATATCCTATTATATGAATAGTTCCTTTGGTAAGGGTATTTACTGGAATCTAAAGTGGTAGGTGGGTGTTTCTTTTGTTATAAAAGGCATACATCATGACCACAGTCTTGCAGCACAACACACATGCTGAGTTAACTTGCGCAGGAGTACCCACACGCTTAATAATTGCACAGTAATAATTGTTCTAGCCAGAACAGGCGATGCACTGTTCTGAAACTACAGCTCTTTTGAGGTGCTTCCATGTTTCAAGATTTTATTTGAAGATGGCTTTTATTTCTAGGCTGGGAGCTGGCCTTACTAAAGTCCTTTTTGTGTTATTTTTTTATGCCTATAGACTCAGGGAATCCTGAGTCTACCAAAATCAGTGTAACCAGAATTACCTCCTGTGGCTACATACTCCAAAGATTATCAAGTCAGAGGCAAAGGTATCTGCGGGTGTTTAATGTATTGAGATCTGGCTTTGTACTAGGCACACATTTTTTAACCTGAAAACTAATCCTAGCAGCTTTCTGCTTCTGTGGATGAAACTCAGATGTGCACCTAAGTCCAGACATTGCAATTCATAGCTTCACAACAGCAGTTTGTGTGCTTTTGTCTGACAGACTTTTGAATGTACCAATTAGAGGTGATTTTCAATCTTCTTACTTGGATGCTATTCCTGTTAGAATGCAGCTGCACATGCGTATATTTACATACCACTTTTCAGTTAAACTAAAGACTGGATCCCAAATACTTGAGTATTGACTGTAACATCATAGTAAACCTGGGTTTCAGACTCAGGACTGTGCTGCTGTGAGATAGCTTGAGCCAAATCTGTCAGACTTTAGGGCTGGTTCCTCCTTCCAGGTCTGCTCTTTTACGTTGGCCTTTGTTGATACTTACCCCAAGGTGGTTCTGAAACAATCAGTTCATTCAGGAATCTTATTAAAAGTAAAATAGCAGGCAGTTACCTGACATTCAGTGAACTGAGAGAAGGGGAAAACTGCAGAAGATGTAGTTCGCTTCCTTTGCCCTGTGGAAGGAAGCTGATACTAGAGACTGCCAACTGAAAATAAGGAGTCCACTTGGTTTGTGGGGCTGTGCTGTTAGCCCAGTTGAGGGGTTAGTGTCTTAGGATGGAAACAGCCCCTGCAGTGAGCAGATACACATGCTGGAGGCTTAACATATAATGCAGACATAGTCATCCATGGCATCTGTGTAAAGGTGCATTAGACTGGTATTATTGTGCCATGTTTAACAGCCGCAAGAGCAGGGCATGCTAAGAATTAGCCTTGCAATGTGGCCTGTCAAGCTGTAAACTATGTCACTATGAGAACTTGTGTCATGTACAGCTGCTTGGATTGCTTATTAGAATGTGGAGCCAGTGCTCTGGTGCTTCACATACCCATGTGTGGAGGAAGAATGGCTGTCCCGCTCATTTGAACTAACTGCTTATTCCCAAAAAATAAAAGAAACAAAATGAAGTTGGCTTGCTCCTGTTGTATGCCTGTTTGCACTATGGCTGCTGAAGCTGGCAGCTTGGCCAAGGCGCTAGCTTCAACTTGCCAGCTCTAATTAGAGCATAAGGAAGCTCTGCCTTTACTCCTGACTAATCTGTGTGATCATACCTGTTACATCGATAGGCAAGAACTGCACTAAGTGTCCATCAAACATCACAGTTGAAGGGTTACCATGGTATGACAATGCGCAACAAACAGTAGTATAGCCACATTCTAGAGCAAGTAGCATCTTTTTAAATTTCAAGTGGGCAGTCACTCTTTCTCAAGAGTAAGTTTTACTTTCTTTCTCCCCTAGTCACAGAACCCTTTGTGTTCTGGTTTATTTTTCCTGCATGTCCTCTCTGTATCAGTTCAGGGCAATGTTCCATTAAGGACAACAGAAGAATTCCAGAATCATCATATGGCAGCCTTGATTTATTTAATCAGTCATTTCTGATAAGTACATTTTGTCCTGAAGTTGATAGAAAAGGTAGATACAAGCTTTTTCTGTTTCTAAGAAGTCTCTCTGTAAAGCAGGAATCATTTAAAGCAAATGCACCTCAAAGTTCTTAGTGCTGGTACTTTTACCTGGAGCCTTTCTTGCAGTAAAGAAACTGCTTCGTGTAAATTACGACTAGGATTCAGATGACCTAGTCAGATAAACATGGTTGTATAAACTACTGGCAATTTTAGATGACTTTTTTTTTACAAAGTCTTAAATTAATTTGAGAGTGTATTTTGAATTCTAGAATTCTTGCTGTAAAAAGATTGGTTTTTTAAATGGTTTGTAATATAGTGATGACCTTAAAGCCTTACAATGAAAAGACAATAAACTGCTTTCTCTTAGTTTGCTTGGAGTTTTATCAGTTTGTATGCTTTGGTGGCAACTGGCCTGACCCTTGCTCCATTTTAGGGAATAACATCTTACACCACCAGATGTTAACATTAGCTCCTGTTACATATCCCATTGGAAAATGGTACTTTCCAGACCCTTTTCCCAGAAGTGCTTTCAGACTGTTGTCTTTGAAATAACTGCATTTAAAAAAAGGATGAACCTAGGCTTCTGCCTAGGTTCAGTGGTTGCAGAAAAGCCACAAAAGATAACGCTGGCAACATGTTTGGTACTTGTAATCTGGTGTGGCAAATGTAGAATAGGGAGTGACAATACCTACTTTTGGTACCTGCACTTTGAGCAAGAACTTTATACCAGCTTCCTTTCTGACAGAGGTGGGAAGTAAACTTACTTTGTGATTACAGCCAAAGGGATCAAGCTGTCCTGATGGTAAAGACAAGGGGTTAGATACAGCCAGTGGAAGTGATAATGTCCTCAGGAGCCTTACCATGCTGGTAGCAGTATACAACACGTCTTTATTTCAAAAGTTGACTGCTCACATTTAAGAACAAAACAAAAGACAAAAATAATGCACACATCATTTTTAGGACACTTAGAGAAACACATTCACCTTGCTTAGTTTCAGATTACACCACAGTTATGATACCCTTAGCAGCCCAGTAAATTCAGAGGCAGGTATCTCTAGGATATTGCACTGTTCAGTAAGCTAAAACAATTTACTCCTGTTGGACCAATGAAACTTTACCACGACAGACCACATCATAACAGCCTTGAACAGCTTAACACTTACCTAAACAAACCTGGCCCACACATGACAAGATTTCAAGTATACTCTTAAGTATTCCACAAGGTCCACCTAGAAGTCAAATAACTTTACACTGCGATTAGAATTTAATAAGACTGCCAACTCAAGGACTTCCATTCCAATTGCCGCTAGACTCCAAGACCTGTTTTTTGTATTGTAGGCATTACAGTAGTCACAGTACAAGACTCTCATTGATCTCATGAGGTTGCTCCTGCTAAGACTGTGTTCTGGATGGGGCAGCACCATCACTTTTTCTGCTACTGGGCACCTTCACTAGAGTTTGCTGTAATCCAGGGATGAAGTAGTACATCCTTCAGGGGCAGTCGACAGACTGGTCTATGCTTCAGAAGCTTTGAAATTAAATCCCTTGCACCTTCTGTTACAAATGGAGGAAATTTGAATTCCACCTAAGGAAAAAGAAGGATACTAAACATGATGCAGGAGTACTTTGACAATAACCGAACTAGAGACAAAAGGGCTCTACCCTCTGATGTACATCTAGAAAGGCTGAGTCAGCCTTAGGCTATGCACCTTACACATGTTGAGGCAAGATTAAGTAATTTCATCGTAATACTGAAGAAAACAAGGTTCTCAAAAGTGAAGCTAGAATACTGGTTCAGTGTATCCAAGATTAGTTTGATGGAACCTTTCTAGGGTATGCAACAGGAAAGGTTAAGCCTACTTATTTTTAGTAACACATTGGATGTTAAATATTCATTATATAAATTAGAAAAGGAAAGAGGTGGAGAAGATCAGTTGCTTAATGAAGAGGTAGAAGTTCAGATGCAGGCAGAAACAGGATAGAACTAAGTACATAAGGCAAGGTATCTTTTTAAGGTCTCATTCTACTGAATGAGTGAAGATTGTTTTAGGGATTTAGTTTTACAATCATAAAATAGTTAGGGTTGGAAAGGACCTTAAGATCATCCAGTTCCAACCCTCCTGTCATGGAAAGGGACATCTCCCACTAAACCATGTCACTCAAGGCTCTGTCCAGCCTGGCTTTGAACACCACCAGCAATGGAGCATTCACAACTTCCCTGGGCAACCCATTCCAGTGCCTCACCACCTTTAAAGAACTTCTGCCTCATATCCAATCTAAACTTCCCCTGTTTAAGTTTTAACCCCTTACCCCTTGTCCTGTCACTGCAGTCACTAATAAATAGTCCATCCCCAGCATCCTTATAGCCCCCCTTCAGATACTGGAAGGCTGCTATGAGGTCTCCCCGCAGCCTTCTCTTCTCCAGGCTGAACAGCCCCAACTTTCTCAGCCTATCTCCATACAGGAGGTGCTCCAGCCCCCTGATCGTCCTCGTGGCCCTCCTCTGGACTTGTTCCAACAGCTCCATGTCCTTTTTATGTTGAAGACACCAGAACTGCACACAATACTCCAAGGGAGGTCTCACGAGAACAGAGTAGAGGGGCAGGATCACCTCCCTCGACCTGCTGGTCACGCTCCTTTGATGCGGCCCAGGATACGGTTGGCTTTCTGGGCTGTGAGCTCACACTGCCAGCTCATGTTCATGTTCTCATCGACCAATACCCCCAAGTCCTTCTCCACAGGGCTGCTCTGAATCCCTTCCCTGCCCAACCTGTAGCTGTGCCTGGGATTGCTCCAACCCAGGTGTAGGATCTTGCACTTGGCATGGCACATGGCACATTTTATGCATATAATTATGTCTTTCAACTAGAACTGTAGAAAGACATGCCCTTCTTCAAAATGACCATTTGTTACGCTTCAATAAGACAGCAGAACTGAAAGACAGCACAATTCATCTGCCTCAGTCCAAGTAAGTGTAGCACATACCCTGGAGATAGCTCTGTAGGTTTCCTGGTATGTTGCCGATTCAAAAGGTGGTTTCCCTACAAGGAATTCATAGCACAGAACTCCCAGGCTCCAAATATCCACCTTTTCATCATGTGCTCTTCCCTCAATCATTTCAGGAGGTAGGTAGTCAAGGGTCCCACAGAGAGTTGTTCTCCTGAAGAAAAGAAGTTAATCATTTACAGATTATGGCAATTGTAAGATCCATTTGAAGGGCCAGATAAAAGCTAATGCTTTTATGCTAATAAAAAATTATTTAAAAATTTATATAACTATATATATATTTATATATATACAAAAAAATATATACTTTTTAATAAAATAATTTCTTTTAAAGTTAATGGCAATAATCTGTACTTCAGTGTTGTCTACCCTGGATGGACTCCGCACCACCAGAACACCTGGTAAAGAAGCACTATCGGTAATTTTGCCAATTTTGCTTTAAAGCATGGCAATCACTGCAGTCAGCCTGATCCCTCCTTTCTTTATTCAGCTTGCTAGATTAAATATTGTATTCCTTTTGTCAGATGCAATTCACATTAATTAGGAAATGACTTAACTATATTGCTAGAATGATGTTTGAACACAAGTGCTGGTCTGTGCTCTCAGGGACTGCTATAACCCTAACAACAATACACCAACCTTCTTCGCTTCCAGGTTCAGCAAGTTTTCAACTATACAAGTTGCTGCAGTGGCCTAGTTCTTAAAGGATTTTTTTCCCCCACTATTTTAGGAAGTTCATATTTACTTCCATTCCACAACTGTAAGAGTGACAGTAACATTTTCTTTACAGAAGTTTTTCACTGCACAAGATATGTACTACATTCTCACCTAGAAGATGGAGCATGCACAGACCATCCAAAGTCAGCAATTTTTAGTTCTCCATTTGAGCCAAGCAGCAAGTTTTCTGGCTTGATGTCTCGATGAATCACATTCTTTGTATGACAGTATGATAGAGCATCTGCTAGTTCCGTGATGTACTGTATTCACAAAGAGAAAAAACTAAGTTCGTTGTCACTCTAGCTTATCTGCCTACAATATAGCCTTTTCTAGGCCTAATCAGAAGTTACAGCAATTATTCCTCAAACCCTTGGAAGTCTGACAGTACAGGCTCTGCCTGAAATAACCAAGCACTTACAACTATATCTTCAGCATTGCTGAATATCGTATCAGTGCTGTGCAGCAACATCTTCCCAATTTCTTTCTTGTTGCAAGTACATAAAGTAGCATCTAAGGAATCCGTTTCACACAATAATACAGAACTCTATCTGAAGATCTAGCTTTATGCTGCAAATACTCCAAATACAATGAGCAAGTAACACATAAGAAGCTAGAACCACCTACAGTAGCAGTTCTTTGTTCATCAAACTTGGTAAGCTTCTGAAGTTCTCTGTAGACTTCTCCACGTGGTGCATATTCTAGGATAAGGTAGACCCTTGTAACATCATGGAAGTACCCGTATAATCTGAGAATATTGGGGTGCCTGCAAAAAAGATTTAAATATTTTCCTGAACAGGTATATTTGTCCATACAACTTTAATTTCCCTTTCCTGCCTCCCCCCTTTCAATGCAATCTTATAAGTGTGCCTTCAGCTCACAACATACCGAGAGCTTCATAGCAGATAGATGGTGTTTATCAAAGCAGCAGCTGAGATTCCCTGCTAGCAAGCAGCTAACCAAAAGTTAAGCTGATTCAGATCTTCTTGTCCATACCCTTCTACAGCAAGTGCAAGGGTAATGACCATTGAAGGTACTAATTCCTGTGGGTTTTGGAATTTAAGCTTTAACACTCTGTGAAAACAAGTTTCTTCAAGTCTGGCTTATTTTCTGAGAAGCAAAATGCCAGAAACAAACTCAGACTTTGAGAAAAAGCTGTTACCCACATAAATCCAAGCAGCATGAAGATGTTACCAGAGGTTGCTTCATTGCAAGGTAGACAAAGATAAATCTCCCTTCAGAAAGGCAAGAATTCTAACTAGCAATTTCAAGGTGGCACACACTTGAGAAGAAACTTTTCTTCAGCAGGTTATGCTGTCATAAACAAGATTGTTTTGTTTATTTGAACACAGTGTAATGAAATTTTACCTAAGATGAGACTGTATTTCAACTTCTCTTCGTACTTGATGTTCTACACCAGCCTCCTCAAGCTGTGTTTTAAAGAGCACTTTCAGTGCCAGAATAAATTTACTCTGCTTCTCACGCGCCAGGTACACATTTCCAAATTTTCCTTTCCCCAGAGGACGACCAATTTCAAAATTGTCAAGAGACCATTGCTTTCTGTAAGAGGAAAGAACAAGTTACAAAACCTAGATACTTGGGTGGCCTTTGACTCCTAGGTTTACAGTCTATAGTGTTCCTGTTCAATAGATACTTAGTGATCTGAATTAGATTTTAGTCTTTAGACCACCACCAAGAGAATAAAATATGCCTTGCAACTTTTCAAAAGAAAGTTCTGAAAGCTTGTTTCTTCCTTCCTAAAGTTTACTACACTACTACAAAATAGCAAGCCAGCCTTACTTCAATATACTTAATACAGACCTATCACTAGAGCATTTCAGTGCTATTTAAGATAGCCATACTACAGGTCTAACTCAATCATCGAACTCCAACCTCTTGCACATATGACAGAGGCTTTGTTTTCAAGTGTGCATCTTGTGATTGGAGCAGTGGCTATCAGTGTTCTCTCATGGGAAGAGCTATTATGCATTTAGCCAAAAGTTTTCCTTAGATACAGAAAGTTCTTGTTCTTGAGAATTACCAGGTCAAAAGTAAGCTTTCCTAGTTTCATCTGCTGTCTCTATGAAGTAAATGTAGGGCCACTGCTCTCCACAACAAAGAGGCTCAAGTAGCCTTCAGCTTAGCTACATCTAAGTTGCAGCATGAAGTTCTAAAGACAAAAACGAGCTGCATCCGACAGGGCACAGTTAGCTTAAAACAATTCAGATATAAAACTTACTTTTTTGTCTCTTCTTTTTTCTGTTTAGAGGTGCTTTCTGCTTCAGAACTTTTTGCTATATATAGAAAAGTAGATCAATTTTATGAAACAGACCCCAAACCACAAGACAAAAAAATCCCATGGGAGCAAATCTAGCTTCTGTGCAGTATCTCAAACAGTTCTTTAAATACATTCAAAGGCATTTTCAACAACTTCCTACTGGCAAAGCAGCATAGTTGTTACCAGCGACATCAAAATGCAATTTTAAAAGCTTTCTTAAAATTAAGAAAAAAAGCTTCCTCCCAAAAATACAGTATTCTTCTATACAAAAGATTAGCATGAATACTAGAAAACCTGATGTATGAGTACAAATTACATTAACTCACAGCTGAATGAGCATCAGGAAATTCTTAAACACCCTATATTGGCCCTAAACGGGTAACCCTGGCAACAAGGAGAATGCAGTAACATCTAAGCTGAAGTTGTGCTGCTACTGTTTTGGGGCACAACCAAGTGCTTCGCTACAAGGCCATCTCTCCACATCATCAACCGCAGCTTTTTCTGCACTCCACTCTGCTTCATAGAACAGAAATATCCCAAGTGACATAACTGTACAAACAGATATACATCATCTCCAGAATTACCAGGTGCTGGAGTCTGTTGAGGTTTTTCATTGGTCTTGCTTGGAACTTGAGGCCTTGCAGTTGCTTGGACTGGTAATTTTGGTTGGGGCTCCTGCATTGTCTGGTGATTAGAGAGTTTTTGGTTTGATGATACAGGCTTTTGTGGTTGTACTGGAACTCGCTGGGCAAAGTTTGAAGAGCAAAGAACATGTTGTGCTTGAACTCCACTGTTCAGTAGCCAACTCTGGGCAGAATGCTGAGACACAGGGACACGCTTTGGGCTATCCCCTAAAGGATTAACAACCTTCAAAAAGAAAAGATTATGTATTACTTGTAGAATAGCATGCTACAGCCTATATGACCACATTCAGAAAGCAGGAGAACACCACAAAGTACATGAACAGAAAAAGTTAGTGTAGTCTGATCTAGTTTATGATTAAAAGCATTCTTAAATTTCTACACTGACAAGAAAGTTAAGTTTTCTACAACAGCAAACATATTTATAGCTGGCAGAATTTTTCCACACACATCTCCAGGACATCAGCCAAAGGCATTAAGACAGCAGATACTTAATACAAAAACATACACTGCTTTGAGTCATTGCTTCCTTTAACACTGGTCACCTTAACATACCTTGCACTGCAACAGTTCCGCAGAACAAAGCAAGTTCACTCAGTAAAAGCAGATAGCTGAACCTTAATCTTTTAGTTCCAATAAGAGAAAGTAGTTTGGGTTTATGCTTAAGAAAATTCTTAGTTCACAACAGGGTTTGGGTTGGAAAAGACCTTAAAGCTCATGCAGTTCCTACCCCCTGCCACAGACAGGGACACCTTCCACTAGACCAGGCTGCTCCAAGCCCCATCCAGCCTGGCCTTGAACACTGCCAGGGATAGGGCAGCCATCTGAGCTGAGGAACCTAATTGTTCTAAGATACTTTAGCTACAGCGAAGTTCAAATGCTAATGATTAGCTTCAACAATGTTGGCAACTATTTCTTGCACATGGAAACTATTGTTTCAAGACAGCTTTTCCCCTTTATTGCTATTAGTACAGTTGATAATTACTACGGCCTGGAACCTGCAGCCCTTGCGTTAGCAGGATAAACGCACCCGCCAACCTAACGAGTCATTTACCTTCATAGCACGACTGTGGCACCCAGAGTGGTTCTCTTTTGTATTCTTCTCCATAGCGCCCGAAAACAGCAACTATATAGAGCTCAGCCTACAGACAGGACGTGGCAAACAGAGGTCAGCTCCACGGAAAACACCGCACCTCGGGTCTCCCCTCCCCGTACCCGAGGGCCGGGAGGCCCCGAGACCTGGCTATAGACCGCCTCACTCCACCGCCACCCGCGGCTGCCCCAGCCAGCACCCGCGGTGCCCAGGGCGCAGCGGGCCGGGTCCCCCGCTACCTCGCACCGCGGCGGCCGCTCACCCTCCAGCTCCGCCGCCTCCGGTCCGCCGCAACGGTTGGAATTCAAACCTCCCTCCCTTAAATACCCTTTAAAACACCGCCGCTCGCCATTGGCCCTTCTCCCGCCGTTCGCGCTCGCTGATTGGCTGCTTTTCAACCGGCCCGCCGGCCGATTGGCTCTCCACACGCTCCGCTCGTTGCATAGGCCGCCGAGAGCCTCTGGGGCGCATGCGCAACGGCAGCCTGCTGCGTACCCCGCCCCGCCCGCCCCGAGGGCGGTGTTTGCGCTACTTGCGTATTTTACGTACCGTCCCTCCGCCGCTGGCTCCTTCCGTACTCCAACTGCGTGGACCGCCGCCGCTCGCACACTTTGCTCCGCCAAGTCTCTGCCTGCTCGGGTCTTCCGCTACGCAAACCGCGTACGCCCAGACCACCCACCTGTGGCAACGCTACAACTACCGTCCCCTCCTCGCAGCCACTGAGGCCTCGGAGCCTGCCGCCGCCGCGGGGGGAAGGGCGCCAGGTTCGTCCCGCATCCCGCCAGGCACCAGCCGCTTCCCTCTCCTTCTCCAACACGCACTACCCGCCGGCCCGGGCCGAGGGAGAGGCGGTGCTGCCACCTCGCGTGGAGCCGGGCGCCAGTGGGGCCGGGGGCCATTGTGTGCAGCCGGTGAGGTAGGTGCCCCGGTGGCAGCTCGCAGCCCCGAGGGGCGGGAGGACGGGCAGAGGGGTGAAGCAGGCCTCAGCCTCGCGCTTGCCGGGACTTGCGGCCCAGGGCAGCACCCACGTGCCGCTAGCTCTTGAGGACGAAGTGCGAAAGGTTCCCCCACCTCGGCCCAGCACAGTGCGACAGGGGACGCCTGTCCTGAGGTAGCTCCCCCGGCCCGCGGACCCCTCGTGTCACAGCAGCGGTGATCCGCAGCCTGTGGCATGTGCCCAAACCCGCACCGGTTCTCGAGGAGACGCCGAGCGGCAGTGGACAATCAGCGAGTGCGGTTTGCAAGTAGCAGCATAGCAGGAGCGTGAGGCTGCTGTGCCGTCTCAGCTGCCCCTGTGGTCCTGCTCACGCCTGTGAGGGGGACCTTGGCTGCCGGCTGACAAGCGGCAGCTGAATCTAGGTTCAGTACTTCGGGCCTCTAAAGAACCGTGATCGAAGGCAACTTTTAACTGTCTCTGCGGTGCTGAAAACAAGCGCGGAGGCGAACCAGTTGTGCGTGTTGGTGTTCACAAGTGGTACAGGATAGGTAAAAAGAAGATGTCGGGTCGCCGTGTCGCTGCAGCATGTGATAGACGTCAGCTGCCACGGGGCATGGGTAGCATGGCATCCCCCCTCCTTGACTCGCGCCCGCTTCGACTGCCGTTTCTTGAGGCTGACGTGAGTAGGACTTTTTGGAGGGGTGGGGGGGTGGGGGGCGTGTTCTCGGGGCGGGCTCGGGCTGCCGGGATCTGAGCTGTCCGGCAGCGGGAGGTGCTTGCGACCGCATAGCCCAGGTCGGGTCTGTCGGGGCGGCCTGCAGCGCCGGGCAGCAGTGTCCGCACTTGCTGTTTCACAGCCCGCTCACGTCCCCGCGTTTGGGCTCGCGGTGCCTCAGCGGAAGCAGCGTTTCGGAGCTTTGCTGCTGGGACACAAAGCACCCGGCTCCCAGCCTTCCGCCAGCAATCGCCCCGCTGCTGCCGGCCGCGTTCCGGGGCCTGCCGCTCGCGTCCCGCCCTGGGCACGGCTGTGCCGGCTCGGGCCGAGGCCCCGACCTCTCCCGGGGAGGGGAGCGGGAAGGGGACGCGGTTCGGGACCCCGGGGGGAGCCGCTCCGGCCCCGCCCCTCCGCGCCGCCCGGGGGCTCCCTCGGCGCGTCACCGGTCACGTGGCGCCGAGAGCTGCCCGCGCCTAGTGTCACGGTCATGTGACGGTGCGGTTCTCTCCCTTCAAGAGTCGCCTCCAATCGATCTGCGGGCGCTCGATGCAGCAGCCTTCGCGGAGGAGCATTCTGCGGTCCCGGCCGCCGCCGCCGCCTCCTCCCTTGCCGCCGCCGCCCATCGATGCGCTCCGGGCTCCGGTCGCCATCTTAGGGGGAGAGCGAGGGAGGCAGAAGGAAGGGTCGGTAGGTACCGGGGCCGCGCCGCGCCGTCCGCCGCCTTCGGCTCCGCTGCCCGCGCCGCGGCTCCCCGGCGCTGGAAGCCCGCGTACTGCGGCCGCCGCGCTCCAGCTGAGCACTCCCCGCCCTCATTCAGTCCCCTTTCCCCCACGCCCCCTCGCTGCCCGGTTATTGGTCCCCGGAGCCGGTTACGGGCCGTGCAGCCCGGGGCTGCGAGAGGCTTTGCGGGCGGTGGGGAGGATGCGGTGTCCCGGGACGAGAGAGGGAGGGAGCGGGTCTGGGCGGCGGGAGGGTGCCGGCGCTGGGCTTCCCTGCATGGCTTGGGTCGATCACCTCCCCAGTGCTCGGGGCCGCCTTCTGGTGGGGCTCAGTGAAAGGCCTTGACAGAATCATTCTGCTAACTAATGCCGCATTATTTCTGCCTTCTCTATTGCTCCTTAATAAACAGTTCGTGCTGTGTTTATCGGTGAGGTTTTCATTTCTACAGCAGACAAGTGCAACAGGTTTTTCCTTGTTTTTTTTTTTTCCTGTCAGTTTTGTGTCTCTGATTCTTACCTAAATAAACGTGCCTGCACTCTTAATTGGGTAGAATGTGCTTTATTTGAAGGTTGTGCTTTTTTCATGACACTCTCTTGTATGTAATTTTTCTTCTTTATTTATTTCAGGCCCCTCCAAGGCATTCCTTGCTCACAATGTATAGAACAAAAGTCAGTTTGAAAGACCGTCAGCAACTTTATAAGCTGATAATTAGTCAACTGCTATATGATGGATACATAAATATTGCCAATGGCTTGATAAATGAGATAAAACCACAATCAGTCTGTGCACCATCTGAACAACTGCTGCACCTAATTAAGTTAGGTAAGCTGCAATAGAAAGCTAACATGAAAGTCTAGTTCCTAAATCTCTAGTTTAAGTCCTTGTAATTCAGAGGTTAGAGTTACTGACAATATGTCTTTTATGCAATGGTTATGTCTAGTAATAGCATAACACTTCACATACCTAGATTAAGCCTTTGCCTCTGTGGCTTTTTTGAAGGGCATTCTAGCTCTGTGTTTCATTGTTTAGTATGCATCAAAAGCAAAACATCGCATAGTCAAAATTCCTTTGTTTTCACTACTGTAAAACATAAGAATACTTGCTCAAGGTTCTGGGTGACTGGCAACCTTCTAAAAGCACGTTCTTGTAAACGGGATCACTGCGTCCACAGACCTAATAGAAAATTGACCCACACAGCTCTGTGCCAACTTCAGAAATATTTTCTATGTGATTCTTCCTGACAGTGTTGGAAAGGGAGCAAGCCCTTTCCATTGGCAGGCTTTGCTAGCCTTAGTATATCAGTCTCAAGAAAATTAAGCTTCACAATCTAGGGTCTCAGCAGAGGTATTGCCTGTTCTCTCTCTTTTTCTCTCTGAAAGCCCATCTGTGCCGCAGCATGTAGTCACAACACCAGAACTGCTGTTGAAACAAGCTAACTTAAGATACTGGAAGAGGTCTAGTTGTACCATCATTGTATTGTAACTGAACTGGTTCTGCTGCCTGAACTAGTTGACTTCCAAGGGTATAAATATGCAAAGCCCTGTGTCTGAAATAAGAATGCTCTATTTGCAATTGGTATATGAAAGCAAGAAAAACCTTGCATTTGATGGATTGATGATCAAAGTTGGGCACATAGCTGGAAATTGTGTCTGCCCTGTTGCCACGTCCAGTGCTGGACTGTCTTTGTTGATGCAGCCTGGAAATAAATAAAAATCTATAGGGTGGGTGCAAAGAGGAGTACAAATTTTCATTTGCTATGCTGCAATAGTTGTTGTTGGAATAAAGGGGTTTTTCCTTCAATGCAGTGAAACAGAAAAGAGAAGAATTGGTAAATGCTTCAGTCTTTTATTTTAAATCTCATGTAACAGTGCCGGGGCTTGTTTCTTCCTCTGTGAAAAGCTGCCAGTGGCTTCAGAGTCTTGATTGTCAGTGCATTTGTCACTCTGTCATACTGTCATTCTACAGTATTTGCTGGTTGTATTTTCAGAGTTAATTTTGAGAGCTGTGTTCTGTTCTAGAGTAGCCAAATTAGCTCTCACTTCTCACGAGAAGTACTGCTGTGTCACTAAATCTGCTCTGCTAGCTTTGCCTTGTTCGCCAGGAGCTGCCTCTCAAAACTTGACCTGTAGCTGTTACCAAAGCTTGTAGCATAGATATGGCCACAACCTATCTGTCTAAGGTGGTTAACCTGGTTTAAGTGCATCAACTTCTCTCTTTCAGGAATGGAGAACGATGACAGTGCTGTTCAGTATGCAATTGGACGGTCAGATACAGTAGCTCCAGGCACAGGAATTGACTTGGAATTTGATGCAGATGTACAGACCATGTCTCCTGAGGCTTCTGAATACGAGACTTGTTATGTCACATCTCACAAAGGGCCATGTCGTGTAGCTACGTATAGCAGAGACGGACAGTTAATAGCTACAGGATCTGCTGATGCCTCAATAAAAATTCTTGATACAGAGAGAATGTTGGCCAAAAGTGCTATGCCTATTGAGGTAAAATATGACTTGAATCGTAACCACTGTGTGAATTCTTGAGGTGCTGTCTGTTTCATGCCGTGTCTGTGCCTTGTGGCTGGCTCAGTGGGTTCTGTCTCGCCGTCTTTCCTACTCCAACAGCGGCACATAAAGTACCCTTGAAGAAAAGGAAGAAGAAATAGGGCAAGTATACCTGTGTAACTTCTGGCAGCAGTCTTTTGAATTGAGCCACAAATTGCTCCTAATAGATGCTGATAATTGTTATACTGTATGAACATGGCTCATTTTTGAGCCCACTTAAACCTTTGGCCTTCACAGCCTCTAGTGGCTGTGTTTCAGAACTGTTTCACATAATACGTGTTTATTTGCATCATTTTTTTTCTCCAATATGGTTACCAGGTAGCAGTTTAGAAGTGGGTGAGTTGGGGTGGTTTTGCACAGAGCGCACACCAAATTCTCACCAATATCCTGTGAGTAAGAGTTGCAGTTTTCCCAGTTGGTACAGTGTCCCCTTAATTCTTACGACAATACAGTGTTTTGGTTTGGACTGCTTATGAAAGTGGTATGGTTTCTTACACCCATTATCTACTGCTGAAACTACATGTCCTTGAGCAAGTCAGTTGACCTTTGTAAAGATACAGGGATCTTATATGGTAGCAGTATCTGATGGGCCTTCAAAGAACTGAGATGGTGTTGATTATGTGCCTAGGCATGTGTCAGAAAGGTAGTTGTTCAGCTGCTCTGGCAAGCATAAAACCTACTTTTTCTGTTAAAAGCATGTCTGCTTTCTATCACTGACGTGTTGAATGTTCTTTGTAGGTCATGATGAATGAGACAGCACAGCAAAACATGGAAAATCATCCTGTTATTCGGACTCTGTATGATCATGTGGATGAAGTTACATGTTTAGCTTTTCATCCAACAGAACAGATCCTAGCATCTGGTTCAAGGGACTACACACTTAAATTGTTTGATTATTCAAAACCTTCTGCCAAAAGAGCCTTCAAATACATACAGGTTAGATACAATACCAGTTCAGAGCAACCAAAGCTCAAACAGTATATGTACTTGAGGTATCAGTAACCTGAATTGTGTCTGGGTTTGTAAGTGCTTAGATGTGTAGGAGTATGCAGATACAAAATGTGGAGACATGGTAATTGCGTGTTAAGAGTTCGTGCATAATGGATATCTATTTTCCTTAGATCTAATGCCTGTCTGCTTTTTGTTAATTTAGATAAGATCTGATTTGGGTAACTGACGTCAATTATATTATCTTTCTTTTGGAGGAGATTGGGATTGTGTGGTGGTGGGCTTTGGGATTTGTGACTGGCGAACAGAGCCTCCTGCTGCTCTTGTGCAGTATCCCAAAAATGAGCAGGCATTGCAAGCTGCTTCAGAACAAAAACTAAGTCAGCCTGTCTTTTTAATCCTATGGGAAGCATTTTCTAGTTTGAAAAAAAAAAACCAGAACACATTGTGCTAACTGATAATTTAACCAGGTTTTTAGCACTTTAATACCACCAGAATTGACACTTCCATTTCAGATTTTTTTCTTACACCAGTTATGTATTTTTGATCAAACAGGAGGCAGAGATGCTGCGCTCAATTTCTTTTCACCCTTCTGGAGATTTCATACTTGTTGGCACTCAGCACCCTACTTTACGACTGTATGATATCAATACTTTCCAGTGTTTTGTGTCTTGCAATCCTCAAGATCAGCACACTGATGCCATATGTTCAGTAAATTACAACACTAGTGCAAACATGTATGTGACGGGAAGTAAGGATGGATGCATCAAACTGTGGGATGGTGTTTCAAATCGCTGCATCACTACTTTTGAGAAGGCACATGATGGAGCTGAAGTCTGTTCTGCTATTTTTTCCAAAAACTCAAAGTATATCTTGTCAAGTGGAAAAGACTCTGTAGCTAAACTATGGGAGATATCCACTGGTCGAACACTGGTCAAATACACAGGTACGTGGTAGGTGACCTTCCAAGTCCCTGTCTCTTTCAGATACTGACCCACAGCAGGGGTGATAATATTCTCAAAAGAACAGGAGTTCTTAAAGGCACCTGTGAGACTGCTGCTTTGAGGTTAAATTGCCCCAAACTCTTGAAAACATTTAAGTAGACTAATTCCAGAAGAGAAACTGTGATTCCTGTATATCCAGTCAGTGTAGATGTATTTAGTTTGAGTGCATTTTGGAGACTTTTATGACAGTTACTCCATTGCTTTGGAGGGAAGTTGTGACTAAACTAGGGGGAAGCAAGAAGGAGCACTGCCTTGGGGACCACTTGTGGAGAGGGTTTAGAAGCAGTGATTATTAAAACAAAAATACATCATCACTTCTCCAGCTAGGGTAGGGGCACAGTTTAAACTGGAGCGGTCAAAACTAATATCTGATCCATCCTACTCTGGCTAGAGTAGGCCACGTTCCCTCAGAGCAGCCACACAGACAGGGGTAACTGAATCTGCTCTGCAGCAATTCATTTAACCATTAGACTCTTGTGCAAAAGATGGCTCTAGTAAGCCGTGGCGATATTCTAAAATAGCTACAACTGGTTGGTTTCCTTTCAATTGTATGCAAGGTGGTCCTGCTCAGAGCATTCTGGCAATACCGTGCTTCGATCTCTGCAGGACTTAAATGGTGAAGGATGCAGAAGCTTTGCATATGATAACAGTCTAAGTGACAGCGATGCTTTTGAGTCAAGCAGTGATGAGCTTCTAAGCATTAGGAGTCATAGCATAAAAGACAAGAGGATGTTGAAAACGTCTTATACCAGCTTTGGGGATGTGTATGGTCCTTTTCTGTGTGCTAGCTCTCTCTGCTCCCAACCAGCAGAGCGCAGCACCTCCTTGATAAACTTTGGCAACATTCTAGGTAGGATGCAGGTGTGAGGTGTGTGCGTTGCAGAGTAAGTGCCTATACAGGAAATTACATGTTTTATTTGAAGGGTTTGGAGGGGAAATATGGCCAAGTTAGGTCATACACTGCCGTACGATATGTACATTAAAACTGAAAGTTGTCCTTAGTAATGAGAATCCGTGTATTCAACTGTCTGTGGTATTTCCCCTTAGTTACAGCTGTAAGCCTCATACAAAATATATAAGGCAAAAGTGCTTTTGAAGTTAAGTGACTGGGCTCATAGGGAGTGGCTGGACTTGACTGACACAGCTGAAGTAGTTAATCTTTCTGTCCTTTAAGAAGTTTTAGAATGCACTGCGTGTATTAACTGCAAAAGCGTGTTCGTTATTGACTCCCCTGTTGTATGTGGAAGCAGTAGACTGAGAAGATAAGGCTCCTTTATAGACTGCAGAAATTGATACTTATGAGAGGTTTGTTCTTAGGTCTTTGGAAACTTCCTGAAACTGATCCTATCTGTGTTAATGTTTTGCTGCATATATTTAGGAGCTGGTTTGAGTGGACGACAAGTACACAGGACACAGGCTGTCTTCAACCACACAGAAGATTATGTGCTGCTTCCGGATGAAAGGACCATAAGTCTCTGCTGCTGGGACTCAAGAACTGCTGAACGGAGAAATCTTCTTTCTCTAGGGCACAACAGCATTGTCCGTTGCATTGTCCATTCTCCTACTAATCCTGGCTTCATGACCTGCAGTGATGACTACAGGGCTAGATTCTGGTACAGAAGGTCGACGACAGACTAAGGACTGCTTTATAAAACAGTGATACTCCAGATCGATTCTGTCATCTTGTACTGACTGTACTGCCGACAGATGCCTGCAAGAAAGCTGTGCTGCGTCTGATCGTTCATTCTGTCAAGTGTGGCAGAAACTATCAAAATACTGAGACTTAAGTTTTGCCCCATGCTAATTATTTTTATTAGTGTGCGTGGCATCAATTTTCCTGAGTCATCTCCAATTGTACTCAAGGAGTGGAGAGGGGAAGGAGGGGGGCAAAGAATAAAATGATCCTTTGCAGAAAGGATTAAACTTGTTTTCCTATCTTTCCAAATCCCACAAGACAATAATGTGACTGTATCTTGCTCAAACTGGGCAGTGTGAGCCAGTTTTGCTCTGCATTGTATCTGTGCAATCCCACTGAAGTCTGTCTAAAGAATGGATTACACAAGTAACAGCAGAACTTGGCGAATACTTTAATGAAGCCTTAAGCTGCCTTCAGTTCTGATCATTCTTTGTAAAGCTGTTTTGTATCTTTTTGTCTGGGGGTTGGGGGGGGTGGTGCATTTTTTTTTCTTTTCAATTCTTTTCCAAGTGCCCCTTCAGTTCTGAGCCACTTTTGTGCCATAAGAACTTGAAACAAGATGTTAAACTGTTTAGATGAGTTCCAGAAATGGTGTTCTAGTTCTGGTATTAAAGCTCAGACTTAAAATCTGGTCTTTTGAATTCATCTTGACAAGTGGGATCTCAAAATGAATTTGTGGTGTTTTCAAGAAATATTCACATTGCAAATGTAAAATGTGCTGTGGCATGTGAAAATGAGAATCGTTTTGCCATTGAGACCTTTAGTGTCCTATCCAAGAAGCTGTTGTGCATATTAATTTTTGTATATGTACCTCAGAAATGTGATTTTGCTTCATTTTATTGAGCAGTTTTCATTGTTACACAGCACTTGAATTACATTTTTCTTCAGAAACCCAGACTCAGTGTTTCTTCTCCTTGTTACTGCTACAGTCCAAGTTTCCCAGACCTTGTCCCATTCAGCAGGAACACATATCATTAAGGAACTGTGCTTAAACCTTCTGTTAGTTTGAAAAGTCACTCCTTATTTTTACAGAGAGTTGTCTGTGCAAAGCTTTAAACATGTTGATTGAGGCATCACAGGAGCACAGTGCTCTCGGGCTTCGTATTTGGGAGGCTTCATATTTGGGAGGCTTCCTCTAGTCAAAAGTTCAGCGCTTGCCTTCATGAGGATTTTTAAATGTAAGATTATTCTTACTGCTGGATTACCTCCCCATTCCCACTGATGCTGCTCAGGGGCTGAGGAGGGTACAGGTTTTGTCTGTATTCAAATAAAAAATACCTTTTAAAAGGTTATTTAATATACGCTGGAAATGTGTTAATATTCTATATAACAAAGAAGAAAACTAATAGTGGAAAGCTGTGTCTTTGGGGACTTGTTGAAGCTTGATGAATTCATTTGTTGTGTTACATCTGAATCAGACTCAACTGTACATTTGCAGTGTATGGGATTGTTTTTTAAAAGAGAATGCAGTTTTTTTTCTCTTAAAAGCCACTGCTCTGGAAACGTTCCTTAGGTTCAGCAATGCTGTCCTGAGGTAGCAGTTCTGGTGGCTCTTTTCGTGGGGAAACCAGGAGAACTAGAGTTTGGTGGGAGGGAAAAGGGAAGTCCTGACGCGCAGTGGTTGGCACACTCCGTGCTCGCTCAGTGACAGCCGCCCTCCTCTTGCAGCCCGTCTGCTAAGCTGATAGCACTGGCGATGTTGAGGGGAGTGCTGCATTTGCGTCAGTTCCGTTAAAGAGGTTGTCCCCAAGTAACCCATGTGTAATTGGTGTTTGGACTCTTTCTATTTTAAGAGCACTATTTAAAATAGTAGTTACAGAATACTGAAATGTAGTTGTAAAATGTAGAAATAGTTCTGTTCATTTAACACAAGACCATCCTGCCATTGGCACCCTTCTTAATTTTCATATCATATATCATCTTGCTTGAGGTCAGAAGTTTGGGGTTTTCTGTTTACGGCATAAGGGTTGGAAGAAACTTAAACTCATCCTCTCTAGATAGATAATGCACTCCTGGAGTGCAATGGTTTAGTGCTACGGCATCAGTGGTGGTCTGAAGGTGGCTGGCAGGTGCAAGGCTGCTATACAGCACTGGGAGCAAGCAGCGGTGTATGTGAAGAGGAGCTGTAGCTGCCTTGTGGAGAACAAGGTTGCGCACACATGTAGTCACCCTGTTGGATCTGCATTTGCTTGGAGGGAATACATCCTTCTGCTGTGCAAGTCTGCAAGTATCTCAGTAAACATTCTTCTACTTCACTGCTCCTGTCAGAGAAGCTTCACACCCAGAAGCCATATTCATCAGTTGGAACTCCAGTGCAGCCACTTCATGAGTTTTGCAGCCTGTGCTCGCAGTAGCTACATCCCAGAGCAGAGCTGCCTGTACTTGGGATTTACCACCTCCTCAAGAAAGCCTGTGTCACCTGTCCCAAGGTCTGGTGTTGTAACCTACTCTTGCTTCTCCTCAGAAGAAGCTGTCATGGAAGTGTGGTGAGATGATGCCTGCAGCTAACGCGTTTGGTCAAGAGCCATGCCGATGTGAAAGCAGCTTTGCAGACAGCCATAACTACAGATTTGTATCTCTCGGCCTTCAGCATTCCTCAGCACACTGACTTGGCACTGATTGGCACCCAGCTCTAAGGGAAAGTCTTTCCTATAGGGCTTCTTCTGGAATTAGGCTAATTTGCCACCCTTTTAAACAGATTTCAAACTTTATACTGAAGAAGGGGTTCCGGGCTGGGATGAATATTTCTCATTTCCTGGACACAGAGCCTGGCTTTCCATGAGACCTGCCAATGAGACTGAATCCCAGGAAAATGGGAAGTGCAGTAAAGGAAAAGTAGTTACCACGGTTGTAGCTCAGGTTAGGAAGTTCTTTTGCTGGCTGTAAGAGACCCTTCAAACCTGGTGCAGCACAACGGCTCTACTCACTGAGTGGATGCTGCAAGCCAGGAGCCGCATGTGTTCCCCTGTTGCAAGTGTTTGAGCCTTGTTGCAGCTGGGGGGAGTCTTTCACAGCGTTCACCCCAGGAGTGGATGGTAACGTGAGGTTTTCCCAAAGCCCCCTTATAAACAAACCCTTATCAGTGTCTTTGAAAGGCATTAAAACTGCTGGCTTCAGGTGAATTGATACCGCTGTGGCAGCCCTATTTCCATCGAAGCACTGTGCAGCCCTTGTGGTACATATTATTTTTGTGTTCATTCTATTTCTAAAAGAGGAAATACAGGAACATGCAGCAAACCCAAAGGCTGAGACTTCTGGCTGCGGTTAATTGCAACAAGTGGGTGACAGTGAGACCAAGGAAAATTCCACTTGCAGACAGGCTCTCTTTCTCGCTTGTAGATGCTAACGGGGCTTTTCTGGTTTGTGTTCTGCTCCTTGTAATCTTGGCTGTTGTCACAGAAATTACCTTTCATAAGGATCTTTTCTACAAGTTCCTAAATGCAGATGTGCCTTCTCGAGACATAGCTCCTAACACATGGAGATTGGGCAAAGGCAGAGTCTCTCCCTCCTGCTGTGGTTATCTGTATTGCTCCAAGTGATGTGAATGACAGCAATGGATAAGAACGTGAGAATCGGCAGAACTGCAAAGGTAGGTCTGGTTTTCTGGGTACAGCATATAAACAACTAACACAAAAGGCGCCTAGAGGAGGGTTTGATGTTTGAATTCAGCATGGCGCTGGTGATGTGGGAAATGCTTGGTGTTCTCTTCAGCTGCACAGAAAGCTCTTTACGATGCCCATGTACCTACTGTCTCCTGGTGCTTTCTGTTGCTACGAAGCTATTAACTGGAAGGAATGTCTTCCTGGGGAGGGCTCTGAATAAAGCAGGCTCCCCAAGTAGCAAATACCTGTGAATAAACACATTAGTGAGATCACAAATATGTAGCTTGAAGGTTCCAACAGTTTTCCTCTATCCTGTAGTAACATTAGAGATGTGGTTACGCTGTCAGAGACCTTCAGTGACAGTCCAGGTACTTGCTGTGTGATAGATCATTTCCCTACGTTACATGCAGACTATTTTGAATACTGTATTTGTTTAGTTTGAAAGACTGGAACAAGCTTATAAGGGGTTTGGCTTTTAATTGTGTTATTCATATTGCATCTGCTATAAGTTTATGTACATAGGCATATATAAAATACCCTGCTGCAGCTATACGGGTTAGAGAACACTGAAGTCTTGATCCAAAGTCAGTGCCTTGATTGTGCTCCTGTCTGCAAGTCTAATGAGCAGTGTAATGGAATTATTATTTTCACCATGGGATATGATCTCAGTGTTCATTGTAGATAAACTGCATTCCTGGAAACTTGATACAAAACATTGTGGGGGGGAAAGCTCGGTACCGGCATGGTGAGTCCTTGTTTTGCGCTCAGAAGTTGCCATTGAGGCACGTAAAGCTAAGAGGACTGTTCTTCATGCGAAGTCATCAGAAATGATGTTTTTAATGTCATAGAATCGTATGATTCCTATACAAAGAATGGAGTTTCTAAGAACAATGTTTTCAGTTTCCTGAACTGGCAAAAGAAATGTAATGGTGGTAGCAAGCTCATTTCCTGTCTTGCTGTGCCATCTTTAGACATGGCCCCAGCACTCCCAGTCAAATTCAGCTGAGTAACAACTGAAAAAGTCTGGTTTATTTCCACTCTATAATTTATTAGCTGTTTATAAGGTTCCTGCTCCCCTGGCAGTGCTGTTTATTGTAATAGTTGAATGTGACCCTGAAAACAAGAGCATTAGGGATGTGTTTTTTCTGCTAGCTGGACTTGAAGCACCACGTGCCAACCATCAGTAGCTTTGGTGGGACAGGTAACGCCCTGCAGTTATCACCCTGCCCAAACCATCCCACCTTCACAAGGAAAACTGCTTCTGAAATGAGCCCAGGGCACAAGCGGAGCTGGAGAAATGATGTAACTCCTTTCTTGTTGCACGTACACCTGCCACACAGTCTGCACAGGAAACGTTGCACCTCGTGGTGCAATCTAAAACACAGTTTGCGCGACGGCCTGCGCTTGGGAAATAGTTCTTGTACTGTTTGACAACATTTTCTGTTGCCAAAGAAAAATAGGAGAGGGATTTTAAACACGCATTAAGTTCATAGGAGGTTTTCTCCCCTTCCAAGATGCCCAGTTCACACGTTCCCATCCTGTCCGCAAACAAGTGCCATGTGGTAATGTGGGTGAAGTGTGAGCCCACAGCCCTGGATGCAGGCCATCACCCCCCAGGCTCCATCTGCAGCACCTGGAGGCAGATAACGTGGTTCAAAATAGGCATTTGCCAAAGCTGATGCACTGAACAAGGAGCTCCTTCGCCAAGAAGAAATACTGGAGAGCCTCCATCTTCCTCAGCTGATAAATCTGGGGCTATTCTCAGGGATGCAGTCAAGTGGACGTGGAGTCAGTGCCCAGCTTTCCTGGGGAAATCTGACAGGTAAAACTTCAGTTGTGTCATGGATGAAACAGTCCTGACCCAGGGGTTTTAACCTCATGTAATTTATGCCAGGTTAATACAAATTTCTAATCACTGGTGTGGGTGATTGCCGAAGAACCATGGGCAATTAAGCAATCACTGAAGTACCTTTGGGGGGGGACTACACTCTGTCCACCCCAGCTTCAAGAGTCCCGGACTGGTTTGGGTTGGAAGGACCTTAAAGCTCATCCAGTTCCAACCTTCTGCCAGGAGCAGGGACACCTTCCACTAGAGCAGTTGCTTCAAGCCCCATCCAACCTGGCCTTGAACACTGTCAGGGATGGGGCAGCCACAGCTCCTCTGGGCGCCCTGTGCCAGCGCCTCAGCACCCTCACATGGAAGAAGGGAACATTTAATTGTATTTGAAAGTAGCTGTGTCCACAGGCTGCAGCTTTGTCAGTTGTATTTCTGGATCATTTCAAACGCCAGTGACATATGAAAAATTACAGATCAGTCAGCAAATGGCTGCTCTTTATCTTCTTCATGGAGTGTTCGAACCAGGAACACCGCTGGTTGTGATATTAAAGAAAGAAAAGCAAAGCCCCAGAAGCACTGAAATGAGCTGCTTTGTGCCAGGAATCCTTTCTCATGTGGACAAGGGCATCAGCCGCTGCTCTGCCCCATGTAGATTTTGTTGAGAGTGCATTTTCAATGCAGCATTTCCTATTCAAGATGCTTGGCTTTTCTAGCTGCGTGATTGTGGGTTTGGGAGCCAGTGCCTAATTTCATCTTGAGCTACCATGGAAAGAGGAAGGAAAAGACTTTTGCCAGAGCAAGGGCAGTATGTACAAAGACAACGCCAGTAAAAGTTTGCAAACCCCAAGATACTCACAAGGACAGAGTGGTAAAATCTGTGCGTTTGCTTAAGTGTGACCCAGGCAGAGCTGTTGCTGAGCAAAGAGCAGCTATGGATAATTGTAAGTAACTGTTATTTAATAATAGTACAGGTTTAGTTTAATAATGACCAAAGGAACAGCCCCCTTCAGCTGCAGTCACTGTTCAGCTTTCAGGTTTTCTGCCCCTGAAGAAAGAGATTATTTTACAGGGATTTCTGTAACAACAGAGAACTGCTCAGTTTTCCGGGGACCCCAACACCGCAATCTGAGAGCCAAACCCCTCTTAAGTTCCACAAACCAGGAGCAAAGAGCGATGCTGCAAACAGTGCTTCCCACCGCAGCCCCGCTGCCCGGCTCAGCCCCACCGCCCCGCGGCTCCCTGCTCAGGATGCGGCTGTGAAGCACAAAGGCGCTCCCTGGGGCGGCTGCCGGAGGGAGGGACGGAGCGGTCCGGATGCTGTGTGTGTGTCCGCGCGGCCCCGCAGCAGCTGCCGGCGCTGGAGGGAACCCCGCTGCCTGCTCAGCTCCCGCTGCTCCCAGTCCCTGCGCTGCTCCCAGTCCCTGCGCTGCTCCGGGGCTGCCCTCGAGCGCAGCGGGGCTGGAGAGGGGCTCCCAGCCAGACCCTTCCAGCCAGACCCTGGGCTGGGGGAGATCTCATCACCCTCCTCCTCAGGTGATGGAGTAACGGGGAGGTAGGAGACAACACGATGAAGGTCAATGTAAGTACTGATCTATTGCATTTCTTTGTAGTTAATGGCTGTACTTCATTTGGAGTGGAAACGCGGACAGTGTCAAACCAGTGTTTATCAGGATCCCTGTTCACAGCGCGCCGCTGATCCTATTTGCACATTGCTCACAGAGCATGGGGTCTTAGTCTTTAAAATACAATCCAAATCAAGCTGAAAACAATGCTTTATCAAGAACAACGGTGTGGTTAAGAAGGGCAAGGTTTTGTATCCTGCACATGAGGCAATAATGCACCTTGTTA
Source organism: Myiopsitta monachus (assembly GCA_017639245.1). Taxonomy (NCBI): domain Eukaryota; kingdom Metazoa; phylum Chordata; class Aves; order Psittaciformes; family Psittacidae; genus Myiopsitta; species Myiopsitta monachus. The sequence goes on along the minus strand of CM029928.1, from coordinate 32,016,060 downwards.
AAGCGTTACCACGAATGATCCTGGCTGGTCATTGGGATGTCTTTTGCTTTGCATATTTTCTTGCAAATAATGAGCTTAAATGATTAACACTTGAGCCGTACGTTATAATATATATATATATATATATGGGGGGGGTTATTGCACTGATTACTAGAAAACGGGCAATAGAAATGTGTCACCAACTTGAGTCAGAAGAAAACATCAATATGAGTTGTGCAAGCCTGGGGAGGTCTGTTCATTCTAGGATAACACTGCAGAGCTCTTTGCAAAGAGAACTGAAGCTCAAAAGAAGAAAGGGGTGGTGGTTGCGTTCACCTTTAGGGAATACTGCCCTGGGACGGAAGGAGGGGGGGAGAAGTGGGTGCAGTCAAAAATATGACTATAAAACGGTTTATTCAGTCGTATGTTAATGGTTTTGCCCAAACCTCCAGCCCCGCGCGCAGGCTCCTGGCATTATCCTGCTTTGTGCTAAGGAGCATTTCTATGGCTGTGAACCGGGGTGGATCTTGCAGCATGATGTGCAGCTGATCTCTGGCAGCTGTGACTCGGGCAGGGTCTGTGCGGTCCCCGTGTGCCTGCTGTTAATGACAGGGGAAGGGACAATGTCCAGCTGCTGCCCGGAGCCATGATGCACACAGGGGACCAGGGCAGGGGAAAACCCTCTCACATCCTCGCCCAGGGAAACATTATCATTCCAGGTAAAGGCAGCTTGGTCCCAAAGGGTAGTTTTAAACAGGAATACCATTCTGGGGCAGATAACTGCGCTGGGAGAGCTGGAGGAGGCCACAGCGTTTGGGGGTTGTGGTGTCGCTGCTGATTCATTATGAATCAGAGAACACCCACCCCTGAGCTGCTGCCCCTGCGCTGCTGTCACTCCTGATGCGCCCAGGGAATCAGCGGGTCAGCTGGGATGTGGGATGCATCCTGCCCCGCCTGTGTACCCAGAGCAGGGGTGTACAGCAGCACCTGCAAAGGGAAAACCTTCAGTCTGCTCCTGATAACCCATCCTAGAAATTGTTTGCAATGTTCCCTGGGCAGGCAGTGGAAGGGGAGGAAGGACCCTGCTCTGACAAGTCTCTGAAGCATCAATTGCTTAGGAGGCAGGCAAAGAAAACTTGTGCTCATCAGAACTGTATGAATCTTTAAATCCATGTTTGGAAATAAATGTTGTGGCAAAATGTAATTAACGTACTAAAAGCAAAGTCATTTGGTGCATATGGGCAAACCCCTTTGGATTGTGGGAGGAACCAAAACCCATAAATACATACTCTGGTTTTTAAATATCAGGAAACGGCAGTTTATTTTTCCTTGAACTTAGGCATGAGACCACACATGCAAAAATGCTGTGAATGGGAATGACTGAAACAGGGAGAGGAGGGGTCTGTTGGCTCTGGCACAGCTGGAATGTGATTAACTGCGTTAGTGGGGAAAACTAGCAGAACTGGCTTGTAATTCCCACCTCTGCAGCGCTGACTAACGTGGGGCTGCACAAGTTCTGCCTCTCAGTGGTTCTGCCCCATTTGTTAAACTGGTTCCTTATTGCACCCAAAACTGATTTGGCCATTCAGAATTTCAGACCTGCTCATAAACAGCTCCTTCCACTCTGGAAAAATCAATTAACCACTGAATAGGCAATAAAAGCAAGCCCTGACACCCATTCTTTGTTGAAGCTCGTGCAAAAGGGTCTGACAAGGTGTGTCAGATCACTGATTTTCCAAAACACACAAACACAAGCACAGGCCCAGGACCTTCTGCGAGTCACAGATGTTGCATCAAGTGGGATGTGAGTAGAAGGAAGGCACATCACATGCATGTGGAGGAAGAGCTGAGCATTCAAGGTGGATTCTCCTTTCTTCAGTGGGATGTTGAAGATTTGACCTCTGTCTACAATTACATGAATTGGGCAGAACTTCAGCTGACTCAGCCTGGTGTGCTGTTTAAATGGGGCTTCTCTGGAAAGCCAGTTCCCAGCTCATGGGGCAATGGCGAATGTTAATTTCTTCAGCTTTGTTGGTGGTGTGGGGATTAACTGGAAACAGTTCTGTAAACACGTCAGAGGGTGTCACTGATGCATGAACATCACTGCTCAGCAAGCACAACCCCTTGTCTTTACTTGTATCTTCTGCTCCTCAAAGACATCAAATCCCATTTTCCTGCAGTAAAAGTGCTTGCAGATGGTTTTCTACGTGTGAAGTGCAGCTGAGAGATATTTGTCTTCACCCACAAAAACTCCTATGATTAAAACTGTCTCTTTTTTTAAGATTGCTTTAATAGGGTGGTTTTTTTTTTTTAAGAAGCAAATTGAAGACAATAGACAAAAAATGCCATTGTTCATTTTAAATGCTGATGTACTGCAGTACCTCTGTGTCACGTGGAAGAGTGTGTAGTAGGGAGCTGATGTTCCAAACACAAACTGAGTAGGAAGGGAGGGGCAGAGACATTATTTTGGCAGACTTGCAGGCAGGATGCTCAAATTATCACTTGATAATCATGAAAGGGTTTTAGGGATCAGGAGAATTTAGTGGAGTTTCTTTGCTTTAGCAAAAGCACAGATATTTACTGTGTATATAAAGCACAGATGTCAGTCTGTGAGTACTGAATTCTGTATTGAAGAATTGAACAATTATCAGCTTTACTGAGTCTTAATTAAAATTTTCCCTCTCTTCATTAATAAACATGAGTTAACAGCTTTCATTGTGAAGATTCCTGAGGGCTGTTAGGTTTTATAGTGGGAGTGCTGCTGGGTAAGGATACACAAACAATAAAGATGTAAAAAGTCTGACTTGCAGGGAGAATTGCTGTCTTAACATCTGATTTACACCCCAATGAAGGGAGACACCCATCCAGCTACAGGGGAACTTTTCTGCATGCCTAACTTAACTGAACCTGGTTAGCAGAGGTCTTGCACTGTAAATCCGTTCAGTATGGTCTAATGTGAGGCACCCCTGCCCATGGCAGGGGCTGGAACTGGATGATCTTAAGGTCCTTTCCAACCCAAACCATTCTGTGATTCTATGTGACTAACTTGCATCACTCCAACATGGTTGTGGACTGTGTGGGGGAGAACAGTGTCTCGGTAAGAGGATGCAGATGCAGCCTCTGTTTTCTAGGTCTGTGCTCTGTCATTGTCTTGTTAGAATCTGTTCAGTAAGAGAAGAGTATCAACACTGTCCTTGGGTGCTTTCTCATGGGGCGAGAGACTGGCTTTTAAGATGTTCTCTGTCTTGGGAGATTTCTTTCAGGGCTGCTGATGGGAAGAAGCAGCAAACGTCAAAGAAGGGAAAACAATTTGATCTCATGTGTTGCTTTAGCACTTACCACATATGGGTCACTGTAAATTCACATTAATGAGGTTGCATAAAATAACAAAGAGCTGGCCCTCGATGGCATTTTGTGGGTGATAGTGTTAGACAGCCTGTTTCCGCTCCTCTGGCAATAAAGAGAAAGTGCAGATCCCATTGGCCCCACAGCACAGCTTCCTCCCAGCTACACCATAAGGTCTCTGTGATCCTGGGAATGCAGTACTTGTTTATGGTTAATGGTAGGTCAGAGATGCTTCTGCTTACATGACAGAAGGGAGCTGCCACAGTGATTCCTTACATATGTCCTGGAAAGCTGAAAGTGTAGATAGGGCCCAATTTCTGATTAACAGCCCTACACTGGATGAGCCAGAGCTTGTACTACACATAACCTCACTCCACGTTACTGGCTAGACTTCCACTATCTGTGCTATCAGGTCAAGCACTCACCCCATAAACCTGCTGTAACTTTTGCCTATAAAATTACTCCCAGTCATTGTGATCACAGATTCAATTGGGAAGATGTTCTCTGAGAAGTCTCCACAAATCAGATTTCTTTGGAAAGCAAATGGGAACAGGTTTGGCATCCGGTGGCTCCTCAGTAATTCAGTTTCTTCACACGATCAGATGGAGCCAGCAGGATGCTGAGTTGGCTGTGGGCAGCACGGGACAGCGCACAGGCAGAGTGGTGGCTCCTTCCCCAGCCCCACCATGCTGTGGTTTACTCAGCACAGCTGCACGCTCTTCATAGGAGTCTTGCTAGGAGTTTAATGTCAGTGGAACATGGATATATCAATCTAGCTTTCATAACTTAGCTCAGTGGCTCCAGCAGGTTTTTCTAGTGCCATAGGATTCAGTGCCATCTCAAACTCCACTGGAAAATCAACTACCAATAGCAAACTCTTTTCTGACAGAACTACAGCACTTGTCTGTACCAAAGCTTGCTAGTTCAACACTTGCTTGCATGTATATCCTATAAAATAGCTAACCACATCAGTGCCTGCGATGCTAGTCATTGCTGTGAGCTTCTCACAGTTGGTTTTACCAGTATTAGGCTGATCCCCAACATCTGCTTCAGCATCCCAGGCTAACACTTGTTGAATCCACAGCTGGGACTCCTAAAAACTAATGGAGCTTATAAGAACAGTATTGCCTTACATTCCTTTGGAGATAACACTGCGTGGAAGAAGTGCTTCCACATCAGCCCTGGTGCAGTCAGGTCCTGAGAGGCTGGGTGAGCAACCAGAATGCTTGGAAAGGACACGAGAAATAAAGGGGACTTACTAGTCCTGTAAATAGAGGAGCAAAGGAGAAGAGGGAGCAAGATACAAAGGCAGACCTGCTTCACTTGTTTTTACACCTTGTGAAAATGTTCATTCTTCTCTGCTGCTGTGGAGATTAGAATTGAGCAGAAATTCCTTACTTCCGTGGTGTGGTGCTGATTGTATTGCTCTTTTCAATGGATTACTGCAGCTTTCTGCCAGGCTGTGGGCACACAAGAGTCTGCTCAAGGCAGATGTTGGCAGGGGTTTTTGTCTTAGTGATTTGGATGTTTTGGGGGATTTGTGCCTCCTCATATTGCGCTGCTACAAGAGGATGTCCTCTGAAAGAGTTTTGCATGGGACTGCTGGTTACAAGTTACTGATATCCCCTGTGTTAAATGTTTCTACCTTTTAAAAATTCCTTCAAGGCTAGTTCCAAGTCAAAAGGATAAAGACCTTTATTAAAATACCTTCCTAAGTTTCTCTACCCTTTTCAAAATGCACTGAAAAGTGTCACCGAGGGCGGCAAGCCACGGATCACTGTCACCTGGAACTGTATCTGCGCCAGGGGCTGTCCAGTTGCGCCAGTGATGGGCTGGTTCCACTGAGAGAAAAGCATAAAGAACCAAATTATATTGCTGTGCACTGGTGCAATACGGAAACAGAGTGGATGGAAAAGATTTGCTCTCCAGTTCTATTATCGTGTCCTGAACCATGTGCTCTGAACCTTGAAATCTAATTTGGCACTGCCTTACATGGAAGAACCTTTGGAAAGGTTCAGAGGTCTGACAACCTCCCAGTTCGTTCGTGTCCTATAGTCGGGAGGTTGCGGCCTGTCTCCATCACTTTGGTTTCAGCCCTATGGATGGGCTATGAGATGATCCATGAACTGATTTGTTGTTCCAGCTAGCTCAGGTTTTCCAAAGTGTCCTATGATTTTTAATTTTTACTTTTTTAATCCCCTGTTTGGCTTGCCATTGAGATGGTCTCGAGGGTTCCTGGGTATCTGTGCTGCCTACAGATGTGAGCCCACATGCCCTAATTTGAGCTCCACAGATCAGAAACCACCTTTCAAAATCTGAACCATTCTGCTTTGAAGGTACCTTGCTGTGGGTTACTGATCCTTGGATGCTGGCACAGCCTTATGGTGCTGTGCTTCACCAGAAGGGACCCCTCTGCTGAAAAGGTTTGTGACTTTCATGGTGTAAGTTTAAAGTTTGACTCGTCATTCAATGTGAGTGCCCTCAATATATCATCTGCCTTTACCAAATGACAAGGTGGCCGGTTGAATTTTGCCAACCTGTCTGTGGAATAGCTTGGCTGTTGAACAGAGCTTAGACCTCCCTGTTGCTTTCATTGACCTGGCAGTTCTCTTGCTTCACTTGTTCTGCAGCAAAGCAGATGCAGCAGTGTCTAGGGAAATAAATGAGAGAATAGTTGGAATAATTTATCCTGCTAGGATCTGCTGCAGTCATGTTTGAGTGTTGCTGAATAGAAAGAATCTCCTCACTCTGTGTGACTTAGGTTGCAGTCTACAGGCACTATTTGCAGAAGTCCTCACTGGTGTGTACAGGCCGAATTCCAACCCAGTGAAAATCAGCATATTTAAACCAAATTAGATTTGAGGTCAGATTAGCGTAGTTTCAATACATTAGCTGATTAAAGAATTAGAACCAACAATGTGTTTAGTATGCTATTTCCACAAGACTTAGCTGGGGAAATGTCACATTTAGATGTCATTTAAAACCATACAGTGAATTTCTTATTTGTGTTGGTGCAGCTAGGAAGGACAGCCTTGTTGTCTAGAGCGCTACACAGGGGCCCAGTTCCTGGCTTCAGGCTTCCTGGTTCTGCCACTGATTTCCTGTGTGCGCCTGGATAAGGCTCTTCACATTTCAGTTGCCTGGTTTCAAAAGGGGTAGTGTGTTCCTCTGCCCGTCCTCTTCAGGTCAGAAGAAGGGGGTCTCGTCCTTCAGTGTGTCTGCACAGCATCCGACAACGAGGGATCTACAAGTGCTGCTGATGGATAATAGGAAACGTTGGCTGATTTCCTCTTTATTTCTATAACTGCAGCAATGTGTGAAGCCCAAGCCCAGCCTGGACTGTGCTTTGTGGTGGGACTCCTGGAGACCTGCCTTCAACACAGGTGGTTCAGATCATTTGACATGGTCCAAATAGAAAGTGGACTCCCATGTTCAAGGCAAGAAGGTTGTTTTAACAAGGCTAGGATGCAAGGTAAATGGGGCTGTTGTCCATCTTTGACAGCTGCTGAGAGATAAGCCCATATATCATAAAAAGGCCATTGTTCATGGCCACCCTGACCAAGAAATGCATGCTGCGAACAACAGGCCATTTTCATCAGCTGAGCTGACAAATTGCTTTATTCCTGCTGCAACTTCAAGCCAGCTGTTGCTTTACAGCAAATGCTCTGGACAAAAATACAAGGCATCATGTTTCCTGTTTGGGTACTATCTCTTTGGACATTACTTGCATGTTCTGATAAGAAACTAATGCTTAAAAACAGCCAGTGTCCCACTGACTGGGAAGCAGTCAGTCTTGGTTTAAAGCTGAAAGCAAATGGTATCTTGTACTGCAAAACACTATGTCCACAGCTCTACCCTTTGCACAAATGCCTTGGGTGAATCAAACTGCATGCTCCTGCCCTTCTTATTAACTTTCATCTTGTGCAGAGTAGGCAAATACCTCCAAAAACATGATAAAAATAAAACATGGTGCTGCACACACTCACAATTGCCAGAAATTTATCAGCTTCAGCTGAGAGAGGTAGGGCTGCTCAGTAGTGAAGAATCTGGGAAAGATGGATATTTGCTATCTCACAGTTTCTGTGACCTTAGGATCTCTTGCTTATTCTTCCTTGGTTTCCTGTCTATGAGCACTCTATGAAGGTGCTGCAAGATATACCGGAGACAGAGGTATTCAGATACAGGTAATGTCTGTGTGATGGAGAGAAACACAAGCACTGTTTCAGGTGTGCTTACCTGAAGAGATACTCATGACTGCACTGACCAGCCATGAAGACTTAGCATCCAGCAGAGCTGTTTGTTTGGTGCCACTGTGTGCATAATTAGGTTTCTCCCTCAGCTGATGTGTCACATAAGTCATTAGCCTGGGATGCTCTGAATCAGTATGATCCAACCCTGCAGTCTTGGGTGGATATGGACGCAGACAGCTGAGTCTGGGTCTTCACAAGCACCACAGCTCTCCAGCAGCATTTCTGCTACTGGTGTTGCCACTGGGCACTTTTTAACCCCCTTAGCATCAATGTTGCTGAGAGAGCTGCTTTGATAAGACTGAGAAAAGACAAAGTTTAAAGGAAAACAAGCAAGGTCAGGATGGTTTTGATGTTTGGTTGTGAAGGGGTTTTTTGGGAGGGTAGGTGAAAATAATCAGCCTTTTAGAGGCGCAGTTGAAGTCCTCGGATGAGCTGGGTAGCAGGGAGCAAGGCATGAGGTTTAGTTTTGGATGGTTGATGCGTTTTTTTCTGCACCTTCTGACAAAGAATTCATAGAATAGCAATGGGAAAACACCTGGTTTTCATATGAAGATATGGTGAAGTAATGAGTCTAAGTAATGAACATTGGCAGGGCTCTTGCCTTGGGGGGAAAAGGTAGTGAAAAAATATATTCCTATATTATTATTATATATTTCTTTACTGCATGGAGCACAGCAGACTCAGGCTGTGAATGTTAAACTCATCAAAACCAATGCACTGAGAAATGGTGGTTAATGCAAAAATGAGTGGACTTAAGTTAAACTGAATTAAATCTCTTCATCAGGGATTGTAGCAATAGAACAAGGGCTGATGGGTTCAAACTGAAACAGGGGAAGTTCAGCTTAGATATAAGGAAGAAGTTCTTTACTGTGAGGGTGGTGAGGCACTGGCAAAGGGTGCTCAGAGAAGTGCTCCACCCTTGGCAGTGTTCAAGGCCAGGCTGGACAGAGCCTTGGGTGACATGGTTTAGTGTAACCCATGGCAGGGGATTGGAACTGGATGATCTTAAGGTCCTTTTCAACCCAAACCATTCTATGATTCTATGAAGTTAAGGAGGAGCTAAACACCAAACCAGACATGAACCAACACTTCTGCTGGTGAAGTAGAGCAGTGCTGATCTGTTTTCTCTCTCTAGAACACCTTGGCGAAGGCACTTTATGACAACAAGGCAGAGTGCTCAGATGAGCTGGCCTTCCGCAAAGGAGACATTCTGACCGTTCTGGACCAAAACGTCATTGGCAGCGAAGGCTGGTGGAGATGTTCCCTCCATGGCAGGCAGGGCCTGGCCCCTGCTAACCGCCTGCAGCTACTTGCTGCCTCACAGGCTGCCCTGCTGCCTCCTTCCACCCGGAGCAGTGCCACGGAGTCATCACCCGGCCAGCAAAGCATCTACCAGGTTCCCTCCATCCCCAAGCCCACTGTGCTGTCATCTACCTATGAGAAGATGGAGGGGTGGGTAAAAACTCCAGCGAGGGTCTCCACTCTACCTGCCCAAGCAATATATCAGGTACCAGCCGTGGCTGCACAGCTGCTCAGTGAAAGGATGCAAAGCTCAAGAAGCCAGGTAAGAACATCAGCAGCTATAAAAGTAGTAAGTGTTATTACTAAAACTATCACTGGGAGCAGGAAAATAATAACTGCTGTTGGCCTGAACATCTCTGTGGAATTCACAGCAGAGCCATTCAAATAAATGGTGTTTAGGAAACTCCTATCAATTCTGTTACAGTTTACAGCATTGTATGAGAAATGCTGCTCTGAGCAACATATAGTACTCTCCATATTCTGTAGTCCCTCACTTTTTTGACAGTTTAAAGAGGCTGTTAAATAGGGCAGGAAGTAAAGAATATACCATTTGTTTGGAAGAATCTAGAAATGGTTTACAAACCTACCCCAAAGTTAAAATAACAAGACACACAGCTTTTTCCTCTGTTGGTCTAGAGCACCTAGAGTCCTCTGGGCACAGGTGGGGTCTTTGCACCCATCTGCATAGGGATATGATTTGTAACTTAAAAAGCCACCCTTTGCTGTGTCATTGATGTCTTTGGTCTAGTTTTCCTATTTCCAGCACCTCAGCAAGTGCTGTGATCTGATTTCTCTATTATTTCTAACCCTAAAGAAGCCATTTGCAAATTCAGTGTGAGATGGATACAAATTGTCCATGTTGTGCCAGCAAAACAGGCTGAAAAACTGTCATTTATTGTTCTTGATCTGAATGAATGGCCCAACAGAAGATGTCCTTGGCTATTCCTGTGTCTCTGTCATTTCATGAGTTTATATACCTAAGCCTCGTTTACTCTAACAGAGAAAGACAAGACGATGTCTTAGGCTGCTTTTAAGTTCAGATTTGCCTGAGCTGCCTCTTGCACAACGTCCCAGCTGTTACTACACCAACTGTACCATGGTGGTCACAGATGCACAAGGAGGCTCAGGGGTGAAGAGGCTCTGTGAGGGCAGAGGGAACCACAGCAGTCCCGGCAGTCCTGTGTAGATCCTATGGGACAACTGGCAAAGTTCCTGGCATACTCAGCTGCACTCTGAGCAGCTGGGTAAAGCCACTGTAAATCTTTGAGGGAGCTGATTGAAAGCAATAAAACACAATAAAGTCCCTCAAAGCCTGTGTGCTTTCATCCTGTTGAAAATACCTTGTCAGTTCTGCCTTACATCAAGGCACCTTCTTGCTTCACTGTGACTGAAAGTACTTTAAAAAATAGCAAGATAAGACACTTGTTTTAGTTTCCTTTCTGCTGTCTACTGAACAAGATTTATCCATCTGAAAACAGACCTGAGCTAAGGATGCCTTTCCTTTTACCCTTTCAGCTCAGGAAAGTCTCTTCTATGCCTCTGTTTGCAAGCAAGTTGGGTTATGTCACAGAGCACTAGGGGAATTGTGTTCACTCCTTGCTCCCTTCCTTCGTGAAGCAGGCAGTTGTAAAGCTGGGGCCCTGTTCCTCTATTTCCCCTGAATTCAGTGGCTACACCACTTACACGGTGGGGAACACTACCTCCAATATTAAATACGTTTCTCTGATGTCTCTTTTGCAGCAGCATTTCTGTGGGTCAGAAATGTGTAGAAGTCCATTTGTGAACTACTTGTGAAAAGCTAGGCTAAACCCATGCTGAATGAACAAAATTCAGTGGTTTGGAAGCTGATTTTTAACAAAGTCCTCTCAAACATTCATACTTTGGCACCTTAAGTCGCTGCCCCACCAGTCATGGCTCTTCAAATTACATTTTGAGCAAACAGGAGAATCAGTCTGTAATTGGCCTCATGTAATTCCCATATCAGACTTCTCTATGGAGCTGGTCAGGACATCAAGATTACTCCTTCCATATGAGTCAGTCTTTCATAAATACAGAATAATGCATCTCAGCCTGTACCTTTTTGTTGCTCTTACTTCCACTAAATATGACTTGACCTGATGACTCTGTGGGCCTGGAGTAGAAATTCCCTCACTTTCTTTTTCTCGTGGTTCTGCTTTTGGGTAGCCTAGATTTAAGTCATAAGCTGGGTTTTCCCTAAATCTTTTCCTTCCCCCAGTTAGTAAGGCAGATCACCTTTGATTTATATGTGCCAATTCTTACCTGAAACAAAGCAGAAATGCTGGCAAAGGAGAATTCTGGGGGAAAAAAACCCACCACACAGGCTTGTAAGGTCAATTCCTGTCTATCACCGTCAGTGAAAAGATGGAAGGTTTTTAATCCCCTAAGATTGATTACTCTGACAGTGACCTATTCAACTAACTCGAGTTTTCAAAGATGTCCTGAGCTTAGCGCTCACTGCAGCTCTCTCACTGTTGGTTTTTCTCCCCCTCTAAGCATCTGTTTACTCTCCCGAGAGCGTGCCGGGCTTCAGTCCCAAGTATCAGGAGTGAGGTGTATGATGTTCCATCCACACAGCGCCAGGAGTCCTTGCTCACGCAGGTGAGTCCAGCCATGGTTCCCCCTGCAGGACCTCAGAATAGAATTTAAGGTAAATTCTGGTGGTTTTCTGTTCACTTTTTGTAAAATTTGGCAGAAAATAATCTCTTTTTAGGGAAGTTCAAGATGTAAAGCAGTTCTCTTTGGAGTTTGGTAGACATTTGGCAAAATGTAGCTTAAGTCTAGTACATTTCTAAGAAACACTTCTTGTTTTACCATTACTGAGTTCCAGGGCACAGATGAATTCTCAGTATCAGTGTCAACCTCTCTGCCTTGGTTTCCATCAGGAAATATGCTTTGTCTCTGTGTCATTTGATCAGGAAGGTTTCAAGATATTTATAGAAGAGTCATTAGTGCATGTACAAAAAGAAACTGAATGTCCCCCACACCACTTGCCTCCTGGGCAAGAAAATGCAACAGATTAGACACAGTCAGGGTAAGGGCAACATGTTGGCTGCATCTACTGCTGAAGCATCCTGTTACACGACCTTGCTCTTGCCAATATGCTGCCCTGGGGAGAGCAAATGTCACTGTATTGCCTCTACATCTCACTGCAGTCCGTGCAGGTCACCGGGATGGGACAGGCGCCAGGATCCATCCCATCACCTACCACAAGAAGGTGCATGTGGGACTGGAGCATGTTCACAGAGCCTCCCTACACACCTTATGCTCCCGACACTGCAGGGTTGAACCCACTCTAATTCATTTATTGTTAAGTTATCCAAAACCTCCTTTGTGTTATCCACTTTGTATAGGTGGGGTGATCCCTGCTCAGACCCAAAGTTAGGTAATTAGGTGGCCGCTGCCTTGTGCCATGCAGTATGTGATCTGAAAGCCTTTAACTCTGTCCAAGACTTCAGTGGAGTCTCAACAGGGTTGAAGTCAACCTGGTTTTACCCCCTTTGACCAGAGCGGTGCCACTCCACCCACCGCACGAAAGGGCTCTGTGCTGGTTAGATCCACCGAGTATTTCCAGGAGGAGCAGAAGCAGCTTTACAACATCCCGTCCAGCCCAGAAGAGGCAGGAGGTGTTACCCAGAAAGACTCACCAATGTGCAATGTAAGTAAGGCTTGCTGGACACAAGAGAATAGTCTCTCATTACTGTGCTATTGCACACGTGTGCTGACCCTCCCTCAAGGTGATGGCAGGGGTAAGACCAGCACGTCTTCAGTGTAGTGCTTTGTCCTTCCTATTAAGGAGACAAATGCTGCCTGGCTCCTGGATAGGCACGGTACCTACTGTGACTATCTAAAGCTACCTCTGTGATTATGTTTGCTTTATAGATTGCAGGCAATGACATCTCTTGCCTTGACTTCTTTTTATGACAATGTGGAAAGCAAATTCAGTACCCTACATTCTTGAATGTCTGTAATATTTAAGCAAATAGAAATGAATGGTCCCTATTGCATGCAGCACTCTCCTGATACCTTTTTTGGGAGTGGAGCACACCTGGTTTTGGGGGGTGGGTCAGGCTTCCCGTCTCTTCCCTCCCCACTGTTTAAGTACCATCCTTGAAAAAAGGACTGATCTGAAATTTCACAACAAAGAAGTTGCCTCAATGGAAAACTCTTTATGAGTTGAGTGCAAATGACTTCAGGTTTCCTGAATGATTTTTAAGATCCAAGAGAATTTTTACAGGCTCCTTAGCACACTTGCCCAGGGCTAAGATACGGGATTTTGCAGCAGACTACACCAGCACAGGAAATCTGAGGCTTCCTGGTTTTGTGGATTTAAAGAGAAATTCTGCAGGCTCATGGCTGCCTCATCACTAGAGAAACCAGCCTTGCACAGAGCCTGTTCAGTAGGACTGGTTCTACTCAGAACTGGGGTGCTGGCATATGAGCAATTGTTCACTAAAGCTGGCATTCCTGATTCCTTCATGGCTGCTAGCAATTGTACCCACCAGCTGCAACAGCCTGGGGGGAGATTTCCTTCCAGAGACATGGTTTATTGCTGTTTCCAAAATCAAATTTTCTTAGAATTCTTTGTGGGTAATTTGGAACAATCTGGTTTTGGTCTGAAACACCCTTGTCTGGGCTCCCCTTCTCACACACATCTTCTGCAAATGGGGAAGCCTGACCTGGCCAGTTCTTTATAAAACATTTATTACAGACCAGTTCCTTCAGATGTTTATTGCTGCTGCACAGTCCTATAGCTCCTTGCACTCCCTATTGCTTGTGCTTCATGTGTGTAAGGCATCTAGGTACAATCTCTCCTGAAGTGCCTGTTAGTATTAGGCTGGATTTTCTTATACAAGAAGTGGTCCTGACTTCACATTTTCCAGCTTTGTCTTCAGCTGTACACAGACATTTTTCAAGGCATGGGGCAAGTTCTGTTTCCATTTTAGCAAACCTGTATTGCTTACTGCAGTTATTTGAGAGTTGCATACCTTAACGGGCTCTAAAATTACAGTTTTGTTTCTTGTTTCAAACCACAGTTTATAAATCCTGTGTGCTCTGTTGCAGTTATATGATGTCCCTCCCAAAAGAGAAAGTGATGTTGCAGAAAATGAGTCTCAGAAAAAGTGCTGGGGCCATTACAATACTTTGCCAAATCCCCGGAAGTCAGAATGGATTTATGATATTCCAGTCTCACCTGAAAAAACAGGATTAAAAACCCCTTCTGGCCATTCCCTGGAGAACCAGGTGCTGTATGACATACCACCAGCCAGGTACAAGGCACTAACAGCAAGTACAGAAGCCAAAGCTATAAATCCACAGTTATACGATATTCCACCAACGCAACGGAAATTAACATTTCCAGATATCCATCTTTATGATGTTCCATCCTCACGGGACGTGCTCCTTTTGCCACAAAACGGTAGTTGTGATGTCCTCCCAGTTCTCCTGGCTCCAAAGGCTGAGAATCAGATCTCTGAAGGGAATGTTTATGATATTCCAAAAAGTTTGCCCACTGTAGTGGAGCTCAAGAAAGAGCTGGAAAAAAGCAGTGATAATTCTAGAGACCAAGCATACAGTGCTTCTCCACAGCTTTCAAGAGATGCTAAATTAGAACAAGATAGATTATCTATTTCTAGTGTGGACAGCAGAACCAGCACCCTCTCTACATCCTCAAACTCTTCTGCTGAGTCTTTTTCTATCTCATCATCAGAAGAGCCTGCCAAAGAAATTAAACTGGACCTTGATGTAGCCATAGAGACCCTGACTAGATTACAGCACAGTGTATCCAGCTCAGTTGCAAGTTTAATGATATTTGTGAGTAGTAAATGGAGGTTACAAGAACATCTAGAGAAAAGCATTGAGGAAATCCATAGAGCAGTCGATCACATAAAAGTATCGCTGGGAGAATTCTTGGCCTTTGCTCAACTTGTAAAGGTAAACACCTCTTACCTCACTGACAACAACCTTCAGACCAGAATTAAAAAACAGCTAGAAATTCTCACAAATTCCTTCAAAATTTTAACAGAAACAAGAGAAGCTCTAAACAACTGCAGCTGGTCACTAGAGGCTTTGGTCCTTAGGAAACCTCAAAACATCCCAGATGATCTTGATCGCTTTGTTATGGTAGCCCGCACGATTCCAGATGATATCAAGAGGTTTGTATCCATCATCATTGCCAACGGAAAGCTCCTCTTCAGAAAAAATGAGAAGGAACAAGAAATGAAACAATCAAAAGTGATCCCAGAATACAAAATGGCAAAACAAATCACAGTGCCAAGAAGAATAGAAATTGATTCACTTCAAACAAATACTCCTGATAAATCCAATCAAAGTCAGGCCTCTTCTGAGAAGCCAAAAGAAAATGCCACTGAAGACTGTGATTATGTGCAGTTACAGGTTAGTATAACTGGATTTCACTAGCTAGCTACATTCTTCAGTTTGCAAACACCAAGCTGTTAGCACTCTTATATCTTTGTATTGATGCCAAATTCAGTTTGCACTACTTCTATTTTCCAGACTTCACATGAATTCAGGATTTTGTTCGAGTGCTGGATGGCACATGTAGAATGACCGTTTGAAGTGGCATTTGAGAATTAAGTCAGGCAGCCAGCACTGAGAAAAGATTTTTAGCTTCTAGCTGGGGATTGCCAATTTTCTGCTTCTAACTAGTAGTTCTCTTCTTGCCAGTACATTTTGTTTGACTCTGACATGACACTACAGGAGATGTTCACTTTCTAACTTGAGGTATATTGGAAAGCATGCTTTAGTAAAAGGGTTTGCTTTAACAAATTAAACTCTTACTGTGAATTATCATATTTGTTAGAAGCATTTTGGATGCTTGTTAGAATCATTCCCCTTACAATTACTGAAATGTCTACAAGAATGTCACTCTCTTGGTTTCACAAAGTAATGCTGGCCTCTAATTAGAATTTCAGAAATGTTACGTTTTGCTGATGTTTGTTTCAGTCTTAGCTCTTGCTGGATCATATATGAAATTTTTAGTAGGGAAAACCCTATAGTTACTTCTAATAAACATACTATTTTTGTTGCAACATGAAGGCTGCATTGCAAGTAGTTGTTTCACCCTGAAAGAAGAGGAAAAACACAGTCATATTTAAGTATTTAACGTAAACTGTTTCAAATTTGCTTTCATTTTGATTTGTAACAGGCACAGAAAATCATTTCAGGTAAAGAAGTAGCAAAGAAGAGTACAGATTCAAAACCAAAGGTATTTCTGATTTTGAAAACTATTACTTATGAGGACTCCTGGTATCTGATTGCTAAAATTCAAAGTAATTTGCATTTGGACACACATATCTATACAGAGAGATTGATTTGGCTTCTCCTAGTTAATTTTACCAAAACTAGTTCTTAGAATTACTGCTGAAAACCTGTGGAAAGCATTTATTTTCCTCAAATGGAATGAACTACTACAGTTTAAAGTTATATTATTTATTTGCTTGCCTATGTGTATCATATGGGGTAGGGCTGGGACAGTAGTTCAAATACCTTGTATACCGCTGGTATAAGGATTGACTCTACTGTTGTTGTGCAGTTTTAATCATTCATAACCCTCATGAAGTCAGCATCATTAAAGATCAAGTCTGAGTGTTTTGTACTGCCTGAAAGCCTGAAGTCCAGTCCGTATAAAGGATTGAAGTTTCACTACAGCACTTTGTGTGCTATCCATTATTAAAACTGTATTCAGTGACAATCAGGAGAAAATATCACTTTGAAATTGAGTACATTATGGAAAGAGAAATGACTGCAAAAGACTCCCGGAATGGGGCAATTTGGAGACTATTAACTAATAAAACTCCCTGTAAGTGAAGGATATCAGGTAGAGTTAAAAAACAGTGTGCCACCAAGCTGAGTCTGTTTATTTTTTCTCAACCTTTTTCCAGGTTTTGCCATCTGCAAAGAAGACTGTGATTCAAAGCAAGCAGGACTCTGCAAAGAAAATAGCTCTCCCTGAGCACTGCAGGCTGTGCTTCAGTGCACTTCACAAGGCAATTGGTGTATTTACTATGAGTCTGAACAACAATCAGCCACCCGAAGTCTTCATATCCCATAGCAAATTGATCATTATGGTGGGACAAAAGTTAGTGGATTCTCTCTGCCAAGAGACTCAAGACAAGGATGCTCGGAACGACGTCCTTCACAGCAGCAGCCGGTTCTGCAGCCTCTTGAAGAATCTGGCTCTCGCTACTAAAAATGCTGCAATACAATATCCAAATGCAGATGCCATCAAGGAACTTCAGGACCAAACTGAGGAGCTGTCTAAATATACGCAGCAGTTTAGAGCAATGATGGAGTGAAAGACACTGCTGTTTTTACAGATTCTTCATTGTTGCTGCTCCTCTGGCATGTGGCAGCCAAGGGAGGCAAAACCAGCCCAGTGACACTAACTTTAAGTCACCTCAAAGAACTCTTGCCGGGCAGTTCCCTGGGTGCTGGTGCACTTTAGTAGGTGGAGATTCACACAGCAGCAGATGTGGAAGATGATTTGTCGAATTAAATCTGTATTTTCTTCTCCATTGTTCAGATCCTGCCTGAAAATGTCCTCATCTTAGTGGCTGAGCAGGAATGTTTGTTGTGTATTAGAGCAAAATTATTTTATTATCTGGCTGATTTCTTATTTTTTAATTTCTATATAGGTCAGATAAATATTTTTCTTTTATGTTTACTTTCTTATTCAGGTATGTCAAGTCTCTTTTTAAATTTTGCTGCACAATGTTCTGTAATTTATAATATCCCATCATCGTTTCCTGAGGACTTTACTCACAGTTTCTAATTACAATAATATTTTTCTTTTTCAAACAGCAGAGGTAATTTTTTTGGTTTTTAAATACACAAATGTGATGCATGTATTATAAGACAAAATCTGGCAGGCACTACACATATCCTAGATGTTAATGGGAAATTTTCCAGCTGACAGCTGAGCACAGAGGAGAGTAAACTTGGAGGAGTCCTGGCTCCTGGTAAATCTACAGGAAGCTACATATCAGCATAGAATCATAGAACACCAGGTTGGAAGGGACTTCAAGGACCATCCGGTCCAACCTTCCCAGGCAGAGCATGACCTAGACTAGATGCCCCAACACCCTGTCCAGCTGAGTATTAACAGTGTCCAGGTTGGGGAATTCACCATGTCCAGGGGAGATTCTGTCTGATTGTTTTCATTGAGAAATATTTCCCTCTTGTGTTCAGCTGTAATCTCCTCAGCAGTGACTGCCCACCACCTCTCGCCTTTTTCATGTGACTCCTTGTAAAAAGGGAGCCTCTCCATCTTCTTTGCAGCTATCCTTTAAACACCGGAACAGCGGTCGTGCCACAGCCTGAAGCTGTTGACAGCATTGCTCCAGCTGAAACAACAATTTCAGTCACTGAACAAATAGAGGCTTTGGAGCAAAGCCTTGCAAAAGGGACAGGAGACCGGGGGCTCTCAGAGCTGCCTGTACTACGTTGGTCTGTGCAACCTGTCAGACTTTATCCCATATGGGCTGGATCTGAACTGCAGCAGTGGCCGGTCCCCGCTCAGGCAGATTGTACTCCTGTGTTGTCATTTTCCCAATTAGTTTATTCGAAAGGTTTTATCTGACATTTCAAAGTCGGGCCTTTCTCGGCGGTGTTGTACCTGTGCCTTTGTCCTGCACCTCTACCTTCGTGAGCAGGCACAGCTAATTGGCACTGACCCGGCGCACACGCTGCGGAAACCCAGTTCATCTTCACCTTCACTCGGCAGTCGCTACGGCTTTTACCGCAATTTAAGCGCCGGCATTTGTCAACAATACTGCTTGCACAGCTCGGTGCGGTAACCGCACCTCACGTCGGCTCGGAGCTGTATTAAACTCCCCCCTAGCGCGGTCCGTCGCCGCCCCTCCTGCCTCAGCGGCCCGGCCAGCGCTGAGGGGAGCAGGGGCACCCCGCAGCCCACCCGCTGCAACACTTCGAGGGCCATAAATCGCCCCAAATCCGTGTCCGATGAGGGGTTCCTCACAACATAGGGGGACTCCTGCTGCGGTGAGGCGAGGGCAGGGACGAGCCGCCGGGGGACCCACCCCGCGAGGAGCCGTTGCACCCCCCTGGCGCGCGGTGGTACGTGCCGCTCCCCTCCGGCACCGCCCGATGGACTCGCCCGCCCCGCCCCGTCCCTCCCCGCCCTCCTTGAGCGGTGGCCACGCCCCCAGCCGGCTGGTCGCTATGGAGCAGCGATGACGCTCTCCGTGCGCGCCGGAAGCGCTTGCGCTGTGAGGCAGCGGCCGCGGGAGCGCGGCGGTAGGATGGGGTGCGATGGCGGCACCATCCCCAAGCGCCATGAGCTGGTCAAGGGACCCCGCAAAGTCGAGAAGGTTCGAGGGGGCGGGGGGAGCGCGGCCGGGAGTGCGGCCGGGGCCGTCGGACCGGCCTTGTGAGCCTAGGCCCGGCCCGCGGCCTAGGGAGAGGCCCTGAGGGGGCCTGGTGAAAGCCGCCCGGCCCGCTGGGGTTGGCAGCGGGGGGGAAAGGCGCTTATCCGTTGGTACCGCCTCGGGGCTGCATCTGTGGCGCTGGTGGCAGTTATAGCGGAGATATGTGGCTCTCCTGGAGGGCTTTCCGGGCACAGGGCATTCTGCTTTCACCCAGGGGCGTGGCATCTGATGGTAATGCTTTTAATAGGTAGTTTAATAGTGTGGCCAGACCAGGGGCTATTTCAGCGTTCCATCTGCCTGCATTCTGAATGGTGCTTGGGCTCTTTTGGGTGGATGTTTTAGGGTAATGGATATACAGTAGCATCCCGTGGGTGTATAGGTGGATGAAGGTTGGGGAAGACCTCACAAGAAGCATCAGAAAACTTAGATAAACTTCACGTGGTGGTGTAAAATAAGTAAATTCCCTTCTCCACACCAGGCTATTGGAGTAGGTGTGAACCTCAGCCTTTCTTTTATGGCCTAATCTGTTATAAAATTCATGGATTTAGACTGGAGGATCAGGTAGCAGCCTGATACCCATTTTTGACTTTTTTGTTATCTTGATCCTTACAGGGAGTGGATCTGGTAGTTGACCCCGGGGGGGGGAGGAGTGGGTGCAGAACTAGAGAGAAGAGAGCAATGGAGAATATATGAAGAGCAAAAAAAGAATAAAGAGGGAAAGGGACAGGTGGAAGTGGCAAAAAATAAGAAAACTGAGTCAGATGAGGGAGATAGATCCCTAGTCCCATAATGCAGGAAAAGTTAATAGAGGTAAACTCTCAAAGCTGATAATGAATTTTGCTAAAAAGTTTTGCTAAAGCTGTTTAATGGGTAAGCTTAGAATGTAGAAAGTAGGCTTGGTAAGGTACTTGGGGATTTGATTAATGCTCCAAGTATTAGTTGATTTTTATGGTTAAGTAATTTGCAAATACAAAAGCTATTTTTAAATCATGAGTATTGTTCTTCCTTCAGGCTGACAAAAACGCTGAATTGGTGGCAAAATGGCACTACTGTGCTCTGAGTCAGGAGAAGCTGCGTCGCCCAATTGTGGCCTGTGAGCTGGGCAGGTATGAATGTTTCCTTATAGACAACTGTAATAAAAGGTACTAATTTATTATTGAAAGAATGTTATGAGAATAAAATATGTTTACTAATTTTTTTTTATATTACAGGTTGTATAATAAAGATGCCATCATTGAATTTTTGTTGGATAAGTCAGCTGATAAAGCTCCTATGAAAGCTGCATCACATATCAAGAGCATCAAGGTAAACAGATTGTATCAAATAGTGAAGAGTGCCATAAAAGTTAAAACATGCAACAAGACAGTTTGCTTGTCTTCTTAGTGTACACTAAAAGTGTTAAAAATAGCAAATTACACTGAAAAAAGCTTAGGGAATGTTATCATGGCTTAAGAATAATTATCAAACAGCTTAAGACTTGCATTTTTGTTTTTCAGAATGTAACAGAACTAAAGCTTGCAGATAATCCAGCTTGGAGTGGTGATAAAGAGAGTATAAAAGGTGACAAATATGATGACATGCAGTCTGCGCGCTTTATATGCCCAGTGGTGGGATTGGAAATGAATGGAAGACACAGGTCAGTATTGAAGTTTCTGCATTTTGTTTTAAAAGTCATTACTGTGCTAAACAGAATATAGAACAGGTAAAAATGTTTGAATCAATAGTGTTGCAAATCACGTACACGCTCAAGCTGTTGTGGGGAATATTTGTCTTCCTTTCAAAAGGAGGGTGTTGACACTAAGTGTTCTGTCTTTTCATATTCAAGAGGAAAGATAAAAAATTAACCCTTTCCTAAATTAATTTATATATGCAATAAAGGAATACAGAGAGCAGTGTTTGCAGAGAAGAAGTGACTAAAAGTTGTTTGGGGTTTTTCTGTGTGCATCAACTGAAATTTTAGGTGCTTAAAATGTATTTTTATTTTTGTTTCTCTGTGGAAACTTGCATAAAACTGAAAATCCCTGAAAGTTTTTAAAAAGAACTTAAAACGTTATTTAAAATTATATAGAAGATTTGGAAAGCATATTTTACTTACATAAGAAATTGATAAAATTTTGTCTTTATAGATAAAAGGAAGTAACAGAAGACTATCTGGTGCTGAAATCCTGTTTACTTCTTAGTATTTGATGTCCAAGATACCTTTATTCATTAAAGGAGAGGAACACATAAATACACATAATAGGGGGGGCTGGTTATGTGAGTGGGAGATAATAAACACTTGAGTCTACGTACTGGATTCTGTACTGTGAGGATGGTGAGTCGCTGGCGCAGGTTGTCCAGGGAAGCTGTGGCTGCCCCATCCCTGGCGGTGTTCAAGGCCAGGTTGGACGGGGCTTGGAGCAACCTGGTCTAGTGGAAGGTGTCCCTGCCTATGGCAGGGGGGTGGAACTGGATGAGCTTCAAGGTCCCTTCTAACCCAAACCATCTGTGATTTTGTGACCTATGTCAACCTATAGCAAATATACAAAAACATCTCAAAGAGCATTTGTCTTGCTAAGATCCACTTGAGAGATTGTAGTAAACCCATGACGAGTTACACCGAGAATGAAATAAAAAAATGTGTTGTGGTTTAATCTTTTAAAAGATGCTGATACTTTGATTAGCTGCGAGAATTTGTAAAGAAGTTAGCTGTGTCCTGCTAGCCCATTGCTTTGTTGTTTCTGTGTTAAATTGGCACTGCACAGGGCTTCTTAAAAACAATTGTATGTCGTCTTCTCTTTGAAGGTTTTGCTTCTTGAGGAACTGTGGCTGTGTGTTCTCTGAACGTGCTCTCAAAGAAATTAAATCAGAAGTTTGTCATAAGGTGAGTTTTTCGTCAGCTTTAGTAGCAGTAGGGTCACATCTGACCTCCACAGATACACTTATATGTATGTATCTATGTGTGTATACATATATATATACGCATACACAGTTGCATTCACATCCACTATTGTAAAGTGTGGTTTTTTTAGTCTGTATTTTGTTGATGGATGGATGTAACTTGGTTATTAAATGTAGGAATGAGATGGTTTGGCCAGTCTGATGATCTTATAAAAACTAAATGAATCCCACATGTTTTCTGAATTTCCTAAATAATCAGTACTTAGCACAGCCTCATGTTTGCATGTAAGTGTTTTCACACACATGGTTTCTTCACAATATTCAGAAGGACACTTCTAGAAATAGTGAAGTGGATATAACTTAGTCTGTCATCTTTTCATTACTGGATTTTGGTGCACAGGGACAATGCTAACCACCCAGGAGAACATGTGTTTTAGTCTGCATTTCCTTTGAGCAAAGTTGAAGAGTGATTTGGTAGATTTTTGGATATACACTGATGATGTTCTCATTCTGCATTCGGAGTCAAGAAGGGACCAGAACTCTTCTAAATAGGATCATGGGGAACTGGTTGCTGTGTGTTCTGGTAACTACCAGCTTGTTTATATCCAAAGTGCTAATTAGCAGCATTCGCCCAGCACATTCTATCTTTATGCAGCAATGGGGTGTATGTAGTAAATGAACTGGAACTAATGAAGAAATAAAAATAATTATATATTGTACGTATGCTAGAATTAGAATTTTTTAAATTAATAAATAGAATTGTCTTCTGATCCATGCTCTTTCAAAGCACAAAATATAAAAATACAGAATGTTTGAATGTTGTAGATTGCCAGACATACGTTTTTACTGGTCCTAACCACTGTATTTTAAGAATTGCAGTATTGTTTTTGAAATGAAAAGCAACCTGAGATCCATGTGGACTCCGGTATTACTCTTTCTTGCCACCTTCTGTCTGCCAGTGTGTGCTCAGATGCCCAGCTCTGGGTGCGCCTGCCACGTCTATGGACATTAGAGACATTATGTGACTTCAGAGAGCAACATGATGAGAGTAGTTAAAAAAGAATTTAATGACTCTATTTGCTTGTTTATGCTGTGTTTTCAGTTCTTTCCAGCTAGCAGAATCTGTTTTCACTTAATCCCAGGGGATGAGGTTTATAGCATGGATATAAACTGGAGAAGTGTCAGTCTACACTGGAGAATACCAGTTCTCTTCTCCACTATGAGAAAGCTCTTTCAAAACAAGATTTTCTTGTGTATTAATTTTGTCTGTGAGCGTACAAAGCAGTCCTGGTAGTCTGCCTAAATTGTAAACAGCAAGTTTCCCAAAGTACTCTGTCAAACAGATGCTGTAGTGATGCAATGAAAGCATTCACCAGAGAATACAAATACCCAGCAGCCCAAACAGCAGTTCTGCTCATATACCTAAGACTAGATCATCTGAACAAGATAATGACGTATATTTACGTGCTACAAGGTGCATATCACAAAATGTTGTGCTTTTTGAAACTAGGAGATTACTTTCCTGTGCTCAGAGCAGAGGGTTGCTCCCTTTGCAGGCTGTCTGGCTTCGCTCATGGGACTGCTTACTACTTTGTGGGAAGCCCCACAGACCAGACAGTTTTCTCACTGCACAGCTTTCTTCTCAGGATTTTTTTTGTTGCAGCTCATACAAGAAATAGAGCAATCTGTTTGCCCAATGATATGCAGGTCACAAAATAAGTGTTCAGGAAAAAGCTGAATTCATATGAACATTTAGTCTTGTTCAAGGAAAGGGAAAACACCAAGATGAAGAATTCAGCATTTCAGTAGTACTAGATTTGAAAGGCTTAATGGAGTCTAGGTACAGGGAGGATGAAGCAGGCTTTCCATTGGAGTTTTCTTTCAAAAAAACATATTTTGCCTCCACAGAAAGTTACATAAAGAGCTGACAATATTAAATACAAGTATTTATCTGCTTTACTGGAATTGTTAAAAAGACTGTACTGGTACTGGGGCATGCCACAAGAATGTGAGAGGAAACTGTCATGAATGGAGGACTTTTAGTAAGGTGACTGTAATTGTGTGAGGCCTTTTTCTAAGTGACTTACCTCCCTTCGAAGTAAACTGTTCTTTTGCTTCACATCTTAAGTAGCAGTATACTCAAGGATTCAAGTTAAATGATTTTGCATTAAAGTGCGAAACTCTAAGGCAAGAAAAAAAAACCACCACTGTAGCAGTGTTGAGGGAGGCTTTGAAAGGTCTTGCCAAAATATTAAACTCCCTAGCCAAAGACTTTCTTGAAAGAGCAATGAGAATTTGTTTATGGTGGTTTATATTGGAGAGTGAGCTTGTTACATGAAGTAAGTGCTTGGGACAAATTCTAAAGCTTCTAACTATTGAGATTGAAAAAGAACTTATGAGTAGAAAGAAAATACATCATACCTGTTTACACAGAAGCGTAGTTTGTTTGAGCCATGTTTTTGAGGTTTTGTACAGTAAGAAGGAAAAATGTAAACTCTCAGTACTAAGTCACATGCTAAAATGTGCAGGACAGGACTTCCAATCAGCAGAAAGGGAAACAACTTTGATTCCAG
This sequence comes from Myiopsitta monachus, assembly GCA_017639245.1. Lineage (NCBI taxonomy): Eukaryota > Metazoa > Chordata > Aves > Psittaciformes > Psittacidae > Myiopsitta > Myiopsitta monachus. The sequence goes on along the minus strand of CM029928.1, from coordinate 31,991,304 downwards.
ATAACAGAGTTTGGTGGCATATGTTCTGCACAGAAGCCCTGAAGATCGGGAGTTTTCTGCTGCCTTTGCTTCTTATTCTTCAGGAAAAATTACATGCAACATGGAAATTGAAACTTGTAGTTTTGAATAGGACATTCTTACCTATTGTTAATTCGCCAAGAGACTACTAAATGAAAAGAACAAGCAAGACTGTTTCTACTCACTCTTTTTGTATTTGATGGGATCTTGAAGACTGTAAGATAGTGCTAATATCTGTTGATCCATTGATTTTGGTGGGGCCCAAAGTGATTAAATGTTTTAGAATTTCTGTTCTAACTGGCTTCCTGGTTCTTGCGTGAGCAATCTTTGGTGCCTGCTTGTTTGGAAGTTGCTACTTGACAAAGTTACGCTTGTAGAAATGATGCAGTAAAAGAAGTACCTAGGAGTGTATGGCATCTATTTAACCTCATGTTTTGGGGTTCAAAAAAGGCACTGTTGCCAGTTGTTAGTGTTGAGTCCCCTGTCTAAGAAGTTACTATTGCTGTAATAGTATGCTAGAGGTAGTTTGGAGATGGAACAGTGGTTATTGAATCTGCAGTGGAAGCCCTCTGGGGAGTCACTCTGGAAGTTAAGGACAAGATTACATTTTAAAATATAATTCCTTACATCACTTTAAATTTATTTTGGAATTGTTTTCGGAGTCAACAGACTCTTAATACACACTTGAAATAGTACCATAACTGTTAAAGCCTGCCATTTAGAACAATCCTGTTTAACTTAGATACAGAGCTATTGAACATGTGCTTTTTGAAACAGAAATTATGTATGCATCTTTCAGATAGAGAGTTAATGTGTGTGCAGTATGTTACAGAGCACAGTGTTACCTTGAACAAAGTCACTTTGACACTGCTCTTAAATCAGCAGTCACCAAAAGTTAGTAAACATCGGCTGCTGAGGTCTAAAGGTTTGTTGATTTACTCATAACACCTACGGAATTCTGTGAATGATTTTTATGTATTTTTTAAGTGCTTTCAGCTTTTGATCGTTTTATTACTTAATTTTTTACCATTGTTAGAAGTAAAAAATATCTCAAGACTATAATGCGGTCATGGTCACTCAGATTAATGTGTAGAATACTGCTTCTTAATGATTGACAATGGGGTGGTTCAGTTGCAGATTTCCTGGGGGGTTTATATATATATAAAATTCTGTCCAAGATACAAAATCCTTTAGGAAAGTGGATCACACTCCAGTGACTTTCCTGGATTGACCTGGGCGAAGTCATACCTAAATTATATTTTTAGAGGGCTATTTGTGCGGATGTTTTTTCCCAGTTTGACTTGTTCAGTTTCTGCAAAACAAGCCCATGTTATAGAGTGCCTTGTTATTGACTTTATCTTTCTAATTTAGTTCAGAAGTGATACACAACAATTGTTCTCTGTGATGATGATGAAAGGTAAAAGCTAGATACTGCATTTGCCATGCTTTAAAAGACAGCGTGGAGTGGATTAATGCTGGCAGTGCCCTTCCATGGATTGTGAGTGGTTTGGAGATTAATTATGAATATTGCTATGATTAATACATGCCAGAGACCCATTAGCTTCACTAATGGTTTTCACAGGGGCTCTCTGCAACTCGGTGTGAGCGTGCTGCCTGGCTCTTTTTTGCCTTTCTTTTTTATCCCTTGTATTTCCTGGCATAAAGAAAGGTTATCTCCAGCAGTATTTAGCAACAAAATAAGTCCTGAATTATACATGAAACTGAGTACAGGCCTTTGGGTTGAGTTTGTAAGTTTTTTGTAGCTAACTAGATTTATTTATTCTGGATAAATAGAAAGACCAGATGAGCTTTCTTTAGGTTAAAGTTCATTTGAAAGAAATTTATGTTTCTGGGAAATTCGTGTGGGAAAATGAGGACTGCAGTTCCAGGAACCTGGGAATAAGTTTGTAGTAAGAAGCTTTCATGTTCTGTTGCTGGGTTAGTTGTTGATTCGTTTGATTTTTTGGAAAAATGCTTAATCTACAAGTCAGTTTTCTTGTAAAAATTGACTGATATTTTGGATGCATGTTGAAGCTTACATCTAAATTGTTCCTAGACATTTAGTAATAACTTGTATTTTCTAATCAAGTGAGCTTATAAGTAACAGGCTATATTTTATTAGTTGCCATCAGAGTTCAAGCAAAATAACTAGTAGTTTATTTGGATTTGCTGGAATGATACTTTCATCTGCATTCTTGCCAAAATACTTGTAAAGGGAGATGAACAGTTTGAAACAACTTCTCACAATTCAGGTTTCTCCTAATCTCTTTCTGTCAGTATCTCCTAACTAAAGACCTTTGGAGATAGGGTGTAGAGATGGTCTTTCAAGACTTCTAATCCTGTGGAAGAGTTGACATATTGTAGAAAAGACCACCACCTGTATCCTTTCTGTTTCCTTATATTCCCCAGTCTTTCTGGCTTGGTGTCTTTAAGAGTCTGAAGAGTCAGGAGCAGCTCTTGCATGGAAAAGTGCTGATCCTTGTTCCTTACTGTTCCCTGGTTTTGCCTGTGTTGTGTATTGAAAAGCACTTCCTTAGTATAGACCGGTGTCATGGGTCAGGCTGGGTATAGGTGGTGAGCAATTGTATTCTTTTTCCCTTGTATTTCTCATCATTATTATTATTGGTGGTAGCCGTAGTGGTTTGTGTTATACCTTAGTTACTAAACTGTTCTTATCTCAACCTGTGGGAGTTGCATTCTTTCAATTCTCCTCCCCATCCCCCTGGGAGCTGGGGGGAAGAAAGAGGGGGAAGTGAGTGAGCAAATTGTGTGGCTGACTGGACTTAAACCACGACAACCAGCAAGGGCTGCTTTTGGTCTGCAGGTCTGGGAAGCAAGATGCTTGTCCCAGTTGCTGCTGGGTGTTCTCTTCAGTTGTTGCAGACTGTTGCAAGGTCAAGGAAGTTTGATTTCCCTCAGGTACACTGAGGTTAAAAGATGGCTTTCACTCCATTTTCCTTTGTTCCCTGGCCTCAACTTTCCTATGTCTACTTGCCCTAAGCCCCTGCAGAGCTTCATAAACACGGGCTTAAAGGATCGCAGGATCTCTACTACTTTTTCTGGCACAACCCCCTTTACATTAGGAGTAAAGCCTGACTAGGGCAGGAGTGATGTTGCTGTGCTACACAATGAAATTAGAGATGCAGCTGACCATGGAAAAAAGGAAAAAAGAGGGGAGAGACACACACCAACAAAAAATCCTCAGTGAAATGAACTGTCTGAAACCGGCTGTCACTTGCATATCTACAAGCTCTGAAATTTTAGTGTGAACTTCGTTATTCAGAAGTTATTATCTGTTTCATAATACATACAGTAGACATGACCTTAATTTGTGCTTTTCATTTTCTCTTTGTTCGATCTTGCATCCATTTTATTGTTTTCATACTGATTAGTCCTTTTTTTGCCAAGAACACAAGGAACATGTATTTTTCCAGTTAAATATGTCACTTAAAGGATTATGAACTTCCCCGTTGTCTTTAGTAAATTATAGATTTAGACATGTCATTTTCTTTGAGAATTAACCCATTAGTTGTGGCTGTTTATCTTACTGTAATAAATAAGAACTGTTTATTTCACTGGCAAGCTGGTAGTACAGTATTGTACTTATGCTATAATGCACAGAGTGAAGTCTATGGCTAAGAATGTTAACATTTCTGTCAGTATTTTGAACACTTGTTTAGATGGTAGTTAAGCTCAAACATTCAGTTTCATGTTGAAGTAGTTCTCTTCCTGAAAACGCCAGTGATCTTCAATGGGGACTTCTGCCTGGTGCAGTACTTTAAGCCTGTAGCGTCTCTCCAGGCAGTCCATAACAAGTGGGTATGTTGCAGGCTCAAATTTGTTGGCAAACAGATGAGGTGACTCTATAATCCACTGCAAATCCCCTAGTCCATAGACACAAATGTCTCTGATGTAATGACCTGCAAAGACAAATTGAAGTTACCTGAAACCACCCAACACCACCCAAGTCTTGGAAGGCAGACACAGGGACAGTGAGAATGAAGACCCTAGGCCCACTGTAGGAGAGGATCTGGTTTGAGACCATCTTAGGAACCTGAATGTACACAAGTCCATGGGACCTGATGAAATCCATCTGCGGGTGCTGAAGGAGCTGGCAAATGAAGTTGCTAAGCCACTGTCCATCATATTTGGAAAATCATGGCAGTCAGGTGAAGTTCCCGACGACTGCAAAAAGGGAAATATAAGCCCCATTTTCAAGAAGGGGAAAATGGATGAGCCGGGGAACTACAGAGCAGTCAGCCTTACCTCTGTGTCTGGCAAAATCTTGGAGCAGATTCTCCTGGAAGGCATGCTGAGGTACATGAAAAACAACAAGGTGCTTGGTGACAGCCAGCATGGCTTCACTAAGGGGAAATCCTGCCTCTCCAATCTGGTGGCCTTCTATGATGAGGCTATGGAACTGATGGACAGGGGTAGAGCAGTTGATGTCATCTACCTGGACTTGTGCAAAGTGTTCGACACTGTCCCACACAACATCCTTGTCTCTAAGTTGGAGAGGCATCAATTTGATAAGGTGGACCACTCGGTGGATAGAGAACTGGCTGGATGGCCGCACGCAAAGAGTTGTGCTCAATGGCTCAATGTCCAGCTGAAGACCAGTAACGAGTGGTGTCCCTCAAGGATCGGTGTTGGGACCGGTCTTGTTCAACATCTTTGTCAGTGACATGGACAGGGGATTGAGTGCACCCTCAGCAAGTTTGCCGATGACACCAAGCTGTGTGCTTCGGTTGATACGCTGGAGGGAAGGAATGCCATCCAGAGGGACCTTGACATGCTTATGAGGTGGGCTGATGCCAACCTGATAAAGTTTAACCGTGCCAAGTGCAAGGTCCTACACCTGGGTTGGAGCAATCCCAGGCACAGCTACAGGTTGGGCAGAGAAGAGATTCAGAGCAGCCCTGCAGAGAAGGACTTGGGGGTGTTGGTCAGTGAGAAAATGAACATGAGCCGGCTGCAGTGTGTGTTTGCAGCCCAGGAAGCCAACTGTATCCTGGACTGCATCAAAAGGAGAGTGACCAGCCGGTCGAGGGAGGTGATCCTCCCCCTCTACTCTGCTCTCATGAGACCTCACTTGGAGTATTGTGTGCAGTTCTGGTGTCCTCAACATCAAAAGGACATGGAACTGTTGGAACAAGTCCAGAGGAGGGCCATGAGGACAATCAGGGGACTGGAGCACCTCCCGTATGAAGATAGGATGAGAAAGTTGGGGCTGTTCAGCCTGGAGAAGAGAAGGCTATGTGGAGACCTCATAGCAGCCTTCCAGTATCTGAAGGGGGCTCTAGGGGTGCTGGGGAGGGACTCTTCATTAGGGACTGTAGTGATAGGACAAGGGGTAGCGGGTTCAAATTGAAACAAGGGAAGTTTAGATGGGATATGAGGAAGAAGTTCTTTACTGTGAGTGTGGTGAGGCACTGGAATGGGTTGCCCAGGGAAGTTGTGAATGCTCCGTTGCTGGTGGTGTTCAAGGCTGGGCTGGACAGAGCGTTGTGTGGCATGGTTTTTTGGGAGCTGTCACTGCCTATGGCAGGAGGGTTGGAATTGGATGATCTTAAGGTCCTTTCCAACCCTAACTATTCTATGATTCTACGAAAGCAGCAGAAAGCTGAACAGAATAATATTATCACTCTGTAGTGTTATTAACAAAACTTATATTTTGATTTCACATAGAGCATTACTAAAGTATATCTGTAGGATAATGCTAGATCTTAAGCATAGAGGCAAGGGTTTGGTTTTGTATTTTACACAAATGGGAATGTTGCTTCCAGTTCTGCTTAATACTGCGTTTTGTAGTTGGATACGCTGAAATTCTGATCTACTATTTGGATACCTGTTTAACCATGCAGTACTTCACTGTGCTGAGTTGAGGCAGTTAACCATTTTGTGGTTTTGCATGTGGTCAGCACTGTTCTTTATTATTGTTCAAATTGAAGAAGATTTAATCCAACTTTGATGAAAATGGCTGACAAACATGCCTGTCAGTAAAACCCCTATTCTTCACTGGAAACAGTTCAGTCAAGTTAATGCATTGATAATCAGAGGTTGAAAGAAAGTTGTCAGTATATGGATACTGTGCAGTCTTTGCAAGAATATATCAGAAGGTATTTAGATACAATGGGGTAGGGTGGCTTTCAGTTTCGATACTCCCAAAGTAACTTACATATGACCAGTGAGGTGCATTTAGTAGCCTGTTTAAAGCATAATGCATTATTTGCCATTGATGCTGGTCAATGAGTCAAATTTGAGTTCATTACCAAAATTCACATTACCTTTGCAGCCTTTGTGTATGGTTCCTTCTTGATCTTTCCATTTAATGGCTCGTATGTTTCCTTCCCAGTCTGCGTGTGGTGTAGCCCCTGGAGCATCTTTAAAAACATAAGGTTCTGATAAGATTTCTTTCTGCTTATTAGAGGGAAAATTCTCACTGCTGAAGACTTAACTGTAGTCATGGTCAATATTTATTTACAGATATTTGCATCATATGAACAGGCATCATTCTCAGTTTTATTAATTACAATTCCTTGAGAGCATGGGCTTTCATGTAACAAAAAACTTCCTTTTTAATCAACATTATTCTAGCTAATGGTCTCCACCTTAAGTAGTACTTTTCTGGGATCAAGCTTTGTTTCTTGGCTGTCAGATGTGACTTTTTGAAAGGGCAGCATCAAGGCTGAAGAAATTACCATGTTTATGCAATGTGACTCAGTTAAGCAGTGTTGTTAAGCTCTGAATTGGAGCTCACTAGCTCTCCATATCAGAGGCCTTACAGTGCTGTTGCTCCAGGGGTTATGCATAGTAGAAGTAACATACATCTTACCATTTAAACGATTCAGTGTGACCCAGTAGTGTTCATCCGGGCTGTACGTGTCTCTTGACCATTCAAGCAAATCTGTTGCACGTGCATCAGTCAATGTAAACTCTACAAATTCTTTAGTGAGTATGTAGTAGGCACTACCGAAATATATAGTCAAATTATATGGAGGTTTAGCTTTTATATTCTTTGTTGGATACACATATGACATTCCAGAATGTACATACTCTTTGTAACTAACCTGTGTCCTGTGTTTCATATGAAGTGGTTGAACTACCCCAGGAGTCATATTTTTACCATTCCATTTACTTTTGATGTATTGTATAATGTCTTTGTTTGTTTTAATGGGATAATCTTGACCACATAGGTTAATAACATAATTCCACTGGATTTTGGAATGAACTAGATCTCTCATGCAGTTAATATCAGCTTGTAATCTTGAAAATCCGGCATAAACAACGTTTTCTCTTTTTGAGGAAAGAAAAATATTTTCAAAACAATTGACGATGTTTTGTACAGCATCTTTATAATCCCGTGGTGACTTCTCATCAACATGTATGCAGTAAATATTCTGAGGCATATAAATAGCTCTTAGCAGCTTTACAAACATTTCCAGCTCCTTGTGAATTGTAATAATGTATGCCAAGGAGAAATTCCCTTCTTCATCTGACAGCGGTCTTGTGATAAAATGCAGAGTCTTCAAAACCACAGAGCAGTTGCACGAAGTCTGAATGCAGCTGAGTGTTTTAGGTTGGTAGATATTCTGACAAGAGTTTCCAATTTTAAAGGCAGCAGTTTTCCCTGCAAAAAGAGCTGAGCAAAGCTCATCCGGGTAAAAACCACACTCTGCTATATTTGCATTAATTTTTTGTTCATTTGGCTCTTCAGAAAGTGTATCCTTCAGGTAGATGAAAGTGTAGATGAACATGCAGACAGCAATGCACAGTAAAAATCCTGATTTTGTTGCATCAAGGGGGGTCATCTTTTATTTTCTGGATACTGTCTTCTCATTGTAGTTGAATTAAGTGTTCAGGTTATCTGAAAGGAAAAGTGAGATAGAAAAAGGGGGAGAACCTTTTATAATTTATTAATAGATAACATGTTAGTGATATATCTAAATGTTGAGGTCATTCTTTCCAGTTACTAGGAGGAACTCTGTGTGCCCATGCTCATGCTGCAGTGCACTCAGCCCTGGGATATGGTACTTGCAGAGCCATGAAAGAGTCTTTCTAGGACAAACAAAATTATCCAAAGAACCCAAAATAGCTTTTTATGATTCATTAGTTGATCAAGGAGGAGGGCTAATCCATTGGATGTGTCAGTAGGTGAGTCCAGTGCCGTGGGTTGGTCAAGGTCTAGCTTTAGAATAGGGCAGATGTGTGAACACTGTGTGCTGGAGACAGCTGCTGCTGAGATTTCCTGAAGGCCTAGGAAACCTTAAGTTCTCCCAGAGGACCAGAATTAAGTAAATTAAATCAGCAGAAAATTTATTAAACAAGCAAAAGGAAGAAACTAAAATGTAATCCACAAAATACACTGGGTTTTGTCCTTATGCAGGCAGGAAATGTTTCTAACTCTTTGAGGGATTTGTTTTTTTCTCTGACGTCGTTGTATTAGTGCTTTGGAAAACAGAACATGCAGACAATCGTTTCTTATTTTTAGCGTGTGTGCATATCGAGAGATAAGTGCATCACAGCCAGGGCTAGCATTAAGATAACTGTAATTTACATCAGTATAGGCACAGGAGTTTTTCCATTGTGATTTTTTTTTTTTCCCCTCATGTTTACCTTATTGAAAGTCAGAAGAACGAGAATGCAGCAGTACAAAATCCCACAGCAATTACATAGAAGCTTTATCCTTGAAGCATTTGGTATAGAACTTCCTAGAGAAAATACCAGGGGTGTAGGAAGGGTCCATCAACTGCCATTAATCATAAGAGTTAAATTAAGACATTATTTTCCTTTTTTCAGTGAATATTTAATAAAATTTATATTTCACCTGTAAATATTTCATGCTTTGCAGCTATCAACATCACTACATAGTTGCTTTTACATAGGGAGAGAAAAACAATCTTTGTTTATAACTAATGCTGTTGTGGTTAGAAGGCTCTAGGGTTTTCATTAGGAAGAAGACGATGGTAATTCTTCTAATGAAAACTCGGTATACATCAGTCTTAGAAGCTTGGAAATAAAGAGGGCATATTAGTTTAAGTAGTAGAAATGAGGCATAGAGTTCAAAAAGCATTACAAATACAGAGTTTGAACCAAGAGAATGGATACTCTATATTACCACAATTTTAAAATCTCATTAGGCTGTTGGGAAAGAATGTATTTATGTAATTGTCCTTACTGGTATGCACTGGATTTCATGCTGGAAGAATGCCTCTTTTCCAGTTAGCATTCCAGAAAGTGGAGTTGAATGTTAGGTGGAGGGTTCATCCATTTTGTCTGTATGTTCTGTCAGTAGTGCTCATCAGTCTGTGTTGAATGAATAGGCCAAATTAAAACATTAGGAAATCAGGTCCCAGAAGAATATATTTTTCTTCATGGCTCCCAAGGGATGCATTCACTGAATAAACAAGCTTGATGTGAGTCTTTGATCCCTTTGAAGAAAAGCTTCAGCATATCAAATCCATGTCAACCTTTCAGTATCGTGCAGAAAGGAGAAGAAAAGGAATGCCACCAAAAGGTGAAAGACAGGGGTTTGCAGGAAAAATGAAGTACGTCAGTGCTGTAGCCTGCTACCAGCTGACTGCCGGAGCCAAGAATAGCTTTGCATATGGCTGTGACGTACCCAGTAGCAGAAGTTGGGAAGAGGGAGTGTCTGTTAGGGAAGCACAGATTTTTATGGAGTCAGAAAAACTAATTACAGGAGGAGCATTGAGGTTACTCTGAATTAATGAATGCGATGAGATCGCCATTGTATGTCACAGGGAAGGTTCATTATGGACATAAAAATTACACTAAAGGCACTGGGCAGCTGTAGAAATAACTGTGACTTTATACCTGCTTAGAATATAGACCGTCTGTACATGATGGTGTATGTACATGAGCATGCTCATTGGCTTTTTTCCTTAAGTTCATCTTTGTGGACAGGTTGCAAAGGATAGTTCTCTGGGGAATCAAGCTGTTTGTATCACACACTTAGATTTTTTTATAACCCTACAGATAATAGGTTCCAGGTATGTTAAAGGTTGTTAAGTGTTTACTATGGATTTTTCCTATTGAACCATGAGGCTTTGAGAAGCTGTATTTTATATGGCAGCATGAAAGTACACCAACGCCCTGTTATCAGGTAAGAAGAAGTAATTCCTTCTCCAGTGTTAATATGTTTCTGGGGAATGATTAAAGGATGAAGCCTTGCCTATGAGAACAGAACTTGGCATCTTTTAGGCTCAAGATATAGTATAGAATGAAAGCATTGACTTTCTGTTAGGATTTTACCAGATCTAGAGCTAGAATTGGTGCTGTTAGTCCCATTGCATATGAAATTTGCCACTTAGAGGAATCCTCTAGCCCCTATCCTAGTGTCTCTTTGTCAAGGACTACACTACTGTATTTCTTCCTGCCCTTGAAGAGCAAGATGTCATACTGTTGAGAAGATCCACTTACCAGACATAACCCAGTCTGTGGCTATCTTGCCTTTTAGTTTTATTATGCAAGAGTGCCATTATAGGTATTTATTGTTATCAGAATGTCTTTGAAACTCAACCTTTTCTATGTTACAGACATTTTCTAAATCTGGAGGATGAAGTTGTCTTAATTTTTAGAAGTGCTGAGAGTTGTGTTTGACACTGTAGGGATTTTCAAGCAACTTTGTGGTTGCTGTTATGGATATTACTTGACAGAAAATTGTTGTTGTAAGCCTAAGCTCTTGCATCTCAATTAAATAGGTAAACTGGAGAAAAGTAGAATAATGTTTGTGCCTGAAAAGAAGCCTATGAAATAATCACCTGAGTTAATCCAGACCCCATTAGCTATGTGCTTTGCTTTGCAGTTCACAATAGCAAATCCTTTTGCAGTTTGAAGTTTCTTCCTGCCATAGTGTTTTGGGCTGCATCATTTCACCTCTAAATACTCTATTTTGTGTGTACTCTTTGTATTTGCTTAATATTAAAGCTTAGATTAAAATGTAAGCTTTGTATTTGCTTAATATTAAAGCTTAGATTAAAATGTAGTTCGTATAACTTCAAAATTCAGTGAACCAAACAATTTTGGAATACATCATCTTTTAAAAAAAATAGTTAAAAGGTATTAACTCCTCCTTCCCAAATATTTTATGTCTGGTTTTTGTCTGAAAGGAGTTTATGCAGGCATTAGTATAAACATTTTATGAACAAGTGAATATTTATTCAGTCCTTTAAAAACTAAATGTTAAAAATCAGCTTTTTTAATTGCTTTTTACTTCGCTTTTTTGCTTCAGCCTGGGGAAGCGTGCTGAGTCTGCTTCTGTGTTGTGACATACCAAGTAAAACAAAATTTCTTCATCAAACTTAATTAACACTGCCTTAGAAATTTAACATTATTCTTCCTTAAAAATACTGTATTGGTGTTTGCTGGTATATGTTCAATAGATTTATAGAGGTTTTTCCTGTCATTGTTTGTTTGTTTTGTTTCCCGTTTTTTATTTGACTTTATAACAGTTCCAGACAAATGCTATGAAAGCTATTTAAACCCTTGAGTTAGAGGGTGTAAAACTGAAGTTGAACAGAGCATAGCAAGTATTCCTAAGTATTGTGATTTTTATAATGCAAACAGCAGTAGTAATAATCTTCATCATACAGTACCTCTATGACAAAGTACTAAAGAAATGAAGTATTAACCTTATGACAGAGTTGAGTATTTTAAGTGAAATAATTAAATTTTCTATAAATATAGTAAATATTTCTGAAGTGAAAATATCTGCTGCTTTACAAAAATAAAAATGTGTTTTAGTAAAGAAATAGTAGAAATCAGAAGCCCTGCAATTTAATTTATCCAGTCTTACCTTGTATGAAATTAGCCAGGAGACGGCAGCATCATGAAAATAAAGAGAGTCCCATTGTCCTTCAGGAGAATTCAGACAGTGTTCTTCATTCTGTCGCTTGTGCGGAGATCTGGTGTAAGTGAAAGGGGTTAAACATTAACGGGAATGTTTTCATTTAGGGCTTCATCTGGCTTCCCGCAATGCTTAGCATATTTATTCTGCAGTAATGCTGTTTGGCTTCGGAAATGTCCTCTGCTTCACAGTAATGAGTGAAAACTTTAGCTTCTCTAAATTCTGTTGCCACTCTTTCTCAGACAGCCTTTAAAGGACTGAAATCAGACTTTCAAATATGTAGAGTACGTTGCTGATGATTATAAATAGTATTGCCTTACCTCAGAGGCTTTAACCTCTGCACTGCTAACCAAGCATGCTGGCTGATGAGAACTGGGAAAGAAACAACCCTCTCCTCCTCCTCCTCCTCCTCTCCTCCTCCTCCTCCTCCTCCGCCCAGTTCTTAACTGTTTGCCTGCTGAAACTTTCCAATTTGCAGCAAATATAGCAAAGAAATGCCACTGATCATTTCTAGTAGTTGGAAGCTTAAAAGAGAAATTAAATACCTCATTCTGAAACAGAATTATACTGCTTTTATAAAGATTTTTAATAAGTGGAAGGCTTTCAGTAAGTGAAAAGTTAGCATCTGAAATTTACTAGAATTGGGAAGGTTTGGGGTTCTGGAAACAGGTAAGAAGGCTGTTGGATTTCGAACATGTTCCGATAAAAATAGCGTGTTGGTCAGAAATAGAGAGAAAACCTCAAATTAAATTAAGGCACAGCTGCAGGTGTGGCAGCTACAAAATTATCATTGACTCTAAGGAAGGTCTGTGAATAGAGGCTTCTGCTTGGACAGTGTTTTTGTAGGAGGTGCTACAACTGCTGCGTGAAAGCTTGCATTTTGTGAATTGGTATTTAGGAGACTTTCTACTTCTCCTGAATTATCATTTACTCTTTGACCCATTGTGTGTCTGAGTAGGGTGATGATGTCAAAAATTGTGTTTGTCAAATATTGTACTACTGTAAACATCTGGATATGCAAACATACTTGCCTGCTTATTTGTGTTAAGACTGGAGCAGTCATGGATGGAGCTACCAAAATGCTGTACCAAAAAAACCCTAGATACACTGTTGAAAGTAGTTTACCTCAAAAAATGAAGTACAATTATTGTCTTATGTAACTGAAACTTAAGAGGCAAATGTAAACTTTAGAACTCAGGAAATCACTTTAAACTAAGATTTCATTATTACTAAAAAAAAGTCGCATGTTTTATTCTCTAAGAAAGATAAACTATCCTACTAGATTGAAATGACTTGAAATTTAGGTCTTCATTATTTGAAAAGGTAATTTAGCTATTCTTTCACTAGTTTAAGTTTTAAAGATTATATTTATGTCAAAGCTAATATCTCTTTTACAGCTCATAATACCTTTAGTCGTATAAGTTTACGTCTTTGGCTTGGTTTCTGGTTTTTGGTGGGTTTTTTTTTTTAAAGTTGATATTGTGTGTGTGTGGATGTATATACGCATGGGATATGTAGCGTATGTAAATTTATGACTATCAGAATTTGAAGACTTTTGATCATATTTGCACAGCTTTTAATTCCGTGATACGAGCATGTTAAGCCATTTAGGTATAAACAATTTCGAATGCACTTCTGTAACTGGACTCTGGAAGGCCTTTTAGACAAAATCCTTGCTGCTTGTTCAGCATCTCTCAGATAACATCCCACTCTTCTTCAATTACAGATCAAATCGTGCGTTCTGATCTGCAAGCTGCTGGCCTAATGCTTTTGTCCATTCCTGAGTAGTTTCCAAGTTCAGTCTCATTTAGAAATAGCTTCTATTAAGGTGCTACAAAAACATCAAGGAACTACAGCAAGTACCTTCATATGTTAATGTCCCAATATAAACAAGGTACAGCAAGGGAAACCCTGTGATATCAAAACATACCCCAGAAGACTTTAACCTGAAGGAACAGTCTTTCCAAATTTGCCAAACTGACCACTTGTGTTCAGATTCATTTTGAAATGAACGCGTTCATTAAAATAAACGTGTTCATCACTGCAGACTGCAGTCAAAGCACTGTCCATATGTCCTTTCATTTGTTTAATTTCTACTGCAAACCTTTGTTTAGAAAACAGAAGAGTAATGAGAGAGGCAGGATTATTAACTGGTCTTCCAGATTAGCAGAAAGCTTCTGGATTTACCAAAATAACAAAAAAAAAAAAAAACCAAAAAAAAACAAAAAAAAAAAAAAAAGGAAAAGAAATTGAGATCTTAGAAAACATTATAGTCAATGTACTGGCTTCACCAACTGATCAAAAATGTGCATAGTGAAACGCTTGTGTCTTCAACCAGAAAGCAAACAGAGAATTACATGAACCATATTACATGGATTGTCCAAATTAATTATAAATATACTTTAAAACTTGGCAGAGTGTAATAGATCCGGTGAATGACAGTGAGGTGGCAAGGCTGGGTTAATTAATAATGCTGCTTTTAATGACCCCTTTTGATCCCCAGAGTCATTTAAAAAATAATTTTTAAAATAGAAAATAAATCCAAACAAACCAGGTTTTGCTGTCTTGTGTTGGGGAAAAAAATTCCCTCATGCTGTCCGCTTGACATGCAGAGGAATAACACCTTTGTCATTGTTCCTAGTCTATGTAGAGGAATAACACCTTTGTCATTGTTCATAGTCAACCTAGAGGAGTAACACCTTTGTCACTGTTCCTAGTCAATGTAAAGAAACTGCTCCTATCAGTTGTTGTTGCTTGTGTTGAAAGACAGATTCGTGACCTAACACTTAGGTCTTCATGAAATGCATTCATAACTAAAAAAATATCTCAAAGTACTTTAGTGTTTTGATTTTACTTATGGGGTTCAAAAAATTAAGTAGATTGTAGTTAGGAGAACTTTGTTTTATCTAGTCACTGTACATTTCATGCTAGTAAGATAAGGAACCCACAGATGGAAAATACACAATGGGACCTTTCCTTTAAAGAAAAAAAAATAATTAAAAGTGTTGGGACTGATAATGAAAGAAATTTGCAATTTTTGTTATTAATGGAATTGGTCTTGGGAGAAAAACAAAATATTTTTCTTTCAGAATTTGCTGTGCAGGTTGATATGTGAGCCGCTTTTAAATTGGTTATCAAAAGTTTGTGATTCACTAGTAAGATGAGTATTTATTCTACTTTTCAAGAAGGGGAATGCTGTCAGTTGGTATTATTTTGCTTTGTGGTAAAATCAACTGAGATTTTCCCTTTAATGTTTTAAGTGAGATGCATTAGACTGTATTAAAACAGAAAGAACTATTGGAAAAGAAACAGCAGCGAGTGGAAGGGCTGGAGATCTCCTTGGAGAGCTTAAACACAGTATTAATTCTAACAAAGGTTAGCCAGCATACAGACCTTAATAATAATACTGGTTTTGTCTTTTTTTTTTCCATTAAGTGTGGTGCTCCCTTTCAAGAGGAAGATGTGATTATCCTTAATGGCAATAAAGAAGATGTGGAAGTATTGAAGAAGAGAATGGAGGATAGAAGACTTAAAAGTAAATTAGAAAAGGTAATATTTTTATATGTTGTTTAAAACAAAATTGAAAGTATTCTTGCCTGTAATGCAGTCTGCTCTTAGATTGCATAGCTTTGCTAACCTTTGTGCAAATGGAAGGATATACTCAGTAAGCTGCGTGTTCTTCAGTGCTACTTTTAAAAGTAATGGGACTGTGCGCATATTTTGCTAGTAGCTTAATGAAGTTGTATGTACTGAAACTGTCTTTTGACAAGCAAGTGATGTGTAATGCTCTGAAGATCACAGAATTCAATGCCAGCTACACTTCACGTCTTTCTTGAAACAAAGAGAGCTTGTATGAGTTAATTCTAGTGATGAGCAAAATCTTAACCTGATATCGGGTTGTTAGTTTTTTGATCTTAAAATATCCTCTGAGGCCAATGTCAAAACCAATACCGGGATATGTAGATTCCGGGTCTGATTCTGTAAGACCTCTGTTAGGAAATTTTTACATGTCTTGTGGTTCTTACAGTCCTGGGTGATTACTGGTGATGCTACTTCCTACCACCATGTTGAGGTCTTTGCATTTATTTTTGGTTTCAATCTGATGAGGCAAAATGCCATGTGAATAAAGTTGCCTATCTACTCAATGCTCTACTGCATACTACTCTGTGAAGTAGTTGTTTTGTGGTACTGTACTGTCAAATGAAAGTTCTGCATAAGGGACTTTTTTCAACATTGCTGTGTTGTTCTGAACTGGCATTGCTACTCTGGAGGATGACAGAGCAAGCAAAAACTTAAGTGTTGACTCAGTCCAGAGCGCAGACAGATTTGGTTGAATCTCAAGAGCATGAATCTGACACTTTCAGCCATGGAGACTTTAGATGGAGGTTGATCATCTCATCGCTATTACTGCACTTGATTTTGCCTGCCTGTAGGATTAGATGGCATACAAGTGTTTTTCTAGATTGTTTTGAAACAAATACTTGTTTAATTTACTGTAGGCACATAATTCCTTCTCATCATAGGGTCTTTATATATCAATACACCATCATTGGGCCTGAGCAATACAACAAAAGAATGGTTACCCATAGAAATCCTGCTATTCTTTTTCCTCTATGTTTATAGCCTCTGCATTTAGTATCCTGTAGCTTTTGGCATAAAAGCAGTGCTGTAAATCTCATGCTGTCTCTTCAGATGTTTGTGGGTCTTTTATTCCAAGTACTTTATAATTAAATGTTTGAAAGAATTTTACAGATAATTTGATAATAGAATATTGGAGATCTGAGTAGGTGAGTAATCAGCCCCCAAAGCAGAAGTTGGTTGCACTCAATTTTCGTTAGGAAGGGAGCCCTGACAAAGCACCAATAGCTTTGGTTCGAGTAAATTGGAATAGTCTGAGCTGGCACAAAGCTTACACGCAACAAAGAAGTACCACCTAAGTGTGGTGTCCAGTTGTCTTTTACAGTGTTGGCATAGTCACTTATGGTGGCAGACAAAAGGAAGTCATGCTTTGGGCTCTATATGCCTTGAGTGAATACGCAAATATTTTGTGTTTGTTTAGTGGAGACTTACAGTCCAGGCAGGTACAGTATTTGCAAATGTCTCAGCAGGCTCTTGCATTTCGTCCTCAAGTTCTCATGATTTTTTGCAGTTCTGCATTGCCTTGCTGCACAAGCTGATGTTTTTGCAGCTAGAACCAGTCTTCTCTGCTGTCATTGGCACTATTCACTTTAATCCGAGATCTGTGAGCTCCAGTCCTGGTATTGGAAGACAGTTTCTAGTTTTGGGTCTGTTGGCTCTGCTGTTCAGGTATCTTCCTTGGTACCTTCTTTTGGCAAGGAGAGAAAGGGAACCAACTGTATTTGGAGCATGAAGTACAAATTCCTTTTATTCATACTCATGACACAAATGATAAGGAAGACACAGCTTGTACTAGTGTAAAAATTTATTCAAGGTCAGCTATGCCATATTATAATGAAATATGTATAATGTATATTACTTCTGTATAATATACATGCATACATATATTTAAAATCTCATAATTCAGATGCCAGTTACTGGAGGTAACTTTTCTTTGTAAAGCACTCTGAAAAGAGGTTTTTCATGTGCACTGGAGGACCAGGAGATCAAAGTTTGCTTTTTAGAATAGCAACCCTCTGCCACCACCTTCTGGCTAAGCTTTGCAGCGACGTGTGGTATAGCATTTTTTTCCCCTCGAGCATTAACCATATTCTTGGCAGCTTGGGTTTTGCTAATTTTTATAACACATTTAAATTTATTTATTTTCTTTGAGTTTGTGCAGCTTTCTTGAAATATATGCACCATTCTGAATGTATACAGTCATCTTTTGTAGTAACAGTGCCAATGGCTGCTTTAACACATCTTTATTTTTCAGCTCGGCATTTATGTCATCAAAGCTGTTAATGGGATTCTTGTTGCTGTTGTTTGGGGTTTTGTGTGCTTTAATCTGGACAAATGTAAATTAACTTGAAAATCTGGTCCACAGATGCTTTTAAAAATTTTAGATTAATTATTTGCATCTTCCCAAGCAGTCCTGTAACAAAGGCCCCAGCTACTGGAAGTTACCAGGAGGAATTTTTGAGTTAACTGAATTAAATTAAGTGGATATGAGATGCAGGATTATTCTGGGTTACTCTTCTTTTTAATTGAAAAAGCATGTCATCACAGAATGGTTTGTGTTGAAAAAGACTTTAAGATCATCTAGTTCCAACCCCCCTGCCACGAGCAGGGATGTCTCACACTAGACCATGTCACCCAACCTGGTCTTGCACACTGCCAGGGATGGAGCATTTACCAGTTCTTTGGGCAATCTGTTCTAGTGCCTCAGCACCCTCACAGTAAAGAGCTGCTTCCTTATATCTAACCTGAACTTCCAATGTTTAAGTTTGAACTTGTTACCCCTTATCCTATTGCTACAGTCCCTGAAGAAGAGTCCCTCCCTAACATCCTTGTAGGCCCCCTTCAGGTATTGGAAGGCAGCTCTGAGGTCTCCATGCAGCTTTTCCAGGCTGAACAGCCCGAGCTTTCACAGCCTGTCTTCATATGGGATGTCCTTCAGCTCCCAGTCATCCTCGTGGCCCTCCTCTGACTTGTTCCAATAGTTCCATGTCCTTCTTATGTTGTTTCTTACAGTTAACTGTTCTGTTTAATGTCGTGCAATTTACTGTCCTGCCATGTAGGTTCAGAGTATCATATTACCTTAATAATAACACTTACCCTCCCCTGCAAAGCATACAAACCAAAATACTGTATCCAGACAGTTTAGGTTTGGCCTGCATAATGTTTTTTAATGTAACTTCGAGGTTTCCAAGGCTATTATTTTTTCATCTAGAAATAGTACCAAAAGTGTGGATCAGTATGGTGGAAGGAAAAATTCCAATGTGTAAGACATAAAAATGTAACACCTGAAGTTGTGTGTCTATCAAATACAAGTTTGGAATTGTATATTGTGTTGGTACATTACCGGATTTCTGTTTGTGTTGTTTCAGAAATCAAAGAAATCCAAGTCGGCAGAATCAGCTTCTCAGCAAGGTACCGCAGAAGGTAGTCACAGCTCCAAATTCTGTGTAGCCTTCCGAGTTGTGAAACAGATTCATGATTTCATTTTTTTTTTCTTTCATAGATTCTCCAGGTCCGTCAAAGGCTAAGGACAGAAAGGACTGTATCAGTTCCAGTTCTGGGGAAAAGAGGCAGGTTATCCTCACCAAAAGTTCAGGTTGGTGTTCCTTCTTTAATCTAACTTGGAAAAACCTGGGGAAAAATATAGTTCTGCTTTGAAAAAGAACATTGCAGGAGGGATCCTTCTCTGGCTATTTTGTACCATGGGTTTGAGAAGCTACCCTCTCACTTCTATTTTTTTTATCTTCCTCATAATAAAAGATCAACTCCTGTCTTCAAGGGAGCCCTGATGTCATGGCTCAGTTTTTCAAAGAAACCCCTCTTTCAAAAGTCTGTCCTGAAAGTGTGCCTTTCCAAGCTGAAGTAGGAAGTTGCTCGTGAACATGCACAAATCTCCTTGTTCAATAGAAACTGTACCCAATTTAAGTCTTTCTTAGGGCTTTGCTTTAAAATCTGTGAAATCTACAACACTGATTCTGCAGAAAGTGTATAAGGGCTTCTGTTTGTCTGGTTTTCCTTATTCTACACAGTTTGCCTTTGTCCCAGCTGCTGTCTGTCGTCCATCCTATAGTCCGAGTAAATAATTCACAGAGTGCAGACTGACTTCTTGTTATAGTCCTAAAACAACAGGGTCTCTGCTCCTGCTTGTGACTGGCAAGTGCTGTAGTGATGCAGATAACTAATAAAAATTATAAATACTTTTCACCCCAGTGTATTTTTTTTTCCACTGTGAAACCAGCCAGATCTTCTTGTTTATGTCATTCCAATATTGCTTTAAATTGGTAGGAACCAACTTGAATAAGTGAGATTAGAGATTCTTACGCAGTGATAAAGTCAAGGGTTTGGTATATCTGTTTTATTAGCTATGAGGTTGTGTAAGGAGAATTGATAGTTTTCCTGAAGTACAAGTGGTCAAGAAATCTTTTATGGAGTTTATTTCAGTGAAGTGTATTAAAATATCCCATGCTAATGGCTTGACTTTTAGTCCTCCAGTTTAGCAGTGGAATGTAACTTTGGGATGTGTTGATGGATCTGTGGCACCTCATGCAGCTATAAGTAAACTCTGCAGTCCTGTAGTCCAAAGGATGGTGCCCTCTCTCTATGTTATTACCGAAATTATGTCATTTAATGTCTCCAATGTTTTCATTCAGAACTATAGGAATGGGTACATTTTTAAAGTCAATATGAGGTTTCCATGTGGAGTATTCAGTCATGTGCATAACAGCCACAGAAAAATTCAATTCGAAGTAACTAAGAATATTTAAACAATGAATTGTAGATAAACTATGTGAGAAGCTGGGGGAGTTTCCATCAGAAATGCCTTACCTGCCCCCTTCTGTCAGTTCTTATAAAGGATAGACTTCAAAGAATATTGCATTGCAGATTATCATAATTGCTCTTGGATATTTAGAAACCTAATAATTCTAATAATAGTTTATGTATCTTTGTCTTCCAAGAGTGTAAAAGAAAGCATACACCTTTTGAAATGTCAGCTCATTGGTTTGTGTTTCTGGCAGCAGTTATATTAGCCAGCAAGAGGTTAAGAGAAGTAAAGGAAAATCTGTGAATTGAGGAACGCCAGTAGCATAGGAATTAATTTGTGAACATGGCACCCTAAGGTTTCTGGACTTGCAGCATGCATATTCATTCTTTCAAATCCAGTATTTGGTAATTCTTTCCAGACAATTGTTAGTGGCATTAAAAGCAGCAGTCTCCAAAAATAAAAAGGATCTGATCTATGATGATACAGGATTGCACATACAATTCCTATGACTCCATGCAGAAATCAGAGGTAAATGTGTTTTCAGCCAGGCTCCCTACTAGCTCTTTACATGCTGTTGTGCCAGAGTTGAAGTAAATATGTTGAGTTTCCAAAGACTTTTATGTATTTATTTCTTTGTGCAAGAGATGGCATGTTCTTTTTAAAGTACTTCAACTTTGGAGAAGATTAAACGGTTGTTTAAGAAAGAGGTTGGGGGAGTGGGGATGTAGCAATAGATATAGTACACTGAGAGAGATTGTATCAGAAACAGGGATGGGCATTTTTCTATCCCAAATCTAAAATTATGCAAACCATTGTTATTGGTCATAAATAACTCTGCAAAGAATAAAGGGAGGAGATAGATTCCCTGGGGACAGTATGTCACAAGTTTAGCTTTTGTCATTTGATAGCTAATTTCTAAATAATACTTCAGGGTGGTTGAATACTTTCGTGTTTCTTAAGACGACAGTTCAGAGCCATTTTTCATGTAGAGGGATAAATGTCAATACTGAATTACAGTGCAAGGGATTTACACAAGTAGGAAAGAATTCCTCCCTCTCCAAGATTTCTAAATGCATTTTGAGCATAAATTCTAAAAGCTGTGAACATATTTGGTGTTGAATACAGTTATGAGATATATTTGCAATAGCCCTGAAAAATGTATATGCTTAATCTCTGCATGCATTATTTTTTAATACTTTTTTCCATCATTATTTACATACTTTTATCAGTTGTAAGTTTTTAAGCCTGCTTCATTCCATTCCTTTTTCTCTATCAGATAATGGAAATTCATCTGTCCCAGGGAAAGTCAATAAGGCTTCTGCTACTACTACGAAGAGATCCATTGCGGACAGTGAGAAGTCTGAGGCATACAAATCCATTTTTACATCGCACAGCTCAGCAAAACGTTCAAAGGAAGAGTGTTCCAACTGGGTTACTCACACAGCATACTGCTTCTGAAATGATGATTAGCCTGATCGTAACATTCATTACTGCTTTTCTTCCCTAAGGCTTTTTTCTATAACTGATACAGAACTTTTGTTGTAATCTGATGCTATCTGGGATTACTCAGTTTGTAAGCTATTTGTAAACTTATAGATAACTAACAAACTTGCATGGTTTCAACTTCTATTAAATAAGAAATAGATCACAGGATACGTGCTGTATCAGCAGACCTTATTCTAAAATGGGGTCTCTGCACCTAAATTTTTCTTCTCCCAGTTGGACACTGTCATTCGTACAGTAGCTAGTGTCCTCAGTAGAGAGAGTGAGGGGAGGAGGATCTGCCTACTGTCCCCTTCTGTTACCATCGAATCAAGAAATGATTTGGGTTGGAAGGAACCTTAAACATCATATAGTTCCAACTGCCTGCCACGGGCAGCAACATCTTTGTCTGTAGACCAGGTTGCTCAACGCCCCATCCAGCTAAGCCTTTAACAACTTCTTTGGGCAACCTGTTCCTCACCACCCTCACAGGAAACAATTCCTGCTTCATATTTGATAATTGCTGCAACTATAATTAGAGTTTTCAATGTATTAGTACAGAAATTCACTTTTTTTGAAACTTTCTGACAGCTAACTTGGTAGAGCTAGTATGTTTCTGAAAGGTTCTGTAAGTATTTTCAAGTAATTTGCCTTTCGATGGAATACATGAATGGATAATAATGAAACTGTTTGTACAGCATTCTTCTTGTACATGTTGTTGTAGGCTGTTTTTAATAACCAAGTATTCCCTTGTAAATCGTTATCTGTAAAGATGAGCCTGCGATAGCAAGGTTGGGTTTTCCCCAAAAAGGTGTTGGGGTTTTTCTTTTTGGGTGTGTGTTTTAAAGTCAGAATTACCACGTGTGAGCTTTCTTTTTCCAGAGGATCAGAACACAATGGAACAAACTTACGAGTTTCCTTATTTTTCTGCTGAAACAGTAAGGTTCTGTGTAACTCTGAGGAGCAATTTGCCATTTTGAGTTCTGCAGCTTACATGAAAATACAAGCATTTGCACAGGGTGAGGGAGAAATGAGTGGTGACAGAACAGGAACAGGCAGATCTTAACTGGCTTTTTAGGGAGAAACAAGTGGGCACCAGTGTCAGGGGAATCAAATCCACTGGTGACTGATGGAGGGAACCCTGCCAGGCTGGATTAGCTTTTGCAAACGTTTCTCTTGCACTTTGTAGGCAACTGAAATGTGCTGCTTTCACATCTGTAGCACACGTTTCTGACATACAACTCTTACCAGGAAGCAACGACTGCTTGTTACAGGAAGATGCTAGGTGTAGTGTGCGCTTCAGTTTTGCTTTTATATTTGTACTTTTGATCCCTGTGATGTTGATTTAAATGAAACTTGCTTTTGTTGTGTGACCATAATGCTTCATGTTCAGTTGAACTGATAGAGAAGTGTTTATTTGGTCAGTGCTACAACAGAATAACTTTTTATGGGCTTTCCTTTGCCCCTTGTATTCTTAGCTATTTTACGAAGGCGGAAATTCTTTTAAAATGTTAATGTTCCATAGCAATTCCATAGCAGCTGAATATTTGAATCCAGTAATGCCGACATGAAATGACCAGAGGGAGGGATGGAACCTTTTCACCTTCCTCTCTTCCTCTGTTAAAATATGCTTTTATAATCTTGGCACAAACCAACCAGAATAGAAATGCAGAAAGTAGGAGGCTTGTAAAACCACTGCATGATGTTACATTGTTACCTTTGTGTGTGAAAATGATTCATTATCCTCATAATTTATGTTTAAAACTGTCCCCATTTCTAATTGGCAATAGTGAACTGGAGATTCAAATGCTGTGTTTACAGTTGTGTAGGTGGTCTCCATGATTGAGGTGTGTTGAACGCAACTGCTAGGATTTTATTATTATTTTGATAAGTATAATTAAAAATTGGCTTGTTGCAGAATTCGCATGCTGGTAAGCAGTTTTGGTTTCCAACGATGGGAATGCCTATATACATCACATCAAACAGTTTGAGGTTTACCTGAGCTTCCAGGAAGCACTCAGCCACGCTTTGTATGCATGTCTAATAATCAGCTTTGTTGTTCTTGCTCTGTATTCTTTTTTACTTCATTATTAACCTTTATTAGTCGTTAGTTACAGATAATGAAATTACGATGCTAAAAGATATACTATAGTAAGGCCTTCATTTGCAGTCTAATTCTGTTTTGACAATAAATGTTAAAGTCCTATTAGTGCTTTATAGGAATGCATTATTCTTCTATTTAAATCAGTTGTAAATCTTAAGAGGAATGAACTTAATTCTTGTGATCAAGCTGTTACTTTGCTAAAGAATACAACATAACGTAATATGCAGTTTTGTTTCCCTTTCCTTGATAATGTGTTAGGCAAAGTCCAGCCTGCTGACTTGGAAACAGGCTTTCCTACTCGTTGGGGCAGGAAATAATAGTGACTTATTTCTTTGAATCAGACTGGCTCATCTGTTAAAATAAGTTCATGACGACCATAATTTGGTTAATGTATGGATTGCTCATACACACTTGAGTTTATTATCTGGAATTGGTAGTTTGTGCTCTGCCACTTGGATAGGATTTTGTTTGGGAGTTTGCCATGCTGAATTTGCAGATGGCGTTCTTAAAATGTTTATGGTTTATATAGAAGTGTTGTCAGTGACTACTGAGGTCTTTTCCTTCCCTTTACAAAAACCAGCTATGAAGGAATGTGATATATTGTTGGCATGTAATGCAATTCATCGCCACAATTGACTTTTGTTAATGTAAAATAGAGGAGCAAAAAACTGACACTTCTGTTGTTGGCAGGCTCGGCCAGGCAGTTGGGACTGGAACGTTGACTTGGCAAGTTTTAATAGATGCAAGCGAATAGTTTGCTGGAGGATGTTTGCTTTGTTGTGGTTTGCTTTTTGTGGGGGAGGGCAATTTAATTTTCTTTTAATATATGTGAATTTGAATGTTGGTGAAAGTTGAAGACTGCAGAAGTCTTAGAATCTAAAACCTGTATTCTCTGAGATGCCACATTACTCTCCCACAGCATTGTATCCATGTGTCTCTCTTCTGGGGAGTTCACAGAACAGTTAATTCTGTTTCCATGATGTTCAAGCCTTGGCCTCCCTTCTGAAGAGCTTAAAAAGGATCCAATTAGTGTCAGTTGTATAATAGGGGGATTTTTGTGTGTGTGTGTGTGTGTGTGTGTTGTGGAACCTGCCCACTGGGAACTGGACTGAAATTGAACAACTTCCTTCATAGCCCAGTAATCAAAGGCTGGGTGTATGCTGTGCCTGCCATATATCCCGTTACAGTCCTGTGAGCTGCCTGTTGTCCTGCACACTTGCTGAACATTCAGTCCTTCTGATTTTGGTACCTCTCAATCTGACAGCGTGAGGCTGTTCACACATTCACACTTAGTGAGGTCAGCCTGCTATCCGTGTTCAGTGTTACAGTTTTGTTCCCTGCTCACACCAGATTGGATGCGAGATTCATGCTGTTCCATGGGGTATCCAAAACCTACCCTTTCTCCTTGTTTCCAGTGATCCATCACAGCACCTGTAGCCTCAGTCCCCTCCCGCAGCTTGACAAACCACCTTGTGCTCTCCTGCACCATTGGCTGACCTGTGAAGAGGAATGGAGGTGCTGGTGCTGTGGCTTTTTGCCTTTGCAGAGGACAGTAAGCACTAAACCTTGCATGCCGAGCACTCTGCAGCTGACAAAAGTGGGTCTGGAACAGATTGCTCTTTCCTGACTCCTGCACGCTGCAGTAAAAGGTGACTTCCCTCCTTCACTCTCTAACCTCCGTTCTTTGCACATCTCCCAACCTCACCATATTCTAGTACCGTCGGCTCTGCCCAGTGTGTTTTTACTGGCACTTAGGCCGGGGGTACACGCTGATCAGCCCACTGGTGGGTAGCACTGAGCTCTGCAGCCTGTGAGTCTGTGAGGAGATTGCTGTTGAAGGCCTTGTCTCTCCAGCCATTTATTTCCACAAGGCCTCTAAAACCAGAGTGTCTTCAAGGGTGTTACATCTCTGAGAATACTAGTTGAAATTAAACAGTGTTTTATGACATTGCTAGTACAGCTGAGGGTGTGGCAGCCCTGAATCTCTCGAAAATTATATTAAAATCCTTCAGACAAAAACGAGTACCCCAACAGCCATCGGGAAGACTTTTGAAGAGGAGGAACATGTAGTGTCTTTTCTGGAAAGACTGAAATTGTGACATCCTGAGGATAAAACTGTAGTTAGTGAATAGTGAGCTTCAAAAGACAGAGTTTGTTCTGTTAGTATATATGAAATTTTATTTCCCTTGACTATATATTGTTTTAGAAGTAATCATAGAACTATCTTCTCTCTAATGGGAATACAGTTTGGGAGGTGTACAGTGGGAAAATGCATGCCATTTGTTCAGGTGGTTGGGAGATTTTATTGGACTCTCAGAACCTCTCTGCTTCAGTCTCCAAGGTCCATGTCATGAGATCATCACATGCCTGTGAAATTGGCCCCAAAAAAGCTTAACATTCCCTTTAAAACATTAAAATATTTCTTATTAATGTCCTATTCTTAGCTGAACTGAGTGAACACAATTGTCTTTAAGTGTCCTCTCTTGCTTGCTTCGCAGCCCAGACGCCCGTTGCAGTTGGTATATTTTGCTCCAGATTCAGAACAGTGGTGACCCTGCCAAATAGTTTCTTAGTTGCATTTAAAAATAAAAGGGCTGTTTATACATCACAATCCACAGAGGGTCTGAAATCAGTGTGTCCAAGATGAATACAAATCATAGACAAAAAGTGTTTTGTTGGAAGGCTTCACAAATATGGAACTGATTACTGCTAGACAGCACAGATTTCCTTCTGTAAGATGGAACTGATATAATTCCTTCCTGACAAGTAGAAATTATAATTGAGTTGGGTTTTTTTCTGCATTTTAAACTTTACCAACTTTCAAAATGAGCAAGAGGGATGGAATCCTAATCCATCTGCAACTGATGGGAATTCTGCCTGTAAGCCAGGATTTAAATCTAAATATCCATCCAACTGTCCAGTTACTGCGGAGGTACTGCTAACAGTTTCATAGCTGTGGTTTCGTCAAGCATTTAACTTCATGTGGGTTAAACTATCTCTTACAGGTCAGTGACAGACTTCAATCTGCAGATTGACCACAGATCTTCTTTTGGGGAAGAGCCGATTTCATTATGACATTGAGTAAAATGAAATTCTCATTTTAAAATGTTGCCCTACCAGCTCTTCGTAACCCATCCAGCAGAACTCAGCCCTTGTGTGGTACTTGTGATATCTTCAATGGGTTTCCTCATAAGGGTGAGAGTTGGTGAAAAACAATCCCTTCCACTTGTAGAGCATTTGTCTGTCAGGCTGCACTACTGCTGCTTCTCCCCGGTTTTCCCTTTGTTCCTTCTCATTTGCCACCCCGTATCCACTGCCTACAGGAGTCAGACAGTGCTTTGCTTGATGATGATCAGGAGAGCAGGGAATAGGGAATGATCTGGGTGATGGATGCTCTGGTTTTGCAGCCCTGTTTGCTGTCTGGAGCTAATTTGCTGCTGTTATGTAGCCAGACAGGCTGCCTCACCCAGCTGAACATTCTCCATCTTCCAGGCTGTGTCCTGAATTTGGTGGCGGCTTGAGTCAGGGTAGGCTCATAGCTTGTCACTGTGTGATTTATTTATTTTCCTCCTTGTGTGGCAGTCTTTAAAGAGCAGAGTTGAATCCGCAGTGTCGCATATATCATAGAATCCCAGACTGGTTTGGGTTGGAAGGGGCCTTAAAGCTCATCCAGTTCCAACCCCCTGCCATGGGGAGGGACACCTTCCACTAGAGCAGGTTGTTCCAAGCCCCATCCAACCTGGCCTTGAACACTGCCAGGGATGGGGCAGCCACAGCTTCTCTGGGCAGCTTGTTCAAGATGTTCGGTCTCTCATGATACTGGTAAGAAGGTGCTTCCCTTCTTATTTTCATTACCACAGATAGATCTTTCTCTCCCAATCTTTCTCTCCCTTCTCCCATGTTACTTATGTCCCCACTGTATGAGGATCTCTTAATTATTATGTCTGGAGGATGGAAGGTGTTCCTATCAGGGTACAGTGTAATTTGTAAATAGGAGACAAGGAATGCTTTTCTGTGGGCTGTCAAGGGCTGACTTGACTCTGGGAAGAAATACATTGTTAGCCTAAAATAGAACAATTTGACAGTGTAAGTTTTCCTAATGGATGTCACATTTTTATGCCATGAGTTTCCTCTTTTTTAATTAAAAGTAATTCTGAGGAATCACTGAGTACCCACTTTGCAGTGATAAGTGGCGATGTCTGTATTAGCATGGAAAGGGCTGTGTGGAATGGGATGGGTGTAGCTTTCTCCAACTTGCCTACAAAGCTAAAGAAATGCAAAGCAGCTTATTGCTCAATTATGCTGACTTTAGCAACAAGGCAGGACAAATTAAAAAAAGAAAAAGGGAATATCTAGTCTCAACCTGGGTATTTAATGGGTCCCAAAATGTGCTGAACTCTTTAGTCTAAATGGGCTCTTTAGTGTGGTGTCAAATAAGTTAAAAAGCAAGGGAGCTTTGCAAAGCTTCCTTCATTGTTTAAACTTGTTTCACTCATGTTAAGGCTAATGTACATTTATTCAGACTGACAAAGTGCTGAATTTACACAACAGGGATAGTAGTAATTAGGTCAGATACTTTTTAAATGGTGGGGGTGGGAATACTTGACTCTCTTATGCTTATGAATGGCAATGATTATTGGCACTGGCCAGGTCAATGGGGATACCTGCATATGCTCTTCTCACCCCCATGGATTCTCCTTCCCATCCAGTGCCAAATGCCATGTCTCAGCTCCCATCCCGGCTGTTCAAGCAGCAGCTGCCAGTCAGGCTTTGCATTGTATGTTACTTGGGAGAAAGTGGTATTCCTAACGTGATTACATGTATTTTTTATAAGCCCATCACTGTCCTTTGAAGCTGACCCTCCTCTTCCCTGCTGGGATCTGACTGAGACCAATAAATTACACTAAGATGAAACCTCAGTCATCAAAACTGCATTATCTGTCCAAGCTTATGGAGTCGAACTCTTTTTTTCATGGTATTCACTTCAGACCGACTAGTTCTTCTATATTTATTGTAAATGTTTCCCTTGACCCTTGACGTCCCTATGGTTTGAGATGAGGTGTCTGTATCTTGCACTTTTCCGGAGATATTTGGTGCTGGTGATTCCTAGGACAGAATCCTGGATTAGTTAGTCCATGGAGCTGATCCAGCACAGCAGGATTTGTTTCTCCAAGAGCGTTTTCTCTTGGCTTTCCTAATATTTGAACAAGGACTCTTGTTTAATTCAGTGAAACAGAATCTGCTAGCATTTGAATTGTGGTCAGCAGCGGGCATGCTGGGCTGGTTGGATCTCTTAAGCTGTAGCCATTTACTTCCCCATTGAGATTTAAGCTACTCATAGCTCATTTGGTTTGCATGTTTCCATTCTTAAAGGAATCATTAAACAGTCTCGAGCATCCCCGTCGGACTGGCTGCTGCCAGCTGCGCCGGGCAGGGGCGAGAGGCTCACCAACCGCAGGGAAGAGCTGGAATTCGACCTAATGGGTGAAGATTTAGTGTCACACGCGCACACCCCGACTGCCTGAGCACAAGTACCTGTGGGGGTGCGCTGCTAGTGAATGCAGCCTCCGAAGCAGTGAGCGGGCAGGGGTGCATCTGCAGCATCCCGGGTGCTGTAAAAGCATCCCGGCAGCTAAGTGGGAGTTGCCGAGTGCAACCGCAGGAGATTGTGTCGCAGAACTGGATCTATTCCTTCACACTTGGTTGGGTTTTTCTTCCCTCCCTTCCCCCACTTCCTCCCCCCACCCGCTTTTGGCTTTGCGGGCAGGGACCGAACAAGAGCTGCACTTGGCCGCATTATCCATGCGGTGGCACCCGAAGTCCAGCGCAGGGAACGGCAGGGAGCAGCGGGGATGCGGCCCCGGCCTGGAGACGCCCTCGCAAAGCCCTAACTGAGCTTCTTCCCTTCTAAAACTCACTGCTCCCTTTCTCTGCTGCCCCAAGTTTCTCAAACTCCCTCACTGTGCTCTAAGTTATCTCCGCTTTTCAAGCTTAATAAATGCTATTAAGTAAGATCCGAGGGCTGGAGCAGCTCTGCTCTGGAGTCAGGCTAAGAGAGCTGTGCTGGGTCAGCCTGGAGAAGAGAAGGCTCCTTAAGGGGAGACCTTAGAGCAGCTCCAGTGCCTAAAGGGGCTACCAGGAACCTGGAGAGGGGCTTTGGACAAAGGCCTGTAGGGGCAGGACAAAGGGAATGGCTTTAAGCTGCCAGAGGGGAGACTGAGATGAGCTCTTAGGGAGAAGTTCTTCCCTGTGAGGGTGCACAGGGTGCCCAGAGAAACTGTGGCTGCCCCATCCCTGGCAGTGCTCAAGGCCAGGTTGGACACAGGGGCTTGAAGCAAGCTGCTCTAGTGGAAGGTGTCCCTCCCCATGGCAGGGGGTTGGAACTGGATGAGCTTTAAGGTCCATTCCAACACAACCTAGTCTGTGATTTTGTGATAGCAGTAGTGCTAAAGCTTTCCCTTCTGTTACTTACAGAAACACTAATTTCCTGTAACTCCATGTAACACTGAGTAAATGATGTTACAGCGTTGTACAGGCATCTGTATAGCAATAACTGCTGCACATGGGCTGAATAGCTCAGAATTTTGATCTAGGGCCTGGCTTGAAGATCCTGCGATCACAGGATAAATCTATGGTCTCTACTGTCCTTTCCCACTTCTTTGTATGTATGTAGTTTGTATGCGCTTAATATCAGGGACCACATCATACACGTGAGTGAAGAAATACTCGTGGTAATGAAGAGATGGAGTGCAAAAACGGAGAAGCCAGTGCAAAGGCAGTGCCTGTCCTTTAATAGGAGGACTCTGAAGTGAAAACAGCAGGATTTGTTTGACTGTTTAATACATTGATTTTTCAAAGAGACTTGGTCAGAAACCAGAGATTTTGTTCCAAAGAAAATTCCAGTGCTTCAGAGCTTGTTGCCATTCCAGATGAGAATGAAAAAGTACAAACTACTCCCTGAAGTAATGTTCTGTAAAACGTTGGTTTGGGATAGTTGAGCTGTGCCCATTGCTTGAGTTGTTCCAGCTATGTTCAAATGCTTTCGTTCTTAAAAACAAGCTACTCACAGAATTAGCATTTAATATATCTTAAATTGGAAATGAAATAAAATATTTGGCTCCATCACCCCCTAATCCCATTGCCAATAGCTGTGTGTTTGGGATTTCAATCCTATTTTCTGGCATCTGTACTATATTGAAACGTTTTCAGCAGCTCTCCTTGCAATGTTTAGCACTCCACGTTTGAGTTGGAGAGATCTCCAAGTCAAGTTGCCTGCAGTTGGAATTTTAAACACAAGAGAGGGAAAGAAAAACTTGTCTTCTATTTTAGGGTCTTGCAGTACTTGAAATGCAACCACCGCAGAGTGAATATTTAACTAGTGCATGAGAATCTGAAAAAAGTGCAAAGCAAATGCAATGCAGCAGTCTCTTTGCCTTGTTCAACTAGAGCAGCATTAAGACATTAAAAATAGATTTGCAGATTTCATAATGTGATTGCAACATTCACACAGGTTGGGATTTTTAATTTAACTTTGAACTGGATAATGCAGATTGCATAGAGACCAGAATGGACTATATTCTAATGGGAGAATTTGCCTTATGCAGGATTAACATATCAAAGACCAAGAAGGATTTTTGAGGAGATGGCACAATGATCTGGCTTGCTTGCTAGGTTGACATCCTACTCAAGCTGTTGGTTGGCATCAGTGTATGGCTTCAGAGCCATACACTGCAGGCGCATTGCAGGCAGTAGGGTATCAGGGAGGCACTTGCTCTGCTTTTATCATGTTCTTTCATGTTGTGTGCTACAGCTGGTCATGGTACAGGCTGTTGCTTCTGTCTGCTCTTTGTGTTAGGGGCCTGAGCAAGCAGCTATGAGGAGGCACAGGGTCGCGCTGGAAGGGCAGCGTGCTCCAGCAGCTTGCCAGCCTGGTTGAAGTCATGGTGCCACTGAGAGCACGTTGTGCTTTTGCTGGAACAGCCCATGCCTCTCACAGTCAGTGGGGATTAGCTCTCCTTCCCATCACTGTAGGTTGTTTTGTGCTCGCTCACACTGAAGACCTTTGTGTCTGGAAGCAGTGCTTGATGTGAACCCTCTTGTATTTGAGTACATTATCAGTCTGCTTTGGAAATGGGCTTCAGTTGTGGTGATTCAGCAGTAAAGTACGAGTATGAGACTGAGGATCACTGGTGGATCTCTTCCCATGTTTGCTCTGGCTGCTTTGCTGGCTTTCTGGAGCTGTTCCCTTGCACCAGATACTGCTCTTGGGGACAGGCTTGTCAGTGGAGCTGTGCCAGAGATGGACCACTTCTCCACTGCCAAACAGCCAGAATAATGAAATCCTTTCCTGCTTGACTCCAGCAGGGTCAAACTACCACTGCCTGTACTTAGAAAGGAAGAATACAACTCTTGAGTCCCCTGCACATGCAAATCTGTCATTTTGATGGTGCTGTGTCTGTCACATGCTATTTTGCACCCTGATGCATGGAAACAGGGTCGGATCACCCCGCCTGTACCTCCTAAAACAGCGTATTCATTGGCCCAGCCCCTATCCATGTTGTAGCAGTACGTTTTATTGTTAGAATCCCCCTCTGAGGTTTATCTCTTTGATAAAAAGTTCTCCTGGACAGCTGAACTCTCAGCATCGCACTGATTAGCTTTGTCCTAGTAGAAGTGGAAGTGGTGTATTTGCACTACTGTGCCCTATATCCCTCTGCACAAAGCCATTGCAACCCTCCACTGGTGTGGTAAGCTTTGTGCGCTTTTCTAGGATGGTGGCATTTCATGATCACAGGGATTATCCTTGTTCTTCCACAGTGTCAGAAAATGGTCCATATGAAAACAACATGAGTGGTGGGATGAACAAAAGGAATTCTGAGAACTATATAACTTTGCCTGAGAACTCAGATGCCTTCTGGGAAGTATCATATAATACCCAGCATGAAATACCCCATCAAACACGGACAGCACAGACGTGGAGCAATGTTGAGCAAGCAGTTTGACCAGAGCACTGATTATTGGTTTCAAAACATCCCAGTGCTATGTGGGCCACAATAATCTGAGACAAAATTGGAGTAGTCAGAGAGAATCAAAGTTGTAGCAGGCATGCTGCTCGCACGACTGTTGAAGATCACTTCATGTAGATATGCAACAGCTGCAACAGGTTTCATGCAGAGACATGCCTTTATAGTTAATGTAAGTATAGGCATCGACACTCGCAGGGGAAGGAATGCTGCCTGAAAGTAGTAGTGCGCCTACTGTATCTGGCACAAGAATTCATATTGAATCATATCAGAAGTGAAGGAGCAGCCTGGGTACTGTGGCTTAGACGGAGGGTTGTCCATGAACTGGGCATCTTCAGAGATGAAAAATGAGGTTATGTGGAAGCTTGCATTGCTGCTGGTGATGTGAGAGTTGTCCTGAGGATAAGGATGCTGTGATTTGCCAGAGCACAAATTAAGCCATTGCTTTTGCACTTGGCCTTTTTGAATCTACACTGCTGCATTCCAGCCAGCTCCAGCAGCCTCTGGGGTTCATGGGCTATTTCTACATGACCTGAGCATGGTAATGAAGAAAAATAAGCTTTTATTGACGACCGCCCAGCATCCTCTGGAAGGTGTGATCACCAAAACTAAAGATGCCGAGAACTGGCCTCCACTAGTAGTTAGATACACTAAGACCAGCAAATGCCTATTTGTGCATTCTAAATGGAGTTTGAACAGTTGTTGTCTGGAGGGTGCAGACAGCTCTCCAGTGTGGTCATTTTTAACACCAGAATGTGGTTTTTGATGGCCCAGCAAAACTGTCAAGAAAATCTTGACTTTGAAAATCACTGTGTTTGATGTGATCTCTTTGCCTTGTTCCTTCCAAACCGCAGCCACCTGGCTGAGTCGTCTGGTCTGCCTTCCTGTGCTATCAGCAGGCACTGAGGTCTACCAGTGAGTTGGGTAAAATTCATGGTGGTTGTTACAACTAAAACTTGCTGATTTTTATCTTTTAAAGTTGCCTTGTATTTAATGGCAGGGTTTGGTTTTTTTCTGAAATGAATCTTCAAATTTATCTGAAACAAACCAGCAAGTGCTTGTGAAATAGGTTCATTCCTCTCTATGAGCTCTGGGTTTGAGATTTGGAGATTACCAAAACTATTTTCACTAATTCAGCTTGGAGCATTCCTTTAGGGTTTTTTTTAACCTCTGAGGACGTTTCCTTTCATCAGCAGGGATTGCAATAGTCTGCAATGACTTTTTCTCCTTTTGGCAACGGAAGTTAAACAAGAATATATAGCACAATTGCATCTAGATTTCAGAACTGTGCTGTAAAAACTAATCAATGTTGCTATGATCTTACTTGCCTTGAGATTGCAGGTAAGTAACACCTCATTGATTTCTTTCAACTTCCCATAGCAAGCTTGGATTATTGAGTTCCAAGAGTGCTTTTTGTTAAGCTTCTCTGAAATGATTTTCAAGAGGATGAAAACCCAGGCTTAGCTAGCTCCAGAGTTTAATAGAGCCAAACTGTTACCCATAGTCTTTAAGGAACATGCTGTAACCTTTTTGCTAAACAATCTGTTCTGCTGTTACCAAGTTTTACCCAATATTCAAATGAAACTTATTCCTTTTCAACCTTTGCCAAGCTGAGGTTATTAAGAAAGATAGAAATTAAAAGGATTAAAAATGCAGCTCTAATTAAAAACTTATGAGCAGTTAAAAGTCTGCTCTGCCCTGGTTATCTGTGTGCATGGAAGTATCATTCACAACTTAAACCAGGCATAGTCTCCACTAGTGCTTGCTAAGGGCACCACCAAACAGCGTAATAATACTCCGTGCTTTCTGTAGAGCTTCTTCTATGTAGGTCCTAAAAGGTTCTGACAACCCAGATGGGCCATTGCTATCTCCACTCTCAAAGGAGAAGCAGCTGGGTCAGGGAGCAAGGAGGGGGAGCATTTCTCTGCTTGCGTCTGCAACAGACCTGGAGTACGTGGTGGCCTCCTCTGTGGAGAAGAGCTCCTGGTTGTCCCCAGAAGCTGTGGCAGTGCCATGAGGCAGGATGGGGATGATTTGCCTTTCCAAGCTGACCCCATGCTTCTTTTCAGAAGAATGTAAAGTGCAACAGAAACATATCAAGCAATTTTGTCTTTCTATGACAAAAACGAGTTGGTATCTCTTAATAAGTATCTAAACAAGCCTTTGAAGACACATAATCACAAAACAGCATGTGCGATCACAGCTCGGCATTTTAAAGGATTAGAGGGGGATTAGGCCGTCTGTAGATTCCTCACCATCCTTTTGGAGAGACAGGATGGAATATTTTTTAAAGAAGTCACAAGCAGCAACTGTCTGTTAAAAGCCTTTATTCCCTGGTTTGTGCTGGGTGTGGATCACTTTGTGGTACTTTGTTAAAGGTAGCACAAGCATAGCTCATCAATCTCGGCTGCGTATAAATCCTGCTTGGTATGATTCCTAATAAGTTTCAAGGGCTTTGTGCTCCCCATGAAGAATGGGAAAACCTCCTTGCACCAGAGTATAACAGGTCTTTTAATTCTCCTGCTGGTGTTGCTGGTTTAACATACCCACCCAAGGGAATAATATCACCTGGGGAAAAGAAGTGAGTGAATTTTGATCCCCAAGTGGTGTTCCAGAAAAGCCACTCATATTCAGTACTTCTGGGACCGACATATCATGATTGGCTTGAAAAATCACAGTAAACAATCAGCGTTCTCCAGACAGGATAACAGGACTTACCTGCTTTTTCTGGGAATGGGAGACAAAGCTGGACAGGAAAGGAGAGGAACACCCTGACTCACACCTGCATCCAGGTGAGATGATCTGACAGATCATTTGGATATGGTATGTATTAAACAGGGCTGTTTGGAGCATCCCTCAGGCGAGGAGGAATAAGGAATACTAGATTTAAAAACAAAACAAACTATGTTTGCTTAAATGGGTTAATTTTTCAGTATTATTTTGGCTGCTGGTTGATGGGAGACATTGATGGGAACAGCTGCAGTTACAGGTAATAACCTTATTGCTTTGTGATGAAGGTGAGACTTCTCTGTGTTCATATCTCTCGCTTTGACCAAGATCATAGTCTGATTTGGAAGCATGGATAAAGTTCAGGAATACTACAGGTAAGGCCACAGGCCAAAGCTGATAGTGCTGCAGGATCCATGGGTTGTTCTCATCTCACAGCTAAGGATGGAGTTTCTGCTCAGCTCTACCTGTTTACAAGCAGTAAGCCTTGCCTATTTGCAGGTCTGCCAAGGATGGGTCGATAAGAAAGACTGCAAACTTTGGGCCAAGGTTTTAGCTATTTATACCCTGAATGTTCAATGCTCGGAACATGGCAATTTCCTCTATATTATTATCTTACTGCTGTTTCTTTAGCCAAAATCTAAACATGACCATGAATGCTATGGTGGGTTAAGGTGTGAATTTAAAACATCCTATTTAGTCCTTAATAGCTTGTGTATGACCATTTACTACTACTAATCTGCAGGCATCTCGGAGTGATTGCCCAGGGAGGTCCTCAGCAATTGGCAAACCTTTCTGGACAGCTGTGGATGTGAGCAGACAGCTGCAGCAGCTCTGCCTTTAACAGGGGAAGTTCAGGTTAGATATAAGGAAGAAGTCCTTTACTGTAAGGGTGGTGAGGCACTGGAATGGGTTGCCCAGGGAAGTGGTGAATGCTCCATCCCTGGTGGCGTTCAAGGCCAGGTTGAACAGAGCCTTGGGTGGCATGGTTTAATGTGAGGTGTCCCTGCCCATGGCAGGGGGGCTGGAACTGGATGATCTTAAGGTCCTTTCCAGCCCAAACCATTCTGTGATTCTATGAATTGCACACATTCTCATAAACTTCTCATGTATTTTATCTGTGCTTACCAAGGTACGATCGTAAGGAGTTTTACCCAGAGAAGTTTGAAGACACGCATGCAGGATTTGCAGGAGGGAGGGAGAGTCCCCCAGCCCTTTGCTGTTGCATGAGCTGGTGACTTGGGTATCAATACAAGTGACTGGGCTACCACACAAGTGACAGCATCCTCTTCCCTGCAAGGAAAATGGGGGATTCCCACTCCATGTCATCTTGATTGGTTCTTTGCTCCCTTCATTCGCTCCTAAGTATGCTTGGAGCACTGTTCGCTTGACAGATTCCATGTGGGTAAGTAGGGCATGAGGATGTTAATTTTTGTTGCTACTTGTCCTTCAGACATGGCCTGCAACTTCTGGCCCATAGGCATGCTGGAGACGTGAATGTGTTGCTGGCAGTCCTCTAACCAGAGCCAGTTTGCACTTGGGTGCTTCTCTCTGTAGAAACACAAACGCAGTATTTCATACGGTCACCCCTTAGGAAATGCAGTAATTCATATTAGCTTAATTAACCCAGAAAAGCCATTGTACTGAAATGCAGTCACCTGTAAGAGAGAGCAGAGCAAGCATAAGGGTTAAATGGGAGAAAGGGCCAAATTTTAAGCCAGAAGAGCAGGTGTAAATCTTCCTTTTACAAGTGGGGAGAGATTCAAGGATTCGTACACAGAGGCCCAGCAGGAGCCCAGTTTATTGCTAAGTGCATTTTCACATTTCAGCAGTATTAAAACAGGAATAGATAAAAGAAGATAATTCTTGAATATTTAATGTCCCATTTCTTCCCGATCACAGGATCAGTTGGGAAATGGAAGTACCTGGGAGAGAGGAGCAGAGCAGCATTGGGAGCTGCCGCCGGGGCAGGTGGGAGGCAGGTACCTTTCCCTGCTGGGTTGCACAATGGAGAAGCACTGGCCACCTTAAAAGCTGGCGGGTTTGCTCTTCTTGGTCTGCACCTCTCCCCCTCAACCATGTTTGATAATTCCTGGGTGACTGATACTGACCTCCAGGTCAGGAGTCTCCAGGTAACAACCAGGAAATACCCTTCCCATTGGTCATTATTGCCTAATTATCAACTCGCAGTATTTCGCAGTCACTGTCAATGACAATAGATGGCTATTTTGAGGGATGGGGGCTGCAGAGCACTTGGCAGCTTTTGCATGTGAAAGCCCGGCAGTGAGATGCAGAGGTGAGTGCGTGCCTGGGCTCTGCTGCTCGGGGCTCAGGAGCATCCATCAGGAGCCTCCAGTATCACACCGAGAAGAAAGTTTTTCACGATTACAATGGCTAGAAATGGCTGGATTTAAGGTCGGGTATTTCCAATCAATGCCACGGAGTCAGTAAGAGCGTATAAAAGCTGAGAATGGTGACATGTGCCCAAGACAGCCAATTCCTTCCCTGTTACCATTCTGACCGCAGACAATGAATCCTTGGCTTGAATCAACATCAGGCTGGGCTAAGCCAGGGTGTCTTCTTGGTCTGACAGACACAGGGGCTGTGAGAGCAGGAGCAATCCCCAGCCCTTCACCCACCCTCGTCTGCCACCAATGATGTGCCTTATCTGTATAAATCTATACATGTCTGTATGCATACATACATATGTAGTGAGGGACACTCCCTGTCCAAGGGAGTTTACAGTGTTTGTGGCATGTTGAAATGTTTCTTTAAAAAGCTTAGTTTTAGAAACAGCCTCCGTCTCTAACAAGGAAAGTGATGGGAGAGACAAGTACATTTTAATGTCCTGGGTGGCTGATGTGGAAAAGCACTGTAGAAACTGCTGTGGAATAAGAAGATTTGGAGTCTGGAGCTACCTGCTGGGTGTTGGGTCTCCACGGGAGTCCTCCATGGGCCGCTATAAGTTACTAATCTGGCAGAAAATTCACTCAACAGAAACAATGCCTGGAGGGGTCCAACAAGTGCCAGGAGCTGAATCCTGCTGCTGGGAGCCCAAGAAGAGGAACAAGAAGAGATGAAAGGGAAATTCTCACCACCACCTTTGGTACTGGGGAGCTGGGCTGGTGCAGCAGAACCAACAGAACAGCAGTCTGGGGCCACATTCACTATAAGTGAATCCAGATACTACAGCAGTGTCCAGCACCACACATCCCGTGTGCATCAGGAGTGCAAGGACATGTTTATCTCTGGGTGATGGAAAGCACAATGTAGCATTTACACCAGCACAATGCTTTGTACTGCTCTAGTGTGCGCTTCTCCATTATCCCAACCAATTCACCCCTTGAAAACTGTAACAGAATTGAACCTACAGAGGAAATTTGCTCCAATGGGGATATGAAATTCCTCATTTGACACCCAGATGGCTTCAGACTGGATTTGGCATCTTCTGGCAGCATAGCCTTACACAGAGAGTTAATGTGAAGCAGCCAGCTTCACAGCATGGTAATTTAATGTTAACTTCCATCTGCAGGTGCCAAAAGTGTTGTGGTGATGTATCAATAGCCGTATAAACCTATCTCATGTGCCTGCGTAATGAATACAGCTTACACAGATGCTCATGGTGAAGCTATTGTGGAGGAACCAGAGCAGATGAACCTGGCCTGAGAGCTCAGCAACAGGCCCATTCCTTCTGGGGAAGAATCACGAGGTGTGTAAATCTTCTCCCATGTTAAACCACTAAACTAAAAAAGTCAACCCAAACATGAATACATGTGAGAAAGTATTTACTACTATAAATGATGCTGAAAATTACTGTGGGTGAAATGCAGCTGAACCCTTTTTTGATGCATTTTGCTATTTCTCTTTGTTCACTGGGGGTAGCTGGGCTGCAGTCAATGTCACTGATTCCTTCGGAGAGCCACAGTCCTTTTATTTTTGGTAGTCATCCACCTGCAATAAGAGAAAACCAATAATAGAGATAAAAGTAGCCAGTTGCTGTAGCATAGCTAAGTTCTTCTATAGAGAGTGTGCGTTCAGAGGGTCACAGAGCTGATGAGTGAGGAGCATAACTCAGGCTTCCTGACAGTCCCATTCCTGCTCTGCTCATCGCAGTGATACCTAAACCCTGCATAGGTCCCTGTGTATTCCAGGGACATGATTGCTTTTTCTCAGACTAGCCTTCTAGCTAATGCTTTCAGAAACAGGTTTGAAATTAAAATTTCCATATTTATGTCCCTATTAACATAGATACATTAAAAAACTGAATGAGCTTATGTAACAAATTGCTAATGACATTGTTAAAAATTCAGGAGAGGATCTGTACTTAGGTAGATAAGAATGGCATTTGCAATGGCACCAGCTCTGGTAAAATTACAAGGAGCATCAATTGCATGCTTCACATAGGCAGTCCTGAGACTGGAGCCTCAAGGTCTCAGTCATGGTCCAGTCCCACCAGCAAGGTGTGTGCGTGGGGAGCCATGTGCCACAATCCACTTACAGAACTCAAACTGGGGGACACAGCGACTTTTTGTGTCCAGGGGATGAGATGAGGCCGTGGCCACAGGCCAGGTCTCAGCAGAAATGGCATCACCTATTTGCCATCACAGCCTTCCTGTGTTGAGCAAGACCCTTGGGGTATGTCTACAGGGACTGGAGCTTTCCCTGTGCCTGCTCTGAACCAGCTCGATGTGTCAGTGGCTTTGGGAGGCCGCCAGTCATTGCTCTGCTGGAGCCAGAGTGCCTGCTCCAGTAGGGAATTGGTGTGTTGAGTGCTGCAAGGGCTCCTGGAGCTTCCAGATCACATCTGGCCAGCTTGGGGCAGGGGCAGGGCGAGCTGGAGGTGTTTGTAGCTTGTAGATATGCTTTACATTTCCGCGTTTCCTGCTTCCGTGCTGTAAACAAAGACACACCACATCCCCAATGTTTGGAAGAGGAAGATGGCATGCTGCCGACCAGTGTAGGTAATACAGAGCTGGAGAAGACCAGCAGAGCGTGGTAGGTGTCTGGCTGCTCTGAGACTGCTGAAGAGGTAAATTCTCCTCTGCTTGTGTGCAGACATGGTTCCTGCTACTGACCAGGCTCGTGGGCACAGCATGATCTCCGGAGAAGCTGAGGCAGCAAGTACTCAAACCCGGCCCCTCCCCAGTTAGTGCAGGTTTATATGTATATATATGACTGAACAAGTCAACAACTGGGGCTCTTTCACCCAGTCTCACCACTGGCCAAAGCTGTGGCAGCAGAAGTGTGAACTCATCCCTCCCTCCCATTCATTGCAAAGCCTCCCTGTCATTATTTACACACCGCGGTTATTAAGCAGGGCCAGGTCTGGGCTCTAGAAGGCACTGCAGGCTTGGTGAGGTTTGGCTTGCTTTGCTAGAAGAAGCCACAAGTGCAAGTGGCAACTGGTGCCCTGTGCATGGACAAGGAGCCTGGGTGTTCCCAGGACACTGGGGGTTCTGGAGGACCCTGGCCTCACAGCCATGTTTTGTTGGCCACTGTGGTGGAAAACACCACTGTGACTTGGAAACCTGGCACCAAACTGGA
The DNA here is from genome assembly GCA_017639245.1 of Myiopsitta monachus. Classification (NCBI taxonomy): domain Eukaryota; kingdom Metazoa; phylum Chordata; class Aves; order Psittaciformes; family Psittacidae; genus Myiopsitta; species Myiopsitta monachus. The sequence continues at coordinate 31,950,139 of CM029928.1, read as the reverse complement.
ACTGGTGAGGATGAAGAGATTTATGCTGTTTGCAGTGATGTTGGTTTGAGCGGCTCCTAACCACGCTACAACAGATTTACAGTCTCACTGAAACACAAGTGAGGATTCCTTTGGCAAAACTATGCTGGGATAAGCTATGCTGACAGAAGAGCACTTTAGCTGGTGTATTCTGTGTTTACACAAGAGGAGTGCTTTGTCGGTCTAGCTATACTGGCAAAATTCCCCTCGGGCTAGTTCATCTTCCCTCTGCACCTTTGCTATGTAGCTCTATGGGCAGAGGCTCCAAGGAGGAGTGCATCTGGCACTAGGTGAGGGGCCTTGTCAAGCGCCTGGCCATGCTCGAATGGGGCTGTTTGCCAGGCTCCCCCCAGGGCAAGCATTGCCTGACAGCCCGGACCCAGACTGGAGTTCAGGTCATTCTGGCAGCGCACCAGCACACACCCTCTTGGTGTGGACATGGTATGATCTGGGGTAACCCATAATTTGCATGGGTGCAGCTTGACCTGGTTTGTGCCTGTGTCTGCCACTGGATTTGCATCTGTTCAGCTGAGCTGGTTTTGTTTCGCTGCTGTGATTGTTTTCAATTCTAATGCAGCACAGCACAAGGAAGTGGTAGCTTCGTTCCTCTCCTCTCAGCATCAGGGCTTGTTGGCAAAGGCAACCATCCATCTTGCAGCGATACAGCTCTCAGCTGTAAAAACTGCCCTCCTTGCCCTCCAAATTCCCTCTCGTTCCTTGACAGACCCTTGCCCAACATCTCTCCCAAGGCAAAACTTCCAGTGTCTCAGGGGGATGGAGCAGCTCTTCTCACATCCCCTCGTAGGCTTCCCCTGGCTGCTGCCCAAGGCCATGCTCCCAGAGTCACTCATCTCAGCTCTCTGGACCACCAACTCCTCTAACAGTGCCAGGTGTGGACCCAGAGCTGCCTGTCTGCTGAGTCAGTCAAAGCCCATGGATAGGGTCAGCTTTGGAGTTCTTGTGAATTTGTTTTGGTGACAGGGTGATGGACCAGATCTGGCTGCAATGGTGTGGGAAAAGACATCTATGCAGCAAGAAACTGCTGCTGCCAAATGCGTGTCAGCCTGTTGCTTAATACATTTTTATTGGTAGCTTGAATTTGTACTGACTTAGTGCTTTCCAGTGATGTATTTTTGTACTAGTAGTAGGAGCTTGGTCTATGTTGCCTGGTGGTGGTTGGACTGTGGCTTCTAAATTGCATAGGATGGGAACACTTGGCCCTTTCCCAAGACAACTATATTAGAGGTTAAAAATCTAGCAATACCTTTGTTATGGCACTTCAACTTTTCTGGACCAATATGTACTGGGCATTTTTCCCTACTCCAGTGGGTAGATATGTAGCACAGGCAAAGAGCAAGCTAGGGGTCAGGCATAGAGAGCCATAGCTGCCTGTTCACAGTGATATTCCTGAGCAAAGCTCCATTAACAACAGCAATGATGGAAAATCTTGGCGCATGAGTGCATGTCTGCAGGCAGAGGGGAAAATGGTTGACAGAGAAAAGGTTGGAAGCCCCCAAATGAAGATGCCTGAAATGCTGCCTCAAGTTAGACTTGAACTGAAGCACTCTGAATCTTATTGCCTCCATTTTATCACTAAATAGCAAAATGTGCAGGTTTTTAATACAGGAAGAATCATCTGGACATCCCAAGTCTGTGCCCTTCTGCAATCTCACCTGCATGCAATCAGCTGGACACAGATAGAGCTTTCTAAGTAGCTTGCATTCTTTCACCTCAGAGTATCTCCTTTGTGCCTTTGCTGCAGCAGCGCTGTGTGAAGCTTTGCAAATAATTTTGCATGGAAGAGGAAAACAGATCTATTTAAAAAATATCCAGAGCCAGCATATGTTTGCTACAGCCGTGCAGCATCTCCCTGGACTCCTGTCTCTGCGCATACACCTGCAACATCAAGTCCTTGAGAACACAGCTTGGAGCAGGTTTGGAAGAGTTTGGAGTTATTTTCTAGCACCTGATATTTCATAATGCTGACAGCCCTTCACCGGTGCCTTATTAGTGTGATTAGAAACGACAGGGTGCATTACGGGTAGGGTTTTGACTGATGCAGTTTTTGCCAGCAGTTCATTCTTTCTCCCTGTACAGCTCTGCTTCATCTTGCCATCGAAGAGAGCTGCAGCTCACCAGGGTATCAGCAATGGAGACACACTGCAAAAGGAGAAAACGGTACCACAAAACCCTCTGTATTTTCCAATGCATTGCAAGTATGCAAACACCTGTGGTAATCTATTAAAGGGGACATGGAAGGGGAGAGTGTCCTCATGCTCTGCTTTGCTGCTAAGTGATAAAAAAGCTGAAGAGATTGCAAGTTCTGTGGTTGTCTCTTTGTCCCTCCAGTGTTTTCCCCCATACCTGACACAGTTCAGGTTTTCTCCAGCCCGGCTCTGATGGAGGGCTCCAGGGAAGACTGGCTGTTTAGAGGGATTAGGAATCTTAAAGAACCTGGACTATGGAAGTAAGAGTAACTGAATTTGTTTTCTTTACTTCTTTACATTGCCTACAGGGAAAATCCTCAGCTTCAACTCACATGACCCATTTCCCTGACACTGAGGTCAGTTTACTGATTTCATCACCCCTTTAAGATGAATGAAGAGTGAAAGGTAACTAGAAAGAAGGCATCTACCTGCTCTGTAAATCCCTTTCCTACTGCACAGGTACTGTCTGCATCTCTGCTGGGCTCCTTTATATTGTGCTCAAAATCATCTTTGAAAGTGTTTAGATTATTTGCCTATTGGGATTTTCAACTTGTGCATGTCTGGTTTTATGTGTGCGTCTACATGGAGAAGGGGCTATTTTAAAAACACCCTTGACACACTTGATTGATTCCTTAAAGGTGCAAAAGCTGCAGGACCCCTCGAAGCTGGGGATGGAAAAGACCTTTTGTACGTGGTGCCCACCTCTGCCAGTGATGAAACCTTACCCAAACCATCGCTGCTGTGCCCCAGCACTTGTTTTCTTAAAACACGGTGCATCATTTAAGGTACCATGTGGGCTGTGTATACTCTGAGAGCAGAAAAGAGAATACAGACAGCATCTCATGGCAGATGCTTTCACAGTGCAAGTACAGCTCAGTGACAGTGCCCGCTTCTGCTTCTAAAAGGGCAGAAGGAGTGGTAGGCTCGTATTGAAGGGTTTATATTAGCTGCAGCTTGAATGGGGCTGAGCAATGTTTTTTCAGCTCATTTCTGTGTCTGATTTTGAAATACTTGCTTTTCTGTTGGTTTAGGCTATGGGATTCTTTCTTTTTGTGGTACTGGGGCTTTTTTTTTCTTATTGTAGTGTAAGCAATTAGCTGTAGGAATGTATGATCCACCAAGGCTTTATTTTATAAAGTATGAATTATGCGTACTGTGCCAAGAGTCTGTTTATCTTTTTGCTTCCAGAAAAGAGCCTAACTAAATTTATGAATCCTGATTTCACATTTAACATTGTGGTGTTTTGACTGTTTTTGGTTTTCGATCTTGGGTTTTTTTCTGACGTGTAGTCTGCTTCCTGCACTAGCAAACTGAGCTCAGTCACACACAGTCCAGCAAGGACATCCTTTGGAGCAACTCAATGGCAAACAGCAATGAAGATCTTGGCACTGCTACTCCTTACGGATGTAAAATGTAGGGAATAAAAAATAATCAGAGCATGTCTCCTGAAGTGAGTGATTGCACCTCTGCTGGCAAATGTCAGAGCCCAGAGGAGGTACCTCAAGCTCACTGGGCAGAGGTCAACAGCCTTGGGGACCACAGCTCCCACTTCTCCCTTGGTCCCAGCTCATAGGAATCCAGCTCTGGCCAGCACTGGGATCATCAACCTTGGTTTATGAATGAGAAGACAGAAGTAAACACAGATGCAGTCACAGTGGTGGTCATCCCCTGCCCCAAGGACAGGGACAGGCTCTGAATTTGTGCCTTCCTCTCTCCTAGCCTATGCCATGGCTGCAGGCAGCCTGTGAGCTCCCTGCTTCCCAGGCATCCATCTCCTGCCGCAAACCATCCAGACTGACAGAACTGCGGTACAAAACCCAGAGGAACTCCTTTGCAGGAGCCCGAGGCAGCTGCACATCGCTGCTGAACCTCTGCCACATCCAGCACCTGACCCAGGGCCCGAGAGCGTCAGTCTGTCACTTCAGTCGTGAATTGCTAAACACATTCTCCTGCTGCGGGCTCACGGTGTGCCCTGGCCAGGGGAATCTAGTCCTCCAGCTCCAATGGGAAGGAGCAGGAAGAACACATAGCTGGAATCGTGTTTATTAAGCAAATTAATAGGCTGGGAGAAAACTAGCCGTGCTGTGGGCATGCTTTCTTCTCGGCTCCTGCAGAAGCGGGGGCTGGAACCTGAGGCAAGAGCTGGGCAGGTGATGGGCGCTCAACGGTGCACCCCCCTCCGCCCTCCCAAAGATCTTCGCTTTCTCTGCTGGGGAACAAGCTGCGGGAGGGCGACGGCCGGGGCCGACACCTTCAGCCTCTGGCTCCCCCATCGCACCTCAAGTACCGGTGTGACACCGGTGTGGGTGCCCATGGGGCCCGGCGGGGCTGCGGGAGCTTCGGGAAGGCGGAGGCGGATTGGACAGCTGCAGAAGCAGTTGGCACAGCGGCGCCAGAGCGGCCGCTGCCCTCTCGGGGCTGGGGAAGGCAGAGAAGAGGTTCCGTAGGTCAGGGATGCTCCCGGTGCCGGCAGCCACGGGGAAGCACGAGCACAAGCATTCATCCCCCGGGGCGCCGTAAAGGGAGGGGAAACGGCGGATCTGCGGCAAAAAGCTCCTCAAAGTGTCCCAGCTTCGCCGCGGGCAGACCGGACCCGTCCAGCGGCGGGGAAGGACCGGGCGAGGCAGCCGCGGGGAAAGGAGCCCCGGGGGGGGGGGGGGGGGGCTCCGGGACTGGGGAGCGCCGGAGGTGGCGGGGGTTGGGGCGCATAAGCCGGGAAGAGGGTGCGCACGCAGTGCGCAGCTCCGCGCCCAGGTATCCGCGGCCCCGCCATGGGGGCAGCCGTGGAGGACACCGGCTGTGGGGGTAAAGCGGGGGGGGGTGTGTGTGTTCTGTCCCTCTGCGCTGCGGGCTCCGTGCGGGGGCACACACACACACACGACAGCCCGCTTTCCGCCCCGCGGGCTCGGCGTGGAAGTTAAGCTGAAACTCCGTCGGGGCCGCGGGGCAGCAGCTGCCTTTGTACAGCGCTGCAGGAGCCGAGGCGACAACCCGGACAGGTTGCTGGAGTCTCATTAACGATACAAGATATGTGTATGTTTAAATAATTTTTAGAGGAAGAGGGATGTAACTAATTAGCATCCCCACGCTCTCTTTTAATTGCTGCCAAATAGGAAAAATACTGGATGGGACAGAGGCTCGGCAGCGGCGCTGGCTCCTTCCCGAGAGCGTGCTCACACCTCGGGGGGCTTTGTGGGCCCCCATGGGAACCTGCGTCCTCGTAAAAAGAGGGGGGTGCGGGGAACTGAGCCCCCAGGAAGCAAGAAACCCCCTTTTATGGGAAACAGGGGAAGTCCCCAAAGCAAGGGCACCATTTTTATGTACTTATTTATTTCACGAGTAAATAAAGCTGCCACCTGCCAGGAGCCGCCTCCCCGACTGCTCAGTTCCTGAAGAGCTCTGACCCGTGTTCCTAAGGGAGCACCCAGGGAAGTGCCCGGTCCCTGCAGCAGTGCTGGCTGCCACTGCCCTTCAGGTCCCTGGAATAGAAGGGTTCCACCGGGGGGGGGGGGGGGGGGGTGGGGCACGGCCACCCCTGAGCTTTGTCGGTGGCCCCGGTCACCCCGTTGTTCCGCTGGTTTGCGCGTAAACTGGGGGGGGGGGGGGGGAAGACGCTCTTCGGAGAGAGCGGCTCCAAAGGCGCTAATGCCATACCCCCCATTCCCCCTGCAGGACGTGCCGCTGAGCTGCCCCGGTGCCGGCCGTTTACTTCAGCAGCGCATCCCTCGGGAGCACCCGGGCCAGGACCCTCACTTGGTCCCGGGCGGCACCACCTGCGCGGCGGGGCCGGGCGCGGAGGACGCTGCTCCCGGCCGGGCACCCGGAGGGAGGCGGCGGGCAGAGCCAGGGCCTGCCCCTGCCCTGCTGCCTGCTCACCGCGGAGCTCCGAGCCCTGTGCCGGTCCCCGGCAGCGGCCGCTGCTGCGAGCGAAGACCGAAGAGCAAGTGGATGCAAAGGAAAGTTTGTCTCAAACTTGCCATGTTTGGCGTCTCCTCTGCTTTCTCGGATTGTTTTCGAGGAAGCCAGGTGCTTATTTTGGTCCGCTTGTTTAGATAATTTCTTATAAATCCCTCATCCTCTTTCACGCCTTTTTTTATAATTATTATTTGTATATACACAACAAATAATAAGAAACTGGATTCATCTCCGTGATTCTGGCCACCAAAGGAAGCAATCCGAAGGTGTTCAGATCTTGACAATTCTAAAGAGTGAGAAAATCACGGTCACCTCTTTGGGTGACGTTTCTGAGCAGAAAGAAAACTTGATTTCTGAGGTTATGATAAAAAATGACCAACGTTGCTACAATACAGGGACTCTTCGGGAGGAAGAGGAGCTGATCTCAAATCTGGGAAACTCGGCGGTTCCCTTCATCGTTTCTTTCTAAATCCATCTTGTCCCTTTAATACAAATGAACTTTAAGCTCCCCCTGTCTTTTATTATTTAGATTCCCAGTCTTAATGACGCCAGGAGCAGCGCAAGCACACTCGCTAATAATCGTCACGAACTGCATTTCAAAGAAACATCCCTGGAAGAAAAACACCATCGTTGGGGGGGTGTGGGGTGTGTGTGTGTGGAAATAAATAGAGACTCCACCAAAAATGATAATGCGGAGTCCCTGATGATGATGGGCTTAATGCAGCTGCTGCAAATCAGCACCTGCGTGTAGATAAGGCAGATAACACCTCCAACAGTTACCCCAGCACCCCCGTCCTCCTCGGGTTTAGTTTTAGATCATCCATTTAGGTGGATGTGGGGGCTTAGGGGTTTTTTTGGCGTTTAGATGGTGTTTCTTTTTATTTATTTTTGGGCATGGTTTTGATTTTTTTGCTTTAATTATTATTCCTGTGTGTTTGGTTTGTGGGGTTTTTTAATTATTTTTTTTTACCTTTTTTTTTTTTCCCCCCCTGTTCCCTGATCCTTAGGAAAAAAAAGGGGAAGTGTGAACCGGTTTAAACCCCGAGACGTGGATCTATCTGCGGCCTTTAATAACAGCTCTGGGGCGGCTGGTCCCGGCGCTGATAGCCCTGATCTCCGCTGCCAGCCCCGTCCCCGGGTCAGCTTTTGTCCCTGCCATAAAAACCAACCACTTGCTCCTCTCATGTAAATGAGCAGCGATCCGGATGCACCTTAAAACACTGGGAGAAGTCGTTGCTATTGAAAACGATGTTCGTTTTGTCTGACACCATAACTGCATAGATCAAATGGCTGCAGAAAGGTAGCAATTTGGCAGGGAAGTATTTTCTAAGCTTAGATGAAAGTGCGCTCCCGGCGTCCGAAAATGTCTGTCTCACCTCCCACCTGCTTCCTCAGCCCCGAGTGAGAGCGAAAAGATTAGACGGGCATCCTTTTCGTTAGGAAAAACATAAAAATAATAAAGATGCGAGGAACCGGAGGCACCATAAACGCAGCCCCGAATCGAGGACGCTGAATCAGTGCTGCTTTACCTACCAGGGATCCAACACAACTGCAATAATCTTGTCGGATAATTAAGTAAATTATGCCTTAAACGTCGGTAGCCTACAAGTTGTAATCAGGAATTCAAACTCTTGACAATTATGCAGATTGGGCTCAGGCTGGTGCTCGGACCTTTTCTGTTTTGCAAGGAGGACTTTTGGGGAGTTTATTTCGCGCAGAAGCCGCAGGTCCCGCCGAGCGGAGCGGGGCGGGGGGGTGGTGGTGTCGGGAGCTGCGCCCTCCCCACCCCGACCTAGGCAAAGTCCTTCCATGCGTGGAGATGGAAACACACACCGCCACCCCCCCCACCCCCCCAAACTAATCCAACACGTGGTGGACTTTGGGGGGCAGCCTCTTTGCAGTGGGGTGTAGGGAGATGTCCACGCGTGACCCCTTCTCCGCCGGTCAGGGCTGCGCAAGAAGGGCTCCGGGGGCACCAAGGGGTGTCCGGTTCCGGCTCCACGCTGCCTCCTCACCCTTCCGCGGGCGCGGAGAGCGGCGCGGAAGGAGTGGCTTGAGGCTGCGCGCTCTCTCCTGAATGGCTGGCGGCCGCGGCTCCCGAGCCATCCCTGGGGAGGAGTTATGATAATCCTATTGCCATTAAGGGCGTCTGGGCAGGGAAAAAAACCCGAGTGACCATAAGCGCGGAGGTTTAGTCCGTCATCTGTCTTCATGCCTGCCAACTGAGCTCCGTCCGGGGGGCAGCTCCTCTTCCCCAGAGCCGAAGTGGATTTACCGCCCGTGGGGGGGGGCTGAGCTCTCGTCTGTTTTCGGCACCACACACCTGGTTTGGACGCTGGACGCCATGTTGTGGAAGCTGGCAGATAACGTCAAATATGAAGAGGACTGCGAGGTGAGAACCGTGGGGAGGGGCGGCACTAAGGAGGGGGGTCCGGCCTGGGCAGCGAGGAGCTCCGCCGCCCCCCCACCCTCCATGCCCTCCTGCCCCAGCTATCCGCCGTGCCGCGGAGCGGGGTTTGACCCTTCTCGAGGAATCCCGGTTTGCGTTTTCACGTTTTCCTTTGGAGATGCCAATTTTACTTTTCTGGTTTTTGAACTCTGAAACAAAACGGGGTGAAAGCCCCGGCTGGCAGACGGGAGCTGGCCTCCCGCATCCCCCACCCGCCCGGCGGAGCTGCTCCTCCCGGGCTCGAGGTGTCCCCTTTGAGAGCTCTGGGGACACAGGCAGCGGGGCAGGAGGCAGCGGCAGGGTCCCGATGCCGGCAGCCCCCAAGAGTGCTGGCGGAGCGCGGGACCGAGACCCCCAAATCCTCAGCCCGCCGGCCCGGTCTGGATGGGCGAGTGCGGGGCAGCAGGCCCGCAGGTAGCCGCTGTGGCGGGGCTGAGCCCTGCGCCGTTCTTTCTTCCCACGCTCTCCTCCGCGGGAGCGTTTCCCACCCCAGTGAGGCGCTCCCTGCCCGGGTTTTGATCTCTTCGAAAACTGCCGTGGTCCTGGTCCGCCTGCTTGGCTCCTATAGATTAGCTGCAGTCCCCGCTTCACGCTCCATTGGGACCCCATTCACCTCTTATTAACTAGCCCTGTTATTTTAATGACCGTGAAGCCAGAAGCTGCTAAATCCCTGGATCAGTTCAATGTAGACATCTCCGCTCTTGACTGCTGAGATTTTGAATTGGAGGAGAAGCGGAGACGGGACGGATGGAAGGGGACACCGCCTTCCCCTCCCGCTGCCCGTCCCGAGCGGCTCCCGGGGCCTCGGGCGAGCGAGGAGGGGACCACGGTACTGGGGCCTTCTCCCCAAGGGCGGCGGGTCCGCAGCTCCCGGCCCCGGAGTCTCCTCCCCAGCCGGGGCAGACCGGCGGAAATCGGGCTGCGTTCCTGATTTGAATTTGTCTTATTTTAATGATCCTCCCAATGACTTGCCCAAGCGTGAGGGTTAATCTGTTGTAGTCGCGGTGAGGACAGCGCACAGAACTGGTTTGTAATCTCTTCCTGGGAGGGGGCTGACTTATTTCGCTAAGTGTCTTAAAAAGAGAAGGCTCCTGGGTAGGAGCCGGGCTGCTTTTCGCTCCTCTCCTTCCCCGGGACCGGCAAGTGCCTCCCCCTGGGTCCGGGCTGCTGCCTGTCAGCCCCCCGCTGACGGCCGGCTCCCCTCTCCCCTACCCCTCTGTGCTTTCCAGGACCGGCACGATGGGAGCAGCAACGGGAACCCGCGGCTCCCGCACCTCTCTGCGGTCAGCCAGCACCTGTACAGCCCGGCTCCGCCGCTCTCCCACTCGGGCGCCTCCGACTTCCAGCCCCCTTACTTCCCCCCGCCGTACCAGCCGCTGCCTTACTCCCAATCCAGCGACCCCTACTCCCACCTCGGGGACCCCTTCTCCATCAACCCGCTGCACCAGCCGCCGCCGCCGCCCCCCAGCCAGCAGCAGAGCGCCTGGCCCAGCCGGCAGAGCCAAGACCCGCCCGGCCTCGCCACCCACGGCCGCCCTGGCCTCGTCCCGCACCTCTCGGCGCTGGAGAGCGGCTCCGCCGGCGGCCGCAGGGAAACGTACCGCCGCTCAGAGCTGCTCCTGCCCCACGGGCACGGGCTGGATGCCTCCGCTCTGGCCGATAACCTGGGCCTGCACGACATGGCTCACCAGATGGAGGAGGTGCAGGTAAGGGTTCTGTGTCCCCCTCCACCCCGCGGGACAGGCGCTGCCGGGACGCCCTGTGGCGAAGCCGGGCACCATCCCCTTCTGCACCTTCACCTGCCCTATCCCCGTCCTTGGAGCGCGAAACCCGCCTCTTCTCCTCGTCTGCTCTGAAAATGGGACTCATGGGATGGGGGTGCCCCCCGAAAAACCCCCATCTCCTTTCCTCTCAGCTTTTCAAGGTGTGAAACTTTCTCCTCTTTCTCTTTCCAGAATGTGGAAGATCAACACTTACTAATGCATGACCAGACAGTCATTAGAAAAGGTCAGTAAGGTGGCACTGCAGTTTACTTTCCCTTGTCGATAGTTACAAAGTTTAATGACGCACCGGTGAATTGTCACCTTATCTTTAAAAAGACAAATCCTTTCGGATCGGGAGGGCGGAGAAGTTTTCATTGTGCTCTCGCAGTCGCTGGATTTTTCTGTCTAAAGCCATCCCAGGGAAGTGCCGGTGGGGACAAACCCCGGGCGGGGGGACCCCGGTCTTCCCCCTCGGAACAGCCCCTGCCCTTGTGTGCGGCCTTAATCGAAACCAGGACCTTGGATCAAATGTAATGCTGCCCTGGGGTACGCGTGTAAAGAGACACGGGGCTGATTTTTGGGTTGTTTTGGTTGGGCTTTTTTGTTGCAGCGCTTGAAGATGCCTTTTTTGGTTTTCTTCTTTTGGTATTTTTTTCCTCCAACTTCTTCACAAGACTGAAGAAGGAAGCAAGTTCGCTGGTGTAAGCATGCTCGGCTTTATCTTAATCGAAATTGCTTTGCAGCTGAGGTTTTAAGGAAGGAGAAAGGCACATTGACTCAATTTACAGTCATTTAGGGTTTTTTTTTCTCTCTTTTTTTTTTTTTCCTTCCCTGCTTTTGTTTTCAAACAAATTTGTGCTTAAAAAAAAATCGGTGGAAGTTTCCTGTGAAGACTTCAAACAAAAACCTGAGTGAGGAAAAGCAGAAGTGTTTGTCAGAGCGCTGATTGCTGCCTTTAGCTCATGGGAGAATAATTTCGTTGTCAGATGCACCACTGAAAAATCTTTCCCCCTCCGGGGAGCAGGGCCGACCTCGGCTCTTTAACCCTTTCGGATCGGTGCTGCCGCCAGGTTAACGGGTGAATCCACCAGGGATGGATAAGCTGGATGTGTGGCTCGCTGCTTGCTGAGCCTTTTTGGTCTCTGTTCACTTAAAGGCTGAAGCCGTTAAAGAGCAGCATTTTACTTTCAGTTCTCCTCTGGGCTCCATCCCTCTCACCACCGTACTGTCTGTTTGGAATTCAATCCCAACAAATTCATAAGGCAGTTTCTTACATCCACGCGTGAGAGGTGGAAGGTGAAGCCCAGCAGGAGCAGGGAGGCTTCCCCCTGCCCCGGCTCAGAAGGGTTTTTGGCAGTGGTGAAGGATGCTAATTTGGAGTCTGTAGTTGAATCGGGCTTTCTATGAGCATGGATTTGCTAACTTGCAGCATGCTGCTCCGGAGGGGGTTTGTGCATTTGAAAACGTATTCTTAGTTGTGTTCGGCAGCTCCTTGAAATTTAGTGGGGCAAAATACAGGGATTAGTTGTGGGGACCTTTTGGCTGCAGCCGAGCCCTGTGCTGCAGATAAATGCTGGGGATGGGGGGGCAGTGGTGTGAGCATTAGCACAAAACGAAATCTCTCTCCTGGTCTTTTTTTGTAGACAGGAAATTCACTTGCCTCTTCCTATTTCTCACTTTTATAAAATACCTCTTTTCCCTCCTTGCCCCACAGGTCCCATTTCCTTAACGAAAAACAGTGCTCTGAGTCTTCCCTGCCAAAAGGATGGACTAATTGGAGTGGTCATAAACCCCAATGAAGTATTTTGTTCGGTTCCGGGCAGACTTTCCCTCCTGAGCTCCACATCGAAATACAAAGTGACAGTAGCAGAAGTGCAGAGGCGGCTCTCGCCCCCCGAGTGTCTCAATGCCTCTTTGCTGGGAGGAGTACTCCGAAGGTAGGTAGGCTCCCAGCTCCCCTCCCAGCCATCCCCATCCTGTCTATTGTCTGTGATTTTCCCTTGTGCTTGTGTGAGCAGCCGGATTAGCATAACGAGGAGCTCAGAAAGCCTTGTAGTGAATTTCTGATTTTTAAGAAGCCCAGCAACACTGAATCCTAATGGGCTTTGGAAATAAAACTTCTTTGCACTTCTGCTACTTCTTGAGAAGTGCTATTAACAGCTCTGACAGCAATTCTTGTTCTCTGTTGGAAGTTGAATTTTTGTCTCAAAAATGGCTCATGGAGCTTTCTTATTCCTGTGACAAACTCATTCCCCATGGAATGATTTTTGGATTAATCTCGTGATCTTGATTAATCATTACAAGGACACTTTGTATGTCTTTTTTTTTTTTGCATACACTTAATTCGGCTTGTAATTGCTCTACAGCTGTTTGCTTTGATGGTGCAGTTAGAAGCATTTTGATTTTGACCTCTGCTATATTTCATCCTGTCTGGTTTGTCAGTAGGGCATTTAAAAACTAGGTCACTTGAAAAAAGCCTGGTCTTTATTCCCTCCCATGTAGAACCCTATTGAATGTCAGTAACTGGAATTTCTCATCTTTAAAAAGAAGTGTTCCCTGAAGATAAATAAGGACATTTTTTTTTCTCTCTTTAATTGCAGAGCTAAATCTAAAAATGGTGGCAGATCCTTAAGGGAAAAACTGGATAAAATTGGCTTGAATCTTCCTGCTGGTAGAAGGAAAGCTGCAAATGTGACACTATTGACATCTTTGGTGGAAGGTCAGTCTTGAATGTGTCTTAAAAATAAACTCTTTTTCCCTTGTGTATAGCTTTTATCCTCTAGGCAAAGCATGGAAAGGCTAGAAAGTCGATGAACATAATAAATAGAGAGGGTTTTGTTTGTTTTAAAGTGAAGTATGATGGGGACTCTGCAGCAACTAACAGCTGGTGGTGCATTTGAGGGGCTCCTCTCCCCTTCTTCTTTCAAATTTGATTGCCATGCTCTTGGCCTCAGACCCCTACCTTCACAAACCCAGCTGATGCTCCTCCTCCTCATGGCTGCATCGCAGGGGGGGTGCTGGCAGGAATGCAGTGACTCCTATGTGACAGGATGTTCAAAATGCATCTTTGTCCAGTCTGTGTTTCTTGAGGCGAGAGGGTAGGTTGTTTCAGGATTTGTGGGCAGAGACAGACAAAAGGGGGGTGAAACTCATCACATTGGTGGGTTTAGTTCCTTACTGAGAAACTGTAGAAGTCTGGGCAGCTGACTTGAGCACTGGGCCCTACCTCAGAGGTGTCCTCAGCAGCTTTTCTAATAAACAAGCATATAAAGTGAGATTTATAGCTTCTGACTTCCTGATAAGAAACTGGAGCCCCTTTAATCTGTAACATGTTATATGAACCCTCTATCAGCTAAGCTGACTTGAAGGCTGTGCATGTATGTGTGTGGTTGTTTTGTGTTTCTGTTTAAAGCAGCTCCTGGTAGTGGTACAATTTAATAGGAATGGAAGCAGCAATTGAAAAGTTAAAAAATGATCTAATACCTTAGTGCTATTTCACTTCTACGTTAGCTAAGATAATACAGCAGCTTCCATTTAAGAACTTTGGAAGTTGGCTTTAAGAGAGCTTATGCGCGTGCTTGTGTACACACGTACCTTACAGGTAATGCACTGGTCATGCCTATCTGTTCTTTTAAGCTTGATCACATTACCTTAATGGAAAATGAAAGTACTCTAGTTATACCTGTTTCAAGTCATTTTCTATATGAAAATGCTTATTAGTTTTTAGAAAGATTCTAAACTGGTGAATATTTTATTAAGTAAATGGAATATAGTTGCCAGGGTTTTTAAATCTCAGTGGGCAATGTGATCTAGCCTGACTTCTAGTCTTTGCTGTACAGTTGATCTGGAGAGAGGCTGGAGTATTTCTGGTTATAGAGGCAAGGGAATGATTTTTTTTGTTGTAGTGGTCACCATGTAGATGTTTTTTCTTGATGCAAACTTACAAAGAAACACTGATCTATCAATTAGAAAATGGTAAGGAGTGGTATGGTGGTAACAGCAGCGTCCCCTTCTAAATCAGGAGTATACCTTGAAAATCCACAGCACTTCCCTTAACTCCCCTGATCTCCTTATAACAAATAGATGTGGCTAAACTTAATAAGCATTCTCTTTTGCCCACACCAGGTGAAGCTGTGCATCTTGCTCGTGACTTTGGTTATGTATGCGAGACAGAGTTTCCTTCCAAAGCAGTGGCTGAATATCTAACTAGACCACACATGGGCCGTAATGAAATGGCAAACAGGAAGAATATGCTTCTTGCTGCAAAGTAAGTTTTGGGCTTGGATTTTTTTTCTTCTTTTTAAAGATGCTTTTGTCTGATCATGAGTTTCTATGACTGGGGGAACATAGTACATACTGACTTTAATCTGGGAACATTTTATTTGGTTTTGGTTTGAATTCAACTATGACAAGTTATTTTTTCTGAACCAGTAATAATAACAACCCGGTATGATAACTCTAAAGCAGTTTGGATTAGTTCTGTCTTTTTATTTCTTTTAACAGTAGCAAAAACTTAAGGGAAAAATCCTATATACTTAAGGAAAAAGTCTTTAGCTATATCTCTAAGGAAAAACTGTCCCTAAGTGTCCCAGGGTGGAGGGTCTGGAGAGAGGGGTGGCCCAGGAAAGTAAAGCAGTGTCAGGACTGGGAGCAGGAGATGGTTCACACCCCTCTCTGGGTGTACGTGCAGCCCAGAGGGGCACCTCCAAGGAGAGCTATTGGTGGGCATGCTTTTGGTGCAAGGGAAGCTCAGGAGCTGTGTCCTCACAACTGCTTTGGCAGTATCAGCACACAGGTTTCTCCCATTGGACACTTAAGAGTCAAGAGTTGTGGGTAGTCCGTTTTTGGGGAAGTTTGGCTGAAGTTCTTATAATTCAGTGAAAGCCAGCCTTTAGTAGATGTGAAATGTCCTTGTGCTTAACTAAATTCCTTCTACAAACCTTGATGAAGAGGAAAGGGTAAGGGAGAGAAGATCTGTTATGACTGCTCTGTAGACACTCTAACTGTAAATAAACCATGTACTGGACAGGTCTCTGGTAGGAAATATCTGCGTTGAGTTATGCTTGTCTTAAACCAGTGGCTGGAGTGCTTGCTGCCTTCCCAGGCTGAGGTTTAACAAAGCCTTCAGTTCACAACCCTTTCTGGTCTGAGATGTCTGTTTTGGGATCGATATAATTCCTTGCTTTTGAAAGCACCCTCACTCTGCAAGAGGAGCTGAAAAAAGCACGTCTGAACTGTTGAATTGCCCTGACTTTGGGCTTGGATAAGGCATGCAAAACACACTCCTGTTGCTGAATTAATCCAGCCTTCCTGAAGGAGACCTTCTTTTACAAGATATATTCTATGTAAAGGAATATTTCTCAGAAATTCAGTTATACAGCATCTCGCTTTCCCATAGTTCAACCATTTTACTTTATATTGAGCCCTGCTGCTTCTGCTCCCAGAATTGGTTTTGCTATTGGCACTAATGAGAATTTTTTGGAAGACATTTGTGATTGACAAATTCTGATAAAGTGATTCTGTTAAGATTGCTCAGCTCATGTGAAATCCCATCAAGGGGACAGATTTGCAAGCAGCAAACAACATATGCTTGAGCATTATTAACCATTCATGTTTTGCCAGGCATATGTGTTAGTGTTTGCAGGATCAGGGCCCAGGTCTCTCTTAAAGAGGGCGTATATGTGTAATATGCATAACTGACTTGAACATTCTATTGAGCCGCTTTAGTCTTTCTAAATCCTTTAACTGCAGCTGTGGATGTTCTCATAGAAACTAGTCCTAAATTCCCACTCCCCCCTTGAAATCTAGAGCAAATGACACAGAGCCAGCCAGACACCAGAGGTGGAGAGATTATTTTGCAGTCTGTGTGGGTTTTGTGACATAAATATAACAGCAGGCTCATCAGGAACTGGTGCTAATAAATAGGCTTTAACTTCAAACACTGCTGCTGATAGAGTAATGAATTACTGAAACCTCTTAATTCCCACAGAACTGCCAAATACTTGATATAGCTTTTCTGTTAAGTTTTCTTTATTTATTTGCTTTTTGCAAGAATTCTCACCGTGGTGTAAAGTGTGATCACTTTGTGTCTTGCAGGCAGATCTGTAAGGAATTCACAGACCTCCTCACTCAGGACAGAACTCCTCTTGGAAACACGAGACCTAGTCCCATCTTGGACCCTGGCATCCAGGGCTGTTTGACTCATTTTAGCCTGATCACCCATGGTTTTGGGAGCGCTGCTATCTGTGCTGCCATGACATCCGTCCAGAACTACCTAAATGAAGCATTAAAAATAGCAGACAAAACATACATGAACGCTGGCGACCAGAGCCCTGCAGAAACCAACAAAACCATTGATAAAATGGATAAACACAGGAAGTAAAAGGAGGGAAAACCAGACTTTAAACTCTTCCTCCTAAGCACAGACTGGGATCTTCTTGCCAGGGGGAACGTAGAGATTTGGGTTTTTTGGTGGTTTTCTTTTTTTTTTTTTTTGTTTCTTTTGTTTTTTTCTTAAAGAAAAGAGGGGAAAAGGGTGGAAAAAAAAATCATCTTATTCAGGATCATCATTCCTCCTGGATCCGTGGGACAAGTCTTTCTAAAAGCTGCAGTATCCCTTACCTGTGGAAGCAATTACCGGAAGATAAGTACTTGGTACAACCGTATTGAGATCCTTTGCTGTACAAGTGGTGCTATAAAGGGGTTTTGATAGAAATATACAAAGACATATTTAGATTTCTTTTCCACATCCAAGTATCTAGTGGTGACCAGCTTCATGTGTAGTTTTTAAGATGCAGATTTTAGATGGAAGCCTATTTGTTATCTGATACAGTTTCAGGGGTTTATTCTCTAAATGCAACAGTAACAATAAAGCAGTATTAAACAATGATATATAGATTTATGTACATTAAAATTTTTTATAAACATCTGAAAATAGTAAGGTCATTCTGTGGGGGCTTTTGTTTGATTTGTTTTGTTTTTTGTGGTTTTTCCTCTATTTTCAGATTACCATAGGAGAGTACTAAAATTCTGCTCAACTTAAAAGTTATCTGATGGCATTTGACATGCTGATTTTCTTTTTTTAATGGGAATATTCAGGCTTCATTGCTGCAGCAATGTTAGCTGCAGTGAATCTTATCTTGATTTTATTCTGTTTTTTAAACAAGGAATAGTTCAGAATGAAACTGCTTTTAGGAAGTTCTGCGTCTGAGGATATTGCAGCTTTATTGACATATTTATATTGTTTTTAAATTGGGGGTGAGCTTGAAAGAATAGGCACATAACTCTTTTTTGAATATTTTCTTTTTTTGCCTATTAAGGCCAAAAACTATTTCCAGGGAGGCTTTATGTGTATTAAGGGAAGCAGTGTGTTGAATGTAAATATTTATTTATGTGTAATTTAATCAGATTTGTAAATAATGGTGAACTTTTTAATACTTTTTTTGTTTTTATAAATGGGTTTCAAATGTTAATTTTGGTAAGTATTTCAAAGGTAATGGGTAAGGTAAACATATCTTTAGGTTTATGCACAGGTATGTTATACAGGGTATTTAAGACTTTTTAATCTCGATTCTTGCCACTGAAGATTAGATTTAATCTGGGTGTATGTTCACAAAGCAAAACTTTTGTGCATCATTCACCTGGTAACTGACTAGACATGCAAAATGAGTGTGTGAGTTAGTGTGTATGTGAATAATGGAGGTTCTGAACTCTCTTTACATATTTGTAAATGTTCCCAATATAATTCTGATGTATATGATAACCATATAATAAAAGTATTCTGGATAGAAGCATGGAATGTTTTGTTAACTGAAACCAGTTTTCTTTTCTCTATACTTCGGGAATGCGGGGCGAGTAGCACTAGAGGACATTATGTATTGACTCATAATTGCAGCACTTTGTTCAGATTAACAGAACAGAAATATGAAGCTGTTTGCCAGTAAAACTGATGGTTTCAATTAAACATGTATCTCCAAGAATCTTTTTTTTTTTCTTAAGATGTCACTATCATGCAGGCTGCCTATTTAAACAGGCAGCTTAAACACAAACTGCGAGATTGATCTCGCCAGCTTTGTTTTCTGATGAATCTGACTTTATTGTCTCTGATGACAAATATTTGCAAAGTCCCGGGGTGTGAAATCTGATGGGTCTCTCATCTGGTTTCAGCCCAGTTTTGCTGATTTGAGGAAGTTTATGGCATTTTGTAGAAAGTCCTCAGTGCTCTGTGTGGTAGTGGGGAGGCAGAATCAGAGGCATTTAATGTCTTGCATGTAAAATAAACAAACCAACCTTCCTAAAGAGAAAAGGTGGGTTGCTTCTTTTTTTCTGGTGCTTTCTAAAAAAGCAAGACCGTGGGCTTCAGCTTGTCCTTGGCATTTGGGTACCAGATCTGTCAGGTGTGTAGTTAGGGCAAGCATTAGGAATGGTGATACTGGACAATAACTGTAAGAATTTGATTCAAGTTGTGAAAGTGTTCCTTTTGCAGACGTTGAGAAGAGGTAATATGTGTGATTTCTGGGGACTTGGTTTATAAATTTTTTGTGTTCTCCTTTTTTCCTTTAAAAGACAAAGGCTGAAGGTGTGCAGGGGGGAGAAAGGGAAGCTCAAATGAATGAATATATGGGGTAAGCAGGGAGAAAGCTAGTTTTTTGAGTTGCAATCCAGTCCCCTTCTCTCCTAAAGAGGTGTGAAATTCCAGCCTTTGCATTTGTTAGGCTCATTGTAGCATTTGAGAAATAAGCACTTTGGACCATCTGTAGACACAAGCACAGCCAGGACATGTGATGTCTAACAGAACTTCTAAAATATACGAATTACACCATTCTGATATGTTTTTTATTGATTATATATATACACTATATATGTATGTAAATATATATAATGCATATTGAAATATGCTAGGTATGGGAAGAGCTTGTTTAGAGAATGCGATGCTAGAGTTCTGGTTTTTGTTGGTGTTGTTTGCCTGTTTATGCTGCTGTGTTGCTTATACAGCATATACAGTAAGATATTTTAGCTACCAGACAATGGAATTTGCTTTTTATTAACGCATAAAACCAGGCTCTGAAATAATTCCCCCTTGGGATAGGAAATAAGGATGTTTCCATTTATTTCTGTGTTCATTCAAGCAAAGCCAGTCAATTGTCTAATGTACTGACTCAGGTTCTATTTATATGTTTGGAACATTAGAAATGTTGAGTTTCCATTACCTTAATGCTTTTCCTCTACTGTATATTTTAGATGGTACATTATTTTGAGACTCAACTACCTTATAAGCTGTGTCAGTAACATGAAACAAGAACAATGTCTTCTGTTAATATGAAATAAGAAAAATGTCCTCTGCTCCATTCACTGACGAGAACAGTAAAACTCTGACCTGAACTTGTCTGGAATTATTAATCTCAAACAAAATGTTACTAAGTTAGCAACTTCATGGGAAATCTAAAATACACCAAGTTATCTGAACACACAGTTTGCTTTTTCCTGATGCTCAGGTTTTCATTCTCTTTACTGCTTTTACATAGACTGTTCCTGGGCCGGCTGAAAGTTCTGAAGTCAGACTCCTGAAGTTCCATTTTTAATTTCCTTTAAAAGTGGAATATCCAAATGACTGCCGAATCTTGTCCTTTGCCTTTCTCCCAGAATACTAATGGGTATGGCCTTTATATGAAGGAAAATTATTTTAAGCTATTGGGATTTAAAAGTAAAAATTCTGCATTTGAAATGGGTTATTTTGAGTATTGCCCTTCTGCAAAGATATTGTTTGATACATGCGCACAAAATAGCTGAATTCATGTCACTCAGTATGAAAACGTTGACCATCTCTTGCCTGGCCATTGGAGGATGCCGGGGTCTGCCTCCGGCACTGCTGGAGCCATGGCAGGCAGGAATGCTGCTTCCTTTCACCCGTGGCAGCTAAAGGCATGGCCTTTGGAATCCTCTCCCCAACAGGCAACCCAATGGATACAAATTATTAACGGCAAAGCTGATGATTATTCAAGACCCTGCCTCATGCAATCATCTGACTCCACAGCAGTGTTGCTTTCAGTTTAAAAATAGTATTTTCTCAGTGTTTGCAGCTTCAGGGAGAAATAATGATGCAAAACTAGTAATATATAAGAAAACAAGGAAAAAGAATGAACTTCTTAATGACTGATTTCAGTTAACTTCATCTTTGATTCTGTTTTTGCTTTGCTCTTCACTTATTTCATTGTTATTTACAAACAGCTCGTCTCCCCATCTCTTGGCTGCAGCCTGACTGATATCTGTTCCTCTGCTCCCTCAGACTTCTGCAATACTAATAAACCCAGCAATGCATCTTGAAATGGGTCCAGCTTGCTGTGATAGGTTGCTGTGCTTATTAGTTGTGGCCCTTCTCTATTTTTTTCCCCCCATATGAGAGATTTAGGTGCATCCTTGTAGTTATTTTGGCCTAATGGTGTGCAACCTTGGCCTTGGTGGTGGGCTTTGGCTGCCTTCTGGAACATGTTCTGCAATGAGAGCTTCGTTTTTTATTACTAAGGAAAAAAGAAATTGGGTGCTGTTAAGATTTTTGTCCCAAAACTGTTATTTCACTAGAAGAACACAAATCATAGAATAGTTAGGGTTGGAAAACACCTGAAGATCAATGAGGTTAGAACATGAGGTTAGGGCAAAGATGCCTCCCTCTCACAAAAAGCAAGTTTCGAAGCATAGTATGCTTCTGTTCATTGACATTTGCAGATTTGTATGAGGAACCTAGAGCCTGTTTTGCTGAGCACTCTGGGATCCTGTTGGGATGGTGACCCAGGCCCGGTGGTGAGCCACAGGATGCATATGGAACCATCCAAATGAGAATGGTTTCAACCCCAGCCACAGCCAGGGATAACTATGTCCTTCAAAATCTGTGTTTTCCAAACCCATTGTGGTCTGTCATAATGCTTCTGCAGTGCCTGACCATTGCTGCTGTCTGTTGCCTAACATCACACTGTCCATGTAGCGGCATGGATGACCAGCTCTGTCCAAATCACACAAGGTCTGCGTTGAAACCATATTTCTAAGAAATTGCTATATTCTGTTGTGTATTATTTGCTGCCTTTTCCCTCTTTCATTTTCACTTTCTCATGGTTATATAAGCTTTCCTGGTTTCAGATGCCATTTTGCATTCACTGGATATTCTCTAATATCTTACAAGGATGTTCCAGCTGGTTTCCATGTGCCATTGTTGTGTAAGGGCTGGCTAAAACCATTCTATTTTTCCTCTCTTCCGGCTCAACAGCCCTTTTTAACTGGTTCTTGTGAAGGCTTTGCTCACAGGCTACTACTGTTCCATGACATATTCCCTGAATATTCCATCTAATCTACCCAAAATTTAAAATTTAAATCATGCAACCATACAGGCATTTGCTCTCTGTGCCACAAACCCCAGATATTTATTCACAAATATAGCAGAAATTTCACTCTGAACCATAAACAAAATAACAGAAGTAATCTTTTAGGTGAGTTTTAGAGTTTTCATTTCCAAGGTTAATCAGCATAAAACTATAAGGGAAAAGCAGCAGTTTAAGAGGATCTGAAAGGCAGTGTTCTTCAGCTGATCACTAAATAAAAATCATTTTTTGTTAATTGAAAGAGCTCTTCAGTAACAACAGAAAGTGGTTTAAAATGATGCCAGCTCCCTTGTTATAAAACAGGGATGCTAAAGCAGAGAGAAAGGAAGTGTTTGATCGCAGCCCTCTTACAGGACAGTGCCCATGTGGGAGCCAGGTCCTCATCCTGTCCTTCCTCTTTTGCACCACAGCAGCTTCCTACAGAAAGACAAAAAAGTCCCAAACCACATGAACAGTGCAGGTTTTGGGGCATATTGAGTGCAATGCATTACTTTTGCCATTGTGTCAGGCTGCTGCACCTCTGCTTATTGCTGGAGGACCACAGACCTGAGGAAACTACAAGGGCTGAAGAAAGAGATCTGTAGCCATGTGGTGCAGCCTTGTCAGGATGATACTGAAGTCGAGCTGAGGGCTGGACTGTGAGCTGGAGCAGCTGGAGTGGAAGCACATGTGTTTTTGGCTCTGCAAGAGAAACAGTAATTAACCTCCAGGAGAGGGGTAGGGCGCATACCTGGGACCAGTAATTTTCTTCAGCTCTTGCAGCAAAATCTACCTGAGCTCATTTGTCAAGCTTCGAATCCTTAAATCTATAACTCAATTAATTAAGAATCTCTAATTACCCCAAAATGGTGCTCCGTATTTAAGGCTAAGGTGTGGTGAAACCCAGAGAAAACACAAGAGAAGCTGGAGGATGTTCAGAGCTGCGGATGCCAGGAAAACATTCAGAGATCAAGGTGCATGTAGGTGCAAAGGAAGCTGGGTGGCTCAATGTGTCAGCGAGTCCTAGCACAGGTCCTAAACTGCCAGAAGCCACTGTCCAGTATTTGGACATCTATCCTCATGAGTCCTAAAAAGCAACGACCACAGAACCTCTTAGTAGAGGGTTCTTATATTGGAGACCAAAGCCAAGTATTTAAGGCTCAATCAGGGTATTTTCTATATTCAGAAGCACATTGGGCAAGGCTCTGGTTCTTTATAACCTCAAAGAAGAAACCCCAGTGGGGACAGCACTGGAAACATCAGTACAGATGGATTCTGGCCCTCTCCTCATAAGATGAAAAAGTTCTTTCACAGTTGAGGTCTTATTAAGTTAAAAATTTATAGCTTTTTACTAGGCTGTAGCCAGTTAATGTGACTCAGGCAAAGATGTAATGCGGACAGAGGCATTACTTAGAGCTACCATTTTTGCCTCACTGCAGAGGTTCCCGTTTTCCAGAACTCACGCACAAGTTCCTAGAAGCCACAGCTGAAGCACATTCAAGAATTAGTGTATGAGGTCATTTGATGAAGTGAGGGGGATCAGCTGGGGTTTGGGCTGATTGGCTTCAGCAGTGCAGCAGACAGAAGTTCGAACCACTTCTTTCTGAGCAGTTTTGGGTTTGTGGTTCCTTCCCTAGGACTTGCCAGCACCATCTCTTCAGCAAAGGTAAGGTTTCTTCTTCCTGATAAAGGCGTGTACAGTGACTGCAGACAGGGTACATCTGCATGTGGATGAGGTCGTTGTGAAAATGTTAAAGAAGGAGAAAAATTATGCATGCTTCTATGTAAACAGTAGGGTCTCCCCTTAAGAGCCTCAAGTACTGTTTTCTGGCTCCAATGGTATGGAATCTTTGTATTGTCTGGCAAATAAAAGCCTGTACTTAGTGGCTTTGTTTGGTGGAAGATAAAAAGTTGATAAGATCCTGGAAATGCTGTTGTGAGGCACTCCTATTAGCTTCCCTGTGGAGAGTGTTTCCAGGGACTCACTCCAGAAAAACTGCTAGACTGGGGGAAGGATTCAGAGTCCTCTGTGATCTTTGTTAACATTTGAAGTAAAAATGATCTCTGTCTGGTATTCTTCAGGTCTTGTGTGATTGTGGTGTTGAAAAGCAACAGAAGTGTATCTAAGATCAGTCCTTTTTTTATATTTGCTGTGAGGTATTCAAGGCAGTGAATTGCATCAGAAAGGGAAAATGACAACGAGTCCCTTGGTGCTAACTAAAAGGGTGAGAGAAATGTGTGAAATCAATTATGGGATTTCCCTTCCATTCATTTTTCTCAGGTAACTCAAGACGTGGAAGGGAGGGGAAAGCTCTACTTTCTACTTTACGATCAGGTGTTTGCATTGCTTCAAATAGCTGCCGTCTGGGTTGGCCAGGGTTGATGTTCTCCTTTGCTGCTCTCTTGGAAACATCGATGCTTTCACTCCCCTTGGAAGCGCTTTGCCCTCTGAGCCACAATGCACAGGCAGTGTTGGACGCAGGGATGCTCTGAACCTCGTGCACATGGGGCCCTGGGCTCGCCGCGGAGGGTGGGTCATGCCCGGCACCCGTGGGTGCTGACTCACAGCAGTGGGGGCCACGTACTGAGTCACAGCCCGGCTCTGGCAGCTCCTGGCTCGCTCCAGAGGTCTCGCAGCCAGTGCAGCAGGCCCCAGCCTGCTGGGGCTGGGAGATCTAAGGAGATCACAGCCAGGGCCAGGGGTGATATGGCCGCAGGCCATCATCTTACATAAAACCCATGCATTTGCATAATGTGTTTTACAGGATTAAAACTGAAGAAACTTCTTTTCTTTTTCTTTTTTTTTTTTAAAGGGGAAAAAATAGGTGAAAGAGCTTCACACAAATGGGATATCAGAAACCTGTGGTTTCCAAAATGATTGTGTCAGTAATTGGGTTTGAAATTATTTCATGTTAAATTTGCAACTCTGTTATTGTGTACTTGGGGAAAACAACCCAGAGGTAGGACTATAAACAGAAAGTGAGTATTGGACCAGTGATGGGGAAACTCATCCCTTTTGAAGGAGCTGTTTCTTCAAACCTGTTGGGTGCCACACATAGGAGAAAACCCTCCTTTCGCAGCAGGGCTGTGGCGTAGAGAGGGTTGCCAAAGCTTGTCGAGTCACAAACCCAAGGCGTTTTTACTTTTTTAATTACAGTGGGTGACTCGGATGCTAACGCAGAGGTCAGTAAGTGGTGTATGATCTCCAGCAGCACCTTACTCGAAGACGTGGCCAGTGCTGGCTTGCTGGGAGTGGTTTCGTGCAAGGGCCGCTGCATGGATCAGTCTGCTGATGACTTGTTGCCCAGCTGTATATGTCTCTGGCACTGGGCTTACTGCCTCCCATAGGAGCTAATCCAGCACAAGTTCTTTAGTGGAAAAATATGCGGGGGGGTGGGGGGCAGAGGATAAAAACCAGGAAACTACAAGTCTTGGACATTGTCTCTGCTGTGATACATTCGGAAATGCTGGCTGGTGCTTGTGAAAGTCTGATAAATATCCCAGAGTGTAGCTGTGGCCACGGACATCATTAGCTACAGCTGCTGCTTCCAAAGAAAGTAGAGCAGAGAAATTTGCCACTTTGGAAAGGGTGGAAGGCAGGACATGTCCCTTCTGGCTGGTTGTAAATGTGGACTTGGACATTCAGTCATCTGTTTCCCTTAAAGTGGGAAACTTAGGGATACGGGGCTCCCAGGCTGTGGTAGGGCAGATGCTCAGCTCCCTCCCTGGAACAGTGTGGCCAGGTTGGGCAGCAGAGCTGGCTGGAAGTTGTTTTCAGCTGTTGCTTAAGGAACTGGCTATGATTTTAATAGCTGGTTTAATTGAACCAACCAAACCGCTTCCAGTGCAGCCCTGTCCTTGAAGGTGATGAAGAGACTTGAACGAGAGGCAGTATTAGGTTTCCCTGAGAAGCTTTGTTTTAGCAGCATCTGGTTTACTAATCCCTCGCTCAACCACTCCCTGCAAGACTCCCAGAGCTGTGGTCTTTGGCTTTTCCCTAGGACTTGGCAGTGGTGTCCATGGCTATGCCGACGTACGTGGGTGTATTCATATCTCTGAGGAGGGAAAGGCAGTGGCGGCTGCTTGCTCTGGACGCAGGATATATAAACTTGTGTCTTCTTGTTACAGTGAGCTACATCCGAAGTATCTATGGTCAGGCTGAACACATATTTAGGGCCCCTAACTGTTACCAAAATAAATAGCAATGAAATACCTAAGCACTTTGCAGATCAAGAAGACAAAGCAATAGCTACTTGCCATAGGAGAGTTTTGAAGGGTGTGAATGGGCCTGCACTGTGGTCCTGGAGTCAAAGTGCCATGAACAGGAAATCTGTACTGTCAGCGTGCATGATGTAAAGTGATTGTATGAGGAACGAGGCTTGTATCTGGTGGAAGAAAAAAATCCACTTTTTATCTATCTATCTATTTATTTGCCTCTTCTCCCTCTCCCCTTTCACATCTTGTGAAATATCACTCAAAATTACAAGTCAGAGAGGGGGAAGGAAATCTGCCATGAACCAGGGTGTCAACTTGGGGAAAAAAGGAAATAGGCATATTGAAAGAAAGGATTGTACGGAGGAGTAGGTCCATGTCTGTGCTAGAATCATAGAATAGTTAAGGTTGGAAAGGACCTTAAGATCATCCAGTTCCACCCCCCCTGCCATGGGCAGGGACACCTCCTACTAAACCATGCCACCCAAGGCTCTGTCCATCCTGGCCTTGAGCACTGCCAGGGATGGAGCATTCGCATCTTCCCTGGGCAATCCCATTCCAGTGCCTCACCACCCTTACAGGAAAGAATTTCTTCCTCATATCCAATCTAAACTTCCCCTCTTCAAGTTTGAACCCTCTACCCCTTGTCCTATCACTACAGTCCCTAATGAAGAGTCCTTCCCCAGCATCCCTATAGCCCTCTTCAGATACTGGAAGGCTGCTATGAGGTCTCCACACAGCCTTCTCTTCTCCAGGCTGAACAGCCCCAACTTTCTCAGCCTATCTTCATACAGGAGGTGCTCCAGTCCCTGATCGTTCTGCTATTATGGCTCGTTTAACTTGCAACACCCTGTATATATGTTTTTCTGCTTCTTTCATCCCATTCTGCTCTAGCTTTTATTTACCTGTCTTTTAAAGTATGTCCCTGTACAGATCCAGGATGGGCTGGTGTGATTGTACTGCTGTTAGCAGGGTGATAACGAGAAAAGCTGACTCTTCTTGTTGTTCCTACATGCAGTTCTCTAAATGCGGCCTGGATCAGTGTCTATTTAGGGGTGTTAGCACACCTTCCACCCAGGTGGAAATGGTTATTACGTGATGTGCTGGAGCTGGGAAGTTGTGGAATATCCTCTCTTGAGACTTTAATGAGCCACATTACAATAACAAGTCAAGCAAGCCAGTCTGTGCTGCTGCTGCTGGGAGTGAGAGCTGATTCCTGGAGCTGGTGGTTTGATGTCTGGCTGTTGCAAATCTCTTCCGTTGACCTTTGTGTCCTGCATTGATTTCTGAAGCTTGAAAAACCATCATATGCCGACAGATCTAGGACTGTGTCCCAAGTACTTTGCAGACAACAAAAGTTGTGGCTTCAAGCTTATCCAAAAGAAAAGTTTGAAGGAAAGAAGGTTCTTGTGTCTGCTGAAAACTCATGGAACCTGAACTGGGCAAAGAGTGGAAAGTGCTAAACTACTTTCTCACCTCTTTTTGTTTAAATTGCTACAAAAGGTGAGTGTTCCCTCTGGCATGTGCTGGCTGACCTTTACAGTACAAGGGAAAGGTGTCAAATGTACACCTTCCTCAAAGATATGTACCTAACACCCCCACCCCCCCGAGGCCCAGCCTCTCTCTCCAATCAGGGTTAACATCCAGAGCCACCAGGGAGGTAGGCAATTGCATCCCTGAGGAGGGAAGAAGCTGAGGGTAAAATGTACAACTGCTCTTCCAGGCTGTGCCTATGGCTTGCCGAAGGGAGACTTCCACAGTGTTTTCCAGCATAAGGAGCATGTGAGCATTTCTGGTGAGTCACTGCTGGCTAGAACACTGCCTGGGTTGAACCATTTTGTAAGCCTCTGTAATAGAGAGGTTATTCTTCCTGTTACTTCTCTTAGAAGCACTAACTGATTGTGACAGCGACGTTGCTGGCTGCTGCTATTAATCCAACCTTCCTGGAGATGCAAAAATTGTGCTGTATCTGGGGTGAGATGTGCAGTCAGATTAATCCCTGCTCTGTAGTGAGCTGTTCTGAGTCATGTCAAAATGCAGTAACGCTTGTGTTCAAGGGTTATGAACTGGGTAGGGATGTGACTGGGAGCCCCTTTTTTTATTGCATTCCAGTGCTGGACCACATCACCTTACGGTACAAGAGGGTCACTTGTCTTGGTACACCTCTGACTTTTCTATGCAGTCATGCATTTCTGATCCATGCTTCAACTTCCTTCCTCTTCAGTGCAGCCCTTATCCAACCCTTAGCATCTCGGCAGTTTTACCACAGGACAGCTTCTCATCCTTGGAAATGCATGCTGGGTAGAATGCTGCCTTTCTTGGGATGCTTTGTGTTAAGGGATAGAAGGAACCAGCTGGAAGCTTGTGCATTGTTCTTGCTCTCCCAGTAATGGTGGAACCAGGGCACTGTGTTCTCTGAACCATGTCCCTCCATGCTCTGTCCTTGGCTGAATGTTGTTCCCTGCCTTTGTTGGGAGATCACAGCCATATGTGCAGCAGGCTCATGTCCTGCCTCCTCTCCTCGAAGCACCGGTGCAGTTTCTCATGTGCCATGACCGGGAGCTCATTAACGGCAGCACTGCATGGGGTCTGTGGACCAGGGGCGCAGGCTGCCTGGCACAGACTGCCCCACATGTGATTATTTCCACATGTTCCCCATCAAAACAGACATTCTTTCTGCATGAGCTCCTCTTCCAGCTCTTGGCATTGAGGGTGGTCGGGATGGATGTGTGTGAGGGGAAATCTCTTGTTGCATGCCTACACGGATATGCAGCCATGTAGGCGCAGTCTGGTCTTCAGAGCAAAAAGTAGGGAGGAAGTTCTGAGATGTTCAGCTATAATTTCCCTTCCAGTCTGAGATTCTCTCATTGGAGAAACTAAAGCTTCTTGTCTGGCTTCTCAAAGTCTGTACTGCACTTGCTGTATGGGGTGTCCATGCCTGGGAGCTGGTGGTGAGGCTGCTTGTGTTGAGGAGAGCTGTGTAGTGGTTCCTTAATGCCCCCCCTGCAGCCACAGCTGAGCCTGTCACTGAAAACAGGTGTAAGAAAGGGAAAAATGCTGCTGGGAGTGAGGGGAAACGATGTGAGAAAGAGCCCTGCTATTGCTTAGGATGTGCTCAAGGCACTGGAGCCGAGATCTCCTGTGGCCCAAGAAGGACTTGGGCTGGAGCAGCTCTGCTCTGGAGCCAGACTGAGAGAGCTGGTCTGGTTCAGCCTGGAGAAGAGAAGGCTCCTTAAGGGGAGGCCTTAGAGCAGCTCCAGTGCCTAAAGGGGCTACCAGAACTCTGGTGCAGGTTGCCCAGAGAAGGTGTGGCTGCCCCATCCCTGTCTCAGTGTCCAAGGCCAGGTTGGACGGGGCTTGGAGCAACCTGGTCTAGAGGAAGGTGTCTCTGCTGGTGGCAGGGGGTGAATGGATGATATTTAAGGTCCCTTCCAACCCAAATCATTCTGGGACTCAAAAGTGTGAGTGGGAGTATTCCTGTTCCCCATGCCCTCCCTGCATCTCAGGGCGATGGGTAGGAGGTGAAGGAGTGAGGTGGAGCCTGAAAAGAAGAGGTGAGTGAGGCAGTGTTTTAATTTTGCCTTTGTTTCTCGCCATCCAAATCTATTTGGATTGGCGATACGTTAAATTAGTTTTCCCCAAATCAAGTCTGGCTTTGCTCATGACAGTCACTGGTATGGGATCTCCCTGGTTTTTATCTTGAACCATTAACTTTTTCACCTTATTTCTCTCTTGTCGAGGGGGGTGAAACAGCAGCTGGGTGGGTGGCTGGCTGGCTGCAGTCCAGAGTTAACCCACCACACTTGCACATGTTCTTTTCACCCAGGGCTTATGCAGGCCTTGATATTCTTTTTTATTATTATTATTTTTCTTTTTTAAAACCACAAACTTTCTTTTCTGTTGTAAACCTGATCTGCACAGACCACTCATACAGCAGGAGCTCACCAGATCGATTCCTTTGTCGGTAAGGAGTATTGCAGCCGAAGTGGGCTGGGTTTCAGGCTCTGGATTCCCTGGGCTATGAGGATTATGAAGGCTCACCGTAATCTCCTACAGCCTGGCTACAGATTTTCCTCAAATTTGTGAGCAACGTACTTGGAAGCTTTAGCAATAGCTAAAAGTTAGAGCTTAAAAATATAGATGTTAATTAGGACTTGCGTGTGTGCTTGTGACGGCTCCATGTGCAACTGTAAAAAACTATGCAGTGAATGCACACTACACCCCCTGCTCTGCATGCAGCAGTCTGAATAGTTGGATTCATTCTTAAGATGTGCATCAAACTCCTTCCCCTTTGCTTGGTTTTACTGTAACTGACAAAGCTGTCTGACTGTCTGACTCAAGCAATTCTGAGAAGCATTTCAGAAATCTAATGCTTAAGATTTCACTGTGGATTTTTTGGCTTCAAAGTGATTTTGTTATGTCCTCAGAGCCTGGTTAAATCCTTAGTTATAATGATTGCACACTGAAGGGTGCTGTTACATAGAAATGTGTCCCATAATGGCTTCGTTGCTGTGGAAAATCCGATGTTATTTGGTCATTCCCTACGAGTTCCCTAAGCCATCAAGACATTTGCCTCAAGGCTACAAACACAAAGCTACAGGCAAAACCCTCTGGACATAACGAGTGGGCATTTATGCAGAACTAAAAACTGGAACAGCTGAGCAGTAGATCTATGAATAGCAAGCATGCCTCTAAGCACAAAAGACATCATTCTGGAATAAAGGGGTTTATAATGGTTCTGACATCTCGTATGTCAGGATCATGCTACGTTGTTGTAACTTATTTTTTATGTTTATTTGTTTGAATCACTTTCCTTAAGTAATTAAAGGGTGTGAAGGAAACCCTATAGCTTCGGTAAGAACAAAAATTGGGCAACTGGCACTTCTGGCAAGATCCATCGTTTCTATCATGCTTGCTAGGGAACAAGCTTATTGCTCCTGTGCTGTTTGTATCCCCAGTTCCACCCTTCAGGATTTCTCAGGGGTTTCTCTTGTATCAGCAGCTCTAAAAGGCTTTAACCTAATGTTAGTTGAGAAGTGTCTTCTGATGGAAATGTAAAGGTTGGACTAAGCATAAACTACAGGGTAAGGGAGTCAGGCAATACGAAGGAGGGTAACAAAATTCAGAGCGACTTGGATCAACAGGGAGCTGGAGGAACTTAACGTTGGGAAATGTACTGCAGCGAGATCACAAGCCTTTGCGAATCATTTATAGGCACTTCTGACTTCATGGCAAGCATAAGATGGAAAAGGATGTGCAGCTCTTACACCAGGAGCATAATGAAAACCCAGATTAGAAATTGTACCAGGAGTTAGAATATAGAAATAGCCTAGAGGAAAAATGACAGGGGAAAAAGGAATGTAAGAACACACAGGGATGATAAACTCATGTCCTATGTGTCTACACCCCCATGTATCTGATCTTTTTTTTGAGACATTATTGATTTCCAAGGTAGCATGGGTTTCTTTGGGGGGATTTTGGTTTAATTTCCAGCTCTCATGCCAACATACTGGGGGAGGGGCTGAGCAGCTCTCTGTGACTGGGAAAATGTAGAAGTTCAAACATGTTTTGCAATCCTTACAAAGTAGTTTGGGCCTTGCAAAACCATCGGCTGTAGATATGAGGAAAGCCCTAGTACTGTGAAGTTCCTACTGGGAAACATGGCAGAGGGATTAGGCACTAATCTCTGACCTGAGAAGATGTGATGAATGCCTACACTGCAGACTGCAGTGTAGCACAGAGATACCCAAGCTGGTTGTGACTAGCTTATTTGGCAGAATAATCTAGCTCTGCACTTTGGGGTATGGGAAGCAAATTTCCCTTCCACCAGCAGATTACATTAACACATGCAGACACCAATGCTAGAGAGTCCAGAAAGTATCTTGGCAGAGAAGTGCAGCCTACAATCCAGCTGTGCACCTTGTTTCCTCGTGTCCAAGTGTCTTGCATGGCCACAAGGAATTTATTTTTTCTTTTGGCATATGCTGTTATCTTTGAAAACATGATATCATGCTTATCCTCAAGAGTGGTAGACTCTGAACTGAAAGATACTCGGATACGGAAGGATGTTACTTAGGTTGCTTACAAAGGCTAAGGGATTAATTTAATTATCCCCCCATATTCTTCCTCACAGCTATTAGAAGCAGATTTTCCTGCCTGGGAAAAGACTTCCGAGGCCCTGTCAGGAGAATGACAGTTCTGCCCTGTCAGTGGCAGCTCTGTGGCCACTCTTGTGAGACTAATGTGTAGAGCATCATGGAAGAACAGGGGTGGAAACATTTCAATTTATAAAATGCTGATTTAAAACCAAGGATTTCTATTTGGTCAGAACGATATTGGCTGCAGTTGTATGAAGGCAAGATGTGTTGGTAACATGTCCCTGGTGTGTACTGCAGAGAATGGTTTTGCTACACCAAGTGTGGTAGTCTGGTCATGGAGTCAGATTTTGTTTTGCTGTGTGTGTGTGCCAATTGAATTTCAGTGAAAGATTTTCATTTTTCCCTGGAAAGCATCTTCTACTGTTGCATATTTTAGTAGCATCTCTGTCTGTGACTGAGTGTTTGGCAGAGAAGAGATGATTTGGCAAAGAGGGATTTTGGCTGATAGGAGACTGAAATCTACTTCAGTTATTTGGATGTTTAGTCCTTTGTGTATTTTTGGCTGCTAAACGTATATCCTGTTATAAAGTGAAAATAGGGCATTATAATACCTATATCTTTGCATACCAACAAGTGAATGCTAAATATGAGATGTGTAGTGATAGCAAAACTAGAAAGACTAAGACTTGTGCATGCTGGAGGTCCTTTCTCTTCCACCATTGGTCGCCCAGCACACAGGAGAGACAGAGAGGCTAGGTAGTCATCTGCTGCTGCTGGTGTGTGTCGTCCATCACTAGAGGCCCCTCAAAAGCAGCTGAAGAAAATGCAAGAGAGTAAATTCCTTCAGGTTTGTGATCAGAGAAGAG
The DNA here is from genome assembly GCA_017639245.1 of Myiopsitta monachus. Taxonomy (NCBI): domain Eukaryota; kingdom Metazoa; phylum Chordata; class Aves; order Psittaciformes; family Psittacidae; genus Myiopsitta; species Myiopsitta monachus. The sequence continues at coordinate 31,917,263 of CM029928.1, read as the reverse complement.
GGAATGTAGTTTGGTCTCTGATCCCGTATCTACACCAGGTATCTCTTGACACCTGACTGCTTTTACCCCTTCAAGCCAGGTTATGAGCAAGTGCCCTAGAAGCTGCTATCTCCTTTGCTTGGAAGGACGCAACAGTTGCTCATGTCCCATGTAAAGAAACTCTTCCAAGCAGTTAAAGAATTCTGCTGTTCACAAAAATCTCCCTGATCAACACTGGTGTACAAACTGCATAATAACAAAGTAGCTTGAACAATACTGCAAGCTTATTTGCTTTGTGATTTGTGGTTGGATCATTGCGTTTCAGCGTTTACCAATGAAAGGAAATTACTAACAAGACACTGGTATTTACATTAATTGTGGCTTTGGGGAGATAGTCCAAAGAAAATTATGTTAAAACCAGTTATTATGTGTCTCCCTAACAATTAGAATGAAACCCAAAGTTTATAAAACAAAAGTTGATCTCAAACAGATTTTAGCTGCTACTTGATATTTTTTCTTCCTAGAGGTTGGGGGGGGGGGGGAATTTTCCCCCTCTTTTCCTTTTTTTTTTCCCCCCCTTTTATTTTCTTTTTTCTTCCCCCTTTTTTTCAACCACTTTCTAGTAACAGTGTAAAGAACATGGCTTGAAAGATGACATGTATGCCACTGCAAGAGAAACTCCTTATTTACACTGAGCAGGATCTCACCTACCAAGGAGGCTTAGTGGAGTGGGTCAGTTTTGACAAAGCACATACTAAATGGCAGGGTTTACTCAGGTAAAGCTGTTGACTTTCATTGTTTTTGTTTCACCTCAAAACAGTCTTGTGCAGCTCTGTAGCTTAAACAGAGGTTTGGCTCCAAAATCTTCAAGGTACTCCAAGCACCTTTCATGTATGTCCCAGTAGATAGTCTCGTGAGTGTCCTAAGAAGTATGCTTCTATTTCACCTTGAACTATTCCTGGACACTAATTCAATGCTTTTTATAATGTTAGATGTATGATGAAAAGTAATTTAAGGTTTCTTAGGATGACTCACTTGCCAGCATAGCTGCTCCAAGAAATAAACACAGATGTGAGATTTAAATTCTTTTTTGGCATAAAACTGCTGCCAGGACTCTTTATGCTGTAAACCACAAACTATGCCCAATGGAGACTAGCAACACTATTCTTTTTTTAGCTTCAGTTAATCAGGTAGCTTCTGACTTCACAGGTGAGCATGGATTCATGCACCTTGTTCTTTCACTAGGTGGTGGTGCTGTTTGTGCATCCTACTAATGGTGGGGTTTGTTTCATCAAATTCTAGATATCCAACCTGAGCTTCTTATGCAGGCTCCGTTCAAAGTGAAGAAATATAGTCATTTCTGAAGAGTGATCCATCTGACTTGTTGTCAATGTCTGGTTTAGGGGCATGACTAGAGTAAGATGAAATTAAGTCCTTCCCAAAAAATTCTTCTGTAAGAAGGGGGATTGTGGATGCTGTGGGGAGGCAGTCTGGGCTTCCTTTCCTTGGATGACCCCGTTACTAGACTATGCTTACATCACTCCACAAGTCCTCAGCAGACACAGGCACAGGAATGTGTGTTCCGACACATGCCTGCACGGGGCAGGCACACAGACATGTTCATGTTGACCTTGCTTTGAGGTTATTCTACTCACCCCTTCGCTCATCGGAGTCAAAATGGACAGCACATCTTTGATATATGTCTGTCCACCAAAAGGCTGCAGACTAAAAGTGTAACTGGTTTTAATTATTGAGGCTTAATTTAGGTCTTAATGTTTATAGGATAATTGTTTCTTTTTTAATATAATTTAAACTTCGCAATACAAGAAACAGGCCTGAACCTGCGGATGGAGTGCTGGAAACTGTCTAAGAAGATTAAGGTCTCTTAATTGATTTCACATAAGCAGGTGTGACTGAATTCATCAGAAGAAGGTTAAGACTAAATGTATTCTGCTAATTATGCAGAAATTGCCACAGTGCGTTCTCAGTTGAGCAATTGCCTTCCCTTTGCAGGTGGGATCATTCCTCAGCTGTATGTCAAATGGGAAAATTGACATTTCCTGAGCAAAGGAACCAACCTGTCATACCCAGTACTTGATTTTGAAATATTTTGCTTTGTAGATACATTGGCAGGCTGGATTTGGCAGCAGGAGATGGGAATCTCCCTTGCGTGCTGTGCTGTGACTATAGTGTGGGAGGACAGGTATCGAAGCAGGGCTTTGTCATTTGCTAAACTTCAGGAATCTGCATTGAGGAAAATTCCTGTTTAGGAGAACTGAGGGAGTAACTGTTTAATACATTTGCTTCTTGCTGTTGATGCTTGCGTATATGACCTCTTAAGGACATTTTTTTTTTTGTTTAAACTTATCTCTGGGCTTTGGAAATGCATAGCATGGACAATGTATCAGCACACAGGACACCCTTTGTCTTGGATTTCAAAATAGTAAGTGGAGTGTATAACTCCTCATGCAGCTGACAAACATGCTTATTTGTTCTGCTTACTCTGCACTCTTTATCATCTGTCTTCCTAATCTTGCATCTCAGAATCGATGTTGTTGGATATAGCTCTAGAAAGGACAAAAGCTCTGCTTTTGAGATGTTCATCTCAAAGACCACCTAGGTGTGACAATAAATTGCATGACAAGATACAAGTATCACAGCGCCATCATGAAGGCCCTGTAATTACTCGGTGGTGCTCCTAACAATACCATTTGCTGATGAAATAGCTCTTTCAGTCTCCAAATTGATGGATGACTGGTGCTTAAGGTGTGCTTTCAGAGGCAAATTTGCATGTGGATGGTGATCTAAAATTAGTTTAGTTGCTTAAATCACTATTTTGTAATTGCATAGATATTGTCTGTAACATTGAAAATTAATCTAGAAAATCATATCCTACTTGTATTAGTGTTCTTGTTTGTTATTTGTTTCTTCGGTTTTTTTTTTTTAAGTTTGGGCCCCAAATGCGGACTTAAATCAATGATTGGTAACTGATGACTCAGTAGCACTCTGCTCATGTGTTTTACTCAAGTTAAAGTGAGTAACTACTAGGTAATAAGTGAAAAGTTAATGTGTTATGTGCTATATTTAGAACAAACAAACTGCATCTTTACAGAACCCTTGGAAATCATCTTCGAAGTGCAAATGCACAGTTTTATCTTTATTAGAAAAGGTATTCACCTTCCATTCAGCTTTACAGCTCCATTTTTGGAGACAGTGCTCTCTGAAGTACACATCTTATTCTTAGGTGCATCCCAGCAGGAAAACCTGTCTGCGTCTACATTCTGACAAAGAGATGCAATGGCTGTACTTCCACCTGCTGAATATGAATTGACACTATGCTGTTACCAAAAGAAAAAAGTTAAACACTCTAAAGGGACTAAACCATGCAGAAGAGATCAGAGATAATCTTTGACTTCTTGTTGGTAGTGGTAAAGGACTAGTAGATAGACTATATCCAGACTTAGGCACAGTGTTTTTGGAAAGATATGGACCAGATGAAAAGTGCCTGGAGAGGAAGGAAAGAAAAAAAAGATAGGAAATTTGGGAAGAAGACTTTACAAGAAAAGATTGAAGTTGGGGTTGCTTTGCTTGCAAGCGAGTGTCATAAACCTTCAAAAAGAAGGAAGAGAATTTGTTGATTGTATCCATTCACCCACAAGAAGTAATTTTTTTGAACATAAAGCTAGAGGTCAGAAAAACAGCTTTAGCAGTATGAGGATATTTGTAATAGGTTGTGAGTTTCAGCTGAGGGAGAAATTAGACAAACTGTCGGTCTGGAATGGAGAGGGAATAGCTGGAAGATGGCTTCAGATCCCTCCCAGCCCTGTTGTTTGGATTTTGTGATTATATATTTTTTTAATGACTGCTGTAAGCACTTCTGCACCACGAGTTAGAATAAGTCATTTTAGAAGGCTGTAACTTCGGTTACTGAAAAACCTTATTCCAAGCAAGCCTGTCAGCTTAATATTTCTGTTCCAGATCACAAGCTTTTTTTCTACAGAAACATTTTGCTTGAAATGAAACATGGTCAGGAAATTCTTCATCAGTTCCCCACCCACTTCTCCAGGATACTACCTACTGATGAAATAAGAAACATTTCACAGAACAGGCTGTCCTGAAGGAGAGAAGAAAAGAAATCTTGATTTATACTGATATCGAAGTAAATAATATAGTCTGGGTGTCGCTCAAATGTGACTTTATTTTGCAAATAGAAAACCTGTTTCTAGCAATTTTCGTTTCAAACACCTTATTCAGGTGAGTTTTGGCTGTTCTTCACAGAAACTCTTTTCTCTGTACATTCAGGCTTCATTTGATTTCTGAAGGGTATGAGCATCCCAATTCCTTTGCTCCTCAGGAAATCCAAACTGTACATTAATCGAGACAGTCAAGACATGGCTGAAAGTGGGTATTAACAGGATTTAAGCATACACCTTAAAATATTTAGATAAATTAGGCACTTTGTATTTATTTGCTGCCTAACACAAAACTCATTTGATTTTATCCAATAAAGATCATTTAGGCTCCCACTTCCCTACTTGTGTGCTGACAATTGATGAAACTTTAAAATTGGAAACTGCTCCATCATCATTTTAAGCAGGAAGGCAGTTGTGTGAAGGCGGTTTGGAGTGATAGGCACCTTTTGTCAAACTGAAGCATGCTGCTGCATGGTAGCGTATGCAAAAGAGGTACATGTTTACTTATTCGAATGCAAACCAGTTGTAGGCAAAACATCTTCAAGGCATGGCTAGAAAGGGGGAAATGATTGATTGAAACAGGTTTCCAGGTGATTTATCTAATCCAAAGTTATTTTCTACATCCTCTTCAATTGATGAAAAAGCAACACAAAATGCTGAAACCATTTTGCTCTCTGAAATGTGAGGTTCTACAGGAATTACTGGTACTTTTTGGTTGTTGGAAGCACTTAGCTCTTGGCCCCCTGCCTCATAATACAGCCCAGGCTGGTACAAGCAGTTCTGCAAAACATATAATTTTACTTCACTTGTTTTAATACTCAGGAAACATATACTTCTAAACTGATCTCTGCTGTGCAATTACGTGTGTTTTGATGGAAATGCTTTTTTTTAATTACTTTCATTCCCATAATGACACCAGCTAGACTGTTCTATTAGTAAGCAAAATCATTGCATTCTCTTGTCAGGCTGCTTAGCTTTCAAAATCCAATTTTGGTTCTATTAAGAAACCAGATCAGAACTGATTATTTTAAAAAGTAAAACAAAAAAGTTCCTCAGCTTCGGGGAAATTAGATCTACAACCAAGCTCTCTTTTCAGGTCAGTTACAGTTTGATGGATAAATATACACAAATGTTTCCATTTAAAACAAAACAAAAAGATGTCTGAATCCCGAGTCTGTGGCTTCCTATTTATTTTCTTGCGCTGGTGTAGTAATGGTGAATGGAGCAAAAATCCTCTCGCTGTGTGTGGTAAAGAAGACTGCAAATAATAGGTTAAAATTGTAGGTGAGACAGGATACTCATGGTGCTTAATAAAACATGATTTATTTCAAGTGGCTTGTGAAAGAATAGGAAGAATCAGGGCTGGATTTTGAAATTTCAGGGTCATAAATATTATCACAGGCACTTCTGCTCTTTGTTGGAAGAACCATGAAAACCACTGAGTGTTTGGGGGCAGCTGGCTGTAGAAATGCAGGAATTTAGAGGTGGGGTATGTGTTAGTCGTTCCGTGGGAATGTCACTGGAGATTGAGATATTATTGTGTAAATGAAACATCAGGTATTCATTTTCCACATAGGAGATTCAGTAATTACTGCACTCACACGGCAGATGACAGCTGTTTTCATTCTGATGAAAAGAGCCCTAAATTAAAACCCTGTTGCTTTGCATAGATCCCTGTCAGAAACAAATGTTAATTTTCTTGGTTGGTCAGCCTCCTTCCTCGAGTCCTCTGACAGGTACAAATAAGGACCAGACCCTGATTTCTCCTTTCTTTGGTGTGCCCTTGCATGTTGACAGTTTTGCAGCTGAGAGAGTAAATCCACGATTAAATCTTGCTAGATGTGTGCATATACCTGGCGTTCATACTTAGCGAACACTGGGGCGTTTTCATACGTGCAAAGACTGAAAACTCTCTAAATCTTCTGTTTTGTTTGCTTTTGTAAAATGCAGTGCATTTGTAGGAAGAGAAAAAGAGTAAATAGCATAAACATAGAGTAACAGGATAAACTCTTAGCACAGGTGTCTGCATAGACAGAGCAGGGTCTGTCTGAGAAGCAGGCACCTTGCCCAGCTTTCTGGGTGCAGAATGGAGTGGCTCGCATGGATTAACTTGGTGACATCTGGGTAATACGCATTCCAAATGCGGAGGTGCTTATCTGTACACCCTTGTTTTCTTTAGAAACCTTTCCCAATTATAGGAGATTAAAACCTTTAATATGTCATTATTTCAGGCCGGATGTCAACTGTCGAGCGCTGCCATGCTCCTCAGATAACGAGTCCAAAGAGGGGACTCGTTGAAAAGGCACGTTTGACATACAGATTAACTGCTGCCCCTTAGCTCCTTATGCAGGAGGAGTTTAGGATATATGGGAAAGCCCTGACATGCACCCACCCTGTGAAGGGATGGGGGGGGCCTGAGTGACTGGCAAAGCTAAGGGCTTCTCTGTGCTGCTTTAATCACTGATACACGAACATCCCACCACTGTTATAGTATATAACATATATATATATTCAAAATGCCACGTATTTTGTACAGTAAATGAATTTTGTGCAGTAAATACATCTAATGATACATAGCATTCACTCTTGATTTCTGTACAATTAAGAACCCAGTGGTATGATATACAGCAGCAGAAGTCTGTCGCTGTTACATTTAATTGGAATAACCTCAGTTTTACAAGAACAAAAATCGGGGCTCCAAGAACACTATTTCATGTCTATTTTTATTAACACACCCTTCTTCCTACCCCCACATTTTATTGTAGTTGCTGCTGATTTCCTTCCAAAGGCGCAGCATAAAAAGAACTTGGATGAGGAAGGATAGATGGAAGGGTGAAGCCTTGGATTCTGTATGGGTTCTGAGGGCCCTTGATCTGTGCAAGTTAATTAGGATGCAGCTTGAAGGGCAGAAGAGAGACATGAAGCACTCAAAGGTCCTGGGGTTGTTTGGGGAAAATTTGGATCTGCTTTGGGTTCCTAACTTCAACCCCATACTGGAAATTGTTCATAGAGCAAATGAAAGTCACTGAATTGGCCCCCAGAAACAAAGCAATTGGATCAATTTAAGAATAGTAACAAAGATTCTTTATTTTTTTTAAGGCAATGATAAATCATCTTTTTAGAATAATACATTGCATGTCCCAAAGCAGAACAGCAACAATAAAAGCTCTCTTGAGCAGATATTGCAAAAGAAACTTCAGATGCAGTCAAGCCCTCTGTCTGTTAAAGATGTTTTGCTGCAAACTGTAACTTTTCTGCAACATTAAAGTGGCCTAGGAGTAAATGAACCAGACTTCTGGTTTTCTGAGGCAGAGAATGTCTCCATGGGATTTTATAGATGAAAATGTTTTGATGCTTAACAGCATTATGATTTCTTTTTTTATTTGGTATTTTTTCCCCCTTCTGTCTGAAGCTGCAAGGAGAGTGTGAATATTGCCTGCGGGTGACATTATTTCAGTCCCTGTATCATTTGCATGCACTAAGTCTTTGGAGTTTCCATGTTGCATAGATTCTCCTTGTCTACCTGGCCAAGAAAGGAAATGTGAGTTTAATAGTTTTTGTGCTTTTAAAAGCTGGTTGGGCTGGAGATGAATGTCTTAGCTCTGAGGACATACAGCTTGTGAGAATCTCTTCTGGGAAGTGATGGCGTGTTGGTGCCTTTTAGCTCAAATGCGGGGCTGAAGCTTGAAGCCAGTTTGGATTTCCAAGACTGCCAGAAGCCTTCCCCCCCAAACCCATTGCTCTCCTTCAGGTGTATGAAACAAGTTAGGGCTCTCTCCAAATAGATGCACACACAACTCTCTTAATCAGGCAGCTGTCTTTATTTCATTTCTCTTCATGGCTGAGTAGTTTGCACGCTTTGAGATGGGTGGTGAGGTGAGAGGAGGCCTGCGCTCGCATAAGGGATCCTCCACGCTCACTGCTGGCCTGGCTGTGATGGGAAAGTCTTGTGGAGAAGGACACACTGTGCTGCCGCCTCTCTTCGCCAGGCTGTGCCTCAGACCCTTGTGCAAACAGTTACAGCGCTGGGGTTTGTGAATATTCCAACTTCACAGTTTCCTGAGTACTTCTGCCATTTATTTATTCCTGCCTTTTATTTCCATTACTAGAAGTGCAGACACAGAACTGAGGCTTTACAGAAAGTTCAAGCCAATACTTGCCATCTTTTTTTGAGAGATTTTCACAGCTCTAATATTCCAACACTGCTTTTGCTAATTAAGTTTTCTTAATTATATGATTTGCAAGATTAAAAGGCCACTGCCAATATAAACCACATATTGCCCCTAAACTGTTAGATTATTAAATTGAATTTTTAAATTAATTTCTGCTTGCCATGATTTGTATTCTGTTTGTTCTGTGCTATTTTAAGCTTGGATAATAAATATCATGTCTCATATTCATTTGTGGACAATTCCAAGTTTTCAGTGCTACAGGGTAAAGGTTTGTAAGGCAACAGCACAATTTTTTGTTTTGCTTTAAAGAATAGTTTTCTTAATTCTAGTCATCTCATGCTTTACAGAAGATTTATTTTTAAACAAAATAGAAAACTGGGCTAAATATAAGTTGACAGCATCTCTTGAAATGATATTCTTGTTTGTGACAGTGTAGAGGAGAGGCACAAAAAGTCAGAGGTCATTTTTTATATCCAGTAGATTCTCATATGCAAGAATGTCTGGATGTGTAAAGTGTCTGTATGAGACTGAGTCATCTCTTCTTCTCTGATGGGATTTCTCAGGGCTATTGCTGTAAAAACTGCTTTTGATAAGAACATCTCCCTGGGAATGTTTTACAACCCTGGCATGTCTTACTTGAGCACCTAGATCCCTGATGATGGCCACAGCTTGTCACAGAATGCAGGTGGATGACCAGACATGGCAAACAAGGTCATGGAGCAAAAGCAGGATCTAAGCCACCACTGTGGGTTAGCAGGGAAGCTGCGTGCAGGCCAGGCTTACACCAGTTAGATGGAGGTGGCAGAACTGTACTAGTGTAGGAATAGCACCTATGTGACTTAGCCAGCTGCTGTGAGCTGCTATGCTGGGCAGGGTCTGGGGTGCTTGATGGAGGGCACGTCTGGGACGTGTGGGAGCAGTGAAGTTACAGCCACAGGAGTCTGAGAGAGCAAAAGGCACTTTGGTAGTTCTGGTTCATTGGGTTCATCTGGTTCATTCCTTGAGTCAACTCTTGCAATTCCTACTGGAAATAAACCCTTTGTTCCGGTGAAGGAGCTTGAAAACTCAATTGTGCTTGTGGGTCTGTTTTTAAGGGTAATAGGCTCTATAGGTGATACGCCAATGTAGTTTGGGAACGGCTGGTGATTTGACGCTGAGTGTCCATATCCCAGGGATGCAGTAAGCAGCTGTGCAGGGCACATGCAGAGCCTGCTGGATGGAAGCGTCACGGCTCAAACTTGGCCATCTCCACTCTGAACATTAAATTGCTTGTTGTGATGTGGAAGGGAAAGCCACAGGGAGATGTCAGGAGTAAAGTGAAGTGTTGTCTTCAGATGTACAGTAGTTTCATGATGATACAAAATCTTTGTTTAAAGCAATGGTGATTAGGTAAAGAGCACAATGTATTAATGTAATTTCAGTTTGTGCTCCTGCATGCTTGCTATCTTAGGCAAACTGAGAGCAGCACACTACTTCATGGTGAGCAGAAACTTGCAGTAAGAGCTAATTGTTAGGTTGTTGTGCAATGAAGGGTGAAACTCTTTGCAAAGTTGCTTGTTATTATTTTTTGCCTAAATTTTAAATACTGTGGGCCAACACTATGACGTGCTATAAGGAGCTATACCAGATTATCAAGTGGTTAAATTCATGTAATGAACTCAGCTGCTCTTATGCTACAGAATTCATAGAATCATAGAATGGTTTGAGTTGTAAGGAACCTTGAAGCTCATCCAACTCCAGGCCTCTGCCGTGTTCAGGGACACCTTCCACTAGAGCAGGTTGCTCCAAGCCCCATCCAACTTGGCCTTGAACGCTGCCAGGGATGGGGCAGCCTCAGCTGCCAGGGCCTCACTACCCTCACAGGGAAGAGCTTCTGCCTAAAAGCTCATCTCAGTCTTCCCCTCTGGCAGCTTAAAGCCATTCCCCTTGTCCTGTCCATGCAGGCCCTTGTCCAAAGCCCCTCTCCAGGTTTCTTGTACACCTTTCAGGAGCTGGAGCTGCTCTAAGGTCTCCCCTTCAGGAGCCTTCTCTTCTCCAGGCTGACCCAGCCCAGCTCTCGCAGCCTCGCTCGAAAGCAGAGCTGCTCCAGCCCTCGCAGCATCTCTGTGGCCTCCTCTGGACTCTCTCCAACGGCTCCATGTCTCTCTTGTGCTGTTGCCCCAGAGCTGATCAGGACTGTAGAGGGGGTCTCCACAGAGCAGAGAGGGAGAATCCCTTCCATGACCTTCTGCTCATGCTCTGGGGATGCAGCCCAGGGTACAGTTGGCTTTTTGGATTACAAATGCACACTGCTGGGTTGTGTTGAACTGCTTCTTATTTCCAGGCAATGGTAGTAAGAAAATACTCATTTCATGATCTAATAAATAGCTTATGTGATTATTAATTACATTTATTTTTTCTGATCTATAAAATGTAGACCCTGTTCTGCATCCAGGTTAAAACAGGCAGACCTTAGCACCCACTGATTCTGGTAGATGCTCTTGCAGGTGCAAAGGACTGCTTGCAAGGGTAAGCAGTAGGACCAAGGCCAATATACTCTTCTTGTCTAAAATGCAGATGCCTTTTGAGGAGAGCTGAAATCTGTGTTTAAACAGCAACAGGAGCACTGAAGAAAGAAAAATGTGGAACAGGAGAAAGTAACTCCTAACAGCAACTAATTGTTTTGGCAGGGTTGGTTTTGGCATGTGAGGATATTGATTTTTGAATTCATGGGGGAAAACTAAGATTCTGGAAACTTACTGCTGAGGATGGATTTTTAAGGGAATACAAGGTTCCTGATTATTTTGTCTCCTATATAAAGTAAAACTGAATATTTTAAACAAAATGTGTTGTGCATGTTCACATGGTCTCAGATATTGGGGAAGGAAGATTTCCTTGAAATAAACTGCTCAATGTTTTTGGCATCTGACAAGAGCAAGATGTATTTAACAAAAGGTTGAAATGGTGGCATTGGGGAGCATGGAGAGAAGCTTCTTTTCAATTCATGACTTTCTGGTGTGAGCACATGCAGAGGGATGATGGTGCAGACATGCCATTGGCTTTAGACACTGTCTTGATAAGGACCTTTCTCAGAGCCAAGATCGAGTCCCTTTCAGAAAGCTGCCTCTGTTATGCTGCTGTTCCAGTTTATGACTTTTTTTTCCACTGCAAAAGATGTTGGATTGAGGGATTGTCCTGATGATCTGTTCAGTGTTCCAAAGGGGCTGATTAATCTGAAAAACCCAACAAGACAGCTGAAACCGCTGCCAAGAACTGTCATCCGCTCTGCGCTCTCAACTGCCAGCTTTCTGTGCTTTTGCTGCAGAGACAGGTCCACTCTTAAAGACGCAGCTTGACATTTCCTGGTACAGCAGCAACAGGGTAAACAATGGGGGAGTGATTTAGGGGTCTATGAGTTTTCCCTTTATTCTGTTGCACGTGAGTACTGTTCGTTATCTCCTGTGGTAGCACAAAGCTCAGTATTGCTATTAATTCTTGTCTGTTGAATGCAATTAATCTAGTAGCAGATAGGATGGAAATCCTCTGGAGGGGAAGGTGGCCCTTGATGGTCAACCAGGTGGAGTTTGTATGTCTCGTTGTTGGTGTATCTTGGCATCACTGTTTCCTGGCAGTGAGAAAGGTGAATTAGCCCTGAGCTGGACTTCCTACATACTCAAAGCAGTTAATACTAATGCTATATTCCTGTTGTGCAGGGCACTATGAATGCTGATGTTAAGCAAGAGGAAAAGAGGCTCTTTGGTCTTTGCAGGGAGAGATTTTGGAGCTCTGGGATGGTGGCATTGCTGTCCCTCGCCTGACCCACCCGCTGTGTTAATGCAGGAGAGGGTGAGCCTCTGTCCCCCTCTTGTGGCTAGTGCACAGAGGGATTGAAGGCAGGAGTGCAGATGGCAGGAGGCCTCCAGCCCACAGTGGAGTTGGGACACCTCCACACCAAGGTTTTCTGACGCCAGGCCCGAGTGCCTCACTGTGACTCCCGAAGGACGTGCTTCAGCTGTGGAAGCCTATGTCAAAAGGAAAACATAATGTAAAAGAAAACTGGATAACTGCAATCGAAAGCTTGAGGGGGTGTTTAATGGGGCCATTAATAAATGACTCAGGCAGCCAATGGGACATAGCCTTTGGTCTGATGCCTTGCAGTGCTCCAGAGGCACACTGTAATGAGCACATAAAACGTGCCCCATCAAGCCTTAGTGCTTTAGCACAAAGCACTCCTGAATTTAATGTACAGTGGATGGCAAAGTGGTGCCTTTAGTAAACATCTGGGACAGCCAGAGCTGAGAGAACCTTATTAGGGGGTGTTTTTTTCTTTAATGGGGAAATTTTCAACTATTTTCAGAACTTCTAAGAATACAAAAGTGTTCTGAGTAAAGGAGAGGAGCAACCTTCTGAACTTTAACTTGTCAGCAAACCTCTGTGTTAACCCCCACCAAATGCAAATGGAGAAAGGTGCAAATGTCTCCAAGAACATTTTGCTGTGTTAGCAATATATTTTGATTCTGGATACAGCTATGAAAAACAGTGCTCTGTAATAGCAATCATTACTGTTCTAGATCCTCAGATAGTATAGTGCAGGGTGCTAAGGAAGCCCCTAACTGAAGATTAGATTTGATTAAATACACTCCCAGCAAACTTTCTCAGTTGTGCCAATTAGCTTGGAAACGTGGCAGTGTTTTATTGCTTTAGGAATGAATGGTACTTACTGGCTTCTTATATAACAGTTTGACTTCCTCATCCAGTCAGAAAATTGAGCATCTGTCAGACCATCAACCCATAAATGTCTTCATTAGATCTGATAAGCAGACCATGGAGAGCCAGAAAGTTGGAAGGTACCACCCTTCTGCCTGCAGGGCTGGACTCACATAACAGGCTTAAAAAGTAGGAGCTATGTAAAGTGGGGAGAAACCCTCTGGGTGAGCAATACAGAAGAGCTGCTCTGAGAAGTGCCCAGATGCAGCACTGAAATAACCTCTCTTAGGGCCATAAGAGACCCTTCCCCATCCTTGCTACCAAACAGAACCTTGGCAAGTAACTGGTTCAGGAAGCTGTCCCCAAACAAATTCTTGGGTGTGATCCCAACGTAGTTGGGCTTGAGCCTGCTGACAGCTGAGATCCCTCTGCAAAGCACAGGTTGCTGTAGATTTGGAAGAGCTCTGTGACCCAAAGACTGGTTTTTGTGCCAGACGGAGTGGTGCTTGCTGGAGGCTGTCTTGCTGAGCCCTCCTGTGGCTTTACCACTAAGTATTCTGCTCCTGCTTTTGTGGTCCTGCACAAAGAATCTGCATGACAAGCCAAGATCATCACCCGCAAAAATGTTGCTTCTCCTGGTGAAGTTTTGAGACTATCAGAGCATCCCTCACCTTGGGGTGGTTGTAGAGGCCTTCCGCCTGACCTCAGTACAATAAAGACTGTGGAACTGTTAACAGAGATGTTGATGAGATTACAGTAGAACATAGAAGTCCTTAATCACACAGGGATGCATGGATCTTTTATTTCCACTGAAAGAACTGACAAGAAGACACAGGCAGATGAGCTTTTTGTCTGAGTCTTCCTTCAAAGAGAGAAATTCTTTTTTTATCTTCCACAAACTCCTACCTTACTCTGTGCTGTGATAAGTCTTCCCCTTTAAATAAAGCTGCTGCTGTTGCACAACCTTTGGTCTTGCAAAATGCAAAGCCATCTGTTACAACCTCAATTATAGGTTAGAAGAGACAGAAACGTATTTGACAGACTGCAACAGCAGGATTTACCTTCATTGTATGTCGGAGTGAACAGAGAGACAACCTTTACAGCAGAGGCCAGGTCAAGAACGAAGAGTTTTGTCTATCAAAGTAAACTGAAGAGTGGGAAAACAATAGAAGACAGCTATTTAGTTCATACCTAACTTCTAAATGAAGTCAGAACTGATACATATAGCTACATATCTCTGTGTGTATAGTGCTATGTACACGCCTTCTTTTCCCTCCCTTCCCCCTTTTTCTTATTTTTTGAAAATATTAAGTGGTGCTCTGCCTTTTGAGAATCCATGCCCTTGTGAAAGAAAACTCAGAGCAGTGGTAGCCACTTGAATTGCTACGTATCTGTTGCCATTAAGACAAAATAACTCAGTTTCTGTTCATTCTTTGCAAACTCGATCTAAACAAAATAAACTTGATGCCATATCATTAGTCTGTTGACTTGTTTGGTTTTTATACTGGGAGATTGGTGTCTTGTAGATTTTCACCTTTGTAAAAGTGTAGTCACATTATTATCTTGAAGTTCTTAATTAATTTATTAATGTTGTAGTTACAGGGAAAAGAAAATCAAATTAAATAGCTTATAAGAAACCCCAAAATGTAGCTTAAAAAGAATTCCTCCTTGTTTTCATTTCCCTATGGGTAATTCATGGGATCCTCAGAATGTACAACCAAGATGTATTTTTGATACTCAGGGTTGTCATTAATGAAGTTGTCACCCTGCCAATTAAACCAAAGCTGTTTTTTTAACAGCTGATATATATTTCTTACCCAGTTGCAATTCCTTTGGCAATAGGAAGCCCAAGTGCCTGTTCTAGCTGTTCCTTAGGTGAGTACTTGGCTCCAAGGCCTTTTGTTCACAGGGCACATATTGCCCAGGCTCTCTCTCACTTGGGAAGCTTCGGACAGTATGTCCTAATTGGAGTAAATGCACTCATAGTTGGGATTCTCCTCCTTTTTAAAGTGATATGAAAACCTAAGCCCACATTATCAGTAGATTTTTCCCCCTTCCCCATCCTGTTTGATCCAAATCAAACTCATGCATGTTTATCTCCACCCAAGTCTGTTAGAGCAGGGGGAGGTTATTGCTTCGTATGGGGAAAGATCTGTGATAAACCAGAATGTGCTCAGTTTTAAAAAAATAAAGAACTAGGTGAAAGCAGTAAATATGGTAACTATGCTGGTCCTTCCTAGTCTGCTTTTCTGTTACATTCTTGTTATACAATAGTAAGAGCTATTGCAGTGAGTACTGTTGAAAGATGGGGGATTTAAGAGAGAGCTGTGATGGCTGTGTTGGATTGCTGCCTATATTTGGACTGTATTTATTATTCTACTTCTATTAAGGTGCTTAAGTTATTCAGAGTTGGGTTTAGACAAGAAATAAATATCTGAGCAGCTGTGACTACATGTCTGTTAGTGATTAGTCATCACTAACAACCCTTAAGAGTTGGATTTACCAGCAAATTCTTAAAATTCCCACAAATGGAGGACAGCATAGTACAAAAAGTTGCATTTTATTTTGTTGAATTTGGCTGGAAACTTCACCTGAAGCTGTCCAATAGGCCAAGAGAAGAGAGATCCTGAACTGGCATATGAAAATGAGCTATTTAGGATTTTCCTTCCTTGCAGATGCTGCTACTTCCTGTAGCTCACTTGTAAGGATCCAAGGGGAAATGGACAGATAGCAGAAAAAGATATAACAATGGTACTTTGCTAGGAGTGTAAAGGGAATTGATGAAGTCTTGGGAATGGAGAGTCTGATTCTGTCTGCACTGCAGTCACTGGAGTCCCAAAATGAATCTTGGGCTTGGCCCTCTATTAGGAGAGGCAAGGATGGACTGAACACAGTTTGATCCCAACCCTGGCAGGTACTTCAGGGGAGATTTCTTAAGGTATTGATTAATTTTTCTGAAAATATTGAGAAAAAGGATCTCACTTTATTCTGTATTTCTGACTGATGCAATTCTATCATGGCGCAACAGCAAGTTCTGTAATTGTCCCTGGTTTTGTTCTGGTGTTAAAAGCATAACACATCACCATTTCCTCCCTCTCCTAAAATGGAAGAGAGGATGATCATAGTTACAGTAGGAAAAAATGTTAGCTTTTTTGGCCAGAAAAAAAAAAAAGAAGTTTCAGTGGAAAGCAAAAGGAGGCATCTTAACATCTCTCCTGACCCCTGTTGAAAGATAGGATTATTTTTCTGCTCAAACAAATCCTGCAGCAAGTTTTTGCTGTAGTTCAAGACAGCATTGCTCACTGGGTGGGGAGAAGGGAAGAAAACACTGCAGTGAACTATGGCTTTTGAAATCCATCCCTGCTCAGCAAGTAAGAGCATTCCCTTCCAACCCTTTGGTGAGGGAAGGCCCATCCAGCAAGGAAGATGCTAACTGGGGGCATGGAGAAATTGGGATTTGTTTTCCTGCCCTGAAACACACAAGCTGGGTGTCCTAGAACATTGTGTTTGCAGGTGGGGCTATTCATGTGATGTCCCTTAGGTATCCAAGACAAGTGCTAAAATTACATTCCTGGGGAGCTTCTCTCTGCACCAACTGTTGCTATGATGTTGCTGAAGTTAGATGCCCGATGAGAATAGCTCTTCCCCTGGCCCTTTCTCCTCCTTAGCCTCACTTATATTTGTGCAGGAGTGTTGAAATGCATCACATATACAATACCAACAGGGATGATATAAGTTCTTAAAACTGATATGGGCCACATACAGATGTTTCTGTGATTGGTATGCAGTACCCAATTAGAAGAAGGCTTCTTTGAGGGAATCTGTCTTCATTAGACATGCAGGTCCTGTTAGCCTAGAACATTAGCAATAGGGACTGCAGCTAACAGGTGCTGATCAGAATAAATTCTCAGGTCAAGGGAAATAAAGCTTTGACTAAATCATGATGTCTGTTATCACTGATGAGCTAGCTATATGGAAACTCTGATTACCATTTCCATGGTTCTGGGTATCATGAAATTCATCCAGATATTATTCTTCAATGCTCAGAGAACTTAAGACAGATGGGGTAAAGGGCTGCTAAGTTTTGTGCCATTGACTACTATAACTTAATTTGATCCTGAAATAGGTAAACTCACTCATCTCCTCAGGTACAGAAAGGTCCTATGGAGAAGCTTGTGTAAGAGTTGTTGATGCCTTTGTAACTTTTAGGTGGCGTGGTGGTACCAAATAATTTAGACTATTCAATGTTAGGGATAATTTTCAGTTTTGAGTTTCGTTTCTAGCCTAGTCTCACCATCCACCAAAACTTGCCACATGGGTGTAGTGTGAAAAGTTACTGGTAAAGCCCCACAATTTTTAGTGTCACATCAGTGCAAGTGATAAATCATATCTGTTATTAAGAGATAAATTTGGGACACCTGGTTTGTCCGTTAGGGAGATATGTTTATAAGGCACGTTTTTTGGCTCAGTTGATCTGATGACACTGTGTGAAGGTTATGAAATAATTTCTGGCCAAAAATTCTATGGCTCATAATTTTGTCAGGCTTGAATCACTGGGATGAATTTGCTGAAGTTTGTTTTGCTAATATTGTTTGTTTGATAGGTGGTAAATAAGGTTTGGGACATTCCAGGTATAGAGACAATTCCTGTTCCACAATCACTGTCTGCCTTATGTGCTGAGCCGTGAGGTCCCATGGGGTCAAAATAACAGTATTTAAGTGGTGGTGGGCTGAATTTCTTCACTCTAACTTCTTAAAATTCAAAAATGTGTTAAACCAAGTGTGTCCAAGCTTCTGAAGTCCAGATTATGCAACTGTAGAATATATATATATTTCCTCTTTCACTAAATGACTAAACATTTGCACTGGGGTAGTACTGAGGCACAACCTGTGCTCCAAACGCAAACCAAGGTGTAGTTCTTGCCCTAACTTGTAAGTGTTCTTCTAATTAAATCCTTTGCTAACGATAAGACTTCTGTGTTCACTTGGTTGTTTTTGTTCTTCTGATCCTGCTTAACAGAATAACTATAATTAATTGAAAAAGTAAACCTTTATAACAGAGTGTTTCAGTGGCCCAGGGAAAGGGACTGCCCTAGTTTTGCCTGTGCCTCTGTAAGTGGTACCAGCAGAGAGGCAGATAAACTCACTCACCCCAGCAGGAGTCCCGCCTGGCCTTTCTGCAGGGAAAAATGTGGACTGTATTTGAACTGCTTGCACTCCCCTGAGTTGGTTTGTCAGGATGTAGTGATTGACTTCTCCAAAGGTGGAAAATGCTACTCATGTTTGAATTATCTGCTAAATATCCTGGGATTCTTCAGGAATCCCTCCATCAGTTGAAACACATTCCTCCAAGCCGACTAATGTGGTGTCCCAGGTTTGTTTGGTTTTTTTTGCTGCTGCGCTGGAAGCTTAGATAGGTGCAGTTGTGGATGGGGTGTGGGTAGTGCCGCAACCCCATGATAGCACTCAATCACTTGCAGTTTAGCAGACACTGGCAAGGCAGTACCACATGCGGCTTGCCCTGCACCTTGATGAGTTCTCCCAAACAGTGTAGTACCTTAAACTTGTGCAGTCCTCCTGATCCATATATAAAGACATCATCCTTGGTGTTTACACAGCACTCACAGTGCAGTAAGCACAGGACAGGCATGGCTCAGTTCATGCTGCCGTACAGAGGAGTCACTTTTGAGTGACAGCATACTAGATATACATTTTGATTCCAGCAGAGAAAATATTAAACATGCAATTGAAGAAGGGAACTTGGCTGGTTTTCTGGAAGGATGTAAAGCTTTCCTTAACTGAAGAGGGTGGACTTTCTGCCTGAAGCCTGAGTTAGGCTGCATGGGTGTCAGGATGCAGGACTGTTGCGATCATCAGCTGAACTGGTCTGGCGGTTTCTGTATTGGCTAAACTTGGAGGTGAATTTCCTGAACACTGTAAAGGGAGAATTCCAAATTGGATTACCCCAGTCTTGCCCATTACAATGCAGAGTCTGGTAAGGCATGAGCTGCTTTAGCCCTAGATTTGTTTTATTTATTTATTTAAAAACAAACCCTCAGTTCAAAAGAACTTCCTCTCTTACAAGCCTAGCAAGCAAAAATGTTTTTGTGGCATCCTCTACAAAGCAAATGAACTTTCACAAGACTGCATGACTTTAGGCTATGCAGAAGGTATACGTACAGCCCTGAGAATGGGAATTGTGAACATTGTTGAGAGCAGATGAAAAGCCTAGTAGACATTGGGCATCATGTAGGATTGTGGCAAAGCAATGGCAGGGTGGTTGGGTTTGACAACTAACAACATTATAAAGCTTTGACAGAATAAGAACTTACATGTGGTGTCAATCATCCCCGACATGCCACTTCTGATTTGTCTTGCTGTAAGAGACCATCCGTCCCCTCTGGCATCTGAAATACAGCTGTCAATGTCACTGTGCCAAGGACAGAGAGTGCTGAAGGAGCAGAGCATGGGGTGGTGCGCGTGGTTGTTTTGGTGCTGTCTATGAAAAGTGCAAGGCTGAAATGGTGGAGAAATGGCTCCACATCTCTGAGATGTGTCCTCCACTCCGAAGGATGATCTTCAGAAAAGTGGAGCAAGGGGAGAGCAGTAGGTGGGAAGAGTGGCTGAAGCCGTGGATTGGTCTTTCTTTGAAGGGAGTGCAGAACAAGAGTTTGTTTGCAGCACTAAGGTTAGGATATTTGGAATGGGTTGGAGTTCATATTCACGTACATTGCTGCTGGTTGGGCTCCTATACTGCTTTTACCTTAATTTTAAGGGATGAATATTTCCTCTTCTAAATTTTAAATTTTCCCTGTCTTAAGAAGAGGATAAATATGTTTACTGTGTTGTTTTTTTGGTTTAGTGGGGTTTGTTTGTTTTAACCTGTAGATATGTGAAGAAAGGAATGAATTTATTTTAACAGATCTTTATCTTCTAAATGTACTACTTTACATCTGAGAGAGCTTACTCCACTACCTGACCATGCTGCAGCACAAATGTACTTCTTCTGCAATCTCCTCCTCAGAGAAAAATGAGGATATCTCTTGGTTTGGTTCCTCCCCACATTGGAAAGTTACAGGTTTCTCTTTTCTGTCTGCAAGTCTTCATTAAATGAAGAATTTTAGATCAAAGCAAGTATTTTGAAGAGGAAATCATTTGAAAGGTGATGGGATGACCTCACTCTTGGCTGATGTATCTTCACAGTAGCTGCTAAGCAGAAAATCAAGGGGGATTTTAAAGTACAATGTTCCCCAAGGTTTTGGGATCTTTTTTTTTTTTAATTTTCCCTAGACTCTTTAACAAACTGTGAGCAAGTTGGTAGAGGCTGGAAGGGAGCTTTGCTGTGCTGCTCAGGCACCTGCAGTGCCACTGAGGGAGGAAGCAGAGTGGTGTTGCCAAACCTGCTTGAGAAGCCAGCAAAACTCAGGAGCTGAAGTCCTGAGTCTGAGGCTGCTGTGACTGTGTTCCCTCCAGCTGCAGTGACTCGATGCCCTCGTTTGTTTGCACAACTGTCTTCAGTGCATGCAAAGTCTTATCTTGCAAAGCTGGCTGCATATGGTATCTTCAGCAAAGGAGTTTGTGAGTTGGATGCTTACACTGTCAGCACGTAAATGCTCTTTGTGGTGTTCTGATTAAAAAGTTGCTCATGGTATAGAAGGAAGGCAATTTTTGCAATTCTGCCTATACTATAGTTGTATTTCATCTCTGTTTTAATCTTCTGAGAAGCATATATACCAATATTTGAATGCCGCTACATTCCAGTCTAGCTCTCCATCCTCTTTCTCCACCCACTGTTGTGGCTATATATCATATTTGTATTGGGGGTACACAAGTTGTTTTGTGTCTGCTCCGGCTGCATCTGTTAGAAGTAAGATAGTTATACTGTGCCCTGGGGCAGTGTCTGAGTGTGTGTGGTAGTGACAACTGTCAGTGGAAAAAATGACTGTGCATGTGGGACCAGCATGCCACGACGCAGGAGGCCGTGCTTCTGAATGACTCTCACAGACACAGCAAGTGATCGGAGAAATGAGGGAGGAATTTACAGGTCAGAATTGTAAATCAATTCCACATGGCCTTGGATTGCTGTGAAAAGGAAGTCTTTACACCCACTGATGTTCTTCCACCTCTTTTAGAAGGTTCTTCCACCTCTTTTAAAATGTTCTATTAGAAATTTGCTGCTTATTTGTGGTCCTGTTCCAGTGAGAGAAATAAATAAGGCCATCTAGGGTTGCCAGCACATACAAAATTGCGACTTTATTTGGCACGATCTTAATGTACTAGAGAGGAAGGTGGGTGCAACAGTGTGAGACTACTACAAAATGCGTGTGTCTGGTGTATCTTCATAGTTGCCTATTTGCCACTTTACCATCAGTTATGCAAACAGCAGTGGTAAAAACGCAAGCAAGCTGCATCATCTTTGTGTGTGTATCAGTAAAACTGCAAATTCATAGCTGTAAAAGTTTATTTTGATTCTCTCTGTTTTGAATACTTGGTGATGCAAGCAGAACCCTATTGTTGGACAGGCAAAGCTCCAAAGAACAATCAACTTGCCTCCTAGATTTTTACTTGGAGTTTTACAAACTGTAATAAAAGAGCACTCAGACAATGCTCTGGGCAGTGGGGCTGATCTTACTTAAAAATACACTTGTAAACAAATGGCTTCATCAACCACCTTAGATCAAATAGAAGTTGTTGCATTTATGCTGTTGTTAAGAGCCATCTGTTGCTATCTATTAACAGACTATATTTACATATCACAGAATCAAACAGTGGTTTGGGTTGGGAAGGACCTTAAGATCATCCAGTTTCAACTCCCCTGCCATGAGCAGGGTTGTCTCATCCTAGACCATGTCACCTAAGGCTCTGTCCAACCTGGCCTTGAACACTGCCAGGGGTGGAGCAATTATCCATTCTCTGGTAACAGGGATTGTCTTTGCTGTCAGAATTCCACATTGTTTAGCAGCTTTTTCCAGCTCCAAGATCCTCAAAGTGAAAGGTGCAAATTGCTCTGTGGCGAGCTAGGAGGACTAAACCTCTGGTTCGCGTTGACTTGGTGTGCAGATATTCCAGAGATTGGGAGCTGTAAGGAAGCTTGTTACAAAAATGTGGTTGCCAGGGAGAGAACTGTGTGCTGGGCTGGAATATAGACCATGTTAAATCTCTGAATCTAGCAAATTGGTTTTTTGTCTTGTTTATGGAACAATAGAGTGGAAAAGATGTATGAATTCTAGTAAGACTAGGCACAAGAGCTAGATTTGTTTTTCTTAGATTGCTGAAGAAACTAAGGCTGCTTAAAAAACAGTATTCAGCCAAAACATTTAAGCTGATCATCCAGAAACACAAAAAACCTCTAATGTGCAGCATGTGCTTGTGATTGTTGCCCTTCTCTGTATTGCCTGCTGTTGGTGGGTATGTCATCTCATGTCTGGGGTCTGCATCTTAGAGAGTTTCTGGAAGGCTCTGAATATTTTCTGCCTAGGAAATGCTAGACTAAATTGAAGACAGAAGTGACATGCAGTCCATGTCTGTTAGGTGCACTGCTAACAATTGTCAGACATCAATTTTGTGGTGGTTTAATAATGCTGGAGAAACTAAATACACTTAGTTAAAAGTTAAAAGCAAGAACCAAGAGCCATAGCTGTGGAATGATCACATAATTTTTCTCCAGATATGGTAAATCAGGGGTTAGGATGATCTGTCTTTTGATCTGATCCCTTCTTTTACATCATTACCTCCTAATTTAATATTTTGGTCAAGAGATGAGCTCTTGTAGAGCCAAGCATCAACATCAAAAACTGATAGTCTGTTTTACAGGAAAAAAATAACAATAAATAGGCTCTTCCCCTGAGCTCTGGAAGTGGGTATAGAGACTTCCAAGGAATACACTTGTCTGCATACTGCTTGTCAGTATGTAACTACCTTTGGACCAGGATTTCTTACCCAGTTAGCTGGCTGGGGAATGAAAACTTCTCAATATCTTGCTGGAGCGCTCTTGTGACCATTTGGCTGGGAAAGGCCGTTGCAGCCTTTTGCTCTCACAGGAACAGCTGCTGTTGGAACCTTTGCTAACGCTGGGTCCATTACTGGCAGTGACATTGTCGTCAGAGGTTTCCCCTTGCCCAGGTGGGTGCTTGTGTGCGGAGCTCAGCCCCCTCTGCCCATGCAGTGTGCCCTGCATGCGGTGCTGCAGGGTTGGCTCGGGGCCATGGAGAGCTACAAGCGCTGAGCAGCTTGCTGGCCTCCTGCCTCCTGTTGCTAGCTCAGGCAGAGTCCCTCTGGCTGGTGCAGAGCTAGTCTGCACACGCATGTGTGCACCAGCGGAGCAGAAGTCGTGAATGAAAACCCACAAGTCGCATTAGCTAGAGTTTTCATAAAGGGCGGGTTCATCCTCGTATAAAATGGTTGAAACTGTTATGTTCAGCTGAGCACTGTAATTGCTTTGGGTGGCCAAGGAGGTTGCATCAGTGTGAGTTCCTGAACCCAGCAAAAGGGGACACAGGGGAAGTGTTTTAGGGTGAGCAGAGGCAATCATACAGACGCAAGGGGCCCTGCCTGGTGCTCCTCAAGCTGCCCAGCAGTCTAAGGGTTTCAGCAGCTGTCATTGCTTTTCTTTTTCTCTTTTTTTTTCTTTTTTTTTTTCTTTTTTTTTTCTTTCCTGAAGTGTTTGCAAAATGTAGAAAAATGCAGCAGGTCCAGAAAAACTGGAACTGTTTGGTGCAATTATTCAGAGCAACCGCTTAGCACAGACAAACCTACCCTCTTAAACCTCTGCCTAGAGAGTGCTGTAAATGCAAGAAAAGAACCTGTAATCCTCCTTTAAGAAAAACCAGGACTCAAATATGAGCTTCATTTACAGTAAACAGGGTATGCATTTCTTTATGAAAGCTGCTGAGGCCCATCGAGTACACGGGTCCATTAAATGCAGGGAAAGCAGAGGAGATGAGCTAAGCAAGATGCTCCTGTAGGATCACACATGTTGTCTGGAAAACTTGTAACCATGCCTGAGCAGGGTTAGGTGTTTTTTTTACAGTGCATCACACTGCAATGTGCATGGAAACAGCTATAGGAACATCAGCAGTGCAACATACCACTGTTCTGAAATTTCCTAACATTCTTGAATAAGACAGTTTCCAGCTCTTCAGTTGCTTTAAGATTGGTGGCTCTTCTACATGCTTTCTATCCCTAAAGTATCAGGCTTAATATTTGAAAGACTGGTCAGGCAATGGCACATGCACCATCAAAATGCATTAAATTACTATTGCTTTTGTGTAAAGGAACCCTTAGACCACATGAAAATCTGGTATTTGCATGTGTAGATGATCAGTAGGCGCCTCATGCATTTGAGGCACAACCAGTTGGCAGTGCAGTGAGACACTTGGGATACACTTTGACTTCCTGCAAATTCAAGATTTCTTGTCTCTCCCACAACAGGACACACACTGCCTCCTATATCCTCCTCACATCCATCCCAAGTGTAGCACTGGGAGAACCAGTTATAATCCACCAGCTTATTATAGAAAACTGTGTGCATGTGTGTGCATACTCTATTAACAATCATCGTAACGTCTTTCAAGGTTCTTCATAGCAAGGGCAACTGCCGCTGGCATTTTGGCTTTCCTTCAAGCCAGTCTTGTCAGCAAGAAAAACCATATGAAGTTGGAGATTGAAATCAGTTGCCCCAGGGTACCAGGTCCGGTTTCATTTTAACAATAAAAGAATCTGATGCCTTTTAGCAGGCAGGTAGTTATTGCCTAGATGAAGGAAGAGTTGTAATAGTAAATCTAGAATTGCATTCAGATGTGACATCAGCTGATATATAAACACTGTATGTCTTGCCATATCCACCCACTCTTTCTGTATGCAGGGAAATCTGAACCAAGGGAAAACTCAAATGTTGTGCTGGCTCCCCCAACTCCACAATTATGTGCTAGTTATCCTGAACTTCCTCTACATTTGCAGGTAGCTAGAGGGGCCTGAAGCCTTATGCTGTGCTCGATTTCATACACTGTTTACATTAATCTGCAAATCTTGAGCATGTCTGTATTTCCAGACACAGAAGTCTTGAGGACAAAATAAATGCTTGAAAGTTCCTGGGAAATTACTGTTATGGAAAGGGTTTCCTTTGTAGCCTGTATTGTAGTTGTTATGCCCTCATCTCTTGTGGTCAAGGTGTTCACTAAGAATTCATTTGACTGATTTCTACTAAAATTGGAGATTGGAGGCTTAAATAAAATATTGATCAACAGGTACGCATTACCTCTTGCTATGACATATGCAGAATAAGGCAGCTTTGCTCCAGCAAAGAATGAATCATGGATTATTTAGCATCTAAACATCTTATTGTTGTGTCAGGTATACTGTAGTACTTGTAATGACTTCCAGTTTTATTCAGGTAGTTTCTTAATGTTGTCACCACATATAAACAATAACGAGCTACTAGTGGAGACACTAGTGGTGTCCCTGTCCTTAAAGAGAGATTCCCAAGTCAGTCTTTGCCAAGTACATTATTGTTTTGGCTTACTGAAACTTTGTGATTGTGAAAATTAACCTGGCCAGTGCCTTTTTCTGAGCTTGGTCCTAGCTTGTTGATCTGGAAGAAAGCTGTTAGTGGTGTATTAATTGCAATCGAGAGCCGTGTTTCAGAGCCTCAGCAGGATGGTGGCTTCTCAATGGTATGGGAGCAGCTGTTGGCGGTGGCTCTAATTGCTGCCCTGTACTCCTGAGAAAGTGGAGGGGGGGGGAAGCCCTGCTGGGCTTACAGCTTAACAGCTCCCCTTGTCAATAACCTTCCTGAAGGTGCCGCTCATTCTTCTAGTCAAGCACAGTGGAATTATTCTCACCCATGCAGCTTAATCAGCAAGAAGTGCATTTGGCATATTGTTGGGAAGGAAACTGCTCTGTGCCACTGAGCACTAGCTGTGCCGTAGCTGCCAAGATAAATAGTTAAGTTTGTAGATCTTGACATCTCCTTGGGTTGCTGTCTGTATCCAGAACTTAGAAAGAACTGGAATTTTTGCATTTCAGTTGTCTCCCAATTCTAAAATGCACTGTGTCTTATTTTTCAACCAAGTAAGCTGAAAACCTGGGCACAGATTTATGCAGTTGCTGACATGGTGCATCCCAACCTGTGGGCGAGTTTTCTGCTTTCCTGGTAGGCTCTTTAGAGGTGCATGGTGTTCTCTTCCACAGGCACAGAGGTAAAATAACAATGCTTGTGCCTGCCAGGATGTCTGTGCATTAGTGCAGCAGTGGAAGACTGTGGAGGACGATTAAATTAGGTGGTGGTTCTGGTTTGGTTTTGGTTTTTTTCTTTTTTCTTTCTCAGTTTGGGGGAAAAATGGAGAACGTGAAATGTTATTAGTTTAACACCCACCCAATGTTATTAGTTTAACACCCACCCCCATCCTACAACTCCCCCGAAAGCAGTTATTTTGATGTAATTAAAATGCACTAAGAAATTGTTTCAATTTCAACTGGTTCAAATGCAATTAAAATAAACTTCAGAAAGAAAATGTTAGAAAATGCTGTAAAAGTTTAGGTGTGGAAATTATAAATGGTACATTTTACTGTGGAAATACCTGCGCTGAAAGAGAAAAGTCTAAATTCACCATTAGGTTTAATTTTATAGGTAATTTACCACTTTGATTAAGTATTTTTATCAACATATCTTTGAAAGTTTCACCATCTATCTCTTATCTATGTGGGTTAATTTTTCATGATGAAATTGCTTTGTCTTTCTCGTGTCTTCAGATTGATAGCAAGCTGATCCTTTACTCGACCTACTCTCTTTTGATCTGTTGCTACAGTTGTCTCAGTCATAGAAAATGTTGCTCAACAAGATATCAACAGCCCCTTTGACCTTTTCCTGGGATACACAGTTCATGCGATGAAGCACCACGCGTGCCTTAAAGTAGAAGTTTGCAATTTCATAGATTGGGCAAGGTAGAACGGGAGTGCTTTAATCTTTGTACAGCTTTAAGCAATCCAGAGATGACATTACTTCAGGACTGGGTTGCATGTGTTTGCTTCACTGTGGTTGGTAGGTTCTATTAAAAAAATGGTAAGTATATGTTCAGTGGAAAAATCATCAAAGGGAAAAATAAATTAAAACAACTCAAGCAGTGTTATTTCCTTCAATGACATAAGAAATCTCATTTCGCATCCAAATAAATAAACCAGTCAATCATCTGGCATTTTTCAATAGACAAATAGGTAGAAGGAAGGAGGTGGGGAAGGATAATTCTATTTATATTATTATTATTATCATTATTATTATTATATTTTGTAATTTATAATCTATTTTGACTGCTTACGTAGCCAATTTTCTTTGCCTTTGGGATCTCTCTTAAAAAGAGTATATAAAAACTTTGTTCTGTTTGCTTGAGGAGTAAGGAAAATGCCCGGCCAGAAGTTTGCTGTGGGTTGAAGCCACCAGATCTTCCTGGCGTCTGTGTCAGGCCCATGGAAATGAACAGAACCCAGAAGCTTGTAGCTTTGCCCAACTCTGTTTGCCAGTAACTTCACATGATCAAAACTTTCAATTTCTGTGATCACCAAGTATTCAGCAATGGATATTACAATAATTCCACCTTTGTTGTACTGCTTAAGTAAAATTCCTCAATTGATATTAAACTGTTTTGTTAAAGAGGATTTTCCACTGTGACCAATAGCGTACTTCAGTCTGGATTTAAAAAGCGCTATATCCAGCAGGTGACACTGGCCTCAGCAGTTCTGAAGGCATTTTTTCAGAGGTACTTTAAATTTCCCACCCTCAGTACAGTTTCAGCTGGCTGTAGGAAGTGATTTAGTACAGGATAGATAAAAGCGCAGGCTGCTACTGCAATTTAATGTACCTGACAGGTTTTCTTTTACTTATTCATTTATCAGCCTAAAAGCTAAAGCAAATAGGGATGCAACCTGCAAAGTTGTTGAATAATTTTAGTGAGTTTAACCACATGTTTAGCCTGAGGAGGAAAAAGTCGTTAATTTTATATCTGAATTTTTTTTTCATCCAAAGCAAAGGACCCTCCTTTTTCCTGAAGGCGACTTCAAGCTGTTATTCAAGAATGAAAATTGATAATTGTTATAGCTGTACTCAGTTGATCTTAATTTTAGTGAAGCTCCAGGCTAGCAAATAAGAAAATATCATCTTCCTGGCTGATAAACTGGGTAAATGCATTGGTGCAAGATTTTGATGAAGTAGCAATAGTTAATATTTGTTGCTTAGCAAAGAGCAGTTATAATCCTGGCTTTGGAACTGATCCAAATAGGGAGGGAGAAAGAAGTCATTCAGCAGCAGTCTGAAGTGGGTTTTTTTATATATGCAGAGACACACAAACATTGTTAGACAGCATAAAATGCCCTCTTAGCAAATTGTTTGCTCTCCCTACTGATAAGATGAACACAAGGTTCCAGTGCTTGAGCCTATACTTTGTCCAGTTTAAATGCTGGGCTTTCCAACTGGATAAACTTTTCACTCCATGCCAATATAATAATTACAAGAATTTATGTAGAAAATAGCTTTCTCTCACCTATACTGAGGGCAGGAAGTTGTATGGAAACGCTCTTAAAATTGAGTGAGGTGCCCTGTGCTCAAAACACGAACAGGGACTAAGGGTCTTGATGTCTGTGCCTAGCTCCAGTGCAGGTCATGGGGTAAAAGGCCCATTTATGCAACAGTGATTGTGATGCCTGCCTGCACACCAGGATTTTAGAAATCACTGTTAATGCTAGTAAAAGGTAGTATTTTCTTTTCACTCCATATAGTTATAAAAATGTAGGGTTGTGGTACCAGTTTGAACAGCTGTCATTTCTTACAGTCCACGCATTGAAACCTAATTTGTAATTGTTGGTGTCTTGTCTTCAGAAAGATATTTCTTTCTTTCTCCCTCCCATACTTTCTGTGGGCAGAAGCAAGTTCTCAGGGACACCTCAGGAAATGTTGGGTATGGATCGTCTGAAGGCAGTTTTGCTAAGCATTTCAGGTTAAACTATCAGGTATTCCTGCTTTTCATTAATTGCAATTTCTGTTACTTATTGCCATCTGTGCTCCAGTACTCAGAATAAACAGGACAATAAGGAGTTAGACAATACTGAGAAGTCAGAGGCTGGTGCAGGAAGCATAGCTTCTGTGAAGAAAGAGAATCTA
Source organism: Myiopsitta monachus (assembly GCA_017639245.1). Lineage (NCBI taxonomy): Eukaryota > Metazoa > Chordata > Aves > Psittaciformes > Psittacidae > Myiopsitta > Myiopsitta monachus. The sequence continues at coordinate 31,888,087 of CM029928.1, read as the reverse complement.
GCTACATCTTTGTATTTCTGATAATACAGTTCTTTAGCTCTAATTGACCCTGCAGGGTCAGGACTTTAAAGTTAGACCAATTAGTAACAAGACAGTATCTATTTGGTCAAATTGGACATGGGGGCATCATGGATCATTGTGTTCAGCCCTCTGATCTTGTAGGTATTGCACCAGTGTACATTTTATGCAATTCATTTTAAAATGAATTAGGACTTTTTGTCTTTTTCCTCCAAATGATCTTTCAATGCTCCTATCAGAAGCACTGTAAAGATGTTAGAAATTCTACTTAATCACAGGATTAGGACTATTGGTCAAATGGATGCTGAGAATTTAGAGCAATACTGTCTGTAATTGAATCAAGCAGAGTACTGCATCCTTTGCAGAAATATTTAGCCCTAATTGCTATTTCTCAACTATATCTGCTCAGGAGGCAACATAGCTTTCCAATCATGAGCACAACACTATTCATAGAGTCAGCTTCTTTCATTAAAATGCAAATATTTGTAATGTCATTTGTATTGGGATTTTAGATCATCTTAAAGTACACTGGGTTGAAGCTTACAATCTTCTTCCATTCCACGAGCAACTCTTTTTCTGGTGTATACAAGTATTTGTGTTTTTATAAGATGGGAGAGAAAAAGTAAGCAACTGTGACTATTTCAGGAACTTGAATACTGTTGTGATGAAAGAAGTCAGATATTATGGATTTATTTTAGGGCATGGAAATATTTATGAAATATAAATCTGTTAAATCTATTAAAGGGCTTAAGTGCTTAAAACGTCTGCTGTGCATCTAATAGTTATATACATAAGTCTTATTTGAATATATATAGCACTATTGCTAACAAAGATCACAATCAGAGATGAACCCTGAAAGGCAGCATGAAGTTCTCTAGAATAACAATATTCAGATAGTAAGTAGAGGGATGTTCATCTAAAAGACATGCGGTCCGCACTCCCAACTCAGCCTTGAGGAAGTAAATGCAGAAAATTAGGGACATGTTGAGATAATATAGTGATAACTGGATAGAGAGGCAAAGGTGCTGGTTCAGCAGTGTGTCACACTTTGATTGTGATTATGCATGATTATGCAAGCTCATGAGACTGGAAGTCATACTCGTAGAAGAAGAGCAGGTGAGAAGATAAAATAAGGCCCTTAGAGGCAAAGCAATATAGGCTTCTTTTGATGGCTTTGCGGTAAAGGAGCAATGTCAAATGCTAGGAGCAAAAGCTGAAACTTCATTAAATGTTGATCCCTTCATTCCATTCTCCACTTCTCTTTCTCCCAAGAGAAGGTGCTTTTGCACTCGGTGCTGGTCTCTGTTTACTACAAGCTCATCATTTTATCTGTAAGTTTTCCTTAAAAGCATTAAGGAAACAGACAGAAATGATAAGTAAGTTGCCAAAGGCCAAACAAAGCATCTAAGGTGGAGTCAGGCATAGAACCCAGTTCTCCACACTCATTTGTCTAACTGGTTTTCCTGTTTTCCACCTCTTTTCTGTTCCCTGTCAGTCCCTCTATTCTTGTTTGAAGTATAGGGGACTTTATAACCCTGTATTTCTTACAACTGTTTGAAAGCTCTACAAGAGTGCCATACTCCTGATTGTTTTTGTTCAAAGATGGGGGCGTTTCTAGACATGTCACATCTGAAAAGTGAATGACTTTTGGCATATAGTCCTTAGTTTTCAGACACAAGGGACACATGCAAGGAATATCAAATGCATGGCTGAAGCCAGACTATGCGTCTCTAAGCATACAATGTTTTATTCTATACTGAAGGACTAAAATGGGAATTTTCTCAGCCTATCTAGACAGGGGAGTGTCCTTTTAGGTATTATCTGCTATACAAATATTGGCCTACTCCTTAAAGCTAGTTTCATAGAAAGTTGAATGCAGTCTAAGGAGAAGAACATATCCTTTTATATATGTTGGATAAGGTAAATGATATCAAATAAAATGAAGGATTAAAGCATGCTTGAGCTTGAAGTAATAGATATAAAAAGGACAGGAATTATTGTTTACTTACATTTTTCAGCTGGGTGTGTGCAATCAATTTTGCTGTGGATTTATGTATCACATCAGTTGATTTACAGCCTGTGCCAACTCCCATAGCATGCACCACACCAGCAGCCTCATGAGCTGCCCAGCAGCCATGTGCACTTGTCTAGGCTTCTTGAACACTTCTCTTTAGAGAACTCCTCTTCCCCTCATGCACCCTTCCCTTGTCTCACTGTTTTGCCTGATTACTTTCCTGCTTTCTCAACCTGCAATGAGGAAAGACCTTTGGAGAGAAGATCAGCTTTCTGCTACCCAAAAAGCCACAAAGCATACCCCAAAGTCTAGGTGATTCTAGGCTAGATGAGCATCATCACCGGCTTTGTAGTTAGGATCTACCCAGATGTGTTTTCTTCTTCCTCTTCTTTTTTTTAAGGAGTCCATGCTTATTTCTTTAAAGAGGGTGAGAGCTGGAAGGCTTGCTCACTAACACAATCTTTCACTTATCCTGAAGTCCAGATCTCACCTGGCTTTAAAACGCATATGATGTTTCACCATGCTGCTGCTTCCCAAGACATGTTGTCCATTTCAAAAACATTTGGCAAGTGTATTTAGGTGCCACCTCTAGCTGTCTTAAGCATATCTCACTAAAACAGAGGTAGTCAACAAAAAAGAAACACCCAAATAAATAAAATGCTTCCTGGATGTTTCTGTCATGACTGCTGCTTTGTGCAATTGAAACCTAAACTCTTTAATGACAGTGGTACTTCACACTTAGAAAAGATAACGACCAAATACGCTGTTTTATTGCTTTCTTCTCTTTCAATTTGTTGATATTTAGAAATGATTTTTGCTTATCACAGTGTTTGAAAGCATAATAGTGGTAAGATCTCACCTAGAAATCATGGAGAAAGAGTTGGGCTTGCACTTCCAACAGTGACTAAAATACGTATTGAGGTGATTTATGACCCACACAGCACATTTTATGCTCCACATTGTTTATGAATGCTATGACAGGGTCAAATGTAACAATAAAATGAATGAAAGAAAAGATTCAGACACAAATTTGTATAATTATATTTCATGTAAAAAAATTAAAAATGAGGCATAAAGGTCACATAAAACATTTGAAGAGCAATGGAAAAGATACAGTAACATAGCTGGAAATGCATATGTATTTACAAGTGTTTAACCACAACTATTTGAAACTATGTAAGAATTTCTATAAAGAACTTAAACAAACAGAAGAGATTTCAGTATATACACTATGCTATGAAGTAAGCTGGCTCCACAATAGAATTGTTCACCTGCAATAAATCAAACCCTTACAAAGTAATTCATGTACATCACTTTATTTCTAATGGCTAATAAGTATGAATAACCCTACCAGGTCACATTCCCCTCCTTTTCATCAATGAAACTGGGAGCTGAGTTTGGTTCTTCAAGTGTTTTGTATGTGATGGCTGGAAACATTAAGGTAAATTGCTGACGTAATGGGGATTACATTCACGTTTCCATAGAGAATTCAGACCTTGGTGCTTTGTTTTTCAGAGTCCTTTTGAATTCCTACAGCAGTTGTGAAGCAGAGGTTGGGCGGGGGTAGGATTAAGGGTATGGTTGGGATGTGGGCAAGGGTCCAGATGAACTGGGCCAGAGAATGGTGATCACTGGGAACACTTGTCTGGTCTCCGTCTGGATTTGCTTGCTAGCAGCTAAAAGTAGTAGTATGGCAGTCTGAGTGCACAGAGGCTAATGAGCAAATGGAGGCTTTTTGAGGCATTGCAATCCTAAAAGAAACATTCAGAAAATCATCTCTTCCCCTTGTTTCTCCTTTGAGCCTGAAAACAAGGGTTTACTTTAGAAATGGTTTCTGGATTTCCCAGGCATAAGCAGTATCTCCTCCCAGGACTTGCTGTGTTTGTGTGCTTGCACCACCAGGGCAAGCATTACACAGTGACCATCAGCCTCAGGAGAAGTTTTCCTCTAGCTTCAAGAAGGGATAAGGACAGGTCTCTTGGCTCCTGAAGGAGGGAAGCAGATAGGGCTGAGTTGCGGTCGAGCCCAGGCATGTTGGGCTGTATTGTACCACTAACAGTGGTGTTAGGAGGCTTGCAGCAGAAGTAGCATAGGTAGAGATGAGTCATAGGGCTGCTTTTTGTTCCATAATTTTTCGATCTAATGGCAACTGATCTATTTGGCCTTGTCTTGTATTGTTCTTTCTAGAAAAGCAAGCCCAACTAATGGGCAAGTGCTTGGAGGCAGGAGCTTGGCTCCTTTAGAGGAGCAACACCATGAAGCCCAGAAGTAAAGGCTCACTTTGAGCACCTGATGCTCCTCCTCTCAATCAGATTAAACTTTAACAAGCATTATGCAGGGGGTTGATGCACAGAAATAATTCTTTCAGAGTGAAAAATCTGTTTGCTGGTGGGACAAGGGTAACGTAGCAACTCTTGTGTACTTTGGTAAAAAAGCAATGCAAAGAAGTTGACTGTTTCTCTGGGTGATTCAGGCTGCCTGGGTGTGGCAGCAGAGGAAATCTGATCCACCAACTATTTACATAAACCAAAAAGTGTTTGTATAAGCACCAGGAGACAAGGGCCTCGCTGGATAAAGTGCTGTAAAGAATTCTTTTTGCAGGACGATCCCCATTTGACATCCAAAGAGGCAGGAAGATGCTTATAGAGCAGGATACAAACTTCTGAGGATGAGCTAAAACCCTTACAGCATGGTCAACCCTTGTGCCCTCTACCTTAGAGAGCCAACTAACTGGATGGAGAGAGAATGGTGACAAAGTGCCTCCTGTGCTCCCAAGGTTAGGCCTTCTAAAAGTAGGGAGTGCAAATACACCCTTGAAGTGAAGAAGAAATCAGTTGTAAAACTTATATCCATCTTGTAGAAAGTTTACCAGAGCAACTGCAGAAATTTCATAAGTACCTCATTAAGAATTCTGCCTGTCAAGTGGGTCTAGTTTCAGCTAATACTGGCCATGTAAAGCTCTAATATGTAAATGAACTGGCAGAAAGGAGTTCAAAATTTAACGTTAGGTGCTGATTTCAGTACTGATAAGTTGCTTTGATCCATTGAGTCATACCTTGTTGTCCTTCCAAGTGAATGCAAGCACCTTCTCCTGCAAATGAGTCACCCTGGAGATGGGGGCCAGCCTGACCTAGCTACTGTCCATGTACAGTATGCAGAGGCACATGCACAACTGCTGTACTCAAGCGTTTTACAACCTGTGATGTGTTTATCCTCGTATTACTCAGAAGCAGAGAAATGCTCTTTTTTCTGCTTTAGAGCAGTGGAGCTGCAGCATGAAACTTTCAAATGTGCTGAAACAGCTAAGCCTTGAAATTGCGGGTTGCTGAGATACCTGATGCAGAGTTCCAGCTCACACTGATTCCTATTGGAGCTAGGTGATTTGCCTAAGGTAATTCAGGAAGACTGGCACAGAGAGCAGAGTTAATCCAGGTTATGTGTCCTGGGCAGCAAATATTCTTGCTTTTGAGGGAATTGAGTTTTCAGTTATAATTTATTATTTCAAAGACCTTTACCTCTAAATGTAATGAGAATGTATTTATACTATGGAGTTTATGCTTTCTGCACATTAATTTAGGGCATTTGCAAGCAGTTCACTATAGAAATCAGTATTTCTGAAGTTTCTGATATAGGGAAAAAACACTTTTGAAGCAGAGTAGTATAAACTTTTATATTCACCTTGCATATGGAAAACAGCTCCTCCTTAGCACTCATCTGCCTTGTTTTCTTTGGCTTGTGATCTTATGGGTGAGTGGGAACAAGACGAAGGATGATTATTCACACAGCAAAGATGGTTATTTTTAGCAAGGGAGGATCCACTTCTGCAAGAGTAGTGATACATGCACTTCAGGACTTCTGCTGTGATTGCAATGGTGGATCTTAGGCTGCAATATCTCATGAAATGGTACATGTCTTGCTTTATGTTTTCCCTTCAGAACAGACACAGAGAAAAGCCAAATCTACAAGTACAGCTTTCTTGTGAGAATCGTCTTCTGCCATTAATGCTTTATTACGTTCAAATGTGTAAAAGAAATACTTTAAAGACACAGACATTTGGCAGAGCAGAGGTCCATATGTGACAGGACTGATCTGAAAGGTCTGTGTTCAATATAACTGAATGTGTCTTCCCACAGGTGAGTCTGGGAAAGGATCAAGCACATTTTCCCCAGGACAGCTCCATGCATTTTCTATTCCTGATCAAGATCTATTCATTGGGCAAGTGCTGTTTAATCAAGCAGCAGGAAAAGGGTGTGTGCTGTCTTCAGAAGTACAAAGAAATCTCATTCAAAGACAGTCCCGTTCTTAAAAGGCTGGTGTTTAAATCAGACCTGCTCAGACAGGTCTGGCATGTTTAGTGTGACCCCCTTTTACTGTGGATGTTCCGGTTATAACTATCTTACTGTTTCCATTTAAAATGAAAACACAACTGCTATAGAAAATAGATCAAACTGACTTCCAAACAGTTGTCAGCCCATGTTGTGAGCAACTTTTCATGATAAACCACTGCTACTGAAAAGTAGCTACAAGCGAAACTTCAAAAAGTGCATAACAGATCAAATTCAGCAGAACAATGTAAGAGACCATGTGCCAAGTACCAAGGGTAGCAGGAGAAATGACACATCTTTTTGTTTTATTCCAGAGTTTGGGCTTCATTGGTTTGGATGCCATTGAGACCTAAATGTTATCAAAGGCTCTGTGACTTGGTCCTAGAAACCAAGCAGAGTGTGTCCTTTTCAGCTGCATTAACAGGAGAAGCTGCATTACCATCTTCGATAGTCAGAAGAGTGGTGTTCTTGGTTTCTCAAGATGCTTTTCCTTTTCTTTGTCCTCTATGCAGCTTTACTTTTTCAACACTGTATATGATGAAAATGAGCCTTATTTAGCTTAATAAAAAAGGTTTATTTTAATCTTGTTGCTATGATATGTTATAACTTTGCAGGTTATAAACAAATGAGATTGTGCTGTGAGATGTGCAGCTTTTCATTAGTGGTGCAAGGGCAGACCACCCTGGTAGTTACAAGAGTCCATATGTTCAGCTTTTTCCATGGAAGGCCTCTTGGTGGGTTACAGTCTGCCTCCACCTTCTTCAATCTACTGGCCGAGGTGGCAGATGCTCAGCACAGGTCTTGCAGTGAGTCATGTGTAGAGAATGAATGATCCATCTGCACAGGCGATGTGTGCCGAGAGAGGCGTATCCACACTAAGGCTCCCTGGGAGCAACTCCCAGGCTGTGCTGCTGCTGGAGATGAGTGCAAGTCCAGCACACCCTAGTTTCAGCTGGTATTCCCTGTTCCTTTCAGCTCTGCAGTGTCAAGGTCTCTGAAGAGAGGAGAAAGATGTTGATGGCATGGATGATAACTGCTGGAGGTGGGGTACCCCTTGAGGCAGCCTTGTGGAGTTTAGGACTCCTTTTTCTTCTTCTTTGATTGATGAAGCCTAGGAAGCTGTATCATACACAAAAGCACATTATCTCTGCTTATAAAGTATGGGAATGAAGGGGAATTTTTTTTGATTGATGTAAGATGGGATAGGGCAGTAGTACAGGTATCATGGTTTCCAGTGAAACTTCAGCTGTGCTTTCCTTCTTGAGTTATCTCATCGCAAGGAGTTAGAGCCATTTACCAGGATTCATTACAAATAACTTTAAGTCTGAACCCCAAAGGGCAACAAAAGGATAAGTTGTTGCAGGAGAAACCAGGAACTGCTCAAAGCCAGCAGTCTCTCCCAGGCAGGAAAGAGCCGATACTGCTTTATTGATCAAAAGCAGGAAGCTTTTGCCCAGTTGCTGAAGGAAATAAACCTTTGTGAGATAAACAGTGTACAGAATGATAAGGGTTCAGCCTTCAAATTTTTCTAAGGATAAAAAAGCAAACACAATCCTGTACAGGTGAGGTACTGCAGGGTGCAAGTGAAATGCCATGTTTATACAAAGGAGTCTGGCATCGCATCTAGAGATTTCAATACAGATCCATCACAAAGGAGAGGAGGTTATAGATCTGTCTTTGTGTTGAAATCTTTTGTCAAGTGTAGAAATTGCTGCCTTGTGGTTAGATTTTTCCAGATTGATGATTGCAGTTGCATTCTGGGCCCTGAGTATGTATCTAGGGGACATTGTTGGAGAATATCTTCATCAACATCTTTCCTTTGTGCCAGTTCATGCCAGCTCTGAGAGCAAAAAAAGGAGGTGGGAGGTCTGCAGGATACTGAATAGCTGAAGCTTTCTGGAGTCCTGTTGCTTTCCAAAGGAAGACCCAAAGGAAGCCTTTTAGGAAGGATTGCTTGGTCAATAGTAATTTGAAGATTTACCACTCTAACTCCTTCCTTATAATCCTCTTGAAAAGCTATATTTGAAATAGATCAGGTCCAAGACAACACAGTTTCTGTGACTACTGTATCTTTCTTACTGTTAAAAATGTATGTAGTACCTTGGTAAACACAAAAAAGGCATGTAAAAGTCACCATATTCTTTGACATACCCAGGTAGTCCTGAGCTGTGATCAGAGTAGGGGTCCTACAGTCATCTTTCAGTCAGATCAAGAACTAAGAACTAAGATCTAAGTTACACCTTGATCCAATTCCTTTATTCTTTAAAAAATATTAGTATTAATTTATCTTTTATAATTTGTAAAAGATGTAAAGAGATTGCAGGTTTTCCATACCATGGTTGGGGTGGGGATCGTTTGTTAAGCAGGAGTCCCATGTAGTGAATGCTGGCATACCTCTCTCTTCCAACATCAGAAGCACTCGCTTGTCTCTCTTTCCACTACTGTATGTTGTCAGCAGCGCAGTTTATGGTGCTTCCAAGGAAAACCTCTTGTCAGAGTGGGAAAAGACCTAATTGTACTTCTGTGGGGAATCTAAGAAATTGCATAAATGGATCCAAATGTTATATGGGAATGTGAGCCTTTACAAAACACAAAATAATTACTTAATACTGTGGAATGGCTGGCTGGTTTTGTTTTGCCTAAAAATGTGTTAGGAATATTTCTGATGCTAAGACTTGTTCATTTCTTAGGGAGCTGTAAAACAGATACATTTACAAGTATGAGTAATGGGAAACAGAAAATTTCTGCACAATGCAGGCGATCCTTTCATGTTACATCATTCAAAGCACTGTATTCACATGGGGATATATTCAGGCAGAACTCCACAGCCAGAAGACCAGGCTCCTCTGCTTGGCTGTGCTTTTAACGTAGGAAATTTTTGGTTAAGATTTGTGGGTATCTTTCACACAATGCATCAAAGAGCTGAAAAGTTGATGATAATCATTCCCACACTTGAGTCTACGTGCGCTGAAGTACAAGCCTTTCCATGCTTCCTGCAATTTAAGCCTTATCCCTTACATTTGCTCTTGAAGATGTCCTGACAGTGTAGACAGTTCAACAGTGACACTTCTGAGATTACTGAGCTATCAAGACAATGAAGAACTGTAAGAACTTAAAATCTGCAGAAATAAAAGTAGTACGGAAGTGTGGCAAGAGCTGCGTTTTCTTCTTGAGGATAAGTTTCTTCATATCACAGAAGTCAAAACATGCTTTTATAACACAAACACATTTCAAAGCTATGGGGACCAATGTGCATAGTAAGCTTTGCTGTCTGCATGTTGGAGTGAATCCCAATAACTCTTACCTGAACTACATGTCATGAAGACGAGCAGTTCAGACTTTCTAATATGCTATATGTTGTGTTGGAGGTGGAGGGAAGAAAAAGTGCAGATTTCAAGACTTTTTACAATTATGTGCTATTTTCAATAAGGTGTCTTGTTCTGAAATGTTAATGAGTCTCTTTGGATTTAACAGAGAGATGCCAAATACCTTACAATCAGGAACTATAAGTTTTAGAAAACATGTAGCACCATGTGAATATACAAAAAACTGGAAGCATAGATGAATATGTAAATGTATATAAGGCTTATAGTTAGCCATGCAAACACCTAGCTGTAGACCCGGCTTGTGTATGATGTGTAGGCAGAGGTAAATGTGACGGAAAACGTAGCCCTGTGCCTATCAGCCCTGGCTGCTAGCAAGGTGTCTCCATCCTGACATGCAACAATCTTTGCATTCCTGTCCAACCTGAAGCCAGAGTGAATTTAATTAGGAAAACTTTATGGTAAACTGTCCTGCCTCAACACATGCATGCTGTGAGTGAGCTTTGGCTATGTTGGATGCTAGGCAGAGCACAAAGGTTATGGAAAGTATGTTTGGAGAAAATCCTGTCTTTGTCCTATCCTCCTTTGAGAATGAAAGGGTTAGTAGTGCTAAAAGAATTTTGGTCACTGTTTAGAGGTTGCCTGACCCACCAGACCCACAGCAGCTCAGTAGAGTGTCAGCCAGGCAGAGAATGAGGACTCCCTCTGTGATGGCCAAGCAAGGAGCCAGCAATGCAAGCAGATGCCACTGCTGGCAGCACTGATGACAAAAAGCATCCAGACTTCTGGCATTTGGCTCTTGCCTCTGCCAAGCTTTTCCCCCATAAATGTCTCTGTGTCCCACTCTAGATAAGGGAGCATGCCGAGGGGAAGGAGCCATGGGGAATGAGCTCCATGCCGCCAGCAGGAGGCTGTCGCCCATGGGGTTTCCTTTCCAGCCCTACTAGAGTTCAGGGGTTCCTGGTTTTGCAGTCCTGTTGTTCTAATTTTTAAAAGCATAATTGTTTGGAGAAATGAAGCATTTCAGTGGTACGATTTTGATTTGCTCACTGCCTTGCTGGCATGTGATCTAGGTCCCATCTTGTTTAAATGCTGCCAGCCATCTGGGGCATCAGTCCTTACTTGCCAATACTGACTGATAAGGCTGCCCATCCTGTTACAGGAATTATGAGTTGTGCCAGTCTAGTTGGCAATCAATTTCTCAGCAGACAATTGAGATTTATGTATTTTCTTAGAGGTGCTGATCATTTCCAGGGTGAGAGAAGAGTGTAGCTGAATCTTTTTTCCTCTGCGTATACCTAACCTGATTACAGTAAGCAGATCACCAGCATTCAATTTCATGCGTTTAGTTATGAACAAATGCTCCTTTGCAACATCATGAATTAGTAGATTGCCTGAATTTTGAGCACTTAATACAGGCTATCAAGAAGCTGTGTATTTTAATTCGCGTTTTCTGTGTTGGCTCAACAAAGCAGTATCAGAATGCTGTCTTTGTCCAGCTGGGATTGACATCTGTACTAAACATTTAAAATAACAACTGCTTGCCCAGGCTTTTAGGGATAAGTACTGGTGCAGGTGGTACACATCTGATACTTCTCTTGTACTTCGATCTACCTTTACTATATTTACTTTGGTGTGCTTCAAAATCAAGGGGCTGATGTAGATTGCAAGTGACCAGTGGAGAAGAGGCTGCTGACGACACCAAGCTGTGTGGTGTGGTTGACACATTGGAGGGAAGGGATGCCATCCAGTGGGACCTTGACAAGCTTGAGAAGTGGGTCTCTGTGAACCTCATGAAGTTCAACGAGGCCAAGTGCAAGGTTCTGCACGTGCATTAGGGCAATCCCAAGCACAAATGCAGGCTGCACAGAGACTGGATTGAGAGCAGCCCTGAGGAGAAGGACTTGGGGGTGCTGGCTGATGAGAACCTCACCATGATCCAGCTATGTCTGCTTGAGCCCAGTAACCCCCCAAGGCTTGGAGCGGCCTAGTTTAGTGGAAGGTTTGTGGCAGAGAGCTGGATGTAGATGAGCTTCAAGGTCCCTTCCAACCGAAACCATTCTGTGACTTGCAGTAATGTATTTTCAGGCCTATAAAGATACAGGGCACTGTGAATTAATTCCTTTTACCCCTTCTTGGCAAAAGTTTTATGATTAAAAATATGTGGAATGTTCTGGTTTTGCTGAAAACTTATTGGAAGGATCTAATTGAAGAAATGGGAAGCCAGAACTTTAACAAAGGCTTTTTTTCTCTCCCCATCTGTTTAATCAGGTGTCTTAGTATAGAAGGTGTTTTAACAAAAGGTTGTGCAGATGGTAGGGAAAACATTTGACTGTTTGACTAAAAATCATTTCCTCTCTCAAAGAGGGAGTGCTTTCACAGATCTCATTAGTTCAACTGTTAAAACTTCCAGGAGGTGCCACAGGGTACAAAATGCCTGGATTCAGTGGAAAAAATTAATAAGCAAGAGAAAACAGGTGGATGCCTAAATAGCTTTAGTTTTGGTGTACACCACCAAAGGTGTTAAGTTCTCCCTCATTTTTGCTGCAGAAATTACATATTCCTTTATTTGCCACACTGTATTAACTCCAATATTGTTTTGCCACCTCTGTTGTACAAGCTGGGTGTTAATTGTGACTGCTGTAGCAATGCACGGAGCAAGTGCTGATTCACAGGGCTCTGAACTGCTGCTCGCTGAGGGCTGTTCTCATCACCTCGTTATCTTGCTGCAGTGGGATCAACTCTGTGATGGGAGCTGGGTGCTGTACAAGCAGAAAGTCACAGTCTGGAGCAGTCTGCAGCCTCAGACAGGCTGTGCGTCTTCCTCCAAGCTGTAACGTCTGATTCTGCTGAGTGAGTCACGCAGTTTTGTTTTGCCATATTCAGATGACACCTCCTCCTCTCAGTGAAAACATGCTGGAGTAGCCTCACAGCATAACCGAACAACAAAAGGGCTCTGCTGATGGCTGACAGCTCTGACAGGTGCATTTTAAACTGGATTCAGTTTTGTCATCGTGCATATAAAAGAGCATTGATGGTGAAAAAATAAGTAGATTTTTAAAAGTGATTTTGTAACTTTGCCAAACAAGGCTTCATTAAGAACTCCAAACATTGCGATCTTCACGCAGGGTGATTCACATGCAGATACGGCAGTTTTGTGAGAGTGCTTAAACATTTAATTCTTTAGCAGAGTTTGCAGAGAATATGATGTGGCTGTTGAGGAAGGATTTGCCCATTCTGATTTGAGGAGAGCAGCAGAACTCGGGGGTTCCTCAGCACTCTGAGCGTGCTTCTGTTCCTTCCCTGTAATCTTTCACCACAATTGCCTTGACTGGCTTGATGATTTTTGTCATTGTGCAGGTCACTAACACTCAGTCATAATACGAAGCAGAATGCTTGTGTTAGCCTTTTGCAGACTTTGGGGCATTATGGTTGTACTTTGGAAGAAAAACAGGAACCCAAAGCTCTGTTAAAGACATGCCTCAGACGCCAGTTGTTTTATTTCTTTCCTTTTGCCACAGCCTCTCCGTACACAGGTTTCCAGGTAAGCACAGGTGATTGCACAAGAGAAATTTAGGAATTCTAGAGGATTAAGATTTATTTATTTTTTTGATCCAAAATGTGTTTTCAGTAGTCTGGAAATATTTGTTTTGTGAGGGAAACCTACAGCAACTTTAAGATCATCTGACACAGATGAACCGCTGAGAGACCACATCTAAATGTATGTGTGGCAAAACACAAATGGGAAAAAGGCTTGTTTAATGTGTTTCATTTTGTATAGTTCAGAGGGACTCAGTAAATTTAGAGCAAACATTGACTATGGAAGGGTCTGACTTGTATTTTTTTCTTTATACTGAGAAATTTGCTGAGAAAGTATTAAAACATTTTTGGTAGAAAAAGCATGTTAGTTTGAAAATGGTTTGACAGATTGATAACTTCTGTTCCTCCCATAGTCAGACTTAAATTGTCTGGGGCTCCAAAAGGCCCTAAATTTTCTCCCATTGATAGCTTTCAATTTAGAGGGTAAATCAAGAGCGCTGACACCGGTATAAAGCTTTGGTTGTAATTGTAGGGTGGTCTTTTTAAGCATGTTCCCCTCCTTCTTGCATGTTACAGCGCTCCCTTTCTGGGCATGGAATGGTGAAATCCTATACAAAAAAATCTTATTTTGCCCCCTATCTCTATAGTGTGAGTATCTTCCAAGCATGACAAGTAGTTATCTAAATGCTTAAGGTAGGGACCATAGCATTTTTGTTTGAAAAATTACCTCTAGTTCTTCATAGGATTGGCTTCATGTTTAAAGAAGTCTCTGTGTGTATTTTTACATGCACAATTCACAGCTGCAGACAGGCCTAACTAGCGTTTGGACTTGACTTTCTTCTAGAAAGAATCTGACTCTCTAATGCATTCTTGTGAGGCTTAGGAATATTTATTTATTTATTTATTTATGTATTAAGTGTCAGACCCCCCTTTAGTACTGAAATGATGTGACAGTCTGTGGAAGGCTGTGGAATAAGCGATGTCTTGGTAACAGCCCAACACAGATTTCAGGCGCAGCACTGCTGCCTCCCTTGCCAGCCTCTGAGGCTAAAAGTCTGCCTCTGTCCCAGTATCTCATCTGTTTTCTCACTTGGACTCAATAAAAAAAGGTCAAGCCTTGACTTTACAGATCAGTGCAATGTGTGGCAACAAACTAAAGACTGATGTGGGATACGTCAAAAGAAAAAAAGTCTTTAAATCTGTGTGTTCCGGTTAAAACCCAGACAGGACATGGTTCTAGGTTTGTCCTCTTTGCTAGCATCAGTACAGACTCTGTTCCCCTCCCCGGTCTCCAAGCTGCAAGGTGCTGGGTGCTTTCACTCCCAAGTACTTCTGCAGAGCCAATTCCCAGCAACTGGTCCAACCACCCGTTGCCTGAAAACCTCCTTCATGAAGCAGCCGTGTCCCAGATGACAAGGGGCTGCAGAGCAGGTATTTGGAAAAAAAAAAAGCAACTTTATTGTAGAGCGGGGTATGATATTTTAGGACCTAGAAATCAGCTTTGCAGCTTTCTATAGCTTTATGAAAGCTGCTTGCAGTTGTTTTACATTTGTGTCTATTTGCTTAAAATTCTCCTACCTGGAGCTCTGGACACATAGGCACGTGTGTACTTACTAAAAATAAAAAATTATATGTTCTATATCAACATACAGAATTTTCATTTCTGTATTTTTAAACTCTGCCAAAAAATGCAGCTTGAAACTGAACACAGACATATTTTGTCTGAGCCCAGAAGCAACTTGAAGTCTCTGTGATTACGCCTTTCATTCTGCTTGCAAGAGCTCAGTAAAATGAGGCACAGCTTGGCTAAATATGTGATGAAGGTCCCAAAGCAAGTCTGGCAATGCCGAAAATCCCATGTAGGAGTTTTGCTTCATAGTACATTCATGTGACAAATTGTTGTCTGTGGTGCTTTAAACTGAGGAAGGTCTTTACAAACAAACAAAAAACCACGAAGGGAACAACCCCAGAATTTTCAAGTGTGCTATGCAAAGGTGGATCATAGAAGAGTCATATCCGAGAAAGGTGTTTCTGGTATTTCTCTAGGGAGTAACTCAGAAGCCTTAGTATTTCCTTTAAATTTGACATGGGTTTATCATCTGATTAGCATGGAAATGAACAGAGAGGAATGTCAATTATATGGGAAGGAAAAGATCAAGTGTGGTCTGAGATGCAAGGAAATTACTAAGATGGTATAGCAGTGCCATGTTCTTCCAGCTTGATTATTATTCCTCCGAAAAACAGAGGGAAGCAGGTGTGAAAAGCTCTGTGTGGTGATGGTCCTATCCTGTCAAGTAATTATGGAGACTCTTCTGCATTTGTTATCCAACCTTGGGATTAAAGAATAAGCATGTCTGGAATTTAGCATAAGCAGTGAAGACCTAGTTTGCATACTGCGGTAGTAGGTGAGCAGTTTGTTGCTCTGGATTGTTACCTGTGAGTAGGGAGTGGGGTAGGCAGTCCCTGTCCTGTCCCCCTGGGAAAGCACTATGAGAGCAGTGCTTGTGTACAGCACTGGGAACCACAGCTGTGGATGGAGGGGACACTCACAAAAATCCTAGTTACTACTCAAAATGCCCAAAGCCTCAAACATGAGCCTTCTGTATGTATTTACGTACCAGAGTTCTCAGTACACTTTTACAATAGGATTCTCTTCCAACATGGTTAACGCAGTGAGGAGAACTGATTTAAATTCTTTGGTGGCCCAGGAAGTTGCAGTGTTTCCTAAATGCTAGCAGCATGTGCTCCTTTAGGGAATGCATGTTAGAAGGTGCTTTCACAACAAAGGTAAAAGAGGATTGTTCTACCTGTTTTAGAAGAAAAATAAACACAAATTTTTTTTCTTGCAAAAGGTGAATCCTAGAACAGAATGCGTTTAGTGGCAAAATGAGTTGCAAGAGGATTTTTCCTACAATATATGAAGAACTTGAGGAGGGGAAATTCACTTAATGTATCAAGGAAGGTGGGAAGCTGGGAAGGGGAGGACAGAAAGGGTTATGTTTGTCATGTTGTTGTTGAGGCCATTTCAACCACGTCATGGCCAGACACCAGAAACCTGCATTGTCTTAACTTCCCAGGGGTTAATTCATATTTTGGTGGAGTTCAAGGAGGACTTGTAGGACTAGCAAAGCAGCTCTTTCTTCAGCTTATGAAAACCAGGACTTGTGATGTATTTTGTAACATTCACACACTGGATCCAAATCTCAGATATCCCATTAATTATCAACTCTTGCAACGAAGGCACGCTGCAGTGATCTACTAGAGACTAGCAGAGGGGCAAGATGTTTCAGTAATTACTTAGCCACAGAAGCAGCTTTGGAAAAGGAGCCGGATGTTGTTTTTTTTTCTCAGTAAACATCTAAATACTGAGATTTTTAAGGGTATGAAACATTTGCATGAATTAGTATGGATTTGGTGGACAATTTATCCTCCAAAATAAGGGAAGGACTTGGTGAATGCCAAAAATTTCTTTTTTAATTTAGTTTTTGATGTTCATGTCAGAATGACAATTTTCTTTGTTAAATAGCAGGCATAAATAGAAGAAATATTCCCTATTGAGTAAAAAAGAATGTTTCCATTTGAATCAGTTGTACAAGAGTGTTTCTTCCACTAAGCAAAAATGGCAATAATTAGAGAGATTTTTCAAGAGGCTGTTGATTCATATGTAACAGAAGGTCTTAAAAGAAAAGTAGCAATGTTTTGACTTCTTACATTTATTTATTTTTGTTATCTATTTAGAACCTAGTAACAGAGGCAAAGAGTTTCCTGGAAAAAGGGGAAATTGCTCATGAGAAAGTAGTGGAGGCTGTTTTTTTTCTCTCTTCTCTAAATTAACTGTCTATTTGGCAGGAAGACATCCCAGCAAACATACAGGGTTTCCTCTAGCTCTTTCTTGTTTGCTTTGTTGCCCCAAATATCTACAGAATGAGTAAACTCTAGGATTTTTTTTTTCTCCTCTTGCGCAAATTACATGTGAGCACATAATTACCTGTTACAGTAATTACTTTAGTTGCTACCTCTATGTAGAAACATATGCAAATAAAGGACACAAATAGCTGAATATTTTTGGTATTTGTGTTTCATGTCCAGGAAAATATGCATCATAATTTCTATGTAAAGGTAACTGATGATCACCTCATTTCTCATGAAATGCAAATAAGTTCTGAACGGCGTATCTCAAGATCTAAATTCAATTAGACTCATGTAATGATCTGTCAAGAGGGTATTACATGCAAGGTTTTCCAGATATCTAACTCTTTGGATCTTGTATCAAACACTTAAAGAAAATAGTAGTGAATTAGGAGTATTAAATAAAGTCTGCTTTGGCATCGTAAGATTTCCTCTCAAGGATGCTGCAAAAGAACCACAGAGTACTTAGCATCCCATCAGTGACTCCTTCCTCATGTAAGGATTAGACAAGGACAGGCTTAAAATTCACCCTTAGCAATAGTCTGTGCTTGAATGGGGTTCTTGCTGATCTGGGTTAAGTCCTCAGTAATGAAAGTGTGCCTCTTGCTTTACCTTCACAAGAATTTCCCTATAAATTCTAGCCTCTTGCATCCCAGACAGTGAAGAATGTCACAGTGTTTCTGTGACAAAATCTGCTTCTGAAGCCCTGCAGATTTTGATACACTTCATGCTATTTGGTCCAGATTACATAAAACAAAGAGACCTGAGCCCTAACTGGGGTCATTGGAAGTGTTGGATGTTTAAGGATTATTCACTTTTTCCTGAAAATGCTGAATTCTCCCTGGAGTGAAGGCATGGAGTGACTATGTATGTCTGATGCAGTCTAGATTGATTATCTTTTAAACATCATTAACCACAAACTAGCTGTTTTTTCGGCTGCCATAAATTAATAGACTGCATTAGTGAGCAGTCAATTACAGGATGACTGTTTTTCCACTTCCATCTTGTGTGCTTGGCTGTTTGTGTCTGAGTTGCTTTTCTTCTATCTACAAGGCAGAGCAGAACGTGATGCAGCCAGCACTGATCCGATGTGGAACTGATCCTGACAACTGCTCCCAGCACTTCCCAGAGACTCAAGCGCATGTAGTGTCATCTGCACTTACTTCTCTGATGCTTTTGACGTATTAATGGGTCCCTCTTCTTGAAATCTTTGGATTTTGGCTTTCTGTGGCTTTGCTCTTGCAGTTGTTAGGTTGCTCATCCTGTATGTGTTTTTTTCCAGATGTGTCCGAAGTTCTCCATTGAGATGAAGAGACAGATAATTGACAGATTTTTAGATACAGTAAGTTTTGGGCTTCCAGTCATTCATGTCAGCAGCTTAAGTACTGCTAGATAGTTGTTTTATGGTAAGCTGGCCAAACACATCCTGGGAATTTAAGGGAATGATGCAAAACTGAGGGCAGTGCAGGTGAAGAATTTTCTTGCAGGCTCTTGGTCTTACTCCCCAGTGCAAACAGGTCCAGCGGGAGGAATAGATGCTTTCAGAACACCCTGTTTCTGGGAGGACTAGTTCCCTAAAGCACCTGCTTTTAGAAGAGCCTTTGAAGAATACTTTGCAATCTTCGAGTTCAATCTCATTCCTCTTCAAACTGCAGATTAGGCTGAGGAATGAGATTGGTTGTTTGGTGGCAGCCTTTAAACGAAATGATTTATAAACACAAACTGTAACTATATTTTGAAGGGAACTGGATCTCTAGACATCAATAGCATGATTAGAAACACTGTGGGGAGTACATGCATAAAGCGTCTTTTAATTCTCTGCTTTTCAAGCATTTAATAGCTTGACAGCAACATTTTAATAACAGCCGACTAGGCCCAGTTTTGGCATGCACTGCATACGGAAACAGCTTCTGGAACCTGTCCATGGAACAGTGAATTCTGTTTCTGCAGGCTAGAGCTCATGCAGAGATAGAGCTCTGAGATAGAGTGCTTTGAATTCAGGACGCTTTTCCATTGCTTGGTGCTTGGGAACGTTACACATTCTACGTCCCAATGCGTTACTCACCACCCCTCAGCAGGGGGTCGTGCTGAATTAACTTTTAAACACACATTTTCTTTCTAAACTGGATTCAAGGGGTTGTGCTGAAGAAAGCTGCTTCTTTAGCAATGAATCTGCGGGTCTAAATTCAGTAGCGTGCTGAACCTGCATCAATGACAAGACAGAATGGGTACCACACCTGGAGACCCTCTGAATAGGACTCCTGAGTGCTCCTACTGGGAGTTGCCACCTTTAAAAACAAGGAAAAGATTTTACCCTTCTGAACCTTGGTTTTAACTTTTAGGAGAAAAAGCGCTTTAACAGAAAAAAGGCATTTTAAACTCAATGCATTTTCAAAGACTCAAAAAATTGTGTTTCTTTATAATAGCATATCTTGCTTTGCATTTTATTCAGTCCCTTCTACCTCTGAAAAAAAAATGCAAATATACTTATACAAAGTGATGCTGATTGTTACGGGAACAGTATCTACCAAGAAACAGTTTAGTCAAGGAAACAAAAAATAAGGGATGTTTAGACTATTAAAATTGAACTGCTACTTTAGGACCTTGTATGCAAGAAGACTGCAGTCTTTCATCCAAGTCAAGTTGTAGGTCTCGATCAAAACAGTTACCTTTTTTAATGCTTTGCTATTTCTCTGGCTGGTTGGTAATCTTTGCTTTCTCTTTGTGGGATGTTGCTTCTCTAAAAAAGAAGAAATAAAGAAGAAACTGAATTAAAAAATGCGTGTTCCTATTGGAAGAAACTTCCAGGGCTTTTTAGCTTTTATATATTCAAAAATCTTCATCAAACTTGTTCTTGCCATATCCTCTTCCAAAAAGTGGAAAAAAGCATGACTCGCTAATAAAAAGCTGCAGTGGGAATTAGAACCACAAGGTATTTCTTGGTAGATGATCTTAAGCTCCTTTCCAGCCCTAACTATTCCGTGATGCTATGATTATATGTTTTTATATTTTAAGATATAGAAGAAATACAAACTTGATGAATTAAAGTAGTTTATCTTAACGCAGCAGAAATTATGTATCACTCACCCAAATTTACCCACTGACCTTGTTAAATATCTGTGGACTTTTTCAGGCAAATGTGCTAAATATAGAAGCAAATTGCAAATACCGTTTGACCAAATGGTCTTACATTGGCTAGGAAATTCTCCTTATGCAGAATGCATGCAGATGCTGGAAAATGAATTAATTTACCTGTCATTTGGTCATATTAGCTCCTAATGGGAATCAATACACGCAGAGACACCCAAGGACACAGGGCTTCAAGCAGTTCAAATTTGGTCCAGTCTATACTGTGGCAGTGATTGTACACTTCAATTCTGTTGTGTAGAGGTTTCTCATTCCTTTGGCTGGTTTCCTGCTCTGCCTGGGCCCTGGCCACAGCTCATCTGCTCCCCAGGGCTGGCTCAGCTGCGGTGAGTGACGCTGCACCCGGCAGCGAGCAGGCGCTGCCAGCTCCAGTTTCCAGGGACTTGGCATGGCATGTCCTCAGCAAGCTCAGTCACCAGGTTAGGCATCTTCTAATCTAAAACATCAGGAAGAGCAATTGGAGATCAAGAATTACACCACCCCTGTAACCCTGTCTTGCCTCTCAAAGCAAGTTGAACAAGTTGTTTGATTGTTCAAAAATGATGGATGTGGTGAATAATTGTACAGTAAAATGGCAGTGGAGAAGGGGATGTTCCTTTAATTGGATTTTGAGTTTTCTAAGCTGATTTTTTAAGTGAGATATTCTCTCTCTCGCTTCCTGTGTTACTGATGAGTAAAGGACTGGGACCCTCTGGATCCCTGCGCAAGCAATCAACTGCTATATTTTCAATATCAACAAAGTCCAAAGCTGCAGTTATTTATGCGTGTGTTTATTTTTAAGCATATGAATAATCCTGTTGCCATCAAATATAAATCTCTTTTCCCTGACTGGACTTAGGTATCCATTAGAATCAGAAAAAACTCAGGTATCAAACCCTAGCTTTTTCTCATTGTATTTTGGCCAAAGTAAGGCAAACAATAGAAAATGTATTGAAGCCTGAGTCAACTGAATTCAAGCTTTTGAAACTCTAGCTTCAAAATCCATGTAAAAGGGGTAGTATCTTTAGGTTAGATGATGTTCTTGCTGCTAAGGTGTACGCTCACTTCTAATATCAACACCACTTCCAGGGTCATTTATAAATTCAGTTCCACTGCTCCATGCACAGGACATCCACCAACAGTGGTGGCAGCTCCAGGTGTGAGTCACTCTTCCCATGAAAGGGGTGACTGGGAATGCAGAAAGGTACAAAAGCGGCAGCTCCTTACACTGAGCAGGAGTGACCGTACTGGACCCTGTGTTGCTGGGCCTCTTGAGTATGGTCTATTGATTGGTTGTGTTTTACTGAGTGGAAATGTCACAAAAGCATTCAGAATGTGTGAAGTATTACACTGGGAAAGATAGGGTTTTTTTTATCCCTAGCTGATAGTGGGATATTAACGTCCTCTCAACTAACCCCTGCCTTGCATTAGCAATAGTATATTTTAAAGTACATTTGGATTTACAAGAAATATTCAACTGTTCCGTTTGGATTTCTCCCAAGTTTAAATGCATTAAGTTGCTATGCTGATGACTGCAATGGTTAGATTAGAGATCTAAGTAACTCGTTTTGATATGAAAACATATAAAAGCATGTTTTAGAGGTTTTATATATTTCACTGCTCCTTTTAAAGTAGTAAGCTCCCACATGTCAGTGTAAAGATGTTTACTGCAGAAAAGTCAGGAACAAAACCAACAGGTCAGATCTGAACAAAACTGATCACTCTACAGCATCTATATGATCCATAGACTTTAATCCTTTTACTAGCAAATATTTTCTGAGTTCAGTGGCATTGTTTGTTTTAGTTCCCTAAAAAATGCGCATGATGGGAAGAGGTATGTTGATAATAATGTGCTGTGAATAGCATGAAGGCATTCTGTGCACAGCGTATCATATCATCCGTCATTAAGTTTTTCTTCTCCCTCTCTTACTAATGGCAGTGAATCAAATATTTAAATGCATGTGTTAGTCCTATGTGCAACTATATTGAGCGGGAAGGAAACATTATTGTGTAGCACAAAATTAGGCTATAAAGTGCATTCTAAACTGGAGATTTGGTAATGGACTCAGAGCAAATGAACTCAGAAAATTAACATTAGAATTTGCACTTAAAATGCTTCCTAATTGGCACCTCTTGGGATACATTTTGAACTCACCCAATGCCTTTTTTTTTTCCTTTTACTGAAAACAGTCAGTTTGGGCTGACAGCACCTGGGTCATAGTCAATGAGAGATGATGATGTATTTGGCAGCTTTTCTCATTGAGCACTGACAAGTCTTGTTCTCAAAAGAAAAAAATCAAAACCTATCAGTCCACATGCTCACTGTACTGAGGAACTTCGTTGTCATATCTTTCAAATTGTTTTAATGTTTCAGCGCTGCAGAAGTGAATGCATAACAGAAGGAGACAACTATATGCAGTTTCACTTTGTTGAAAACAACTACATAAGGAAAGCAGAACATAACGAGCAGAGTCCTGATAAGGTCATGTCAAACAAATTAATAGGAGACACAAAAGCTTAAAAATCATTCTTTTAAGATGATAGTCCTGCTGGATGGAAAATCAGTTGGGCCAGCCAGTCCAGTCCTCTTCTTGACTTACCACTTTTCATGTCCCCAGGATCCTATGCTGTCTAGATCTTCTGAGTTTATTTATTAATCCTTTTCTAGGGTGTTTGTGTCTGTGTGGTGACCTGATCTGCCATCCAGGCCTCATTAAGGCTGTTTACTGACTCTGATCCAAAAAGCTACCTCTTGTCCCTGTTCTAGATGAGAGAAAGAAACGGCAAGACAGATATCATACTGGCTTAAAATGATTTGAGTGCAGAATGCCTGGATTTCCAGAGTGAGTGCTCAGTGTGCACCATTTCCAGCTGCTCTGCAATAGGCTTCAGCAGCTAGAAATCTGCTTTGCTGTTTTCTGGATTTGTTGAGACATCAAACAACCTGGGGCTGATTTTTGACAGTAGTGTTGGGTTTTTTGCATCATGGTGCTGTATCACTGCTTAGCTGCTGTTCATCACTGCAACCTCTAATGGACTCCCTGACATGCTATCACCGGGTGACCCCAAGCCCGCAGGTAGAAGAGCGAGGATGTATGGGGGAGAATCTTGCCCTTGTTGGTGGAGAAGGGTTGATTCCAACCTTAGGCTGAGGATAAATGCAGTGATATGTAAAGACTTTTTTCACTTTCGGGGGAGTACAAATCATTTGTGCTCTCATTGCTGGTCTATCTGCACACACAGAATGGAGTATGGGTTAAAAGTCCCCTCTGAAAGATGATTTCTAACCTTAGCTAAATGCTACAGACCTGGGCAGTTCCTTTAAGTTCTGGCTTTTGGTTGGATCACCCAATAACTATACAGGAGTTCTGTATTTTTCTTGCGACAGACCTTTACAGTTGTATTTCTGAACACTTAAATTCTCTGTTAGAATGAAGAAAACTAGTTCTGAATGCAAGTATGTCATGTGCTTCTTGCTGTTTCAAACACAAGGGGCCAAATCTGCGAAAGGTATTAATGAATGCAGTTGAGCTTTATTGAAGGACTTCATTAAATAAAGATTAGGATGACTTTTTATCTCTGACTTTTAGCACTGTTTCTTGTTGTGAAGAAATTGAGAGTCCAGGGGAAAGAGGACAGATGAGTGAATAAAAGGGTATCCTGGCATAAAAAGTTGTAACAAAATTATTTGTGACCTTGAATCCTGTCATTCTGCTTCCTTCTGTTAAATTGCCTCAGGATTACTCAGAATTCCACGAACATTTTTAGGAATCAAAAATTATCTCTGTTGAAAATAATCTAGTCAATAGATTTGTGTTTAAATATAGCCTTGTTTGCATCCCTGTAGCCTGTTGCTCAGTTCTACTGACTAAATGTCCCAAGGCACAGTCTTCTCATCCTTTTGTCAGTGGAATCTACTTAATTATTCACCTTAGAGCAAAGATGTTACAATTGCAGCCTTCCTTTTGTGTAAGTAACCAAGTAGTTCTCTGACTGTTAACTGTTTAAGAATTAAGGTATCTGGGTATAAATCTGTCCCCTTTATTCATTGGAATTCATGGGGTTGCTTAGCTGAGAAGTTGGGGTTTAATCTGGTAACTGCTATTTTACAGATCACATAAGAGGAATCTAAAATTCTAATGAAAGGAGTGTGGGAAAGCATCTACGCATTTGTTTGTTTTTTTTTCAAAGGATTTCTGTGGGCTTGGGATCTGGTGCTTTCTTTTTCTTCGTAATGATTTACAATTATCTCCCTTCTAAACAGTATGTGTGAAAAGAGCTGGCACTTCTAACAATTCCCCATCCTGAAACCTGCAAATTTCCCTGTTTCCTAGTCCTCTCCCTTCTAGCAAGGAAGGAACACAGAGTGTGTTCCCTGTTTGCTGCAAATGTTTATTAACACGTTTACTATCATATAGCACTGTTTGTCCAGGGTGGGAGGGGGCACTGCAGAGATCCTGCTCATACAGATCAGTCCTGGTTGAGTACATCGGTGATAAAATAATTAGTGTGTTTCTAGTGGTCTGCACTTTTGGCAGTCAGTGGGGTTTTGTGTGTGTGTGTATGCAAGGAAATAAAGTTTTGGTGTTTTTTCTATATAGGACACACCAGTGGGATAAAGCATCTTAAGCAGGAAACTCCCAAAGTGAGTGTTGTCTAAGTGGCTGCAGATTTTAAATGCCTCATTTTCCAATTTTAATTGGGACAACTAGTTTTCAGTCACTACAAACTACAGTTTGGGACCTGCAGGAAATGAGGACTCAGCACCTTGGGAGGACTGGTCCCTGATCAAACAGCGCTGGATTCATTGAAATCATTCTCTGTGCTCATGACATCATGCCATGCTTTTCAATCTCAAGGTTGTTTTTTGTATTTAGTATAAAGGTCATGTTAGGATTAAAAACAATGAGCAGCTCACAGCGTGTCTAGTGAACCTGTAAGAGAAATGGTAACGCGTTTCACAGCAAAACATACGGGTGCTGAGCGCAGTGCTGTGTCCAAGAAGTGGAATTTTCTAATTACGTCGTCATTTTGAGAAGGAATGTGCTTGTTAGAAGCAGTCCAGGTGTGCAGTCGCGATGGGAGTTTGAAACGCTGTGTAATTACACACCTTGCATAATATAAAGTTTACAATAGCCATACAATTGATGCAGCAAGATGTAAATACAACAAGTTAAAGTGTCTAAAAGGACACCTGTAATCTAGCCTGCAGCTATTACAATTATGTTGGAAACTCTGTCTTGCATTAAGATTTATTAGGGTGTTAAAGTTGCCACGATTCTGAAGCAGACACACACAAAATGAGAAATACTTCAGAAAACTATTTAAACAACATATTTTCAGTGACAAATAAAAGTTATTTGCGGAATCTTCTTGTGGTTCCCTGAGGGGAGAAGTCAGTAAAATCACATTTATTTACATTTTTTTTCAACTCAGTCATTCTACTGTAGTTTCTAGTAAATTGATTTTATACTTTTACATTGCTGAGGACTTGCACAGTGTGTTGTCTGTCCAAAAGATCATCAGAACTTTACTACATTGCAGCAAATGACAACCGTCAGGACAAATCTTGATAGAGAAAGGAAGGGGAAAAGAAAAAGATTTTTACCATAGTCCCTGCCTGCTTTAATGTGGTTTCCAAAGCACTTTGCTTGCGAGATGTGGAGATTTGAGTTAAAAGAGATCAGCAAGATTTCTCCAGTATTACTGGAAAATGTTTCTTTTTAGAGGTGTTGTCCCCCAGCGTTACAGTGCAGCGCTGCCTAATGACCCCTGGGATCAGGGATAAAGAGGCAGTTCCTTGCTTTGGGTTTGGTAGCCATTCCTGTCATAAAGTGGCTGTGCTCAGCTGTGGTGTGATGCAGGAGGGGACAGGACCTCCTGGTCCTGGCGTCACCCCTTGCCTGATCCTCTTGCCCTGTGCATGCAGCGCCTTCTTTGAGCTGTCACTAGCCCCATCCCAGGCACAAGGTCTGCTGGACCCCCCTGAAACCCAGTGCCCAGGAGCTCCTGCACGCATTGGACACACATGGAGCAGTGAGGTGGTGAGATGGAACTGGGAGGCTGTGCGAGCAGAGCAGAGGGATGTGCTGGGACTGTGCTGGGACAAGCTGCTGGCAGAAGGGCTGGGACTGCTGCAGCCTTGTCTAGGCAGGTCACCCTCTGCTCTGGTCCTCTCCACACCTAGAAATCACATGTATGTGCATGCAGGTGGGTGATACACATACATGAGAGCTGTTTACATGAGCAAGCACCATTCTGGGAGCAGCTATGAGGACAGCCATACTCTGCAGTGCATTTCCTGCCGATTGTCTTTAGAGCTAAAAGCCTTGCGCAAGTCTTGGGTCTGCATCAAGGACGTCACTGTTAAAACTGCCTTGGTTTTCTGACCCGGCTCTCGTAGTCATTCTCTCTCAGAGGTGCCCAATTCACTGTGATGCTGTTTGTTTCAATTCTCTTACTGTTTAGGATATGCAGCCCATACCTGTCTCCTTCAGTCATAAAATTGGGGATGCTAATTATGCTAAAGGGACAAAAGAGTCTGTCTCTGTCTGCTTGAGGTGGGAGATTATTGCGCAGTTTTCCTGATTTATTTGCTGCTGCACTGTGAATAATAGAGCAAGCCTTCAGGACAGGAACTTAGACCAAGCAATGCTCACAGCATTATTTCCTTCCCTGCTTGTTTAAACCACCCACCAGCTTTCCATGCCTTGAGGTAGGAAAAGGAGTATGATGCTGGTGACCAATGCTCCTCGCGCTGCCATCGCAAACACACAATTACCGGTGACAGTATAAAGTGCTCGTGAAGAGGAAGGTGCATGCCAGAGGGGTGAAGTAATACAAATAAAGGCTCTGTATGTTACAGGCAGTGCTGACAGGTAACAGGTGGTTTGTGGAAAAGAAAAAGCATCTATTCTTGCACAGCACGCTCTCTGAAATATAGAGAAAGTAGAAAGGAGAAGGTGACCAATACCAGGTGTCTTCTGTTTGCAGAGATACAGCTGAGATCTAGGAATGACCCACATTTATCACTGAGCTGTTTTCTTCCCCCTGGGCATTGGTTTAGCAGTGGCAGTGGGAAGGGAGATGAGCAGCACAGGGTGCGATATCTGGCAGGCTTGGGAAATGCAGGTGCCCTGAGCTACCTGTGAGGTGCATTTCCACCTCTCCAGGAGCTGAGCCTGATGTGAGCAGGAGATGGGAACTTGGCTGCACTGTTTGATGATGATCCATATCCATCAAAGTGGAAAAATGACAAACAAAGGGTTCTTTTTACTCCTAATTTAGAAGGAAGTGTAAAATCTGGTGTGACAAGTTTAGTAAAATAAAGGCACAGGAAGGAGCCATTCAGTGCTTGCATGTACCCCATAAAGAGGAACAGCTCTCTTGGCTCTAGCCACTGCCTTATAAATTTAGAAGAAAACAGTTTTACAGACAAGCAATTCTTTGAATCTTCTTTTGCCCAATTATGATGATAATCAATTAACTCATCTTTCCTTTCTTCTTATCTGAATACGGCATTTAAATTGATTGCGACCATCATGTAGGCAAATAGCCTTCAAGGAAAGAAGAGAAACGAGCTGGAAATTATGACTCTGTACTGGAAATATGGAAACCTGCCTGAAAAGGGAGCTGATTGGAAGATGGGGAGATAGTGACCTGCAGAGGATTTATGCTAGTGGTGTGTTCCTTACTGTGAAAGCTAAAAGGCTCAGTCTGTTAAACTTTTCAGAAAGCTAGGTGACCTGGCTACCATATGTTAAGTGCCTTCAGGGCAAGGTATGGAATATGTGTTTCTAATCTAGTGAAGAAAGACATAGGAAGAACCAAGGACTGGAAGTGAAGCCAGTCAGGTTCACCTTAGAGGTAAAGCATCAAGTAACGGGGCAGTTAGCCTTGAGGGAAAGAAGTATTACTTGGTGAAATAATAGTTTCTTATGTTGGTGGAGAGAATGTAATTTTGAAAGAAGCATTTTATACAAACACAGATGATTGGACTTAAACCAGATTACAACAGATAAGAGGAACAGAACAGATACCTTAAAATTTGGGGGTGGCCTGATGGGCTGGTGTAGCTATCCTAAATTGGTTATGGTCTTAAATAAATTAGAGACATGTCGACTTGAAATAGCAGACCTCTGACTCTCTTCCTTTGCTCACTCTGACTCATACAGTCTCTGTAAAGAGATCTATATTTTGAGGGCAGGGAGGGGGTCCTGTGTCTTGAGTTTACCAAACATGTCACACCAGATTTTACACTTTCCCGTATATTATAAGAAATCTAAATGTAGCAGTTGTGGCCAGATTCCAGTCTCTTTACATCATTTAGGTGGATAATTTGTTCCACTGTGTTTTCCTTTCTTCTCAGCTGTACTTTCTCTTTGAAGCCTCCAGCTACTGGATTGGGGAGGTAAATTGCAGTCTGTCTTCATCCTGAATTGTGCCTCTTGTTTCAGTTTTTGGAAATCATGTAATTGATTCATTGTGGTATTGCTTGCATTCATACTATTAAATAACTGGAGCCCCTTTTCACAGAAGCTGCTGTGTGAAAATTGTTATGATACTTAAGAATGATCTTTTAGTACTTCCTTTCTTGAGGCTACAGGAGAAACAATGTTTTCTTTGTGTCACTAAGTGCAAAAAAGGTAGTTGCTCAGTTTTCAACATGTGCACTCATTGGCTTGATATTGTGTCTTTGATTCATGGGCAAGTTTGTAAGGGTCATTGCCGCTTTTTGCTTTATGTAGTTACCAATACGGACTCCTGTGTGGGGCTTTGCCCAGAGAGAATTTGGCCCTAAATTCTTGCTGTGGAATAATGGATATCAATCTATATCAGGGAAATATGCTGGTAACAGTGTCTCTGTCAAATGCTATAGGGGATGTGTTGATGGTAATTGCTGGGAGTGGGTATGGCTCAGCTGGGCGATGGGTCCAGGCAGAGCAGTTCTGCAGTGCCAGCACTGGTGAAGCACAACCAGGCTTCTTTTCTTTCAGGTGGTTTGTTTTATTATGTACACAGTCAAATCTCAGTTTTGAAGCATCTGGAATCTTGCAAGGATGAGTAAGATGACAATAGGGGAGAAAGGAAGGGGCTTTGAGAAACAATGGGCACGTTCAGTCCACTGAACTGCATTGGTTTCTATAGACATTTCACCCTTATCCACGGCTACAAACTAGCCACTGTTCTGGAAACTAGCCACTATTCTGGAAAACATGGTAAGGTTTTTCACCCATCAGGTACCTCTGAGGTACCCATCGGAATGGAGAAGAGGAAAGTTGATCTTTGTGGTATTTCAAAAGAGGAAAAAGGGAAAATCTTCTTCTCAGAACTGAGCTGGCAGGGCAAAACCCTCTCAGGCTTTCTTTTAAAACAAGGTGTCTTTTTAGGGTCAGCCTCATATATGCATTGGGAACTTCGGAGTGTCTTTCTCATCTGCTCAGTGTGAAAGTCTGCCTAAAGCTAATTAGTGCCTGTTTGTGATGGTCACTTGCAAACCATGGTCTGGATTCTGTAGTCTGCATTATTGCATTATCCATGTGTATTTCTAAGGAGCTGCTGTTGACAGATTTATGCCATTCATGCATTTTTTTATCTTGCACATATTTAGATTCTTCTGTTCTAAACATCAGCCTGTTTAGAAGAAATAAAAATGCAAATGGATAGCTGATTTGTGTTTGGTTAGCGAACAGAGCAGGAAGTGTAGATGTGCAAATGCTCAGCAGGCTCAGGGGTGTTAAACCTCCTCCCTTTAATTTTTACAATGGATTCTCAACATCCAGTGTAAACAGAACTCAGCAAATTATTCCTTGTGCTGTGCTCAGTTGTCCAATAATCTACTCCTTTATTGCTTATTATATACAAGCTGCTTGAAAAGTAATTTAGGTAACTGGGGAAGTACCATGTGAGATGCAGAGGAAGTCTTAACCACCAGGAATTAACTTAAAATTTAATGCTCTATAGTATAAGAGTCACATAACCAGGAAGTTATTATTTTAATCAATTCAATAAAGTGGCTAACACCTGAAGAAGGAAGTAAATGTAAAAGTTATAAGAGAAGCCTCTCAAAACCATTATTAGGAATGAAAAAATTAAGTATTTAATCTCTGATGGAATTTAGTGTATTTAAAGAGTCTGGATAGAAATGATCTTGGCTATTGGTCATATCATGATAGCTCCTGCACACGTGAAAGGAGATAGGTACCCTATTGAAAAATCTATTAATGAAATATGCTGTAAAGAGCTTAAAGTTAAAATTCTGGAGAAGATCTGGAGATAAGTTTAATGTTCTCTAATCATTAAGTCTAAGAGGAAACTTGTATAGTTTTCCATATTAAAATGAGTAGGACAACAGCTAGTGTTGTAAACAGTTTGAAAGGGAAAGGAGGGATATATGTCAGATTAGGTCAGATTATTAGTGTTGATGTTCCCTTCTTCTGTGTGCATGTGCTGTATTTCAAATACACAGACATCTGGTGCCTCTCAGACACAGCACAGTCACTCCCCATGTGTCTGACTCAAGTACTTGGATTGTACATGGGTGAGAGGAGTTACTAAATACCTAGAAATTTCGCACATAGCAAGTCTACTTGGGAAGCCCTTATTTATGGCTGCCACACTCATACCACTCCAGCAGCTGAGTTTTAGAATTGGACTGGACCAGAATGATGCATAATTCACCCTAGAGCATCTTAAGGAAGGAAAGATCTAGAAATGACAAGCTGGCCCAGCAGAGCAGGTGGTCAATGAGGTGGCTCAGAGCTGTGTATGCAGTCTCATCAGTGAACAAAAATAGGAGCTCCTTTAAAGGGTGAGGATAGGGTGTGAAAAATCAGGGAAAGATAATAAAAAGCAGTACAAAAATAAAATTTCCTGTTGTGGATTTGGCAGACACCAAAAGAAACCAAACTGAATGAGGGAAAACTTATGTCAAAAGGTTTTTGGGTTTTTTTTTGCACAAAAATGTGGTTTTAACCAAATCTTGGGAAGGTCCAAGCACCTTTTCTTGTTCCCCCTTACAGCATAATGAGGATTTTGATGATGTTGTATTAAAAAACAAAAAAAAAAACACCCCACCCAAAAAAAAACCCCACAAACAAACAAAAACCCAAACCCAGTGAAATGTTTTAGTTTTAAAGTAGCTTTTCCTTAGAAGAAATATGTATAAATATATGGTAAAGCAGAAGACAAACGAGGGTGGCATGGTTTAGTAGAAGGTGTCCCTGCCCCTGGCAGGGGGGTTGGAACTAGGTCATCTTAAGGTCCTTTCCAACCCTAACTATTCTATGATTCTATGGTTGAAACAAAATCTTTTTATTGACTACATTGAAATTTTGCCCTGAGACATCCCTTATTTCTAGTTCTGTTGCTGTTGTCTTGTCCTTTTTTTTCTTTCCTGTTCCTAGATTATTATGTAACTTACATGTTTTGTCTTACAAAAGCTTCTTCTATCGACTAGCTCTATTCAGAAACTGTACTGAACCAGTCCAGCATCGTTGAGGCAACATGCATTAGCAGCGTGCATAGGAGGTTGTTCTTGAATTTATTCTTTCATTTTCATTCTTACTCAGATCTCTCAACACAGCAGTTTCCAAATGCACTTCTGAAGTAATCTAAGATGGGATTGATGGCACAACAGGAATGAGTTTCTTCTGTTTTCTGTAAAAGGGATCTTATGTGCTGCAGTAGGGCTGTCTCTAATGCCTCAGTGGAGCTATCCATCGTAACTGCGTTTACTTTCTGTAGGTGGTGTAACAAAGGATTAAAAGTTAATTTCAAATCTAGTCCACTGGCTGTAAGCAACTGTATATAGTTGCGTTTTCCATGGGATTCTCTCCTTCCACCTCCCCCAGCTCAACATTAGTTGGTCTTATTCCTCCAGCCAACTTCCTGTAAGCAGAGGATTACTCAAGCAGGTAACATCCAGCGGAAATGTCAGGTTTACACAATCACCTGTAATCAGTTTCAGCTCTTATCAAAGTGGTTGGAGCTGCACTATAGCCGGGTTGGAGAGTGCACATTAATGCAAATGCCTTCTGTGCATTTAATAAAGGTTTGTATAATTTTAAAAATATACCTACAAATTAAGGATTTTTCAGCAAACAGCTCCTGAAATGCATTACCATTTCTATTTGTCTTGCAAAAGGAACAGCAATTCTTGTACATTTAAGAGAAGAAAACACCACAAACATCTGGGATACTTCCCCAGTATTTTGAGGCATCTTCTCAAGGTGATGTTATGGTGGCAAGTTGAGATGTTACAGTAATCCATGTCAGAGGTCAGACATAACTCACAGAGCCTTGGGGGAAGTGTGATGGGCATCAAAGTAGGTCTTGGAGGACCTTACGCAACCCTTGGGCAACTCACTATGCATCCGCGCTTGAACAAGAAGCTTTCATTGTTCTAAAATTTACATTTTGTTTTCCGCACAGGGCTTTGTTTCTGCTTGAAGAGCTCTTCTCCATGGTTAAGAAGTCTCTGCTGTTGGCTGTGCAATGCCCAGTGAAGGAGTTTTGATAATTTCTGTTGGGACTAATTAATTAATTGCAAATGACTTCAGGCTAAATTGTGAGTTTGCATGTCAGGATGCTGTACATAATCAACAAAACCACTCAGGGGCTTGACATTATGGAGGTTATATAGAGATTACAAGAGAAGCACATTCAATCTATGTTTGTCAAAACTTTCTTTATGTTATTTATAAACCAGTTCCTATTTTATGACTTTTGAATCAGAAGCACAGATTTAAGATGAAATGTCAAGAACAAAAGTATGAAGATAATTCTACTAATTCAGCATATTTAATTAAATTGCATATCTTTTTAACAGGTTGACTTACAATTGTAATTGTAAGTAAAGTAAAACTGTGGAAGAAAAATAGATCCAGAGTAATAGATCTGATAGAACACTGCTATCTCAGGTGAATAAGGACTAGTGAAGTGTTGTATGAACTCCTAGGGACTGGTTACACCAGCTAAGTGAAAGATACAGGATACATTAATAAAGTTAGAGAAAGATCTTTAATGTGGATGCTATCATCACCAAGTGACCCATGAGAATAAACAGTGCACGAGGCACATAAAAGCAACTTTTTAACTTACAAACCTGAAAGTTTTGGCCTCTGTCCTGATCCAGAATTATTGGGCTGTGTTTTCTTTTTTTAACTGACATGCTCTGTGTCTATTCAGGAACTGCACTGAGTTAGTCCTGAGAAACTGAGGCAAACTCAGATACACAAAGTCTTTATGGTCTGTAATGAAACAGGAGGAAGACTTTCTGAATGTCTTACATTTGCATTTTGTAATCATTAATTTAAAACCCCTTGGCGGTGAAAGCATTATTGCTTCTGCTGAATTCACCAGTTTTCTTGTGCACGGGAAAGAATTCTGATCTTGTTGCTTGAAGTACATGTTTATGGTTTTGATCTGTACTACTTGCCATCTCTGTCCCACACAGACTTTGTTGGGGTTTTTCCTATTAATGAATGCACCTCATTGGTCTTAAGTGCGCAAAAGATCTACATGCACTCTGATGCCAGTTAGTCACCAATTTTTCCTCAGTGGGGCCTGGGAAAAATACCCACCAGGCTGTTTGCCTTTCCCTAAGGAGCAATGTTATGTTTATACTATTTTAATTTCAGAAGCAAAGAATGTGAATCAAAAGCAAAAGAGAGGAAATCTGAAAGAAGGATACCTTTGCTTTTGCTGTCTCTGGTTTCGTCACTAGCGTGTATGATGAGGCTGGCACAGGCAGCTACAGTTGCCAGAAGGTGGCTGAGGAGCAGCACAGATCTCAGCTACTCAGTATTGCAGTTCAGAAACTGAATGACAGCAACAAGAAAGTTACAGCTAAGCCATTTTCAGAAACAGAGAGAAAAAACACCAAACAATCCAAACCCCCAAACCAACAGCCACCAAATATCACTAAGCGCTAATAAAACCTGGAACAGTAATGCACCTGACCCTGGATTCAAGCTCCTATACAACCTTACTGTTTATAGGCCACAGAATTGCAAAGTAAGTTGCTTCATGGGCTCACCAAGCTCCCCCTTCCTTTCTGTTGCAGATCAATCTGTCTTCATTGAACAAGAAATGATTTAAGTGTTCATCAAAACAGATTCTGAACTTAAACTTTTAATCTTCAACGATATAACTTAAATGAGGTTCAGACTTTGCATTATTTACATTTCTGGCTGGATATTTTGGTTGCATAACCCGGTGCACATGGAAATCTGGCATCCAGGAAAAAGCTCTAAGCATGCGTGAAAATGCAACATATGGTTGTTGAGATTGGACAGTATTTAAAGGTTACCTTTGCTGTCAACATCAAGATTTTTAATGATGTTGCTGTAACAACAGCAAAAGCAAATGTCTGCCTGATTGACTTGAAAACACTACTCTGAGAAACTAGATTGTCTTGGCCTTTACTGACAACATCTTGTTAAAAAGGACGTAAAATAATAATGCAAATGTAGTTTTTATTCAATATGTGAATGTTCTTTTTTCCCAAGCACTTGAATATTGACTTTCATAAATATTATAGATAGGTAGGAAAAATGCAGCTGCCATAGAAACTGTTTGTCATTGACTAGGATTGGCCAATTGTTCCTGTAGTTATTTGATTTATACACATATTTGTCTTCTATAAATGTGGAAATTGGCCATGTAGTATAAGTGTGTTGGAGCATATATTTCACTAAATTAAAATGTATGTAAATAGGAAAAACCCACTGTTAAAATTCAGTGTTAAGACAATATTCCTGGATGCTCTGCAGAGATGTGAGAACTCTGGAATGAAGAAATTGGGTTTTATCTCCCTTTCAGCTCTCTGAAACTTTATTTCCAACCATTAGGGCTTGGACAAGCCGAAATGGGAGGAAAGACTTGTTTCTCAACATATGCAGTGTAAAAAGGGCCAGAGTAATATAACGGACTCTCAGGAAGGTGAGGATGCTTCCAAATCAAGTACTGCAACCTAGTCAAATGGAAAGTATCCTCCCTATGGCAAGAGGTTTGAAAGTAGATTATCTTTAAGGTACCTTCCAATCCAAAATATTCTATGATTCTGTGATATGAGTCAATAAAAAGAGGACCACAAAACTTCTCTGGAAGACTTGTGTTATACTCCTGTGCATATTAAATAAGGACATGGAGGCATGAGGCAGATGCAGTAGAGATAATGGAGATGAGATACTGTCCTTGGCCAGTGTAGAGCTGAAGAGTTTCTTCAATGTGAAGAGGTGTGGAGGAGCATCACTGATGCTGGAGCGACCCAGGAATAGAGGATCAAAGCGCTAGTCAAAGCTGCCTTTGCCTGCTCTTCTTTATTGTTGGCTTGGTTCTCTGGAGATGCGGTACAAAATCTTCTCTTTGGGCATTGTCCTTCGAGGAAGTTGCCTGTGTGATAGGCATTCCTTGAGCATCCTTTGAAATCACAGTCATCCTGATAAACACTGCTTCCCAATGTGTTTTTGGGATTGCTGTATACATCATTACTGACTTCGAATTTTAGGGGCACAATGTTTTGTTCTTCCTGGTCCTTCATGTGCTCACTTAGCCCACAGTAACACGGAGCTCTCAACGCTGGAGAAGTTTAAAGATAAATCTCTTTAAATCTGGATCACATTCACAGTTAGGTCCTCACCCTTTAATCAGTCCCTGTTTGTAAAATCCTGTCTTTCACAGTATTTCACAGGGTGGGTGTTGGTTTTTTTTTTTGTTTTGGTTTTCTTTTTTTCTTTTTTAATTATTTTTATTTATTTATTGTTGAACTTCATCTGGTACAAAGGTTTAAACTACAGAAGTAATTTAAAATATTGTGGCATTTCCTTTCCTAATTAATCCCAACTGTTTTCCTTGGTAGTACAGAAAGTATCAGTATTTGATGAGGACATTATGCCTTCATCACTAGGGCAGTGGATTCTTCCTGCCGAGTCTGTAAACAGCAGACAAGCCACAGAGTTCAGCCTCTGTGTTCTGGTTTTCATTAAGCTCAGACTAGAGGAGCACCCAGCTGTGTCTTCCTGTAAGGTCTGTCAGTCTTCCAAAGCTTGTTAACATGCTAATATAAAAGGAAATAGGGCTGACTTCAAGGAATTTACAACTAGTCTTAAACTTCAAAGACTAGAGCTACATCTCTTCAACAACAACAACAAAAATCCTATACTAAATGTTCTGTTAGCCTACGAGACTACTTAAGCCATAATGTATGATGCCACATTTTTTTGCTGCAAGTTGCAACACAAAGCCTCCTGTAGTTGTGAAACTTTGTTCATAGCTGGTAGGTTTGATCAGAGACAAGATAAATTGCTGTCCAGCTCACAAACAGGATATCAGGAATGATGTTGTCAATCTCTCCTTCCCTAAACCAGTTTTCTATGTAAATGTTTGGAGTGGGTAGGTGAATCGGGTTTGAACAGTAGGCAGCATTCTCAGGTGGCAGAAATTGGAAAAACTTCCATGACTTCAAGGGAATTACTCCCATTCTTAGCATCTGAAGTTTTGGCCAAGGTGAGGAAACATCTGCAGCTTTCTTACCTGGTTGTCTGAAGATGTTCAAACAAGGTTGGACACATTCTATGGCTTTTCATGGAAAAAGAGAGCACTGTTGTGTAGAAGTAGTGTGAGGCACCTCTGTGAGCTGAAGAATGACTCATCATTCTCATTCAGAATGGGCAAATGGACGTGCAGAAAAGATTATATAGATGGGGCAAACACTTAGCAGTACTTCTCCATCTACGTGATTTAAGAATCGGGAACTTTCTCAGGCAGGATTGGTGTTATTTATAACAAGAAGCAGCCAATGATTTCTTCTCATCTTCTTACTACTTCAGTTAAAAGCATAGCATGCAAGAATCATTGCAGATGCCTTTTTCACACTAAGCTCCTGCTGGAGTCTACAGGAGCTTTCAGTTCATGCAGGAACTTGGAATTGATCACACATCCCCAAAGTTCTCAGGTATTTTTCATCAGTGCTGAGAGTAAGTTGCCTTTTTTATCATCTGCAGATCAGAGCTCTGATGAAGACAGACACCAAATAACATACTATCATTTTGATGTTGAAAAGATTTCCATTAAAATTCTCCTGGAGAAATCTGAGGAATTTAAATGCATAGAAATAAGGGGTTTTGCACAGCTGAGATAATTATACATTGAATGGCTTTGGCAGTGACCCTGAGTGATAAATGTGTCAGATGACACATCCCTGAGTCATTTGTGGAGATTTCTTCACGGGTTCATTTTTTATCGAGATTGAACTCTCTGTGTCAAGCAACTATAAGAATTCATGTGTGCTCAGTTGACCCCAAAATTGGTTACTTTGGTCACCCAGAAATATAAAAAGCAACACAACGCAAAAATAATAATAATAAAAAGGCAAAATAACATATTAAACTCAGCTGTTATTCACACTATTCTTTCTCTGACAGCTTGTTAAAAATGCTGGTAGAAGAGGTGCTGCTTTTATACTTTCGTTATTCGGTGCTAATTAGAACAAACTTACACAGAATCAAAAGCATTTTCTAAAGGGAGCTGGTTGCTTAATAGGAATTAATTGAAAATCCAGGCCACAGTGGTGAAGAAGGCCACAGGGATCAGTGGCACACGTTTAGATTCACTTACCAATCTGTTTTGTACTTATTGCAAACGGAGTTGTTATGACTACGTCAGGGGATGAGAAGACTGTAAGCCACTGATGGCTGGGTTGGTGCCAGGAAAAAGCAGGATGGCTATGTCAGGGTTACATTTTCCAACTTGCTTTTGCCTTGGAAGAGATAAAGCAGAGATGCAAAAGGTAATGGGCTGTGTATCTACCCTGTTCCTGTGTCTAGAAATACTGTGTTTGCAAAGGGTCAGCAGCTGGCCAGATATCCTATATAATAAGCTTTGCAGGTTGTTCCCCTTGTGTATTTATACTATACCTGACTGCAGTTTCCATCATCAGCTTGGTTGAGTCCTCCCGTGCATAGGAATTTCTGTTCTTTCTACTGGCTTGTGTTGGTCTTATCAAGGGTCATTGGAAAATAAAAGCCCCCAAACAAATGAGAGAGTTCTTAAATAAACAACCAAACTGCCCCATCAAGCCTTTGTTTTCTTGACAGGAAAGCTAGGCATTTAGGCAATGATGTGCCATTTTGTTCAATGTTCTTTAAAATCTCTTTTTAAGAAAAAAAAATATAAGAAAGACGGCATCAGTATTTATAAATTTCTGGGAATAGCACTAAATATAATGTGTAATATTATAATATGATAATATGCGTAATATTATCATATGTATATGTAATATGTGTGTATCTACTGCCTTCTGCCAAAAGTACCTCAAGTTTGTCAGAGGAAAATGGTAGGAGACACTGTGCCATAAGCTGATAAGGTCATATTAAATCAGCTGTCTGTTGAGTCTCACATATTTTATATATAGTCATCCCCTGAGGGTGTGTTGCATTCAGACCCCTGGACAGCAAGCACATAGGTGATGGCTGACAAGCATAGACAAATCAGCTAGAAGGGAGCCAAAATTTTGGGGGGAAAATTGTTCAAATGAAAAACAAAAAAATCAAGAGGGCATCATGTTGGAATGACCATTATCTGACATTACGATCATTTGTAATAACAATGGAGAACTTTGCACATTAGCCTTTGAGGTGAGGAGTCCATAACCCAGCTGAGATACTAGAACACTGACAGCAGTTTGGGAAAAGCCCCCTTCCCTGTAGTAGTACTGAGGAAGAATAGGAAAATAGGAAATTAATGTTATAAAGGAAACCAAGTTCCACAGTGAAGTTATTAAAATTATCATAAAATTTGCTTTGGAAAAAACCTGTTGCTTAATATAGCCTTAAGAATCTGGCACATTCTCGATGATGTTAATCCATCTGCTGACATTTTATCTTGCTCTTATTGGTTTTGTTTCCAGTTTTTTGATACCTCAAGCATTTTAGATGTTATGTTATTGAAGTCATGGGTCTTGTAGAAAACAAATTACTCCAGAGAGTTAATTGCACCCATCTCACACTTTATCTTGTTGATGTGAACTTCTTATCTGCATTTCATTGTGAAGGAAAAAAAATCTTTCCTAGGAAACAAACATAGAAAATGAGAGCAGAAGTCGATTGCGTCTTGCCGTTTTCCCAAGAGCAAAATTATTGAGATAAGCCATTATTACTTGTCAGGTATTATTTGAACCCCAAATAATCTTTTCCCTGGGTAGACCTGAGGAAACCTTGAGCTTTTGTGTGAAACTGTAAAAAAAATTTCTTGATTGTATTATTGTTTGGAGGGTGCATTTTGAGATTTTTCTGGCCTCCTTGGTGGAGAAAGATAATGTTAGAGCAAACATGACCCTGATATCACACTGAAATGTGGAGCTAGAGAAGGAATAACCCTGAACTGACCATCTAAAATTCTGATCTTACTGCTGTGTTTTCAAATTTTGACCAAAACCGTCTTGTTTTTCGGGACTTTCACCTTACTGTTATCCCTGTGTTAGAAGCCGTATAGAATCTCCTGATTTATTTTACTACTGTAATACCTTAAATGTTGGGTTTGGGTTTTTCTCTTTTATTTTCTTTCCTTTTATCCCTTGTCTTTTATTTCCTTTTTTTCGTTCTCATTTTTTTTTGTTTGTTTGTTTTTGTTGGGTTTTTTTTTTTTCTGCTTTTTTTGTGTGTGTGTATTTTTTTTTGGAACTTCTGCATTGCTGTGGACAGCATAATTCAAGCAACCAGAAGGTTAACGGAGTGTGTTGTACCCATTTCTCAAGGTGGATCAGGATTCCCTCTTTAAAATAAGCGTGTGCTTGTGTGTAGTTATGCTCATGTAGCTTTGTGTTTAAAGTCTATAAGTTATTTCACTCGATTGTGAATATATAGATTCACTGTTGGAATTAGTGGAGTGTGTGGATTGGGGAAGTCAAGGTAGTAGGGGAATCTGTGGGGAAAACCCAATTGACTGTCTTACCCAAGACTTCTGAAGACTTGTTCCTTAATTTCTTTGTGTTTTCTCTTTTGCTTCAAGGTTTTTCTTTGTTTGTACGTGTTTAATTAGTATCTCAAAAACATATGCAAACTAGCTGTCTGGCTAAAGATTTGGAAGCACACGGGAGTGGATGAAAGTGGTGAAGAATACAAAGGAGCACCTACAGGGAAAACGTGCTTTTACTGCCTGTCCCTTGATTGCCAACAAGACAAACTATAATCTGAGTCTGTTGAAGCCAAATGCAAAACTTCTGTTTCTGTGGACAGGATTTCACCTCAAGTGAAATATGTATTTGTCAAAGCTCCAACTCCTTCATTCGTTGGTAGCAAAGTCCCACATAGATTGCTGGGCTGCCTGGTAGGATGTGTCCACAACCTATTGTGGGTTGATTTCCATCAGGAAGGTGGCCAAGAGGCACTGCTAAATCTGAGTTTTAGAAAGACTGACCCTTTGCATGTTTCACATAGGTTTCCCCTCTTCCTTACTGTCAGAAAATGCTAAATTAGAAAGCTATTATAAGATCCAGCTTTGTTAGAGAAACATATTCAGATAAGGAGGAATTCAATGACTTATTCACCGGATAATAGTGAATGAATGGTGTCTGTTTTCTGTGTATGAATCATAATTGACTTTATTATGATGTTCTCAATGTATTCGTTATTTGAATTGATTTCCTGATTCATTCTTTGTCAGTAGATTGGTTGCCAGCAGTACATTGTGGGTTTCCAGTGTTTAAAATTTAAGCTCTTTGTTAATGGGTGTCCAAGTCACATGATGTGCTTCTTTTTCCTTTTTGGAAAAATGGGTTGGGGGAAGGGTTGGTGCAAAGACTAAAAATCTTTGTGTATTTACTTTTTCCACACTTTAAAACGCTCTATACTACAATTTTTAACTATGCTACTTTAGAACTGCATTATTTCTAGTCAAAATTCATGTCCGTGCAACAATCTCAAAACCTGTTCCCTTCCCATGCCCTCATCAAGCAACATACCGAAGTCTGAAGTGGCACACAGGTTTTTTGCTCTGGTATTTGCAGAGAGATTGATGTGTAGAAATTTACTTGAAGAATTAGACTGGAAAGCAGCTTGAATGCAGTGAAACAGAATATTCACAGACTTATTTACAGCTTTTTCTCGGTTCTAATAATAAGTGTGTGGATCACTTGAGGTGTCTTCCTCTGTTTCCAGCTCTCTGCAAATTCTTCAGGGATTCATTTCTTTTTCTGTAGGGCTGCATATTGGAAAACAGGACACTATCAGGCTAAATTCACCTTGCACATCTACAGCATTGATCTCTTATCATGTAGTTAAGTTGTGGC
The DNA here is from genome assembly GCA_017639245.1 of Myiopsitta monachus. NCBI lineage: Eukaryota > Metazoa > Chordata > Aves > Psittaciformes > Psittacidae > Myiopsitta > Myiopsitta monachus. The sequence continues at coordinate 31,846,543 of CM029928.1, read as the reverse complement.
TCAAGAGACAAGCTGCAACCTACACACCAGTTATTTGACCCTCTGGAATTTTGCCTTCCTTTAAGCAGCATGGTTAGGTGGGTTGACAGTGTACTGGGTGTTTCTAGGACATTCTCTTTGGCTCAGGTTTCTCTTCTGTTTACTGTGTAGATTTATGCACACGTAGAATTTTTAGGGCATAGGACATATAAGAATGTGAAATGGAAGTCAATCTTTTTGGCTTTTTGGTATATACATCAGCATCCTGAGATACGAGCCATGGCTTGACTTAGCTTTCCTACTCCTGTCTTTCATGGGTTGATCAGCTGCTAAATCCACATGTTGACACCTTTAGGGAAGTGTCTTGCCTTTTGAAACACTTCTGGCTAAATCACGGTATACATCCAGTATTTAGTTTCTCAATTTGTAAGTTAGGAATAATATCTACGTGATGATTTGTGAAGTAGGATGCATAAACATTTGTCTCGCTCTTTGTGATTCTAGCATGGAAATTGAGAAATACAATGAACCCTTAATTGGATGAAAAAGCTGATAATATTTTTCTGCCATGCAAGTGGCAACTGAAACGGATTGTGTTTCGATATTCAGAGCTATAAAAACAGTAGTATCTGTTGCTATAATAGTATATTTCCATTTGCATCATGTTTGGTTGTTGGAGGAAGATTTCCATGAAGCCTTCACTGAAGGGACAAAAAGCTGGTGCAGCAGCTCTTTTGAGAAATTATGGCTCCAGCTAGTAGCAGTGCCCATTTGACAAAGGAAGCAAGTTCATGCATCTGGTGTGTCACTGTCCTTTCAGGGCCATGATACCTTGGGAAATACTTAACTGGAGAAGAACAGTTTGAGGCTCAGCAGATGATTGCAGTAGTGAGAGGTGCTGTGAAGCACAATATTAATACTCTACCTATTCTTGTTAATTCTGGGATCTCCTACTCCATTAGCAATGGAACGTTGGCATATACTGTGAGGCAGTATGCCTATGTCCAGTTACAGTCATGACTAAATATGGCGAAGTTTTTGTGTGTGCATTTCATGAGTGGTCAGCCACTGGCCGTTTTTGTTAACAGTAAAAGCTCTTATTAACAGATGTTAACCAAGGAAGTTTGGATTAGAAAATCAGAGGATAAAAAGAGTAAGTTAAAGTAATTTAGAATAAATGTTCAAGAGGGTGTTTCCTTGACATGTTAGAACAATCATTGCTATTTTGGTCTTGGTATCCAAGATCTTGGAGAGGAAAGGAAGAGTTGAGAACAAAGCAAAGCCACTAACAGAGGTTTTTCATCCTAAGTATAAAATATCATTATCTATCCCAGTTTTAAGACGTGTTCCTCATTGCTTATTTCTGAAGGATCCAGGATACTATTATATCAGAGCCTATCTCCTTCCAACACCCTGATCAGTTTTATCTATTCCATATACAGCTACACAGTGAGAGCTTGGGAAGCTTTACAGTTCCTTCCTGCATAAGCACTCACTGTTGTGATGCATGTCTCAGTTTAGGACAGAGTAATCCCAGTTGCAAGATCCTCTCTCCATTGAAGACTTTTTTTCTCTTCTTACTGCAACTAGTCCTACTTGTCTTTGCATACCAAGACACCTGAACTCTCTGTAAATGAGGGAAAGAAACCCATGATGAAGCATTCTTAGCACTGGGGTTTTTTAATAACAATATGGTTAGTTATCTTTAAAATCTGCTGAACAATTTAAGACATTCATATAAACAGAAAAAACATTAATCTAGCCCCTGTACATGAGCAGCATCATGCAGTACATTGTGTAACCAGCGCTGTTCCCAGAAACAGGCCACGTGGGCCAACAGACCAGTTGGTAAAAACCTCACAGATTCTCACTCTTCCCAAAAATGACTTTCTAAGCAGTTTCAGAGAGCAGATCACTTGCTAAAACAGCTTGTGAAATGGATTTCAAACAGAAAATATTCTCTGCGTTTGCCACATAAAACAAGGGCTAAATCAGCCAGTCTTGTCCACTTCACAGTTTGAGAAAGTGAGGCATAAAAGAAGTGACTTTCTTGAAGCTTGGACAGTGAGCTGGTGGCACAGGAGAGAGTGAAACCCAGGTGCATGGGCAAGGAGCCATATGCTTCTGTGCAGTCCATCTGTAACATTTTGCTCCAGCCAGGAAGCAAAATTATGAACATAATGTGGTCATTAGATGCCACATTTTATAATACATATAGAAAGTGTGTGTATTTTTATATGTAACTTTAAAAGTAGGTAGATTATTTTTCAAGTTAAATTTATAGGTAATTTACATGACTAATTTGTAAGCCAAAGTGTAAATGACGCTCAGCTGAAGTGACCATTTTGACAAGCAAGTGCAAACATTGTCAGAACATTGGCAGATCTGCTTTGGACAAGACTGAGCTTGACAGATTTTTCTGTGTGCATCTGGGTTTTCTTGGGGGGGGGGGCGTGTGCAGTAGCAAGGGGGAATTGTGTTTTGTTTTAAGAGCTACTTAGGAATGTTGCATTATAATAATCCAATTTTTAAATTATCTACCTAGCTATGCCATTGAAGATATTGAAAAAGCTGGCACGCGACCCAGTAAGCTGGTTTTTCTGTGCCTGTTGTGCCCAATACAGTTTAAACAAACGCAGAACTATTGCAAAGCATGCAGTGATCTCAAAAATCTGATATAATCATTCAGCTCCAGTTAAAGATGATGACTTAAAGGTTACAAGACCAATGTTAGATATGGATGACATGGATGATAACGATTAGGAATGAGGAGGCAAAAATTTTAAAATCAAAGAAATATGCAAGGCAATTTTTTATTTCATCTTAGGATATTAAAATTGAGGATTGGCTTGATCTTTTTCTGTAATTTTAAAAACCTCAACTTGGTATAAAGCCCATGGAAACTTTGGAAAGAATCTCTTCTGGTCAGTTTTGCCTTTAACTTTCATCCAGCTCCATCATTTGGCCCTTCTCCTGACAGGAGGTGGTGGGAATCTCACCTGTAGCTTTGAAGTGAGCTCTGGAAAGCTGGGATTTCTAAATGGGCATCTTTAGCACATTAAATTAAGTCTATTTATATTAGCCTATAACATGACGAGGAATTCCGAGACTAATCTCCTAGCAATCTGCTGTTACATTGTCTGATTAGTTCAGTTATCTCTTCTTTATTAATTTATCCAACTACATTAATCAACTTTTTAATAGAAAAGGTAACCAAGATTTTTTTTATATTTTCAGAAAAAAGATAATCTAGACTAAAACCATAATTCTGTTTGGTAAGAAACTCTTTTGTGCAACAAAATATTTGGGTCTCAGGACACGTTTGCTTACCCCGACATAAAAGAAACCCCACAAGAAGACTATTGTATTTATATCTCAAAAATCTATATAGTTTTTAAATAGAATGCAAGTTAGCTTCAGAGACTTAGCAGTAAGTACCAAGTTGGGGATATCCAGGGTCACAAAATCATCGTTTTCCCATTCCTGTATTGCCCAGTTAATGTGAATGACTCTTTAAGTCCAAAGTATACGAAAAAGGATAATTATAATTTCATTTGTGGACCATTATTTATCATTGCTGCTCTTGATGATCTGCATTAATGAAAAGAATATTTAAGAAACCATACAGAAAGCTAACCCAATTCTCTTTTAATGCAATGTGTAATTAAATCTTTATTGAGATGTGAGAGCTGTGCAACCACAAAAGAAAAGAAAAAATAAAACCAGGATTGATCGTACCTTTATACCTAGACACATGTTGGGAAAAATCTGTGCATAGAAAGAAAATGTACAGTCTTTCATGTGTCAGGTCAGGTAAAAGATTCTGACTATCCCACAGGTCTGTCCTGCAAATATTAATGCATGTAGTAGGATTATGGAAGTGAATGGTTCCCTTACATACATTAAGATTTCTCTCCTATTCAGCTTAAGACATACACACCTGCAAAATTAAAGCCTGTATAATCAAGTCTCTTTTAGCTACTGTGGGAACAAGAAAATTAATGGAGCTAAATTTTGTGCAAATAATTTAGGACTTTTCAGGGCATTTTCAGTGGGCATTACCTGGTTCCAATTGGATTTTTTAATGATGCATTTTGAGGATAGCTAAGCTGTGGTTCAGGAAACTCGTGCGGTTCACAAGTGGTTCGAGTTGTGGCTGGAGCACGTGAACAGCCTCATCCCACGGGCATCAGTGGGAATCTGAAGCTCTGTCTCCCTGTACATCTCCACCGTAACTCCTGCCCCTAGGAAGATCTCAGCAAGTGTTTCAGGTGCAGAAAGTCTGCCTTTCATGTTTTAGGACTGGGTTTTACTGGTATGCATATGTGAATGTGCCCTACCAAGTAACCTGTGCTTACAAATGTGTAAAATCTCACCGCTGGTTCTGCTGATTTGCACCAGACTATGTGGACAGTTTACCCTCTTCACACTGAATAAGGTAACCAGAATGGAAAAATACTAAATTGTTATTTTTGTCACAGAGGTGTAATGTATGATAAATGTTTGGATAATGGTTGTATGGCTCATTATGTAGAGGCAACCTCATAATGATATTACCTCATTAATAATTTTTTACAGTTTTGTAGCTTGTAGAATAGCAGTTTTCCCTTTTAAACTGCCCTAGGAGTTCACTGAGAAATGGGGAAACCCCCCTATCCAGAATACAAGTTATCTTGTATTTTTGCTAACGTATATAATTACTGATGTGGGTGTTCCCACATCTTAGAATGGAAAAAGTGCTTGCCAAGATTGAAAAACCGTAGTAAGCAATATAAATGATTTCTTTTGCACACCAGCATTTCTTGCTGAGACAAGTGAACTGGAACTGTGTTTAAAACCATATAATTATACTCCTATATATCATTTATTAAATCAGATTTCCCCCACCCTCTTTTCTTTCAAGTCACTTCTGAAAGTGCTTTTCTTCCAAAAGGTCTGTTAGCTGGGGTCCTCCCCTTTGAATAACTCTTTTCAAACAATGGAAATGAAGAAAAATGGAAACACCTCATCAAGACCCATGTGCCATGTTGTCCCTATACCATCATTATTGCTCTTTGCTTGAATCATTGTTCTAGCTCTAGTGCCACTGAAGACTGCTTGGGTTAGACATGAGCTGTTGATACGAAGCCAGGCATCCATGGATTGCACAGAACATTTTAATCATCCAGCCTGTTCTTCTCCATGGCACAGTTTCATTTGTCCATTCCTTGGTCAGGGCCAGGACTGTCTCTTCAGATAGTTCATGGGCTGTAGAAAGATGTTTGTGGATTTCCTTATTTCACGCTCATTTCTATGCTGTTTAAAACATAAAGGAGCTGACCCAGTGTTTTCACACCCATGCAATACAAGGACTAATGAATGATTTTTTCAAAGTACACAGATTGTGTATGCAAAGGTCCAGTACGCAAATCCTGACTTGTTTGTGCCTCAGGTTGTGCATACAAAAAGCTATTTAACTTTGAGCCAATACATCTTTCTTTCCAGCACCCAAACCTCACTCAACCCACCTCCTCTGAGAAAGCCTGAGGAAAAGACTTTATAGCATGCTCCAAAAGGTTGGGGAGTAAGGCTGTGTTGGGCAAGGGGGCCATCTGAATATGAGCCGGAACCAGCAATGAAACCCTTTGCGACAGTAATCATAGTAGAGATTCCAGGTTTTGGCTTATTAGCAGGGTCCTATTAGCAGGGTCCTACCTGCCATGCAGTTGGTGTAAGTGTGTGGGGATTGCTACTATTGCTGTTGAATTTGTGGTGTAGGTAGTACCGCTTACGTTCTTAGAATAGCTTTCTCCAGTTTGTGCTGGAGATTGCATGCTAATATGTGGTAGCATCTTTTTGGACTTTCACTGTGTTATTTGAGAGTCTAAGGTCTTATCAGAATTGTTCTTGCATTCTGAGACCCTTGCATTGCAGACCACAGTCTGGACAGCTGGGGTTTTTTCAGGTTTAAATATGATTTCATATGAGCAGAAGTTGTCAGTATGGCACTACAGTTATCTCTTTAGGCTCGCCTTTTCCTTTGGTCATTCTATTAGTTAACTGTTGCTGAGAAAGGAAAGTTGTCTGTTAAGGATTTGATGTATTAAGGGAAGAAATTCTTTTACAACTCACTGGTATACACATACGATGAAGATGCTTTAGATTTTAGTCTAAATTTCACTCCCCTTCTCTATCCCCCCCCCCCCCATTGTTTTCCTTCCTATCCTCTTTTTTGTCACTTGCTGCTTTTCACTCCTTTTCTCCTTTCAGTCCTCTGAAGTGTTGTTCAGCAGTGCTCCAGTTCTGGTTGAACTCTTCAGTTCTGTGGTACGAGACTAGAACTCCAAGCAGTTCTCATGTGGTGCTGTTGTTTTCAAGATGTCTAACTCAAGTGTTTAAGAAGATGTACTTTAGAATGTTTTCCTTGTGGTTTAATTATTTTTTTAATGGCTAGGTTGTTTTGTACTACCATTTTACTGTGTGTTTTAACAAAATTAATATGAAATGGAACAAAACACCACCATTTAAAGGAAGATGCTGAGAAATATGAGAGTCATTTTTGCTGATTGTTATTTAGTGAATAACTGTCATGCTCAGGACCATCCTAGTTAAGGAAATATTCACTGTCATGAAAAAAGGTACAAGCCCTGCAAAATAGAAAGAAAATAAACCTAGCTATAAGAAAAACAAACATGCACTGGGTACCTGCCATGGCCAGAAATCTGCTGAATTTACTGCGAGGTCTGCCATAGGAAAAGTTATAACATATTGTTCTTTTATTGTATTTTGCGCCTTTTATTAGTTTGCAAATCTAATTAGGAAACCAATTGGCACACAGTATGCAATGACGGAAGCAGTACCACCTATTCTTGCAGGAGCTTTGGCTTTGCTTTATGGGTGGTCTTTGTTCCTAAAGGCTTATATGAATACCACATATTAGCTGAGCTGGTTCTCCCTTGATGTCTGTGTTGTATTGAACACATGTTGTCACTGTTTGACACTTAAACAATCCAGATTCTTACCCAGCCCATATTTAGTGCCATAATAAACTTTGAGCATATGTTTGGGAGAGCAATAGTAACATTCATCACTGTAATGTGACATATAAATAAGCACTACTGGAGAGTGTACATGCCTTCAGAGGGCAGAGCGGGACAGGAAGGTGTGTGCCAAAGGGATGTGGTCATCTGCCTTGCCTCTACTGGGCTTTTTTCCTCTTTGCCTTGTTTCAGTAAATCAAAATGCTTATTGAAGCGACCTACAAACCTCACCCTCTACATATGAAAAACACACATTGTTACAAAACTTTGCTAGTGAAACATTTCCTGTTTGGGGCTTTGGCTTGACAAACAGTAGGTATAAGGCATAAGCCATTCCTCTTCTCTCTTCATCTCACTTGCTCTGTCTTCCAGCAGGGTGCTCCATGGAGGCCTGGTCTGAAGCACTGGTGTGGCAGATGTGGTGTACCAATGCTTCCTATTCCTGTGAGTCTCCTGTTGTTTTTGCAAAATTCTTGTATTTGAATGGTTTTGTTTCAGTTTTGGGTTTTGTTTGGTTTCTTTTTTCTGTTTCGGGGTGGTTTTTTTTTTTGAGGTGGCTTTGGTAGAAATTAAGACGGAATCACATATGAAGGGCTTCAGGATTTGACTAGTTCCTTGTTCTGTCTGAGCAAGACTAGAGGCTTACAAAGACTAATGGCAGTACAACAGATTTAAAGTGTGTCCATATCCTGTTGAGTAAACACATTCTGATTCAACAAGAGATTTGTCTGAACAAGGACAGAAAAGTTGAACCTTGAACAAGGAAATAATTTATGTAAGTCTTAATGAATATGTAATGTGGAATGTTAATTATAAAAAAGAGGGTACCTATTTTGATGGCCTGCCTTTAAGTGACAGATCAGCTCCTGTCTCCTTGGCCTGAGGAGGACCATCAGCTTGCTAATTACAGATGTATATCGATCCAATGAGAGGATCCTCCCATTATACCAATAGCTCTTTAAAGAAACAGATGTTACAGATGAAAAAGAGAAAACATGTGTAAAACTGAAATAACATAAAAACCATCTGCATTTATTGCTTTGATTAATACTTGAATTTTGAGTTGTTCAATATCACTGAATGCAAGATAATTATTCAATAGAGTAGGAAGCGGAAACTTCTGAGAGCTGGTTATTTATTATAGAAACACAATGGTTAAGATGATATTCTTATGTGTTGATGCAAAGATTAGTTCCTTGTGCTGAAATAGTATTTCTTTGAAAATAAGTGGCTTTCCTGAGGTAGCCTTTCTGCTCTGTTCCTGTATGTCCTTCTGCACTCCTGGACCATGTGAAAGAAGTCCTCTGCAAACTTGTTCACATCTCCCGTGAGGAGCTAGTGAGGTGGCTTTGCAGGTAAGAGGCAGCAGCTACAGAGCAAGCTTCTGCCACAGTGAAAACTTAAAAATGAAAAACAAAACCAGTACACAGCATATTCCATCACTCAACACCAGCTCATGCTATGAACTGAAACAAAATAAAGGTGAAGCTGCTAGGTGCCGTTGCAATACCAACAATGCACGTCTATTTTAAGACAGACTCTCAGTTTCTCATGGCAAAATACACGCATGCATCAGCAATGGGTCCCAATTAAAAAGTGGGATTTTTTCATATCTGACCTTGGTTTGAATTTTATCCATTGCCCTCATTAAGAAAATGAGGACTAACACCATTCACCCTTCTGCCTTTCCCAAAGTACAAGCAGTTGAAGCGGTATCTAGGCCTGGACTCTGCCTTGATTTCATGCTCTGCGTATGTGCACAGCACGCAAGAGAGCAGAGAATGCACTTGAGAATAAACTATGTTAGCTCTCAAAGAGAGATTTTAAAGTTTTAATGTTATGGTTGTCTAGTTTGATATAGTATCTGGTCACTGAATTGTATCATTGCAAGAAACATGAGAACAGCAGCATGACCATGAGGTATATTGTATTACAGAATGAGGTTACACAGCACCAAAGCACCACCATATTTCAGTAACAAATGCAGCTTCTGGGGAGTTTTGTGATCATTGCATAAGCTTCACTGCTCCCTAGAAGATGACACTGATTCAGACAGAAAACACTAATTCAGTTCTTGCCAGCAGAGCCAATTGTCCTCTCTGATTACATTAGACTGACAACTGGTTTTCAATGTCATTGTCAGCCACAGCTTCTCATACATGGTGCAGTGGAGCATGAACCAGACTGCCTTTATTTAATTATTTCTGCCCATTTCTATATTTGTGAATAAGGCAAATGTGAGGCTCTCATCTAGCAGATGGAAAAATGTAGGTGTTTGGATGACAAAACTCAGGCTTCAACAGTGGGGTCCGGCATTTTTTAAAGGCAGATCCTGAATGTGTGTGTCATTCTAAAGAATGAATTTGAAACTATATACATGTTGTTTTTTTTTTTAATGTTGGTTGACTAGAATTGACCTAGGATTCTCTCGATTAAATAATTATGGCATTAAAAGGTTTGCTGAATATTTTTTTTCTGAATTAAGTTGTGATTCAAGACTGTATGTGAGTTTCACATTGCAGGCACTTGGGGTTTAAAGTCTGCCTTGTGTTGGTTGGTGTCATTTGGGCATGAAGGCTTGTGGTCCATGCTGCACCAGGGTTTGGATGAGCATGAAGCTCAGTAGATGTATCTCCAGTGCAAGTGCAGGTCTGACAGGGGTCCATGCCGGTGCACCTGCACTCAGCTGCTGCCATGGTGAGGGTATGGCAATGCAGAACATAGTGTGTGGGAGCCAGCAGGCAGGGTGAGAAGGTAGGCTCCAGTCTGCACGCCTTTCAGTCAGCATGTGCAGTGCATTGGCTCTGTGTGATCAAACCCGGTGCGTCCAACCAGCTTTGTTGTTGTTTAACAGGGAGCATTGTCTTTTCTGGTGTGTTACAGCAGCAGTAGGCTGACACCCATTTCCTTCTTTGCAAGTAGACCCTGGACAGCTGGGACACAGCCCAGTCAAAAGCTATCCATAGTGCAGAAAACATCATGTTCTCTGCATTGTCGCCCTGTGGTTTGTTGTGTTGCCTGCAGCACAGGACTTCCAGTACAACTCTGCTGTACTTACACTGCACATGTCTGTAACCAGCCTCTTCCCTTCCCCTCTGCCTCCCTCACATGTCATTCCATGAAAGGGGGATTAGGGAGCTGGGAGGTTGTTGCAGGGGTTCAGGAGCAGTCTGCAGAGACGCTATTCTTTTGTGCAAGTTTTTCCCTTACTCCCTCTGGCCCTTGTTCCCTCTCAGCAGAAAAGGGATAAAGTGGGGGGAAGCATTTTTACTTTATAAAAACCTTTTTATGCACCTTTTCTTGAATAAAGTTGTGATTTTTTTTTCTTTTAATGCTCACTTCTCTGTCAGGGTTATAAAAGTATTGTGAAAAATTTCAGCTTTATTTTTTTAAATGGACCTTATTTCTTGGGGAGCTGTGGGCTTAAGAAAAGCAAGAGATTGACAATAAAATCCAGAGAGGTAATAGCAGTGAATGTTGCTCTGTCAAATAATATGCTGTTAAAAGAGTATTTCTGCATGAGTTTTATATATGTTTATTAAAAATGCCCCAGAATGTCTTAGAAAAGCAGGTAGTCAAGGAGGAACCTCCACAAGCTCCCAGTAGCTCTGTGAAATGTAGCTCTATGAAATGGTTGCTGCCAACTCTTTGTGAATCTTCTGTGCCTGCAGAATAAGAGATTTATGTTCTTCATAAACGTGTATCCTTCTATTTCTGAATTCTCTTCTACTACTCTCATTGCCCAAAAGTCAAACAAAGCTAACCTCCTCCAGGTCCTAGAGTGAAAAAATGCAAACACACTGCATTTAAAAGTAGATTTAGCAACTCCAAAGTGGGCGATTTGGTTCCACCCATCAAACCGGAGTTCTCTGATCTAAAGTCAGATGGGTGCTACTCCTAGCGAGTTGTGTGCCAAATCTAATTAAGCTTTGCATAATGTGCATCTTGGGTGATTTGATTTATTAGCTTTGTTTGAAGAAAGTAATAATAAAAAAAGAAAATGGCTTTGGTAATAAGCTGTTTGAATTCCCTGTGCAAGTAGGCACAGTCCCTCCTGAATCTCCCTGAAATGCTCTTGAGGTGCACAGATTACTGATGCAATGTTGGGAGCTGGTGCAAAGAGGGTGCTTGGTCTGAGATCCCACCTCCCTTGCTCTTCTGGCTTCTGTTTCAGCATAGGTGTTCAAGTAGTCCCCACTGCGTGTAATGATTTCCTTTTTCACAATGACCTTAAACCCCAGGAATTTATCATTTATCTCCATTTGTACCCCAGGAACCTAGTGTAACGAGAGACTAGAGATGGCTGTTGTTTAGAGCAGCAGAGATACCTACATTAGCACTAATCACTGGGGTTCACAACTGGAAAATTAGTCCCAGTGCTAGTGTACCAAGGTTGGTTTTGATGCCTAAACCAGCTCTTATGTATCTCTGTTAATTTGAAGTATGTAGGTTAGACATGTCCTGCTGCCTGGATCCTCAGCACTGCAAGTTCTATTTATTTTCATGGGTCATGTTATGGTGGTTGGCCAAGTTATGGTGGTTGGCCATTGTGTCATATCCTGTAGCCTTCTTGAAGCTGGGTCTCACCACTGTAATACTGGCTGGCTGCCGTGTCTTTGGTGTCTTGTGCTTCGTGGATTACAGAGGATTTCCTGCAGGGCTCCCGATAAAGCTAGCTCGTATTCTGGCAAGGTTCCTTTTTCTCCTCTAGCCCTCAAAGCACCAACTCATAGGTCTATTGCAGCATGACCGAAGATGAATCTGTGTTTGTAAATACCAGTATTGCAGTGCTGGTGTTCATCACACAACATGAAAAGGTTTACTGGGAAATGACATGCACTGAAAATTGACAGATATTGCTTTATTGGCTGCAATAACTGCCCCAGGATCAGTTGGAAAGGCAGTTGCCTTGGGGTCAGATCAACAGTGATATTTCAGCGTAGAATTTGGGTACTTTGAATGTGAATAAGGGACAATAGGGCTGGGGACTTGGATACTAAGACCTATTTTCTCAATCAGACTACTTAGCTGTGGCAGGCACAAAAACATGACCAAGTTTTGCACATCTGCAACTTCTATTCAGTGGCTGTTATTAATTTCCAGGGAAAATGTCTGAAAACTTTACTTTGCATTTACAGTGACCTTGAGGACTAGCAGTTCACAGTGCTGTTGTGTTATCCTGGGGTAGAATTAATTACTTTAAGACACCCTACTCTAGTAATGTTCCTACCGGAGTATGAAGGGAAGTGATGTATGTTTATCTTTGCTCTTTTCAGGATGATCTCTTGGAAATTTTCAAGGGTTATTGCGGCTTATAGTTTGGAAAGTGGGAATTAGTAAGCGTCTGTCTCTTCAACAGTGCTATTGCGTGCTGCTGAATCGATGCAAACATTACAAACACTGTCAGCATGATTTGATGAAACATTACTTTTTTATTTATGATTTGTGTTAAACAAATTTGATGAATCACTCATTTTGAAGAATATTCATAGAGCGCAATGATAAAATACAAATAATTTTTGCGTTTTAGTCCTTTGAAATATTAGACACAATTATTCTGAAAAATCAAGCCTTGAATTTTTTTACTTGCTTTAATAGCCAGAAAATAGCCTCTTTTCTTTTTATTGTATTATTATATAAAATAAAAAAACACTTTTATTTCCACTGGAAGAATAGAGGCGTGAATGGCAGTACATGGTTTAGCAGCAATTTTAAGTGAGTTAAAGTCAACACAAATTTGAGTTCCCCCAAGATGCTCTCACATTTTTAATTATGATACTTGCTCTGTTGGGGTGTTTGGGGTTTTTACTTCCTTTATCAAACATACAGCTGAACTTTGTGGTGGAAACATTCACTTGAAATAATGATAGTAAGAAAATATCAGTAGATATGCACAGAAATGTTGAATACATACACTTACTGGAAAACTATTCCTAGCATTTCACTTCAGCCATACAGCAGAAACAAGCTATGGAGCCTCTTGTGTGTAATCAACGTGGTTTGAATTTTAAATATTAAAATATTCAGAATTTACTTACAGATCTTTAATACCTCCCAGAACTTCTCTGACACTTCATTCCAAATGCCATGTCAGGGGGAAAAAGGAACTAATTTATTTTGCCAGTCATATTTTTTTTCAGAGACAGATGGAAAATGGTTGATTATGGAAAATTCCCATTTCTGTGCAGCTAGATATGACACAAAAGTTTGAGAAAGAAATGAAAAAGGTATTTATGCTTTTCACAATATCACTGCTTTGTGACAGTGACCATTTATCCACTCCAGCTGCTCTATGACTCTGGTATATGGAGGAAACTCACAATGGGAGGTTTGGGGAAGCATGGAAGTTATCTGTGGTTATGGCAACAAGCAGAAGGGTCTTGCAATACCCGTCACTGCAGTTATGGACTCTACTTTTGTCCTTAGGAAACACAGCAAGGTGAAAGCTCCTGTCCTCATCTTGATTTAACCTCAAGACAGAGGTTGGGATTTTCAAAGGCACCCAGGAGCGCAAGTGCTCCTCTCCCATTGAATTTTAATGGGTTTTGAATGCTTGACTCCTGCAGGCTTCTCTGAAAACCTCAGCCTTGGTTCATCTGGGCAGAGGCTCTTTCATGCAACGCAGCCGTTCTCTTCCAAAAAAAAGCCGTGTGTATGGCAGGAATCTGCAGCGTTTGTGTGTGACTGAGAGGGGCCTGTGAGGGGCCAAGGGAAGATGAGTTTATTTTTAAACTGGTTCGACTGACTTACAGACACAATGCACATACCGCCTCTGCTGACTGTGCAGGCTGCTCTGCGCTGGGCTCTGTCTGACAGTGACTCAGAGGCTGCAAAAGCGCGATTACGGCTCCTGGCTCCAGCATTGAGTCTGTTGGGAGGAGGAGAATAATACGTTAATTTTTTTGGGACACTGGATGCTTTCCTTGCTGTCTGCAACAACAGGGTGTGAGCAACCCCAGCTCCAGCTGCTGGCAGACTGGGTTTTGTAGAAGCAAATGTTCCCACCCCAGCGCAGCCAGCAAGGGGCTCGGGAGGGCTCGCAATTAAATTCTCATGGGATTTGGTAATTAGAGATTTTCATGTTATCCTTACCCAGAGCCTTCTAAGGGAGTTTTCCGTTGTGTTTATTCTTTTGATTTTCACCGGAAGTGATAGGACTTAAGTGTAGGTGCCTTTTGGTAAGGAAGGGATTTAGTTAGGAGCAGGAAAAGAAACCAGGTCCTAACATCATGCTTAAGGGGTTTACCAGCCTTGTGCTGAGCTGGTGAAAGTTGGCATGGCCAATGGATATGGCCCTGAGTTGGCCTATTAATTGATGAGTTAAATACCCTCTGAAGCTTGTAGGCCTACGTTCCTTCGGCTAGTGCAAATCAGGAGCAATCCCATCATAGGACATGCATTGGGATTATTGCAGAGTGGTGCAGGTGAAAAAAGAAAAGCTTAGTATTATTTTTTTCTAATGAGTAATATTTGCCAGAGTACCACAGTGTCAAGTGTAATCAAATAGTAAAATAATAATATAATAATAGCATCTCACAAAGGTGATCCTTTATCCTGACAATAGCTTAATTTCTTGTCCTCAGCTCACTCTCAGGGAGCTGCATGACTGCAGTGCTGCAGGAGGAAGGTCCACCCTACAGTTTTGTGTATGCAACTGTAGAAGCAACATTTAATTACCTTGGTTTATGAGAAACAATTACCATAAATTGAAATCTACCAGCTTATGCATTATTTAGAAGTTAATGTTACAGGGTCACTATCCTGACAGGGAACTTTGTGTACATCAATAGTATAAATACTTATTAGTAGGAACAGTAATGATAAATTAGTCTTCTGTTTGGTTTCTAAATGTTTGCACTAATAAAAAACTGTAAAATGTGCATTCCTGTGCACTGCGAATGCTAAACATGAAATATGCATTGCAAACATTATATTTCTAAGTTAACAAATGGTGCTTAGTTAGAGTGTTAGGAGGCATTATTTGCCAAGACATCTATGGAGTTCATTTTGCTATCGGTCTTAACCTCTGCAGCATGTGGTAACGAAGGTTTGTTTTGGCAGTTTAATGCTTCCAAAGAAAAATATTTTGCAAAATCTATTGCAAATTGTCAAGTTTTAAAGCTATTTTATTTACCAAGCACAATATTCTTAAGCAGAGTTGATCTTGTGTGTGCCATTACAACGCAGACTCTTTTCAGAGCACTCTGCAGACCGGGATCAGAATAGCAGTTTGAGTCTTGTGTTAATATTTTGCGTATGGTTGTGAATGAAGCACTGCGACATCGTGCTACACCAGGAAAACCAGCCAACAGAAAATACAGGTACAAAGATGTGTGTTGGCTCCAAAGTCAATTTCTTAAGCTTGATTACAAGAAGTACTGAATGGAGAATTATGTCAGGGTTATGTATTGTAAAATAAAACAGGAATTTCTAAAAGCATCTGAGTAACTTCTGGGTGTAATCCCACTCACCTTTGAATGAGACTGGTCCTGAGAATTTTTAGGAGACTCTTCATATCTATTTTAGGAGCTTAAAATAACTTATTTTCATATCTTAGGGAGTAAGATATTAAATGTTAAGAAGCTAGCATGATGGTTCGGTGGTAATTGCTGCCATTGAGTGGATGGTTTTCAGCATCTAAGTGCAGAATTGGATTCTCTTAGCCCCTTGTTCAGTGGACCTACTTGTGGAACAAGCTCTAGCTAAATACAGGTTAAAAACTTGTTTTTAATTTGTGAATCATCTTGAATGGAGTTTGTGAGGGACATTTGCACTATTGCAGGCGGCCGAAGCACTGAGCCTCTCTGGTCTGCAACTGTATTCCAGTTTCATCCGCTTTCTGTGGCTGACTTTTTGGGTCTGAAACATGGCAAAAACATAAACACAACCTATCATCTCATCATTATTTGGCTTGGACACAAATGACATAATCGCACTTTTTGCTGGGAGGAATTATTTTGAAGTGATAATGGTTTTCTTAAACGAGATGCTGTGAAGATATGCATCATATATTTATTTCCATGAAAATATCCATTCTCAGCCATGAGATGAACATCACCTTCATTTATTATAACTGAAAATGTCTTAATAGTATGATTGACTAACGAGTTATATGACCCTGGAAAGGGAAGATGGCACCTATTCCCCAACTGCTCTGTAATTACAGTCTGGGATGAAGGATTTGATCTTGCAATCATGCAAAGGGAATTTTGTGCAATGAGGGTGGAGCAGAAATGAGGATGATTTGTTAGCAGTAGGATGGTAGTTTGTCTTTTTTAAACTATAAACTGGAATTGAACATATCTAGCTATAGACCCCAAACCTATATGACCAGTGCAGTGAAGAGTGTGGCTTTCCAATGACCTCTCTGTGATTTTTCAAAAAAACAGAGGCTTATTGGTATAGATTAATGTATATTATTCACACCTTAATCATGGCATTTGTTTATATCTCAGAAAACCAGCATATTTCATCGATGAGAAAGACCGGCAAGTCCCTCCACCCTTCGTTGCCAATGACCATGACTTCTCTGTCCTTTAAATACTGGTTACTGTAGACCATTTTAGCTATTCTCTGAAGTCTAACTATATAATGCTATCTGTCCTGGGAATATGACAGTCTTGCTAGTGAGGTAGCTATGTATCTGATAATTAAGTCCTCAGTTCTACTTACTAAAATGAAGTTCTGACTACTAGCACATTGAAACAATATCTGCGTTATTGTTTTCAAATAGACATGTACTATTTAGCATTGTTAAGGAGAAGTTCAAAACTGGGAAAATCATAAAAATCATCCACAGTTTTGAACACTTTTTCCTCTGGACTGGTGATTTTCAGCCTCTTCCCATGGGTATTTAAGCTTTGTCGTTATAGACTTCTCCTTTTAAAGTCAGCTATCCAAGTCCCTTCACTCCTTTAGGCTTTAGGCCACAAGCTAAGAATCGCTGGCTGGGAGAGCTCACCTGTAGAGCTTTATAGTCTTGCACACCAGTTTTCACCATTCATCCATTCATGGGTGCAGTGATAGGAGTTTGAAAACCTGATGAACTTTAGTGATTTTATTGGTGGGATCCAAGCTAGCTCACAGGTCCTTGGCACTTGAGTGGGGAGGAAGCACCATATTTCACTTTTGTTTCATAGCAAGAGAAGTTCTTCCATTTCCAAAGATCGGTATCAGAGATGTTGTCTTCCAAAAAGCACTGTTCATGATTACAGGCACATGGAAGATGTACACTACTTAAGGTAAAAATACAGCTTACCAAAAACTAAAGAAATCATGACAATTATTCCCTAAATTAAACTTTAAATGAGATTAAAATAGATTTTTTTTAAAATTAATTGCTTGGTGTTGGGCCATCGGTGGTTTTGTTTGTCCTGGACAATTTTAAATTTAGGAAAAAAATTCTGGTAAATAAGAAAAAAAAATCTAAATGTTTTCATCAATTGAAAAGTTAGGGATAAGTTAAAAGAAATGTTTGGCTTGGCCCAAGGTAAAACAGTTTCTTTATTTTTGAACATTTAACTCTTGCACATGTATAATTGAGGGAAGTATGAGAATGAACAACTGCTTAGAAAAGAAATTGTTTTAGCAAACACTGAAATGAAGTTCTAGTTTTCAGGGAAGTATTTCTGTTTGTTTTGGTCTCTGAAAGGAATGCTTGGCTGAAACTGGCACAAAGACACAGAGTGATTCAAGTTGCTGAATATGCAGTTTTAGTCTGAGTACTGTGGAGAATTTTCCTCCTTGCTGGAGAGCCATGGAAAGCTCAGTAGCATTTTCATGTATGTTCATGCAACCACTTGATCACTTTAGTTTTGCTTGTCCCCCCAGATAGAATACTTTCACTGCCTTACCAAACCGACATCATTTACACATCAAAACAATAATTCATTTTCAGATTCAGCCCTTCATTAAAAAGATAAGTAGGGCTTAATTGGCATCTAGTGTCGGTGTAGCTGTTCTGCAGTAGGGCAGAGTTAAGTGGGGTTTCTCAGACAAGGGCCTTGGGCAAGCCCTCTGTCTGGGATGAATTTCTCCCCAATTAAACTCATTTGTTTTCACATTCACATAATGGCACCTGAGATATGGAATGTCTCAACCACTTCCTTCAGCTTTTTTCTGAGGGTGGGGAATTGTTTAAATCTGAGCTGCAAACTCATTACTGTAGAATATACCGTGCAAATAAATGTCCAATGTGCTGGAGGATTATCTGATTAAAGAGGTTAAATTATCCTCTTATTACTTTAATAGTTTATCTTTTCTGAGGTTCAGGTAGAATGATGTTTTATTGACGAGATGCCAAGGGGTGGAGTCTGCCTTGGATTTTGTTTAGGATAGAAGCTGAGTTTGAAGCTGACTCAGAGGTGCCAAATCTTATGACCTGTTCATGCCAGAGCGTGGTTAGGGTGGTGGGAACTGTGGAAGATTTGTCATTTCAAAGACTCTGAGAAACACTCCCTTTGCAAAGAGCTCTGCTGCGTCTCAGTTGGAACTGGTCAGACTCAAGAGAATGAAGCCCAGGGAGCTTAAAACGAAAGTCGAAGGGTTTTTGCTAGGCAAAACCTACCTGTTGTGCCATCTTACTGCATTGCCTAGAACCAAGCAAAAACCAGCTCTGACATTTCTTCTGAAATTTTTAACCTTTATCTGTTCCATAGTTTGGATTCCTGTAGTTACAACTGAAAGGAAGAGAAACTGGGCTTGATCTACACTGAAACTGCTATGAATGCTCTCAGTCTGATCTGTGGGCACCGGAACCAAGCTTTCAAAAGCCCTTTAATGCCTAACAGTGCAAAAAGTTGCCCACAGGCATTATTGTCCCATTTAGAAGCATAGCATTTTTTGAAATTCCGGGGACAGATTGGGGTAGAAATCAAGTATCTTTTCCAGGTCTTTATTCTCCATTTACATTTGAGCAGCTGCCTCCTTGCTGAGAAAAGCAACATCCTCTGTTGAAAGCAAAGGATGAGAGATCCTGGTCTTGCTGTTATCACCTCTATGTTAAGGTCTGTTTGAGATTAGGCACAAAGTCCGACTCTGGGGATTGTCTGCTCTGTGGGAATGGAGACCAGCACCCAGGCACAGGCTAAAGCAGGCCTGGATCATGTTGAGGGGAAGAACTTCAACCTGAATTGTCCTTTCACAGGGGTCCAAAAATATGGCTCCCATGCACATGGGTGGGGACAACAGCTCCTGCTGCTGTGCTGGGGGTTGCATAGGCATCAGGGATGCCAGGAACATCACCCAAGAATCGCTCCTGTCTGCTCAGTTTTCTTTCACCACAAACCCAAAAAGAATAATTCTGAATCATGTTTGTAGTGTGCTTTGGGACTTCTGGCTGGAAAAATGTTACAGAAGGATTTATATTCTTATTCTCATCAACAATGTCTTGGTGGGGCTCATGATCTTCTTGCCCTCTTCTGTTGAAATCCTCACATCAGGAAGCATAAGACAAGCCTCTGTTCCATTAGGACAGAGATGTCCAGATGGAATGAGAAATAATTAGATATACTAGACTACTGTGTCAAGAAGTTACTATTTCTTCCAGTTTGCCATTCCTCTGCATGTTAATAACCACAAGAATTAGAGATGGAAAGACCTAATGTTGCAAGAGCAGTAACATGGGTAGCAATGGAAAATCATCTCTGTCTTCATCTGGCATCAGTAACAAGCAAAGAGAACACGACACAGCAGAAACTGAGCCTGCAGCTTCTGCGACCAGAGCAAATAAACAGTAGTATTTTCTCTGTACCTTTGAGATGCACTGGTTGCACAGAGAACTATGCGTGTTTACACCCATGGTGCTGGATTTGTATGATCTAAATCTGTGCTCCAGCAAACCGAATCAGGTGTGGTGTCTTTTCTGTAGCCTTGCATCTAGAGTGGCTGCAACTTAATGTGTTATAACAAACTGCATCTCAAAAAGAAAAAAAACTAAAAAGAGCAACCATGCAAGCAAGAAGAAGCATCTGCATTTGCTTTACTAGATCCTTTTGTCAGGCATTGTGATCAGGCTGACAGTTAGCCCTGAGGAAAGTTATAAATTCTGTGCTGAATTGCGGTACAATCTTTCACCATGGCATTTCTGCCCTCTGGCCACGCTCTGGTTATCCATAATTGTGGCAGATAATGGTTTTTTATGGCTGGAAACATTCTTTGCAGGCACGGGGACAATAACCAGGGCTGAAAATGTAATTAAAGTGAATGGATGAACTTTCTTAAAGAAACAGTGTAGATTATTACTGGAGCTTAACACCTAAAAAGCCTGAGGCAAAATGGCAGCATCTGAAAAAACCTGTATAAATTTTAAATGTAGGGCAAGCTTGAATGTGGATATTAGATTACAGAAGGAAAACTGAGACATTTGATGTAACAGATAACTAAGGGCTTAGATCATCTCCAGAAGTATAAACTAATGTAACATATCTTTCTCTGTCAGTTGGAATATCTTACTTGTGCTCAATAGCACCTTGTTTTCATGGATCTATGGAGAAGCTTGCTGCAGATTCTGTCCACTTATGCAGTTGTAAAAGCATCTTCCTTCAATAATTAGAGTAAGAAAGAGATGGTGTGTCTTCTATGTGTAAGACCTATTTCTTACAATTAATGGTCTGGGAATCAGGTTTTTATTGAAGTAAAGGCACAAATTAATAGATAATAGCAGGCATCTATTAGAGCACTTCTGCTGCAACTCTGAAAGCCAAGTGAATCATAGCACAGCTTCACCTTTTTCTGTTTTACTTTCCTCTGAGGACTACATCAGTTACCTGCAGGTAGTTCCTTTTCCCAGATGGAAATGTTTTCTCATGAGGCTGAAAGCTTCCTAACTTCTGAAGAACATCATCCTTCTCCTATATCTGCTGAAACCCAAAATGAGGTAATGCATTAGTTGCTGTTAAGGAGGAGTTAATACTTCTGACAGTATTAGTTTATCAATTCATGTGATGATGATTAATGGGCAGTCTAAATATGTCTGCCTTTGACTTTACTCCTATATTTTCTCTTGTCCTGTGTGCAGAGGCAATGCTGGGCTGGAGATGGAGACCCTTCACTGTTTTGTGGCCAGCAAGGCTATACTTGTGCAGCAGCTCTGTTTGCATCAGGGATGAGCTGCATGGCCATCTGAGGTTACATTTCTGTGCTTCTCTCAGTTAGTATGAAAATTGGCTGCAAAATTTAGAAGCAACTTGGTTTTTTCCCCCCTGTTCTGTTTTTATTTCTCAGCTTTATTCCCACAGAAACATCCCTTCAGACAGACCAGGGTAGTAAAGTACAAGTCTCACGCAGGCTGCCGTGGCACAGGTGTAGCAGCCGAATTCCCTGTTGACTGCAAATTAAGACAACTTTCTATGTGGGATTAAATGAGAACTGGCAAAGCTGCTTTTGCGTATTTTAAATGAGCTTCACAGTTAAGGATAAATTATGCTAATCTAGAGCCAGAAACAATACAGGCACCTGGTTCTTTTGCACTTTATACCTGGTAACTGAGCTTGGTCTTTGAGTTGTGGGCTCACATGGTCAAGCTGGATTTTGAAGCCTAGTATATGCATTTAGTTTTTCTCAGCAAATGATTTTCTGTTTGTCTGAGTTCATTGTGAAAAGGTGTCTCTTATGAAAAGCACCATGGACCAAAAAGATAGCCGTGGTCAGTCTCACCACCAGAACAAGTGAAAACCATAGTGTGACGGAAGGGGCATAGGACCTTAGTCTTGTAGCTCTGCTAGAACATGTTCTTGGCAGAAACCTCTGCCTAGTTGTATTTCCTGGTTCAACACCAGACCTGCATCATCACGTATACTTTCATTCCTGAAGAACAAAACCAAAAAAATAGATGTTTTTGCACAACAAACAAGAATTCATGTTTTGTAGCACACTCAATTTTTGGGACTTTTCCCTCCACATTTGCATACATCTTAACAAATAGCATTGAAAAGCCAAATGGGATTTCAGGTTTTGGGTGTCGCTAGTGCCATACACTTGTATCCCTGAGTCAGTTGGTTTCATGTGGCTAAATTTCATTGCTGAATCATTCAGCAGAGCAAGGGGGGTGTAAGTGAAAATAGAATCTGGTCCTATGCCCTTCCCCAGTGCATAGCAGGCTTTGCTGCTGCCAGGCAGGTTTTCTCTGCCACCCGTTGTGGTGGTTTGGGCTGCCAGGATGCTTGTCACATGTCAGAGAGGCTGTGAAAGCTCTCGGGTATTTCCAGTTCATTGATGTATTTTTCCTCATCTTCAGGTGAATGATGACCTCAGATACTGTTCCTCTCGTTGTGTTTCAAAGGTGTAAAGAAGAGGGAAAATTAGTCAGAAAAAGATCTCTGCAAACCCAGGTCTGAATTTTATAGAAGAAAAATGCTATAACTGCGGCTGAGCCCAAAGCAAATGGAAGGAGAGCTCACTTTCATTTTTATCTCATGGCTTTCCTATTATTGGTGCTCTGATCCACCCACACAAAACTAGGATCAGGAATTTGGGCTTGGTAGAAAGTTGTCTGGGATTTAGCTGCTGCTTGTAACTCAGAATTTTTTCTTCTTTAAACAGAAGGTAAGAAAAGCGGAAAGCCGGCTCAGATAGTGCCAAAAAAAATCTATCTCCTTTCTCTGTATCAGTGCAGTCAACTTGTACATGGCTGATTCACATTATGGCATAAATATAAT
Source organism: Myiopsitta monachus (assembly GCA_017639245.1). Taxonomy (NCBI): domain Eukaryota; kingdom Metazoa; phylum Chordata; class Aves; order Psittaciformes; family Psittacidae; genus Myiopsitta; species Myiopsitta monachus. The sequence continues at coordinate 31,823,889 of CM029928.1, read as the reverse complement.
TGACATGATCCCACCTGACAAGATCATGTGATGTGGCATATTAAACTTAAAGAAAAGAATATTTTACATCAGATGTCCTCCATCAATTCCAATTTCAGAATAATATAGCTTAAAGAATTTGGCGTACGGAAGAGATTCTAGTGTCTGTCTAGAGTAAATAACTTCGTGTTTTATAGTTATTCTTCAGGGTAGGGAACAGAAAATGAATTTTAAAAATTTGTAACTTTTTCAACAGCGAATTATAAAAACATTTTTTTTTCTGTTTAATTTTCTTATTATATGAAAACCAATGCAACAGACACACCAGAACAAGCAAAACTGGTGAGCAGAACATTTCTCTCAATTAACCATGCTGTTTATCTATACATATAGCGTGTTGCCACATGTTTTTGATTAATATAAACACACAGCTCTTGGTATGAATTTCTGTATGTATGAATGTACTGTACAAATCCACTTAGCTCATGAGAAAATAAAAAGGGCTTCAATATTAAGAAGGTAGGAAAATGACATTATACTTGTCCAACTATGCTGAGGCTAGAGAATATTTATTCAGCATTTGTACATGTATTCTTGTCTTTTGGGGTATGGAGAAAGAGGACAGGAAAGGTGAACTGTACTTGACAGTGTATTGTAAACAACAATGGTCTTATTGGGAACAACAGTGGAAAACAGAAACAAGCAATTTGTCTTCAAAAGGTGGGAGAACTCTGGTTTAGAAGAATGGACTAATGATGATGATGATACCAATATTGTTCCTGGCTAGGAAGGTCTTACAAAAATAAATGTGTGTTTAAACACATGTTTATAGATAGACACATTTACTGTTTATTACAGAAATAAATGTTATCTGTGCTTGTTGCTGTAATTTTGAAGTGGGCATCCTCAATTAGTCACACAAGGTTTTGGATGTAAAGCACTTTTTGCCATCTGCTGATAAGGACCAGGACTCATAAGTATAAATTTAGAGTAACTATATTTTTAAGTATTGTTTTAAAATCTCTTCATATTTGCTAAACAAAACCTTGCCTTTTATTCAAAAGTTTGAAAAGTTTCTCTTTCTGGCTACTTTTCCAAGCAACAGCCTCCAGTTGGCTCCTCTGTTCCTCTGTTGGGTTGCTCCCTGCCCTGATGGCACTCTAAGTTTTACTCATGTCTGGGACTGGTGTTTATTCACAAAGGTGGAACTTTTGACTCAAAGGCTCTATTTATAAAGTTTTCTCCTTTTATTGAATGTTGTTTTGAATGCTAATGCACTAATTTCTGCAAGAAATAGTGATTTAAAAAAATTAGGTCCGACTAGTTTTCCCTTTGCACTCTGTAATTGTCACCTGCTGACAAGTGGACTAACCCCCATGCTGCACACATGATTTGAAGAGATAAACAAGCACCTACCTGCAAGTTTACCTTTACAAAAGAATTGAGATTCACCTACTCTGTCTGTTGGTGGGGAATGTGTGTGGTGGACATCTCCTGCTGTGATGGGAATGACAGAGTCTTTCCCACCATTACACAAATGCCTAGCAGCACAAAGGCCAAGGTGTGAAGAACCCAGTCTGGCAAGAAAAAGATCACATTGGAATGATGAAACCACTGAAACAAAGTATTGGCTGCTGCTCCCATTTATTGTTTTGTCTTTTCCAAAGCTGCTCCTCCAACGAGGAGACTCTGATGGATGGTGGAGGGAAACAAAGAGCAATTTTGTAGTGGGGGTTTAGGGCAGCTCAGCAGTCCCAATGACAAGTGTTGCTGAGGAGTGGTGGAAATGGCCATCTGCCACCTTTGGGCTCACCACAGCTTGATGCTATGCATGGCTGTGGCGCCCTCTCTGCTGAGATTGCTGCTCTGCTCCTTCAGCCCCAGGAAATGCACTGGGAAGCTGCCAAAATTGAGTGATAAAGGGAATAATAGTGAAATTAATGGAAAGGAAAAGAATCCGTACAGGTACACCTCTGAAAACCAAGTTATCAGTGGGTTCTGGGCTGCACTGCCGTAAAGGCAGTGATGCATGATACAGCAGAGATGCTTAAAAAGATCCATGGTTATGAACATAGGCATTAACCACAAGCAGAATATAAACCCTTCATTTAGCTTGGGGTAAAGAAAGAAACAAAACTGTTTCTTGATGTCATGTCACAAGAGATCATGTCTGATTCTGATGTGCTGCAAAAGAAATTTTACATGTGATAGAGCCCACAGTTCCTCTGCGTCCTTCGTGCCTTTTAGGCACAGAGAGGGCCAGACAGTTGAATTTACTATATTGCCATGATGATGCTAGACAAGTATGGAGAGAGGGGAAAGATCTTTTGCTCTGGGCTGCTAGAAAGAAAATACAACTTTTTTAGATTGGACTTGCGGTTGCTCTGTGGGAGGCAACTGCGTGATTTGTTCAGGTAAGCATCACTTGTGCAGTGCCCAGGAGACTGGTTCAGGGGTCCTGATGGGCCATACTTGAGACCATGCTTTTTTAGGAAAAGAAAATAGCCTGTTTGGGGATTTAGAAAATAAAGTCCATAAGCCTGTATATCTATAGATGACATAGGGCTGAAAGGTGGACTTGTTTCAAAGAACAATGATGACAGTACCTTCTGCGTATACCTTGCACTAGCTGCTATTAAAACAACCATTAAATCAGATAATGCTCATTCATCCTGTTTAGGTGTAGGGTTTGTGGCTTGACTTCCGTTCCCATGGTTTAAAAGAAAGTAACAACTTACCTGTCTCAGAAAGATGCTGCAAAATGAACCTCAGGAACTGCAAAGGGTTGTGCTTGGAGGGTGCTGAGTAAGTCACCAAAAAGTTGTCATGCATTTTTTGACCATGTTTCTCTCTCCTCTGGTGCTTCCTTTTAGAGAGTGAAAGCTTGCAATCAAGAGTTAAACACTGCTAGAAATGCGGATTTCAGCTTCACATGCCTTAATTTCACTGTTAAAACTTTCTTTGATCTTTTTTTTTCTTTTCCAGTTTACCATTAGTAGAAGAAACTTGTGCCTAACAACAACATTGTAGTGCAGCCAAGTCTTCAAGTAATGTGTTCAAAGTAGAAAAGCAACGAGTCAGCGTGTAGAAATAACACTAACGAGATCTGATCCAACGTGTATCGACATCATGGAATGGTTTCTATTTGTTTAAATTGGTTGGGGGACGGTGATATATAGATCTCAACAGAATCTTTCTAGAATTGTGTAGTTTATGAGTGTTTCATCTGTAACAAATGATGCTACATTTGTGGCAAAATATATCTTGTTTTATACAAAAGATGAGTTAGTAATTTTAATAGCAGCAAAGTTATTTTGAACTAGGCCTTATTTCAATCAACCATCCATTAGAAAAATACCTGTGTGTGTCTTTTCAGCAAGCTATAACAATAGTCTGGGGGGAGAAGAAGAATCTTTAATAATTTGGTTTTATTGTTACTTAATGGTCTTTGTTTCAAGGGACGTAGTGGTTAGGTTTGATAGATGAAGAATTAACTCTAACAGTGTCTGCAATAAGAAACAACTTCCTACTGCAAATTCAAACCATTTCCAAGGAAGAGAGAACCTAGTGTTTGTTACTACTGCAACTCTTCATTGTTTTGATTTGTAGATTTTGGGGGAAGGGAATTAAAAGGGAAATGTCAGAAACATTCCTGGAAGTTTTGTGTATCATTAGAAAAATTAACTGTCACTCTCCTATGCTTGGAGTCAGGCATCTAGATGCTATACTCTCAGCACTAGGAGATCTATGCTATAAAACCTGATACATGCTGACATGCAGCAGATCTCATTCCTTCACTTCCAAAAATTAAAAAGGAAAAAGCAGCAGAAGACCACAGGGAGTTACCACCAAGCACAGTGTTTGGAAGAAAGGCAAGAAATATCTTACATGGGATTTGGATATTGTAATTGTGGATACTTAAGTCATACTTGTATTTCAGTGAATATCAAAATCATTTGTGTCACGTGAGCACAGGCTTTGTGAGGTCTAGTGAAACTGGTGAAATGGAAAATTTATAAATATATCTGATCTTTTACTCTGCTTTTCCTCGTGTAATTGCAGCTTCATGCTTTTATGGTTGAGAGGAGATGCTGGGAGGAAACATCGCTGTCTGCTTGCCCTATCCAAGGATTTTTCCTAGGCAGCTGTTACAGGTCTGAAACAAGATACAAAGAGAGTAGTACTTTTGACAAGGAATATTCTGATATTACCCTGGTGCTTAGGATTAGTGTGAAAGTGTTTACAGTGTGTAGGGAGTAGAAAATGTTGCTGCCAAGACACCTTTTGTCATTGTTAGGAGGGCAAAAGATAATACAAAAGGAAGTCTTAACTCCACCAAGTTTGAAAGTAAGAGTTGAGCAAGGAGTCTCGGTGTTTAAACCAGCTGGATATTTCCCAGCGCTCAAAACAGGAAGCTGAGCTATTTTGTGAAAAAGACATCTGATGACATGAAAAGCAGATGAAAAGAAATAGTTACAATTTTCTTCAAAACAGCTTGGGCCAGAAAATACCATGGAAAGGAGAACATAAACTACACTAAAAATGAAAGAAAGAGAAAAAAAATCAACCCAGGACATTCAGATGCAGAGCAAGCCTTCCAGGTTCATAGCAATAACTGCTGCAAAACTGAGGAGAACCAAGAGATGTAAATCCCTGTGTCATCCTTTGGCTCTTGGAAACTGGGAGATTTACTGCAGGCAAATGAATTCCTGATTTCCTGGTTCAGGTCATCACACATGTCCCTGTAAGTTGTGTAGTACCAAGCACTGTTGAAGTTAGGGTGCAATTACAGACAAGATGGGCAATTGATACCCTCTGTTGTAGCAGTCCTGGTTGTCTCTGGCAAAGAAACATCTGAAATAAAGTTTGCTTTTTAATCTGACACCTGTTTGTGCTCCTAACTCCACTAAAAAAGCATCTTCTAGTAGTGTTTAAATATCAGCTCTTCTATAATATGTATAGGCAGCGATACATTTAAACAGGATTCAGTTAAGATTGATAATGTAGTAGGAAATCATCTCTACCCAAAACCAAAATAGTAATATTCCCTTTCATAATGGAGTATTGCTTCTGAGGTATTGAAGCAAATCAGCCACAACACTGCCATGCTTTCCAAATGGCATGTGAAATTCAGTCACTGGGCCACGCAAGTTTCATGCAACTGTGATTTTGACTAATTCGATAGACTGCAGTTTCCTATTTTTTAATAGAATGAATCTGCAAAGTAGTTGTGAAAGGGTACATGCAAAGAGGGGAAAGGAAGAAAAGGAAAAAAGAGCTGAAAGAGAGGTCTTTAACTTCTATGTAATTTAAAAAGCCTTTAATTGGGTCCTGTTAGGTGAAAAACCTCAGGTTAAAATATTTCATTATTGTAATGATAACAGCAGGAGTCAAAAGCAAGAAATGAGAACACTGGGTCTGGATCCTATTTCTCCTCAGTAGTTTACATATTTCCTACCTTAAATGATGTAATACCTTTTTATGCTTTTTGGAGAACCTACAGCTCAAGGAGATTTGGTCCCTTTATTGTTTCTTAGACTACCTCTATGCTGCAAAAAGAAAAGCCTTGACGAATCTGATTGTGCTTAAAGACATCTGCAATACTTAGATAAAACAGTCTCAAATTCCAGTTACAGCTGTGCATGTAAATACTTTTCTGAACTGAAGGAAAAACTGGTAAGAAAGTGGGTTGGTCTGAAATTACTTTTCATTCCTCTTGTGTTTCCCTCCCAAACGTTTTACTTAGCAGTGCTTTTCCCATTGTAACAGCTCCAAAAAGCCTGAAAGACAAATAGAAAAGAAAAAAATAAGGAAAGAAAAGGTGGTATGTTGCAATAGATGAAAAACTTTAACTTAAAGGCATTGTTGTATTATTGTTTTCAGTCTTAATTATAATCTTTAAATTTGGCTTAATTTTAAACTGAAACATCCTTTGGAAAAGTCAAAACATTTCAAAACTCTGAATGAAATATTTCTCATTAATAGAAAATATTGTTCTTTTTCCCTGAAAACTGGTAGCTATGTTTTTCTGGGAATAAGCTGTCCACAAGAAAATGTTTTTCAGGTCTATAAGCAAATATCAAATTCTGTCATAAAGGTATTTGTAAAAATAGAATAGGTAAAATCAGATTGATGGAGAAAGATGATAAAAAACTCTGTCAGAGGTGCTTTGTATCAGGTAGAGATTTACCCTGCAGTAAATTAAGGGCCCTGCAGTGTTTGTTTGATTGCACGCAGTATACCAACAAACCAATTTTAAGAATCTACTGAATACTTTTTGGTGAAACAAGTATCAGTTAAATGAAAACATTTATTAGCTAAATTGTACCTAATTTAAACCAAATGATCAAGCATTAAAAGTGAGTTTCCCATACAAAGCACTGCAAAAAGTGCCAGAAACAGCCCTGCTGTAGGACACTGGACTTGTTCAGGCCAGAGAGACTCTGGGGATGGATTTTGATAGAGTTTTCCAGCTAAGAATGTCCCAGGCTGCTTTGCCTCTGGTCCTTATAAAATTAAATCTGCAGAACAGCCCCAGTGTCTGAAGTGATTGTGGAGTAGTGGAGCAGTTTGCTATTGCTCACCTACAACATGGCCACTGCTGGTACCCTGGACCACTGCAAGCACCCACACCATCTATATTTGCTTTACAAGATCTCGTGCCCTGATACTCTTCAAGTTTTAAATATATAAAATTTACATGCTGCAAATGTTAGTACACTCCACTGTCACCCATTTCTCAGATAACCAGAGGAGTCCAGCCATTGTAAAACAGTAATTGAATATCAAAGGCACCACCACTGTCTCTCAGTCAATCAGGAATTGTCTTTGCAAGCCTGGCAGGTAAAAAAGATGTCTGGATTAAATCTTAATTCTCTCAAACCAGGCTCAGCAGGGGCTGGAGTTTGCTAGTGAAGGCAAATGAAGAGGATTACACTGAAGCAATTTGAAGAGCTTAAACTTGATCCCTCCCTGAGCAAACTTGCACATCTCTAGAAAGATTTCAAGGCACTGAAAACTATCAACCGCCATGGCGATTTCAAGTCGGTAAGCCTTCGCCAGTAGTACCCAAATACTGTATCAACAGAGCTGGTGCCTGAGAACTGGAAAGGAGAGAAAAGAGAACTCTGATAAAAGTGAAGAGTTGCTTTTCTCGTTAGACCAGAGGAGACCTAAAAGAGCAGGGAAAACATTTAAAAGCAGATGAGGTTTTGCTTATGATTACGTAAGGTGTTCTTTTTCTCTCCCAGGGAATTCAACATCTCATTAACAATAACTCCCTAATGATGGTGATGGCCAAGTATTTGAGGACCCCTCTGGGGGATGAGCCTGCACCAGGAGGGTGATGCTGCAGATGGAAGTGGGCAGCCACGGGTACGAGTATTAACCCTCTGCAGTGTAGACCTCTGGTAGCTGTAGCCTTTTGCTCCCTCTAAGTTTGATGATAGAAGGTGGTTATAGTTATTGTATGAGGTGTGGCTTCAAGGATTTCTGTTTTCAGACTCTTTATTGAAATCCACTGAACCATGCTGTCTTGTCTTTCATTAATGTTTTTTATTATGCTTACATACAAGGTTTTGTCGTAAAGCGTTGTTGCCAGCAGGCAAGTTGCATATAAAAAATGCTCTGGTTTTTTAATTTGAATAGCAGAGTATGTGTAGGATTCCAGAATGTAACAGGCTGCTTAGGTGTATCTAACTAAGTTTTGGGCATTGCAAATGCTCTGGAGAGGGAGCTGTACTGCTGGGTGAACAGTGCCTCACACAGCGGGGTCCTGAGCTTTGACTGGAGCTCTGGAAAAGCGCTGAAGTGCAAAACCCAGCCTACCACTTGGGGTATAAGGTCGCGTTAGAGGCAACCAGAAAGCATGGGCAGGTTTGGTGCATCAGAACCCAGTGGGCTTGATTTTACACAGGGAGTAATAAGGGGTACAAGCTTTGCAATGGAATTCTGCCCTCTTCACAAGGAGCAAAATCTGTGCATTGGTACTGCCCCGCAAACCCCTTCTCCCTCCTTGCCTGCACAGATCTCTGGGAATGAGACTGTCAACCTTATCCCCAGTAGGTGGGTTCCCTTCTAGAGGGGAAACTTAGTGAATTGATTTGCTACAAGTGAGTTGCCCTACAGAAATACAGTGAGGCTTTGGAGCTGATGGTATGTCTTCAGCTCTGCTCTCCTCTGTTGATAGCCTGCCTCATCATGACATGGATCCAGATGTAGTTAGTATGTCAGTGCTGATGATGATCCTGTTGTGGAAGTAGGTAGTGTTTGTCTATCTTTGTTTGACTAAATAAGTCTCTATCTTGTTTGTGAATGGTGCCATCCACTTACATATAAACCTCTTGGTGACACCAAGAGCCTATTTCTTTACTTGATAAAACTGGGGGTGCAGACAGCCAATGTAAATATTTGCATGAATTAATTACATACATTAATTCTGAGTCTGTAAAGTCCAAGAGCTAGTAATGGTCTGATTCAAGCTCCTGGCTCAGGTTTGTCTTTCTTAAAACTTCCAGTTGTAAAGACCTTCCTGATGTCCATGCAGCTTAGGGGCTATCGGAAGCCATGGCTCCCAGCACCAAGTTCAAGAAAACCTGACCTTTTCAGAGCCATTTTTTGGGAAGAAATATGTTTGACGGAATAAGGAAGTGAAGAATGCAGCTCTCTTCAAATGAAGTGGGAAACTCTGTAGCACATAAAGAAACTGGCAAGGATCCATGAAAATTAACATCAGAGATAAAAGAAATCTAACCATGGCTATGCTGGGAGAGTGCAGTGAAACCCTGATGTTGGGCTTTTGGCAGGTCTAGGCATAAAACAAATGCTTACTGATGCATAGTCCAGGCAGACCTGGCATCATCTCCTCTGGAACTACCCTGCCAGCTGCCTCAGCCATAAATGGGATCCCACAAACATGTACAGTCAAGGATGAACAATGAGAAAGATGAAATATGTTACAGGGTTTAAGAAAGAAGAGTGGGACTGGGAAGCCCTACTTTTATTCTCATTTTCTTACTGGGTTTTCTGCATTAGGTCTACAGTGTCATGAGGGGAAAGAGAACGGTCTTGACCATACAGTAAACTGAAGAGGCTAGATGTCGTCTGTCCATGCTATTGGCTGGTAGCCTGACAGCCTCCACTCAAATCACACAGCCTGCCAAGGAGACCTGAGCTCAGGCTATCTGCTAGTGAATGCGGGGAGCTTCGGCTGTGTCTGGTCCACCCAAGACAATGAATGAGAATGGAGACTCACACAAAGGTGCTGACCAAGCACCACAGGTAAAACTCAGCCCAGGGGGAACCTAGGAATATTCAGAACAGGTGACACATTGGCTGGGTCTTAGGTGGGACTCACTCTTGTAGCACACATCTTGGTGTAGAGGACTGATGGGTGACCTTAGGCAAGCACCATTATTGTATTAGTCTATAAGCTCAGAGGCGCTGTAAGGAGTAATTAATCTGAAATACCTCCAGAAATACTTTAAGCATGAAAACTGTCAGCTCAAATTTGTTGTAGAATAAGGTGACAAATCACTTGAGCAAATGCTGGGTACCTGTCATTAGGCATCCTCTCATAAAAGTGAGAATCTACTAATAATCATTAGCATCTTATTTGCATGGATTTTTCCTGCATTTGATGTGAAATCTTGTTTGGCTAGATGCAAGGAAGGCTAAGTATGTCCTGAAAGCCAGTAATTTGATTATCTACACTCTTTCGGTCTAGTTATATGATCCTTGCAAAGTCCTTTATTAAAACCTCTTCAGAAAGAGTTGCTAAACCTTGGTGGAATGCCAACCATGCTAATACAATGTGGCCAGTGAAGAAGAGTAGGTGCTTATTGAACAGCAAACTTTAATCTTGTTAAGAGTGGATACAAGAGGAAACAGTAATAAGTGGGTTGTGCTGAAACTGTCGCTCAAACAATGAAGGTGGCACCTCCGTTGTGATGTGGACACACCTGTCCTTTTTCATACTGGGAAATTCTTCTTTCATGTAGGATAATCCTAATGTATAGGATTCCAAAAGAGCTTTTCACAGGTCATAATTATCTTCCATGCCAGCAGTTCCTGAATAAGCATCTTGGTCACTTCATTTGCATCTTCTGTAACTACAATTTGCTCCTGGAAGGGAGGGATTCCTTTGAGGCAGGTTTGGTTAGCAGTTTCTACCTTTCAGAAATCATTTTTAGAACATCAGTAGACATTGTGGAAACTCACAGATAGCAATAAAATGATAGCTAAAATAAGATACACTCTTGGCATTTTGTTGGTATGTGTTATAGCGCAATTCAGACCATGTAATTTGAAGACATTAGAAGCAGCTGTGCAGCTATATGCCATAGCACATTGAAGAGTCCCCTGTAGGGATCCATTGGTCTCAAATGTATATGTGAAGACCTGTGCATCCAGAGCCAGAACACATTCCTTCTATGGCCATAAAGTGTTTATAGAAATGCTTGAAAGCCACACAAAAATAGCAGGAATGAGATTTGCTGAAAGCGGTAGTTTCAGTAAAAGGCTTAATTCAGATGGTTCATTTGGGCCAATAGTACAACAGTGCTGAGAGTAACTAGGAGATCTGCTATTCTTTCTTCAATTGTATTTGAAGACAGGGCAAATGCCACAGCTTGAAGTGGTACATTCAGAGGGGGGTCCTGTGCAAGAATATCCAGCAATGAACTTGCATGAACCCAACTGAAAGAGCACTTCAGTTATTTCTCTAACACAATCCTGAGAGCTGTTTGCACCCACAATTTACAGCAACAGAGTGTGTGAACTGAGCAGGGAGATGAAGAGACTTGTCTCCCCATCAGTAAAGTTCAATGTGGCATGTAGTCACAGTCCAATGGTGGGGCAGAGGCAACACCTCTCCCCATCATCACTGTGGCTTCAACCAGCCTTCAAGACTCATGTGGTTCATGTGTTTTGGAAAAGACCACAGCAATGTTATGGTTCCATCTGCACTCTTCTGCATTTTCTCTTCCAAGAATGAGTGGCTGACATCTGTGACTAGGTCATGTTTGAGTGCAGACAAATTTATTCTCATGATTATATTAAACAGAAATAGAAGTACAGGCTCTTGTTTCATAGTGAAAATGAGCTTTCTCTTTGGAATGAGGAAAGAAGAAATGCTCATAGTTGTCTATAAATATCATTAAGCAGAGGTTTCTATCAATCTTGACTGTTATGAAATTAGACTCTCCCAGTACCTTTTCTGCTCTCATTTTACAATTATGTGAATTGACATCTGTTATTGCTAATTATTTCTTCAAACTTCATCAAGGATATCTTGCACTTCCTGTAAGAAATGCTGAAAGCTTTTAACAAACAAATTAATTATGTATAGTCTTTGATGCAAATTAGCCCAATTAGTTGTAGCATTGATACCTTCTTACTGTTAAAAAAAAAAAAAAAAGAGGAAGAAAACTCATATACATATTTATAAGTACCTTTTTGACAGCTGATGGTAGGTCATGATGAGGAATTAATTTAGGTTTACAGAATGACTTCTTAAAAATGACAAACCAAAGTAACATTCTTGTGAAATGTTGTGTGACTTCACCACAAAAACCTCTGAATATTTAAAGATGGTCCTTGTGGGGAAAATCTTTGCTTTTCGGCACCTGACAGTGTTTTTCTTAACTCACATCCAAACGTTGGGATCCCCAAATTAAAAATATTGTTATAAATGGAAAGCTTCAAAGGTTGGTTCAGGAGTCTGTACCTGGAAGCTCAGCTATTCCTTCCTGTTATCACATTTAACGAGTGGTAATTCCCCCCTCTATGAAACTCCCTCAAGGGGCAGAACTCATATAGGGGGGTCTGGGACTACACTGCTTGGACATGGTTGTCTGCTCTGAGCTTTATACTCAGCCTTGTGCCACTGGATAGGGTAGCCTGGCAGAGAGCAAGACAGAGGGCTCACGGGTCACCCATTGTCATAGCTAATCAGCTAGGGTGAATGGTTGTGAACGTTGTTAATAGCAGTAACCCTCTTGCAGCTAATGCTAAGCTTAACCCTTTCCTTTGTACTGTACAGATTCCTTCAAATCCTGTCTCAGACCTTACCTTTCTTCTACAAGATCTCCCTCCTAATAAAACAATTAAAATGTCTTTGGAGGCTCATGGTTCCCATGTTCAGTCATTTCTCTGAAGCTACATTTCACTGTCCTTCAGTGCAGCGCATCTGCAAACACTATTTCAGCAATCTTCTCCAAACAACATACCTTACTTGCACTTTTACCCTTAGGCGAGCCAGTATAAAGTGATTGTTATTCTTCAATCTAAATGAAACTTTCACAAAACAGAATAGTGTAGTGCACTGTGTGACACTAACTTTTAATGGATGTTAGTGACTATTATTATTACACTGTGATATATGATAGTGGGGTTTTTTTTGACATTTCATCCTAAATGTATTTGACTCCACACATTTTGGGAAAATGGTCTACAATAGAAAGATTTTAAAAGTTGACTAACAAAATGTGTGGTTGTATTAGGAGAGACTGAACTTTAATTTGATAAATCCTCAATCTTGAGCCAGGAAGGACGGTTTATGGCACCACAAATACCAAACTGCCTCTCCTCTCCATTCAGTAAATTCACTTTCCGTGCGTGGACTAGAGTTTCAGCTTTCACCAGAAAGAATAAATGTTACACAATCAAGACAAGTTTCTATGACATTAGATTGATTGCTCTGTTATAGCTTTCCCCTCTGAACACATGCAACTTATTGACTGAATCCTATGACTTTTTTTCTGGTTTGATTGTTTCCTTTGTTTTATTGCATGTTAAGAAACACGAATGACAAATTTTCTGCTGTTGGCTTTTGAGGTTTAGCAATTGTCAAGAAAAGGGTGTGGCGATAGTCACTGCTGGTATGTGTTGGGAACTTAATTCCCCTTCTGACTACTATGCCCAGGTATTTCATTAATTCTTACTAGCAGAGATTGTGGAGAGTTACAAAATTGGGACTGCAGTGTTTGTTAATTGTCGATGCTGGGAAATAGCTGGTTTGTTTTCAGTCCGCAACTTCCCAGCATCAGCCAAGCTCAGTACGATAGAGGTCCCCTTTTTACATATATAATTTCTGCGATTAGATTAGAGAGCGATAATTTGCCAACCACAGAACTGTTTGGAATCAGCCATATCTTCTGCTTGATTGTCAAAGGAAAATTAAAAAAATAATGCTTGCTTTGAATGTATTTTCCCTGATGGAACAGAGTCAAAACTGCATTTGCATGTTTTGTAACTCCAAGGCAAAACTCTCTCTAAGAGCGTTTCAGCAGAGGGATGGGGGAGGACAAATCACACACCACACTTCTGGTTTTCCAAACTTCAGTGTTTGAGGTTTTCACACAACTTTAAATTAAAGTGCAACTTCTGTGATTTTTAGGGAGAAATGGGGATTTCATTTGAAAAGGTACTTTTTGCACTGAAAATATTTCAGTGAGAGATTTTGACAAACTCTCATCCGATTATGGTACTGTAAAGTAAGTTTTCCAAAGCTTCTTGGTCAGTCAGGATGGCTAGCACTGAACTGAAAACATTCACTCCTGCAATCTTTCATTGGACAAGACATTGGGTCATTAACTTAAGATTTTCTTCTTTTATTATGAAAAGCTCATCTGAAACTAGATGAGAACCCTTCTATGTGTGTGCTTTTAAAGTCAATTTTAAAATATTTCATTTGATTCCCTGTATTACATTTTTGTCATGCTGGTGGTTAAAATACAGCTTGAAAGGATAGCTGGATGAAATGATGGACCAGAGAAAAAAAAATGAAGATCAAAAGTCTATAATGGCATTTAACTTAACTGTTCCTTAGCGCTGCTTCACATCTGCTGCATTCAGTTCTCGAACTCCCTACAATGTGACCACAAGATCTTGTCTAAATAGAACTATTGCATGAGCTTTGCTACATCTGGTCTCCTGTGAAAGCACTGTCATACTGCTTTTAAACTAGATCTGCTCGTTTATCTTGTATGTGAAAGGGCGCAGCTATGAGCAATGTAGCATCAGGTTAACAAAAAAAATAAAATTTGAAGGTAAGGACTTATCCAAAGTTACCTGAAAGATGTGAGCCGAATGTGAATAAATGCCAGTATTTCTAAGATTTAGTCTGGTGCTCTTGCTGTTAGGTCAGGGTTAAAGGATGAAAGGAGTTAAAAGAGGTGTTTCAGCATAACTTTGGTATAAACACCTAGCTAGTGTGAACTTAACCACAGAGGGATGCTACTGAAACTGGCCCTGGTGATACGGGCAAACAGCGTTTACTTTGTGGTGTTCCTTACAAAGGGGCATTGCAACATTTCTGCTCTCTAGAAATAACAAAAGCTTGACTTATTGGGATGAATATCAATATTTGCTTTTTCACATCACTGAGATATTGTGAAATTTTGCTTTCTCTTTTGTAATCAGCAAAACTTTGTTGTACTAAGCTGAAATCAGAAGCCAAGTCTAGTGTCAGGTATCATAGGAAGTACCTATTTTAAAAAGACCAGTCTGGGAGGGGAATGTTGCAAGACTAAACTGTTGTTTTGCTTTTTACTAGGTCACCAAGCCTAATAAAATCAACCAAACTGAGTGGAGTCACCCATGCCATGTAGCAGTGCAGACCGTGAGCATGGGTCATGCATGCTCCCATACACACTGGATTCGTGTGAAGGGTCTGTGGATGTAACGTGTGGGTTGTTTGGTTTTTTAAACCAACAGATACTGGCTTTAAAGCTCCTGGTGCTTCCACAGACCTTGTGGGGACTCTTCAGGGATCTTCCTTCTGCAGTAGTGTTTGCAAGCCCAAGGAGCGTGTGACACATCTTGTAATCAGAGCAAGTTTCAGCATTTGCCTATGGTTTGTCCTTGTCCAGATTCCATCCTTTCTTTTACTCAGTGCTTCTGTGAGTAAGTGAGCATTCAGGACCTTGCATCCAGGAGCACACTTAGCATTTACCAGATTCCCATCTGGATGCTTGCAGGAACATCGCACCTGCTGGGCAAATTTCTTAAGAAGAGTCTAAGGAAGGTGCCATTGGATTGGATTTGTAGCTCTTAGGAAGGAGCCATTGGGTTGGATTTGTAGTTCAGGACTGACAGTCCTATACTAATCACCAAAAATGCAGGCACTGAACAGCTAAAAAGTGCAGGCAGGACCAGCTACGGGGAAGAGGGCAAACACAGAGTTATCGGAGCTGAGCAGACTTGATCGCTCTTACCCTGTGTCCCAAAAGAGTTCAAAGGTTCCAGGTCCTCAGCCTATGCCCTAACTGCAAAACTAAGTTTTTTTTCTGCCTGTTTGCATTGTTTCCTCTTGGAGTTATGCCTGATGTTTCCCAAATTATTCCACTGCAACACTTAACCCAATAGCAACATGAGGAAGTTGACCATAACGATTTAAGCACTTCTACAAAAGACAGATTAGCAGATTTGTAGCTGCTCTGGGAAATGTGCAGCAGTGCTTGAAAATTAATTCTGCTCTTAATGCAGAGAAAAAACAAGCGGGCCTGTCATTAGTATTTCCTATTTAAAATAGACGTCAATTTCTGATTTTAAAATTCAAATGCTATAAAAATATGGTGAAATATGTGTTCTGAAGAAACCTCTTGAGGTTTCCTATAGCTATTTACAGTATGAAGATCTGGCATAACAGGTATAGGCATCCTGGCGATTATGTATGAACATAATCATGGCCTGTCAGATGTTTTTAATTAAGCTTTCCCTAGTCTGAGTGCTCTGAATGGTGATGAGCATTAACAACCTTCAGCAGAGTAGTGCACAACTCATTTGCAGACTGAATCATGTTCTGTGCTCAATGTTAGGCTTATAAGTATGGATTTGGTTTAAAACTGGGCGAAGTGAGGTCCTGCATTTGTACCTTGGTGATTCCTGCTCCCAGTTGTTCTCTCTGCAGGTAGAGTGATCTCTGAGCCTTTGTCTTTCACTGCAGACTAAGCCAGGTACAAGTAGCTTTTCTGCAGCCAACTTCTCATGATCTCATGGAGGGATATAAAAAGGACAGCCTGGATACATTCCCAAGTAGACTCCAACATCAGGTTCTGCAAGGTAAACTACACTGCTGACTCCTATCCTTTCCTTGTTCTCAGGAGAGCTGCACGAGTATGACTAACGCATTACCTGATGGAGGGGTTACGCATAATTGGACAGTAATATTGGAAGGCTGGGTGATAGGCTTGACAAATACACCAGCTACAGGAAAGTGTTTTTTCCCCCTCTATTCAACAGTGGTGAGACTATGTCTGATGTGGTGTGCCTAGTTCAGGCTCCCCCATGCAAGAGAGACATAGGCAAACGAGAGCAAGACAAGCCGATGGATCTGGAGTGGTCAGGCACAGGATATTCAGGGAGAACCTGGGAAAACTGGGTCAGCTCAGCCTCACCAAGAGAAGGCTGAAGGCAGGAAAAAGGGATCATTGCTGTCCTCAGATTCCTGGGGGCTGGTTAGAGAGGTGATGGAGCAAACCCCTTCCTAGATGGGGCAGAAGAAGGGGTGGGGAGGCAGCATGAAGCAGCATGGGAAACCCCAACTAGGTTAAAAGAATAAATTCTTCAGTAGAGGGTGTCAAGCTAAGGACCAGAGAGGTGGTGAGATCCCCATCTCTGGAGATACTCAGAGCTTCACTGGAAAAGGCCTTGGGCACAAGATGCAGAAGTTGAACCTGGTGAAATCCAGAGATCACTTCCAAACTCAGCTGTTCCATGGTCCTGTCGAATCCCACAGCGGGGGGGGGTGTGTGTGTGCGCGCGTTACTTTTCCTGTGTAATTCTGGGTTTTAGTGTGCTCAGAGCTAAGAGCAGGCCACCAAACTGTGTCTGAGTTTTTCTGTCTCCTCAAGTCAGCATATTGGTGTCTTTGCAGTTTGGTCATGGGAGGAAATACGTATGGTGATTTGGTGTGTGTATAGTGTATGTATGGTGGTTGAGGGTGGCATCCATACATCTGCACATAGGCACAGGTGCATAGAAAGGTTTTGTGTATGCCTAGGAAGAGAGAGTAAAGATTTATAATGTTGACACTTTTCATACACAATCAATTGGATATTGCTTGCTGTATATCAAGCATTTTGTTCTATGGAAACAAAAGAACTGTAGGAAGTGATTTCTGGATCCAGCTATACAACCTGTGTGCTTAAGAAAAACAAACAAAAAGAGGTTTAATACCTGGGGATAAAGTCCTTACTGTGAAACAGATGAGAGCGGAATCTCTTGCTAAAGGATGTGGTAGAGGACAATTTTTTTTCTCCTCATAAAATTAATCTCAACAACAATATACTGATAGCTGATCACAGCCTTTTCAGTTTGAGGTGAAACCCTAAGCACAAGTGCATACCACAACAAAGTAAGCAAGTCAGCAGCAGTTAACTTTCAAAGACCACTTAGTCCATAGACCCACTTCCCCCACTCCCTTAATGTCCAGGAATTGCAAAGGCAATGTCCTTATATGCAGGCGTTTATAAGGAAGCCATTCTGCAAGGAGAGGAGAGCACCCAGCTGATTTGCAATGTGGAGTTTTTAATTTCTTATAATCTTGCATAATCTGGGATCTGAATAGATCCAAATTCACAAAGTTGTACAGATCAGCACAGAGCGCTGGTGCCGCAGGAGCTCTGCTATGTATCCAACCCAGGGTGTTCTCTTTGTTTTCATTTTTCTTTTCCCTTTTTTTCCCTCTTTCTTTTGGAGGAGTTGGGGGGGGTGGTGGGTGTCCTGCTTTTTAAAGAGGGAAACTTCTGGCCATCTGCATGTAAAATAGGTTGCTGCTTGCATGAATATCTATGCGTGGTCATTTAGGAGTGCTCATGCATTTCCCTATTTTGTGTACAAAACTATGTGAATTGCATACAATTTAGGGAAGTGAGTGTGATCGTAAAGCATTACTACATAAAGTATAGTAGGTCATCTTTTGTCAAAAAATAAGCTATGTAAATAAAGCTAATACTGGTGAGAATGATGAAATTAAGATTAGAAAGTAATAAGTAAAATGTCTTACTTGACTACAAAGAGGAACTGGATGAGAATCTTATCTGGGAAACAAATGTAAATCCTCAGATTCCATTAGAGATATACTGTGTAGTGACAGCTCCAAATCTGTTCCATTATATATCCATAGTAGCCCCGAAAGAGCAGCACTGGAAAGATTATCTGTGTATGGCTGGTTATACTAAGTCTTCACTGTTACAATAAAAATTCTCCTATTACTTAACCACTTCCTGCAATCATCATCTGTGACTGTAACAGTTTGAAATTAGTTGAAAAGGATCCTCTTTTTTGTTAATTTGCCTATGATTATAATTGAGGTAAACCCATCCTTTTTAAAAATTAGTTAGCTTTTAACTTCAGGCCAAAAGCTTCCCATTACCCAAATGAAAGAGCCGAGATAAAATATTTTATATTTTATTCACTATCAGCTTCCCAAGTATTTAAATTTTTTAACAAATGTTTTAAAAACATAAATCATGCAACCTTGTGATTATGTGCTTGCAGAGTGATTTATAATGTCAAAGTTTTTGAAAATGAGTATTTGCATTTGTGATAAAGTAAATGCTGTGTGTTATTATACCTCTGTTTCTGCTATATGGAAATCACTGTGCTTAAACAAACTGCATTATGAAAAACATGTGTTTTGAGAACCTGTTCTCTAAAGATATTTAATTTCCATTTAGAACACTAGCTTTAAAATTAATGACTCTGCTTCAAAATGCAAATTCCCCTTCTCTATTTCAAGTAGACAAACTGAAGTTCAGTGACTCCTGAAATATCTCTGCTTTGTCCCAAGAAAGTGCTGTCTTTTTAAATCTCAGCTCTAATTCCTCTTTGATTTTGCATCAACACCTTAATGGGGAAAAAATTTGCCACAAATCAGCATCTGATTAGCCCAAATCATCCCCTCCTAATCCCTCTCAGAAAAAAATTCATTTTGCAAAATACTGTTGTGCGCCCGTGTAACATCTTTGTAAATTTAAAAACCCAGGTGTATGGATGAAAATACATAGAACATTTTAATTAAAACTCATAAAATTGTTGGACATCTGCTCCAAATTGTTCAACATTTTAGTGGTTAACAGATTTTGTGCACCTAGATAATGAATTACTCGTTATTATTGGCATAAATAGTAGCTGTGGGGCTTTTTATAGCAAGATCAGAAGCCTCTTTGTGAAAGCTCTGGCTTACTTTATAGTCTTTTGGCAGATGCCTATTAGAACCAATAAGTTTAGCTAAAAAAAGGGAGGCAGAGTTAAACACAGGAAACAAGAGTTGAATGTCCGCCAATAAAAATGATCACAAATCAGGGCTGCTGATGTCATAACCCTTGAGGTCAGAGGTTGGGTGCGGAATAAATGGCTCTGAAAGGGGCAGCCTGTCTGGAGGGCTGAGCTGTTGTTGGCAGGCAGGCACGGCCATGAGTAAATGGGAGGCACAATGCCGCCATGGGCCTCATTAGCAGCCGGGGCCTGGGTGAAGAGAAGTGTTTGATGAGTCCTTCACGTCCCACTGTGGCACTGTGTGATGTAAATGGAATAATTACTATGATCTAATGGGCTTCTCTTTTGCATTCGGGCCCCTGGTGAATGGAGCCCCTCTTTTATGGCATTCAGCCCGGGTTGTGTAAACTGTGGGGTGCCACTGGGGATGGAGCCCGCGAGGCCGGCGGCAGGTCCCCTCGACCCGTTTGTATTCACCCTCAATTGAAAGAGAAGGCCAAGTAATTTACTTCCCTGCCTTTCACCATGAGAGTGGCAGATTGAAGGTCACACTCGATTTGGCAGGACTTGAGTCGCTCTCTGTGCTGACGCTGAGTTAGACAGATGCAACATCTATTTGCAGGACTTATCAAGGACGGGCTGTTTAATTGCCCTGCGCGCCAGCATGCATGCTCCCAGCCGCTCCTGCATCCGGACAATGCAGAGGGAGATTTCACTTTTAAGAACATGAACAGTGTGGATTTTAACTATCTGCCACTGATGTCCTGAATTTCCCATCGGGGTCTCGCGTGCCTGTGCGCCCATGGCTCTGTGTAGCGTGCTGTGGCAGTAGCTCTTGAGGTCTTGCTGGGCTGCATCACACCCCGATTCAGATGACAACAAACAGCCCATTCTTGTCTTTATATAGATCATTAAAAGTCTGAATTACAATAATTGTGTCTTGTGTAGACATGCTACTTTTTTTTCGGGCTAAAAAGATGTGACATTGTCTCTATATAAAATTTGTTTGAAATGTCCTGTTAATAACATTGTATGGATGGTGTAATGCTATATGCTCCTTGCTTGAATCCAGGCTGGCACAATCCTGATGTAACGAGATTTCAGATGTCTATATTAATAATCAGCATCATTTCCTTATTAATTACATGCTTTGTGCATCCATATGGCTTATATTAAATTTCTCAGGCTTAATTTTTCTTTTTAAGTGAGGTAATACTCTTTACAAACTCACTCTAAAAAATGATTTGTGCATTTTACCCCAGTACTCCCTATGGGCGTGCCTTCTAGGGAACTATAAAGCAACTTTTATTTTTGATGTTTGTTTTTATGATATGCTCTGTGCATGGTTAATGAAGGCCAAACCATGGACACATAGAAGTCAATGGAAAAACTCTCAATGACTTCAGTAGGACCAGGATTAAAGTGTGTGGTCTACATGAAATTCAGTGGAATCTGGTCTGTTGGAAAATATTTTTCCATGGGATATTTTATAAGGTCACTTTAATTATGACCTGTACACTATTCTGTTATTTGCGGTCACACAGAATCTACACTCATCATTTGTGAAGACAACACAATCTTTCCTTTAGGCAACATTTTTTGTTTTTAAAGAAGGAATAGATTGTGGATAGTTGGGAAGGTCAAATCTAGGTCAGCATCAGTGCTCTAAGCAGTACTCTAAACACATGTTTACATCATTTGGAACCCATTATTCATGGTTTTATATTACTTATTGTGAAATAATGCATCAACAGTTTTGTTTTGTTTTGTATTTAACTGGTAATATTTGAGTGTTAAACTTCACATCAGCAGAGTGTGGGGAGAAACAAACATGCACAATTACTAGACAAAATAGATTGGAAGTTGATGATCTTCTGTTGCCTGTGGAATTATGGATGTAGTGATGTGGTTTTCTTGGCTACTTCAAAGGAATCCACAAAAAAGCACCTACTAAAAGCAAAACCTATTGTCAGGAACTGTAAATCCTCTATACCTGGGTCTATCTGCAAGGTCTTTCTAACAGTTTAGAAAATTGTTTGAGGTTCACAAACTGGAGAAGGCTGGAAACCCCTGATGAAGTATCTTTCAGTGTGTTATGGGTTACTTGCCATAAATCCTTGGCTCCTTTCTTTTGATTCTTTGGTTAAATCTTATAAACTTGGCAGCAAGCGTCCAAATCTGCCCAGGGCTTGATCACTGCACTGGAAGTCAGTAACCATGTGCTTTTCTTAGCAGTGCCAAGCATCTTAAATTGCTTGGTTTCACAGGCACATTATCCAGACGCAAACGAAGCCAGCTGTAGTGAGTTTTCTAGACAGGGAAGGGGCAGGAGGCTCAGCATTTCATGCTGTCCACTCGCACATTCACAGTGCTCAGGAGTCAGCGAATCCCCCAGATTTAACTTCCGCTTCACATAACTCTTTGGTCTTTCTTTGGCCTCTCCTGCCCCTGTGGAGTCAATGGGGGTTTTGTCCTTTGGAAACAGACCACTGAGTAGGTCAAATAGGATTTTCTGACACCCAGTAAGTGCAAGGGGAACAGAGGATGCTCAGTGTAAGGCAAGGAATAAGTGCAGGTTTACAGGACCCTTTCTTGCTGGTTGGAGGATATGCCTTGCTGAAGCCTCCGTTGCCTGTCTCAAACCGGCTTTGCTTTCTCTTGTTCCGTGATCCAGTGCATCTGTAAGTGGGAGAGCAGCACAACAAACCCATCCAAAATCACCCCCTGCTTCTGGTGCTTCACATTTATTGCTGCCACCCTTCCAGCCAGCATAATGCAAGGCATCTCACACCTTGATGGGAGGCAGCCCTTCGCATGGCTGCAGCTGGCAGCTCCAGGTTTCCCTGAGCACAGCTAGCAGGACTTGTGCCAATGAGTTCAAAGAGTACTAGAAATGAAAGTCTCAACCAGATTTCCCAAATTGCTCAACACTCAGCAGTTCCCTTGCTGAGTCTGCACCTGAATAAGTGGCTTGATTTTTCAAAGTCATTCACTGGCCTGTAACTCTTGCTGTTCCTCATGATAAATAAGGTTTCAGTAGGAGTTGTTGTCCACTAAGTACCTGGGAAACCTTCCCTGGTATAGATACTGCTATTAGAATTATTATTCCATTATTTATTGAAGCTGTTATTTATTCCTATGAATATTCTGTGGTAAACTAATCCTATTTCAGGAGATGAAGCTGGTTGGCTCTGTCATTTAATATACCTGAAGGTAAACACTGCTGATAGAAATCTATTAAAGGAAGTAAGTCACAAAAGCCGTTCAGAGTTTCAAGCATGTTTTGGTCAGTATCGATCCTCTTGGAACTGTTCTTTCACTGTTTCTTGGGTTTTGGGAGCACAGGAGCACCAGCAAATAAATAACTTTGAATCGTGTCCCCCACCGATCACTCTGGAAAAAGATTCCATTTAAATAATCATTTAGTGCACTGTTCCTGTTGTAGGTGGGGTTTGGAATGCGGAGTACAACAGACCCTCACATTTTTCACTGATTATCTTTAATTACTTGTGAGGGCTGAGCAGCTCACATTACCCCCAGGCACCACAGACTGACAAGGAATCTTCTTTCAAGCCATTTATAGTGCATCGCATTATCAAGTAACTAACAGAGCAAAACTGACACAAAAAGAAAGTTCATTATTAGTTTCATTATTGTCAAAAGAGTATTATTTCGTTCTGAAGCCCTACTTTTAAACACTTTCTACTCTGAAAGTGTTGCCAGTGTGGGGCTTCTCCCCTGCCCTGGAGGAGGCTTTGATGCTGCAGCCCAGAGCAGAGCAGCCCAGAACTCCTTCAGAAACAGCTAATTGTGGTTTTAGGAAGTTACTGCATCTGTGATGCGAAGGCTTTTGAAGGTATTTGTTTTGCCAGACTTTAGGTGGGTTAGGGAAAATGGAAAATGATCTGTAGGGGAAGGTTTTAGCCTCTTTTTTCTTCATTCCTCCTGTTTTGTTTCTTTTCTCAGGGAAGATGTGGGCTC
Organism: Myiopsitta monachus; assembly: GCA_017639245.1. NCBI lineage: Eukaryota > Metazoa > Chordata > Aves > Psittaciformes > Psittacidae > Myiopsitta > Myiopsitta monachus. The sequence goes on along the minus strand of CM029928.1, from coordinate 31,800,708 downwards.
TCTGCTGTGATCTTAAACTCACTGATGAGAGCTCTGCTGTGTCTGTGCCTGTCACACATACCTTAGAGGAAGGCAGCAGGACGTGGGGCATCCAGGGTTGACAGATCTATGCCACAGTGTCAGCTTTGCACACGTACAATCCCACGGTCTCTGATGTGAACCTTATTTGGTGAGGTTAATGCAGCACAAGATAAATGTATTACGGGACAGTGGGAAGTCATGGGGGTTTAATCTGCAAAAAGCAGCATGCCATGGAGCCAGATTTTTTGCACATCTATCCTGATGAACCTAAAGCTGTGATTTAATTGTACAAAATCCAACAGCACATGAGGGCAACGAGGAACTGAGGCAGGAGTTATCAAACACCTGGACTTCAGGGAAGTCCAGACTAACCAAGGGTATGTCCTTCTGAGCCTAAGGGATCACCGCCATCCTGAAACAGAACAGTGTTAAACTGCCTGGGACTGCTAACCAGAGATCATAATCTGAGCTACTACTCTTTTGGAGATGAGAGCTGAGACTAGTATAATCTGATAAAATACTGTATGCCAGCTCTACCCGTTCCAAGAATTAGCCCACTAGACTACTTTCATGTGCACTGTTTGGAAAAATCCGAACTCATTGTCTTTTCTTGGATGTCAGGAATACGAATCAACCTTTTCTATTTTTCTTCATTATTATAGGGTAAAAATTGCTTAAACTGTTATCAGGGTGTAGCAATAACTGTGTGAAGTCTGGGGTGTAGAAGAGCTCTGTAACAACTTCATTACTGAGACTAAAGTTGCAAAATACGTTTGCAGTGCACAGCATGCAACTCATGCAATTCCATTTGCCTAAGAAAACGTGCCTTGAGAGACATCCAATAACTAGGCACTGGGATAATGGCAAAGACTGTGATTTTAACCCCTCCACATTTTACAGACATGATTTAAATTACTAACAAAAATCTAGTGGCCAGAAATGAAGACATTGCTGCAGTACTGGTAATTACTTATTAATCAAGGCATGTACTTGTCGCACTTTAACAGTTCCAGATTCCATATGTAATTTGTTTGACCTGTTTACTTTTAAAACTGGATTTTTTTTTTCCCTACTGCATATGTGGGAATGTTAATTGAGCCTTAATAGGCAGATGGAAGTACTTGCAAGCCATCTTATTTGTCTTATTTTCAGTTCTGTGGTTTATCAAGTAGTTCATGAGCAAATTGAAAAGCCAGTTTGTGTATACAGATACTTTTATTCACAATATGTACTGAGCACATCAGCAGAGATGTCATGTTTCAAACTAATGTCTTGCATTGCCTGGTGACAGCGTTTGCAGGTGGGAAGATAAAAGCACATCCAGATTATTATATGAAAAATATGATTGAGCATATGTCCATGTTATAACGTCAGCAGCAGTGCAGCCTCAGCACTCTTTCCACTGACTCACTCCTCCCCTGTAAGTCATAAGTTCATGGCTATTGGCTTTCTTCTTCCTTTCTGTAAAAAGATGACGTGGGTAACTCTTAGTCAGGTGGAGCTATGGACTTTATAGGCAATTTTCTGGAAACCTCATTTAAAAATAGAGCTTTGAGACAGCTTATTAGAACTTCCCTCTCACAGTATTTCTGCCTGTTCTTACCTCCTGGACTGTTTTATTTACATATTTTCTAATAATGGGAATTTAAGAATAAGGTTGGAGAAATCTTCTGTAACTGCCAGGAGAAAAGTGGTGTCAATCTCCATACTTGGTAGTAGAATCCTTTGGAACCAGCCTTTTCCCAAGAAAAGTCCATAGCATTACAGGATAAAGAGGTGTAGTACAAGTATTTTCAGCCAATAGCATGTGAGTTTCCAGCAAGCAAAAGAGCAAACCTGGGGACTAGCAACAATTTCTTTGCAAACCCAATTCATGGACATCTTGGAGCTGCCAGTAATTATGCCAATCCAAATCCTTTATGGCAGCTCTTAGATTTGACAGTGATTTGGTCCACAGAGTTGTTTTTGTGTTCTTCTGAATTCTTTAATTTCTTTTCTTGCTGTGGCAATGGAAAGCTGGGATATTGCATGTCCCTCTGACAAGAGTCGGTAGAAGAAGCAGAAAATGGCAGGATTATAGATGGACAAGCTGCAACACTGAGCTCCTGCTGGGAGAAAGCAGGATGTATTATGCAAGTTGAGGGTGCATCTTACAATATGATGGAGTCTCAAAATGCAATATAAATAAGGTAAGTAGGGCTGCCAAAAAAAAACAATTTTCTCCTTTATTATTCTACCTTTTCAATTCTAATTAATTTTTTTTATAAACAAGGATAATGGCCTATAGCTATGGGATGGGAAGATAGGGCTGAGATAATGGGAACATCATTATAAAAAGAAAAATGCTGCGTAAAAAGGTAAGATAGTAAAGGTGAAGCACATTTGGCACAGGTACTTTACAGTACCCATTAGCTGCAAGCTACTGAGATGGGTCTTGACTGGTTCTCCCAGAAACCTTGGCAACTTTCTTCTCTGTTTTGAGGGAAACAAGAGTCTGTGCTGTGGGAGCTGGGTTGGGCTGGGCTGCAAGCACCGGGCTCTCACAGTCACACTCCAGAAGGAGGACCCCGAAAGTCAGGACATTGTGGCCTCGGTGACATCTTGGGCTGTGAAACACTTGCACAGGAATTTCACTACAGGTCAGGAAAAACAGCATCTGCTCGGAGCCATGAACCTACAGGCTCTGCTGCTGACCTCCAACAAGCACTGGCTGCATAGAGTCACTCCCGAGGGAGCAGGTTGTTAGCAGCAGCGCAGCTGGGCAGCTTGGGAATATCCAGGCCAGCCATAAACAAGTTAAACTGGATGCTTGAAGTGTTCATCAGGGCACTCCTGGTGGGTTCATTTGCTTTTTGCAAAACCAGAAAGCTTGGCCGCATGCAGCTCTAAGCCACGAGACTGCGCTGCCTCCACTTACTCTGTCCCATCCTCGGCACACTTAAAAGCTACCCAACTTAATAACTGTTAATAACCACTGGGGACCAAAGTAAGCATTGACTCCTCTTTCGTGTCTGTATTACTTCTCCATCTATTGCCAGTACAGCATCTTCTCAGTAGGAGCAGAGAACACTCGCACTTCACATGCCTTGCTTTCCGAAACCTCTCACTACAGGACATTTCAAATAATTGAAAAAAAAGAAAATAGTCTTCAATCCCTGTTGGATGCAGAGATCTAGAACTGTTTATATCTTCTCTGCTACAAAATGTTGTTTCCTTCTTAAGCACCATCTCCCCTCAGCCCTTTTGGTTGACTTGAGGTACATTTTCACGGGACTTTTACCTCTCTCTTTTCCTTGCCCTCTCTGCCCTTCAGTTTACCCAGCAGCCAGGTAGCTGCTGCAAGCAGTGACAGCAACACTCTCAAACCTTCTTGTTCCAGTTTGTGAGTAGCTTTAAATCCATTTGTTTTCTGTCCCAGGGCTGCAGACATGATATTAGCTCTGATTCTAATTGCCTGAATCTGTCTGCAGAAATTCCCTCTACAGGAAGGCTACTTCCAGATGAGGTGAAGATCAGAGACAGCTGAATATTCAGAGGACTTAGTGGTATTAGCAGATAAAATTTCTTCTGTATTTCATGAGAGACCCTGCTCATATTTGAGATACCTCAACATTTGGCTAATGATTGGCACATTAAAAAATAATGGAAAGAAATTCTTTGTACAATGAAGTTTATTTTCTGAAAGCAAACAACTAATTGCATGTGCTATCATTCAAGAGTGTGCAGTTAAAAAAAAGGAACCTAAATAACTGTAACTTTCTTAACAGTATAGTCTTGTGAATAACTAGAAGGACCTATTCATTATTTGCCTCCAAATATATCTCCACTCAAATGATTCTTCTGTTTGGGGGAATCTCTATTAATAGAGACCAAGGAAAATAATGTCATCTTTGTCTCTTTCTAAGACATTCCTTATTGTGTTTTGGACAATGGGGTCATTTATGATGATGAGGTAACTTGTTCTGAATCCTGAAAATGCAATTTCAGATGAACTAGTAGTTTTACTAGTTGTTGAAATGTCTTTGCGACCTAATTTGCAATTTACAATAGGCAGCATTCTAACATTGGTGTAAACAGCAGCTTGGGAATCCGAACGATTCCTTGAATGAAAAGAGAAGGAAAAGAAACCCAGAAAGATTTAAAATAATATGTCATGTCTGTGAATTCTGCTCTTTTTCACATTATGTCCATATATTCGTCTTGGGAGAGCAGGGCAAAATGATAGAGGACACATGACTGAGCCACCTCCACTGAGCAAGCTGCTGTGCAGCAGTGCATGTGCCAGGATGCCTCTGTGCAAGCAGAGCGCATCGTCTGACCTGGCACTGCAACAGGCAATGAGCTGCACCTCAGCCCAGAGCTGCTTCTGAGCAAGCAACAGCTGAAAATTGGTTCTTTGGCTCTTCTGCATCTCACAGCAGCTGCTCTCCGTCCATGGCAAGTTACTGATTTCTATCCGAGAGCAAAGGCTTGTCTCTGCTTTTCCAATTTCCCTTCTTCTGGAAAAGTCAAAGATTAGGATTTACAACAAGGCATTATAAGGGGATCATAAACCTCTCAGGCATGCAGACTGTAAGCAGGTAATTAAAGTTAAGCACCTGCTTAAGTGTTTTGCTGATATGCAGTGTGCTCTGCCCCTGGAGTCTGTGGAGTAAATGCTGTGGAAGGATGGCTACAGCGGTCCTATCCTCCCAAGGAGACGTGCAGGTATGGTTAGCTCCCATGACGGGTCTTCTGTCATGGGCAGAGTTAACGAGGCATTTCTATGCCACTTCATAGGTATCTATAGCAAATTACAACTGTATAACTGTTAGGCATAAAATAAAACTTAACTTCCCCGACGAATCTTCGCACAGACCCAAATCCCTTTAATTCATTTAATGAGTTTTGTCCGAAATAAGCAGAGAAACGCAGAGCTGTACTTTCTCTCTCATTTGGATGATACAAGGAGCAAAGATTCTGCATTAACATCCCCTTTTATTTGTATTTGAATGTCAGAGCAGACAAGGGAAAGAATATATTAATTTCAGCCAGTGTCCAAATGTCCTAGCTTTGGCTGTGCTCTTATGATAGACCTGTATTTATCAAATTATGCTATATGTTTTCACAATTGGGTTAGAAAAACTAGCAAAACAAGGAGAGGAGGATGCAGGAGCTTGACTCAGCATGGATATTGATGTGGTTTAAGGCTCTTTTTAAAGTAAGCTCATGTAAACCATTGTGCTGATATAAGTAAGAATGTTGAAGACTGCTGCTGCCAACCATTTTCACTGCAATTTACAGCTGCGTTGTAAATTAACCAGTGCAGCTAAATTCCTATAAACTAGTTTAAGTTTATTTCAAGGGTACTTTCACATAAAGCTGTATTGCTTTAATTATCTATTTTAAAACCACATAATTTTGCTAATCCAGTGTAACTTTTTATATGTAAAGTAGCCTTCAGAAAATTGACAGAGAGCCAAATTTTGCTCAGTCAGTGTTTTTGCTTCACTGAAGGTTTGGAGTAACTTTCTTTACAGTTACATTAAAGACCAGAATTTGGTCTCCTTGTTTTCTTCTATTAGAATACGGAGGGAATAATTCTTGATCTCATCAATTTAGTATGATTGCAGTATCACCTGGAGAATGAGAAATAAGGTATTATCTACCCAATAGAATCAAGTATCCTTCTCCAAAGAAAAATGTCTTAGCTTTTTCTTATCAGTCTGCTTAAAAAAAATCAACCGAACAAGCAAACCAACCTCCAGAAAACAACACACTAACTTCCATACTATTTTAAGATTCAAAGCTTTGGCCATGGAGGTTTCACCCAAGCACAATGAAAGTGTTCGTCAGTCAAGCTTTTCTTTATACACTTGTGCTCCATGAATGAAGTTCTATCTACTGTGCTCTATTTCATAGAATCATAGAACCGTAGAACAGCTAGGGTTGGAAAGGACCTTAAGATCATCTAGTTCCAACCCTCCTGTGATTTATTTCTCCTTCTCTACCCAAATAGCCACAGACAAGAAAGACACCACCAAGAGCAGCTGCTTTAAGTGAGAACACCAGGTTGGAAGATGGATAGGAGTTTGGATGAGGCAGGTCTGGCTGGAGAAAACACTTAATATTTATAATTGAGTCTCTGGCAGGAGAAATGTAGGTGGTTTGTTCCTTTAGCTGATGTAAACTTGGGTATTTCCACCGATACCGCTGGAGTGACAGTGACTTTGTGCCGCTTTGAGGCTTGGCCCATTTGTGTCTCATATCAGTTTTAGCCTAACAGCACTGGATGGCTGTCTTCATTCTATTACACTATTTACAAAATGATTGTAATTAACTAGATGATGACTTAATAAATGTGTAAGATAAATTCTTCTTGGCTGGAAAGCAAAAATGGTTGGCAGCTTTTGCTTGCTTAAATTAAAACAAGAAGTTGCTTCGACATTACATTTCCAAACAGGCAAAAACTTGCATTGCCATTTGGAGTGGTAAAATGAACCCATGACAATATTGTTGTTCGAGTGGGTGGTGCTGGAAATTGTTATACTTAAAGCCTCTCATTTATTTCTGCACAAAAAGCAGCCTGTCGCTTTCTTTTTAACATGTGGGAAGGTATCCCATGGCTATCTATACATGATTATTTACTAAACAAACCAAGAGCATTTGGTGTCTCCATGTATGTACATACATGTGTTTGGATTAACTGAGTGAATACTTCCTCTCTAATTCTCCCTTTCGTTAACTGTTAGCTCTGCTGCATTTGCACACATGCCAACTGGTGAGCTTTGAAAGAGGCAATCATGTGGTTACAAAAAGCAGTGCAATTATTTTAAGCATTTTCTTTCTAAAGGCTTTTTTTTCCAGCTGTAGTTAATCTATGTCTGATTAGTCTGACCTTTCACCCTACAAGGAAGTAGTTTAGCAAAAGGGATAAATGTGGTCACAGTATATATGTGTGCGTATGTGTGTGCTTATGTATGTAATCATCATGTTGTTATTGGTTTATGTTCAGCATGGAGAATTTCTGATTACAAATATTTATGCGCACTTTAATCTGTGCTAAAGTTTACCATGACTGTTTGAAATTAGGCTTTTTTTTTTCCCCTTAAAAAAGATTCTGATGAATGCAACATCACAAGAAAAGTTCTAGTTTGTTTTTGTCTAAGTCTCACTAGAGCAAATTAAAACTCACAAAATAGCCTTTGCCTTTACTTCTGAATTAATTCTGTATTTCAAATACATCTATTTGCTGGTCAGTCATTACAGGAATCTGAATCTTTGCTTGTGGTTATAAAGTTAATATAAGTTTGCACAGAATTATACTGAAATAAAACACAGATCAACAATACTAATACCAAGGGAGAATGACAGCTTAGAAGGAAGATGGCTTTTACATCCCTCTTACCTAGCAGAGGGCCTGAACTTTCATATGCTGTCCCAGGTATATGCCTACTATTTTGCCTGTCTTGGGTCTAGTGGAGAGGAAGCTCCCATCCATTTGTGTCTTATATGAAAAGGATTGAGCGCGCTGTTTCCTCTTGCTGCTGTTTGAGCCTACAGTGATTTGAAAATAGCATGCCTTGGGTTCTGGCTTTGTACTGTTGTACAAAACAGTCGATGCACCTGCGTTTGAAAGCTTGGGGCACTTGTCCTGTTCCAGGGAGGCTGCCCAACTGGGCTGTTCACATCCAGATTCAGAGCTGAATTTCTGTTGTTCATGGATTGTAAGGATTGGTGCTGAGGTACCAGATTTAATTTGAAGCCGCTTTTCAAATGACACAAGTTACAGGAAATTATTGGCAGGAAGATGACTCAGTTGATATATTTGTTCCCTCCACATTTGACTTGAAGTGTGTGGTGCTACAAACTCTGTGAGGGCAATTGTTGAGGGCTCTGTAGCTGTGAATTTCATCTGGGATCTGATCAGCTGTTGCTGTGATGGCTTTATGACACTCCCAGCTGTAGTTGGAACAGCCCTTAAATGGTGTCTTGTATGGGTTGCCTTTTTTGGCACTAGGTCAGGTATTTGAAAAATAAACCCAATTTGTGAATACATGTAACCAAAGGGGTGCATTCCAAGCCAAGAGTAGTTTATTCAGAAGAATGAATATAGTTTGTTTCTGTACTCACAGCACAGCAATCTTCTGTTGAGTTTTGGAAGCATATGAGAGGTGGGAGCAGGAACAGGTGACCCAGGAGGACTAACCAAGACATTGTCCCAGCAGGCAGGGATGGAGTTAGGAAAGCCAAAGCTTTTCTGGAGTTGAATCTGGAAAGGGATGGGAAGGGGACCTGGGGACAAAAAACATGAAAAATGCCAAGGAACTCAATGAATTCTTTGGCTCTGTTATTACTGGTAAGACCTGTCTTCAAAAATCCCAGGTCCTAGAACCAGAGGGAAATTCCTGAGTAAGGAAGACTTTCCCTTGATTGATCAGGTTAGGGAACATTCAAACGAGCTGCATATACAGAAGTCTATGGACCAGATGGAATGGACCTGTGAGAGCTGAGGGAGGGAGGTGGTGTGATGTCACCCAATGATCTCAGAATCACAGAACATTTGAGGCTGGAAGGGACCTCTGGAGGTCATTTGGTCCCTCTCTGAAAGACTGTGGCAATCCGGGGGAGATTCCTAAAGACCACACTGCAAGTGCTGGTATTTTCCTGTGTGATAACGGGCAGCTCAGATGGCTTCTTAAAATCTCTGCCTTTGCTCCTTTTTCTTTAAAATTTTCCTCAGTCTTGTTTCACTGATTGGGGGTTTCACTCCTTGGAAGCCTTGGACAGCGTGTTTTCCTGCTGGGTTAGAAGCTGCTGATATTGCTGTAGTACTCAATAGTAATGGAAGAATAGTCTGGAAAAGTGGTTCTTGTTATTAGTGGCTACCAGCTAGTAAAACTAAGTTACATGAATGGCCTTTACTCCCCAAGTGGCCCTTTTCAGTGAAATGCTGGAAATTTGAAGTGTCCTAGGCCTTGAGATAAGCCTCATGGCAGTGCTGCCTTGCAGATGGAAGAGGAGCCAATATTAGCTTCCAACAAAATGACTTTCTCGATACTACATTCCCTCTCTAAATTTTGCAATGACCTTTCCATTTGGTAAGCACGCTTCCCTTGTCTTGATGCTGATAGTGAGGAGTCAAGCTCCGTACCTGTGTTTCAGGGCACACATTAGTGACTGTCACTGTGGGAAGACGATGTGTGGTGAGAATCTTGCCCAAAGCACATGGGCAAAGTTCACATTAGGAATCCGCTTAAATTAAAGCAAAGCTTGGCACGCTCAGCAACAGTTCAAAATCCAATCTTGTGTTGTCACAAATTCCCTGTCATTAGCTTAATGTTAGCATGAATTGTATGCTGTCAGACTTCCCTTTCCTTACTGTAGGGAATTTTGTATTGTTGCTCCTATTATATCGAGAGTCCTGGAGTTGAAAGCTGCTAGCAGTGGTGCTGGTATGTTACTTACTTGCCAGAATGGTAAGAGCTGCTCTGAAAACAGTCTAATTTCAGCATCTGTCAGAGAAATGAGGCTGATCAACAAAAGAGTTCATTTGATTGCTTTGAAAAAAAATTAAGTGCTGGCTTACAACAGACAAGGCATAAATTAAATCATAACTAGATCAAGATTACTGACAAGAAGTGATGACAGGTTTTGTGAATAAGTGACACGGGGATACTGCCCTGTGTAACAATTGTCAGTCATCGGCCAGTTCTGAGGTTCTGCTGAGGCTAATGGGGAATGGTTACTAGGAAAGCGTAGGAACTGTTATTAACAGTGACATCTTCAAAAAAATGAATTTATGGTTCAAACATTTGCTCCTTAAACAGCTGCAGACACATCTGATGCAGCAGCATTAGTCAAAGCCCTATAGAAAATGCTGCAAGTATATTCAGTACAGCTGTTAAGAAACAATTTCTAATTGAGATACTGGACTAGGACTTGGAGGATGTGGGTTTGCATTCTGACACAGTCCTCTCTGTGACCCTGGGCAAAATGTGTCACCTCTCTACACATCAGCTCCGAGTGTGGGATGATATTTCTGTTGTGTGTCTTGCCTCTTCAGGCTCTTAGCTCACTGGTGATGGCCTGACCTGTCTGTGGAGCTGTACACCTGGCACACCTGATTTCCTCTGCTGTAATCCACAACATCCCAAAAATACAACTGATTACTAATACCAGCGCAGAGGAAAGCGTGTTCCTTGCCCCAGAGAATTCACAAACCTGCAATAATGGGAATTATTGCTGCTGAGGTCGAAGCAGTACTGCATATACAACCAGATGATACCCAAGTGCCATTATTTAATAGATACAGACTGATGCCAAAAGTACATAGATGGAATTGTATCATCTGTATTGACAGGTTTGACACATGTATTCCCTCTGTTAGACACTGGTCTCTGTTGCAGTTTGGGATGCATAAAATGAGAGCTCCCTGCCCGCAGCACTTCACAAGGATGTTTATGGACAGAAAAAACGATGTGGGGGGTGGGGGTGGGAGGGGGTAAATATCTGCCAGTCAGAGCCCTCTCAGCATCTTTCTTCAGAGAGGTGCATCATTATATTTGAACTGTGCTGTTTATGAAGTATCATTAGCATTATTCAGTTACTGACTTCAGATGTCATCTTCTCTGGTCAGAGCAATCATTAAAGGTTTAGCCAAGAGGAGCTGTGACAGATGTCATAGTTTGTTACAGTCACTGTACGCCAGATTTAGCCTCCAGCTACCTACTGCTTGAGTACTTTCTCTAAAAGCATCTTGTGAGTACCCTGCAGTAGAAACAAGTGACAAGGACTTCAGATATATTTGTGACATTGAATGGACGGATTTTTAGGATGAGATTATGATGTGGTAAGCAGGCAAACAAAGAAGCAGAAGATACTTGCACAAAGCCAGTTTCCTACCTTTTCTTAACTGCATCCTTTCATTCAGATGATGTACTAATAGTAGTCAAGTCCTGCAAATCTGGGGTTAAAAGGGTTTTTGCCTCATTCTGCAAAATGATTACACTTGTTCAATACGATCTTATCTCCATTTTCCTCACAGCTTGAACTGCTGTATTAAGGGTTGCACTAAATTGTGAAGATGATGAAAGAAAGAAAGGAGCAAATAAACATGGCTTGTTGTCACACAGGAATTCAGGTTCCAGACTCCGTTATGAATTGTTTTTTGTCTTGAGCTACAAAATATATTACTAGACACAGACCACATTATTGGTCTGGCCAGTGTATAAGTACAGGCAATGAACTGAAAAAGCTGTGTCTGGCTAATTGTAAAGACCAGCTCTTTTGTTATCACACACAGTTGAACTCAGACAGGTTTTGTGTGTCACTTAGACATGCATCATTTCTGGAACAATTGGAAGCCTTCCCAAACCTCCCTTTTCCCTCCTCTATACATGCTATGGGGGGCTCCCACATAGAATTGCAGCTTTATTGACTGGGTAAAGAAGTGTGGTTTAGATTGACATGATACTGCTTGTTACATATGTAAGTCAGGAGCTAGAAGCTGGCAGCACTCACTTGGGTGCTGCATTCCAGGTCAGCTTTCAAGTGTTCATGAAGAGGACTTGCAAATACCATATGTTAAGTATAACTGATGAAAACAAATACGCAAAACCCTGGAAAACTCACTGGTGTCATCATAACCCTCAGAAATTCTTTCCTGCCCGCTAGAGAGGGAAGTGAGAAAATGAGTGACAGAGCATGGATTACCAATTATGGCTGACACGTCAGTATTCAATTACTGCTTCTAAAGTTGTGAGAAACGATGCAACACTGTCTACTCTCTAATGACCTGTAAAAAAGAAAATAATTGTGAAGGAACTCTCTTATCGAGTGCAGCATTTCTGCAAGCACCTCTGCAGAGGAATCAGATGCAGTATGTTATCCATCTGGCCAAATGATCCATAAGATGCTTCTCTCTTCCAGAACAACTGCTTTCTTCTGCAAAGGCTGCTTGTCCCGTTGATGCTTTCTAAGGGACACTGCTGCCATTTGGTCCTTAATTAGGAGATTAGGAGAATTCTTTGACTGAAAATTAAGAATCACTATGGCTTATTTTTATCACTAAAAGATCACTCCAGCAACTTCCCCCAGGAAATTGCAAAGGGAAGTCATTATGTGAGGGGGGCTGGGGAGGCAAAAGCCAGCTAGACTGTGCATATGAACCCCAGATGAAATGCGTCCTAAGTCTGCGAGGGGGGCAGAAGTGGTGTTTACTAGGTCATTTACCATGTTCTTGGTTTTAAAGTTTCCTTTTCCACGATTACTTGTTGACCTTAATTGTTTCCATGCCCATAAGATAAGTCTTTGTACTTCCTATGGAGGCTTAGTGGAGAGGTCTGGGGATTGCTCTTGCTAATTGCCCTGTGTTCCTTCATTTCCCTTGAGTGTCTGTGGCAAGCCTATTCCCACATATGCTACCAAAATCCATTTTAATAGAAGGGGCAGCAAAGCACAGCTGACGACATATGTTTAGCTGCATTCAGTACCCATGAAGCATGCCTATCATGTTACATAAAAGGAGAAGGTCAGTACAAAACAAACAGCTTTTTACAAGCCACGGCTTAGGGATCCTGTCCTAAAGAAGGCTTACGCTGCAGAGAGAGACAAATAAGCTTGTCGTTGGGCTCTGTTCTGTATCTAGGCTTTTCTCTGGGTTTTCTACTGTGGGTTTTTTTTGCATACGTTAGAAATGCTGTTAGTATCCCAGGACAACCTGTGTTAGAGCAGAAATGAGAGCTCTCCAGGGCCCAATCCTCAGCTTCCCTGTGTCATTGGGACAGGCTGATTCCCCTGGCCCTGCACACACCTGCTGCGACGGCAGCTCTAGAATCCCTGCGGAACGGGGTTGCTGGGCTTTGAGAAGAGGTTTGGCTGTGCACAGGGTAAAATAAAGAACACCCAAGAAAGGAGGCACTTATGGACAACTTGAGCCAATTTCAGTGGAATTGGTAAATTTCTTTTAACTTTTTATTTTTCCCCCAGCTGACCTGTAATGAAGGTATGAGATGACACAGAGATTTCCCGAGGCAGCAAGGGCAGTTGGGCTCCCAGTTCCCATTGCCTTTCATGGGAGTGGTGCACACCAGTCCTGTTCGTGCACTTGCTTGCCTCTGGCAGATGTGGCAGAGAGGATGCACAGAGCTCTTTGCTGGGGCACAGAGGAGTAAATTCAACCCTTATTCCACATCCCAGCTGAAGGCCTCTCCCAGCTGCAAATGGGTATGGCCTCAGGCTGGTAAATCAAAGCCTGCGGGGTTGGTGCCTGCCACATCTCTGTTTCTGCTGAGTGCATCCAAGGGAAACTGCCCAGGCTAACCCAGTGGGCACAGACCCTGCTCTTAAGGCAGGCTGGGGACAGATTACCCACAGCCCTGGAAATCCACTGGAGCAGGAAGATACTGCTTTACCAAGGTCAGCTCTTGAGTAACATAGCTCGAAACATCTGTGTGGCAGTATCTGTAAGGGCATCCTCACACCTGACCACTCCACATTTTTTGGAGCCTTTGCCAAATGCACCTCCCCTGGGAAGTATTGCTGATTCAGCATATTCCTGCAGACAGGGAATGTTTGTGGCACTGATTCATTCATTTCGGTTATTTATACCACTGCGTTAGGTGCTGTGTGAAGCAAGAGCAAAGCGCTGTTCATGCCCCACAGGCAGGAAGGCAAGATATAAGAAGTGTATGTAATACATGAGAGGGTTGAAGGAGCAAGCGGCGCCGGTTGTCAGATGGGCTGAGACAAAAATGTGCTTCTAACTTCATATCTGAGTAAAATCACAGCTTCTCCACGCAGTTTCTATGTGCAAGACCAGTTTATGTGAGGATGTGCTGTCATATGAACTCCAGATGTCCCAGCTGTACTTGAGGTGGGGCTGTGGGCAGCGGGAGGGCTGCTGGGTGGCACAGCAGCTCCCATGCCCTGAGACACAGGCTACATGGGCCTGCGTGGTGGGGATTAGTGCCAGTTAGTGCTGTTGAGGAGTATGTTTGTTGCAGGTATTTAAAGCACCCTGCAGGTCCCATCCAGAACAAAAATATTTTAAAACCTGTGAAAAATCTGGTCCATAAATATTATTCCTAATGTGCTTTTCAGGTGATGTTTGGCTCAGTCGTGGCACTGATTCCTGCAGGTCCTGATGACCACTTGCAACAGGACAGATCCTTCCAATTTCCCTCTAAAGCCAGTGGGACCTGATGAGTTTCAGGGACTTTGAGAAACGTAGTTTTTTCCCACTTCATAAAGGTTTTTTTCTGCTGTTAAATAATGGCTGGTATAAATAGTATCTTTCTTGTCTTTCTTGTTTAAATGGGGGCATGATTTCTTCCAGATTTCCATGTGGATATTTGAGTATGTGGCTCTTCCAGCTGTGGGCTTTGTCCTGTGATGCCAGAGTGCTGTAGTGATCTTAGAAACCAAAATCTCAGGATGTGGCAAAAGCAATGATGCCACCAAAAGGGGCGCAAGTGCTCATTTGCCTGGGGGAAAGTTAACTTATTTCAGTGAGTCAGTTTTGTAGTGGGTTTTCCTCTTCTTCCTTATTATTATTATTTTTTAACTTAGTGTAGATTTTAAAATGCTGCTCTGCAGCCAGCGAGTTACAATGATGCAAATGGTTTCAATGTTCTTCTGGGGAAAAGTTTATAGAAACAGTTCTTGGTATAGGCTAATAAAATTCCCATGCTTGGTCTTGAAATAACCCAAGAGTGAGCTTCAGACACAGGCTGTGCTACTGCTTTTAAAGTTAAGTAAAATCTTTTGGGGGATGGGGCAGGACGCCTGATTGATGGATCTATTCGTACTGTTTGTCTCCCTTGTTCTTCCCAGTGTTAATGCATTTCACCAACGCTAAACATACATTTGCTTGCCTATCAGGAAACAATTCAGAGGCAAAAAATCATTTATCGGGGATCCCGCTGCTGCCTGTTTATACTTAGGGAGAGAAGCACCGTATTTAAGAAGTTATTGCGGGCTCTGTAGAGGCATGTGGCTGTGCTGACAGCAGATCCACCTGTTCCAAAAAGCTCTCAATGCCCAAACTCACATGCTCCATTGCTTTGAAGTGTATGAAGCGAAACCCCAGCTCAGAGGGGGAATTTTCACTGTCTTCAGCCAAGCCCAGGGTTTGTACCACAACACGGTTTTCCCCAGTCCAAGGATGCGACGAGCCTGTGCAGAGATTGCAGCATTATTTAAGCTCTTGTGTGCCCCTCCATCTGAGTTTCTGTTTGCTGCTCTGGTGGTGTAGATGAAGATCTTTGCAGCTAGAGCTCAGCTTGGTGCTTGGCGCTTGGTTTCGGCCGCCCAGCTGGTGTTCCAGGAGCTGGCTGAGGAACCCACGTGCTCTAACTTGATCAAAGGCTGTGGGGTTCCCTCCTGGTGCCACGACTCAATGACGATTGGGAAGCAGCGTTCCTTGGCAGGTGTAAAAGTCCTTCAGTGGGAAGAGTGCAGAGCCTTATAGCAAAATAGACATCAGTTAATCTCTCATGCCTAGATGATTTTATTGTGACATTCTGCCAAGCAGCCCGAGGCAGTGAAAAATAAACTGCTAGCATTATAGTATCATTATGTTTCTGATTCTCCAGAGAAGCCAATATTTGTTTGCTTTTCTCTGAAGTGTTTCATGTCACCATGTATGTTCTCTCTCCTTCTCAGGGCAGGGAGTGGGAGAGGAGAAAAGCTCCACAGCAACTGCGCAGCCTGGATTTTGTGCTGCTTGGGGCTGGAGGGTTGGGGTTCTTTTCCTGCTTTTCTTTCTTATAGCTACAAAATTCATAAAGATTATTTGTCTGCCTATTGCTGGGGTGTTTGGGTGAGCATCGTTTCTGAAATAGCCCCGTCTCCACACACAGATTTTGGTGCCAAAAAGGCTGGTAAATTTGATAGGTGCAAAACCGCCTGAAAGGGCCCAGGGGCTGAACTCGAGCGCTCTGGGTAAGCTGTCCTTCCTCCTGAGCCCAGGCTGCAATGCTGCCGCCGAACGACGGCTGCAAATCCGACCGGCGAGCGCTGGAGCCCGCCTGCCCCGGGACTCATTGTGGCGGTGCGCTCGGCTCGGGGGGGGGCAGCTCCCGCTGAGCCTGTCCCGCTTTACAGCCCGGTTTAGGGCAGCGGCTTCAGGCCGCGTCCCCCCGCAGCTGCCCGCCTCTCTCCGCTACCTGGCAGCTCCCGCGCCTCTCCCCCCAAGGGAAAACACCTCGGCATCACTCCTCCTTCTGCCTCATTTGTTTAAGAACACCCGGAGTGACGGCTGCTGTTAATTACAAGGCAGTGGTGGTGTGTTCAAAGGCTGGGAGCCGATGGGGGAGCGGGGCCAGAGCGCTCTGGGGTGCCCCGGGTCCTGCCCGCGGCCGGGGCTCACCCCAGAGCCTCGACGTGCCATCGGCAGAGTCTGTACATCCTTATGAACCCGCTGCATGGCTCCCAAGGCAGAAGAAAACGGGATAGGGATGGTTGGGGTTTTTGGTTTGTTGGGTTTTTTTGAGCAACCACTAATTTGTTCATCCAATGTAACAGCTAAAACATTGAAGATTATTCCCAATCCATAATGCTGTTGTGTGAGCTTCTCTGGCTTCAATTTTTGCTTATCTTTTTGATAACAGTGATTCTAGAAGTGGCTATGGAGAGGATCCAACCATAGACATGGCTTTAGAAGCGGCTCTAGGAAGGGCAGGCCTCCAAGGAAGCACTCTGGGAAAGCTCATACCAGATGTGAACTACCTGTTCAAAGCACTTTATCTTCTCCATTTCTCCCTTACTGATACCTCTGCAGCTGATTTTGGCTGATAAACATCATTCTTGTGCTACTTGAGTTATTGTTACAGAGATCATAAAAGCTCCAAATAAGCAAACTTTAGAAACAAGTCATTAAACCAACTGTTTCACCTGGAGATGGCTCTTTCCCTATTGTTCTTGAGGTGAAATGTTAACTTGCTTTTCTTTGAAGACTTCCACAGACAGGCTTGCTATCAGAATCAGCAAATTCCCAACATCCTGAAAGTTAGTGTACATGTTGGGCATCTATCTGAAAGCTAGTTTTCACTCCTGCAGATGATGAAAGTGTGAAGGAAGTAATTACATTGCTTTATTTTTCTCATGTAATACTAAATGCTGAATCTTAACATGCTGTTAAAACATGCAGCATTTCAGCTGTTCTCAGGGTTTATCAAGGAAATTTGGTTACCTGTTTTCATTAGAAACTTCTGAGACAAGAACCTCAGCTGCAGTGATATCCCATGGTATGTATATATATGCCCTTAAGAAGTTTTTTCTTTCAAACTTCAATTTTTTAGATACTTCCCTGAATTAAAGCTATGGAAAAGGATATCACAAAGGTCAAAGGTAGAACAAATGATCAGGAGAAAAAAAGACACTATTAAAAACCTCTTGAAGTTGCCTGTTTCTCAGCACAAAATCTTCCCTGCATTTCCTACATCAATGTTTGCCTGGAGGAAGGGAAGGGAAGCGATGACAGAGCAATGTTATGATGGGAGAAAAATGAAAAATGATTAGAGGTGGCATTTAAAAATGAAAGTAATGGTGAACAGTATTGTGAATAGCAATGCCAGTTTGTATGGGTTTGTAATTCCGCAATTTGCAGATTACAAGGATCTTCAATTACTTAGAGGGGTGTTTATAGACATTAGAAAAACCTACAGTTCAAATTCTATACCCAAAATCTTTCTTCCAGGTGACTGGATTCTTGTTTAACAGTTCAGTTCCTAATAAGAAGGTAGCGTGCCTAAAGTTATATTGCAAGTGACTAATACTAAATAGCTAGAACTGAGATGCCATATATACCAAGACAGTTTCTCAGACCATTTGCTAAACCCCATGAATGAAGATAAAGACATACTGAAAATGGTTGGATGGGTCATTCTCTAGAAGGGATAGAGTATTCCTGTTAAAGATGTATTAATCTCTTTCCATAAGACCTAGTTATTTTGACTTTTTCCTGGAGCTATTTGGGTTTATCAGCCCTGTTTGGTTTCTGTTCACACAAGAAAAATCAGTGTCCACACCTTTAAAGTATTTTAACAAAAATGCATTAAAAATTGGCACTGCCATCAAGGGAATGATTTCATCAGCAATTTACCCCGGAGAAGGACCTGCTGCATCTATTTAAGCAGAGGTAGGCAGAGCAGTGAGCAAGCTACTCAGTACCTGTGTGCTGACATGGAACTGCTTCACATTTCAGTGAAAAACCCTCAAGATTTCTTGGCCTCTCTGGCATTAGGAGCATGCAGCCTGTTTAGCCCTGGCAGTTGCCTTTTATTTGCTTTTTGGAAGGGAAAATGTATGGAGAGAAAGAGCTGCCAGGATTCCCCATATCCCTCTTCTCTCCAAAGAAACCTCCAGCATGCTTCTGCATTAGCCCAAGTATCCCCGGGCTTGGTTTCATTTTTTCCTGGATAAAGGAGAACTTCTTGTCTGCTCTTCGCAGTAAAATGAGTCCTTGAACAGCTCCTTGGAGGAGAAAATTAGGCATGAAGAAATGAAACAAAAGAAAATTAAGGAAACCAATCATCTGGCAGAAAAAAACCCCAAACATTCTCAGCCACCTTGTAGCTGTTACAACTTTTCAGTGTGCTGTGGCCATCACACACTTACCACTGATTTCCTTCATTTCAGGCATCTCATGAAAATGAGATGTCCTTGGAAAGAGCTGAGGGATGTCCTCCTCCCTGCAGTGTCTTTGGGGAGGGTTCTGGAGAAGGAGAAGCCTGGGGTGGGACCAGCCTGGGGGCTGTCGGTCCAGTTCTGGACAGCCAAAGTGCCACTGAGATCTGCTCTAAAACCTCTCAGCAGTTCAGGCTGCCCCTTGATGAGCTCTGCCCTGCTGTCACCAGCTGTGCATTACCTGTCACACACACTGTAAATTATTTGGTTATCTTTCCTTACTTAGCAATGGGAAAGCAATATGGTTACAGGGTAATTTCAGGAATACTCTGTTTCTGCTTCCATGTTAAACCATTAAACAATCTGTTCAGAATAGTGCTAGTTAATGGTTTGTGCCATTAATAGTGCTTGTTAATGGAAAGGGTAAATATTACCAAGGCAGAGAGGTTAGGAGCAAGGGCAGAATCTTTTGTCATCATCAGGCCTTTCTGCAGGAGTTTCACAGTAGGCAAAACTGAAATAAAATTGCATCAGGAATTAGTTTGGCTTGCAGGATGGCTCCTGACTGAAGGCTAGTTTTCGGTCCACTTTGATGTGCTGTAGAACAAGAACTTTCAGTACCAATTCTGCTTATGTACATAAATCATGGGGGTTGGAGAGAAAGAAGAGTGACATGCTTGTTCCTTCCTCTATGAATGCAGGCTGTAGTCCATCTTTGTGGCTATAAAGTGTCTAAGACTGGTAACAAATGCTCAACACTACCTAAGTCAAGAGGCCAATAAAGCCTGAAGTATTTATACACCTGTGGTTTGAATAGCTGGGTAATGAATGACGAACCTTTCTCTTGCATGCATGTTTTTCTTTTTCCATTTCTAGCTTGCACTGCAGTGAATCTGGTGCCCTTTGGATTGTTCAGACCTTGTCAAACCTGTTTTAAATAAACCACCGTACTGCACTTTGAATCTTGTCAGGGAAATTGCTGCCCTCTTCTGGTTTAAAGCACTTCTCCATCTGAAGGCATCTCCAAGCAAATGCCAGCTTCAATGTGATAATAAGGCTCAATATGAAATTAATTAAGGCTCAACAATAGTTTCTTTAAGACTAAATCAGGAATGAGGGAAGGCAGCCCTATCTAGGACAATAGGATTGGATCCAAATGCAGTTTTAAAGACGTGTCCCGCCTCCCCTGATCAGAGTGCGTTTAATGAGCTTCATACAATTTCTTTCTGAAAACAATAGCTTTAACCATTGGTTGCATAACCCAGGATATCCAGCTGAGGCCCCCCAAGTACAGAGTGTTCCACAAAAAGGAATGGCAAAAACTATTCTCACTTAACTTAAATAATTAAAACAAGATCTGGAGAAATAGCCAGCCCGGTGAGATGCCTTTTTAGAGGGTCAGCGAGTGGAGGAGGCAAGATAAAACTCCTAAAGGCAAAGCTAAGTTTGTCCATTCCTACCCTCTTTCTGCTGAGACTGAGCAGCATGAAGTGCCAAGACCTCCGAGAGTCCTCAGTCCCCTCTGCCTTTTGTGACTTTCAGCGCCTTGCAGGATTGGGCCCCATTGCTATAATTCAGCAAAGACTACCTGTTGTCTACACAGAAAGTAGGTCTGGAGCATATACTTGCTGAGATTAGTTTGAATTTAGACTGTGATTAGTGGCTCTCATTTTATACAGAGTTTAAGTTTCTTGGCTGCTGAAGATACTGCTCTGAAGTAAAGGATCTTAAGCCATGTAAGTGGGTGGGAACAAGACACAGCAATACAGACAGTGCTATAGACAATACTTATTTAGGATTGTGGAAGCATTACAAACAAAGGAAAAAATGCCTCTTGCCCCTCCAGCTACAATAGCTCCACAAAGCATTCAGAGCAGCAAATGCCATTTTCCAAAAAGTTAGTACCAGCAATCTGAGAAGAGTGTGCCCTTCGAGGGACATGCAGAGAGCCAAGAGCTGTGGCCTCCAATAGGCCCTATTAATGCCAAGCACTCCATTTCAGAAATTAAACACTTCATGAGTAGCAAAATGCTTAAATTAGTTTCCCTCCCATTCTCTTTCAAGAGTAAAGTTAAGTTGTGCTTTGAAGATCTTGCTTTTGCATCCCATTTTGATAGCATCCAGCTGCAATCCTGTTTGTCGGGTGATATTGAAATAAAATGAAGCCTTGTGGCAAACAAAATCTCCTGTTCCCAAGGCAGAAGTAAAGACAAATGCTAGGTGTTTCTCTGCTGTCTATTCAGAGCTGCAGAGATATGTTTTTAGTATTTGCAGTGCTCAGAACTTGCAGATTTGGTGTGTGTGAGTGACGCTGAGGCTTAACTTTTATCTGATGCATTTTCCTTTAGCACTGAGGCAGGATGCAATCAAAGCTGCATTACTGGGGCCTTTCATGTATTTACTTATGATAAGGCCAGGTCCGACTTTTCCTCTTCACAGCATTTTACTGTTCAACAGGCATGATTCTAGCAGGGTTTTCCAACATCCAGTCTCTTATAGGCATCTGCAGCAGCATTTGTACCTAAATAATTGGTTAAATAAATAACTACAGAAGAACAACTATGAAAGACAATAAGAGTTTCTTTATCAGCTTTATCTTGTACCTAAATTTGTGTTACTGATCTGTGTATTATGGGGTGAATATGCACAAAATGAACATGCTCCCGACCTACCTACTTCTGTTGTAGGTATGCTGTGTATGAAGAACAAAAGAAAGGGGAAGCAGGCTGGAATGGCCCAGCCGGGATGTCCAGAGTGCTACTTCCCCCAACACCACCTGAGACTGAAACACAATGGGGCTTTGCCACATTTTTGAGGTGTTCCTAATCAAATGCTGCCTGACAGGGATGCAGGGCTTGAGTTTGTTTCTCACGAGCTTGCTGCAAGTGTAATTCCAGCTTTGTGGTCACATTAAGGGATGAACAAATCCACCTGCTTCCCACGCAGGCTTCTGTAAAGACTCTTCATCTGTGGTGGAGCCACCTTTTTGCACAAAATAGAGGAGCATCACTGTCAGTACTCCCTCTGAGATTTTCTCTAAAGGTATCCAAGCACAGCCCAAAGCTACTTCAATGGGTGTCACACTGGAGGAGAAAAGCCATGCCTTGAGTTCGTACAGGAGGTCCTTGCAGATGCCCAGCTCCTTACTGGGAAAGGAGAATAGAGCTGGCGGTGGTGTTGGGGCTATGATATAGGATGTTTTCCCTGTCTGATTGTGGTCAGCCCCATCCTGCTCTGGGATAGCTTTCATTGCCATGCTGTCACTTCTGCTTCCAACTCCACGATCAGTTTTCCACTTAAACAAAAGAGTTGGGACAAACATTTCAACAACTCTGTATGGTGTCAGGGGTATTTCAATCTGGGCTGAAGGAGACTTGTAAAATGCTTTCCTTTACTTAAAAATAATCTGAATTTTGGCAGGAGATCCGACCCAGCTGTTATTTTGTAAACTGGCACATGGTGCCGTTATTGGCTGTTCCCACCTGGGTGTATTCATGTCCAACATTTGTTAATCATTGAAACAAGGTATGGGGGCTCAAACCAAAACAAACAACAAGCAGCAACACAGCTCTGCATTTTAGCAGATGGCACTGTAATGATCCCAAGCATAAGCTGTAGATTTTTGTCTTTTAAATGGAGCCGTCCCTTGGGCACAGCCACTGCCCCTGTCCACAGCTATCCTTGTCACCCAGCTGTCCTCCGCACTTGGCGCTGCAAGGCTCACACTATAAGGCCGTGTTTGCTGTGTGAGGAGTATAACAGTGGACAAGGGCAGAGATCGAGCTCTGGGGTCCTGGGGACATTGTGGTTCAAAGGGGCTGGCATCTCGGCATGTGTAGTCATCCTTGGAAGGGCAAGACCACAGTCAAAAACAGCCAGGGCTCAAGGCCGCTGAATGCTTTTATTTGCATTTATTGCTTGCGATTGCAGACATTCATCTTCAGATATTTTCAGAGTTAGGGGATAACAAGACAAGACAACAAAGGAGTCTAAAGCTAACAGAGGGAGCCTGGGATACTGTGTGGCACTGCAGGACATGAACTGTTTCTAGGGCCCTGTTCCTGACTATGCCAGCTCACTGCTCTGGGGAGCCCCCAGGTGCCAGTGCTCCAGGATTGAGCATTCACAGTGTGCCCCTGCCAAGGTTTTAACTTGTAAGCAGCCAGGTTACACTTAGTTCTTCATTCCCTGCTCCTTATGGCCTTATCCAGTTTCATGAACTCCCCAGTCATTCCAGGATCTTGATGACAATGGTGCCCCTCTGTGTTTGCTGTGGCTTCTCACACCAGCCATGTGTCAAAGTCACCTCTGTACATAATTCCACTAGTGCAATGCATGTAAAAAATGGGCGACCCTTTTTTCTGGGGTCTGCTCTCCATTCTGTGTTGACTTTACAACATCGTCTCCTACCCTCTCCCCATAATCTTTCTCTGTTCTTGTGCAAGAAATTTCTCTCTGCAGATGTTTTCCTAGAGCAGCTCATTTCTATTCCATCCTCTCTCCACCTGATCAGGTCAGGGAAAAAAATGTGCTTTTTTTTGCCCCTGTTTGTGCTTTAATAAATATTTGTTTGGTAGAAAGTAAAGGGTGTCAAATACATGAGTAATCTGCAGTGTTTAAATCTGTAGCTGTTTAAAACTGTCTTTAAAACTTTATGTGATGTTACCTGCAAGAAAACTGGTAGTAGCTCAGTTTTGTATTTCAGTCACAGGTGGTTTGACTGGGGTAAGAAAAAGATTTATACAAGTGCAGATAACACAAAGTCACCAAACTGTCATAAAAGACTCCTCAAAATACTTCTAAGGATTTCTATCACAGTTTTAGGGCAGTTTATGTGGTTTATGCCAGATCAGGCCACAGTGCATTCGCAAGGCAGAATAATCCCAGCTGTAGCAAGGTGCAACCCCAAATGATTAAAATTTGAAACCTTTATCCAGTGCAATCCCAAAGATTGACAAAAACTGGGTACTTGTGGGAGGTGACCCCCCAGCAAAACTACAAATAGGCACATGCTCAGTGAAGTTGGGGACAGGATGCTGGAGACTTACATGGAGGTGGCAAACTCAAGGATGCTGTGAACAAACAGTGCTGCATTGCTGGCAGTGAGACCTGCCTGTTGTAAGGGGAGGTATTGACCTCATGCTCAGGACATGCTTTCACCTGTTGCTCCATTTTACAAATGCGTATGCAGCTGGAAAAGGTAATATTGCAAATGCTTAGGCAGAACTTTCAAAATATTTAATCCCTTATTTATTTTTCTTTGCATGTGTGCATTGGGTGAGGGTATGCATCTGCGCATCTTCCACTGTGAGTATTCACATCTCTATCACAAAGATTTATTCCTCTTTATCATGATGGAGGGAGTAAGAGGTGTCAGAGGCTTTCCACTATAGCAGGCAGTTGGTGGTTACTAGCTGCTTTGTAGAAAAAGCCTTTTTGTATCCTCAGAGCAGCTCCATTTCTCTGGGGGAAATGGAAGCATTGTACCTGTCAGCAAAAACCTGAGATGCAAAGGGAGAGCAGTAACTCGATAAATCAGTTCAACATACAGCAATAAATCAAACGTAGTTGGAAATACATTTTGCCAATTAACAATGATTCTTCTGAAGTTCACAGTAGAAGCCCCAAAAGACAGAAGCACAAGAATAGCAAATTGTTGCTCTCAAAATCATGACTATTGGGAAATACATTTTCTGTCCAAAATGTGCATGGATTTGTGAAGTGAGCTTCATGCTACATGGAAGGAACTTAATATTTTTACATTTGTTAAATGCTTGGCTTTACAGTAATCCTAAGTGTAACAAACACCGTGGTTTAGATGTATAGTCACCTACAAATCCTGAAATGTTAGGCACATGTGGTGGTTCTCACCCAGGCAGGGTCTCTGGACAGTGGGGAATTCTCTATGCGGATGTACACAGGAGCATGAGAGATGAGTTATTTGCAGACTCTGGAGGATGTGAGTTGGATGATTCTGGGAATTTTGAAAACACCAAAGAAGTAACAGTGAAAATGAAACAAGGTTGGTCTAAACTTCAAATAGGTCAGTTTGAAATGCACGCTGCAGAGTTCAGATGCTACAAGAATGCTGTACTGTGCCTGAGAATCCTCAGGGCACAGGGATGGATTAGGTGACCTCTGAAGTGTCATTCCAGACAAGTGGTTCCTTGAGAAGGCAAATACACTGGAAGATGCAAATCTTATCTGAAAAGTGTAACACGAAGCCCACTTATGAAATCCTATAAATAATTTGGGGTTTATACAGTTGTGGAAGAAGGTTCAGTGAATAATTGCAATTGTTTATGTATTTAGAAGATGAGATGTAAAGACAAAGGAATGATATGAATCCTAAAGAAGTTGGTTACATGTCAATATTTCCTACCTGAGCTGCAAGGTGCCCTAGAAAATGGGTTTTTTTTAATTGCTGCTATCTCAGAGAGCATAAGCCAATGCTTCAATGTCTCTCATAAAGAAATCCTTCTGGACATGGCTGTGCAAAACATTGTAGGAGATTAAAGCATTGCATTCCAGTGACTTGTTTAAACATATCTTATTATATCTCTTTGCAGCAATCCTTAAGCCCCAACCACCAAAGACTATCTCCTCACAGCAGTGACAAATTCCGATCCCAAACAAACCACCTGGGGCATGCTGAATCGCTAAACACAAATGTCAGAGGTCTATATCATTTCCAATATTCTTTGACATTGCTTATGATGTGGCCTCTGGCAAATTCCCAACAGAAGAAAGTTCAGTTATATTTCTTTCAATTAAAGAATCTGATTTAGCCACTAATCATGTCAAAGAATGTCTGGGGGAGGAAAAGGAGGAGGAGAATGTGAGCAAGTGATAGTGTGTTCAAATGGGATGGTTCGCATGATGGCTTGTGCTACCTGCAGGGAGGCACAGGCACTATGGGATGCTGCTGGGACAAAAGTTGGCACAAATAGAAAATTGCTACATGCGTCAAAAATATTATTGGCATAATAAAATCATGCAGATTTCTCTAGAGTGAAAATTATGCTGCCAGGAATGAGTTTTCAGTAGGAATTATAAGGAAGTATTTGGGATGGAGAGAATCAGGGAATCGCTGAATGGGAACAGCTTAACAAGTGCTAACCAGCATCTGCTGCAGCATCTCACTCAGCACGTGCTTATCTGTCTGCCCTGGATGACCACAGTGCTGGGGACATCAGGGTATGGCAGGCAAGTTGCACACTGTTGGACACCACCACATCTCCCTCTATAAACCCGTTTCAGGGAAAGCACAGTTCCAGAAACTAACAACAGGCTGAGCCATGTATTTTGGTCACTCCATACAATGAGGATTGCTTCACCTGTTTGATGGTGTTGCTGATCTTCAGGGAACAGTGGCAAACACAGTTGCCAAACCTCAAAACCAGTCTGAGACTGTTGTTAAAGAGGATTCGTGTTTGGAAAATGTCGCCAGGTTCATAAGCAAATGCAATACTTGGGAATATTTCTGCTTAGGTTTTCCAAACCTTCCTTCTCCAACATCCTCGTGGGAAGTAACTTTGCTTAAGATGGGAGCAGATCGACCTTTGTACATAATCTTGGGTGAGCCTCAGGGATTTCTGATGCAGGTTTCTTTTTAGGCATTTTAGCATCCAGTGAGACAGCAGCCATATTTCCATGTGCAGAATAGATGCTGTAAGGCAGAGAGCAGCTGTGGCATTTCTTTTTTCTTCTTTATAGCAGCATGATAATATGTCTTAAAACCCACTCACAAAACACCTATACAACCATAAGAATGACTATAATTTGTTAATCCAGCCCACATATTTTTAATGGTGTAAGATCACAGCATTTTTCAGTGTGTGTTGTTGTTTGCCTGGGTTTTCTTAATAGCTTTTCACACAGTGATTTTGCACATTAATATTGACATTTTCACAGACATTCATCCCTCCTGGTGTGCCTACCTGCGATTTTAGCACTGAACAACATGAGGGGAGAAGTCTGAGCTGGCACTATGGACTCACCAAAACCTCTTGTGCACCCTCCCCAGGGCTGTGCTAATGCTCTATTTTGGGTGCACCCAGCCAAATCCATAACCAGCCTGGCTTCTCTAACACATGATCCACAGCCTTATAGCTAGAAATATTTTCTTGACAAAAGTATTGTGGCAGATATTACTCATTAAGTAAAACAGTCTTGGTTTGAGGAATCTGCATGACCATACAGATGTGCGAGATAACAAGATTTTACAATATTTGTATGGTTTTGGAACATCTGTTTTAAAAGCAAGAGCATGGATTGCATTTTTTTTCCATGACAGACATCGTCTTACTGCTGGAGAGAAGTCCTCTATGTAAGTACAAATGTTTCTTTAGTGCTTAGACCTTAAAGTAACGTGTTGGTCAGGGATCAGTACTGTTGGTAACCTTGCACTTGAAAAGCTGACATCTCTAGGGAATGAAATATTGAGGACAGATGTATAAGCTATTGGGCCATGTCTGTTTGTTGCAGATTGTGTGTCATGCTGCACATCTTACATACATTAAGGAGCAAATGGGCTCATTCCCATGGCAGCAAACTTCACAAATCAGAACAAAAATTATTTATCATGACAGGCAGGTGGTACTGCCGACAGAAACGGCTCTTGACCTTGTGGAAATGTGGTTGCAGTGGTCTCACAGATGCTGAGTTTTTCTTCCTGCTGGCTTGAGAGAAATCTTCTGCTTTCAGTCAGGGAATGGTATTTTTTCAGAGATGATACGCCTCAGGCACATGGACTTTATAACATACTTGCTTATTTGCATCTATTTAAGCTACAAACTTGAGGTGTTACGCGTGCTGTTTAGAACACACTTTTGTTTTTATACAGCTACTACATCTGCCTGTGTTTGCACTAAACCTGCAACAGCAGCTATTATATGGCGCAGCGCGCCCCAGTGTGACTCGAATGAGGTGCAGTGATGCTGTTCCCAGAATCTCTGTGAAACCGGAGATAACCCAGTGCAGGGCAGGTTTTCAAAGGCCGCGTTTAACATCTCTAAAGATGCAAGTGAGGGGCTGGGGAAACTCCCAGCAGAGCCCTGCTGCTGGCGCCTGTCTGCATTCTTCCCAGGGAAATCCTGTAGCCGGTGGGTCCTGGGGTGTGTATGATGGAGGGGTGGAGGCTGCCACCTCTTTGTGGCAGTTGTGAATGATGTGTACCTTTCTGATGTTCTGGATGTAGGGAAGATTAATTCATGCTGAATCAGACATATTAATAAGAAGTGAGAACCTTTATTTGCAGGACAGACCTGAGGAGCTGGCACTGTTTGTCTTAGCAATATGAATGCAAAACAGAGATGGGGTTGTTCTCTCTTGGTTTGACTGGGGAAGATAAAATTTAAGCTAGATGACAAATATTGGTGCAAGAGCTACAGAGCAGGAACTGTCCGGGACACTTCTGAGCTGGAAATGAAAAGATTTATAGCCATCAACGCAGGGAGGGTTATTTCCAAGAGAAGTGATGGGAGCAGGGGCAACACCTACCCCAGGGCACTGTTAGGATGCACTGGATGAATTCATGAGAAGTGTTAGGAAATTGAGGAGATTGGAAGGGGCAGACCAGTGGGCCAGGATGTCCTTTGTATCACAAGACTAAGCAGGAATGCGTGCAATTCATTCCCCGCTATGGACATACAACAACTTCAACAGATACAGAATAGCAATTTCCAGGGAACACATCATTCTCCTGCATGCCTGCAATGCCTCTCAGCCACCCCAAGTATACACAATGATCCTGCTTTAGACTTGCAAGTGATCTGCTTATAGGCCCTGACTGATGAGTTACAGCAGGGCACACCACCAGCATGCCGAGTGTCTCTGCTTTGCACCCACATTCCTTTTCTGCTCCTGCAACTGGGGAAACAGTCTCTAACCTCACTCTTCTGTGACACAGTGGCTTCACTGCGATTTCTGAAGAGTGGGTGTTGTATAAATACAGAATATCACAGAGGAGGATGGGGGAAGAAAGCAAAAATGAAGATTTAGGCATGTTGATGTGCAATTCCAGATTTTTTTTGCTTGTGGATGATATATTTGCAAACCAGGGGTACAGCAGGGGAGGAGGGAGGGGTTTGTAAACTCTCTCTGTTGTGGAATGAATACACCGCTGAACTAATGAATAGAAACAAGATGTTTTAACCACCACCTAGAGAGGTTGCTGAGTGGCCATAATCAGTGCTCCCTAGGAGGTGGCCAAAATGTCTCCTTGCTATTCATTAGGTCAGAATAGCTTTCATTTTATAATGTGATCCTTCTTCCTGACCTCCTTTCTGTTCTTAAATGACTTCAGGACTATAAATTCCTTCCTAGAAATAGCATTATTTATTTTACTGTCTTGTGTTTGTTATGGTCAGTTGTGATCGTTCTTTAGGAGATGTCATTTTGAATCAAAATGGAATTTCGTGGCGACAGAGTTTGGTGCCCCCAGTTTTTATACTGAAACATGGTTTTGCATGTGCTAAGATTAGTTTGTTTGCTAAATGTTCCTGTTCTTTATAACCTGTCTATGAGAAATGTTTCTGATGTATTAGAGCTAGTTGTACCAACATTTCAGGGTTAGTTTGCTGCTGTTTTAAATATCAAGGAAGATTTTCAGGTGGATCCCTAAGGCCTTGGCTACAAAACTGAGCAATACACAGCTCCGCAGGCACAGGCGTGCTGTAGCACTCTTGGGACTGCTGTCTTTCTCCTTTTGGGCACACCAAGTCATTTTCCCAGCAATAAAGCAGGTGATTTCTGCTGCAATCCTACTCCTCGCTGAACCCCCCAGTGCTGTAAGGAGCTCGGCCAGCCACTGGGGAGCAAGGAAAAGCCTCCTCCGCAGTTATTACACTTCATCAGCTTCTCTAAGTACTTCCAGCAATTCCTTTTGGGACTTTTTAACATTTGCATAATGGTTGTCTTTGCATCTTTGTGGAAAGCACTGGATAGTTTGAATTCTATTTCATCCTTAGAAAGGGCTGGAAACTTCCAGCTAAACTTAAACAGGGGATGTTTGCCTGGATATCAGGTGCCCCTTTTCCTGCAAGTTCATTTTGAATGCGGATGTCTTTGTGCTGAGAGTGAATGATACACTGCTGTTTGGATTGAGAGCCCTTTTGGGCTTTCCTATGGGAAAAGATTTTGGGAAGGGCAGAGCCATCGCCTTGCAGTTTTACATCCCACTTTGTATAGACAGAGAAGGAAAAGCAAATTATCTGTAGAATGGTAGAATGGGTTTCTGTGCAAAAACAAACAATGTGAATGAATGAAAGCCATCTTCCAGAAGAAACTGTGTGTGTAAAGGTCAGACTTTAAAAGGTTAATGATAAGGTGAGGGATAGGGAGCTTAGAAAAAAAAGGCAAAACCTTTGGGGGAGGCCTGATCCAAACCTCATGAAACCTGAAGATCTGGAGATGACAGATCTTCATTGTGTTGGCAGAGAGAGATTTCAGGGGGGAAAAGTACAGTATCTGCTGCACTTTCAAAGACTTTATTGTAGAAAGGCTTAAAATGTTTGCATATGAACAATCGTTCATATATACTTGCTAATGGTGGGTGGAAGTGGAAGCCATATGTAGAGCTTGTCATAGCATGTACATACCATTTACAAATACTGTCAATATCCGCAGCTGTCTGGAGACCACTACGAGAACCTAAAAATCCATTGTTTTGCCCATGGTGCTGAGTTCCAGCAGAGAATTTGCCTGCCTTATCATTCTAATAATTCATGGAAACCCTGCCAAAGGCAGTGGAAAACAGCTTTTTGAAAAATACAGGAATATGGCTTAACTAAACAGTATTGATAACGTCTGCAGTGGTGTGTCCTGGATGTTAAGAATTAAATGACAGGTTCAAAACCAAACCAGTGGTTTGGTCTTCCGTATTTCTCAGGAAGTTACTGAACTTAAAACCATTTTTGTTGCTTTAATGCAAGAATAATGAATGAATGAATAAACAAATAAAAGAACTAGGTCAATTTGCAAACCAACTGAGATTTGATGCTTTATTCTTTCTTTATAGGGTTCATAAAAGTTCAGTTTATGTTTTACTGAGTCTGAGCCTCACACACTTCCAGGTTCAAGGCCAGATGCGGAAAGTACCTAAATGCTGTAAATGGCAGTTTGAAAGATTGTCTGAGTCAGATGGAGATGGAAAACCACAGAGGTTTCAGAGAGGCTGTTGGGAAACCTCCAGCTGAGATTCCCAGATAAACTGGGATTAACTTTGAGATGGTGTGACCTAGAAGTCGGACACTTAGGTTAGTAAGGTCTCCAACAAAATGTCCAAAGTTCTCAGAAGTTCTCCCAAGGTTAAGTGTGGGAGAAGAGGAATTGTGATTGTCAAATAAACCGTATAATACAATGTTTTGTTTGTAGCTTTTGAGTTCAACAAGCATATCTGCTTTGAAGATCAGTGCTGTTCTGTTAAATCACTTAAGACTTGGTTCAGAGCCCATTTATATTAATGGAGTGACTCTCTTTGACTTAGAAATGTGGATACTTCCTATCAGTTTTGAAGACTTGCCAGCCAGCCTTTTCCTGCTGGTGTAATAACCAGGAACCAACTCTAGAAAACACATTTGGTGTTGGTACATTCAGATGAGCTTTAAGCTCTACCTCAGTCACTCAGTGCAGGTAGGAAGCTATTCAGCTTAAGACAAACATTTGCACTTGGTCAGATGAATGACTTGCTAGACTTTACTGTATAGGGGTGTGCATATATATGTATATAACCAAAATTATACTTCCATTTCAGCTACTGCTTAGCCCTGAAAGCCCCTAGAGTCCTCAGTAGTCTTGCTTTACTCTGGGTTGCCCAAACGTCTTGGGTATCCTGCCAAGGTGTGTGCAAAACGTCTGTTGCAGGGCTCAACAGCTCAATAACTCTTTCACACCACAGATGAGTAACCCACATTCAGGGTTCAGGAATTAAGTGTTTTCCTCCCTCTGTTCCCAGAGAGACATCCAGGAACCTTCTCAGAGCCTGAGATACACTCTGACTACAAAATGCAGCCATCATTTTCTTTTCCAGTACAAGCGGAGGAGTCAATGGTGATGCAACAGCAGGGTGAGGCCAGGCAGATAGGTTAAGGACACGTTTTGAAAGCTAAATAGAGTCAGCCAGCAGATTTTGCAGAAGTATGTAAGTGATGTGTATGCCAGATTCTGGCTGATTACAGCAAACCGGGTGAAACTGTCCTTTAATCCCTCTGAACTCAAATTCGGGAGAGAGTTATCCTCCTTGTTCTCACTGTGTTGGATTTACATGTGCAAATAGCTTTCAAACCTGACCTTGCATCTTCTACGGTCCAAAGGAGGGCATTTCTTCTGTCTTTTTTTCTAGCTTAATTTTACAGTTGGTTTTTTCTGAATGAAAATGGCAGAAAGGAGGGCAATCAGAATTACTTGGTAGAGCACAGATGTTGATAACCACTTAACAAAAAATGTCCCTGGCAGATATATTTAGTTTACCTAAGAGTTAATGGAAAGCAGTGTCCAATTCCAAGTGTTGACATGATTTGTCAAGTTTGCCATTCTATATGTATGAAGTTTCCTTTGAGGGGAGCTGACCCAAAACTGTAACACTAAATAAACACCCTCTTCAAATAACCAATGGCAGTTTCCTAAATTGCCAATCAAATCCATAAATAAAGACACAAACTGAGTGTATTTAAATCATGTTTAGCAGAACAGAACTAAACAATAACATTCTTGTTAAAATTTGTTTTCATTTCAAAGCCGTTTTCCCATGAACATTCCAAATGTAAACAGTCCTAAAGATTTCTAAATCGTCTTTGCCTTTGCTTCTTTGTGGGTGGGGGGAAAGAATGACTCCGAAGCTACATTAGAAACACTGAAGTTGGATATGAAAGCCACAGAGACACAGTACTGTATATTGTCATAATTATAACTAATTTCTTAAAGAAAAAAAGACCAGTTGGGTTATGAAGATCCGAGTATCTAAGCTGCATTTGAAGCAGTCTTTGTAAAAGTCTTTGTAAAAGAAAAGGAAATGCATCTTAGTGTTTTGTTTACAGAAAACACTGCATCACTGTGGGCAATGTTCCCGTAGAACATCCCCCAGTTTCAGCATAGGCATCCAGGGCTGGCATCTACCTTTCCCAAGTCCTTTGGGTGAAATCAAGGGAAAGAGAAATTCTGCAAGTTGCTCTCTCTGCAGTCAGGGTTAAGCATGAAACAGAGTGTGAAAGCAAGCAGGAGAGGGAACAACTTTAAGTTTAATCTGGGTTCAGGTTCTGCCTTTCTGACATATCACCCTGGCTGGGTTTCCTACTTCAGCCAACTTTTCCCTCATGTTGCTCCCAACCCATTCCTGGTTTGTGAAATTAAGCCTGTCTTTCACTTGCTGTGATATTGCACTGTTCTTACTGTCTCTTTGAATTAGGCCACTGGGGAAAATGAAGAAATGCTTCAAGGAGTCCAACTACTTCTGAAATTCCCCTTCTTCTCCTGTTGGATTTGGTATTTTCATGGGATCCCTGGCTTTAGACCTCTTTTCACAAGGAGGTCATTCAAAACCCATTGGAGTTAACAGACTGTGCTTCAGTGATCTTTGGGATAAGATCTTATCTTTCACAGACATTTAATTCTTTCTTATTCAGATTATGCTCAAATGATTACTTGAAGGTCTTGGAAATCCTAGCACATCAGTGTCCCTAAAAAAGACAGTGATTTCTGTGCAAAAAGATGGCCTGTAACACATGCAGCCCCATCTCTGAATTCATTGCTGGTTCCATTTCCATTATAGCCAGTGGGGGATGTTCTTGGCAGTTGAAATAAAAAGGAGGCTAAAAGGCAGCAGAAATCTTTCTTGTATTGCAATAGTCCTACATAGCTCCCAAAGGTTATCTCCATCAGGCCCTTCCAGATTTTTAGTAAGGGAACTGGAGCAGCAGCACTCGTTTAGAGGGTAGACCTTGCCTACGACTCCCATTATTATCCTTCCTCAATTTTCAGCCCATGCGGGTTTATTCTTTGCCAGAGCTAACCTAAACCCGTGTCAGGAGCCTCTGCAGTGAGGGCTGGCATGAATACCCAGCCAGCACAGACTTTCTCCCTTCCTCCTGGTGCAGTGGAGGGCTCAGGCCTGGGGAAAACCTGCCAAACAGGTTTTTTCCCCTCAGAATAGCCACATTCACACCAGCAGTTTTGCCCTCACAGCAATGCCTCCCAAAGGCGATGCATTCCTTGGTCTCTAACTGCTGGCAGGGTGCTGAGCCTGTTTGCTCCCTGACACTGACACAACAAGGTCCAGATGCAAATTCAATGATATTTTAGGCTCTCCCAGACGAAAGCTAAGCACGATCTCCAATGATGTTGGAAAGCGGACCTCTCCCACTTTCCAGGCTG
This sequence comes from Myiopsitta monachus, assembly GCA_017639245.1. Taxonomy (NCBI): domain Eukaryota; kingdom Metazoa; phylum Chordata; class Aves; order Psittaciformes; family Psittacidae; genus Myiopsitta; species Myiopsitta monachus. Next base: position 31,766,709 of record CM029928.1, on the reverse strand, counting down.
CTGCTGGCCAGGAGATGAGCTCAGGAGACTCTCTGTGCCCCCCTCCACCTGCTTCTGTTCCCAAACCTGGAATTAGTGTCGTGGTGCACAGAGAGATGTCATTCTGGAGTTTAGAGAGTTAATTTGCCTTAGCATGAATCAATAGCTATCATCACATGATGTGGAGAGTCTGAAACCTCAAATCCGTGCCAAAGTGCTCTGCATTACACACACATCTCTGTTTTGCCCTCAGGTGCAGTACGCAGTTTAGTGAGAGCAAGGATGCCAGTTTCTGTGCAGGTATTTCACATTATCACTTAGATTTGCCCCGGGGTAAAAAGGAGGAGGGGAATCCTCTGTTTCAAAAGGATATTTTAGTCCATGGGGCCACTGGGAATGTGTTTTCTTAAGTGCTATCTGCAAGCAACAAGAAACAAAAGAGTCCAGAAAGTCTCAAACCAGCCTTTGTCACACGCACCACAAAGAGCACATTTACTTTTAATCTGGTATTAAACCACAAGAATTAATTTACAATATTCAAACACTTAAGCATTTCTGTCACAGTAAAGCTTGGGGGTGGTGGTGGTGGACGACACACACGTTCAGAGTGCCTCACAAAAAAAGAAATGATGGGTGCTAGTGAAAATGGTAGGTGGAAAAAGGCTGCCTTTAGTATTTCCTCAGGAGAAGTCAGGGGGCTGGTAACTTCTGCTGCAGATTGGCTCGGTTATTAAGAATTCATCACATTTTGGATTCCCTGGAAAGTATGCTTCTGTCCCTCCCCAGAACCATGAAGAGCTCTGAAGTTAGTCAGGATGACCAAGGAGCCAGTGAAAATGAGGAAAAAATGAGTCTACTTTTTATTTTATTCTCACCTTGCTTTGCATAATAAGTCTTCATTTTAGCTTGGAAAGCATGTAAAATCATTTTGCCAGGGACATGAGATACTAAGGAAAGCCAAACTAAGTTATGATCTTCCCATGTGAAAGGTGGGCAACAGCTGGGGTGGTAGATAAAATCACTCCAAATTACCATGAGGCAGGAGCAGGGACACAGGCATTACTACAGTGCAGCTTCTGGGTGCTAAGAGCCCCTTATGCTCCAGCAGGAAAATCCCAGTGACCGGTAAGACAGGAATAAAACTAACATTATAGAGCTATCTTCAGGTTTTAACTAAAAGAGTGAACATTTTCAAGGAAAGAGACTTCTCTCAGAGCAATCTTTTGCTTAGATTGAAAAGAAAGTTCTGCCAGGTGAGAAGAGTTGGCAGAAAATTGTGTATTACAGCAGTAAATCTCCTAAAATGTATTTTTATAGCACCTTTTATCTGATATGTAAACTCCATGAGGCAGAAGAACGACATCATTCCACATAAGCACTCAGCGGTGGAATGATTAGCCACAAATCACAATGATTCTAATTTTATATTCAGGATTGTAAATCTGGAGTAAAGTCTTTGAAGTAGTGAAGATATCCTGAATTCACACGGGTCAGCATCTGCCCCTGTCAAAAATGAAACTTGGGCCCTCTGTCCCTATGTAGGTAAAAATGCTCCATTCAAAAGTAAAATACCCTAAAGAGGGTGTTTCTGAAAGCAGATTCTTGGGTTTGGTATATAGCACCATTTGGTTTTATAGTACTTATGGGGAGATTAGTTCTGGTTGAAAATTTGTACACTGCAAGCCAAGATGAGGAATCTGGATGTGAGGCTGGGGACCTGTGTCACGGTACAGATTTTCTCCAATGTGTGGATAAGTTTGACTCCACATTTTAGTCTGAGATCCTCTTTAATATCTTAGTTTTATGCTAAGTAGTTTAGCTGGTAGAAGCCTGGGCTCTGACTCAGGCATCCCATTTAGGAAAATGGTGGTTTCCTTCCTTCCTTGGAACATAGACTGTCCTAGAATCTCTGTGGTTTGCTCCAGGTCCTATATACCCCATGTCTGTACTTCCATGCTTGGAAAATGGCACTAACATCATTGATGCAACTTTATGGGAAACTGGGAATTACTTCATTTGTATTTTGGTTTGGAAGAGACTACAGGCATAGTGTGATTTCCAGGCAGAACCAGGGGAACAATTTGTCAATTTTATCATTTTCCAGATAGTTTCACGAAGTGTGTAGTGAATGTTAAAGAGCCAGTGAGAAGCTTGGTTACTGCAGAGATGATAAATCATCATGTGAAACTCAATAGGAATTGTTTCTTTAGCGGTGTGATATGTGAAAACTATGCTAGAGGCTACGTCTCTCAGAGCTGCCCATTACCTAAATTCCCTTCAGCTCAAATGTAAATCCTTTTAAGAGACTAAAGACACTTTGAAGTTGAAGAGTAGCTCCCAATGACAAATACATATTTTTTCTAAATGTTGTTAGTCCTTTACTTCTTCCAAAAAATCCTTTCTCCCAGATTCCGTAAGATAGAGCTGAACTATAATATAAAACAAGCCTAGAGATATTAATGTTTCTGAAACCGTCACCTCCTGATCTTTCACAAGTTTGATTGCTATTGTTATTCTTACTCTGTTTTTTGTATGTCTTGTCATCTTTAATGTTGCTGGAGTGTGTGAAGAATGAAATCTGGGGGAGCACACAGAGGCTGCAAAGCAGTGCTGGGTGCCAGTGTGCTGACAGCAGTCGGGACCAGATGAGGAGCTCAGCTCCCCGCTCCACTTCTGTCCCCAGAAAGTTTGGAGTAGCATGAGCTGAGGTGGGAACCTTTCATACACCCTGTGGGAGAAAGCCTGCTCCTTTTCTGGTAAAAAGAAGTAAAGAAAGCCTTTTCACCTTTCATGCTGAAACCAGGAAAGTTGGCTGGATTTTGGAAGGCACCAAAAATTAAGTCTACGGAAAATTTGAGCTAGCACATGCAGGATATCATAGAAATTTCTGGTTGGCAGGAATCTGTACTTTCAGCTAACAGTTAATTCTTCTAAGAATTTTCTTTCACAATTTTTCCTCAGGAAATATGAAGGTTTTCTTTCTTTTCCATGGGGAAATGTAAAATTGTTTTAAAGGTTTAGCTGCGTACTTGGGTGAAAGATCTTGAATTTGTTATAAAGCAATTTTATGAAGTAGGTATTTTGGGTTGAAAAAATCCAAAAGAGAACAGTTTTGAAACTGCGACTATGTTCCATGAAATTCTTCCAAACACACATAAAAACAAACACACCCCTGTGCTCCCTGTATGACAAAATGTGGACAAGCAGTTCCCACTTGGGTTAATAGAAGTGGTATGTTTACAACTTCTGTGTTATTAGGCCTTTCTTTTATATAGGAACAGACTTCCTAGAAGGAAAATAATACTCAGACTGTTGAGAAACCCACAGAAGCTGCCTCTGAGTGAGAAGGCAAAATCCCACACTTAGTAGAAAGCAGCATGAATGTCTTAGTATTAATCTTTGTAAGTGGAGAACTTTATCTGCAGGAGGTTTTGACCAGAGAGCAGTAGTGCAATTTTCCTGTATGCTTTTTTTTATGTTCACTTTGCTTTCTTCCAATGCAGTTACTATTGGAGTTTCTTAGTCTTGGGAATTGAGGGTGAAGCTCTCCAGAAGAGGAGAACAAATAAGCTTGGAGAGCCCAAGTACTACCCAACTCAGTAGCTGGGAGTTCAGGTGACACTACTTGTGCTCTGCATTGTTTTGCTGTGCAGGGATAGGGATGACACTAGGTGGGATGCGAACTTCAGATTTGAGCCTATCGTTATGTCAGAGCTTTGTGGATTTTGCTAATTATTCTCCTCTGAAAAGCCAGCCTGCTCAGATTTCCCTCTGGGCTTTCTCAGTTTCAAGACCTCAGCTTGTGTAAGCCATGAAAGTTAGTGCTTGGACACCATTTTGCCTTAAAGGACTATTTAAAAGTCTCAGGTCATTTTTCTTTTGTGAGATGAGTTGCTAAAACCAGAAATTGCAGAATTTTGGATGGGCTTTTTGTTGGGTTTTTTGTTGTGGGTTGGGTTTTTGTTTTTTCTTCACAGGGCTGGAGGTCACCGTGACTAACCAAAAAGGTATTCCCAGGTCCTGATGCTGTTTTGCAAACTCTTCTATATTAAATATCATCCCTCCAGTGAAAGCTGTCAAAACACTTTCATCTAACCATCATCAGCAGAAAAATCTTAGCGATGCCACATAACAAACATCATACAAAAAACTGTCAGGGTTCATTAAATCTCCTTTGAAAAAAAATGTTTTCTCCTTTGCTTTGGGTATTTTAAATTTTTAAGGTGTCAATTTGCTTCTGGAACTTTTAGATCTCATTTTCATTAATTTTAATGGAAGCTTTAAAATGCAGAATACTAGAGAGTATTTCTTATTCCTGTTTATGTTGTCTTCGTGCTATTCCAGTGACACCAAAAGGACTGGCTATTGCTTCAGACAAAGAAGCTGTGGGTGCTTGCAAGTCCATTTAAACAAATGTTGTGTCCATGCTTGAGGCAGAAGTGGAAGGAAACTGAGTCTGGAGGCTTTAAGCAGCCCTAAATTATACCAAGGCTGCTTCAGTGCCATCAGACTATAGCAGTGTCTGAAGCAACTTGCCCATTTGTACCATTCATTAGCAACATAAAATCAGCTCAGTGATTCTCTGGCTCCTGAAAGGACCTAGATTCCAAATTAATTAGTCTGGACCATTTTTTTATTATAATACTTAGAAAATCTGTTTCATGAGGGCTGGACAACGCATACAGCCAAAAGACTGTCCTATCCCAGAGGCAATTTCCAGACAGCAGGTGAATAAAGACAGAAAACTGCTAGGAAAAAATGAGACCATATTGGTCTGCAGCATCAACAGGTAGCAACTTTTTCTTTTCTGTCATATTTTCTGTAAAGCTAGAACTAAATAAATTGCTATTTCACACACATTCACACATCTAAGTATTGAAACTTATGCAGAGAAAACTTGCTCTTGTCTTGTCTAGATGCAGAGTGTACGAAAGCAGCAAATGAAGGTGTGATTATAGCGCAGCTAAACAGTGCTGCAGGACGCAGAATGCCTGTAATGAAGGCTTGGGGAGGGATTTCTCTGCTGCTTTGCTGGCATATGCCAGGGCTGCAGGTCATCCCTTTGCGTCTTCTCAGAGCAACTACTTGGCGCTGTCGTGCTGTCATTGCCGGAGTAGTTACTACCTTTCTCTAAAACTGCTATTGTGCTAGTGGAGCTAGGAACAAAGCCAGCCAGGCTTCAGATGTAATTAACCCTGGCCCTGCATGCTGGCTCTGGGGCAGCCCTGAACAGCCACCCGCTCCCAGCACTGCAGGCTCTTTAGCCCCATCACGCAGGTCCGTGATGGTGATAAGGACCTCTCTGGACTTGGAATGCACTGACATTTGCTCTGAGAACAGTTTAAAGAAAATGGCGCAGAAAGTTCCCAGAGATCTAAAAGCAGAAACATGTGTTGGAATATGAGCACAGGCCTTTTCTTCTTAACTAAATTGAGCAGTAGGAGATAGGTTTGAGTGACCCCTTCCTCACAGTGGGTGTTACGCAGACTCAGGCTTTAAGCACTTCCTTAAGGACTGTCAGGAGGCTGGGATATAATTCAGTCAGAGGGCAGCACAAGCAACAATGTCAAGGGATGGATTTTGTGTTTCAGTTTAAATGAATCCATTTGTTTTCTTTTTAATGGGAACAGCACTGTGACTCTGCAAGAGTCACAAATGAGCTCAGCAACTGAAAACTGAAAAGCAGAAATCCCAATGCTCCTGAGGCTGAGGTTTGTGAGTGGCTGTTGTAATGGTTATTTTGGTGATCCAAGGGCTGGCTCTGATTAGCCCTGCCTTGCCATCACTATACCTGTGCAGGGGACTTTAAATCCATCATCCATAGATTGCCCATCCCTTGACCAGGGTATGATGCTCCTTGCATCAAACTTACATTTGAGATTTCTTGGAAAAAATGGGACATATAAAGGTCTACGCATAGTGTTAGTCAGAACCCAGCGCAGAGATGCTCCCATGCTCTGTCCTTTGTACAGTAAACTTTCCAAAGGTGGCAATCTGGAGTAAGCTGAGAGGCGAGTGCTGAGAGCTGGAGGGAACCACATCATTACTTTGTGCTCCTGGTATTGCCCTTGCAGGCAGCCAGCACGGGGCTGGTTCACAGCTCTTCCACCTCTCCTGCAGGTGTTTACAGGCTTCATACCAACCGGAGCTTTAATAGCTACTCATTTCTACCCAGAAACTCCACAACTGAACCTCATGGACAAAAAGGTCTCCACTGACAAAGGAGTACCTCAAGCTCCAAATTCAATCTGGAACAGTTCAAGGAGCCCTGGTTTCATATGGTAGTTTATATGCTGTTAGATTTTTCTCTGTTGCTTTCCACAGATTTCTGGAGTTTTGCATTGTAGAAAGAACGATGCTCCTTTTATTCTGAGGCATATACAGTTTCATTGTTTTCCTGTTCAGTCTCTGTATCCTGTGGTGACAAAACTTGGAGAGCCAGCTAACCAAGCTGGGAGAGTTTTCCAGAGTACTGTCGAGGGGATTATTTATGCCCATTACAAAAATAACTGGGTTTCTATATATCCATCTTGTGGGGCACTCTTAGCTCAGTGTAACATTTTCATCATGAATAACCAATTAAAAAGCTCAACTGGCAAATCTGTGTTAAAATACCCATTTGGGAGAACTGCAGGCATAGCTCTGTAGTGGATCTGCTGGCAAATTACACCCAAAAAATGAACTTTATATTTCAGAAAGTAATATATTTTTGCATATTCTGAAAGTTATATCATTTCTTATCTGGACCTGTTTCAATGTTTAATTTGAGTCTGAATTCCCAGCAGAGGTGCCAGCACAAATGCTATTTCACATTTGTCCTGGTTGTCTCAAAATAAAGCTGTCTGGAGTTAGGTCTGCGGCCCCAGATCCATCTGCACTGCTGCAGCCCTCCAACCACATGAGGATGGAGTGAATGTGACCTTTCTCAAGTGCTTCGATGTAAATCTGCAGGACAGGAAACTCCCTCCGTGTATAAGTGAAGACATTAGATTCGACACCTGACCACTGAAGTACAGGCTTTTGTGAACCAGAAGAGAGCATTTCCAGTTTGCTTTGAAGAGGCTAATGTACTTCAGCTGTTCAACGCCTATAAAGTCAGGCCACTTGTTTTGGTGCTTGGTCAGATGTAGGTTTTTATGGTCAAAAACCAGCATGGATTTCAGTAAGGAATTTTTTCCTTAAGAACAATACTATTGCGACTGTATGATTTAACTCAAAACTCAGACTGGAGGTTCGAGATGTTTAACCAGTTTCTCTTTCAGTATTTGCCCTTTACTCATCCTTCTGCCCATCCTACCCATCAGATGGAGGAAAGAGGTGCACCCACAGGAATTCTGGAAGGTAGCACCTATCCCCACAGCACATGGGCTGTGGGATATGTCAACTCCACCCTGGCACCTCCCTGGGAATTGCTCACATGACTTTCTGCAGAGAGAGTCTGCTGGCCAAAGTCTTCCTTCCAAAAAGGCCTGAAAAGCCAGAGTAAATTTGTAATTCATGTTCTTGAGAGGCTTGGGGGTCACATGAAGTGTTCCAGTCAACACAATTTTGGTTTTCCTTTTTAAAACATTCTTAAAGCATTCTGCAGTCAGCTGTGTGGCAGCCAGCAGCCCTTGCTTCCTTCCACATCCGAACATGTAGGAGCATCTATTTTAGCTGGTAGAAAACAAAAACACTATCTTGATTTTCCCTTTGATCCCTCATATTTCCTACATGCTTTCCTCTCTGTTTATAGCATCTGACATAATTCCTTTGGTCAGATTTTATGCCTGAAGTCATTTAGGCCAATTTTAGCTGCTTTCTTTTTTTTTTTTTAGGGCTTTGACGTCTCAAGCAACTTAATCTAGGTCAGTAAAGTACCTGCTGTTGAAAGGAATTTTCTTGAGTAATGTTTTGATGTCAGAAGGACCTTCCTCGGCATCTGTGTATCGGAGGTCGCCCAGCGCATACAGTATGGAAAGGGCAAGCCAGTACTTGTTAAATATTGGTCAAAAAGCAGTCTGCAATGATGTATGTATACATATGCACATATTAAAAATTCTTCTAAAAGAAGGGAATTGTGATTTTCAAATGGGTGATGTAGTGTAAAAAATCCATTTATGTTTTCTTTTGAAGAATGTGAATATGAAACACTTGGGTTAAGGATCACACCGCAGAAGTAGCAATTACACCAGTTTCATATAATTCCCAAGCAAAATCTAGTTGCTGAGTTTACCACCGTGTGAGTCAAATGAGCTCATTTGTGAGAACAGCCACAGCATTTGTCCCATCAATAGCTCATAGAAGGAACAAACCTGGTGTAACTAATATTGACACTGCTGACTTTTGCATCAAGTTCATAGTTTCCAATTTCTTCTTTTTTATTACTTTAAGGTGCATTTTTTGAGGACCTTTATCATAACCCCCAAAAGCCAAACTGTTCCAGCCAGCAAGGGCAGCAGAACAGTTTTCTGCTCTGGCTTTTCATGGCTATGTCTCCTGGAAACACCAAATGAAGGCACTAGGTAATTAGCTGTGTAGCTGAGGCAGAAATACCAGCTGCTGTGATTGTGGGAAAACTGAAGAAAACCACGAGATGTTGCATGAGCACCAGAACTCACAAGGACTTTTTTCTGGATTCGTCTTTCATGGTTGATAGAATTTTGTATCTAAAAAGGGGAAGCTCCAGATGAAGTTTTTCTTGTTGAGTTCAGGTGTTTGTAGGGACCTCTCTTCTGCTCCTGCCCAACTGTTTTCACAGGAAAACTGAAGGAATTTACTGTTTATTTTACTGTTTATCTGACCTTCTGTCAGATTTGATTAAGAAGGGTTCAAACACAGCTGAGGTGGACCACAGGTATAAAGGTGGAAACTCAGAAAAATGTATAGTTCTTCATTTCCAAATGACAAAAAAAGTGGGGATTGGCCAGTCCGTTCCCTAAATTTTTAGAAAAAATACCATGGATTGCATTCATCTCTTTCTTCGGTCCTTTCAAAAGATGTAGCAGAAGCCAGTATTTCAGACTGGTTTGCAACATCCTCTGAAAAATCTAATTTGAATGACATTACTGGAAACCAAGGTGATTGTGTATGTGCTTATTTGGCTCATCACTGAGTAGTCTATCAGCAGTACACTAACAAGTAGTGATTTTTTTGCCCTTTTAAATAGACTTGCCTTAATTTGTTACATTTGGTTAACTGGTTTCTAATGGATTAAAATGTGACACATTGGTTCTCAAATTGTGCTCTGCAGAGCATTTTTTGATTGGCTAGATCGGACCCATGGTCATGAGATGCTGTTTTCCCCCATTTCCAGTTGAGAAGTTGTATTATGAGACTCTAAAAATATATTCGCATGTTTTCATTAAATTGTTTCTCCATGGTAGCAATTGTTATAGTTGCTGTGTTCATGCCTTTGATTGCTATTGGGAGCGGTGCCTCTTGTGATTGGAATAGATGAAGAACGGATCCAATCTAAATAAGTGTTTGCATGAGGGATGTATTTTTTGTGGGGGAGAGAGAAATCTATTTGCATGTGTATTAAGGGGAACACGCCTCACAAATTGTTTTTTGCCTTTTCTTCCTTCTGTGAACTTCTGAAGTAGAAAGATTTACTTAATTCATTTATTTTAAAACTTATGAAAGTGAAAGGTGTGGGATTTATCTCTGGGAAGGTCTTGCAGATCTGCATAAAATGTTTTGGTTAGCAAAGAATAACTTAAATTGTAACTGTTGCATTTCAGCAAAGATCTCTCTTATTCCAACATTTCTTCAGGCATCTGGATTATACAGGAGGTTGTCAAAACAACGCTTTGAAAACCCAGAGTCAAACACCTTTCCTTCTGCTTGCTCAGCTTTCCTCTGTTAAGAAGTGAGATTATGAAAGGTTACTATTCAGTGAGTTTCTCTGTTGTTGCTGTCTTTTGAGACAGGATAAAAAAATCCAACAAAAGAAACTAAGGAAAATGTACATTAAATAAACATGTACATATGTAAATACAGGAATGTTTCGTATCACAGTTTTAATAAATGAAGAAGAATAAATTGCCTTTTTTCTTTCCCACTGCACCTTTCAGAGTTCAATTTTAAGACATAAATTTGATCCTGAAGGTGTCTCAGAAGCGCTTTTTTAACTAGGACTGATCAAAAACTGATTTACTCACCCTGAAACCTTCCTGAGATGTTTTAAAAAAAACCCCAACAAAACCCTCCAAATAACCAAGTAGAAAAATTCAAGTGCTCTCCCCCAAAATTATATATCTGAGAATAAACCAGAAACTTATAAAATGGAAGGAAATTGAGATATCCTCACACATAAGCATTTTAAATTGAGTAAGTTTTAATAATATAATTCAATTAAATACCTAAATAAGAAGAATTTAATTTCAGTTTTGAAATAGATATTTTTTCATTTTACTCTAGGTGCAAGAATACTGTAGTTGGGTCTTCACAGTGTGTTTGCAATGATAGTTGGTGCTCCCTGGAGTTGGTCACCTGAGCTGAAATCTTTGTTAATCAAGGAAGAAGCAGAATTATCTAGGATTTCTTCACCTTGCTCTTTTCTGGGGCTTAAAAGTGAACCTTTCTTCTCTTTACAGCTGTAAACATTGCAGTCCACACGAAGAGAAATCTATTTGAAAGTGGCTGAACAAAGTCAAGAAGGTAAATTAGAATCATCTGCTTTCCAAAGACTTTCTTGTCTCCATAAAACAATGCTCTCTCCTGCCTCCCAGGCTGTGACTAATTCTCTAACAGTCCCTTTGTTCCAAACAAAACTCTCATGTAGGCTGACCATATTTTAATGAACAAATGCAGTGAAGATTGACTTTACAGGATTTTTTCCCCTCTGTATTTCAGTGGCAGCAAGTGTGCAAGGGACGGAAAAGGAGGACACTGGTCTGGATATAGACGTTAAAGGATGGTACGAGGGATTTTTTTACTGCTGTGTGATCTTGACATAGCTGTGCGACATGGCATGCATACAGTTAATTGGGGCTCATAATGAGGGATGTTTAGTACCAGCAAATATGTTGGAGGCCTCTGTGAGGAAGCATATGCTGAGGGCTGAGTATGTTCCTTAGAAAACCATCATGTCCCTACCTCAGGGAAAAGCAAAATGATGGGACTAGCTCCAGAATGGTGGAAATGGAGAGCTGGGAGTCTGTCACAGCCCTCCCTTGGGGGCCACAAGACCAGGAGTGTTCCCACAGGGTTGCGGATCTTCCTTGGGAGGGACGGAGAAAGACAATAGTTTATGAGCTGTCTGCAGCTAGAAATCAGATGGATTTCCTCCTGGTTGGAACAGCCTGGTCAGAGGAAAGGGTTAAAAGGAGGACAGAGTGGTCAAACCTGCAAAGAACCTACATCATTTAAATCCTTGTCATGAAAAGTTTGATATCTTTGCACAGTTTAACAATGAGCTCTACTTTGATGTTTGAAAGCGCTAATCTCCCTTTGGAAGGGCACTGTCAAACCTTCTCCCAGACACTTTTTAAAGGGAAACCAGCTCTTATGACACTGGAACCAGCTGGTGAAAGGGAAATAACATTTACTTGAAAGAATTGCAGCATGTTGGCCACCTCAAATTCTCACAGATTTGACACCTTTTTAGGCCGATTTAGCCCAAAGTAACTCAACCTGCTTTTCTAGTGACCCGGTTTGCAGCCCCAAGAACTGTTCTTCCAATCTGCCTTTCTGAAAATTAGGCAATCCCTTGAATCGCTGGTGGTCATGAAGACTTATGTCTTCTGTATGACCTCCTTTATCATGAAAAATAACACAGCAGTTGTAATTTGAGCTACAGAAATAAATCCAGAATAGCTCTTTTGACGTCAGCAGCTACCTAAATATTGTCAAAATGAGAAGGACCACAAAAGGCCACCTCCATCTTTTTCTTTTTAACCTTTTCTTATAGATAGGACATCTTGTTAATTTGAGACCCCTTTGGCCAACCCAAGTGCCAGAGGGTCATGCAGTTCTTGGTAGCTTGACTGCAGAGGCACTTTATGGGGAATTATGAGGAACACCCTGTTTTTTTCCCTTTTTTGGACACCAGTGGCCAGTGTTACAATGAGCAGACATAGCAAGGATTGTGGTTTTGGCCAAAGTATTGGTGGTTCCCTTGCTGTAGGGGGAGTTGGCTGGGGATTCACCATCCCAGCCACTGCTCAAGCAACGAACCCATCAGCACAGAGGTTCTCATGGCAAAGGATGGAGCGACGAGGCTGTTCACCATGAGCTTGGTGTCTATGGGTGCATGTGACATGCTCAGTGTGCTCACAGTGCTTTAGCAATTAGCAGTGTCGTGAAACAATTGGAATCTGCTGACCTGATGTGTCAGTGATGTAAAATCCATGTTGCTAAATGCCGCCTAATAGCTGGGGTAATAAAAACTGAAGCTCGGATCGCATGGGGAGTTCCCTGCTAACTGGCGCCTCTTGAAGCCGGCAGTGCTTGGGAGTGGGCAAACCCAGGAGCGGGGCTGGGCATTTGGTTTCCTCTTAGAGCTGGTTGTTTCCTGCTGTTGCTTGACCAGCAGACCTCTGACCAGTGTCTGCAGCTGTGTCCATGTGCTTGGAGTCTGTGGCCAGCCCAGACTTCTTTCTTCCACTCCCTTTAAGAAATCTGTGACTTTCCTTTGGCTGGAGGTTCCTGGCCTGTGAGACTCCACACACTTCTGTAAGGACAAAGAGCTGCTTCTGCAGCCACATCTGGTCTCCTTCTCAGTAACTCCTGCATTGTTTCCCTGTCAGCTGTCAGGGACAGAGCTGGAAACAGTGGGTTTTGCAACAATTGCAATGGAGCAGCATTTCAAGAAAACATGGATCCTATTTATGTGGGCAAAAAGTGCAGTGTTTCTGCCTGAAAACCTTAAATGGTTGAAGCTGCAATCTAAATTCAAGTGTTTTTAAGAGACTGTGGCAGTTTAAAAGGGATTTCAATCAACTCAAGCTAATTCCTCTGATCTTCTTCAATTGAAAATGCTTGGTTTAGGTCCTGCGAGCAGGATCCAAGATCCCTTAAATGAAGAAAGGGTCGGGGGGGGGGGGGGTGTCGAATGAAAGGGAAGTAAAATCTGAAATTTTCATATGATCTTATATCATTAGAAATCCCCATGAAGACAAATATTCCAGTAGTACTGACATTTACGTGTAAGCAACGATCCTACAGTACTTTTTTTCTCATAGTCACTTCTTGCTTCTGCTTGGGCTGATTCTAGTTTGTTAGCTGAGGAATGTCAAAGATGAGAGAAGAAACCTGATGTCTTCCACTGCCCCATACATGTTGTTTTCTTGTTCACTAGCAGACCTCTCAAGCTTTGTGTTAATTCGTTTGTTTTTATTAGCTATTTGCTTTTGTATCTCATAGTGCCTTAAAACTATGCAAGCTAAAGGTTTAAATACTCAGAACAGTTTAAGGATCTTTGATTTGCTGGTTGTTTCACTGTGGCTTCAGCTGTGAGAGCATTACAGGAGAAAACATGTTAGCAGCCCATCGAACTTGTGAGGCAGTACCTTATAATGTCAGCATTGCTATTGGCTGTGCAAACCCAAATGGCTTCTTCAATAACATTTCTGACAAGAAAAATCACTCACACAAATGTGGTTGATATGCTTTGAATTTAATATCTTGTCCCTTGGACATAGTGCCTGAGGCTTGAAACACAAACAAATCAGCCCTTCATAAGGAGTTGCTTATGCGCTAAATCCTTCTTTTCCATGGCTTTGACAAACATCAACAAACGTCTTGGCAATAAAATGCAAGAGATTACATGTTATATATGGGCGGCAAGTATCTAATGCAGCAGAGGGAGGGACCATATCTGTTCCTGATGAAAGCAGAATGCTAAGTGTTATGCAATTAGTCTTGTGAAATGCACCCAGCACCAGCCTAATGGTCAAAACTAATGTTGATGCTTAGGGGTGTCTTGTCAGGGCTTGGAGAATGCGAACCTCAGTGGGAGCATAAATTAGTGGGCAAATGTTATACCTTGATTGGATCTTCTTCTAAGACATGATCTGCTCATTTCAGTACTCTTTTGGTGCCCCTTTCCCTTGTTCTCAGCTGTTTATGGCTCAGGCATAAAAAATGTTGGTTGAAAAGGGCAAAGGCTTAACTGAAAAACCAAAATAGTTAATTGAAAATAATGTCATATTCTTACATTCTGGAATGCCTCTGTAAGGCCAGTAATTGCTGTTTGTTTTAGTGGCTAATGTATATGTTTGGAGTAATTATTTTTCTTCACATTGCAAGTAGGACATCACTTATACTTAAGTTGCTTGTTTTACTTTTCAGACCAATAAAACTCCTGTAGATTAAAGCTTGTGTCAAGTAAAAGAACTGTTGAAAAAGTGTTTCTATGGACATAAAATCTGACATGATGATAATCTGAAAATGCTCACTCCCCAAGGATGACAAAACTCCAGCAACTTCAAAGCAAAGGAAGAATTGCCAGAGGGGAAATTGTAATTAAAATTAGATAACCTGTATGAAAAGCATCCAATTTGTAGTCTATAAAAGCTTTTGAGAACCACAGTTCTTCAGCCCCAGGACCATAGCTGTAATAATTATCTCAAGACTTTCACAGTGGAAACAAAACATGTTAATTTGTTAATGAGTCAGTGTGTAACATTAAGGGAAAGATTCTAACAAGGGAATACAAACATAAAGAATGCTTTTCTATTTTTAAGCAAATGCACTGTTTAAGTCATGTCAAAGCTTTGGTCTCTGTGAAAGTACCCCATCCCTTCCTGAAAAAGTGGTTTTGAATGGAGTGAATTTGCCTCTTCCACACTTGAACTTAGTGAAAAGACCAAGAAGTGCATCAATGAGCTGTGCAGATGGTGTGGTTTCAACTCAAGCTGTTTCTGAAGGGCTACCCAGCTTCTGTAATACTTGTGCCTGGGAGAAGTGATCTCCTCACACACCTCCCATCCCAGCTGAGATCCCTTGACTCACTTCTGAGCCCCACTACCATATAACTTTCAAGTAGTAAAGCATGTGAAATAAGCAAAGCAACCTCTTTAGGCTCTCCTCTGAGGTGGGATCTCAGAAAGAAGAAAGGAACCTTGAACCCATCCAAGAAGGTATTGTTTCTTCTTGTTTCCCCATTTCCCAGCAGAGCTTTTCATCCACCCCCTGGATTGCAGCAGCTAATCCATAAATCTGGCCCTTCCCCAAAGTGACCATACTGCTGGTGGCTGGTCTCCCAGCAGGGCAGAGATGGAGGCTTTCCTGTTACTGTGCCAACACAGAGCAGCAAAAAATATTATTTCCAGCTAATTATTGTATGCCTCAGACTAGGAGAGGGTTAAGGACTTCTTTGAGAGTTTGGGTTGTTGTGGGGTTGTAGGGCAGAAGTGCAATGGGGACAGATGGCCAATGGAGAGAAAAGCCCAAAGAGAAACACGAATAGGAAAGAAGAGGAGCAAGAAAGATGGGAAGATGAAGACGTGGAAATGAGGAAAGGGAAAAGTGCATGCAAAGAGGAAAAGTAAGGCAGTGGGGAAGACAGAATACCCATGGTATTTACATGGATTGGGGCTTCTTAATGCAAAAGAACTTGAGACCCAGGTCAAATGAATCTTATTTCTTTCTTCCTCCATTGTGCTGTGGCAGTCACCTTTAAAGTAAGAAGAGTTTAAGGTCTAAGATAGCAATACTGTGAAATAGTGCAGAACTCAGAGAAGTTTTAAGGCCAAAATAGATCTTTCCATCACTTGTTTGCCAAGTGTGCCATCACTAGATCTAGGAAAACCCCGATAGAATTTCTGGGAGAATGTCTCCTCAACGGGCATGTTACCTGCAGCACTGGTAGCCCCAAGGATACCCTGTAGTGTGATGGCAGGATGGCTTACCTGAAAATTAAGGACTCTGGGAGAACAAACTGCTCTGTCAATGCCTAAAAGCATCCTGAGTCCCTTTTCTACTATTTTTGGCCATATCTTTTCCCTTTTCTGTGGTCAGTAAAATTTGGGATATTAAGGTACATTCAAATCTACCTTCATCTCACTCATCTGTGCTCTTTCCAGGTCTGTCCTTTAGATCAAATCCTATTTGCTGCTCTGTCCTCATTCAGCAGCTTGTAACTTTTCTTTCTGAATGAACCGCAGGGAACTATACAGTGTTCACACAGAAAAGTGTGCACTACACCATTGCAAGTGAAAGCAGTATAGGTACCCACCACACTTCACTAAGGAGCTGGCAGACCAGAGAGGTTAAAATAAAGGCTTGGGAGAAGAGTAAGAATAGCAAGGGTGTAAGCAGTGACCTTCTGGATCTGAATCTTTTGATCAGCCAGAGCAGACTTCTCTTTAAGCTGGGATTAAAAAAAGGCTAATGTACAAGGTTACTTCCCAAGTGAGCCATTTCATTACCTTTCGTAACTTCCCAAGTGAGCCATTTCATTACCTTTCGTAACTTCACAATGTGATAACAATCAGTAGGACTAGATTCGATCTTTTCCAGTTAAGAAAACAGGGAGGAGGTAATTGTTTTCTCTGCCTTCCTCCAGGTGACTTGGTAATCCAGTGTGTTGTACCTGACAGTGGGGAAATGCTGCACATCTTCCTAAACGCTTTTACACATGACCTATGCTTGCGAGCACCTATAGTGATAAAATATTCATTATATCATGTTTGCTTAAGGCAAAAATATACTGGTGATCTGATTTAATACATGGAGTTATCATATGCTGGTCTCTATTTATGGGAGTAGCGTCTCCAGGTACTGCTATTATTAGCACTGTTGTGAATGCTATTTGTGCTTTCTTGCAACATGTTTCATTTAATCTAACATCCCAAGGCACTTTATGAAAAAGGTTGTTCCATATCAGTAGTGCCAGATGTAAGTGAATGCTCTTCCAGCCAGGCATTTACCTTCATAGAATCATAGAATCATAGAATAGTTAGGGCTGGAAAGGAGCTTAAGATCACCCAGTTCCAACTCCGCTGTCATGGGCAGGGACACCCCTGCACTAAATCATTCCACCCAAGCCTCTGTCCAACCTGGCCTTGAACATCGCCAGCGATGGAGCATTCACAACTTCCCTGGGAAACCCATTCCAGTGCCTCACCACCTGCACAATAAAGAATTTCTTCCTCATATTCAATCTAAACTTCCCCTCTTTAAGTTTGAACCCATTACCCCTTGTCCTATCACTACAGTCCCTCATGAAGAGTCCCTCCCCAGCATCCCTATAGCCCCCCTTCAGATACTGGAAGGCTGCTATGAGGTCTCCCAGCAGCCTTCTCTTCTCCAGGCTGAACAGCCCCAACTTTCTCAGCCTATCTTCACACGGGAGGTGCTCCAGTCCCTTGATCATCCTCGTGGCCCTCCTCTGGACTTGTTCCAACAGTTCCATGTCCTTTTTATGTTGAGGACACCAGAACTGCACACAATACTCCAAGTGAGGTCTCCCAGAGAGCAGAGTAGAGGGGCAGGATCACCTCCCTCGACCTGCTGGTCACGCTCCTTTTGCTGCAGCCCAGGATACGTTTGGCTTTCTGGGCTGCAAGCGCACACTGCAGCCGGCTCATGTTCATTTTTTTCATCAACAAACACCCTCGAGTCCTTCTTCTTCACCTGGGATCTGCAGGCTGCTGGCTACTGCATGGATCCAGAAAGCAAAGGAGTCAACTGCCAGGTTCTTTGCCTTTCTGAATCTTATATAAGGAAGACATTTCATGCCTTCCATGAGTTCTCCCATTGTCAGGCTGTGAGTGACTCAGGTGGAGCATAAAAACTCTTTGAACTCACTGCTGGATACAGACCAAGTACAGCAGTTTGGTTATCAGGCAGCCCACAGGTCTGAAGAATTGCTGGACACCCATAGGTCATGGCCAGGCACAAGCTGGTGAGTTCCTCTTCTGTCTGGTCTAACTGGGATGCTGTGGATGGCTGGATCTCAACTCCACACTGGACCTTGACTTTTGAATGTCCATGAATCCTGCTTTTCAAACAAAGTAAATACAGATAGGCACTCTAGATGGGAGATCAGGGTGGTGGACTCAGCTCATTTAAAATGGAAACAACATAATCATATCTGTGTAACTAGTTGCAGTGGATTTACTCACAGAGCAGGATGGGAGATAGAAATTGGGGCTTTTCAAGTGTTAAATTGGGGCTTTTCAAGGGTTCTGTCTTTTGGAGGATTTTCATCTATGGAGCCAAGCAACCTGGTTTAGCATGAGGTGTTCCTGTCCGTGGCAGGAAATAGATATCTTAAGGTCCTTTCCAACCCCAAGCATTCTATGGTTGTGTGGTACTGAGTCCCCCCTTGATGGTGCACGATAGCTGGCATGACTTTGAGGCATGGGAAAAGGCCATGAAGCACCACTGCCAGTGCATAAATTGCTGAGGAACTAGGAGAACAGAGGCCATCTAGGGAGTTCTCCCACGCAGTAAATGCCACGGATAAATATAATCAATTATAACGATGTGTGCCAGAAACTTAAATATCCTGGTTAAGACTTTCATTCAGGAAATAGGGACAGCAATGCATACCTGCTTCAAAGAGGGTGATTTTAATTATGCCTAACCAGGGACAAATATGTCTCCTTTTTTATTTGTCCTTCTGCTCTGGCCTGGAAAGAGGTAATTCTACAGGGCTTTATTATCAGCCTTCCCATTGCTCTGCATAGAATGTGGAGGGTCGTACCAATCCCCTGAATCATTCACTCAGCAACATTGTTTGGGTTTGGTTTAGGATGTTTCTCCAATTCAAGTTGAGGCTGGTTTGATGTTTTGTTGTTCAAAGTTATTCACCACCCAGCCCTTCTGTGGTTCCATGGAGTTCAGAAGTTGGCGCTGGAGACATGTGCTGTATCTGAGCTTTCACAATAGCAGCCAAACAAATTAATCTTTTCCAAAGATGCAACGTGGAAGACTATTGCACCTTCTATTTTTATGGCAGTGTTTTTGCTTTATTTCACATTCGGATTCTAGGCTTCATTCTGTGCCATTTCCCTGCCTTGAATACTGAATAAATCCTTACATGCTGAAGCTACAATACCTCCTAATTGTAGTCCTGCAAACCAGGACAATATGCCAGTCTAGGATTTTCTATGAAAATATCTAAACTGACCTGCAGCCTTACCAGCATTCTCGGTTTATGGTATTTTTTATTTGAAGGTCATACCACAGATTCCTGACCTTCTAATTGAAAGAAGAGAAGCAGAAATGTGGAACTGTTTCATGTCCCACACCGTCAGGGCTGCTGGTATTAGAGAACAGTGATAAGTAGCGTTGACTCTTTTATGGTGGTGTCCATTTGTGAATTCTCATTAACCACACAAACTTTCTCAGCCAAACAAAAAGGTAAATTACATTATATGTTCTTCACACCTAGGTAAGTAGCTGAACTGGATGCAAATCCAAAGAATACTTCCTCTGGGCTCTCCATAATTGCAGCAGTCTCTCACTGTTGCATCTAAGCACAAAACACAGACCTAGAATTCATTCCTACTTGACATTAACATTTCCTCCCTCAGAAGCCAGAGTTAGCTCTGGCCCCAAACAATTGCTGCACAAGTATTGACCCAAGTACTTAGAGTCATATTTGCAGTGGGTGTGCAGGAAAACGCAAGTGTTTGGTGAATCTTTCTCATTCCACTAAGCAAGAACAAAAAACCTTTTGCCTTTTCTTAGCCATGGCAGGACTCCTAATGTAAAATCAGATACTAACCATAGTTTGTAACTAACACAGGATTCAGCTCAAGTCCACTGCTGGCTGAAGGCATGATACTGCTGTAGTGGACTCCAAAGCCTTTTGTATCGGCTGTGAGCCACAACGTTACCTTGGTAGGAGCTAAAATAAGAAAGTCATTGTAATAGTGAGGTTGCTCATGGCCTGGACAATATGAAGCACCATTGGTGGGATGTTTGGCTCCCTGCTCCACAGCATGGCATCCCTCTAACAGAGGACTGGAGAAAGGAGGCGGCAAGTATAATGCCAGAAAAAGTCTAGCAATACCCAGGGCTTCTGGCAATCCTTGCTGCTCTCTGGTGGGCATCCACCCAAAACAGCACCAGAGAATACCTGAACCCCACCACTCCTGACCCACTGCCTCCCAGCGTGGGTTAGAGCAACTGGAATCCCCTTCATGATGACTGGAGCAGTACGAACATTGGTGGAATCTCTCTCCTTGTGAATCACCAAAAATGGAAAATAATAGTCTAAAAGATACAATCAGTCTGCAACCAGCAAAACTTTGTCAGCACAAGAATGAGACATTCTCCTTAATCCCATCCTTGCTGAAAGAAGTTTATTCAAGTATTTATCTAACCTTGTATTTAACCAGGAAATCCAGCTGAGCTAATCACTTTCTGCCAAAGAAGTATTTGGGTGCTCGTCTGCCATGACATTTTGAGTGACTCTGTACACTGTGGCCATTCTTTTAATGGTTTAATCACACGCAGAAAGAGCCACATATTTTTAAATGATGTTTCCTTCAGAAAATCAAAGAGCGTTGTCATCAGAGAAGACATAAGAAAATGTTGTGCATTATTTGTAGAGGTGGCGCCTCCAGATGAGAGGCCAAGGGTTCTGCCTCACATGCTTTGTATGGACCTTTTCTTCTGCTGTTCACGCTATTTCATTCTGCATGTTACATCTGCAGCCTCCACTCATGCTCTTTTCTACTGGTATTTCAAACAAGAATCTGCTTCTTGTGTAAGAGTTTGATGGCTTGGTTACCTCTAGCATTATCCCATCTCAGAAACAATATAATACTGTGCTTTGCTGTGCATCTTCTCATAAATAGTAAGATATTCTCTGTACACAGACATAAGTGCTTCCACAAGCTGTGATGAGCTTATGGGTAGAAAGACATAAGAAAGAATGAAGAAGTTATGCTTTTCACAGAAAGAAAATTATATAGATAACAGCAATCCTGGGAACACTGGACTCACCCAAAAATAACTCACCCAAAATAAGTCTCAAGTTGCTTATGGAACTGCCACCCCCATGTCTAACACCAGAGAGGGCAGCATGTGCCTGTTTCCCTGCGGGTAAAATGGTGGTGATTGAACCAACCTCATTCAAGACCCCTGGATGAATAGTCTAGGTACATCTTCTCCTGATGCTGGTGCTGATCCTACCATGGCACCTGCAATGGGAGCAAAACCAGCCCCAAATGGCCCTTGGATTTCATCACCTCATCCCGCCTCTGCCTGCGCAGGACTCATGTGTTAAGATCATTGAAAATGAAGAAAAAGAAAAATGCAGACACTCAAGCCCCACCACCCTCCCCCCCCTTGTCCCTTGGAAGAAGAATTCAACAAAAATAATTGCCAAATAATTAGCTGCCACCACCCCCCTCCATTGTCCCCTTCAAATCACTGCCATGCTGAGTCACGCTGTGGCCAGGGCCTTGCAAGCTCCAGGGGTCACTGATGTCCCAAGGCAGCTCAGAGTGGGTCCACATGGACCTCCCCAACCCACTCCAGGGCCACTCGCATGCACCAGGTACACCCATCCCGAGCAGCTCAGAGCTGCCTTGGTTTCCCCCTAGACACCAGTGGGAATGAGAGGGCTCACAGCAAGATCTCTGCACTCTGAGCACCTTTCAGGATCAGGCCTCGAGTGACAAAGTCATGCAGATGCGGCCACAGTCAAATAGGAACCAGCTGAATGCTGCATCTGGGCACATTGTCTTCAGATCAGGCCCTGGAAGAATTAAAACCAAGTGTGTGATCTGAGCATGATGAAATGAACTCCAAATGAAATTAGAGTTAGCTCTCTCCTTAGCAGGGAGCACAGGATCAGATTGTTAGGTTTTAATAAAGTGTGGCCAGTATTTTAATAAAGTGTGGCTAGTATATTATACAACATGCTTTTACAATTACTGCAGGAACGAGGACAGGAACTTCATTAACACTTTACAGGGGAAAGAAAGCTGTGCTACAGGCAAGTGATATATTGCTATTGTGACAGTAGGTGTCCTGCATTTAAGAAAACAAGGAAAAAATCTGGGGAAGGGAGTAATTACACTGTCAGCAAATGTGTTTGTGTTAGCAATGAACTATTCCCTTCCAAGTCCCGCAGCCGCCGGGAGCCTGCATCGCAACATGGCAAATTTCTAGGACAGAAGGTGACTCCATAAACACAGCAAGAGCTGTAATGTGAGAGACAAAACTCCTGAAGGAAGAAAAACCACATGCAGAATCGTTTACAAAACGTGTTTTCCAGGCGGCTGCCACAGCCATTGGCAGGATTACAGTTACTGCTTTTAAAGCAGAGGTTAACTGCTTTGATAAAGCACAGGTGAGGTGTATCTTTCTAGTTGCATGTCAGGCAGGATTAGCTCCTTGGCAAATTATCAAAGCCAACTGATAGCAAAACAAGTTGGGACTCTCCTACAGTGGCAGTTTAAAACAAGGTGTAACTTCACCTAAAAGAAATGAATACAGCGGGGGTGTAAGGGGACTACCTAACTCATTAACCCCTTCATTAACTCCCAGGCAGATTACAGTGTTTTGTAGAAATGAAGGTCTCAAGAAACCGAAGACAGTGTTGAGTAAGTTAGAGTGAAATTCAATCACTGGCAGAATTCTTTCTGTGCAGTTTGGGGGTTCAGTTCAGGGTGTTAGGAGGAAGGGAAGAGATCATTGGGTGAAACGCTTCCCTAAGCCTTCTCATGCCTGTTGATGCTCAGCTTTTCCCATTGAAGGAGCAAGCTCACAGTAAAACACACACAGTGCTCCTCAGAGTAGCGAAAAGCTGCGCTGCAGTTTGGAAAGGGTAGCTCTAAGCATCCGCTGAGGATGTAAAACCACCCATCAAATGTTGATGTACAGAGTTCTGTGATTTTGATACTGTTTTGAATTAGAACAGCCGAGGCACTGCAGGAGAAATCCATGTATAAGGAATTAATTCCATCAACTAGTCAAAGCAATAGATATCTATAATGTCTTAAATAGCATAGATAATCATGCACAGATTATCAGAAATGCTGGCTTTTATGTGTCCCAGCAATTTCTAATTTTGCAGCAGGAAACACTAACAGTTGCATATGCTCACAGTGAGCGCACGTCTTCAGTTGGAGTCCAAGCCTCCCCAACAAGATCATGCAGTTTGTGGAAACTCTGAGAGTAACCAGTTTTGTAACACTGCATATGGGAAAACCAGTCATGCAGAACTGGATGTTGGGCTGAAAATGTGGCTTGTTGGGGATAATGAAAGAGACGGGAGGCAATTAAAAAGGAGAAAAGTGACAATCTGACAACATGCACAATTAATGTAATCAGATCCCACATTCACTTCATAAGTAGTAAATCAAAGCATAAGTAGGAGCGATATGAACTTTTAATATGAAAAATTATTCCCATAATATGCAAAGTCAGGGAATACTAGTAAATTTTTGTCTGTTGCTGATCATTAACTGATTTAGGTTAGACCTTGTTGAGTAATTATGTTTAATGAGAGCTTGTCCATACAAGCTGCTATCAGATGTCATTTTATACCATTTCAAGCCAGATATAATGGGTTAGATGTACATATTAACTTTCTGTAATACTGTAGTGGCTTTTTATGGGAGAGGGATGGGAAAATTCAAAACTGATTGTTGCGTGGCTTCCTTTCAGTCAGTTGTATTTGATCTAATTTGATTTATAGCTGCACATTTTGAACGAGCAGAAATGTCTCGAGGGCAAAAAAAAGACTTGTTATAGTAAATGTTCACATTAATGTATTTTCACCGGCTTGCTTGGTGGGCTTCATAGTTGGCTGTATTCACTACTGTTTGGGAGTCTTCTATATTAAAAAAGCTACTCTCTATCTTTTTGCTCTGTCTTGTAGGGATGTAATAAGCTTCCCACACCCTCTGCAAGAGGTGATTGTGTAACTAATCCATGCTGGCATAACAGTGTCTTCACCTAAATTACTAATATTGCTAAACATAAAAGCAGGACAAAGGCAGATGTCTATTTTTGTGAGAGAAGCACAGCTCTAACTCGCAGGCAGTTTTTCCCAGGTGGTCCCAGAGGATGAATATCTTGAACCTCAAAGAGAAGTGAGTACAGAGGTTGGAAGTTCCACTGCTTTTTAGAGAAGTGTATAAAAGTTTGGGTGCTGATATTACTTGAAGGCATAAAACCACAAACAGTTTTCCTGATTGCTCAAGAGCTGCTGAGTCCCCAGTGAAACCCAGCTTAGTCTTTAATGTACTGCCACGGTTTTTCTTCATCAGTGGGACACGGGGAGATGAACTAGGAACTTTTCAGTCACACTCTTTCTAAGAAAGGCATACACATTTGAAAAGGCATGAGAAAATGCATAAACTGCTATGTATCTGAACAACCCACATTGCAGTGCAAGGACTCAAGGTTCTGCTGCCGTTTAAGCACAGAATTAGAAAATTAGTATTCTTTGGGTTGACTTTTGTTACTGACTTTCTGCATAATGGTTGGAAAGGGCCCCTTTGCAGTGAATTGTTACATAAACCCTTGTTCCAGGAGCAGTTTCTTTTAGGAATTTATTAGCATCTGCACTAATAAATACAGGATCCAGACTGTACCACAACTTTGGGTGACCTACCTCTGCAACTCTGTGTTATGTAATTGTAGGACCATGTACTGTTTCTGATACCAGCTGGACAGCAGATTGTTCATATCAGCTGTTGAGTGATTCACACCATTTACTATGTTGGGTATCGATTTGCTCCTGCTCAATCTCTCCTTTAAACAGCATTGCTGATGGGCACCAGGGAGTCTCTGCATTGCCTGGAAACAGGGCAGATCAACTAAGTTTTCCTGAAAGCATGGAGAGGGACAGGACATAAATCTCAGCACCTGAAAACAATAATCCAGTCATTATAAATCCATCCCTTTTTTAGGTAGGTCTTAAGTTCAAAGTGGGACTTTCCTTCTTTATCTAACTCAGGTAAGTATTATTCACGAAAACTGAAAAAAACAAAACCCGCTTGTTTTTATTTGGCAGTCTCTTCATTTTGTATGTGCACAGTCTCACTGGTGCTGTGTGATTACAGTGGCCTTACTGAGGGACATCTCAGACATAGACTTTTCATGCTTCATAGTGCGAATTTATCTTTGTCTACAAATGTTTTCTGGGTTTGCCTTGATGCTGAGCTTCATTGAGTCAGCCCTGCTTTTGCTCTATAGGTTACATGGATGGGGCTCCTTCTCTCAAACAATGATGTGGCATCTGTGTGTGCAACACGCAGACAATTCTACAGTGGTTGTTGCTGACAGTATGGAGTAATACCTCCTAAATTAGGTTTTGACTTGTTAGGTGTTGGCCACAGAGGTAATTTGTTCTGCTGATACTGGTTTAGATGTTAGTTGTGTTTGCTATTCACTATGAAATCTTTATGAGAAAAAAAGGAGAATTTATATAAAGTTAGAGGAATAGGCATATGTTTTAACATAAAAGGATGGGGAGCTGAGAAAATAAGGTAATGCATTCTGATATTCTCTTGACTTGTTTGGTAAGGTTTATGGTGAAATGTCTCCCATTACAGCATAAGTTCATGGTGTATTTCAGTATGGCCTGGGTGTATCTCTAGAACGGTCTGAATGAGGACAGCTCTAAATATGTGGGAACTTCAGATTTCAATTTCCATCTAGTTGTGAAGTTTAATTTTCTCAGCTGTATTTGCATCCTGAGATATACAGAATAGAGAAAAGACAGACATTTGGTATTCAGAGAGGTGAATGTCATTTGCATTCACATCTCCAGCAACTGCTCATGTCACCTGCTGGTGCGCAGCAATGCTGCACGTACAGGCTTGGCTGTGTGTGTGTCACCCCCATCTTGCAGAGCGCCTCTGCCTTTTCTCACATGCATGCTTGTTAGGGAATCTCTCTTATTATCCAGGCTATAATCCCTCCCCGGGGGGAAGCCTTGTGCACAAAATTAACTTCATTTGGCCACAGAAACTCCCTGTGCCTTTGGCATCTAAGTCTTTATGTATAAGGAAAGATCATCTGAGGCAAAGCTACGTTTTTAAGACCCAGTAGAAAACATCTCACACCAGACTGGACTGGAGGTCATTGCTGAGCTAAACTCAGCCCCTACTTGGTTTAGAAGAAAACTGCTTTATTTTTTTTTTATCTCCTTTGAAAAGCCATTTGAGGCCTGATCTGCCTTTATTGACTGAGCTGCCCAATGTGCAGAAGGATGAGCTGAGCCTGCTCAGGTTTGGAGACAGGCTAAAGTGAAGTCTATGCCTGGCATATCCTCTGCATCACACTTGCAGCACAAATGGTGTGAATATTTTCCACATTTCCCATACTTTTTTAGCCTTTCCTTCCTTTCTTCCTCTCCTTTCTTTCCTTTTGGACAGGTAATTACATCTGATATTTTGAGAAGTAAACGTTTTTTGACAAAAAAAAAAAAAAGGTAAAAAGTGCCAGCTTTTTTTTAAAAAAAAAAAAAGGCAAAAAACAACTAAAAAAACCCCACTGTTTTTCATGGAAAAAAAATTAAAACAGTTCAGCTGGGGGGAGGATAAAAGAAAAAAATGAAGAAAGATTCAGCCCAAAGCCTCTGAGCTTTCAGTGTAACTGAAAATGGTTGAATGGTTGAAATCCCTGCAGAGGATGGAAGGAAAAAAAGGCGTTTTCACTACTTGTAGCAGTTCCAGTATTTCACCTCAAGGGGGAAGTTGGGTTAGTTGGTTTTTCCGCAGCAGTTGCTGTTCGAGTCTTCTCATTCTCTCTTTCTGATTTTATTGCTTTTCCCACAGTTTAAATCAGATTCTAACATTTCTTATCTTCCTCCCGTCTTCTTCTCTCCATAACACCCAAATTTTGCTGTAATTTTACTCTTCATGAAAGGAAGGGGTGAGGGGGAGGGGATATGCAGCTGAAAATTACCAATTTTAGCAACGGTAATGGAAATAAAAAACATTATATTGATTTTTTTTAATAAAAAAAAGAATTAATTCCCCTGTCTTCCAAAATTTACTAGGCTACATACAGTCGAGCATTTCTTAGGTGGTGCTTGGATTCAAGGGCTTCGCATTTCATCAGCATCCTTAATGAGCTTGAGGTGCCTCTAATAAATCTCAGCCCTTTTAATGAATTCTTTATAGCTCTTAACTGCTTCAGATAGAGATTGTCGAGTGTAACCGGTAGCACAAAATCTTGGCATGCAATAAAACGAACAGCCCCATCCTTTCCCTCTGGCATCCCATCTGAATTTCTGCGGCAGAGATAACCAAGAATCTGTCACTACTATGAAGTTTGTGAAATTTAATTAGGAAACTAATAAACCAACTCTCATCTAGTACTACAGTTACCTAGGAGATATTATGTATGGTTTAAGAGTTTCTCCCAATGGAGCAGGATTGCATGTGTTGGAGAACTCTTACTTGAGTGAAAGAGGGTTTAAGACTGACCACTTCTCTTTTGTGAACTGTCTTCTAGCCAGGTTAATACTTAATACTAGAAAGGCATATTTGCACTCCTTGAATGAGCCATTTAGACACTGCTGACGAGCAAAGGCTGGGATATCAGATTTTCCAACCCATACTATTCTATGATTCTGTGGTTTAAACACATTCAGGAGAGAGATGTGGGCCTTTTGCTTTTTTCTTTTTCCTACTTTCTGTTCTTGACCACTCTCAATCAAAATGGTTCCTTTTCCAGTTCTAACTCCAACGCTTTGGAAATCATTTAGCACAATTAGAGCTTTTATCTTTGGCCTTTTCAGAGTTAAAGACTAGGACAAGTTGTAATGGAGGAGCCCTAAATGACAGTAAGAGTAAAATCAGATTAGATTCATCACAGTAGATCTTTGCAAGATCTGCTTCTGAGGAAATGTTGGGTATGATATGTGCAGACCTACCCTTTTCCACTCAGTGGACATTTTGGCTCTAATTTCACTTTTATACAATTACTTTCATTATCTCTCATAGTTAAGTAGATTAGATTTTATTCTGGTGTTATAGTCTATAAAACATAGTTCTCTCAACTAATCTCTAAGTATATACAGTATATAGCTAGTCTTGTAATTCATCAGAAAATAGGTTCATTGTACCTTGAGAGCTTTAAAGATTTCAAGTGTTTTCCCATACCACACCAGAAAACCATTCATGTTTAGAATTTTTTTGGTGACAAGACAACTTATATTTTAAATCGAAAAAGCTGCTTCAAATAAAGAACATTTTTTTCTTCCCAGTTCTGAAAATGCCAAAGAAAGCTTCTTTGACCACTTCAAAACCATTGTTTTTAGGAGAATAATTGAAATGAAAAAAATCTACTGAAGCCCTCCCACCCCTCCTAACCGTATCTTTTTGGGCAAAGCAGTATACTCCAGCAATAAAAAGAAACCACATTAAAAAGTATTGACCAAGTCTACTTAATATTTATTGCTCTTTGATAACTGAAGAGAATAGGAAAATCTTCTCAGCAAGGCACCATGAGAAGAATTTTCTTGGAGAGAGAGCAGTTTTACTGAGAAAATCATGCCTCCATTATGACTTTTTGAGCTGATGAGCTGGTCTTTTGGTCCCTCAGAACTACTGAGGTCTTTCGTACTTCCTAGAAGCTCATGGTAAGGGGAGTTTATTGTTCTAGGTTGTAGATAGCACACTAAGCTGAAAGGGAGGCAGAGGGTGGTGTATGTGTTTGTGCAATAGCATGATTGTTGGAGCCTTCCAGTAACAGATGTTGTTAAACTGATTTATTATCAACATAAAGGGTGTTCAATAATAATAAAACAATGATGAATCCTCACTCTCTGCTGAAAGGCTCATGGCCTTTGGCTGGCAGACGACTGAACTTGTAAGATGAATTCTATGGAATTCAGCTCAACAAAGTCAAAATGTTTGTCCTTTAAAAATAAATGAGATGTTTAGCATATTTCCAGTCCCCCAGAATAAAATACTCCAAAATCAACTGTATTTCACAACAGCTCATAGCATTGTTCTAATAACAACAGGTTTTTCAGATGTGGTGTGTCTGTGGTGCAGGAGGGATCTTTGCCTGGTTGTGACAAGGGAGTCAGAACTCAGCTTTATTGTTAGATCTCTTGTTATCTTGCAGAAGGGTCAAGTGAGTCATTTTACCCTGATGAATGATGGTCACCTAATTAAGGTGCTGTGAGCAGCAACTGGCTAATGAACATGGCACTGAGCTCCTTCTACAAGGTAGCAAGTACCCTTGAGTCAAGAAGTTAGTGAATTTATATACGTGAGCATTTCACCTATCAGACAAACCTGGAGCTGAACCAATACCAGTGTTTGACCAACACATTGTTCAGACTTTCTCATGCTTAGGAAGGAATTGCATGGAAATAAATAATTTTCCTGCAGGCTGAAAGGCTCTTGGGAATGCTATTTTGTTGTGGAGCTTGCTGCCTCTCAGCTATGGGTTCAAACCCAGCCTTATTAACTCTTACTGAAAAGTTGCTGCTCTGAGTTATACCCTGTCCCTGTTGAAGGGCCTCTGCTTCAAATGGGATGTCTTTAACATGACTTAAAGTCATCTTTGTTGTAAGGAATATTGGGTGCCACCATAAGGAACTGAGAATGAATATGAATGTGCCACAGGCATCCGCTAGAAGCAGAACATCTCAGGTAAACTTCCATGTATATAGTATAATTACTGAGTGAAATGGGCTGGTTTAATATCATCATAATTACAACCTGATAACATTTTTGGGCCAGATTCTCTCCTCATTTACACTGCTATGAATCAGGAGACATAGAGAGGAGATCTTGGCCAAGGAGGGTTCCTCAGAAAAACCGCAGGCTAAACAAGATTAAAATCTCCCACACCTATGATGCCTCTCCAAACACCTCCTTGTTCTTCTGTTGAAGGCCAGGTATATTTATGGTGCAAACCATATTAAGATTATTAATTAACTGTGTTCTGAAGGTTTTAATCTTACCCTCTTCAGCTGCACTAAAGTAATTTACATACCAAAACAATAGCATTGAAGAAGTTTCCACCTGTTTTCCATCTTTTCCAAGAATTTTTTTGGCATAGACCTTTTCCCAGGAGACCATATCCCCTAGGAAACATATCCTGACCAGCATGCCTGTCGTGGTTTAAGCCCCCCACCCGCGCAGTTTTACTCACTCACTCACTCCCCTCTATCTTCCCCCAGTCCCAGGGGGATGGGGAGGAGAACCAAAAGAATTCCACTCGCACAGGCTGAGATAAGAACAGTTTAGTAACTAAGGTATAACACAAATCACTACTGCTACCACCAGTAATAATTCAAGAGAAACACAAGGAAAGAGAATACAACTGCTCACCAAGCCCGACCCAGCCAGTGCACTCCCCGGCAACAAACCCCCCAGTACCAAAAACCTGACCATACCATGCACCCCCAGTGCACCACCACCACACCCTTCCGGGTCTCTGCCCTCCGATTTCACATCCTGGACATGACGTGCTGTGGTATGGAATAATCTCTTTGGTCAGTTTGGGTCAGGTGTCCTGTCTCTGCCTCCTCCCGGCTCCCCTCCTCCCTGGCCTAGCATGAGACTCAGAAAGTCCTTGGTCAGACCAAAACATTACCAAGCAGTAACTGAAAACACTGGTGTTACCAGCGCTGCTCCCAGGCCCAAAATCAAAAACACAGCGCTGCACCAGCTACCAAGAAGGAGAAAAATGACTGCTACTGCTGAACCCATGACAATGCCTTTCAGACAACAGCAATTAAGATGTTTCTATGTGTGTCAAGGGGACTTTCCTCTTCTTTCGTAAGATATGAGTGATGCTCTTTGGGAAAACATCCTAACAGTGCTACTAGTGGGCAGGAAGCGTGATATCCTATAAATTCACCTGATTTTAACTGATACAGCTAGAACCATATATTGACAGATATATGCCGTATCTGAGAAAGATTGTTAAATGATGTGAGTAGCTTAACTCCACAAACTTGCTGTTGAGCTGTCCATATACTTTCAATGTATAAAGCAAATATATGACATCAGTAAATCTGGTGTAGCAATGTGGTTTTGGATGTAAACCATTTCAAACACTGAACAGGTTCAAAAGCAAAATGAAAAGCTACTCATGAAAAAATTACCAGAGCAAAAAATCTAAATAAACAAAACTTTATTTATTTGCAATGCATAATTTCAGCAGTTTTATTTATAACAAAACCTCAGTTCTTTTGGAGATAAAAGCTGTTATACAATATGTTTTCACAGTGAGTATCTAGCAGTCATTCTTAATTTTATTTACTTAAACACTTGCAACTTCTCTTAGCACATACAAAGTGATGAGAAAAATCTTGATTGTTAAGTGTAATTTCCCTAAATCACTGCTCTTATGACAGGAGTTCTAACAAAGAAATGAAAATACAAAGCTCTTCTGCAGCAGGCCTCTCCTCTCCTAAGCTCTCTTCTCAACTGAAGAAAAAATAAATTCCCACTTTTGTACATCCTGTATACTTTGTATGTGTCCAGCAATGTTGCAAAAACTTAACAAATTAGTGGTGTTCAACATTATGTTTTTGTCAAGAATTTAAAAGCTGTTTTATATCACATGGAATTACGTTTCTAGCAGTTGTCTATTACAAAGAAAATGGAAGAAGCTGTTTGTAAAGACAAAGGCATACTTTTTTTGTCAAATAAGCCATAGAAGATGACCTCATAACAAGAAATATCGAAACTGCTACGCTGTCTCCAAGCTTCTGTGGTTTGCCGAAATTAAGAACTTGTCCATAGAGTGGTGGTTCCAGT
This sequence comes from Myiopsitta monachus, assembly GCA_017639245.1. NCBI lineage: Eukaryota > Metazoa > Chordata > Aves > Psittaciformes > Psittacidae > Myiopsitta > Myiopsitta monachus. Next base: position 31,735,090 of record CM029928.1, on the reverse strand, counting down.
TTAGGTAAAAACTGAAAAGGAACTTCTCCAACTCTTTGTGCCTGAGAGCACAAGATTATCACGAAAAGTGGCTGATATTGCCAAATTTTTATTATTTGGGACTACAAAAAAAACCAAAAGCAGCTTACAGTATTTTGCCATTCCTGCTGCAAAATTCCACTGGTGTTGTTTGGATGCAGCTTCAAGGTAGAAAGCCCCACTGTCTGAGAGATACAGACAGCAACTTTTTAGTCATTAAAAATTTTTTTAATAAACAGTTCACTTATTCTGCAACTTCCTTAGTTAATTATTTTATAATCATAAGAATTATCTTACTGCTCCTTACCCCTAGAAACTGCTTGTTTGAATCCCTGTCTCTCAAGCTCTGCTAAGAACATTATATGAATCATGTTGTAGAGTCAGTGCATCAGACTGAGGTACCAAGGTAGTTTGGGAGTCGTTCCATAAGTCTCATTTGGACCCAAGCATGTTCTCATGCCAGGCACACGCCTCATGGGGAAGGGAAACAGTATTTGGGATATATATATGTCCCATGCAATAGGATGCAGTACCCCCGCCCAGACCAGAGTGGCACATGCTCCTGCTGAAGGCTGGCAGGACCGAGTCCTCCTCGAGCAGCGCAGCACAGGTTTGTCCCTGGCACTGTGCAGTTCAGCCTTTTCAGCACTGTCACAACAAACTGCTATCAAATTATGTCAGTTAGGAAGCAATTGCTGCCTGGGAGGCAGTGTTACATACAGAAATAGCAGAAACAGGAGGGTTCTGCATGTGCTGCAGAGAGATTTCAGCCAGAACAGAGTTGGGCACAACAAGGCAGGAATCAGTTCTGCAAAGTCAAGGGATGGTTTGATTTTTGTTACTCTAGTGCCATTCAGGTTCATCCCCAGTCTGTGCTAGATCAGCACATGCTCTGAACTGTTAAAGAGGAAAGGCACAAGCAAAGCAGCAGCCAAACCTGCACCTAATACCCCTTGTCCTCCTTCCCCAGCCCCATCCTGGAGCTGAGGAGGGCAGGTTGAAAAGCAGCGCCTGCCTCCTGCCCTGAGAGGAGCCCTTGGCCAACAACAGAACCATAGGCAGGGATGCCCTGGGAATGAGTATTTCTCCTTCCTCCACCTGAGGAGTTATAAGACCCAGACACAGATAAGGGCAGGAGGGAAAGGGCTTTGTTCGTCACTTCCCTTTGAACTGGCAATTCGCATCATCCTTCTATTTTCACACAAAAGAGTATTTGGTAATTTTCTATTCTGTAACAATGGGTCTGGTATTTCCGTAGTGATGCATATTGTTATAATCTCTCTCTGCTTTGTTTCCTTGACATATTTTTTTATTAAAAAGTCTTCCCAGCCTTAAATAAGTGCAGAATAAGTGTGGTCATTCTGGGAACATGAGAGGCCTGATTATCTGACCATCAAAGCCTATGCTGTAAACAGGATACTAGTAAACAGGAACTGAACCCCATATGGAGAGTTTGTGGTTTTCTTCAGCCTCTGTTTGTTATGTCTTACATCCTGTTAATTATAGAAAAAGAGCTGGAAAGTTGGAAATAATCATTTCTCCAGATTATTTCCAGCTTCCCTCAGATAGAAAATGCAGTATAGTACTGTCTTACCTTGCTTCCTTCAGATGTAAAGCATTAAGACAATTCATTCCAAGGGGATCACTTTTCAAGAGGATTATAAGTAGATTTTTTTTTTAATTACAAAATTAAAATTAAGATCTTAGCATCTTATTTAGAGAATCTTTTCAATGCTTAGCACAGATTTTCAGTGTAGTCTTTGGAGTTTGAGAACTTTTGATACCTTTTTAAGACCATTTGTATGTTCTTAGAATGAAGATTTTGTTGCACAAAAACCAAATAACAGAATTTACTTTAAAGTCATAGTTTTCATGTTATCTGTGCTGTTAGGAGATCTTGCTAATAGTGTATCTTTCCTAGCTTCTGGCATTGTTTGCTTTGCAAAACACATTGTCCGTGCATCCAGAGCTGGCCAAATCAATGGGCAGAGTAGTCAACTAAGCCTGTGTTCCCACTGCTTGTTCTTTAACTTTGATTTACATGAATGATTGCCCATCTTTCCAGCATGGTCCTTTCCAGTCTTCCAATGTTAGCAAATTGATTCAGAAGCAAAATACTGGAAAGGGTTTATCTCTGAAGTTTTGCCTTTTGAGGTACATTCCCTGTTTTTCTTAAGAAACCACATTGGAGATTTGGTGCCTGGTGGAGCCACATCAGAGGAATGGTGTAAGGGGGTCATGCTTTGCTTAGACCTACTCTTATCAGATTGGGCTATGGTTTTGCAAAGCAAAAAAGTCAAGATCTGTTTGGCTGAAGGTTCCATGTTATCTGTGACAAACTGAAAGTACCAACCACTGCTTGCGTTTCTTAGACAGCCCTGAACCAGAGACCACAAATAAATCTCCTGTTATGTTATTTTTCAGCTCTCTACTCTCAACACTGTTTCTTTAAACAGCTCTCTGATGCTAACCATCTGCTCCAAATTGCTCCATTACTCTTAAGCTCTGTAAGGCCAAGTCTCGTGCACTCTACCCCCAGCAGCAAGTTAAGCATTCAGGCTTAGGCCAAGTCCTCCCTCTGTGACGCAAAGCCTCGGCTGCTATCAGGTCTCATCCCCAAGGGGAGGAAGATAGGAAGAGCTCTTCTGTCCAATATCCCCAGGACTCAAGGCCTTGCAGCATCTCCAGTCCTGGGACTGCCGATGGGAAAATAATGGAAGGATTATGGGATCAGCAGAAAGAATTAAAGAAATGTCAAGAGACTTGGCTGCTTACGAACAATAAGGTTTGGATGCTATAAAAATGCTCAGTTCTGGCATAACTCTGTTCCTATTACACTCAAGGAATAAAATTCCTACAAACTTTACCAGCAGCAGTGTGGCTAGTGCTGAGAGCTTTTGAAAATCCCACTGTATAGCTGCACCCACTTTATGTACCCATTTTAATGACATGATTAATAAAATACCAGTAGAGATCCAAACAGTTCTGTGTTCGTTTTCCAAAGCAGTTTGACTCATCCGTAATCATAACCAGACTTCCAATTACACGGGATTCTAATTGTTCTCCCTTTAAGGATAATTGCTAGTACTCTGAAAAAAATTACTATGAGTAGCTGGTGATGAGTAGGAATAGGCATCCTAGCTTCTCTCAGTCTGTTCTGTCATTTGAGTTACGAGGAATGTAATTGGATATGTGACACCCAGACAGAGAGTGGTTTCCAGGATCTGAGTGTGCTCTGTTTCAGTTAATGTGTTAATTTGGGTTCCATCTTCTCATTTGTTCTGCTTTGATCTATCATTTCATAAAGCCAAAGCACAGATTAAGTGTGTGTGTTTGATTTATGTGCAAGACTGCATTTGCATACACATTAATATTTTTCAAGTTTTGGTCCAAATTTCTGCAAGCCATGGTATGGAGTAATATGAGCTGTAATTTCATGCTGCATGGCAACAACTGGTGTGAATAAAATTGCCCTGTGATTTGGCCATATTCACATACCAGAAGCTATTTTCCATTTGGAAATTTTGAATATTACCAATTGAAATCTATCTGTGAGCAAGCTGTAAAGTGAGGCATTGCCTGAGCCGAAGGGCACAAGCAGTCAGCTGAGTCTCATGTTCAATATATCTAGACTTTCAGACACATGACATGAAAATCTCAGCAAGTGAGACTTCTTCCTTTTGCCTGAGAATAAACAACCAAGGACTCTATCTTCTGACTAGAAGGACAGTTAGGACTGAATCTTCCAAAGTGGTGCTTCACAGCACAGGGCTGGTTTTTGGCATGGTTGTGCTTATACTCACCTAATTAAAACACCAGTGCCAGGATTCTGCTGTAATTTATCTGTAAACACAGATCATATAAGTGTGTCATTATATAAGGATGTCATTCTGACAGACTGGGTCTTTAAACATTTAGGGCTCTGGAAAGTCAATTTGCTTTCTTTGACAGCTAGCCCAAAGGAGTTAGCAGGGCTGCTAATATCCAGAAATTATTGTACTTCTGTAGTGCTTACTTTTTATAATACATGTAGGATACTTTGAGACATAAAGTAATACAATAGTGCAAATATAATCATATAATCCTTTAAGTTTTATTACAGTAATTATTTGTATTAGATGAATATTGTTTTAATAACACTGTTTCTCTTCAAAGTATACCACAAACTCCATATTATAATTAATTTTATTTTTTAAAAGGTTTCCAGTGGGAAATTCTGCCTGTAAAATATCTGTTCCAGTGATACGTCCATGCTCTACCGCTGGCGGCGTTCAAGGCTGGGTTAGACGGAGAATTGGGTGGCATGGTTTAGTGTGAGGTGTCCCTGCCCATGGCAGGGGGGTTGGAACTGGATGATCTTAAGGTCCTTTCCAACCCTGACTATTCTGTGATTTTATAAAAAAGCAGTTGGGATACCAACCTACAACTCTGCTAAACAGATCTCAGCCAGTTCAGCTGTGGGGTGGATGTCTCCAGTTCAACCTCTGCACTGCAGCCTTCAGCTGAGCAAGTGAGACTTGGCACTCTCTTAAATAAGTTGCCCCCTGAGCTATCAGATAAGCTGGATCTCTCTCTTGGTTGGGAAAGTTTGACTTTGCTGGAATTAAAAGCTCTGCTTGAGTTAGTTTGATTTCTGGTTGATTGGCTGGCTTCAGAGATGCTGGTTTGTGTTTCCTGTGAAGTATATCTGCCCCATCGCTGGCTGCTGTGGTTTGCGTGTCACAGTGGAGAGATTGGTGGGGTTTAAAGATTTTCACATTTCCCAGAAGCGGTCAACATCTGGGTTTGCCTTCCAGTGTCTGAGATTTTATTCAGTGGAAAGATCATCTTAAATGTGAGCATCGCGTTCCCTGCCCTTGGATGGTTAATGATTTGAGTCTCCTGCAGAGGGATATGGCTGTCCTGCTGTTTCATGGCCTGCTCATCAGTGAATCTGAAACTGTAAAGGTTTGTGGTTTGCTCAGAGCCACCAAGCCACTATCAGATCTGGATTCAAATCCAGAAGTAGATGGTTTTGAGAGCTGCCCTCTCAGTTTGAAGACATTGCTTTCCCTCCATTTCTTTTCTGCTTTGTAAATGCGTAGCAAAATTCTGCCTCCTTTTAGCTTGTCAGAATAATCTAATCCAGACATTTCTGGTTTAAATTATAGCCTTTTCCAGCTAACAAACTTCCAGAGCTGGCTTTCCTTTTAATCCCTTTTTATTTATTTATTTTTATATATCTTGTCTTAACAAATTATGTTGCTTCATGTCATCCTAAACGATGTGGTGTAAAATTAAAAGAAAAGCCACTTTGTAATGTATCAAAATGTTATTTAAAAAAGAAAACCCAAAATGTTTGTCATTTATTTTGCTCACAAGTAATCCCAAGCAGCAGCACACTGTGAGGTTTTCTGTGAATGCATTTACAATAGGAGCCAACCACACATTTCACTGAATCAACAGGCTTGTCTCCAGATATTTATGACATGAATGTTAAGACTTCTGTTTAGTCAGCCATCCCCAGTGAAAGCAGCATTTTTGATGGCACCTAAAGAGATTAGGCACATGATGTCAAAAGAGTCCTTGAAACACCTTGAAAATCACTGAAAACACAACTTTGATGGTAAGCCATTTAGGATCTTGCAAATGCTGTGCTGAGTACCTAATTCCCACGGCAGAGAGAATAGAAATGCAACACTCCCAACAGCTGCAGCCAGCGGCAGCACAGCTATCTTCACCATCACCAGCAGAGACAGAGCAGCAACAGTCCCATTTTGTCACAGGAACTGAGAAACTGCCATTAGCTCTGGATGTGTCACCTATAAAAAAATCATTGTCTGTCTGCACAGCTTAAAGGCTGACTTTCTGTCACTCCCAAGGAGGATGCTGCCCTTTGGTTCACCCAGGAAAGGCTGACTGCCTCTGAGCTGGGACTCTCTGTCTCACTTCTGGTGGAGGACTATGTGCTAGTCAACAAGTTTCTCATTATTTCATGTAACGTTTGCAGTCTGAGTTAACTCCAGAACAAACAAAAGTTTCTCCTGTATTTGGGGCTCCATCCACAAAGTCGCTAAGAGCATTAGCAAACCGCGTACCCTGGGGATGAAAGGCAGAGGCATATTCTGCAGTGACTTCTTGGGTACCCAGGGCAGGGCAAAGGAGACTGATCTGTGAGGCTGATGCCAACCTTGGTCCCTGTTCCCCAGCCGCCTCCTCTTACCGCAATCCCTTTGAGTGTCATCTGAACTATTTTTCCAACTAGAGCCAGACTACTTCATCATGTCCTCAGTATGAAAAAACTTGTGAAGGGGGCAACCTTTGATCCCTAAAAGCTTTCAGAAGTGTTAATTTCATGTCTGGAATATTGTCACGAAGTGGCTGAACTCCAGCAAGTAGAAGAGCACAGGCGGCACCCGGGGGGTGAATACAGCCTGCTCAAAGCTGTGCCATGTGGAGAAGGGCACTTCTTGCTAGGCTTTGTGTTCAGGCTTTTATGATTCCTTTATTATGAGAGACTCTTATCATAGTTCATTTACTTCCATGCTTGTGGTTTTGCTGCTTGGGAGCAATTATAGGATCCTCTGATTCATGCTAAGGGAAGAACTGACGTTTAGACAGTGAATTATGTGGCTATTTTTTGGTGGACTTTTGTTGGTATTGAGCTAGAAGATGCTGACGCACTTAGGTCCAATTAAGCTGGCGATTATCTTGTGCATGGCCCCACAGCGTATTTTGTTAGCTACACTCCTCGACTGGTTGAAAAGGAAATATTGATAGAAGTTTGAACACAAGCTGTTACTGATTTTCCTTTGCTATAATAAAAGCAGGCTCTTAATTAAGATCCACTATGATTTTTTCCAGTGCATTTTTTACTCATTATTTGCTTTGACTTTCCAGAATGTCCATGCTCTAACCATTCCATTTTGTTTCATTTTTTTTGTCCCACCAGTATTGATGTCACATGGAGATCTCATCAACAACATCATAAAAACAGTGCTAGGAAAAGCCACAATATATTGCACAAAGTCCAGAAGGACTGAAAGTTGAAGGATCTCTCTCAGGAGATGCATTTTTTTCACTGGTGAGTAGGTGGAGCCTTCTTATTTTTCCTGGTTGCAGTCTAGAACAAGCCAAGTTGCTGCAACTGGCATTTTGATGTCATTGATCATCTTGCTGAAACACTTGGACAGCAGCAGTACTTTTTTTTCCCCAGGCCCCTTGTTGTAAATTATATATGTTTCCTACCCTATTATTAATTAAAAACAGTTTTCTTCCATTTAAACAATGTAATTTCTTGAGGTGGGAAGAGGATTTCTTTGATTGATGACCATTCATTTGGAAGTAGAAATGGTTTGCATTTTCTGAGGTTGAATGTAGATCTGGCAAAACATTTATTGCAAAGTCTGAAATTGGGCAAAACTCTTCAGAGCCCTGAGGCTTAGATGAAGTCTGGAGTGGTGGTCAGAAGACACTCCTAAAACGAGCTGAAGGCAGGAATTTTAAGGAGGAAAAAGAAGAAAAAAAAACCCCAGGAATGTTTGAATGTTTGTTTTCAAGCATTTGAGGGGATTAAAAATTGCACCCAAAGCAGAATGTTTAATTCAGCCTCAAATATGGGGATTTCAGGCCAGAATCTGTAGTCCCTTTGTAGCATTTCAGCGATGGAAAAAGCATGGAGAAATGCTGCAGCTAGCTCTTGTAGGAGCAGATCACTACCTATCAGCTGGGGTAGGGGGGTGTGTGGCTCCACTGCTGCAAACCTGAGCAGTTGTCCTGGCCCCAGCTAGCCCTGAAGATCAGAATTACTTTCTCCACGCGCCCTCCTCATTCTCATAATTTTTTTCAGATTAAACACTGATCAGATGGAGACCAGCTTCAAAACAAGTTTTCTTTCCTTTGTCAGTTATCTTTCTGTGAAAAATCACCTACAGACAGCCAGTCTACTCCTTTCCAATATATTTACTTATTGCAGGCAAGTAGTGCTCCCGGACTCATTAGTTCAATTCATTGAAAACCATATTTTTTATCTGGTATATTCATATTTCTTATTGGAGCGAGCTTCTTGCTTATTCTAAAACTGCATCAAACATCCTGCCATTTACGGAATATATACAAATAACATGCACTCATGGGGTTTAAGAGGATGAAATCCAGATGGAAGGCTGTTTTCTCAACAGAAAACATGGGCCAATCCCTAATGTGGTGCAGACTGGCACAGCTGCCCGAGGACAATGCCAGTTTGCTGTAGGAGAGCCCAGACACATTTTGTTGAGTATTTTCCTACGCAGGATTCATCTTCACTCCTGCAGATTGAGCTGCATCCACTGCACACATCTCCTTTACAATTACCTGCCACAGCTGCAGCAAGCTCACAGAGCCTGTGCTTTCACTCCCCTGAAAGTGATTCTGAGGATGTGTGCTGGGGCAGCAGCATGAACACAACTTGTGTTTATCCCCTGGGCTGTGAGGCCGGCAGCTGCTCCTGTTAGGATGATTTGCATATGGCCTTGGCATGGTTTTAAGTGAATCAACTGTTCTTCATGGGTGGGGACAGAAAATCTGTCTCCTTTGGACTTGCAGTCATTGCTGTAACATAAAACCTCCATTTGGAGTGCAAGAAGATTGATTAATGAAATAATGATCTTTTAAAATGAGAGTTTTTAAAGTCATTAAAACCAGAAAATAAGTGGTGTGAGAAGATGAGCAAAGAGTACCTGCGCATATTCATAACCATCTAATTATCAACCTCTTTTATTTTTGAATGCTAATCTCTGCCTCTCCCCATCCTTCCATGTCCCTTGGTAACAGGGCAGTTTAAACCTGGAACACCAACACATCCAGCAGTCAGTGTCAAACTCATTAATTCACATCACAAAACCTCAATAGCTTATTGCTTTGCCGTATAATATCTTATTTCTGTGCAGGTACCCGCTGGTCAAAGAAGAAAGGGGAATCTGGGACAAGGGCATTTTGGCATTGTGGGTATTGGGTGGCAGACCCTTTTGAGTCAGTTCCACAGGTTTTAGGTTCTTTGGTTTCAGTGGTAGTCTGGCACCTATACAGCAGTCAGGGATTTAAACACCACTGTGTGTCTGGCCTTTCTGTTTTAAGAAGAAAGGATGGAAAAAAGACATCTCCAAAGTCTGGGTGGCGTGGAGAAGGTGAGCAGGGAATGTCTCTTCCAAGAAAGCAGTAAGGGGGTATCAAAATGAAATGAGCAGATGGCAGATTCAGAGTAAGGGAAAGGAGACTCTTCTTAACACATGGCATATTTAATCTATAAAAATCTCTATAGAAGACATTGGGAATGCTGAAAGTTTATGTGGGTTCAAAATTCAGTGAAGAAAAATCCATTCATACCAATCATATCCAGTAATAGTACCTGCACGTGCTCTTTCTACAGCCATTTCTAATGCTCTTTCGGAGCCTAAGCAGATATTCCACAAGGCAGCTTTGAAACTTGATTAATGCGGACAAATCACTTTGAAACTTTTGGATGAAAGGGGCTGCATAGCTGTGAAGGCTAGCCCAAAACTTGCTTTGTGCGATGTGAGAACGATAACTGAGTTGACAAAACTCATTAAACGCAGCACCTTTATCATATGGTATAATCTGTAAGATGTTGCAACACAGAATCTTGGCAAGTTACCAGCATATCATCATCGTATTTCGGTTACAGAACAGTGACCAGGTGATAAGCTCCTACCTGTACAGCATCAAGTGCTCCTGGGATGATGTATTAGGAAATTCTCCACTTCTGCCCTGACAGCTTTGTGCTGGACTGGAGGGGTGAGGAGCTGCCCCCACCAGTGGCTCTGGCTGTTTTCAGCTCATGGGGCAAAGGCAATAGATGTGGGCAGCAGTTACAGAAAGCTGCTTTGAAAAGCGCTGTGCAGATTTCACAATTAGGACACATGTCAGTCTTTTGGGGATTAAGACGAGCCTGGTCCTTCTCATGCAGCTGATCTCCACTTGGAGGACATAAGGGTTGTTTTTCTGGTTTTGTTGTTACAAGCAGAGCTAATTAAGGTTTGGATCATGGACATTTTATCACGGGGGGCAAAGAGATTGAAGGGGTTTTTGCAGGGCGATAGTATTTTGGAAATGCTTTGTGAGAATCCAGATTTCTCACTACCATCTGGAATTGAGAAACTAAGTAGGTATTATGGAGGCATTTTCCTAGATTTTCTTACAGTAAAATACATTGTAAGTAAAATAAGTGCAGTGTTTTAGCAAAATGGTCTGCATAGTCTATTGTTGAGTTCATAGGGAAATGTAACAAACACTATTTTCAAGTGGTTTTGTATTCCAGTGAGACTGTTTCACAAGCTTGCTCTTAGCACTTATGGAACCCTTTATATTTGCAGAGCTCCTGAAAACAACAAGCTTGCTAAAAAGTATATAAATAATAAAAAAAAGAAGCACTATTTTTAGCACTGTAATGGCTACAATAATAGCACATTGACAGTAACTTCATCAGTTTCAATAGGATACCGCAGTGCTTGGTCCCTCTCCAGTTCCCAACTGGCTCAGCTCAGACAGATGAGCCTGGCTTACTGTTTTGGAGCCTGGGTGGGCACACTGATTGGGGTGGACTGTGGCAATCTCTTCACCTACTGCTGAAATGCAGCCACCAATGTGGTAAAACCTCGCTGGCCTTTTCTGAACATCACCAGAAGTCTTTTGCTCTGACTTTCTAAAGCAGAAGCCTGAACTTGGGAAAAGCAGGTTTTCAACTGGAGCGCTTCTCCCTTTTTACTGACTTTTGACCTTGACTTCCCAGTGAAACCTCTCATCTGTTTTTCCTCCCATTCCTGGATTCTTTTCCAGCATTTTATGACAGGTAGCAGAGGCTCTCTCCAAGCATTGAGCACCTACTTTGGCATAGAGGGACCTGCATGGGGAGTAGGACTGCTATGCCGTTCCCATCCCATGTCTCTCTGAGCCAGCCATCCTCGCTGCCTCTGAGCAGCATATCCATTCTCACTGTAACCCTGTTGTTTCTCCCAAAATGTAACATGAATCCAGGAGCTGCTTTGTTGAACTATAATCTGGGTCAACAGTGTCTGGTAGGTTGAAAGGTCATGCTGAAACCCCATCTGTTTTAGCTCTCCATTGGAACCATGAAAGTACTTTAAACTTGAGATGTTCTGTAGCATTCCTAAATTATCAGTAATGTGTAGTGACACCAAGAACTGTGGTCTAGAAATGCCATGTTTCTCTCCTTGTTTTTTTTTTGATCTAACTGGGTGAAGCATCAGATTTAGGAAGTAAATTCAAATCAGCTGGACATAGGTCAGTGGCTGTATGTGGAAAGGGATGGTATGGTAGGTGCCTCTGGCCCATAAAAAAGCCTGTCCTACTGAGATCTGGCTCCAGGGCTTATTAAATACCAGCCATTTTTGAGTAGTAAAAGACCAAACAAAATGTGCTTTTTCTCCTTTGATGATTAAATTCAGCCTGAAGTGAGGGGTATCATTTATATAAACACTTGCTTTTATGCATGTGCTGTCCTAAGAGATTAGCACATTTACATGCCTACTTTCAAGGCTTTTTTTTTGCCTTCAGGTGTAACCTATAGACTGAGGGAAGTGCCAAGGTGTCAGGGAGGGTAAGGCACATCTGCCTTTTCTTTGTCACTTGGGATCCAGCCAAGTGTCTCCAGAATCTGCCCTGGAAATGTTCAGCCCGCTGCTTCCCACTGCTCCTCGGCCCAGTTCCAGAGCTCTCCTGAATCATTTCCAGCGCCATTAATTTCTGTGTGCATCAGGGACCCCTTTTTCAGCACAATTAATTCAGGAACATAAAGGAACAAATTCACATGGGAGGAAGGTCAGGAATACTGATACCTTTATTTCACTCTAGGGGCAAGCGCAGGTGAGGTCTAAGTTTCTCTGATCAGTTGATCTGTTTCACCCATTTTTACATTATGGTCTTCAAGCAATAAGGGCTGACTGATGAAGGGCTGTGCTTGGTCGATCAGTGCTGTGAAATGTTAAAGGGGTTTTGCTGTTAACATGGGGCAATCAACAAGCCTGAACTTCAGCAACATTTTGTAGTTTTCTTAATGTCTCTGTTGTGCTGTGTAAGGCACAACTGAACTGAGGGCAGTGATGAAACACCCCACAAGTGATTCTGGCTATGCTCAGGAGAGAAGAGTATGCCCCCAGTCTGCCTCCCTCTCAGTGAGCACGTCCCTCCAAGACTTTTATGACTGACCCAACCACAGCCCCCAAAATCATCCAAGTTACCTTGGAAATAAGCCTTTGCAAACTCAGAGGGGTAGGAAAGGAGCAATGTGCGGCTGGCTGGGGGCGGGGACATGGGAGAGGATATTGCAATTGCAAGACTGTCAATAGATGGCTGTGATTTTTCACACAGGGCTTTTTTCCTCTATTAGAGACCAAAGAAAACTGACTGGCACTGGGATGTTTTAGGGGCTGGAAAGCAGGGGCAGCTTCTTCGTGCTGGAATGTTCTTGAGATGTCTTCTCCCACCAGCAGCTCCTGTGCTGTTTGGAGAGGGCGCAGACCTGCCCTGGGGCAGGGCAGCTTTATGTACACATATTCCCAGCACCTCAGTGACCGCCCCAGATACAGTGCGAGTTTAAAGCTGGTCTATAAACCAAAGACCACACTGGTTTCTATTATTTATGGCTAACACAGAGATGGTGACACCCTTGGCAACCTCCTCCTGCCACCTTTAACCTTTCAGCTCTGTCCGCTGCCTCCCCATCCTGAAGTAACACAAAAATGAGAACCAAACTCCTTGCTCTGGACTACAGTGTGATAATTGAGCAGAGTCACGCTAGCTACACAGAGACAAATCTGCAACTGATTATGAGGTTTTCTTCTCAATTAATTGTCAGAAGCAAAGGGATGTTTGATGTTTAATGTCTTCTTCTTCTTCTTGTTAAATGCATTCTCTTTGCCACCAGCCCTCAGACGCTGGGAATCAACAGAACAGTACAAAACAAAGCTGCAGAGCTGTCAGTGTATTCATCCGTAACCCGTCTCAAGCGTTCATCTGCTGGTTTGATGTGACGCACAGGTCAGTTTTAGATTTGTTGGCAAAGTGACATGAGCATCTTATTTGGGGGCACCAAATGAATCCTAAACCTAAGTTCAGGGCGTGAGATTTAGATGCTGTGCATATTCTTTGGTCCAAGAGAGGGAGGATGCATCTCTTCTGTGCTCTGTGGGCATATACCTGATTGTGAATGTGTCCTCACACATCTGCCTTCTGGCAGAGGAAGACAATTCCTCTGTCTAACAGTCTTCCTTGGAGCTGATGTTTCTTCATGTGGTCTAAGCCCAGGAACAGTCTTTTGGCTGTCAGGAGTATTTGCAGGGGGAAAAAGTAGGGAAACAGCAATGGGAAGGAGATTAATGAGAGTTTTAAAAGGTGAGAGTTCTAAAAGGGAGAGGGATCAAGATGTGCCTTGTGCAACTGAACGAGAGCCTGTTTTTAGAGAGAAAACCTGGGACCAAAAGGGCAATTAGTCTGTAAAACCTTCTCCTTTTGTACTTAATTCATTTTTGTTTTAAAAATGGTGAAAAAGTTGACAGTTTGTGGACTTTTTTGTGTCTTAAGGAATGACAAACTCCTCCAGGATTTTATAAATTCAGAGGCTTTACAAAGGCGAAATCTGTTCATTTCTGAGATACGAAGATGAAGCTCAGCATCCTGGGGTATCTCAGTGCTGCTGAAGGAGCTAGAAGAGAGCACCTGTGTTGTTCTGAGAGCAGAACACCTCCAAACAAGTCCTGCGTGTGAAATCCTGATGCCAGTTAGATCAGTGGCACAATCTCCGCCTGTTCCTACAGGGCTCAGTTTCAGCCTTAGTGTCTACCATAAGGCTGCTCAATACTGTTGGGACTCAAAAAGTAAGCACAACTTGAAAGATTCAAACTCATTCTAATTCAGCAAATTACTGGCAGAGCTCTGATTAAGACTTTCAGAATTCCTGGCTCCAAGTCCTCTGCTGTGACCACAGGCAGGATTGAACTGATTACAGAAAGTCTTTGGGAGGCTCATTAGTTTAGATCTAATATTTTGAACTTTCAGGAAGAGCTAATGTAGGTCAGAAAGTAATTAATAGCTCTATAAAAAGGTAAAATAGAGACTGGGCTCTTGTAACTTGGAAATTGCCAGAGAAAACAAGTAAACCATTCTTCACTAGACTGTATTTTAAGTTACCAATTACCTAAGATAAATACCTTATTCTTTTCTGTTTTAGAAACAACAGGGATGCCATATTTCACTTTAGAAACCTAATAAAAGACATATTGAGGTACTATGCATTCTTTTTCAGATTTTATAGTGAATCTCATGTTGTATCTGTGATGGTTTACATTCTCCTTAACCACTTTATTACAGCTAGAGGGGAGGTTTATATATGTATGTTAATACAGATATATGTATATAAAATGAATAATTGGCAAAGTCTAGCAATTCTTGATGTGCTGAATGAACTGATGTGCTGAATCAGACGGGGTGCAGGACAGATTTGGGGGAAATCTCAGCACTGCATACGAATCTGCCTCACTGATTTTTCTAGTGCAGTTAATAATTTCCCTTGGATGCTCCGCAGAAGCAGAGTTGATAATTATTTGTTCAGCCCAGATGCACAAGCCAGTTGTGCACCATGTAGAGGCCAGCTGGCATTTCTCCTGACTGGACTATGCTTTTCAGGCGTACAAGTGCAGAGATCCCTGACTATTAGAGGTGGAGGTTTAAATAACATACAGCTAAACTTCAGCACTGTCTGCTTTGGTTGGAGGTTTTGATTCTCCCTCATGCCTAGGGGAAAAGATTACAGTAACATGGTCTTTTGTTTCAGGTTTTTTTCACCATATAAATTAACTAAATGTTTAAATGTGCTGTCAGATTTGATTTCAGTTGCAATGAAAGTTCAAGTCACTTTGTGTTTTATCCAAACCACTGCATCCTATCTCTACCTTATGCACACACAGCCTCTTTCAGATGTGTCAGATTGAGCACCCAAACTCATGAGTGACTTTTGGAAAAGCTGGGCAGCATGAATGCCCCGTGTCCCGCTCAGATAACCTCCTCCTGCTTTGCTGAAATATCTCCCTGTATTTGAAGCACGAAAGATTCCAGGCAGCAGTAGCAAAAAAGCAGAGCAGCTTTTCACATGAAAAATAAGATCACTTCAAGAAGTGTGCAGACCAATTCCCCCAAAACGCTGTTGGATGAAATTATCTGTTCTTCTTTCAGGTTTATCAAACAGACCATTGCTTTTCGGGAACCCCAGGATGTAAGGACAAGCTCAACTTGTGTCATCCTTCCCAATTTCCTTAGCTGATGTGTAACTTACAGTTGTATGCGTCATTTTAGCAGACACAGTACTTTGCAAGTGACTTCATACAAAGTCCCTCCTATGAGCTTCTGTGGGCATTATAACATATATGGTAATATTGTCTCGTGTTTGAATGGCAGCTATGGCTGCAGCAGGAACCCTGACCTCCCACAGCATGGATCTCACTTCTGAATATGCTACAAAAATCGGTGCGTTTGAGTCAAAGCTCACAGCATACGCTGGCAGAGACAGTACATAGCATGAAGCACACTCAGAGAGGTTGCTTCTGTATACATCAGCTAGGCTTTGTAACTTGTTTCATTCAAGTTATGAGCAGCAATAAGAAACTGTGAGGAAAGGAGGAAGAAAAAAGGGTTTTTCAGATAAAACCAAAGTGAATACGTTTATTTTCTCACTGGAACCAGGTTAGCATTTCTGTTCTTGCTGAAATTTTACTGCTCGAGACAAGGTTTTTCACGCTGAATCTTGTACAAATAAAAAAGGAACAAAAAATATAACGCTAGCATTGGGGAGCACTAACCAACATGTGGAGATGCAATGTGTTCTTGTCTACTCCTAAGTTCAAGGTAAGAGACATGCAGAAAAGCTGTGTTAGGTTCCTATCTTTGCTGTGCTGTTTTGAAAACAAATGAACAAACAAAATCTCTGGACCTTGGAAATCACCTCTCTCATAAGATTATTTGTGCCTTTTCCAGAAGTCCTTTTGGAACTGCTCCCCCAGATCTCTCCCTTAAGTGGTCACTGAATTTGGAGAGATGATAAAAGATGGGTTTCAACATCTCTTCCAACACTCTGAGGCTGGATCTTCCCTAGCTGCACGTCCTGCTCTGACCGCTGACGTACAGGGAAGGGGAACCATTTCCCTGGCTGTGGCACACTCACCTTGGAAATATTTCTTCGTTTGATAATGCAGAAATGGCATTTTGAGTGAATAAAATGACTGTACCTGGATCTAGCTCTTAGTACATCAAAGCAGCTGCCAGGCTTGACACTAGGGTTGAAGTGAGGTCCTGGCCACAGCTCTTGCATTGCAGACAGACTCCCACATTATGAGGTCTCCTGTAACCACCAATAACAGATGATGAGGATGGGACACGTTTTGCCCATCTTCTCACTCAGGCAGCTCACATGAATCGCCAGGATATGATTCTTTGTTGGGTTTTTTTCCTTTGCCCTTTGTGCTGGTCCAGTGCTGGCTGGGGAAGTACGCAGTCCTGCTGTACTCATATGCACACGTCGTCATTTTGACTCACATGGGTGTACAGAGGCTGACATGTGTTTTGTTAGATCACTGTGTTATCTCTCAGGCTGTGCAGGGAGACCTGTAGGCTAGAAGCTGAGGGTCTTCCAAAATTAAGCCTCAAATCAAATGCAGTAAATTAAGCTATGGCATATGCAACACATCATTTCAGTATTTATGTTTGCAGCCTCCAGCTCTGGTATCAAAAAGCCGTGGAGATGAGTGCAATAAATAGCCAGTTCGCAGAGGAGTTGGCAAGATTTATTATGTTTATGATTCTGCACAAATAGCGTTGACAGATTTCTTCTGATACAGAAAGACTTCCTGTGCAAACCACAGAGGAGAGCTGGACTTGGGAGGATATGTCCCCAGCTGAAATCTGTATCATTAGGTGCCTATAATTCCTTGCATGCTGTGTTTAAATACTCCCCTATAAGTGGGCTTTATGCAGTGATTTTCTGCTGCCCTTCTGAGACGGCAATACTAGCTTTATCTCTTTGGCTGGTGTACAATTAAGTGATAATCGTTATTGGCTATTCAGTAGAGTCCTAAATGTGTGTGATGCGCAGCAGTAATTGAAACATGCAGAAAGCATCCCATTAAATTTACAGGCTGAGGCTTTGGTAAAAGGGCCATGGAATCAATAGGAAGTTTTTCCTTGATTTCAGTAGGAGCTGGATCTTGCCCAAATAGTGCAAAGCAGCCTCCCACACTCCAGAACAAATACAGAGAGGCATATGGTTACTGTCTAGGGAACAGGTGGATATTCACAGGCTTTGTAAAGGAGCTGGAAACAGCTTGATGCATTTTGATAAGAAGGGTTTTCCAGGCAACTGGAATAGTGTGAAAACAGGGAGAAGTACAGCATGGGTGGCAGAGGCAGCAGAAGCAATCAGGGCTGAGACTGGGATAAAAGGGAGAAGGAAAGCCTGTCGTCACAAAGTTACGTTGATATCTGGAAATGTGGAGGAAAAGCTCAACTAAGGATGTGAACAAACTGGGGGGAAACTGAGCATGTTTGAAAGCAAAGTTCCTTGTGGTGGGTTTCGCCTTATTTGTGGGGGATGGAGAGAACCAGATGGTCCACAGGTGGGTGCAGTGGGGACAAGACAGTGTCCTTCCCAGTGCAGAAGGCTTCACCATGGCTGCTGCTGAGATTTGATCCCTTCCTCTGTCCTTCCAGGCATGTGGTTACAGGGAAAAACAGCCAGGCTGGCCTTGTCACCCAGAGCACGGCGCTGAGCGGTGGCAGGGGTAGCTGGGGTTGGCACACAGAGCAGTTGCCTCATGCAGCTTCATGTTGCTTACAGCTCTGGAGAGCAGTAAATCAGTGGACCATGGGAACTGCCTTGTGATGGGTTTGCAAACAGGATCCCATTTCATCCCCTGCTATTCAGCACAGCAGGAAACCATCAGCTTCTGACAGAGATGAGATATGGCTTCAGTGGGGCAGAATTGGGTGCAAGGACTCTTTCCTGTGCACTTGTCCCCACCATGAAGCTGGTATCGCTGTCCTGCAGGCATGGAGCATGGTCAGTACAGCTCACACTGAGCATCTTCAGCTCCTTCTTCTGCCCCAGGCTTGGAATAATCCTTGTGTGTGCTGGGACTGGGTGGAGTGGGTTTGGATCAGCCCAGGCTGGGAAACTGAGATAATCTCATGAGATGAGCAAGTGAAGGCATTTTTTATGCAGCAGACCTGAACACGGGTTAGCCCATTGTGCTGCGGTGAGATACTGCAAATGCTCAAAACAGAGCAAAGGTTTATAAGGTGTTGTCATGCAGTAGATCAGAGATCTGCTAGAGATCTCATAAAGACTATCACAAAATGTTCCACGAAGTAAACTACAGTGCATAACCTCATAATGGGAGCCGTTGTGTTTCTGCCGTTTCAAAATGAAAGCAATAAAACATAATTAAAAAAAAATGAAGAAGAATCCTGCGTGTATGAGAGAATTTTGTAACTGGAACTCCTTGTTTATACTTGCTCAGCAATTAGACTTCTGTGATGCTAAAATAGGAATGTTAATAATTTGGAAGTGCTAAATCAGCAGCGCAGCAGTTACTCTTCTAAAGGATGTGTTCGAAAAGGTATTAAGAGAGATAACTGATCCTTGCTGCTATTATTCTGTTAAGTGAGGAGTAGCTCGTAGGAGTCCTCTCCACTATCTATGTGTTATATCTGCCAACCCCAAGGAACTATTTCTGTGTGAACAAGGCCATGTTTCTCCCTAAGAAAGTCCCAACCAGTCACCACTGTTAAAATAGGTGAGGAGAAAACCTAGCAGAGGATCCTTTCATGATCATGCTGAGGTGGCATGTAGGCATGTCAGTGCAGACACTCTTCTGTACTCAAAGGAAGGTTTGAGCTGCTTGTCTTTGAAACTGAACTTTCATTTTATTCTAAAACACGAAGCTAAGAGCAAAGGATAAAAGCAGATCATGCACTGGACTCTGAACTCGCGAGAAATCCCTGCCTACCTATGTGAGAAATATAGTCACAGCCAAGCGCTGCAGCAAGAGCCCGTGCTGCACTGCCGACATCCTCACACTGGTCCCCGTCACCGAGTGCTGCTTGTCACCAGCTGCTGTGGGCGCACCAAAAGGGGCCTCAGGCTCGATGTCGCTCATCCCAAAATAATAGTAATAGACAATACAGGGCTTGAGATGGCCTGGCCCGTACCCGGATCGGGCTGATACGTGTTTGCTCGGCGTATTTACTCGGGCTTTTGTAGTTTCTGCGAGTAGCCGGGCAGTGCTGCACAACAGATCGCGTTTCTTCCATTGCAAAACCATGCAGAACGCCAGGAAGCGAGCAGAGAGGCGGGCATCTGGGGCTGGAGGGAAGCTCGAACAGTGCAGCGTGAGCTCCCCCTGCACGCAGCCACCGGGAAGTCCTGCGTGGCCCGAGCCCTCCCTCCCCCGGCCTATTCCCCTCCGCCGTGGCACATACTGCATGCAGCCTCTGAAACAACGACCTCAGTTGTTTTAAGCCTCTGTTCAGCGCATTAAATACAGATGACACGAAGGAGATGTCCATAGGGTGAGCACTGGCCTTGCAAAGTGCTGTCGCTGTGTCTGCATTGCCTCCTCGGACCACCCTGACTTCCCCCAGGCCCTGTCTGATAGATGCTACAGCCCCAGAAACAGCAGTGAAGCCCCAAAGCAAGCCTTCCTCACCCTCCTACTCCCTCCCTTACCAGAAACAATGCAAGCAGAAAGTAAAATTGGCATTTAGAGCATCTTGCACTGTAAGCATAGCCAAATATTTACCTAGGTACCTCATTTCAATGAGGTGAAACGTTTGTGGGTTCCTATTTGAAGGTGGATGATGCCAGAGGCCAAAGCCACAGATCAGGAGTGGCTCAGTGATCCTCTCAACTGGGAGGAGAGTCCTGATAGCATATTCTCAACAGAAAAAAATAGATATGTAAACGAAAACATAAGGTAGCTGGAGTGATGAACAGCCTAAAGGAGAGGACTTGTGGACCAGATTGATGCCCTGAATGATGTGAGATACTGCGTGAGTTGGATGGCAAAGAAGGAATACCTCATCTGTATAAAAGGTGATTAAACATGGGCTTTTTTACTTAAAGCAGGAACATGTATGGTGTGGCTAGCTAAGTTATTGGTTCCATAATTGGTTCTGGCTATCCTCTGTTAATGCAGGAGGCCTGCTGTATGCCAGATTTGATGTATCATTTCTAAGTGATATAATTGGCACATGCAGCTCCTGTCCAGTTTAGAAGCACAGTAACAGTTTCCACTCTAGTGTTGTGCGCGATATAAAACCGTCACACAAGTTAGTTCAGGCTGGCAAAGTGGACCAGCTGGAAAATGTTCTTATAAGGAAGGCAGCAAGCGCACGTGGCTGAAAGCTGCCAGTCTGGCAGTGTGGGCATGTTATAAAAGAAACTGATGCTTTGGCTTCATGCATCAAACCGGACACTCAGGCCTGATGCAGAGGATGTACAGAGGCCGATGTCGGTGTCTGCATCTTGTGTGTTCTTAAGTTTGGTTTTCCAAGAGCAGGGCTGACCCTGGACAACTTGTTCACATTCAGCCATGCACCTGCCTGTCCCTTGTCTCCATGAGTGGCCTCGCTCCACACCATGGCTTGGGGCAGCTTTATGGTTGTGGGATAACTTACTGAACCCTGCTAGTGCAAACAGACCTGGCTCTGATGCCAGCTAAGGAGCTTAGTGAGCACGTTTTAAGAGAATCCAGACTGTGTTTGGTTTTTAAGCAGTATTGCTGGGAGCAGTGTGTGTGGCTGAGTCACAGGGCAGATGCAGCGGGCACTGCAGTGGGAGAGGTTGGTATGGGACCAGAAACAGAGAGGTGCCTTGATTTGCTCATATTTCTAAGCTCTGCCATGCTCCTTTCTCACCCCTCCTGCTATGAGACTTCTTGACACTTTTCTTGTTTTCCCCAGTTTTCCTCAGCAGCTCCTGCCTTTCCACCTGCTCCTGCAAAGCAAGTACCCGAGCAAACCCCCCTTGTCCTGCTCTGTTTCTGAGCCATTTCCCCCTTACCGTGCCATGATTCCATGACTGATTCTATCGTATCTCGGCTACTCCGTTTTAGTGCGGTGGTGCAGGGGTTTCTCTGCCGGCAGAGGTCAGCAGGCCCATCGCCGAGCCTGCAAGGAGATTCCAAGTAAATCCGGGAAGAGTGGGTAAATGAATGGCTGTGTCCGGAGCACAGCAGAGGATGGGGGGTTGAGGACAAAGCTCCCCAGGCTTCTGCTCTTCCCAGAGTTTCGCAGGGAAGGAGGAGGGTGTTGGAGTTGTCCTTCAGGGGTCAGGAACACTCCTGGCTCTAACACAGAAGCTGATTCACCTGCTGTCTTCTCGGAGATCTCAGTGGCAGGTGACAAGTGCTGGCTAAAGGGTCCCTGCGTGGGGTGGCACAGGGGCAAGCAGGTAGCATCCCTCAGGACAAGGCTCGCTGAACTTAAAGAGCCTTAAGGGAGCGTTTCTATTGCAGCTATGCTTTGATAGCAGCAAGTACAATAGCAAAACTCTTGTGACCTCGCTTTGTGAATGTGTGATATTATTCCATTTCAGTAACATGTCCAGGAAGTAAGAACTGTTTGGCTCAATTCAATTTGTTAAAACAGTTGGTGAAAAACCACTTAAGCCTAATGGGTGAAATGATTTTACCTAAGCAGGACAAAGTCCATTGATATTGCTGACAGTGAGATTGTACCTGTGAATTGCAGAAATGGCAGCTTTTTACTACTTTCATCCACAATGATTTCACAGTCAATAGTGAAACGTTCATTCTGCTGCCCCAAATATGCTGTCTCTAATATTTAGGTCCAGCTCTGGCATTCAGAAGAAGCAATTTTGGGTTTGAAAAGTTCAAGGGAGGTAAAGACCTGCACCCTGGGGAAGATACTTGGATCACAACAGCAGGAGATATAAACATTTATCCCTGCTTGACTTTCTGAAACACAAGGCGACGTAAGGAGGAACAGGAGTGGGAGCTGTGTGAGGCAGTGTGATCCTCCCCTTCTTACTCAGCCCTCTGGGATGCTGCTTACCAGTTTTTCTGTTGGTAATAACAAATAACAGCATCGCTTGATTCTCCTCCAAGAATTTTGAAGTGATTGCAGTGGAATTACGCATTGTCCCCGGGTTACAAACATCCCCACAGAAAAACAGGATTATGTGGTCCTCTCAGTTTAAACCATCGGGAAGGACTAGCCTTTAAGATAAAAGAGGCTTATTCCTGGAAATCAGTATTTCCTGAGGCCAGGGCTTAGCAGAGCTCTTCCAGTGGCGCTGGTGTAAGCTCTCCATCCCTGCAGCCCTGGTGCAAGGGGCTCACTATGCAGTCCTCAGGCCTTGCTGGGCCACCACATTGTACATGGGGCCATGAGGGGAGTAGGAGCACCCACAGCACTTTTCCCTGTTCCAATAGCAGATGTCCACACCAGCCCTTCTCTGAAATGTAGCACCAGGGCTTGGCACCAGCCTGTTCCTGTGAATAAAGGCTGCAGAAAAATCAGGATTAGGAAATCATTTTCCTTCTCCTGCCTTTGGTGTTCCTGGGGCCTCCAGTAAGGACTCTGTGGGGATTGTGGCACTGCTGTGGGTATTTCTGCAGTGCTTTCTCTACTGCCACCAGCATCTCCATGCCCTGGTGTTAGTGCAGGTAGGGGCTGGAAGAGGAGGAGCTGCTCCTCCCACAAGGTGCACACTCAAATCTGGACATTTGCATCTACCACGTCCTGGTCTTGGTGGGCTCCCCTCTTGCTTCATTGTTAGCACCATAAAACCCTTCATCAGTACAGTTTTTCCACCAGAGGCAGTTCTCTTTTCCCAGGAAAAGGCACCTGACACCAACTACTCATTTGGGAATGAGGAAAAATTCTCCAGAGATATTCACAATTACCACTAAATCCTTCTGTCCCCACAGTCTCCCTAATTTGGTTCCCATCATACACATGGATCACCAGCAGCCAGAGGGAGCCCTAATTCCCATTAAGGTGCTTCAGCATTTGTTAATTGGGTCTCTCCCATTTATCATTCCTCCTTCCCCACCTCCCTGCTTCTCACTAAGACGCATCAGCTTCAGCCTCCACAGTTGAATGCGGTGCTGTATTAGGGCTTAATTAGGTGTAATCTGGTCCACATCAGACACAGCTGGTGCTGTGAGCTGCTCAGAGCAGCCATCCTATGGTGTTAGAGCTCATCAGTGGTCCTCACAGGTCCTACCTGGACAGGGATGTCTGCAGGGTGCGTATAATGGTGTAAGTTGCTGCTTGTATGGAGGTAAGGTTGATCTCTTTAGAAGCTGAAGCCATACTTAACAATTAATGATTATTCTCAAGTCACACATGCTGCTGCTGTTGCTCCATCTCTCCTGGCCCCAGGGCAGCATTGCCCACCTCCAGGCAGTCACACTGGGGACACAGTGTCATGGATAAATTACAAAAACAGCGTTTAGCATCTTTTCCTGCTTCCTTTATATAATATAACATTGACCAGGTATTTTAATTGAAGCAGATTCTCATGGGATACAAATGAGTGCAGCTCAACTGACTCCTGGGTAAGGTACTTGTTTCCTGGGAATCTGGTACCATGTCTTAACTCCTTGTCTTCAGCATGGGCTGCTAAGCTTTTTTTTGTTGAAGGATGTTGAAATATGCTGTTGTTATTATTGATTTAATACCATACAATTTGCAGATCCTGCCTCAGAGGTTTTAATCTCAGGTTTGCCTGTTACTTTGATGCATTTAGATAAATATTGTAAAAAAGCGCTCATTTACTCTCTCATCAGGAGGTCAATTGGAAGTGCTGTGTATAATGGCCTTGTATAATGTAGAAAGAGCTCTATGTTGTGTATTAATATTTGTAATTTTTCTGTGTTGAAAGAGTTGATTATAACTAAAAGCAGGGGATGTATTTTTTTTATTTGCAATTTGGATTCTTTTCATTGCAAGGTACCAGTGAGTCACAGCGCACCAAAATAGCACAGACAAGAAAGGTTTGGCTACTTAAAAAATGCCATGAGAGATTAGCAAAGTATACATAGACACAAACCATATGTAGACAAGAAAGAAACAGGACAAATCAGAACAGTTTTAGCAGGTAAGCACCCGCACAGCACCATGTGTCATATATCAAAGAGGCACCGACTGTAAACCAGCATCCTGCAGTTTGTAGCAAGTAGAAAGTTTCCCAGTAAAAGCTTGATCATCCCTGGCCTTGGTTTCACAAGCCATCCGGGACAGTGGTTGCAAAATTGAGTTGTAAGTACCAAAAGGAGGCTGGAGTCATCCTGAACCATGTCTGTAAGTTTCCCTGGGATCCAGGAGGCTGAGAGTGTTGAGTGTTTAGCAAATGCAGGATTCCTGCTCTGTTGGAAAGTCTCTTTTTTTGCTTCATGAGCCTTGGATGGCTTGGTCTAGTGAGGTGTCCCTGCCCATGGCAAGGGGAGTGGAACTGGATGATCTTAAGGTCCTTTCAAACCCAAACCATTCTGTGATTCTATGTGTAAAGGTCATATACACACTATGAGGTAAAACCAGAAAGTGCAAAGGCAATTCTGCTTTCCTCTCAGCATCCATAATACGGGTGACATTCATAATTCCCCCTAAAAAAACCTGAATAATACTAAAAATAAACCAATTTTTGTTATTTAATTTACCAATTATTATTATTTAACTTACCTGAGAGGAAAAACTGTTTTTTTTTATAGGTACACACACTGTAGTAATATAATAGGAGAGAAAAGTGCATTTGTTGTTTATTTATGAATATTTATACATTTACTGTATTTATTTAGCTTCCAGCTATTTTGGCTTGATTTTGTGGTCTTTCACATGTTAATTTCCTAGGTGGGCAGCAGTGCTGGGAGGCAATTCTGTACGGCCAGGAAGAATATGCAGTGCACTCTCTTATGGAGATATTCCTTGTTTGGTGGGTTTCTCACACGGATCAAAGGTCACTGACGTCACATGCACAGGATAGCCCACCTTTAGGGAGCACACAGCTTTTGGCGCTATGTGAAATGCAACGGTGCTTACAAAATTGTTTAAGGTTAAAATTATCCCCCTATCTCCTGTCCCCCAGAGCCTGTGGGAATACACCAGTGCCTGAGGGCAGTTTTTATCTGTCTAGCAAAGGCACAGCAGGGAAATTGCAGACGTGTTTCAAGGTGCCCCAGTACTCAGAGTCACTCAGCTGACCCTGGTGGAAAGTTCTGATGTAGCTTAGGCTACATCAGCCTGAGAAAGAGTTGGATCCCAGCCCATATAAACTAAGGTCAGCACAGCTGGAAACTGCAAAACACTGAGCAGCTTGGGCTTACATTGCTCCAGCTCTGAGGTATCATGGCTCAGCAGGAGCAGATCATCAGCACATGAGGAGATCTGCAACAGTCAGGACTGATCAGCTTACCAGGGTATACCCAACCCTAGCACCTCCCTGGCTACAAGAAGAAGTCTTTAAGTGCAATTAAAGCCTGGCTTACAGGCTGGTTTTGCTGTGTAATTGTTATCATTACTGCAGCATTATCAAACTTGGATTTCACCACTGATCTGCTGGATGATCCTTACGTGTGAGAAAGGAAAACCATCCTGACACCAGCCATTGACCTCCCCACCCGCAGCTGGTGAAGCACAGGACTTCCCATCCCAGTGTGAGTTTGTGATATCTGTTGTTATCTGCTTCGGAGAGTACATGGTGTGAGAATGGGCCAGAGCAAAGGAGGAGCTTTTTAGCTCAGCTGTTAACCAGGGCTGAAGAATACTAGCAAAAATTAGCCAAAAATATTTGTGCTTCCTGCCAATCCCTCTCAGTAATTTCTTTCTTTTTCCTCCTTCTTTTCCCTCCAAGTTTCACACAAAGCTCTGTCTTTAGGATTAGCTGTCTACAGGCAGCCCTTTGTATTCAGCTGAATTTAAGATTATGGCTGAGCTATAAAATGGGAGAAAGGTGACACTGGAGAGTTTCTGCAGCAGTAAATCTTGGAATATTCAGGCCTGTGACATTTTTGTAGCTGGTAAATGCTGAGCGAGGCATATCTGGTTGACACTGAGGCCCAAACCTGGTTAGATTTCACATAAGGTCCTGCTGTGCATCTCAAGTTTGGGTAGCATCATATGCATTTAAAGAGAAATTTCTGATCAGATATTGAAATGCTGTTTTCATCTGCTGCTGTTTGCAGTGACAGTGCTGTTTGAAGTGATCCTGTTGTTAAACCTTACAGGCTGGAGAGCAGCCAAACAGTTGAGGAAATGCAAGAGGGAGCATCACACTGATAAGGGCCAGAGGGACAAACATTTGTGCTGTTGTGGCATCAGGCCCTGCTTATTGCACATTGGTAGGCTATTTAGAATTCACTGTGAGCAGTGGGAAGAGGATGCTCCCACCTGTCTCTGCTCTGGGCTGGAAGGCAAAGGATGAGGAAGCACTTGCCTGAGTCATCTGATGCTCTGCAGTGGATCCTTGGCTCAGGGCAAGGGATTTGCATTGCTCAGGCATAAACCTTTCTGCTCTGTTCCGTTCCACGCACTCCCCTCTGAGGAGGGGAGAGGTATAAATGCATTCTGTCCTCTGGTGCAAAACCCAGTCTCCAGTGTCTGGATGTAACTTCAGCACACATGTACACAGACGTGTTTAATCTCGGTGAACAGCACTTTCTTTTACAATGCCGTGACCACTACTACTATTTAGAGAGGGGCTGGAAGTGTTAAGCTACGTAGTGAGCAGTGTGTGGTGGTTATCAAGGGAAACTGGCTATGGTTGTGTGGAAGCTCATGGTTTTCCTGGAGCTGTACAGCTGAAGTTGGCGCAGGTAAAGGTCCTTTTGGGTGAGAAGGTCTGTTGCCCAGAAAGTAGGCTAGAGCAAAGGGTGCTTCTTCAGGTGCTTTCTGAACTTCTAGAGCTTCAGTGTCAAGGCCCTCCTTTGGAGGCTCCCACCCAGACGACTGCATGGAGGGATAAACAACTTGCAGGGAAATGAACCACTGGGAGGTTTTACACTGGTCTCCAGACAGTCCTGAGCTGGCAATAGCCATGGAGTACTGGGATGTGCTTCAACTCAGGTGTAAGTGCATGTATATGTACACAGATGTGTATGTACACCAGTTGACTCTGAAAAGGATAATAGCTTGAGGCTGTGCAAACCCAAGCAACTTTACTCAAGTTCCAGTTCATCACTGGAATGGTATTAAATCGACCACTAGTTACAGCCACATGTCTAAGCCACCGACTTTGGATTCACAGCCTTGAGACAAATGGGATCTTGGGGTTTATTAACCTAACATGGTTACCACAGGCTTCCCAACTGGAATTCTTGTGCTAGAAATCATACTTATGCAAGCAAGGCTCATATAGGCAGCTAATTTTAACTTCAAAATTCATGTCTTTAATGTTTGGAGGCAGGAAGGCAAGTTGAGATGTGGTTTCTCCCCATATCTAATGAGTGTTATTATAAGGAAATCTCCTAATTGATCAGATGCATCCAGTGATTCTTTAAAAGGCTCTGGCTGTATTTAACAGGGTACCAGAGCTCACCACAAATGAGAAAAGGAAAAAATTCATGAAGTCTGAGGCTTTGTCACCATGGTGACATCGATTTGAGTTTGAAAGTTGCATTAGTTAGAGCTCACAGACTTTTCTGTCATTAGAGTCACGCCTTTTATCCTCTCAGTTACCTCCTCCTGCTCTTCCTACCCTATGAGGACTGCATTCAAAAACAAGATTTCCTTTCAGGGAAAAAATACACAGGATAAATTCCCTCCCTCCATTACTCCCTCCAGCAAGCTGCAACTGGTGCAGTCCGTATCTAAATGGACCTTTTGTGTAAATACAAAGAGAAAAAAATAGTATCTCTTCTCCTGTGCCAAACTAACATTTGTGATCAGATATGTCCAAATGTGAGAGGTCTTTATCCATCCTTTAATAATGACAGAGCTGACCACATTCACCCTCTAATGACTGCTGGATTAGGTGGAGTTCACAGCAGAGATGAATTTGAGCTAGTAAGTACATCAGTGGTCTTTTTGGGTTTGCTTTACATAGCACACAAAGAAGCTCTTCAAAGGATTGTGGTACCACATAACCTTGACTTCAACTCTTGTTTAAATGGCTACTTGGAAGATGACAAAGACCGCAGTCTTTGGGAGACTGCTGTAGGGTGAGAAGCCTCAAAACCACATGGCCAAATCTAAGCATGAGTGAAGTCTACGCAGCCCACACAACAACAGTGGCAGCTGTCAGAAGTATGCCAGAGAAAGCCATGCTCCTGGCTGACAACTGAAGGGTAGAGAGGCTGAAGCACAACTTAAAGGAAAAATGTTCCTTTGATGGATATCCAAAATTGGTGACTGCTTCCTTTCAGGATGAGCAAGCTGTGCCTAGGGACATGCTGATCAACTCTTGAAACAACACTGCAATCAGCAGTGTATTGATGGTGTGACAGGAACCGTGATCTGTAAGCAACAGCACTTGGTTTTGATGATTTTGGGCGTTTGTTTAACTTGTCAGAGGGAGAAGCCAAGTTGTGGTTGATGGGTAGAGCCGTGACCAGATTTATCCATTTGCTAATAGTTTTCTGGCCTCTGAGAAGCTTTCTCTTAGCAGCAAAAATTCTTTCCTAGCACCTGATGTTAGAAGGAATTTTCTCCCCTGTGCTTACCAGCATTACACATCATCCCTCCCTGCCTCAGACTGTGCTCACAGTCACGCTCACTCTCAGTAGCACGTATTTTATTGAATTTGGCTGTGAGAATGTCACCCACTATGAAGGGAAAAGCAAGAGTGAGGGTTAGGGGGGAAAGGTGAAGGTTAAATTCAGACATTTATGAGTTTATGGGGCAGTTTGTCCTCAAATCAAAGCCAGGCATTCATGTTGAGCTACGTAAACAAGTATACACACTCATGTGTAACGCTTCAGAAGCAAAAGCCCTTAAGAATGTTTGCCACAAAAATATGTGCTCTCTTCTCCCTTCCCCTCCTCTCGGCCCCAAGAAAAGAGGTTGCTTAGAGCATGTTATGATCCTGGACAACGCGATACCTCTAAAGACAAAAAAATCCCTGACAATAGACACACTTGTACTTAGGAGGCTGCTGTGTGCTGCAGCCACTGCTGCCAGCACAGCCTGGAAACTGGCTGTGTGGCATCCTGGAGCAAAGGTGTGTGCTCAGTCCTGGGTTTACTAGGACACATCCTGGTCCTTCTTGAGGTGTTCAGTGATGTTTTTGCTCAGTATCGCACTCTGTAAAACTTTTAACTCGAGATAAAGTTTTGGGAAGGAATAAGAAAACTGGTGAGAACATCTTTTAAACAGCAAATTAACCTCAGATCCTCAGCTACCTTTTATTTACCAAACAGAAGAAGTTTCCCTGTGTGATACACTTCTTAAATTATAGGTTTTCCATTTCCTGGCATCCTAATAAAGTCTAGATGAATGATGAGAGAGTCTGCTGGGAGAATGAGTAAACATCTCCTACTGTCTGGAATGTAAGACGACTACTGTCTTATCCTTTGTTACAGGTTGTTAAGATAAAATTACCCTATATATCAACAGCACTGTCAATGAAATTAGAAAGGGCATTCTACCTCCAAGCTGCCTGGAGGGTTTGGGGAAGGAGGAGGGAAGGCAGTTGCTTCTCTGTTTATTTTGGTTTTCCATTTGCTGTGAAAGACAGAAAAGGGTTTTGTTTTGGTTCTTAATGCAAATGAAAAAGAGGAGAAAAGCCAAGGAGGATGTGCAAGGCAGGTTCTGGATATCTCACCAGCTGAGCAAGTGGGAGAGGAGAGAAACTGTGGCTTGGTGAAAATCCTGCGACAGCCTGAACTGCAGCAGCACCAAAGCTGGGGTGCAGAGTGACCCCACAGCTGAAGATGTTACCCCCATGTAGGGCAGAGGCTGTGAGTCCCTGAGCTAAGGGCACTTTACCTCTCTTGGGCTCTTGTCCCCCAGCAAGATGTGCTCTGAGCAGTGCCTGCCCGGCTGCAGTGTTCTTAAGGGTACTCCCCATGAGGATGGTAGTTGCCAGCAAACATGGAGGACCCCGGGGTGTTTCACCAACAGCACCCTCATTCAGTGCTTGAAAATCCCTGCTATCGAATGTAAATAAATGTAGCCAATGAGCTGAAAAGTTGAGAGGTCTTGGGAAGACGGAGGCATATGTGCGTGACATATTCCCCAGAGCCTCGTTCGCGTCGGAAGCAAAGCTGGCAAGGAACGCTTTCCAGACAAGTGTCTTCTTTTCAATTATTTTCAATTCCCTTCAAATAGCAGAGGCTCCTGGGGTAATGTGTGCAGGCTCTGCTCGCTCTAATGAGTATTAGCTTGTGCAGTAGGTCCTGCTGGTGGTGAGCCAAGGGCACGCAGCGCTGTCCTTCCCATTGTCTGTTTTTGTCAGGCAGAGTTTTAGGAGGACCCTCGTGCACATGCCTGTGATTCATGTTTCTGGTGTATTTTTCATCAAACCTGGATGTTACTGCAGTTTCACTGGTCTTTAGAGAGAAATCGCTGGAGAAGATCTACTTCTCCCAGAAAGAACTTTCTAGAAATGTGGGTCTTGTGAGCGTGCAATTGATTGCCAGAATACTGGAAAAGAGTCTGTTATCAGGCTGTACTCAGGGGAAATCCAGTGTTTACCTGTTTTCCTTGTAATCAGGCTGTATTGCCATAGTATTTACCTAGTTTAGATTTGTTATATTGCCTTCATCTGTCACCACTCTTGAATCCTCTAGGCAGGAGAGTGGGATCCAAAACTTAAATCCCATTGCCTCTATTCCACAGAAAATTAATTCTCTGCTCCAGACAACTCCTCCAGGTGATCCCTATGCTCCAGAAGGTGATGGGCTCTGGTGGAGCTCAAAGGTTTCCAGGGGAGGCAAAGGGCTGTCATGCAAGTCAAAGATGGCCCCATCACTTAACATGTCCTCTCTTGTATCCATGTCAGCTTCTGTTACAGTCTCACTCCTTTGCCTTTTCTTTCTGTTCTTGCCAAGCACTTTGTTTTGCTTCTTTTTCAAGTTGTTTTTCCATTTTTGAAACTCAGATGCTTCACACTTGGAGTATTTTTGTTTTGAAATGAGAAAAAAGTGTAACTGAAAACAATACTGGAGAAAAGCTAGAAATAAAAAGCTGGACTTGGGTGCAAAATGCTCTTGGATTCACAAAGCATTCCTCAGTGTCTACCATCTCATCTCGTAGGGTGTCATAAACTTTACATGTCACTCTCTCATGCATTTATGTGTGTGAGTCCATGCATATACAATTTTTTCTGACAAGCTGAAGGGCTTTGCTACAGATTTTCCATCCCTAAGTATGTCAAGAAGAAAATATCTTAATGCTCTATTCACAAAATACTTTTGGCCTGTTTCCATTTGAATGTTATGATTTTTGCATAGCCAATTCATAGGGGAGTTCATGAAACCTCTTTTTGCCTGAATTTCTGAATGCCTGCCCACTGCATGGGCTTAAAATGAAATTATATAGGAAAAGGGACTTTAGTGGGATGCATACATTCTGCACATAGCCTTTAAATAACTCAGATGTTTTCAAAGGAGGAAGTTTTTCCTATGGGCTGAAGGACACATTTGTACCACCTACTAATTTCTTCAGCTCCAAAACAGCGCTAAGAAAATAGTTGAGATTTTTGCCAATTCAGTGCTTCCAACACTTGTATCTTCCCCTCAGAGAGATCCCCCATTAAAGGACAACCTCATACTTTAATTCTTGCTGCTTAGTTCCAGCAGGAAACCCTTCTCCTACCTCCATTCCCATCCTGTGATAATGGGAACAAAACTGCTTTTTGCAGTGCTGCTGCCCAGCCCCGTGCCACAGTGCCAATAGCAGCCAGCACAAAACGGATGTTTGTCTTTATTAATCATACACACACAATCTGCAACCTGAACTGTGTACACAAATGAGTGGAAAAAGTGCAACCTGACCGCAAAAGTATTATTTTATAAATAAGGTCCTTTAGTAGTAGTTAATTGGACACACATTTTGCTGGATTCATGGAACATTAAAAACTATCATATCCGAATTGACTGAGTTCATGTTACGTCTCCAAATTACCAATGACCATTTTGCCTTGCAACATCAGACCTTGGGTTCAGAAATGTAGCTCGAGGGCCTTTTTTAAGTATGTGGTGCTTCTTTTTTTTTCCTAATAGAGATTGATTTAGTGTATGTTTAATGGCCCCATAAATCACTCAACATGCCCAACTCACATACAAATTCTGCCAAAAAAAAAGTTTTCAAGGAAGCAGATGCCTTGTTCTTGGAACCAATCTGCCTTGCTCTCTGCATGTGCGTGAACCCACCATTTCAAGATCCTCCTTATGAAAATGTTCTGTTCTCCCAGGTCTGAACATTGGTCGTTTTCTCTGGGACTGCTTTCTTACGATGCCAAGTTAAACTCGGGCAATTCCCCTGCTGTGCCCGTTCTGTTCTAGTGCCTTTTTGATCAGCAATAAGTAAATTCATTGTGCATTTCAACAAGAAGAAAAAGCAAAAGCTGGAGTCGCGTTGTGCTTGCTCTTGTGAAGATCTATTGTGTGCAAAGTAGTGTGCTATCAAATGGAGTAGGTCATTTTTCATTACCCCACTGAGGATGCAGCTCAAAGCAGAGGATTATAAAAACTCATTTCCTATGGTTAAGGGAAGAAAAAAAGAAGAGTTAACATTCAATAAACTCAAGGGCTATGACAAAATGTGGCCCTCAGAACCTTCCGAGCAGAGCTGTTAATGGCTTCCTTTCCCAGGACGTGGGTTTGCCCCGTTCACTTATCGACTTTGATGCATTAGTAAAAGAAAATATCAACCCCTCATAACTCTCAGAAATGATACAATACATCACTTGAAAGTAAGCTAGGATCAACACATTGTTAACTGTTTGATCTCTCGAGTCAAAATTAATGATAGGTGTTTTGCACATAAAAAAAATGAATGTTAAAAGCCTATTTAAGCTAACTAAAGACATCCATACAACATCAGGGTTGAATTGGAGGTGATTTCCTGCAATGCAGCTGTTATAAGTTTATCAGTCTGCGGGTGGCAGTAACCAGTAATCATAACCAGATTGCAGAAGGGTGGGATGGAACTTATCTTTAAATAGAAGATCCAACTAACTAACTAACTAAAGAAAGCTGGTTGAGAACTAAGTTCATGGTATTATGCACTAGAACACCCAAGGGTCTGGGGGAAGCCAGTTTTCTGTATATTCTAAAGAACTGAAATGATTCTGAAGGTTTAACTGCTAGGCAGGGAGAAACCAAGGTTCACGATGATTAACAGCAGACCTCCTGCACTCTTGTACTCACAGCATTTACAAAGTAATGATAGCTAATAAGAAATGGCATTAAGAAATGACATCAACTTTCTCCGCTGAGATGTTGCCATAGGCTGTTGATGAACTTTTAGCTCATTCTCTTGTGACATGGAAAGGAAAGATCCGAAATGTAGCATATATTTCAAGCAGAAAAGAGATTGAAAGAATTCCAAGAAATGTCTCTGAAGAGCCAAAGAGAAGTGTTGCGCTGCGAGACAATGCCTCTGGACTATTACAGCCTGTTATTTTTAATGCATCTCGAATTGCTTCCGTCTGCAGCTAATCTGACCGCTGGAAACAGTCATTTTTGCAATGCCCTTTAATTTTTCTGATTTGTGTGTGGGAGGTATCTGTTGGTATTAATATGAATGTTTTCCGGATTGAATTAGAGAAAACAAGACAAGCTTTCAAAGTGGAATCAACTTTCTTTGAGAAATGTGAACTCAGGAGCACGGATGAGGCAGTGGCAAGCCATGCAGATGATTTAGCTCTGCCCCACATCACTCCCTTGCAAACACAGAAAGGAGTGACAGAGAAGTCCCACTGGATCCTCAGCTATCCCCAGCACCAATCCACAATCTCTTTAGCCCTCTTTGTTCTTAATTTTGCCAAATACTCGGCCCTTTCTTGGCACTGCTTCAGGCGCTCCAGCTCCATCCGTTAGAGCTGCGCTTGCAGCCAGCAGGGATACCCCTGCTTCCTAACTCACTGACCCATGCAGACCCACTGTTTTCTATGAATGAATGAATCCCTTAAACAATGAAGGAGTGAACCAAAATCTTCTTCCATCCCCAAAGTCAGCTGAATACATGCTTTGTTTTTAAACTGACACAAGTTTAACATAGCCGCTGTGTTCGCCTTTCCCATCAGCAGATCCAGCTCCTGCCGTTTCTCCACGCTCCTTCTGCAAACAGCCACTGGCTTCTGGGAGCTGTCTAATGCTTAAACCTGGTTTCTGGAAGCTGCAGATTTGGGGAAATTCAACTTTGCTTTTTTAATGGAGAACAGACTGGAAAATGGCAATTACACTTTAATATATAATTCTGATCAAAAAGGGTGTGTTTTTGAAAATACTTCACACGGCTTTCCTTCAAATTTTGATGAAAGGTTCAATCTAAAATAAGCCTTCCCTGTGTCTGACATTGGTGCATTATTTATACAGCACCTTTTTTCATAGACTTTTCTGATTTCAGAGGTGCTTTTATTGATAAAACAGAAAATCTGAAATATATTTCAATTAAGGCACTCAGCCATTGCCTTTTTTTTGTTTCCTGCATCTTACTCAACAAAACCTCTTAATTAGTTCTCCACAGCCATGGGATCAGCTCACTCTCTTCTCCTCCCTAATGGGACTATAAAATCCTCAGCTGGCAGATCTGCCTGTATGCCAGGCTGTGAGATGTGACACATCACAAATATCTGGAGGGGGTAAATTTTCCATTTGACAAAGTAGCAGAGAGAAGGCAATTTCATTGCCCATGTGAGGGCATGTGGATAGTGGCCAAACACTTCCCAGTTTTTGACTCGCTATGTGTTATCCCAGTTGTTACTGCTTTGGAAGTGGCCTATCCCAAGCAGTCCATTTACTGGTGTGGGACAGCTGGACTGGACAGGACCTGTGGCCACTGGGTGCTTGCCCTTGTGCCTATCTGCTCACTGAGTGTGATTACTCCTTGCCAAGCTCCTTGGCATAAATTATGCCCTTCTGCATGCAGTGCCATGGCTTTGCCTGCTTTACAGCCCATCTCATCATATCCATTCATTTAACAATTCTGCCACATAGAAATTTTGCAGGCAGGGGAACTGAGACATTGATGGGTGACACCTCTGGCCTGGAGTTATGGAGTGGATGATGAGAGACATCAGGACTCCAGACCCAGCTCCTTCCGTATCATACTGTTATGTCCTATTTGAAGTACAGAAATGAGTGCAACAATTATCGAAGTTCAATGCAGGAACTTCTGTAGCAGGCTCTGAAATACTCAGATGTGTTAATCATTTGAAATACAGTCAGTGCCGTGTCAAGACATTGTGTGGTTTAATGCAACCCTTAGACTCAAATTCACTGTTAAAACACAGCCTTACTAGTGTGGGAAGCACTGCCTGCCAATTTAAACTGGAGGGAAATCTATATGCAGAAAACAAGGAAACTGGTAAACAATCAGTTAAGCAGCTCAGCCCACTGTCACTCTATCCCCACTGCATCACAAAGTGCTGAATTCCTAAATGTGGAACCCAGATGCAAAAATAACAAAGACCACATTAAAGCGATGCTAATCATACAAGCTATGGCTCTAGAGGAAGATGTGGAAGTGCTTGGGAGGCTGATACAGAACTGGAGGAAAGACAGCACAGCCTACAATCGCTTTTTCAAAGACCGTATGAGGGGAAAAAAGGTTTCTGTGCCTCTAGCAAGCCTCCTTGTGTGCAGCCTTGGGCATCTGAGACCATACATGCACATCCACACATGTGGGCAAGGCTCCCAACCCTTCTTCAGATGTGGGGCCCCCAACTTTGTAGACAAGCTTGGGAGAGGACTATCTTGGGAACAATCCTTATTACAGACCGGCCATGGGATGTGAAAAATATACATTTTTTACACCGGGCTTTCCAGGGAACCCATGGTCTCACTAGAAACACCCCAGCTGCCCATCTGGCCACAGGAGAACAGCCCACGTCCCCTGCTCAGAGGCATGCCTGGCCTGCCTTCCCCTCCTTGTTGGTGATGGATAGGGCAGGCCTCACAGTGAGAGCCCCTGGGAAGAGGAAGGCAGGACAGAGGCAGGTTTCTCCCAGACCCCACAGTGGGGTCAGGCATACAGGTAGCTTCTTGTGGCTGGCAATGGAGTCTGGGAAAGGCCGTGTAACACCACAACACAATTAGTTGGTGAACACCAGTATGCACTTAGTAAATGGATGATTGCATTGTTAATGAGATCTTTAGTTGAATCCTGTAAGAAGGGTAGATACAGGCTCCTCCATACTTAAGCGATGCCACCTGGGTAGGAGGAAATGATGCCTTGTGATTAAGAAAACCTGATGGGTAAATTACCACCAAATGAAGTGAAAATCAGAAGCTTCCAGAGAGGACTGAACTAGTTACTGGGAAATTGAGTTGAGATCTTGGTGCTGGAGGTCTGGTTAGGGTTTATCCTGAGGAGGTGAAAAGTCTTATGGCCTCTAGTGTTTTGGTGACTTCAGGAAGGTGTGAGCTCTCCTTCTCCTGGAAGGACAAAGTGTTGGTGCTACCTGTTTGCTGCAGCCTGCTTCTCCTGAGAAGACTTTGCAAGGGAGAAATGGAAAAGGTGATCTCTGGATACTGGAAAGGTAAGCTTTATTTTTTATAGTCCTAAGTAAAGTTATAAGTACAATTGTTTAGAATGACTGAATAACATAGCAGTGTGGTTGATGTGGGATTGGAGTGGCCAGAAGCAGGGTCTGGAGGAGCCCAGGCTGGGACGGAGCTGACACCTTTTGTGGGACACAGCAGATGAACAGCCTCCTCCATCTTTATTTGTTGGTCTCCAACAGGTAAGTCACCCTGGTATGAGTCAGGAAGTGGAGACATTGGGATGTTGGGCTGATCACTGAGCAGACTGCAGTTTAAAATAGCGTGTGAATCTTGTGAGAAGAGTTTCTGTGCAGTGGTTTTTGAGTAATGTTATTTTAGTTATTATTCAAGTGCTTGACTTGCTCTGGTTTCTTTTTCTTCATGGTCATGACCAGGATTGGGACTGGTTATGTACAGATGAAAGTTAGGCAATTGCCTTGTTTGCTCTGGCTAGAAAAACCTATCTGCTGGCTGTGTGTTTTGTGCCTTGTTCTGATGCTACCCCCTCTGCCCTGCTTGCTGCCATGGTTGAGTACAATACAAAGTAGGGAGGTTGGGGGAAGGTTAATGCAAGTTCTTCCCACCCTGCAGACAAATGATCCTGAACTTCTGAGTTACTGTAACTAGCTTGTTCTCTGAAAAACAGTGGGTGTTGCTTTATCCATGCAGGGAACCAAAAGCATTACTTGGAGTAAGAGGTGCAGAAACAAGCATGGGGGGTGATGTTCTGCCTTTGAGCACTGATTTGTACTGGCTCTTGAGACATGAGAGAGCTCAGCCTAAAGCTCTGTCTGAAGTGATACTGCTGGTCTGTGCCCCAACCCTGGGTGGGATGTGGTGAGCTTTGTCCCAGAACGAGCTGATTCCAGCTTTCTGAGTAATACTGGCCTATTGGAATATGCTTTCCTTTGATCTTGTAGACAGGAGTCCACAGCAGCTGCTCTGCAATAGATAAGGGCAGCCACTCTCCAATCTGATGGTGTTTGGAGATTAGTCCTTGGGATGTTGCACAGTGGAGGGGCACAGCCCATAAGGGTGAGATGAATCCTGTTGGTGCACGCACCTGCAACTGGGGCAAGCAGCAGTGGGGAAGAAAGCTTCTGCTTGTCTATCAGGGCTGTAGCACACTGGGTGTGATGTAGATGTATTGTCTCTGTTTTGTCTCTCTGCTGTATATCCACAGCTGTTTCCTGTTACAGAGACTGGGGAGAAAAGCCATTCTTGCCTGTTGAAACTGGGGTGTGTACACTGAATCTGGAACTTGCTATAAAGATTTGGGAGATTTTATTTTATTTTTCCCCTTTTTAATGGAAATTACTTAAAAATAAACTCTTAGTGTTTTCAGTAAGATGTTCTTCGTTTTTTTTTTTTCCAAATAGATCACTAAAATGCCTCTTTCTGCATTACCTAAGTAAGTGTTGCTTTGGTCTTGTGAGAGAGAATGACAGCATTCACTCAAGATGGATGTTTTTGGCAATGTTGACTTTGTGGCTTCCTGCAGTGATCACAAAAACCTGTTGTATGTATGTATTTTCAGTAGAAATATAGCTCTGCATTGGCCTCAAGGCTTTTGGAGGGGACGAAAAATACTCTGTATGGACGACCTCTGAGTGCGGGTCACCATGAGTCCAAGCATCGGTCCTTGATAGGAAATCCACTGCATGCCTGGCCAAGCCATCCAGCAGAGTGAAGGGCACTTACTTAATGTTTTAAGCAGGGCTGATGTGCCTTGCATTGCCCCTTGGCCTCTGCATATCACACCTTTCTTGGCACTTTGGGATGTTGTGATCTGAGATTCCCTTCACAGTGACGCCAGCTCTCCCTGTGAGGAGCAGGGCTTGGAGGCTGCCAGAAGTGTGGGCGAGACTGTGGAAATAACCTTTGCCTGTAGTCAAAGGTAGTCAGGAGTGGTGGTGGACATGACTTCACCATGCCCACTGCTTAGCATGAGTAACCAGTTCCATGCATTTCCATGCCAACCATTAATTTCCAGATGCAGTGACTAGCACGGTATTTTCCGTTTCCAGATCTTGTTTGTACTGGCATGATTTAAAATACTTTGTAATTACAGTGGTTCCTATAGTCAAACTGCTAGAGCGATGCATGGTGCTTAGAAGTTTCTTCCTTAGCTAGCAATTTCGGTAATGACAGTAATTCAGTTAATCTATCTTTGTGGCCTTGTGGCTTTTGGAAGTATAGGGCTGGGGTTTTTTTCTCCTTTTGAGAGATGTAGCTCTAGGTCTATATATAGTGCATTGGATATCTAGTATTCTGGATGTGTTAAAGTAAACTCAGTTGAGAAATTCCAGTCCCATCACCACGAGCTTTCTGATGTTGCTCTTCATGTTAATGCAATCAAGTAAATGGAGGAAATGGAGGAAGTAAATGCAGAGGGCAGAAGTATGAGCTTGGCTGCTGCTGTGGGCACCAGCTGGTTGTATTGCCAGGCAGCTCTGGGGGTTTGGGTGCTTGCCAGCAGCACCTCATCCTTAAATTGATGAGTGACTGTGAATATATTGGAGTTTCCCCTGAGCCAAGGAGGCTGGATAGAGGTAAAAGAAGCCAGGATAGTGTGAGGAACACAGGGTGTTGGCACCAAGGTGTGCAGGATGGGCTGTCCCTAGAAGAGCACACGGGTGATGTCTGACCAAGCTCTGCATTACTTGTGTCTGCTCCATGCAAGTTAACAGTTGAGATGGGATAGGGCAGCTTCCTCTCAAAGATGAGGTGGCCTCAGTGAGTACAACTTCAGGCAGCAGTTGAGCTTCATTTTGGTCAACAACTCTTAGCACAATAAACAGTTTCAGCAGCCAAATGTGACAACATCCTATTGAACAGGGAAATCCTTCATTTTTGGAAAGATAGATGAATCCCAAAGCTGCCCTCATTTGCTGGTTGTCTACTACCAACAGAGACACTCCTAAGTTACTTCTGAGAGAAACTGGTCAGACAGATCAGAGGCAGACATCTCCCTTGGTGTGCAATTATGTGTACTGCTTGCTTTGAAAAGAGGCCAAAGCAAATGCAAAGCAGCAATTAAGGTAGACACTAGCAATGAAGACATAAAGTATAGGGCACAGTGCTTACCAGTTGTCACAGTACAGAAAAGGCCTCTCCTTAATGTGACTGAAGAGAGAAGAGCTGTAGCTCACTATTTTTGTGTATTGTTGAGTAACTGTTATTTTCCCCAGAAGACTCTCATGTGTAGAGGAGGGAGGGAGGGACAGATGTTGATTAAAACTCTTCTGTGTATGTGTGTAACCTCTGGCAAGTTGCTCATCCTTGAGAGGCAGGGAACAGAGGTGGAGAGGTTTGCCATTCCTCTGTCCAGTTAACCCATATACTTTTAACTACAGGCTGACAAAACTGGGGGATCCTGAGCCTAGAACAAGCCCTTGAAGGTCACTGCTGTCACACTGATGGTAAATGAACCAAAATCACTTTTTTGAAATCTTGAGCAGTAAATGCAATCTCTGATATTCCGTGACCACATTGGAGATTGTAGGAAAGAGCTGTTGAACACACAACAGGTTGTGTACAGGATGCGTTTGTATCCCTACTGAACATGGGAAGTTGTGTGTTTCCTGTAAAGCAATGAAACCTTATTGAAATCTAGCTGAATTCGGAATCTCTACAATAAAGAGAGATTTAGGTATTAACAGTTTTTTTGTGGTAACCTATGTATAGGGTTGTTTCTCACTTTTCAGAGATGTGAAAGCTAAATCAAATGAAATACTGTTGTCACCTAGCTCTAGATCCAGGGAGCCCTGACAGATGCAGGTGCAGGACAAGTGAGGGCCAGCGCTGCACCAGCTACTAAGGAGAAAAATGACTGCTACTGCTGAACCCAGGACAGAGACCTAACAAAAGAGATGCTGGATATGTTCCATCTTTCTCCATCGGTGTGTAACTTGAGGTTAGCCCCATCAGCAGAAATACTCTATTTGATCCACAGAAATCTGATGTCTGAGAAAAAGACTGATGCGCTTATTCCTCTTTTTTCTTTCTCCTATCTCCCTCTGCTACTTTCTAGCCTTTGCTTGAAATGGGGTGGGGAGTTCAACTACCCAGTTCTTAGAGCAGCAGTCAAGTTACCTTGGTTTTCTTAATTGTATATATTAGAAACATGTGAAACTCATATACTTACATGGCTGCAAGGGTATCCAAAGCACAGCAGTGGTAAGGACCTGACAAAGCCGGCTAAGAGCTAGAAAAAATAGGGCAGTTCAGGAAGATATCTTGAAATTAGTGCTAGAAAATAAATATCAGAATGGTTGGAGCTAGCTCACTTGCAAGTGCTCGATCAATTGTCTATGCCTGCCTCCCTAGTCCTCTTCTCTGCAACCACCCAGTACTGTAAGTGGGTCCCCATCAACCTGTCTTGGAGATATCCTTCCTTGCTTGTGTCCATGTCATCTGAAATTCCTTCTCTTCTAAACAACGTTGCAAGACTCATTCCCTAACAGCATGATCCTTGATATCATCAGTTTTAATAAAGGCCTTAGAGGATTACTAGTTAGCGGTCAAGTTTACTGCTTTCCCCACCAATGAAGGAACTATATCCTGCTGCCATCAAGAAGCAGTGGGAACAGCAAAGCTCATTGATGCTTGCTTTGTCAATGAGAAATAGGAAATATTACTTTCAGCCTCAGAGCCCTACTTGAAAAACAGTTGCCCTCATAATAAAGAGGAGGCATTATGCCACAAGATGCAGAGTGCTCTGCTCATGTCTTTGTCTAGTAAGTACTCTTGCTGTAGGAACATCAGCATCCCAGGTCTCCTCTTGAAAGGCTGTAGCTTACACAGTTCTTTGGTATTTTGTGCTAAAGAAATTTAATTTGTCCCAATGTATCTGCAGAAGAAGGCTGTTGTTTCTTACTTGTGGTGTGGTAAAGGGCTGCAGAATATCTGTGCCAAGCTCTTACAAGCTGGATATTTATCCTGTGTTTGATTGATCAGCCAGGGACTGACCTAGATGATGCCAGTCCTCATGATTTGTTCTAGCTCTCCACTTCCTGAGCATCTTTCAAGAAGAGGTAGGTGAATATGGTCTTCTAAACCCTTTTCACAAAGGGAAAGAGGACACCTCTGAGGAGGCATCAGCATATGCATGACACATGGTCTGGAAATGAAGCAAAAGCAACTGCAGGATCCTGCAGTGTTGGCGGAGATGTGTTTTCATTTTCTGAGAGGTGCTGCAACAGAAAACCAGATCTGCTTCCTCAAACTGTCACTTCCATCTGGAGAACATATTTGACCTGCAGGCTTAATTTGCTGTCAGTCTCCCTACAGCTCCCAGGAAGGAGTCTCCATCTTTTAACTTGAGGCTGTTACCTTTTCCAAATAACAGGTTTCCCAAGGCTTGTTCTTGAGCCAGATGAGAAACATGAAATAAATGAATGCAAAATACAATCTTCTTCCTTTTAAAATAATACCAATAAAATTGCTTTGAAGATAGAGTGCTTTGCAAGTGCTAATTAATAGGCTTGTCATTGCAACTTCATATTGCCACTGCAGAGGAATCGGGCTGCAAAGCACAGTGTCACGGAAGACATGCATCTCTCCCGGGTTGCGATGTTTTCCTTTTGTTGAGCATCTTGTTCTCAGCTGCTGGCAGAAGCAGGAAGTCTCTCAAAGCTGGGAAGATCTGATAAAGTTTGTGCCTTGGACTGGTTATGCTTTTCACCTACTCCTGTGAAGCTGGAAGCTATTGCTTCTGAGCAGAAGTCCCTCCAGCAGCTCTTGGAGGGAGCTGGCTGCCATTGCTGACTGAAGACTGCAATGGTTGCACAATCATGATTGAATGAA
Organism: Myiopsitta monachus; assembly: GCA_017639245.1. Taxonomy (NCBI): domain Eukaryota; kingdom Metazoa; phylum Chordata; class Aves; order Psittaciformes; family Psittacidae; genus Myiopsitta; species Myiopsitta monachus. Next base: position 31,692,554 of record CM029928.1, on the reverse strand, counting down.
TGAGGTGGGTGGAGGTTGGGGTGAAGGATACCTCACCCTGGAGCTTAGACTTCATCCCGAAGCACACCAACCTCAGGAAGTCCTTTATTACCTTGTCTCATCCTTTTCTGTGGATGAAATTGCAGGACTTTGGGACCCCAATGTACTGTTGCTATCAAGGGTGGTCTAAAGATCATTCCCACTAGTATGGACTAGGAAGAGCCTCGTTTACTCCTGGAAACCAAAAAATACCAACTTTTAAAAAATATCTGGAAATAAACAGTTACATGATCCACTGAAATTCATAACAAAGGACAAATTGAATCCTTCATGCTGTGTAACAGCCATAAATAAAGGCTTTATGGCTGCGAAGTTGTAGGCAGTGTTCCAGCAAAATCGGATTTATTCCCTCTCCACCTCCTGCAATAAAATTCTCTGGAAATGGGGGTTCCAAGGGCTGTTCTGACACAATGTTAAGTGCAGCTTCTTAAACGAGTCTCCCTGCCAGTATTTATAGTTCTGTGCGTGGTATGTGTGTATATAAATGCCCCAGCTTTTACAGTTGATTTCTCAGTAGTCATGTGAAACCAAAACAACTGATGGGCTGAACGTAGAATCAGTTGTGCATTTCTCTAATTTAAACAAGAAAAAAATGTCTGCTTTGCTGTTATGAAAAAGATCTCTTGATTAAAGCTGCTCTAAGACGACGGTGGCCCAACCTCTGAGTGTCATGTTCCTTCTCTCCAAAAACGCTGGCTGGGTTTGCAGGGGAACCCTGCAAGATGGATTTCAACACCTGGTTGTACAGTTGCAAAGTGAGTAGCTGCACACTTTCTTCTCACAGATGCCTGGCCCTACCCTTACTTGCTGTCCACTGCAAAACGTAGCTTTCAAGTTTTATGAATCGCATCCTTGGAGTAATTAACCAAGTCCTAAAGCTGCAGTCCAGCCAGATCCTTCCCTGTTAAGGAAGGACAACTCAGGGTCAGTGGATTTAAGAGTCAGATTTTGGCTTCAGGAGCCAAATACAGGCCAGCAGTGGCAGTAGATCACTGAGAAATTAATAAGCAAATTGGAAGCAAAACTTACTATGTCAGGTTTGGACTAGCTTAGTGTTGGTTTGCGCTTCATTCTTGTATGCTTGCTATATAGTCAAAGCTAGAAGCTAAAATGAGGAATTTGTTCTCATTAAGCAATTGTCCAATTATCTTTAAAGAGGCTGACTGGTACTTGTGCTGTGGGCAAACAGATGTAGAGCCATCGACCTCTCTGCTCTTGTCTACAGCTTGTCATGAGCACTGAACAAAATGGCTTAAATTGTTGGGACCTGAGAAATGATATCCTTGAGCTCTGACCCTTCATAACCGAATCCAGACACTGAATGTCTCTGCTTCCACATATTTTATATGAAGCACCTGACACGGCAGCAACAAATAACACAGGAATAAATCCAGCAGCCTGCAACAGTTTGCCTTCATTAGCCTAGCCAAAGGTCACCTTGCTGGTGTCACCATTAATGTCTGGCCACTACCAGGGCCATTGCCTGTTCTAGACCTGAAAGGAAAGATCATGCAATGGAAGGAAAGGTGGGGAGCCAAGCTGAAAGCCTCTGTGTATTTTGGGGGGTTTTAGTGCCTCACAGCTACACCTTCATCTCAAACCTGCTTTGGAAATCTAGCATAAAGGGGGAGTCCTGGTGCTGACAGACTGAAGCACAACAGTTCTGCTGAGGTCCTGGCATCCCCATCTCCTTTTTCTTAAGAGCTGCTTAAAATAAGACCATTAGCCAAAAGTTATCAGCAGCACATAGCTGCTAATTTAGGAGTCACTTCAGCTTCCCATTCAGAAAGAGTAAGAGCATGTTTTTAATTACAGGCAAGCCCATGGATGTTGTAGTGAATACAGCCACTTGCCCCCTCCCAGTTCCAGACACCAACGCTCCAGTCTCCAGATTACTGCTGACTGGCCTGGGTTGGGTTTTACTGCAGACAAGCAAGCTCATTCTTTGAGGGTAAGGTTAATTCAAGCAGCCCCATGTAGAGCTTTATCCTGCAAATGGTTAAATGCTTAACTGTGCCTGCAAATATTAGTCAAGTGCAAAGCTACCTTTCTAAGGGTTCATGGGACTGAGGATGAAGCCCCCTTTTTCTCCCTTGGTTCTCCCAGTAATTTTCCCAGATGGAGAAAAAAGAATGTGAAGTTGATGAATCTGGCTCTGACTTGGTCTGTTTTCCTTTTAAATATAAAACCAAACTCAAGCTGTCTAAAGATTGTGCTGTCTTCATTTATGGAATTAATTCAACCATCAGGATTCTATTAATTGGAAAAAACAGCAGATCTGTCCCAAAGTGGCAAACCTCACAATATCAAAATAACTCTCAAAACATTAAAGGTCTGCTCCTTCTACCTGACCCCAGGCAAACCAGTGTGCAGGCTAGGAAACAAATCAGTGCATTAAATGTGTGTTATCCAAAACTTCTGATCTTAGTTTCTGGTTTAGGAATACCAATTCTATTGCATTAAGCAGAAAAAGGGAATAGATGTTTTTATTTAAAACAGAGTAACTCAAAGTGGCCATTTGTGTAGCTTTTGTACTTGGGTAATAAATGACTGTAGCATAAAGCGCTCCTAGTTTTTGCCTCAAGGTCTTGTCAATCATTACCTGATAAATAAAAACTTCAAACAGGCTCCTTTTAGCTTAATTGGGTAGGGTTTCTCTCCAAAGGAACAGCTGAATACAGAGAATAATGTGTTTGTGGCAGCAGTAGAAGTCAGCAAGAAAGGTATTTGGATGGAAATGTACAGAGGATGCAAATTCAGACCTCAAAAGATGAGTCTTTTTGGTTTGACTTACCCAGAGAGTGTCTGTTCCCATTGCCTGCAGAGCTGACGGGATTGAATAGAGCAGCAGATGAAACCCCACAGTCCTTGGCAATGCCGCTGAGCTGTGCTTGTATGTGCTCCACTCTCCCTCTCTGGTTTTAGGCTTTACAGCTGACGCTTCCATAAAAATCAGGAATCTTAAAATTACACTAAGGCTTACTTAAATCATTATCTTTTTATTATATAAATGTTGGCAGCAATGGAGGCAGTTTCCTGCATAGGGACAAAAGGGTTGTCAGTACTGGAACAGTTCTAAAATGGCTCAATTAAGCAAACACAACATCCTCAAAGTTTGGCCTGAAAGGAAGTTAAAATAACTGATCTATAAAGTGTTTCAAATGTGCTTTAAAATGTCATTACTGAGATAAATCTAACCATTTTGAAGCTGGTTCGCTAGTTTTACGGCCCTGCCAGTTTATGGCAGCATATGTATTCATGTCAAGAATTCCTCTTCCAGAACAGTAGATGAGGAGACAAAGCCACAGTAGCAGTGCGGACTGAGGGGAGGCTGCAATCAGCTCAGGAACGAAGTTTTGGCTCCCAGGCTGGGAAAGCTGCTCCAAAGCATATCCAGCAAGTTGTGTGTGTTTGTGGCAGGGCTGGAAACCAACTGGTATTTCATGCTATAAGGCTAGATGTGTTGAAGTTAGTGGTGAAGTTTCTGTTGGCTGCAAGACTACCACTGTAAAGCTGGGTGATTGCTTTTAAATGTGATTTTCCTGCCCTAGCTGGAACCACCTCAGACTTACACTGGGTCTAAATGCAGAGAACTGGGACCATACTGAGAAATACCAGAGGATCGTCCTTGTAGAACTAGTTTAGGCATACAAAAGCTGAGTAGGCATCAGTTTAGGTCAGTAAAGTCTTTCCATCGATGCTTTGCTGAACTTCAGTTCAGCATGAAGCAAATTTACTTATGAATTCATAATTGCTTGTGAAAGATGGTAGTTTAACTCCAAAATGCTGATGATTTAAGCGTCTGGATCAGCAAATACATCTACAGAAACTGACACAACTCTGCTCACAGTTCAAAGTAATCAAGAACCCCAAAACTGCTGTTATGCCCTGAAGATAGAATGTTTAGTTAATACGGGGATTTAGACCATTATTTTTTTTCAGCTGCCTCCATAGCAATGCAGTGTGGTATCCACAGTAGGAAACCTCATGCCAGCAGCATCTCTGAAATATGCTAAAACAATCTAAATCAGAAAATGTCAGCTTCTTGGCTGATGTTACTTTGGAGTTTCTTTCTTCCTTTCTTGTGCCTCTATAATTTTATTGGGATGACTAAATCTCTGAACTATGTTAGCAGTAAACAGAACTAATTTACCCCCTGCTTCTTTGAAACAGCTGCTGACAGCTGCACTATAATTCAATCGTGGATCTTTGCAGTGCAGACTGCAAAACATATTCATATCTTTTTGTATTCTTCCCCTTCTGTTGTATTTGGACTGAAGGAGTCGCACCAAATAGCCACATGTGCCGGTTTTGCCCATACAGAGAGACTGATCTACAGGAGAACAGAGGCTCAAGATTAAATACTGCCCAGCCAAGAAGCATTTTTGAATATAGGAATAACCACACAGATACACAATGTTGTTGGGATATCTTTTGTAAAGTTGCAATGATTTATTTTACTAGTTTGTACAAAAGGCTTCTGACAACTGCTCTATGAAAAGAACCAGAAACGTGTATGCATTTTTGCCAACTGTTAATAAATATCTTCTTAAATAAGGAAACAAATGTGCTTAGGAACCGAGATTCATTTTTCCTGGATGTGACTGAAAAGGAATTCGGAGATGGAAATAAATAATTCTTCTTCCGCTTGTGACAACTATTTACATAAAAATGTACAAACAGTGAAGCTGATGTTGAGCCTAGCAACAGAAATCCTGTTATTATGTTTAAAAACAAAAACCAAAACAGAAACAATCCCCACATAATATTTAATATATGAATCCTATACAGCAAGATACCGTGGTCCAAGTTAAAAATGCAATACACCAATGCAGTGACCACCAACACTGAAACACCCCCAAGAAAAACTAATCCTTGACTACTAAATATTGGAAGTTTAGGCATGATTAGCTTTTAACTTTCTACGCAGCACCTAAACGTCCTTTAGAAGGTTTACAGAAGCACTGGTGTATATATGTATACAATGTCAAAAGACACTCCCAATCTGTGTGATTTCAGTACCTCACTCTAAATAAAGAGATGCACCAAGGCAGTTTTGGCTGTTTATTGCAGATGGTCTTGCCTGCACGCTCCAGGGAGAGATGGTCTTTTGGCTCCTTCATCTGTTGTCCTGCCATTTGGCTGTCTGTAACTATTGCTCAAAGTCCCACATTGGGGCAGTTGGGAAGTTTGCTGGAATCATGCTTGCAGAGTGTGCATCTCCCCGTCAGACTGGTCCTGCAGATGTCTGAGTCGCCCGGGTTGGAAGCCGGGTATATCTGACAATGTGGCGACTGCTCACCAAGGCCCTGGTCCAAAACCTACCGATGTCTTGGAGAGAATTCCACTTTCTCATGAGCCTAAGTCTGCTACTGAGAAAACTGCTGGGAAAACACCAACTGACTTAAATGAGATTAGACCATCAGAAACAAGTTTCCAAATTATTTCATAGATAGTAATTCTTTTCCCTTCCTTTGCTTATTCTTTTTAAAGTGAGGCATCTGGTCTAGATTTGATCTGTGACTTAAAGGAAGAAGAGCAGTGAGTGATTTCCAGAATTTGGTGGTTGCATTCATTTATCTTCTCTAACTCTCCTCTAAGGCAAGACATAGAGCCAAGTTCCTGCTGCGGCTGCACTGCCCCGTCCACTCACTGAACAGAGAGAACCATCTCCAGGCATTTACTGTGTTCTGGACTCATCTGTTGGAGGTTAAGGTTTTTGAAGCTTGGAGATTTAGAGCTGGTGTTTTATTGGTCAGAATTTTCATCTCTCTGTGACACTTATCCCAATTCTACTTTTGTGATCGCAGCACATGCCAAGTGGTGAATTTGTTTGTGATTGGTTACTGCTACTTAGCATTCTTCTTCACAACGACTTTAACTGAGTTTTAATTACCTAAGCGTGATGTTTGTGTAACCTGTGACTTTAAAAGAAGGAAAAAGAAAAGCCTTGAGGGGATGTTTTCCTGTTCCTTATTCCAGCCTGGTGCGGCTCTTGAAAGGGATTTAGTTGAGCTTTTTTAAGGTGAAGCCAGTAACAGAGCAGGGGGTTTATCGTAACCACTGACACTGTAAGCCAGGTTTCCTAGCTGGTTCCTAGCTGAGTTTGTGTGCTGCTGGGTCTATGGCCCAGCTCACGGCACCTTCTGCACTTGAGCCTCTGTGTTTGAAAAAGCATCAGAATTTGTTCTGTCAGTGAAGTCAATTTCAGTTACAAACAGGAGCAGGATCTTTAGCTGGCTCACACAACTCCCTAACTGCTCAGGATACCCCAGCAAAATGTTAGGTATAATCCCTGTTTCTTAACATCCTGCTGCTCTCCTGTTTCAGGTTCATAGCAAATCCAAATTCTTCCTGGTTGCTAGAGGAAATTTCCTTCCCTGTTGACAAAAACAAAAGTATACCCAAAAAGTCTTGCTCTTTGGAATTATTTTGTTCAGTTCTTTTGATTGCCAATTAGAAAATTCTCTTTTTTTCTTCGATTGATCTGGCTCTGAATTTGCATCAATCCAGATACAGCGTTTGCTGCTGTAGTTTAAAATTGGCAGTTGCATGTAATTAATCATTGTTTTTGCTTATGAAATTGAAACAAACAGAGAGATGGAAGTAATAATTCTCTAACAAAATACCTGTTCACTCCAGGTATATTTTGTTCACTTATTTTATTGCAAACTGTGTTACAGGAACTACACACACTTATTAGTCACGCCACATTCTCACCTTGGATAGATTTTTGCGTTTTAACTTGCAATCAACACTGGCGAGTTTGCAATCTTCAGAAAGACTCATTTGCAGAAGTATGTCTTGCAGGAGCCAATTTTGTAGGCAGATTTGGTTTTAAATGGTTTCTCTGGCTTGTTTCAGTTTACAAGCTCATTGTCTGTAATAAACTCAAACAAAATGTGTTCAAATGCCACTTAAGATCCAGAAACCGTTCCATTGTCTGAACTTTCAGAAGCCTGGTCCTAAAAACTGTTTGGGATTTTTATAAACCCATTGCTGGAGTGCTAACCTTTTCCCCTCCCCCACACAGCCATACAAAACCACTCTTTACAAATAACTTTTTTTTGTCTTTTTTTTCCCTGTTTTTCTTTTTCTTCCCTACAAATCTAATGACAGCCACAGGCTCGCACCACCATGTTCCGGTATTTTTTCAAGATAACATTGGAGCTGTCATCAAAATAGAGCACGGAGATGGCATTGAGTTGTGTAGGAGCACAGCAGGGTTTCGGCACAGTCTCTGGGTTTATAAAGTGAACCTGCAGAGAGAAAGTAGAGGCACATTAAGATTTACTTTTCCCCTCTCTCCCCTTATGGTTCTCTTTCCCAGGCATCCTTCTCTGTTCCGTGCACTCACTCAGACATGTTTTGAACACCTGGCTTTGTGTACAAACATCAAGATGTCCCCTGCGTGTCGGGAGGCTGACGCACGCACCCAAGTCAGATCTAGTTGGAAATCTTTCAGTGGGGCAGGTTTTCATTAGAGAATTCCCATTTGCCAGAGCTCTGCAGAACTGTACCAGTTCCGATAAACTCCGCAGGACACGCGGGTGAGGCTTTGTGACAGATCCATCAGCTCCAGGCAGGGATCCCTGTGGCTGGGGACAAGGGCTCTGGGTCCCCTGTGCTCCCTGCTGTGGGATCTCTGAGGAGAGGTTGGGTGGGGAGCAAATGAAAACCATTCTACCAGGAGAAAAACATACAGATATTTCTTCTTTTGGGAAACCAGAAGCATCTACATTTCCTATTACTTTTTGCAGTGTTGTCCTTCGATAAGCACAGGACATGGGATGTAGATGAGAAGGTGCAGTGAGCCTCCTTGTACCCTGCAGATGGGTGCTGGGGACCCAAGCTGTTTAGGGGAGGGTGTCCAAGCTGGTCAGCTGGGGATGCTGCGTAGCCAGGGTACTTGGGATCAGCATGTATCTTGTGGCCCAAGCCAAGAGGTGTAGTGCGCTGGCTTTGGTGACGCAGCTGGGGCTGGGTGACCCCCCTGAGGACAGGAGCTGTGTCATGAGATCACGCCAGCTTGGGGCTCCCATCTGGACATCCTTGCACAATTTCATAAAACAAATACACCCACAGAGCAGCTGGGCTGTGTAATTTTGGGATTCACTGACCCCTTCTTCAATCTGCCCCCAAATCCAGTTTTGGCAGCAGCATTCAGTGGATCCTTGCACAGTTTTTCCAAGAGATGCTCACAGTAGGTCTTGCATCCTCCTCTTCCCGTGCAGTGGGACTGTACCATTAATATGTCTATCATAGGGCCCTTTTAAACTAGAGAGAGCATGTCAATGCTTGCAGCAAAGACAGGGTAATTCCTAGCCAACTATTAATTCAGGCCACTTGGCTAGACATGTTGAGCCAAATGCTGCAGGCATCTTAGCGAGCTAATGCAGACCTTCCTTCTCTTGGTAGCTTAGAGATTTCTTTTGTGTATAAACTTATTTCTGAGTAGTACCTATCAGATATAACTCTGCACTAGGAGCTACAGTGCACCTACCAGTGTCTGTACAATGGCATGATTTGTAGCATTCATGTACGAATTCAGCGGGAAAGCACATTCTCCTTCACAGTAATACGCAGCATAGCCCTCCGGAGCGATGATCCAGTCCTTGGTGAAATTGAAGATGTTAGATTGTAAAGACAAATAGCGTGCAGTGAAACAAGAAGTGAAACAGCACATAAACCTGTCAGCTCATGCATCTACATACAATTACAGTGACTGGTAAAATAAGAACCTGGTACATTGACCTTTCAAAAAAATCAGGCGCTTTTCCTGGAGGGATGTATCCCACTTTGCAAATGTGTCCATAGGGTAGCTAAACTTCAGGACCTAGCTGTTTATCCATTCAGCAGTGTCCTGGCTGACCACACGGATCACTTCACTCATCACTGAAGTGCAGGTACAGGCTTTCAGAAACTAAAATGTCTTTAACCAGGTCTAAAAGAACTGTTAGGTTAAACTGGAGGGCCCTATGTGTGTTCAGCACTCACAGAGGAAGGTCAGGGCCACGGTTTCTCAGAAGGACTGAAGTGCGTTGAGCTTCCAGCCAGTCTCACTCTAAATATTTGCATACCCTAACTTTGCAGAAGCACTTCTTAAGCATGCTGAAGGCAATGCACCATTTCTTCCCTCAGGGCTGGAGCTCACTACTGCAGCTCTAACTGATGTGCGAAGGCACCCAGCTCCCACCCCGATCACACACAGCCCTTACCTGCCACCCTAGGTCCCTGAAGCTGACGTAGAGCTCGTGTTTCTTGCAGGCTTGTCGCTGGTCGCTGCTGCTGTTCTCTGCTTGGGGAGAATGGGCGGCTGTGAGGCTGGGCTGCCCCAGCACGCACAGCCCTCAGCAGAGCCCTGCCAGGGAGTGAGGCACCACTGCTCGGCTGATGCACTTCTGGCTTGCTTTTTTCTTTAACATTTTTGGTTTTGCTCACAGAATAATGGCTGGGTTCAATAGTAGTGAACATAGGAAATGTCCCTCTGACTTCTTGTCCAAAGGCAAAAACGGCCTGGGAAAACAGCTTTTTTTTTTTTTTTTGCCTTTTTTTCCTTTCTGGGCTTCCTCTGACCTTATAGTAGCAAAAAGCAGCTCTCTGATTATTGCGTGCTATATAAATGGAGAACCTATGAAAAGAGTGATAGGGAAAGGCAGCCTTTACCTATTTCCTAAATTCCTGTTATTGAATCACCTCTGTTACTGGTGATAGTTGCACCTTCAGGTCTACAAAAGCAACATGACATTACGATAACATGGAGTCTGTTCTTCTGTCCAGGGCAGCTGGATCCAGATTACAGACTGCTCTAAATGGGCGACAGTACTGAAACCAAAGACTAAAGCATGGATCTGAGTCGTGGATCTGAACAACCATGACTACTGTGTGGATATGTAGCTGGAGATCTAAGTAGAAGCACTGGAAATGCTTTTTCCACTCTTCTTGTTGGAAGCTAACTCAATGTGGGATCACCAAGCTGGAAGCAGGACACCGGTCACGGGACTTTTTTAACCTACTTGTAAAAATCAGGAAGTCTTTTGTCCACTACTTATCCCTTAAAAAATTGTATTGATAAAGAAAATGGGTGATAAAAACGCATGCCTAAACTTCAGACCATCTACGTTTGGGGAACTGCAAGACCCAGAACTTGGAAACGTAAGTGAACCAATTTAAGAAACTCTTGGATTTCAGGTGAGAGGCGCAGAAAAACAGACATCTGGGCAGGTCAGATAACGGTTACCTGTTGCCAGGGCTGCAGGAAAACACTGTTAGTTCTAGGAGAGGAATGGCCTGATTAAATATAGGGAAGCTGCAACAAAACTGATGGGAGAGAGCTCTCCCATAGCCTTGCAGGTAACCCCAAGCAACCCAAGGCAAAGGTGAGTCACATAAGATGATATTGTGCTCTATGCTGTCCTTTTCCTTCCACCCCTTGCAAGCTTTCGTTCCATTCAGTGAAGCACTTGGAGGAATAGAGCTGGAATTTGCTACTGCCCTCAGCAGCGCTAGCCCTGTGTTGTGGTTCCTGCTGGGAAGGTCACCAAGGGCCCATTATTCTGAGGTATCTCATAATTAAGCCACATTTCTATTTCAAATGCCTGATGGAGTTTTCTTCCATATTAGGATTCCCCCCAGAATAGCTGAGGTTTTCCTGAGCAACCAATGGGGATTCCTCAACATGCAGTTTTGGGGCGTTTTGGAGGCTAAACTTAAAATCACAAACTCTGAAAATCTACAGCACTTTGATTCGGATCCACTGAAATACCTTACTTTGACCACCTACTTATTGCTTTAATGTAATGATCTTACATTTCAGAATGAGAATCTAGTTCACGTGGAAGAAAAGGAGATTTTGTGGTTAGGTGCCTTTTTAAAAATGACCAGATTAAGAAATCCCTCATCTTAACATTGCTTCAAAAGATTATTATTTTGCTAAATTTTTTGAAATAATCCCTAATCCAAGTAGTTTCAAACCTGCAGCTGACCACTAGTGGTAGACCAGAGAGACAACAAACAGATCACTATATCAGATATAATAACCCGTACTGTACCTGCAATGTTTGACACCCGGAAAGCTTCCTGGTTCTTTGGTGGTTTTGATCGATTCTGGCTCCTCTGCTTCCCTCCCGTGGAGCGAATACTGCGGAGATGGACCTCGGTGGCTTTGAAGAAGGCTACTGTGAATGGCTGCTTGTTCTGAGGGCCATGCCTTCCTATAAGACCCGCCAGTTTGGGATTGATGCTTTGTCCTTAATAACAGAATGCAGTGATAAGAGAGCCTGCAGTAACTTTTCATTTTGAGCAGACATAGTAAGGGTAGCAAGGAGAAGAGCTGCTGTCTGATTGGTAAAGGTGATTCCCAGGCATGCGTCAATCTATAAAGGGCCTGGACTTGATCGGCAAAGCTGCTTCTGACAAAAGCAGCTGAGCACAGCTAACTTCATTTTATATCTCTATGTAAAAGTTACATAAAATAGTCCTACATACAATTATTTTATCCTAAATTCACTTACCATTAACTTTTCCTGCATTCTTTAGAGGGGTTTCTTTAAGTTCACCAACCTATAATTTGAAGTGATCCTATAAAAGGAGCCATAAACTCAGCCCATAGGAACACTAAATTCCCACTGGAAGGTTATTAACTTAAAATAAAAATGCCTCATATAAAATGTTGACAGAGTTCCAGATACACTGTAGCTGAGAGAAACAAATACTTCAGATGTTTAGAGACATTTTGCTTATTGCTGTGTCTCAGCACCACTGTACCTGATAACTGTATTGCAAAGCTACTGATTACTATTCATGCTTCTATCACCCTGGACTTTTAAAGTAATTTGATTTTTGGTAAAAGATGATTAGGGGGTTTATCTGCAGAATGAAATCAATTCTTTACAAAAACTGCAAGGAGGGGGGATGGCAGTGGGAAACTCAATATTTCTCTCTGTTGCCTCCAAAGGATGCCTGAGTGCTGTTGTGAAATGCAAGGGTGATATCCAGAATTATCCTGTTCTAAGCTACTGAGTACTGCTGCTAAGTCAAAGTTATGTTAATGGCTTTTGTGATCCTTTTGCTGAGGACAGAGCTGGGCCTTGTCAGCCATAAAACAAATATGCCAATGGAAAACTGGTTCTTCCCTAGAGAAGCCTTGAAAGGCAGCCTGGCCAGGGAAAGCAGGCAAGGGGCTCTAAAGACTCCTTGTTTCACCAGTTTCTCACTACTTTGTGAAAAGAAGTTGATAACCTACAATATTTCTAGGTAATATTCTGTAAGTGCTGGTTTTAAGATGACTAAAGTAATTGCCAAGGCTTGTTTATAAATTAGGGTCTTTATGGGAGTGTTTCCATCTTTGCTCTTGTATGGGGTCAAAAGATTGGTAAGTGTGACTGACCCAGAAAAAGGGGAGCTGTGGTCAAAGCTCAAGGCCAAGAAATGAATTGGCCTTGGCTGAAGTCCTTTCTGCAAGTGTGCAGCCCAGTGATCAAGTCCCAAGCTGCAGCATATGGGATGTGTGGAGAGGACTGTCTCAAGAGGGGCTTTAATGGGAACTTGGCAGCAGGACAAGTGCCCGGTATGGCCAAGCCTTGCAAACTAGATAAAGCAAAACAGGACAGGACACCAGTTAAGCTCGGGTAAAAATAGCACATGTAAAAACCCATGTAGGTAAATTTATATGTGGACATGTATCAACAACTTCACCTGCTGTTTAAGCTGCTTTCCGGAAGCTTGTCCAAACAGTTTTCATTTTAAACATTGGAGGTGGAGCCCACAAAGTGCTTAAGCAAGTACCCGATGCTAAATACATAAGTAGTTCCACTTGTGCTCAGGCTTTGGCAGATCGAAGCCTTATTTCCTGAAAACAAGCTCAGCTGCGGGAGTTATTGCCCACCAAATGCTGCTCCTCAAGCTTTTCTTGCCCCTTTAAAGAAGCCTTTCTGCCCCCCCCAAGCTGTTTGAACTAGCAAGTACATCTATGGCTGTGGTTTTTCTAGTGTAACTGATTTTACCTTTACCATGCCTCTAAGGAGTAGGTCAGCAGTATGGAATGAGGGAACCTGACTTCACACTGATATGTTTAATGGATTTGCATTAGTGCAGCGGTAAGTAGCATCTGACCAAGTAATTCCTTGTGTAACTTCAACACATCATGTTCAGGACCAGTATGGTGGCAGTGTAATGCTCTGTATGCAAAGTAGCATATTTCTTTTTAAAAAAGATGGGAAAAATCCACTTTAACTTTCCTATACATCCAGAAAGCAAGGTTAAATAGAAGGACACATGTCTAGTCACCATGAGACAATGATAAACTTCTCCCAAAAGAACTAAAGATGTACTCTTGAACCAGAGTGCACACCTTTATCTGCTTTTATGAAGCTGCTTTTTTAATACTGTCAAACCTAAGATCTTAATAACAAACTAAGTGAACCTCAGCAGGCAAGGGCTGGTCCTGGGCGCTGGGCTCAGAGCTCACTGAAGGAGACTGTCCTTTTGCTTGCTGCTGGAGCTGATTACCCTTTTCTAAGAGTAAAAAAATACCCTTTGATTCCAGCCTAGTTCTACTTGTTGGTAGATGTAGTTGGCAAAATTATAAAGAAATACAACAATCAGTTAATTTATTTTGTATAATGTCATCTGGACAGTGCTGGCAATGTCAGGATTTTTCTTAAATAGACTGAATTGGCTCTGTGATTACAGATCTCTGTGCAATGACAGACACAAAGAATAGTTGGGGTGGTTTTTTTATCTAATTCGTTTAAAGCTCTGGGGATTGCCCAAGTATACAGTGTTGCATCAAAATCCTGCTGTGCCTGCAGCTTGTGATTTTCATATCAGGTGTAAAAGCAGCTCTCTTCTTAGACACACAGTTGGTCTAAATCCAAAGGGAAACTTGGGTAGCAAGGAAAGACATGTCCTTGCCATTCAAAAATAGAAAGAAAATTTCACGTGTATGGTGGCGAAACGTGAGCACAAAGCTGTGCTGTCAAGTGACTTGGTTACAGAGACAAGCACACAACTGGGTCTTGTATCTCTCTATTTACCTTTTAAACACTGCAATTGGCTTTTCTAACTTTAATGACAGGCTGACTAAAGTATTTTGTTAATTTGCTTTGAGAAAGCAGCAAGTTACTTTTCAAAGGGTTGAAATCACATACAAGCTCAGCTAGATTTCTCAGGAGTGCAGTAAAAATAATCAGACTCCTAATTTTCATTGAGTCAAATAACAGATGAGACTGGACATGGGAGTTTATGTCTTTGAAAGCTTTCTCTGTGATAGATCTGGCTGCATGCTTTTAAGGGTCCACTTCTAATTGCTCCTGGAGAGCAGCCAGAGTTACTGTAAGTGTATGCAAAGTTGCAGCATTTCCTTGGATGCAGGATCCTGAAAAGCCTCTATAGAAATCTGTAACAGATTCATAAATCAGCTGCCTTCCTCCTTAATGCTGAAAACCAGGACTGACTTTTGCTGTAAGATCACTAGGTAAGGATGGGGGAGGACAGAGTGATAAGGCTTTATCAGTAGAAAAGTGTGAGTGTGATACTGTAGTGTATCCATGGTGGTTAGAGATAATAAGCATACTTCCAGCCATCACTGTGGGCTCTGCACTTGGGTCTTTATGGCTTCTCTATATGTGAACCACAGCTGAGCAAATGTGCCATGATTGTGGACACAACTTCTGTGCTTCCGAGTATTTCATTTAGGAGGCAAGCTAGAAACTAAAAGCAAGGACAAGCGTTTGAAAACAGGTTAAGCTTGTCTTGGCTGTTAACTTGCTTCACTGTTTTAAGAGTTAATCTTAACTTGCAAATCAGGTTGAATTTGAATCTTTGAACAAAGATGGCAAAAGGCATCTGACATTGGGGTGGGAACTAGTAACTTCCATGGTGAAGCTCCTGCTTTGTGTCTGCGTTTGGGTTTCTGCATTCACTGATCACTCAGAAAGGGCAGGTTAAAACAAACCCTGTGCACTTCTCAGTGTGCAGGTCTCGCATAAGTAAAATCACCCTTTCGTGTAAATGAACACTGTAGAAAGCCTGTTTCAAAACTGCCTTGCACAGTCCTTTTGCAAAATACCACATACTGGAAAAGTTCAGAGTGTTGCATAGATGAATATCTGGAGAATAAAAATATCTCTTTAGATAACTGCATTTGGAGTATATATAAGAGTTTTGAACTGGGTTTTGCTTAATCTCTCCTGTAGGGCAGCAGGCAGCTTCAGGTGGTCTCAGGTCCTGCGAAACCCCAGATGATCCAGGCTAACTTGGTTTCCTTGTACAAGTCTCCAAGGTAGCATTTTAACTTTAAGACAAACACGACCTTTTAGTTAAGACCTGGTTAGCAGAATTCCCTGCCTAATTCTAAACACATCCTTTCTGGAGATGTTTCAGAGCCAGACCTTCCCACCCATTCCCACACCTCACAGGTTTTTACCATAAGCACTCTGCAGACCCTGGAGTCGAGACCAGACGTGACTTTACTAATCCTTTCTACTGCAAAGGAAATTAAAATGGTTCCTAACTGTTTTCTGAATTTAAGAGGACTTTTGTGCCAATTAACACCAGTCTTCTACACCTTGGTTGTCTTTCTGCACATATCAAAGCTTATTCCTCTCTCCTCCACTGGACTGCACTGCTTGCAAATTAGCAGAGTATATGTACCTTGACAGGGAGGTGTGCATGGCTAATATTGAAATGACTGCAGGCAGGTTACCAATCTGTTACTGCATTTGAGTACATCCTTCATCTGAAATTAGTTTATGCATTATTTTGTTATAATTACTATCTCCGTTTTAGGCAAGTTCAGGAAGCACATGTTCAATAAATACAATTCAAAGGAAAGAGTACTGAATGTTTAAGGCTTCCCCTGGCTGGGAATCATGTACCTGAAACAGAGACTCATTGATTGATGAGTCTGACACTCACCATCGATGCCCTCCACGGACAGTTGCAGGCCAAGGTTGTGTTGGGGATTCACCACCCAGTGATTACTGGTTGCAGTAATGTCAAACACAAGCCACCCTTCTTCTGCAGCCCAGATGGTCCGAGAATCGAGCAGGAACAAATCTGAATCCCTGAAAAACAACAGTGTAATTCCCAATTACCTTCGCTTTCCCCTGGAGATAGGCATTCCCATACATGCTTTAAGCCTTTTGGCGATAGGCAGATTCCACTGGAGCTGGGCTGGTAGGTTTTCCCATCTAATCACCTTCAGATGATGCCCTTTTCTTCCCTTTGAAAAAGGGAGGATGGGTTTAAGCAGAGCTGAGGTGGTTTTGGGTTACTTTGCTGTTACAGTTAACCTCAGAGCTGCTGACGCAACTTCAGAACAAGCGCTTGCCAGGCACAGCTTCGCAAAATTATTGTTTGCATATGCAAACTTGGTAATTGGGCAGACAATGCTGCTCATTATCCTTTCCACACATCATTTCCTGACTTTTATGCATAATTGTAGCATTGGTGCAAGCCAGCTGGAACACTAGAGTGCATATATTAACATATATAATGGTTTTTTCAACGTGTTCGTCTGAGGTTACAGATAATGGATTGAGGCAATAACCCTCTGCGCAGTCATAGGTCTGCGTTACTTTGGGCGGCAATTTTCTTTCAATTCATTGCTTAATTTTTTTGAAAGGCCACTGCCGACCAATTCTGGTTGAAGAACTAATACCAGAAAATGAGAACGATCCAAAAAAAGAGAGGGTTTCATGCGCTTGAAAAGGGTGAAATCAGTCTGGATTTACCAAACACTGCCTGGCAGGTTTTCTGTAACATGAAAATCTGAGAAAACACACGTTCTGCAAAGGAAGGAAACTTCCTTTATCAGAAATGAAGAAAGACCTAGACCTTGGATGAAAAACTTGGATACTGGCGCAGTTGCTGTATAAAAAAATGACTTTACAAGAAGAACAAAGAAACACGGTGGAAGTGCCTAGACAAGTCCCGTAAGAGCTGCTTTTGTACTGACAGCACACAAGCATGATAACTTGTTTAAGTGTAATTATATCCTTTTGAATGCAGAACTCTCCTCAGAAAACCCTTTAATCGTGTCCTCAAAGCTTAAAGGCCTTATTAATTTTGTCGCTATTGATTTGTCAGTGCAAATAGATATATTTAACTTAGTTTACACAATGCTTCTTGTTTGCACGAAATATCAAATAATCAAAAACGAATGTGAGAAGTGCTGTCAGCACAGAGGCTTTTGTCTTGTAGCTTGTAGTGATTCTCTGCCCTGTGAGATACCAAGAAATTAAAGGCTTCTGTCCCACACAGCTGACTCAAAACAGAAATGGAGTTTTATTGCAATGTTTTTTACTATCTCACTTCCCTTTCAACCTTAGTGGCCCGAAGCATGTAACAGGCAATGTCTTTCCTCCGTGAACTAATACACGCCACTGCCGGTGGCTTTGCAATGGCTTACATGAAATTGAACTTCTGAAATCAGAAGCACATTGTGAGCACATCACCCAGGGTGCATTAAGAGAAGGATTCTGCCGTCTCCTCACCAATGCACCATACCTTTGGATGCCACACAGCTGGATATGTCAATAGACAAAATGCTGCTGAGGGTGCAGTTAGTGTTGCCTGTGGCAGCCCAAGGGAAAGCACTGGCTTTCTGTCAGCTGTTTCACAAAGAGGAGGCAAGGTCTGACGCTTGCAAGAGATGCTTTGCAGGTACAGGATTATAATGATTGTTATTCCTCCCTTCACCCTGCATGTCCCTGCCATGGAGGAAGGCATGGGAGGAAAGGGAGTTTTGCTTTCTTTTAAGCAGAGGTTGGGTTTGTGGAAGAAGCCCTACATCAGGATTGCATGTGCCGCAACGCTTTCTTGTGCATGGGGAGTACTTCAGTAGAAGTTTGGGCAGCTGAAGTGGGCGGCTCAGGAAGGGGCTGTGGTGCAGCAATGGAGAGGCTCAACCCATCTGCTGCCTGGAGCTCAGTCAGCTTTGCTGGGTGCACCTAGGACAGCTGAGGAGGGATGACCCCCTCCCTTCCACACAGGACATCAGCAAAAAGAACATAAGATGCTTGAACTCTAAGCGGGGGACAAATTTCCTGGGGTTTCATCCCCACCCAGAAGCAATGGCCCTGTTCCCACAGTGCATGACACAGCCGCGTGGACACCTCCCATCCTTCCCTGTTTACAACACGCTGAACAAAACGCATCCCAGAGGAGCCAGGGACGAGGGAGTAGTACGGATTGGCCCGTTCCACTGGCTGAGTCCAAGTTTCCAGAAGTAAAGCGTTTTTATATTCGCATACTGCATCATTTAAGCATGGCCCCTGACTGGAACTCATGATTCACACAGTGTTTAGTTCATAGGGACTTGGCTCGCCTTGTTTTTCTCGCTTGTAGTTTGCAGGTTGAAGATAATAGCAATAATGATAACTTTTTTTTTGTGGTTTTAGCTACTGCTGAAATGCAGCATTATTACTCAGAAAAACCAGCCTTTAAGCTTCCCATGCTGACATGATGCAATCAGGGTAACCAGACAACATGAGGCATCAAGTACCAGGGTGAGTCAGTCTGGGAAATTGTATAATGCATTTGTTTTCCTGTAGTTACAGCAATGTGCAAACAATAGGCCTGGAGGGGAAGCTCGAAGTGAGAGAGATCAAAGGGACCCACTAAAGGGAAGTGCCCTTCCCACACACACTTGGAACATTTGGACCCAAAAAGGCACATGTCAGATGCTCTGTCGAGAAGTTCAAGCCCTCCTGGACTACCACTTTCCACTCTGGCCCACCAGCAGTGGCCAGGAATAGGAAGCAGAACCTGACTGGAGCTGCAAGAAGAGGCTCCTGAGATTGTGGCGCCTGTTCCAATGAAAAGAAACCTCTTGTTCTCTGTTTTTAAAAAGAACAAGTTCTCCTTAAGTGAAACACTCTCCTCTCCAAAGACTTATGAAAAACAATGTTAAATCACTAGCAAATAGACAGCAAGCCCTTTAGACATCATTGTTAGACAAGACAAAAATGGCAGAGAAATGTTACTCTGCTTAGACTTCAAATGTGCTCTGAGAGTTTCCATCTAATAACTTGTCATACGGGATAGTGCTAGTTTGTCTAACTAATGTGGCTGGTTTGGGTTTTAGCTTTGAGATAAAGATCTGAGCACAAAGGGAGAAGGTTTCTAGTGCACATCACATTCGCTGGTCCCTTACCTAACAACTGTGCGCATGTTTAGAACGCTCTTGGAGCGACTCATTAATGGCTCTGCAACCAGGAGGCAGAAAAGCCCTTTGGTTCCTTGGCCCTGTATTCAATCCCTTCATTTGAGAACTTCAGAGCACGTGAGAAACTATACTGAACTGCTTACCAGATCAAGAGATAGCAAAACGCACGTGATCCTCATTTTACAGAAAATTAACGTGGAACTGTGAATGTTGAGATTAGAGTTACAAAAATCATGAAGTCTGGATCCAGACAACAAGTATGTTTTGTTGAGACCACATCAAAATGGCTCAGAGCTCAAAGTACTGACATCAGCAGGAGCGTCAATGCTTTTAGCAATACCAAAAGCTTAGGGCTTTCAACTCAGTTTTCTCTGACATCAGGCTATCAGTAGAGCCTAAGATGAGGACAGGAGGTTAGCACTTGTCTACCAATAGCTCTGGTAAGGTCTGGCACTGGATACCAGAAAGGACAATCCCCTCCACTAGAAAGCACTCCCAAAAGCTTGTCTACAGGCCATGTAACTGCTGTGTGGTCTGTAAATCTTCCTTAGAGAACTTGTTTTCTAGACTCAAAGGTCAGTAAGAAGCACTGCAGTGAGGGTGGTTGTGGACTATGCATGTGTGTCTGGAGTTATGGAAGTGGAAGGGCTTAAGCTACTGAAAGAGTCATGGAGGGCTGATGGCATGAGTGGGTCAAGAAAAGGAATCACAGGTGACTAGTGGAAGAGAGAAAGGCTGGGATGACTGGAAAAATAAGGGGAAGCAAAATGCAGAAAAGGCAAGTAAAAGTACCCTGAAAGGAACAGTGAGGAAGAGAACTACCATATTGCAATGTGATAATTCCATAGTAAGAGAAAGGAAAAACAACCATGAAGCGTGAGTTCTTTGCTTTTTACTGGGGTATTTTTTTCAGCCTCTAGGATATACTTTATTTTGAAGCCATAAACACTAGAAATGCATCAAAAAATAAGTGCAGCATCTCCCCTATCAGCTGCCTTGACAAGCTGGGGCATGAGGAAGAACATGGAAGAGACTTGGAAATACCAGTTGGCAATCCTTCAGTGGCAAGAGAGAACAGGAGATGAAACCCTGCATTTATAAACCTATGAGGTCTATGCTGCCCTAGAGTAGTCTTCTTACCAAACAGACCCTACTTTTGAGTCTGTGTTCTTCACTCACTTCCCCATCCCCCTCATCAGCTCCATTATTTCAAGCTGCTGTTTGACAAGTGGTAGTAAACACTAATGAGCACTTCCAAGTGGGACAAAACTAAATGGGATGAAGGAGAGGAAGCAGCAGAGGTGACTGCAGCTTTCATTACACTGCAAGACAAGCTGACTTCTGTGATGTGCTGGCACTCTGGGTTGAGAGCAGGCTTGGAGCCCTGGCTGTGTCCTGGAGCAGCCAGCCCAGGGCCACTGCCAGCAAGTCCTGCAAGTCCCCTGTAATCCCCAAATTCAGGAACTGTGCCAGCCCAAAGAGCACACCAGGACTGCCCAGCACTGCTCTGATCCCTACCAGCTAGATTGAGGAATTACAGCTTTAACAACATTTCAAACAATAACCATACTGTGATACCTTGCAACAGACTTCAAATGGCTTTACAGGTATGGGTCAGCCCTCCCGCTTCTGTTTTAAAGTGGGAAAGCTGAGTCATGGGTATGTTAAATGTTTTACTGACTAGGCATATAAACCACAGCCAGTAAACCAGGAGCACAATCCTATTCTCTTAACTGGTGTTCTAACCCTAGAGGCGCCGTCTGGGCGCAAGATAGCAAGTTTACTGACAGGCATCGCAAGGGCAGAGATGGCATGGGAGAATAGGGGCAATTCACATCCAGGTTTGAGCAGGTGGAGGGAGGAGAAGGCAGAAAGGGCATCCTGGGAGGGTGAGAGGAGATGCGGGGTTAGAAGACATCCGTTTGGATTAGAAAGCCGCAGCGTCCCGATTCCAGCTCGCTTGGTGTCATCGCTCAAAGCCGGCTGCAGCTGTCCAAAGACAAGCTTAGGAAAATATTTTTCAGACTTTCCTACTTTGAGAGGGCCCCAGCATCTCCCTGGGCCTCTCCCTGGCACGTTTGCAACACCCTCAGTACACAGACCTGGTAAAGCCCTCCTCCCACACCTTCCCTTCCCCGCACGCCCGGGATCCTGCTTATCCTTCCCTCTCCCTCCCCGCTGATAAAAGCCTTTCCCATGCCCACAGGAGGAGCCACCAGCCAGGCACAGCCTGGAGTCTCCTTCAGGTGAAGGGATAGGCACAGCCCAGAGTCTCCTCTGGGCGAAGGGATGGCCACAGCAGGAATAGAGTTTGCTGGAGGTGGTTTCCAGGGACTGGTCTGAAAATTGGCTGCACTGGTGCTGAAACAGATCTCTGAGTTTTGGTGAATCTTGGGAGAAATTACATTTATCTTAAAATTTCACCAAACTCTTAATTCTGGTGTTCCCTTTCTTAGGTAGTGTTTGAGAAGGGCAAGATCGAGGCTTCAAAGACTGATTATGAGTGGCAATGGGAGTTTGTTCCAGAGAACACAACATGTTTCCTAAATATGAAGCCTCTTGTAAAAGCAGTGCTGAGAGAAATGAGGCTATATACATTTCTCTGACACTTTATATCCAGCTGTTTCTATTCAGCATTGAATCGCTGTTCATTAGGGCATCACTTAGCTGAGCAAGAGCCCACTGTGGTATGCAAAATGCCTCCTGCAGCTACTCAACTGCCTGTGAAGAGTTGTGCCTCACTAAGTGAGTTCAAGATTTGTCAGAGGTTTTGCACGCTGTGGTGGCTTTTAGGAATGGTCTGAAAGAGATAACTAGATGCAGCTCTGTTCTTAGAGAACTGAAGCTCCCTGCTTGCTAAGAGCGGAGTACAGTCATCAACTGACTTGCAGAGAAGTGACCATAAAAATAAAAATCAAAGCTGTTGTCAGCACCTTTCTAGATAGTGTCAGTACTTGCACATACTGTCATGGTGCTGGGCCACGACATTAAAAATAACTATACCTTTCTTTGCAGCACCATCCCTGGAAAGATCACCCTGGTACTTAAAAAAGCCCCCCAAAGAAAGAGTGGCACATCTGCTTCAAGGGCTGGGTGGGCCTAAGCCTTCGTTACTAGAATTACATGTTTCAACCCACAACATGGAAACAGACTCCAATCAACGGGAAAAGGGGGTCTGGAAAGGGCTCAGGTTTGATCTGGGTGCAGAAGTGGTGCAGTCTGAAGCAGCAAACTAAAGCGTTCCAGCTGCAAGTCAAACCCAGGAATGCATCATGCAAGATCTTATTTTTCCGTAGGGCTGGTAACATGAGCATTCAAACCATCCACTGCCTTTGAAGCCTGTGAAATCCATAATGGCCATAAAGTGAACATGTAGCAACTACATTTCAATTACCAAAGCCTGGTCAAGTACCTGGTTTTATTCTCCCAGTAACAGAACTCCCATCAACTTCAAAGGGGTTGGGATTTACTCCACAGTGCAAGTGCTGGGTCCAATGAAACCGGAGATGTAACTCTGGGCCAAGGTATTTTAGCTTCTAAAGGTGCAGACAGACGGGCAGGATCAAGCTCTGTGTTGAGGGGAGCTACACAATCTACATCTTTTCTGAAGCGTCAGGTTAATACATTGAGGATGATGCCCTGACTGATAATCTATCCCAGAACCGCATGGGAACTTCTTGAAAACAAACAGGTTCAATCCTTTGCAACAGGCGTTAGGTACCCAACCCGCTTGTCTGCTGTCAGAAATCCCACTGCATACCTGTACGCCTCTTCAGCACTTAAGTCTCCTTGAAATTCTTTCTTTGGCCATTGCTCACAACAATAGGGAGAGTCTGAGAGCAACAGGTATTTCTTTTGCAAAGCAGTTCACAAACTATTCCATGATAGCACTGTAAAAGTAACATTTTTCTCAGGCTCATATCTACAAGCTTTGTTTTCACATTCCCTACAGAGCTGCCTGGGATAAATGACCTTCACCACCTTGTAGCAAGCCTTGTGCCCTGTGATGTGCACTCCCTAGCACTACAATCTGCTTTCCTTTCCTGCAGCACCCAGGAGGGAGGAGATGGAGGCTTGAGCAGCATCCAGATCCCTGACGGCAACCTTTAGTTCCCACTAGCAGGATTAGTGACTACAAACAGGGACTTGATGTCCCGCTGCTCTGCACCCTTCTCAAGCCACCCACTGGCTTTACAGAACTCTCTCCCAGCCTTTTGGGTGAGACCATGAAGACCAAACAGAAGTTGAACATGAGTCACTGGACTTCGTTACGCACACAAAAGCTTTGAGACGTGTTATATTAGTCAAAACAGCTAATGTTTTCACAGAGTTTATGATATAAGGAACATTTTTGTTCATGAATGTACTTGTTTGCTTAAAGTTTAGATCTGATGCTTTGTGCCTAAGGAATGCCATACATACCTTTTTATAAAGGAGATGTTGCCAGTTTGACAAGCTTGCCTTGCAATGAATTCATAGATTTGGATAAGGCCAGAAAGAGTATTTGATTATTTATTCTGATTCCCGATAAACACCTGTAATAACATCGTCAGTCTGACAGAGATGCACCGTCTATCAGTCAAAGTCCAGAATGGCATCCCTTCTGCTGCAAAGGTCAGGGCAAGGTTGTTAGGTATCTGTTTGCCCACAACTGAGCAGGCAGATGGAGGAGAACTTCCACTCCGTGTTTAAATGTCAGTACTACTGAGGGGCAGGATTTCAGGAACAATGTGCTGTGGGTGCAGCTGTTTGCCTGGAAAAACCGATGCCTGTGTTTTTCACTGACAATAAATTGCAGACAAGAGCTGTTGCTGGTTAGATACCTGCCAACCTGTCTGAACTCGTAAAGCAAGTCGTTAACTGTTGAACTGCTCGTACTTATGGTTTATTTGAACTCAGGGCACACCATCCCACCCTCCAAACTGGAGGCTCATCTGGGGTTTAACTGAAAATCAAGCCTTCAGCGTATCAGATGGTCTCTTCACACTCTTCTCTAGAAACAGATCCAGTCAGCCTCAGCTTTCCAGCTGCATCCCGTGCTGGTTTCGTGTCCCTAGAAGCTGACCTGGTCTCTCCTGTGTGTTGGTGTGTTACAAAGGAGAGACGATGCTGCAGCTGCCTCAGGGGAGCCTGGCACCAAGCTTCTGTCCCTTGGTGCACTTAAACAGGAGGTGCTCAGGACTGGAGAGTACCTGGTGTTCCAGATCCCGAAAGGCAATTCCAGCCATCTCTTGGGAGATCCCACTGCTCTTGCACCATCACAAAAGCACAGGGAAAGGGGAAGCCATTTGGGTTTTTATTGTCCATTGTACCTGCCATGCTTTAGGGAAAAGAATCTACCAAGCCAAACACAAGCAAAGGTTTTCATGCCTGAGTGGGGAGGAGGGTTCAGCTTTGTTTTGCTCTTGTTGCTAACAACGTCAGATGGGTCTGACTTTCCAGCCTGCTCAGGATGAGACAAACAGCCAAGGAAGCATCAAAGTGAACGGGTGTTTTTTGATCAACGTTGGAGAGAGTTTGTTTTCTTTCTCCACTTGCCCAATGACACACTGCCTTGGATGACTGGTCTGTGACAGAGCCGGTTGGAAAATGTCAGTGGAAAAATGCAGAAAAAGAGCAAATATTTTTACAAATGTTAGGGACAATATTTTTACCTTTGGTCAGTCCAAACCAACAGGAGTATTTTTTTCGGGACAAACTCTTCAATACTCACTGTTGCCTCTGCCAAAAATGTATGCAAAGGGTGAATATGCATGAACACTCATTAAAAACAAGTGTTCCTAGGGTGAATATGATGCAGTGAAATTGCATCTAATCTTGTAGCTGGAACATCTGTATAATTAGCAAGATTCCTCACCTCTTCCAGCCAGTGTTTCATGTTTATGCCAGCCCTTTGCATACATTTTTTCCTATAGGAATAAGAATTTGTGAGACAGTTTGCGGAAACATTTGCTGCTCCTCACGTAACTATCCCCAATGAGTAAGTCACAGCCTCTCAAAACGTAGTGGTAACAAACCTGTGGCTGTATCGTTGTAAAATTAAGACACTAAATATCATCCTAATTCTGACAATAAGATTGCTAGTGGGCACCTACCTCGCTCGTCAGGATCTGGAGGAGAACTTCCCTGGCATCTGATGAAGGACATTTACTCCAAGAACAGGTTTCTGGCAATTCCCTAATGCCTCAACACTGTAGTTAGGGCCTCTTCATCTGCCAACACATCTCTTGTTTCTGCTTTTCTCAAGAGTGAAAAGTCATCCCTGCATGCTTGTAACTAAATAACTTCCAAAATGCAGCAAAGGGATGCTTCTATCTCTGGAAGAGTCTAAGATGGAATAAACTTAAATGCTTATGGTAAGCAGTGTAGCAAATGGGTCCTGTGCACATCTGTGGCTTGTTGTCTTCTCCTTTAAGAAAGTCTGGTTAAAATGGATAGTTTAAATTGTCATTGTTTGATTAAAAATAGATTAATGTTAACGTAGTCCCCAAACACCGCAAATAATCATTTAATTAGAAAGGCCAAGGAAACCTTGAGTTTTAAGCCAGAAAATTAGAATTTCAGATGTGGGAGAAAACACGCCAGTCGTTGAACGCTTTTACCATACAGCAAAGCTGGTAGAAATGCTCACCATTTAAAGAAGTTGATAACGTTTCCCATCATATCTCAAATTGTTTCTGCATTTTTATTAGGTCTTATAAAAATATAAAGCCAGAGTCCTCATTACACTGTTTTTTTTCTTACCCTTTTGGACTTTCCCACTTTAAATCCCAAGTGGTTCTCTTTTCATAAACCTAAATTAGGGCTGTAGTATTATTACCCCATGTTTAGCAGTGCTAAAGGATAACTTCTGACTAGCATGTGACTGTAAATACTTTTCATGTAAATAAATACAATCTCACTTTTGGTAGGATTTGTACATAAAAGAAATATGTGCAAATGAAAGTAACTGCTTTTGATAAATGGCTGGGGATTGCTGATTAATTGGAAGTAAAAACAGATGAGAAAATTGAACATATGTTCTTATTCAAGTTCCCTGGAGGATATGTCAGGGAGCTTGGCATACATTAATAATTGCTTGGAATGGATTTAATAGCTCATCTTGTAGTTTTGCACAGGCAAAACAATCAGTCAATATAAAAAGCATGGTGTCATCTGTCTTTGTTAATTAAGGACCTCGAATGCCGTTGGTAATAAAGGCTAGTAATTAAGCTACAATTAGAAAGGAAGCATTCGGATGTGGTTTCACCACCTCGGAATCCATAAGCGGCAGGAGGAAGAGGGTAGGTCTTCCAGAAACCTTGAAACACTCTGAGTTTATGACCTTTTCCTGCACTAGCTCATGGCCAGGCTTGTTGGCTCCTCAGCTACTGAGTGCTCCCAGGGAAGTGCTGGGGATGCTCTCTGGGTACCCCCATGCCCTCAGTGGGTGACCATGCTTGGCAGCTATGCATTAGCATTGACTGAGATTTCACTGTATAACACTGATGCCTAAAACAAGCTCCTGAGACACTTTTGCTGATGATGGCACCAGTATTTCTAGAAGTATTGGACACAACTCTCTGAAGGAACATACTGTGCTTGAGCTTTCATTGGGATTTCCCTGCCGGTCACTCACCTTCCCTGGTGCTCCTGGAGTACTTGGTAGACACTTATCTGGAACGTTTCATTATCGAAGCGTTCGCGGATGTAATCCTTGTATATCCTGAACTCGGCAGCCGTCACCGCTTCCCCCTCTGGAATTCTGGAGAGATCAAACCTGAACTCTCGGTAGTGGCAGCGCTGATGGTGAAACTCTCTGTCATGCTCCACTGAAACAGAAAAACAGCCCATTAGCCACCTGCTTTGTTTCCTTTCCCCTCGCCATCAAACAAGCTTGTGAGTTGCCACAACAGGAAAGGGCAAGAATATCTGACTTGCAGCATCTCATGCTGTTGCTCGGTTCATTAAAGCATGTAGGAAATACACGACTCTCTCTGGGCTATTATAAGCATATATGTGTTTATCAGACTCTCTTTGAAACAGTTTTCCAGCTGGCTGGTATGGGGTGTGGGTGACCATTGCGCTTTAATGCTTTTTGGCAGCTTTGTGCTTGACAAGTGACTCTGGACATTTGCCACCGATAACGAACAAGCTGCTGCGGGAAGGAGCTGAAAGAAACAGATGGGGCTTTTCAGGAGTGCTGGTTCCTGGCCTGACTCTGCTTCTGAAAATTGCACATGCATACCCACACACATGTATACAGAAATTCCAGCCCTTGATGGTTTTCACACCAGTGACCCACATTTGGTGCCAGCTGAATCCATCGCAAGCTCACAGCCCCACTCTGAAGGGTCAAAACTTTCATTCTAAAGCATCTCTAGTGATCACAGCTGTGAAGCAAATGTTCAGATAAGGACCTTCTTCCACCTCCCAACCCTGACTGTGAAATAACGGAAAGTGCCAGAGTCCTCCAAGACAGCGTTAGGATGGCTGCATTATCCCACCAAGTGACAGGTCTGCCTGTCTTCTGATGGGCAGCTGATGGTCATGTGTAACACAGCTTGTGGATGTTGAGGGTCAGTGTTGTGAGGAAACAAAGACTTGACTGTCCTTCAGCAAAGGGGAGGTGAGATGTCAGTGCCCTGTCCCAGCGCATGAAGCGAAGCACCCTTCTTGGAACAAATTCCAAATTAAGCAGGCAAGTCAGACAAAGGAAGATGGGGAAACAGAGGTATAAGGAGACGAACTGACGTGCCAGAGGTCACACCACCTCCCATTTTAAGAGCTGAGGTCTGAAACAAGGACTTCCCGTATGTCCCAGTCCCGTCATCTGTCCACTTGACCTCCCTGCAGCTCAACTGCACAATTCAAGTAGTTAGCTCTGAGATTTTCCTGGCAAAGAATGTGTCTTTCTACAGGCCTGATTCTCTTCTGGCAGCGGTAAATCCATTGTGTAAATCCATTGACTTAAATGGAATTACTCCTGAAAAAGAGGAGTTTCAAGCCTAAGTCTGGAAAGTGCTATTTAGATTTATAGAGCTGCACAGCACAAATGTACATCAGCACTCGTGAGGGCCTCCCCTGTGGCAGGGACAGAGCGTGGGGAGCTCCGGGATCCAGGCGGTGTCCAAGTGCTCACACAGAGCAGGTTCAGCGCTGCTCTGCTGGCCAGGGCTCAGCAGCTGGCCACAGGCTCTTCCTCCTCTCGCGCATTACTTCTGCAAGGAGTCCAGGACTCGCAGTTTGCCACTGTGTGATTGCTGTTCAGGGAAATACTTCAGAGCTCTTTCTAATAGATGGGATTCATCATAGTGGAGTTTTTCAGGTATGAACCCCCTGAGCTTTCCAAGGCAAAGGCAATTAAGTTCAGCAAATGGTTTTAGAGGTTGAGCAGTCTTAGCGTGCACTGAATGAACAAAGGTGGTGCTGCACTTCTACCTAGAACATCTCGTACAGCCTGGAGAAGATCACTCAGTCTCTCATACCCTGAAGCAGAGGAATATTGTGAGTATTCACCACGATTTGTAAAACACTTGGCAAGCTAAAACTGCCCTGTAAGTGCTAGAAACACTACTGAATGTGCCTCAATCCCTTTCCTTCAAAGTAATCTCAATAGAGTAAGATATAAAGAGTATGAGTTCAGCCTCAAGGGAATTTGTCTGCACCTAAATTATAGAGGGGAGGAAAAAGTATTTTAATATGGTATAGCTCCTTTAACCACAACTATAGAAGAATGAATATAATGTAGTGTGGTTTTAGTTATATTGTAGATAAGATCACCAGCAGGGTGTATTACAGAGACATCTAGCAGTAGGATGTACCAGTGTGATTTGCTTCCAAAGACACTGGGAAGGCTGACTTTTCAAAGGAAGATGGGTGCACCTTTTCAGTGTATGTATGTGATGACAACTACATCGGCCAACACCAGCCTTTAGCTGCACTTGATACACAAAGTCTGACAACAAACACATGAAGATGAAATTTTTTCAGGTGCTGCTGGAGTTCACAGGGATTCCCAATGCAGAGCCCTAGGAAAAATGTGTCATATTAGTATGAAAAATTAACGGCCAAGGTCATAGAATAGAAAGCCCTGAAGTCTGAACTTTCCCATGCTTCGCAGATGTTTGGATATAGGGTTTTGGCCTGAGCCATCTTTAGTGTTAAAGCAAACATTCCTGTGGCTATAGTCATCAAGATCATGAAAATATGTGGATATGTAACTGAAGAAAGAATCCCAAGAAACCCTTCAACTCTGTTTATTGTTTTTCCCCTTTTTCTTTGCACTCTGGACCTATCTGCTGACCCAGAAGTAACAAATCCTTTCAGAACTAATTTATGAGAAACACTGACCCTGAATCAACATCTGTTAGATGACTGCAGTAAATCTTATTACATAATTAAACACCAAAATCTATGTTAAAATAACGTTAAGGGTCTGACTCTAACTCATAAAAGCAAGATTCTTCATTATGAAGGCTGAAATCCTATCCTTAATTCATGCTGCTGTGTGCTGGTATTTGTGAACATATGGTACAGTACATACGATCATGTGTTTTTTGTAGACCCCAGTAATACCTTCAGCACAACAGCACGAGGGAAGCAGGGGAGCACTCAAGAAGCCTGAGTTTCCTGGGTTTGATGGGTGTTAGTCAGACCTTTGACAACACTGCAACCGGGTCATTTCCAATTAATTACCTGAGGAGTTTGAATGGGGGGAGAGGGAGGGTGGTGCTTTAGAAGAAAAAAGAGGGAGAGTGGCTTTTTAAATGTTCACCCAAACAGTCAAGAGAACTTGCTCCAGCTCTTTGAATACAACTGCAGTTTCTCTGCTAAAGATCTATAAAATCCATGATCCCCATCGACACAAAATACCATAATGAGAACCTTTTGGTCATTCTTGAAGGACTTAATTTCAGCTGTTTGTCAGCCATTATGTGTTAAATGCTCCCCTAAAAGTCATCAAGCAGTATGAATATTTGCTGGGTATACTTAATAGCCCTTATAAGTAAAGAATTTGAACTTACGTTTATCCCAGGTTCATAGTTCTTACAAATCACTACTACCCAAAGGCTTTTAATGAATGCGACTGGTACGAGCTCAGTTCCTAATTTCAAACATTGGAAACTCCAGCTCAGAAACTGTCACAATTCAAATGCCTTGGCAAGGCAGCTGCTTGGAGAGGAAACCAAAGCCCTGGATGTGCAATCAAAGGTTGTAAAATATGAAAATGAAGAACAACCCTGAAAAATAACTGCTATGAAACAGAATGTGTGCCTTAGCTTGGGAAAACAGTGGACTTCCTCTCCTAAAGAAACAATCCAAAGTCACTCACAGGTGATAGATGTGGGAATTCGTGCCTCTCCTAGAAGTGGCATCACATTTTGGAGGCGCAACCACTGCAGACAAATTTTGACCTAATTTAACATACGGCTCAAAATCTGCTGGTGCAAAATAACTCTTGGGCATGGTAACTGTGGCAGTTAACTGTAGCTACAGTAGATGAGGATCATCAGACACTCCTTTGGCATAGTCCTTTGGGAAAGGAAAGGTTGAGATGATGGGGCTTGGGAGCTGTGGGGTGGAGGCAGAGAATGGATTCATGTGAAAATAAGCAAGACACTAAAAAGTGCGCAGGATAATTAAGGTGATCCAACCAAGACAAGCACATATCTTAGGTTAGTGGTTATCAGTAAATTTGCCACACCTCTGTTGCAAATATGCAAGTAAACTCAGCATCTTTGAAAGTCTGGCCTTGACTATCTATCCACAATCTGACTGCTGCACAGACTGCTCTCATCTATCTGACACAGATATGGCTCTCATCTCTCTGAAGTCTTTTGTCTCCCCAGACCGACTCTGTTGTGGCATTATGGTGATGCAAGAGGAGGCAGGATGGCATAGTTGTGCAACAACAGGGATGGTTAAAAGAAAACAGGATGGATACATGCGCTCAGGCGTGAAATAGCCAGGTATCAGATCCAAAAATACGGGAAAGCTGGAGATAAAATGTCAACAAATACTTGGTACTTGTTTTGACATGTCCTAAAGTGTACTCCTCAGATACAAAACTTGAAAACATTCAGATGCAGGGATGAAAAAGTGTAATTGTTGACATCTAGAACTCAGAGCAATACAGTTGAAACCAGTACTAGAAAAGTACTGTTGGACAGAAAAGCTTGTGAGCCTAGTTTCACACCCTAGGGTACCCAAACTTCTAAACCAAATGACACATTAGCATAAACCTGGGAAACTTTAACAGGTCCCACATTTGGCCATTTTCACAGCAAAATATGTTGAGACTAGAAACAAGAGCCCCAACTATTTTCAGCTTCTTTGTAAATCACTCCTGGTAAGTGAAAAGCCAACCTGAGCTAATTCTGGGAACACTGTTTTTATAATACAGATTGATGGCAGGCAAAGCATGACACATGACAGCAAATATTACGTTACACTCTACACACACCAAAGAAACCAGACTGCTTTAGCCTTAGAACTGAGTGCAGTAGCACAATGTCAGTCACCCACTCCATGTGTCAAGCAAAAAAACCCAGTGAATCACAGCAATAATTTGCCAAGAATGACTGTGTTAAAAAATAATTATTACAGATGTGTTAAAGAGCTAATCCAAACCCCAGGGAAGTCAATGGAAATATTGCCACTCATTTAAGTGGATTTCATGGGAGGCCTTCCTTTTGCCAATCTAGCTACCTAAGTATTTTTATGACCTTTTCTTTTTCTGAAGATGTAAAAGATCTCTTTTTCACAAGCAAAGTAAACAGCAGATGAGTAGATTTGTGCTCAGGCTGCCAAACTGGGAAAGCTTTGGTAATTCTGCCTCCTCCTCCCTGGCACATTTGGGTGATAACACCTGGAATGTGTTTTTAATATTTAAACAAGCAAAAACTTAAATTTTCCTGTTAACATTTCTACCTGACAATATGTTAATTGTTTTTATAAAGCGCTTTAAGAGTGGTTGTCTGGTTTACTGTAGTGCTCACAACAATTAGGGTGCTACTTGTTTCTCATTTACCATGAAAACAAGCACCGCAAGGAATGTGCAGTAGGGTGTCTGTAACTTCTTTACTCCCAAAAAAGGCCAGAAGGGATCTGTAAAGGACTTTAATCTCAACTAGATTAAAGGTCCTGAATTCCTGAGACTGAAAGATAAGTGAAAGGAAAATAGATTCCAAAAGACCACACTCCCTCGCCTCAGCCTCTCAGCCAGGCAGGAGGCTGCAGAGCCATCAGCAGTTACCTAAGTAACCCCTCAGGATTTGGATGCCAAAAACAACCCAGCCACACTGCAGTATCAAGGTCGAACAGGTTTTCAGAGCCTACCTGTGCCTGCCTGGCCCCAGGGCCTGGAGAAGTCATGTAGGTGAGTTTAGTGGGTAGGAAAAGCTTTATCTGCTTTCTCTCCGATAGCTGCAGAGCTACAGAAAATGAGCATGATTTCTTCAGTGTGCCAGGGGATAGATGTCAGTGTTAGTGTTCCCATGGAAGGTTACACCATCTCCTCCAGCCAGCAGCGCTAAAGCTGGTTCGAATTTTCCAAGAAAATTCACCTCTAATTCCCACCATCACCACCCCTTGAGATCGAAGCCAAAACTTCAGAAACTCTCGTGCATCATTTCAATGTAGAGCATGAGACTCCTGGAAACCAGCTGCCCCGGGACCACCAGCTCCGCCTAGGACCACCAGGTCCACAAGCATTTTCAGGCTACATATGTTACTGCTTTCAAAGGGAAGGTCCACCCCAATGGGGTGTCAGGAAATGCATTCAACTGGAAAATAGTTTTCCCTTTCCCAGATGAGTTTTCAGGTGATTCCCATCCTTATCCAGCTCACTCAAGAGCAGCAGTGTCAGGAGAAGGACCACGGATCTCCCAGCATAGGAGAGGGGAGGGCAGGGCCACCCCTGGACTCAGGGCTTGAGGAGGTTGTGAAACAATGCTGTAAACTTTTAGGACGCTAAACTGGAGACCTCTTGATGGGATTCTAATTAATGAGCACTAAGTATTCGCTCTATAAATTGCACTTCTTTGTCTCTAAACTGGTGGATAACACCATTTCACTTATGAAATACAGGCCTTTTCTCCTTATGTTAGTGAGGTTCAAGATGGAGGAAACCAATTATGGGAAAGATACAGCAGTCTCCGCAGCGGAGTCTACTGGGCTTGGTGGGATTCCCTATTGAGCAAGAAGTGCAAGGTCATTCCTTCTATTTTTCTGAGGAAAAGGGGGAGTATAATAAAGATTGCCATAATGTCATGCCAGGCCACACGTTTCCCTCCTCACTGGGCTTGACAGCAATAGCTACAGGGGCAGTGGCAGGAAATTTATAATGGCAAGAATTTGAGAACAAGAAGTTCTGTGATTGGTTTTCACTTGCTCCATCCTCTCAGCTACAAGATTTACTTGCTGATGTTAGGCAGCTAAAGCAGCAGTTAAAAAAATATTTGAAGAAACAGTTAAAAGAGTATAAACTGGGAGACCAATAAATGGAGAAGAACAAATGCCCTAGGCTGTGTGATGGGACTGTTTCCTTTAAGACTGATAAAAACAGTATTTGGAGGGATTCTTTACGTGGGACAGTTGGAGCTTTCCAATTCATCTAAAACTTACTGCAGGTTTTTGGAGAAACCTAAGGGAAAACAAATGTACCCCTGATTTTGGTCTGTGAGATAAGCTTACTCGAAAAAAAGTCTGTGGTTTTTCTATATGCCATTAACGCATCCCATAACCAGTATTGTCCCCATCTGCCCTTTGCAGAAGGGGCTGCTCCAAGCCAAAGCAGCGCTCAGCAGAAGGGAACCTGCACCAAGATGCTCAGTGCTCATGTACCCA
The DNA here is from genome assembly GCA_017639245.1 of Myiopsitta monachus. Lineage (NCBI taxonomy): Eukaryota > Metazoa > Chordata > Aves > Psittaciformes > Psittacidae > Myiopsitta > Myiopsitta monachus. The sequence goes on along the minus strand of CM029928.1, from coordinate 31,658,515 downwards.
TTTTAGAGCCAGGTAAAGGGAAGTGAAGGTGAGAAGCTATTTCTTGCATGGTAAACTCAGTGTGCATCAGGGCAAAGTCCTGCCCCATCCATGGGCAGAAACCAGGACTAATGCATTCATTTCAAATTAGATGAAAACCAGACTCCATAAATCCTGACTGCAACCCCAGAAGTTAGAAACAGGGGTGTTCAAAATTCTTTAGTTCTGCAAAGCAATCTGGGCTAAGCATTTCTGCTGCAAAAGGGGAAAGGAAAAAAGCCCTCTGGAGTTAATATTCCTCCTTTAGCATCACTTCATTTTTTCAGCTTTCAGCACGAAGGTGGTGCTGCCAGCAAGACCACCTAGCCACAAACCCATCAGGGAGCTTCCAAAATTCTTCTAAACACTGACTCCTTGTTATAAATTGAAAAGTGGTAATAGCAACAGTGCATATCACAACTGTGCCAGGCTTCAGGCCTGGGAAGGAGCACTCTCCCTGCTGCTGAACACAACTTGGAAAGATCGTTTCAGTCCACACATGTATCAGCATTAGCCATTTCTTTGTCAACAAATCCCTTAATACGTACCCTTTCTATCATGTACAGATGTCCAAAAAATAATGGAATACTGTACTACAAGATTAAACACTTTAATGTCAGCATATGTGTTGCATGACTCTGAACAATGGTATCATTGTGCGTGTACAAACAGCGGGCTGAGGGAAGATGGGTTTAATTATCTCCGAAGCAGCAGCAAGTTCTTCCTGACCAAGTTAAATTTCAGCTAGCAAGGACAGAAATGGATATTTCTCTAACCAAATGCCTGGGCACTTTCTGATGTTCTTCCAGTGTTAGGGTCAATGTCATACCCACTTCAGGCAGGGCTTTGGAGAGCGATGAAGAGCCACCTGCTTCCCTGCACTCCATGCTGCCAAAAAATGCGGTGTGAGGATGAGAGGATGCTGCGAGATGCTGCGAGTCACCACATCCTCTTGCCCCATGTGTCACCCAGGAGACTTTTAAGTTAAAATTCCTTAGGATGAGAGATAGCAAAAGGGAAACATAGTAATTGGGAGGGAAAGGACAGGGAGAAGCAGGAATGCTGCCTTCTGCATCTGGAGACACTCCCCTGCCAGGATTTCTTTGCAGGCACTTTAAGGCAATACTGGATGGTAAAAAAAACAAACTATTTCTCCTTAAAGAACATCCATGAAATATCTAAGCAGGTTATGCACAGGTAATCCATTTTCTTTCCCGAGTGCACCCTGATTGGTACTCATTTACGCTGTGGTTTCTCTGCTGAAATCAGAGCCAGACTAGCTGAAAGGTATTGTGAAAAATTTACACGTGGGACTGCTCTGTGAACATGAAACTCTCCTAATAGTAAACAGACTGGTCGTGGCGTGAATCCTGATGCTGAGTTTGCAGTGTCTGTATGTGCATCTGGGGATAGCAAAGTTAAATAGGCAGGGAAGAGTTGTGTTTCTTCAGAATACCTTATTCGCAGCCTTAGCACGTGAAACACAGCAGCACATGGTGCTGCAATTCATCTGTAGCTGCTGTAATGCACTTAGGATTGCTGTTAATAAATGGGAGTTCCATGAAGCGGTTCCTTTAGACAGGCTGTCTCTATTTCTGCCTGCATCCTCCAGGAATCCAATATAAGGAAATAACCCCCATCAGCCCCTCAGATCTCGTTTCTCTGCCCCCTTTCACTAGGAAGGGGGGTCCCAGGGCAGTGCTTACCTGGGAATTTGCCCCCAGCAGCTCTCCCTTTCCCAGCTCCTTGGGGTGGCATCTTTCCAGCAAGACAGGGAGGCAAGCTGAGGACTGTGGTGATGCTGCAAACCTTGGCTTCTCCTGTCCTCCCAGCTGGCCAACGTTGTGGCCATCACAAAATGTCTAATGCTTTCACCAGGAGCTGGGTTAACTGAGGCTGGTATTTAACCACGACAGATTGGGGCTGTTGCGTGTCCCCATGTGTCTGAAAGATGGGGGAGCCCCTGGACAGCAGATCCGAGCTGGGAACTCATACAGCTCCCTGAAGGCACCACAGGCTGCAAAGAGCAGGCTAAGGCAGCTGCAAAGATTCCTGCCCACCAAAGGTAATCTCAGCTCTTCTCTACACCTTCCCCTAGGAATGTCCCTGTAGTCAAACTGAGGAGTGAGCAAAATGACAGGGAGAAGCTGATCGTTACTCCTGCTTTATTTTCCCTGCACTGTAATGGATAGCATGGAATAACACAGCCTAAGAGCAGAGGCATGTTGCTAACACATCCCCTAAACCCTAAATCCTCCGGCTGCAGCTGTGGGAGGTACATGAAGATGCAGGAATACGTTTTTCTTTTCCCTCTTTGGACAGAGATGACTGCTACATTACACTGCTCTCTCTTTTTGTAATTCAGGGGACATGAAGGCTGCTTTCCTGGCACTCTGAAATCAGTGAGTCGTATCTGGTGATGGGGCCAATCTGACAGGGAAGCTGTGCCCAAGTTAGGTGTGAACTTCAAGTAACACATTTTGCCAGTGCATCCAAGGGTCAAGGAGATAGTGGCAGCCTGGGGAGGAGGGGGAGGAATCACAGATGAGGATCAGAATGAATGGATGAGGAGACCAAGGGGGCAGCACAGCAGAGAGAAGGGCAGTACTGGTCTAGAGGAGAGAGAAGGGTGATGGGCGTCTCCAGGGGGAGGAGGTTGCAGAGCACAAAGAGGGGAAAAAGTTAGTGACAATACGGTTCATGGAGAAAAATAATCCCCCAGTCCAGCCAGCAGACAAATGGGGCCCAAGGTGTTTCCTGCAACCTGCTGGAGGCCTCTCAAAACCTCACTGATGCAAAAACCAGCAGTGTGCCCTGTCTGGTTGTACACACAGTGCTGAGCAGATGGAAACACATCCCCAGGCCCAAGGAAGGGGAGACAAGTGGCTGAACAGATCTGCTCAGAAATAACGTGTATTCAGCCAGGGAAGATAAGGGGCGGTGTGAGAGACCGCTACAGGAAACCTAAAATGGGCTCTTTGGGATCAAATGCAGATTTTGGAATAAGAGGATGCAGGTCATTCTTGAAAGCTTCCAAGGGCGAACCAGCTCTTCTTCAGCTTGGACCAAATTCCACATCAGTAGGAAGGCAAGAAAATTTCCCTCAGGTGTTTTTAGCCAGCGCTAACATAACCACAGGTAAAGGAAGACAGCCCAGTAGCGACTGGTAGTCTGGAAGGGTGCACTAGCAGCTTGATCTGCAAGAGGACATGCAAAGAAAAAACAGATCTTAATACAGTAACTCTTTGATGCTATGGTTTGATCACGCAGAGATGAGATGGCATCAGATTATGCTCTTGCATTCCAGTAACTAAACTGGGGCAAACTAAGGCAGCTTCAAATGTATTTGATAAATTAGATATTGCTCACAATAAACAGCCTGCGTCAGTCATCTTGGGGAGGTCGCTGCCCAAGCGTCTGTGATGTGTTTATACAAAACAGACAGAAATGGCTAAGTGTGCCACTAATGCCCTAGAAAGGGCGCTCATTCCCACTGGCAAGGCCAGACTCCTGCCTTACACTGACACGGTACTGGATATTGCCTACCAACTTAGCTCCTATTTTTTCCTAACCTTGCTTCTAGAGCATGAAGAACTTTATGAAAGTTGTGCTTGTAAGCTGATGCTTTTTAAGCTTATATGATGCTAATTATCTTCCACTACATGAGTTTTTCAAGTTGCCTTCTGTTCCTTATTACTATTGCGGTATTATTATATAGCATAAAGTTACTTAATACAGCAAAGGATTCAACAACATTTGTAAAACTGATATAGAAAGAAGGACTGGAGTCTGGACTGGTACAGCTGGTTTAAGGTATTTTAGAAGTAAATGAAATCAAATGAGAATTTATAATCCTTCCTGAGGTCTGGATTCCATCAGACTAAACTCATTAGGCATTAAGGTGCAGGTGCAGCTAAATAAAGGATTGTTCTGCTTTCCTTAATGCCATAGATTCACATCTTGAGTTCAAAATAAAAGTCTTTCAAAAGCACATGTATATATTGTGCATCTACTGGCAACACTTGAAAGTGCAGCTGATGGAATCTTCAAATGCCTCGTTTTTGTCAAAGGAATGTGTCTGTTTCTGCATCAGCCGTGCTAAGGGACACAAGTGGAGAAGTGACTGTACATTTGCTTCTTAAGGCATATTCATTTCATTTGCATTAGACTTTCTTTCATCTGCTGAATAGCTGCCCAAACAAATACCATAAATCTAATTAATCCTCCTTTAATATTGTATGGCCACAACAATACCAGCATCCCCCCAAATATTCCACAGTGTGGGTCTACACCTGCACAGGGTGTCTGGGAGGAACATGGCAGGAGTCGCAGGCACAGGGAATCGAGCCTTTTTTGTGGTTTACTTGATAAAAGGAAAGTAACTCAAGAACGAGTTTTCCAGGTTTGAATGCCAGATCCAGGTATGACTTGCTGGATTTCCCAGCTGAAATCCCAGATTATGGTCTGGTTGAGAAAGTAGCTTGTGGGATATTACAAAATAACTGGTCGATATCATACCATCAGATAAGAATCTCAGCCTTTGATTGGAATTGGCAGAATTTCAGCTTGGAATGTACACTCCAAGCTGTGCCATAAGGCCACGATCGGCTGGACCTTTGAGCTTGTCTGTGCAATAACAGCTGCACTGTTCTCCGTCAGGCAAGTGCAGGGAGATCAGGGGGCAACAAACTATTCAGGGGAAAGGTCCACCTGCCCTGGAGGGCAAATCCCTGCAAGAGCAGAGCTCCTTTTGCATCCAGGCTGCTCTGTCTATCATGTGTTTTTCAGGTGGTCTCTATGTGGGAGGTCTAGTGATACTAACACGGTTTCTAGGCCAGGGATTTAGATAGAAATAAGAGTGTTTGAAGGGATGGGAGGAAACATTTTGGATTACAGACCTCAATTTCTGCTTAAAAGGATACTCCAGAGTGCCCCTCCTCGTGGAAGTGTGACTTCATGACCTGTTTCTCATTTGCCCTCGAGATTATCATGTTTCCTCTGTGCTGCTCAAATAGCTGGGATCAGGTGGGGCACTGAGCACAGCCTCCTGGGTCTTAGACACAGGAATCGGAGAGGGGGTCATTGCCCAGAAATGACCGTCACTGCCAACCGCTGCACATCCTCTCTCTGCCCTTCGCCTGTGATGGGACTCATAGCTTATGCATAACATCTTTTTGCTTTCTAGGAATGTTTGCTATGCACCACTTTTGTTTTTATTGAGAAACAGGCAGGGGACTGTTTATTCCTTTAATAACTCAGTATATGGGCCTGAGAACTATGAATATTTAAGATCTCTAAGTTGATATCCACATATATTCGTGAGGTAGATGTAAAATGCCAGTGTCTTAAGAGTGATGGCAAGTTTCAACTATTATTTCAGAAATGTCATCAGGAAGAATCACAGAATGGTTTGGGTTGGAAGGGGCCTTAAAGCTCATCCACTTCCAGCCCCCTGCCACAGGCAGGGACACCTTTCACTACAGCAGGTTGCTCCAAGCCCTGTCCAACCTGGCCTTGAGCACTGCAAAGCATGGGGCAGCCACAGCTTCTCTGGGCACCCTGTGCCAGCACCTCAGCACCCTCACAGTGAAGAATATTTATAAACTTATGTATTTATATATACGCATGTATAGAGTGCGTGTGTGTGTCCCCTTTTGCCAAAGCGCCAGGTGTAACAGCACCTGAAGGTGAGGAGCTGCTTTCTTTTCAGTTTAATTCCCACCCACGATCCCTATTATACAGAAGGAATTTTTCTCTTGGTACGAGATAAGCCCATCGGTGACATCAGCTGCACCTACCCTGCATACCACATTGTAGATCGCAGGGCTGGATTCCTGACACGGAGCCTCTCGCTAGGGTTGGGCCATCCAGGCCTCCTGAGTCAGCCCCTAACAACAGCATTTTCTGTTTTGTTTTGGAGTTTGTGTCTTCAAACGCAATCTTGCGATTGCAGTTTTGGGGTAAAAGATGAGCTGTTGTAATACACCCTCGTGTCCTCACATCGGTTTGGTATGAATGGAGGGAACACAGCGCACATCCTGTTGCGTGCAACTGTTAAAAATAGCCCAGAAATGAGAGTATGGAGTTGACAACAGTGCCTCTCAAGAGCAGGAACACACGATTGCTCTCCATCTCAGCCTGTACTGTCTACCAGTCACTACTCTCTTGTTGGAGTACAACTGCTAATATGGGGAGGAAAGACTTTCAGCATGTTATAGACATGATGATTTAGGTTTTTCCCCTACTCCGTGATATTCTCAGTGAAACAGCTCTCATCTCACAGTTGTGGACTAATGAGCAAAATGACAGGTACTGTTTTCTAAAACAGTATTTGTGGTTTGCTTGACATTTTTCTGCATCATTCTGGATTCTTCCATGTATTTCTGTATTCCCTGTGTCAGGTAACGTAATGTAGCCTAATGCTTAGAGACGTCAGTGGATGTGCAGCCTAGTATGCTTGTAATTTGATTATAATGCATGCCACCAAGTTGCAGGAACTATTCAGAGGTCAAAGCTTGCGTTCACACTAATGGCAGAAGTTTTACACCACATGTCTGATCTGCTTCTCCTTTTCACCTGCCTCAGGAAATATCTTCATCTTCAGATCTGGGCCAAGACTTAGGAGAGTGGTTACTCAAAAGCTTCTTTTTGTGCTGAAGAGAAAGATCTATGCAGAATGATTCTTTCTCAGCTCTTCTGCAGTTTATTACAAGTATATTTGTGTAATTAGGGGGCCCAGTAGTAACGTTGTTAAAATACAAGTGGGCACATTTATTGTTTCCTCCAAAAGGAAACAACCAATCTCTAGCAGTTCTGTTTTTTCCCTGCCTCAACCGCTTTATGTTGCCAGCAGATTGTGAGGCTAAAGTTATTTCTTTGTTTTTTTCTTTTCTTTTTGCTAAAATGAAGGGGAAAAAAATATCCCTTCCTTTCTCTTAACAAATGCTGGATTTTTTAAGGATACGGTCAGAAAGGGGAACTTAAACTCAGCATGATGTTTATAGTGCCACACAAGCTTCAGAAAAAGTGATGTGCAGTACTCTTTATTAACATCTGAAAAGTCCCTGTGGGATCATAATGACTGCACAGTAATAAACAAATGAAAGTACCAAGATTAAAATGTTCGGAATATTTTTAGCAACAGAAGCAGTGAGTTTTACCCTTGCGAATGAGGGAAGGAGCAGCCTGCTAGCATTGGACATGTGGGTAGAAGAGAGGTGCGATTAGGAATTGATTCCTGTTAGTGGTCAATGATTATCATTCATGGCACTATACATACTTGGCTGATACAAATAAACTGTAAAAAATTGATAGTTTTTAAACCCTACTAAGATGTAAGCACCAGAATTCAGAATTTCTAAATTACAGTAATTTTTAATCTTCCATTTAAACGATAAAGCTGAATTTACATTCCCTTGGGGTGTTGAAGGGCTCATTAAAGTCAATGGATGTTTCGCATACACAAGCAGTGAAATACTACCAGCCCTGTTCCTAATCCTTACTCGGTAAGAAACTTGTCTCTCCATTGGAATTACAACTCCCCACTACTGATGCTGTATTATTTTATGAGCATTTTTTAGTAGTTCTCCCAGGGTTCTTCTGGTCTCTTTTAAAAAGTTTTACTGCCCCTGTGCTGTGGGAAGAACAATTGGAAAGATCGGAGGATGGAGGCAGCCCCACCGGTGCCAGCGAAACGAGGTGCCTGAAGACAGGATTTGACCCAGTGGCTCTAGTAACAGAGTCAAAGCTCAACCTGATTTACAGCCCCCCAGACCCGGTGCAGACGCTTTGCCAGCCCCTCAGCGGGTGACTTCACTGCTGGGTGGCCTGATGCCAGGCTGCTCCAGCTGAGCATATGGCATGGTGACACCAGTGGGCTTGTGTCGAGGTGGAACTGAGCACTGAGAGCTGCAGCCCGATGAGAGGAAGCTTTCTGCTCATCTGAAAGGCAGTTGTGCACAACAGGCACAACTTTATAAAATGACCAGATGATCTTACAGTCCTTTCCAACCCTAACTATTATTCTATGATACACTGAGGGATCATCGGCCCCATCATTGCTCCCTCAATAGTGCTCCCTCATCGTAAAGAGCCTAAGAAGGCACTTGCTTGTTTTAATTATTATTTAAGGGGAAGTGGTGCCTTCCCTCTCCTCCTCCCCTTTTCTTTTTCAAAAGGAAAGTAGCTTTTAAGAGCTTGCCATGAAGATCTAAGCTAAAGGATTTGCTCTGCTACAAAGCCTGCATAGTTTCCCAGGCCAGGTGGACCCGACAGCACTGACTGCATGCTGAAAAATCTCATCCCCACCCTTCAGGCACTTTAATTGTAAGCCTTTCCAGATACACTGGATAAACACTGTCAAAATGAACCTGAAAGGGTTGGTAGTGGTGGTTTAGCCCTTAAATAATTATGAGTTTGTCTGTCTAATTACAACATAATCTTGTTTAAACTCGGACGGCTGTTTGCACTATTTGCAGTATCTTTAAATGAGGCGGAATCAGAAACGGTGCGAGACTGGAAATTCACAATTCTATTTTAAGGCAGGAAAAAAAGGGAATTTTTGCTCTTGTAGAATTTAATTCAAAGTGACAACAAAAGAGTCTAACTTGGAAGCTACCGCAGAGGGATAAAGATGATAAAGAATAGCGTGGGACCTCCGAGATGCAATGGAAACTTAATACTCTACGGAGAAAATTTTTCAAGCAGTTTAGAAATAGTTTAAGGTAATTTACGGGAAGACTTGAGTGACAAAGCACATTACGTGAAGTGCCTTTCCTTCACTAGGCACTTTCTAAATTCTTTCTCTTTCATTTCTTTACTCTCAGGAGACTTCTAAACCCAGCGAACCAAAACAGCACTTTGTTTGTTGGTATAGCACAGGGCTGGCACAGATGGCAGACACGGCACCTGTTCCAATAAAACGGGGAAATGGAGAGATAAACCATAGCACTCATTAGGAGGAATCTACCCAAATGTGAACAGTTTGTGTTTTGAATATCCCCTAGGAATAAAAGGAGAGATCCATAACAGACCTTGTTTTCACCATCATCAAACAGATTTGTTTAAAGGGAACATTTGTTTCATATACAAAGACAATACACTCTACTAAAGAAACTATGATTATGCTTGACTTTAAGAAAGTAAATGATTTTATCTAGCTACTCCTTTTAAAGAAAAAAATATCTGTTGGCAGTTTAATCAAAATCTCTTCATTCCCTTACTCCTTACTTGTGGCTGCTTTTTTCTTACTTTCGCATTTTATCATGCTGAGTAATACCACATTCTTATAATCTAGTCCATAATGATCAGAATAACAACACAAACAAAAGCCCTTCTGCTCATCTATTAATAAATAACTAAAATTATGAGGCGGGGAGAACTGTTTGGACAGTTAGCAACAAAATTCATTGCAAAACACGTTTTTTCCTAAGCACAAGGAATATGCTATGTAATATCTGATAACAATTTAAAAACCTTAAATGAGAAGAAACATGAACTAACAGATGCTCAAAGGATAAATTTCTTCAAACGTTTGCCTTGATCATCAATGCTTGTGCTGTTCAGCATCCCATATATCTCTATTTCTCTCACACGTACACACACAAGCATTAAATACAAAATGTCATGAAAATTCCTAAGTATCATTTAATGTTGGCAGCCCTGCGCTGTAAAGCCATTTATATAAAACTGTGGTTGGCAGCTCTCACTCTTCCATGGGAACAAATTAACATTGGCATTCCAAACACAGGAAAGTAAGGAAATTAGAAACACAGTTTATATTTGGCCGGTGCTTTGAAATACTGTACCATGCTACTGATGTCAATTAATGAAAAGCAGAATTTTGTGCAGAGGGTCTGGTTTGGAAACACATTAACACACGTTAAACATGTTTGCACAGGAACCGGATTGTAAAGCATCTTGGTTCCAAAACAATAAAGCCATTACACTAAAACTTGTAGTCTCAGAGTTGCCATTAATTCAATCCCCTCAATCTGGATCACTAAAGGATTTTCACTAACTTGTAGATAACACAGATGTGTAAAAGAACGTGCAAGGCACAGCACCGTGGGGCTTGCACCCAAGAATGGCTCTCATGTTACCTGCTGTAAATCAGGTAAATTTAGGTAGAAATAATGGAACTGTAGAACATACACCCAAATAAAAAGGGTCTCAGCAAACTGTAGATTTCATCAACAAAATAAGGATTTCCAAGAGAGAGATCTGAATTACAGTCAGTTTAAACTTTGCTACCTGTGATCTTTTCCATAGCAAAGATGCTTACTGACAAAACCTTAAACACTTCTGGTTTTCACATGTACACCAAAAGATCTAGATGGCAGTTTATCTCCTGGCACAACTCCACTGACTTCAGTGGAATCACTCCAGCATGGAATTTGGCCCCGCAGTCTTTACAACACGCTGTTTATTTGTACTGTGATTCAGATATTTTGATACCAGGAATCTTTCACCACTGAAGTTTCTCCATATGAAATATGTCTTGTATTAAGAAATATCAGATTCACATTTTTGTCAAACATTATTTGTTAAATTCTGTTTGTTGCAAAGATGGGAATTCAGCTGTAGTTCAACAACATGGATTGGGCTAATAATGATAAGGAGTGACTAATAGGAGCTAGTTCATGTTTTGATTATTTGCAGCAAAGGAAGCCTCCCTCAAAAACAACTCAAAGATTAAGGGAGAAAACTGTGTGAAGCTCTAGCACTTCTACTACTGAATGCTCATAATTTCAACACAGGGGCATTTCTTTGGCCCAATTCTGTTCTCAATTGTGCTATCGTAAATCAAGAGGGAGTTTATGGGAATTACTTTGGATGTATGGCTGTATAAATGAGACCATAGGGCCAGCTTCAGTAGAAATGTGACAATTTACACCAATGAAGACCAAGCCAAGAACTTTCTCTTGGGTTTCCATTTTCCAAACACATCCCTGCGTGGAACTTTATCCGTGTGGTCAGTCCTCATGAGTAGTCCTGTTTACTTCAAACAGCTGTAGAATGAAAATCTTCATCCTGCTACTAATTTAAACAGCTTGCTCATTTCTTTTTAAGTTCCTTCCCTTTAGAGAAGAAATATATATGCGTAATAGCATGTATTTTTATATACATAATATATGGAGTTAATTCACCTCAGTATTTTGACGAATGCCCCCAAGAGGAGGACTGTACCACCGAAAAAGGGCTTAAAATATCATGGTCTCTTAATGCTGTGTATCAACAGGTAGTCTCTTTATCTGGCATGCTATCAAAATTTGCTTACTTGTGTTCTTGCTCAGATGACTTCCTCCATCATTACAACTTCTCACTGGTATTCATCCAGTTAGAACAATTTAGAGGCATAAAACTAAATGTGTTATCATTTTAACAAGAAATTAACAGTTTCCATATAAATATTAGCATTTCCTCACTTGGTTCAAGGATAGAAGCCATAACAGCACTAACAGTATATTTGATTTAAACTAATTAAAAACAGAGGCTTTTGCAATTTAATATATTGATTTTACCAGTGGGACTTAAATCTTTTATAATAAGTGTACACAGCTGCACCACTCACCCACCGCCACTTTTAAACCTAATCCCTGCATTCCTCCTGACAATAACATGACAGGATCCACACATCCCAGTATTAGCCTTAACCCCGGTGACACTGCCAGAATGTATTAAACTAAAACATTGCAGTGTCCTATTTAAAAGGAGCCTGTCAACAGCTCTGACTAGGCTTTAATAGTTATAATCTGTATTTTAATTAATGTTTCCAACCACTTGTGTAACCTCCTCTCACACATCTCTCCCGCCTTACCCAAAAACGTGTTTCAAGCTTATTTACAGATGAAAACCTAACTCCTGGTTTCATGCTGCCTGCCCTGAGGCCATTAAAGCTCCTCTGCAGCAGGAGTGCTGGGGGGCGGGGGGTGGGGGGGAGATATGCACACACACTCAGTCTCAAGTAAAACCCACAGCAAGCAGTGCCCGGGTGGGAGCAGGTCCTGTACGCTTCACTTGTGCCTAACTCCCGTTACAAGCATCACAAGATCTGGCCATCAAGGCTTGTCTCCTTCAAAGCACTTCACAAGCTGTTGTGTTTTGGCTTTTAAACTACAATTCCTGGAGGGGGCTTCACCTCCACAGGACAGGCTGTGTGGGAACAGATCCTGCTCGGGGATAAATCCGCCACACAGAAGTGGATGGGGACATTTCCATGTCCTTTGTCCTTGCATGAGGACATCTGGGATGCTCCATTCTCTTCTCTCACCAGACCTGTGTGGCAGAGACAAATAGTTCCTGTTCTGTTCTGCCATGCTGCACCTGAAAATTAGGAAATGAATCAATTTCTCTCCAGGTTAGCTCTGTACTTTCAAGGAGTAGCTGCTGGTTACTCGCTGCATGGTCAGAGCGCTGCATACCTTTCATTTGCTTCAAGCTTTCTACCTTAGCTGATCTTACACCACTAAGTGCTGCACACATCCACGCATATCCAAAACAATTACAGGATGTACCTGTTCAGGCTTGAGAGCTTATAACAGCTCAAGGTGGAGGAGAGAGGAAAAAAAAGCTAAGGGTTTGGCCTAATGTATGGACAAACCATGTGATCATGACCAGGCATCCAGGGCTAACATTTAATCTGCTTTGTTTCAAGTGGGAAATATGTGAAGATCAAATAAGTTCAAATCCAGGTCAAATATCCTTGAAAATCTTTGATTTATATAAGCAGGAAAATGAGGTTTAAAAGAAGTGATTATGAAAGGGTTACTAAAAACACAGCTGTACGCGTACTCTTATATCTGAGGCTCTCCAAAGAAAAACTGTGTGACATCTATATTAACCTTTGGCTGTACACCAATGAAGGCCTGTAGTGAGCTGGAATGCAAGGCAGCCCCTTCCAAATTTTAACACAAGCCAGGTTACAGCTGCAAATGCCTGCAGCCCGTGCTCACTTTATAAAGTATTCCCCGAAGGAAATTTTTTAACTGTTATAGAATCTTTTTCTAATACCCTACAGTGTTAAAGCCTGTTATTAAAGGGCAAAGAGATGGTTCTCTATGCCAAACACTTGTCAACAAAAAGGATAGCCAGATGGTATGAAATAAAAGGAAACTTGGGGGCTCTTCAGTTTCTTGATTTACATTAACAAAAGCCACTTTCATGTGCTCCAAGAATGACTAATTCCCCCCCCTTATTTTTTGCCAGGATTAAACAATGTTGTTCATTTTATAATCAACCACGAGACAAATTAACAAATTGCATATCACTTGTGCCGACTCTCTTAAAAAACATCCTCAGCAAGTCTGTTTACCAAGGCAAGATTAGCCGCATAAGAACAACTCAATTATTTTTAGAAGAGAGCGTCTAAGTAATCTAGAGGATGTTTACTCCTTTGCTGCTGTTTATAAACTTGAATTTCAACTTGTGCAAAAAATGCTTTGCGTTTTTCCAGTTCCTGAAATGGATTCATTTGTAAACTGTGCTTTGGACAGGATCTGGAAGGAAATTCCAAATACTGAAATTATAGTAATAAATTTTATCAAATTGGCCAGTAATTAACTGACTGACTTAGACAACTGTGGCTAAATTCTCTTTTAATTTACATGTAACTTCATTCTTGACACAAATCCATTCCCCAACCATCTTAGCACAGGTGTAAGCTAAGAGAAAATGCAGCCTGCGAATTAACTGGTTATAAATCTAAATCTAATTAATTGTTGAGATTTTACAGTAACATGACATGCTTAGTACAAAGCTCCATGCAACGCAGCCCTGAAATGCAGCACCTGTATTCTGGTTCCTCCCGACCAATACCCGGTATAAATTCTCTGGAACAAATACACACAGTATCTCCACAGGAATCACTGGGGGTGCGGGGGTGGGGGTTGAGGACTTTTTGCTACATAACCCAGTAAATCTTGCACTGTAAATATTAACATTCATATTCTCCTATAAAGTTGTACGATTCAACAGATGGAGAATATGAACAAAGCAAAAAAAAAAAAAGAAGTGGTTTGTAGGTCAGCATTTGGAAGCCTGGAATTAACATGTTTTGTTTATGAAAATTTGAAAGTATCATTTCTTTACTCACTTTTACTTCCTCCATTCTAAGATGAAGCTTTATTATGCTGCGACACTTCCTCATTGTGATGGCTCTAGTATAGTTATAAAAGCCTACCTGTGAAATGCAATGCTCACAGAGTATCTCTTACAAAACTAGGACACAGTTTACTACAGTCTACATTTAGGAATTCAACTCTGCTTTAAAAAGGATCATTGTAGAAAGACTCCAAAAAAATATCAGTTCTACAACAGATCTTCTAATTTTCCCTGAATGTCACAGAAAACTGTACATTTCAAAGCAGGTTTTGTATTTGACTATATACGGGAGTGAGTGGCTGGTCTAATTCATTAGAATGTACATAAACATGCCTTTGTCCTACAAAGATGAAAGACCAATGACTATAATGGGATGAAAGGTGTGCATAGTGATGAAGAAAGCTATTATAGATCTGTGTCCTTTTTAAACTCATCCTGGCATGCACGGCTGACAAGAGAACAAAACAGTACAGATAAACCTCCAAAATGTGCCTTCCTGGTAATAATTCCACCTGTCCTCCTTAAAACTACTGGATTTTGCCTGTGCCCTTACTACTCACTGACCATGCTGACAGCAACTTAATAACATGGTATTTTACATGAAGAACACTTCTGAATTTCTAAGCTGACTGCAAAAGCCAGCAGGTCGAAATGAACAAATATATCCGCTACAGTCATCACACCGCGTTGGGATGTCACTTATTGATTACGTAGAGCTTAGACAGCTATAACCTGGTCTGTAAAAAGTTCTCATACAGAAACAGACACATCCAAAACGTCATTTTTATTTCACAGTTCATGGATCGATTCCACGCTTTTGTATTCAAAAGAGTCAGGGACCTGAACTCCTTTTCTGTACAACCTCCACGGGCTGCAAAGGTGACTCTTCCTCACAGAGGAAGCACGGGTCGGGAGTGCTGCCGTTTCACTGATGCAAGTTGTGTAGCAAATAACTACATCCATGGAGCAGAGCTCCTTCCCCAGGGGTAAACTCCCTTCAGTTAGATACTTACATGTTTCATAAAGGCTCTCTCCTCTATACTAAAATGGAAACAGAAGTGTGAATTTCGCTATCGTTATTTCAAGAGCCTTTGTCTTCTGTTCGGGACTCTCCTTGCACTCTGGCTGTACATGGTGTAGGACCCAAGAACCACAGAGAACAATGTTAGCAAGATCACTCTTATCTCTAAAGTCAAATATTTGACTTCCATTGGTACTTTTGGCTGCTCAAATATTTGATTTTAAATGTATCATTGCTGATCAGCTTAAGTATCTAGCAGCGATTAGACAAACACTGTAATTCCAAATGGAAAGCACCAGCGCTCTCAAGGAGCACTGCAGCCCCCAGGCCAGATGTAATTCAGAGCTTCCCATGGTGAAGCTGATGGTCGTTAATAAGGAGGTGCAGCTCATGCAAACTAGAGATCTCCCACAGCGTTCTGTGTCTCCCTATCATGCAAGAATTGTGCCGGGATGGCTACCGCGTTTAACAATCATTAACGCGTGTCACAGAGCCTTTACAGCTACTGGTCTTTTCAAGTTAGTTAAAGTGCTGGGATTAGAGAGGTGGTGATTTAGGTGGTGATTTAATCTTTGTTGCCTCTGCAGTTCCAGACAGTGGAAGTGTCCAGAACAGGGGCATCCATAAAGGTGTCAATGGATTTATTGGCAATGGGGATGATCCCTAGTGGGTTGTATGCCAGAGGTGGGCTCCCCTAGCTCTTTGCGTGCCCCTTTGTTTGGAACAAAGTTTGAGTTGATCTTCTTTTGGAAATGCTAATTCAGATTCTGTCTTGAACTTGCAAGCACCCAATCTGTATGTGTGGTGGTTTCAGAGCTGCACACGAGGAGGTCTAAAAACAGCTAGAGTGAACTAGGTCTATAATTATGTATTTAAAATAGAATGCTCACCTTGACAATGTTTTACTCAAATCTAGCCAAGTTAGTCCACACGGGTGTGCAATCTACAGCAAGGAAATGGAAATCAGATTGGGCCGTGGTATCCAATTAGGAAGGCCAAGTGAGCTGCATACAAAGCATGCCAACTTTGGTATCATTTGCATAAACCCATCCACATGTGCTTGTGAAAAGAGGTGAGTTAGCTGCATAAACTGGGGTCAACAGAAAAAGCTGCAGGAGTAAATAAGGATTTACTGTGGAATCCCTCTCCAGCAATTAAGAAAACATGTGAGCAGCTCAGCCCCTTTGGCTGAAGGAACATGGTGCTGGGATGCTGCAGGGAACTATCCATCTGGGCAGCCCTGGTGACTGTGCATCCCAGACGGGTGCCATCCTGGGACCCATGGTCCTGCCTGGTTGTCATGTTTTCCTCATCTGTGCAGGATGTGGGATAGACCTGCTCAAGTCCTACATGCAAATCTGAGGTGCGGCAAGAAACTATCAAAGGAAGGAGACAACAAACTTAAGTGTGTTGGCGTGCAGGATGGAGAGCTTGTGGCTGTCCAAATGCTGTGCTGGGAAGCCGGAGCCCTCTTCACGCTGTTGCCGTTTAACTATCACCTCCAAGGGCCGCTACCTGCCCTTCCTTGCCCGAGTGGGCTGCCACCCATCCAACCCAATGCGGTAAGAGCTCCCTGCCAGGGCCGCCAGCCCCTGCCCTCCCCTGGGTCGGCAGGGCCCTGCTCCAGCCTCCCACGGCACGGTTCCCCACCCGTCACCCCGTGTCCAGCGGGCAGGCACTCACCCAAGTTGACGAAGCTCATGACCATGTCAGCCTCAGTGAGGAAGTTGCTGTCCTGCAGGCTGGCCAGGGGCGGCCCCTGGGTGCTGAAGATGGGCTTGTAGGGGTAGGAGAAGCCCTCGCCCTCCTCAGCGGCGGCCCCCGCAGCCCCCTCCTCCACGGACATGGCATTGTAAAGGTCCAGCATGAACATGGGGGCCGAGTTGTGCTTGCCGTGGAGGTGGGGCCGCGGGCGGTGCGGCAGGCCGAGGATAGAGAGGATCTCCCGCTGCATCTCGCGGCGCTCGGGGCCGCGCAGCCGCCGGTGGATGAAGCTGGAGTGCACCTCGTTGTCCACCGTGAAGTCGGCGAGGACGCAGCGCAGCCAGAGGGCGGGCGCGGCGGCGCCCAGCACCAGCAGCCAGGAGGCGGGCTGCCCGCGCCCCGCCGCCGGCATCGCGGCTCGGCGGCGGCTGCGGAGGGGCGGCGCGGGGGGCGCGGGGCTGCCCCGCCGCGGGACGCGCCCCACCAGCATGCGCGGAGCGGGCGCGGACGGACGGCGCGGCCCCGCGCTCACTGCGGCGGCCGGCAGCCCCCGCGGAGGCGGCGCAACGCGCGCATGGCCCGGCGGCGGGGGCTGCCTAACGGCCTCGGCCCATGGACGGGGCGGCGGCGGCGGCGGCGGCCCGAGGCGCTTCCCCCAGCGGCGGCGGCGGCAGCGGCAGCGGGAGCGGTGCGCTCTGCCCGCGTCCCGCACGCCGCGGCGGAGCCGTGTGCGCAGTGCTGCTCGGCGGAGAGGCAGCGGGAGGTTGTCTCTGGTGGGAGGAGCAGGCTGGAAAACCCAAGCGCTCTCGCTCGCCCGCTCCAAACCGCTTGGGAGAGAAAATCCGTGTAACTGCCTAGAGGAGGAACATCTGATCAGGTTGCTTTGCAGGATGTTTGTGGAGGCTGCTCAGGCTTCGGGGAGAGGCTGAGCCGGTCCCAAGTGCTTAAATTAACGCGAACGTAATTAAGGAGAAGACACCCCAGGAGGAAGGGTGGTTTATGTATAAGGAAGGGGCCCAAATTCCCGGAGTGGTGAGATGTGAGGCTGCCCTCGGTCTGCGCGAACAGGCGTACGCAGGCAGGCTGCTTTCCTCCACTTCCACCTTATTTTTGTTAATAAGTACAGATGAGGAGACACTGCTCAGGACAAAACCAACAGCACTGAATTATTTAAACTGTGATGATGATACATGCACGCACATAGGCACGTATGTCTGTGTGCACAGAGCCCCTGGTCACTTTTTCCAGCTGGCAGAAGAGAGAGTGAATGCGCTAGAAATGCGAGGGGGAGTTACTATAGAAGAGTTACAAAACCAGCAACTTTTACTTGGGATTGGAACCATCAGCCTGTGCACATGGCTGGTCGATGCCATCACATTGTCCTGCTGTCTTGCCTCACCCCTTCCTTCTTCTCTCTGGTACACACCTTTGTGGAATACTGTCAGCTTTTTAAGGCAGTGACTTAGTGAGTGCAACATGTACAGTAATGGAGCCTCAGTCCTGATTAGTCCAAGGAGATGTCTACTGCAACAGTAAATAACAGTAATAACCTCAGATAGCAAATGTAGACTACTGCTTCCCAAATCTTACTAGGAAAGCAGGGGGAAGGCAGGATGGAAGCGTTATCTGGGTCACTGAATCCAGCCTGAGGTAATTTCAGAAACTATACATATACATACACTAAGTTTATGCTGGCATTAAGATTCTTCCCTTAGGCAAAGAAGGAAGAAGAGGGGCAGAGGATAAAGGAGGCCAGCGTTGGTTTTTTGCTAGATGTTCATCTGATGTTCTCAGACCAGCAGTACCCAGTACTGTTCAGCATCAGATCCTGCATGTGTCCTGGAAACTGCTATTCAGCATTTCTTTTAGCTCTTTTTGCTTAAAATCCTTGTGTGAACAGCAGGTAACTAGTCAGAAAAGCTGCATGGGAAACACACGGATTGCTTTACTGTGTTTGCATGCACGCATGTGCACCTCTTAATAACAGGGAAACTGAGGCATGACATCAGAATGACTCACAGAGCTGTTGAAGTAGTGGCAGAACCAGCATTAAACTCCTAGCTCAGTCCTAACACATGATTAGCAAGGTCTTAAGCTCTGGGAGAGTGGTGGGGGGGAGAGAGGTTGTGAAACCACATCCACCTTGGATAACATGAGAGCACTTGCTAAACACACTGGTGCTAATGGGGGTGCTCAGACGCCAGCCCTATAGTTGCTTTCTCATTGCTCCCCACTAAGGAAAACACCAGGACCTGAGCAGTTGCACTGTGGATGCCCAGTTAAGATCACCCTCTCCAGCACCTTTTGTGCTTCTTGAGGAGCAGGATGAACTTGCTCTTACCCGGACAGGTATTCGCCTAAATTTCTCTCCCGCCAAAGGTGTGGTTTCTAGATCAGTTTAAGCTGTTCTAAAGCCAAGGTCTCCTGAGAAAGATGTTTTCCTCTCATCCCACCCTAGCCTGGACCTTCAGCTGTTCAGCCCCACCCTTTCCAAGGCCGGTGCTAACTGCAGCCGCGCACAGGTCAGGAGCCTGATCCTGGTTTTAAAAGTAATCTCTTTTTTTAACCATTTATGTATTTGGTTTTGCTGAATTAGTTTACTGCTGGGTCAGCTCCTCATTCTGACTGACTACACACTGCGCTGGAACTAGGGAGGCCACAGGAATGTGCAGCTGGGGGCAAGGAGAGAGTGTCTGGGCTGGGCTGCCTTGGGTCGGCTTGAACCGGTGGTGGAGGGGCGGGCAGATGATTCAGTATCCCTCCGCTCTCCCTTTCAGTGGCGGATAACGTGATTTCACTTTGTTCCTTGCTCCCCGTAGGCAGTTTGTTTTTCCCCAGTTTTGAATGTTGGTCCTTCCTCAAGCGGCAGCAGGGCATGGACAGTGAGATTGAAAACGTGTAAGGATGGAGGAGTGGATCGGAGAGCGGGTGTCTCTGAATTTCAGTCAGTGTCATGCTTTGGAATGACATCAGTCTTTGAGAGAAGGAAAAGATAGTTTGGGAGGTGTGGATCCTGACTTGTTAGCACCTTTGGTAACTGCTGTTGAAGCTGTATGTGACTCTATGATTTTATGTGTCGTTGGAGAAGCATCAGAGGAAAAGAAAACCTTAAAACCTCTTGATTTGAGAGATTTCTTGAAAAAGTGATGTTAGAATGTGTTTGCTTCTTGGTTTGTCTGTTTAAGTGGTCTGGATTTGGATACATCCAACTTTAGATACATCCTTATTTATTGCAGGATATGTTTTTTTTAAAGAGGGAGCAATGCTGCAACTGTATCCTGTGCTTTCATAGGAATAGTTGTGAGAGCTTTTTCTTTTATAGCAGCTTTTTCTGATCCTATTCCACCAGGTACAGCATTAAATAAGTATATGATAGTTTGCAGTGGGGTACGGCGTGTGTGTAAACAGCCCAAGAAAAATGCTTAATGAGTGTGTGATGAGGTAGGGAAGCTGTTAAAAGAATGTGGGTTTTTGAGTGTGAGGTGTTTGGCTCTTGACTCCAGCTTGCTTTGGGACACAACAAAGAGCAGCCTTTATTCTGCTGTGTACAGTAAAGGATGATGCAGCTCAAACTGCAGTGGTTCAGTCCTCTGAGTTTCAGTTACCTTTCAAACAGAAAAGGTACAAACTGGATTACCTTTCTCATGGACAATGTCTTTCCCTTTCTTGCCTGCTGCATAAACCCTGTCCTGCTTCCTGTAGGATCAGTTCCACTCAGGCTGCTGAAATATTGGCACCTTCATGTCATTGTCTTTTTCCTCCTCCTTCCGGGATCAATTAAGAAACCAGTTTTTCCTCTTACTCATCTCTGCCTCTCTTGTCTGTCCTCTCCTTCTTGCAAAGGAAAACTAAATGCTTGTGATGAAGTAATCCCTGTTTGTTGGCACTTGCTGCTTCAGATAACTTATATAAAAACAAACTCCCAATGTTTCTGAGGTTCTGTGCAAGCCACATTACCCATTGAGTCAACTTTTTGATCTCTGAGTTTTGTGTATATGCTCTTCATCTGATTTTTGTTCCAATTCCTGTCACTGTTTTTGTTTGTGTGGAAGTCAGTGTAGTTGGAAGCATGTATTTAGGAAATAAAGCATCTGATTTGAAAACATGAAATGGACAAAAATGTGTAGGTTTGTGATTGATGAATTTGGATGTGCTGCTGTCATCATCATGGACCCATAGTAAGCACATGCCAGTGGCAGAATTTGGTCATTTGCATTCAGTTTGATCAGATGGACACTAGAAAGTGTGGGTTCTGCTCACAAGCTCCTTTCATGACTTCTTGAAAATCAGACACAAAGCATTTTTTCCTCTTTTCTGCTGAGTCAGTTTCAAGCTCTTCGTCTTCCTACTTTGATGTCCTCTTTTTAACTTCAACCATGTTTCTTTTCCATTCTGTTTTGCATCTTCTTTCATTTGTCTCGAACAAAGTGCGAGTCCTAAATTATGGCAAACTTTTTTCTTCTTCCAAATATTCCCACGAAAATAGCATGTGTTTGGGGAATTTTGAACTGTACCTCTGGCCCTGTGCATGCAAAGCCCTTATGTAACAGAAATAATAGCATTATTATTTGTATAAGAATGTGTAATTAGCTGGCATGTTTAACTGTGCTATATTGGATCTTTTTTATCAGAAGTTTCTATTCATCTCTTCAGTATTATTACTGAGAACATATTCATGAACGTGAAAGTAATCGCATTATGGGTAAGCCATGAGCTCTAATCCAGGAACTTGAACAGATCTGGATTGAACTGTGCTGTTTTGGACTATACTGATTATGTTATAAAAATTAAGTATTGATTCTCATTGCTACTGATCAGAGGGAGAGTCAGAAATGAAGTCTGTGTTTGGGGTATGAAAGCATCTGGAGATGCTAGTGATAACTGAAATAGGAAATGATCTTTGGGTTTCTGAGATGGGACTGTCTTGCTGAATCTAATGTCCATCAGCTGAGTAAGGTGAACAAAGTTCAGTCCTTCACTGCTCAGCACTTCCAGGGACTTCACTTTCATAGAATCATGGAACGGTTTGGGTTGGAAGGGACCTTAAAGATCATCAAGTTCCAGCCCCCTGCCATGGGCAGCAACACTTTATAAAACTGGATCTCCATGGGGGTTCTTTTATTACTCTTTACTCCAGAGAACATTAGAAATGAGTGCATACCATTGAAGCATTTGTTGTATTTTATTAATTACACATCTATGTACAGCTTGAATATAGACCTATGTTATGTTTTATAAATGTGTGTTTGTATGTAATTGTTTATCGGTAGGAGCATGTGTATATGTGCATACTCTGCTATACTTCAAGAATGCCTTTATGTAAGTAGTATATTTCTGTAGCACAGATACATGCATATGAATATTGTTTAATGTGGGACCACTTTTAGGTCCATACATTGCCAAAGCAGCCCAAACAAAACTGAATTTAATTTTGTGCTATTAAATTATTCTGTGCACACTTGATTTGATTGAAGCTTGTGGCACAAACGCAGGCATTTACTTCATTGGTACCATTGCGGTCTGAATATCTGAAATCTTAGGCTTATATTTGTGGAAAAACTGCACTGAGAACACTCTTACATGTTCAGAGCAGATCAAAGTTGTGCTGCAGCATCTTGGAAATGTGCCTCTGAAAGTCTGCTTGGTTATAAAGTTTTCTTATAATATATGATCATCCTTGCTTCTATAGTCCATCATCAGACATACAGTATTCTTCTTAGTAACATATATTTATGTCTGGCAGAGTATTTTTTAGTTTTCTGCTGTTTGCGTTTACTAAAGGTAGAGATGCTTGGTATTTTTACACTCAGCCATGTACAAAAAGCATATAAAACCTATTTTATTATTTTCAAAGGGAACAACAATAACTACTCTGACCTGTAAAATGCAGTGGGACAAATTTGGATGGCTTTACTTTTTCTCTCCAGGCAGGTGCAGAGTAATACCTCTAAAGAACCATTATTTTTGAGCCTTTATTCCAATGTGTACATAAATGCTTGCATAACCCTTGCACAGCTGCTGTACAAACTACTCATGCCACAAGTATTAGTAATCCTAACAGGGGAGGTTGCATGGAAAATTGGGGTGTGTATACTAAACCATATGTACCATGCCCCTGAATCATAAAACTTGTGTTGCTGGAGCAAAGAGATCTTTGGAGACGGGGTTTTACAGGTCTGTTGGAAGCAGGATTATATACGACAGCTGCACCCTGCAGTTTCTCTGCTTTTGAGGCTTATCTTGTGCATTTAAATAAGCAGGAAGCAGAATTTGGTCCAACATTATCTTAATATGGTCTCAAGCTTCTACTTTTATTTATATTTCATTTCCATAGGAACCATTCTTTTAACACAGTTTATTTTAAATACATAATAGAGCAACTCAAATTGGAAGTTCTGAGCTGTCAGTGTCGAGCAGCGTGGGGCTGCGGAGATACAATGTGCATTTTTGGTCTCTGGTTCTGCCTCTAAAATAACTTTCTTTATATCTGCAATGATTTATAGCAGTGTTTCTGAACCAGTCTGAAATAAGATGGAAGTTGGAGACTCATTTGATTCTCTAAAGCCCCGGCCACAAAAATCCCTTCCCAAATTGCGCAGAGTAGCATGGTTTGGCCATGGTTCTCCATGGTTTGAGGAACGTTCCAGCTCCTGGCCTGACCAAGGGAGGAGGTTTGCCACATTACAAGCAATCTCCTAGAGCTTTAGCAGCAGAAAATCCTTAATCAGAAGTTTATGCTGGAGGATTTTAAATTAAGATGAAGGGACTGTTTCCTCTGCTGGTGTAAATTGGCATAGCACCATATGAGTAGATGGAGGTGTGCTTATTTACACCAGCCAGGGGTCTAACCTGGCGCTCTCCCGTGATAGCATATGGAGTGGTTGGTATTCCTGTTAGTCTTTTCGCCAGGATCCTTTAGTCCTAAGTGCAGCGCTGTCAGAGTTTATCTTTCTGAGACTGGGACTTCTAAGTTTTCAGTTGGAAATCTTTTGTTTCCTAAATAGTGCTTAGCTTGCACTGAGTTTGCTTTGTAAAGTGCATCTTTTCAGCATTCATCCAAAGCCTTTTCTGCAGTTGTCTGAGCCCCATAGGCAAATATATACTGTTAGACTGTTAAGATAATTTTTCAGTTAAGGCATTGTCAAACTGCAAGTGGGACAATAGAAACAAAACCCCTTTTGTTCTGACTAAACTGTTCCTAATGACCCCCTCTATAAACAGTGGCACCAGTGGAGGTCTCAACAAGGCTCTTCATTGAGACCCCTTTCAAAAGGACAAGCAGAGCAGAACATGGGGCAGAAACTCTCAGAGTTACCGCACTTTACTCCGCTTTGGTGGTCTGACCACAGGAGCAAATCTGGTTTTGTTGTTCAAGGCACCCAAAAAGAATAATTTAAAAGCATGAATTTTCCACAATTAACATCCTATAAAGAGTTCTAAATATTTGGATTGCCGGGAAAAGAGCAGAAGGAAGCAGTTTGTTTGTTTGTTTACTTAAATCAAGGGGCTATAAAATGGACTCTTATGAGTCCCATATAAAAGCTTAAATTTGTTTGAGGAGATTAGTTGTTATCTGTTAAGATCATACGAAAATAAAAATGTAAAGTCCAAAGAAGTTCAGGTTTTTACGTTACAGTAAGATCCTCACGTTTGCTTTGGGGGTTAAAATCATCTTTATGAATAACATGTTGTCATGAAACCAGGACATGTGTGTTTGTCACAAGCAAAGGAAAGGTTTCAGTTGCTTAGTTTCTAGAGAAATTGGAGATACAGTGACAAACTGAAACCACTAAGGACCAAACTCTTTTTCTTCCAGATGTAGGACACTCAGTACGGATACATGTAGCATAGACAGTGTGTCTTCATGCAGCTAAGAGCTATGGAGATTATGAATCACTTCCTGATTATTTCTGTTCCTATTTCTGTGTCCTGAGTACATCAGAAGATTAGCATGAACGACCTTCAACTTTAACAAAAACTTATTTCCAGAGCATCTTCATTGTATCTGACAGGGAAATGATGATAGGTCAGGGAGCAGAAGTCCGTAATTTGGGTGATTTGGCAATTACACTGACTTTGCAAACAGAAATGCCAGCTTCTTTTGAAAGAAGCTGCAGTTTGTGTACTAGCATCTGATTTACTAGAGGTATTTCTAACTTAAAGCATGGACTACTGCTCCGTTTGGAAGCAGATAGAAGAGATCATGGAAGGAAAAGAGAGAACGTCCATTGAGACAGGAACCACATGTTCTGAGTAAAGGCTGAATCATGGAGGAAAGTAACCCCCACAAGATGCAAAACACCTTCACATCTCCAAGATGCAATGGGGGTCTGAGGGCACTTTGCCATTTCTGGGAAGTGCTCAGCAGCTCATGGCTTTGGGCTTTTGTCTTTTGATTATGGATAGTGTCTGCACACTTCCTTTGTGGGAGGTATCAGTGTGTCTTGGGAAAAGGAAGGATTTGGGTAAGTGCAGGCTGAGGGTCTAGTGCCCTGTGACAGGATACTGACAGAATGAGAAATGTCAAATCTTCAGGAGACTTCCAGTAGACACAAAAGAATCTTTGTAAAAGGTACTCTTAGCAAGTCTAATGGAAGGAATGGGGATGTAAAATGAATTGAGAGGATTTGCAAGTTGTTTCTAAGCCTTGAGGCAAGAACAAAAAGCTGAGCATTTACTTTTTACTATATTTGGTATGTATGGAAGAGCACTTTGGACATCAAGGGAGCTAATAAAACGCAGAGCTGAATTAGTCTCTTTGCTGCAAGCTGTGGCGTTGTGCTAGGGATGGAGAAAATGCTTCTGTTAAAGGAGAGTTGAGAAGGAGCAGCTGAGACTTGGCCTGGCCTTCCCTGAAAACGACTTTTCATGGCAGCGTAGTCAAGGTCCATAAGCACGTGCCAATGTTCTCCACTGATGTGATTTTATTTTTCTGATTTGTATGCATGTGAGCATTGCAGTGCTGTAGCTCCAGTTTTCAGGATTAAACACAGTAAGTGTGTAATGTGGTAGCAGGAAGGTACCGTATTAATTTTGTCACATCTTTCCTCAAAAATCCACCTTTGAGGGTTGTTTTTACTGAAAATTTCTGGCAGGGGAAGAAACCCCAACAAACCAAACTAACTGTGTGGGACTAAAATTTGCTGCCTCAGAGACTCTGTTTGAGAAGTCCAGGTGGATAAGTTGAAAAAACACTTTCTTTTCTGAATCTGTCTACAGACTTTATGGGAATTAACCTGTCAGGATAAACGAGCAAATGAATTTCAGTGTTTAATGCTGTATAAACCAGATTTTATTTAATGTTTTGACTGGACACTCTCATGTTTATGGGTCTTATTAGAGACGTGATAACTGTTAACCATGAAGAACAACAGTGTCAAAGAGGATAATTTTTTCTTAGTTTTTGTATGATTCCATTAGTATAAAGAAGAGGAAGAAGTAACAACATAACCTTTATATTAACTTTGACTGATGTAAAATTGCTTTCTTCTTGAAGTGATGAATCTGGTTAAACATGAATCTCCTGAGCCAAGCTATTCTTCTTCCTGTCTTTCAACCAATCTTGCTGTTCTCTTAGATTTTAGTAATGTTAGTAGTTATTTTTCCCAGTGCAAATAAAAGCTTACTGCGAGCTTTAAAACTATACCAACAACAGTAGGACACAGGTATATTGGTATAAAGCAGAGATCTTGAAAATTTTCTGATTCACAGACATTGGCAGCAGCCAGTTCTTTATGTCATATCAAAGCAATTTGTCTTATTTATCTTCTTGAATCCTTATCAAAGCAGCTTATGGGCTCCAAGTGCTTGTGAAGCGCACTTTATGTCATGCTTTAAACATCTGTGACATAGGACAATACAGAATGCACGAATCAAATGAATTTTCCCTATGCAAGAGCTGAATGTCTCAACTCCCCTAAAAGCCAGCAGCTTGGATCAACTTAGAAGAAATGAATTGAAGAACTACGAGTGGTGCGCTGAGAATGAGAGTTGTCCAGAAACAGAAAAAAAATAAATCTAGTATATAAAAAAAAATTAAGGGTTTTGACATTTGGTTTAGATTTGTCACAGAATGATTTAAAAAACAAAACTTGAATAGAAAGAATAAGACATCCCAGAATAGCCAACATCCAGTGGCTGGGGTATTTACTTGGGCCATATCCAAGTAATGCTTTATGGGATTTGGAGCAGACATTTGACATAATGTTTTCAACATTATTTTTGTCAGACTCAAATTTATGCTCTGAAGTGGGTTAAAAAAGAGCTTGCTTGCAGTCCCGTACTTCAGAGGTGAGACTTAGTTCCCAGGGTGTCCATTGCTTCGTCTCTCTTAGGCCAAGGGAATTTGGGTTTTTTTAAACAAAGGGAAGTATCTGCATAGAGAATAGACAGATATTTATTCTGCTGCCTTTTGGTAAGGTGCCTGCATAGATCTGCGTATTTTTCTTTCTTTGGGAGTGAATAAAGTAACATCCCCATTCCTGCTCCATTCTCATTCCAAAGAGATTTTTCTCATGGAAATACCTTAACCTGCCTAATTATATTGCCATGGAAATCAATATATTAATTTAAAAAAAAAAATATTGTTTTTGCAAGTTGGCATTTTCTGATGCCAAAAAAGTACTTGTAAACCAACCATGGATCTGTCTGCCCAAGCCTTTCATGTGAGTTCTTAGTCCCATTCTGAATGTCATCAAGCTCCACTGGACACACATGTTCAGCTTCTCTTTCTGGTTTAGCCTGTGTTCCTGCCAACCTCCCACTATTTTGTATTCCTTCCTCCCTGCTGTCTGTCTTACACACAGGCCTGATCCTACCACAAACACAGTTCCAAACGTTGTGCACCCTCCGGCGTTATTGACTAAGAACTGAGACTTCCAAGTGTCCCTGGGAAATCTAAAGGCATAGTAGAGGTGGAGCTCATGTGTTTCAACAGCACATTATCTCTATGCCTCAGCACTCTCGATTCATTCATCAGCATACTTAATTTTAAAGATGTTTACCATTTCTGCAAGTGGTTATTGGAAAGCTGATTACTGGGTTAATGGTCCCTACTTGAAAACAGTTATCCCATTACTGTAGGTTAAGTCAGTGCAGTTCAGCATGCCTTGTAATAAAGCATTGTTATAGATTATGCATTTAGTCAATGCCTTATTTTCCTAGAAAAATAGAAAGGAAATATATTATGCATCAGATGTTGAATGTGGCTTGCCCAGTTCCCCAGGCAGTTAAATGATATTGAACAATTCTGGGGGTAGTTATATTTCATGTTACGTGTGCCTCTCAGCTCCCTTTCCTTGTACGGATTCCGTATCTGCAATGTTTCACTTTCGACATTCATATCTGAACAACTGAAGTGTCTGGAAGTGGAAATGAATGCCATGCAGAGCCAGCAGTGCTATCTAAGTAATCTCCAGCCCAGGATTTGGTCTAGCTGGGCTAATTCACCCACTGAGACGTGCAATTTATTAGCTCTGGTGCAAGTTTCTTGTTCTGCTCCTAGAAGCTGGTCTAGCTTGTTTTGAGCTAACACAGGTAGTCTGAACAGGTGCTGCACACACTTCCTGTAATTTGGGAAGCACTGAGTGATGCTCTACTTTAGATGAAATATATAAACAAGATCCTCCTGACTTCTGGTCAGTGGAGATCCTATCACACCTCTTAGTCTGGTTCCCTAGGGAAACTGCTTACACAATCTTATTATTTGTCTGACCCAGTTTCCAATCCGATGACACATTTGTGCAGGTTACACAGATGTCTTGGAGATACTATGTCCTTACCTGTTTTGCAGGCATTAGCACCTAAGCAGGAGAAAGAATCCTCATTAATGCACCCATTGAGGAAGAAGGGAGAATTCAGCAGGTCTTTGTGCTTGACAACAGCAAGCCATTCAACTGATTTAGCAAGCCATTCAACTGATTTGCACATTTCTCTGATATTCCCTGGTGAAAGCACTGCTGTCTTTAGCTGCCAAATCAAAAAGTTAAGGGACGGCTGGGGGAAAGATCCCAAGGCATGGTGTGGTACCCCCCAGAGAATAAGAGATACTGCTTGTTCTTGGTGGGAGGCAAGAGGCTGGATGGATGCAGGGGGCTGGAGGCATTGCAAAGCGAAATGACAGAGAACAGCCGGGCTTATTCCAATAGGAAGGGGTAAGCGATGCAACATAAATCCATAAAAAAACCACACGTCATTAGTTCCACTTTTCAGGCAATAATGTGTTAGAAAAATATTGAAGTCTTAATTTTGGAATTTCAGATACATTTACACGCTTATTTAACCCTTCTACAATTCCATGTATTAGATATAGCTGGTATACTGCCTTGCTGTTACACAGCAGGAATCTGCTGTTATTTGACCTGAAAAGATCATTATACTAGCTTTATTTGGTGTGCATTTAATAAAGTTGTAGCTGTTGTGACTATAACTCATGACTCCCATGTCATTCTGCAGTGGTGTAACCAGCGATTCGGCATTCCAGTAACATCAGTTCAAAGGGAAGCATGAGGGACTCCTTGTATGCCAGAGCACTGTGACTTTTATTACTTCTCTCCTCCCGCGCTCCTCTGGTAGGAAGATACATTCTGTAGCTGGAGAATTGAGAAGTACAAAGCATCCTTAGACCTTGTAGTGCAAAATGTAAAAAGTGATGTTATCTGCAGAAAGTGGACTTCAGATTCTATCAGCGCACATTCAGCATAAAGCATTTCCTATGGTAATGCCTCTCACTTTCCCAGACTCTTAAAGGCTCCAAGTGGCACACGGGCTGCAGACCTTTTTGTAATGTTAATGAATCATCTTAATGGACTGTTTTAGCAGAAACATTCATCACCTTTTGTACCAGAATGATTTTTTTTTTTTGTTATACTTTAATGGTTAAGTAGGCAATAAATGCCTATCAGACCAACCACTATGGTCT
This sequence comes from Myiopsitta monachus, assembly GCA_017639245.1. Lineage (NCBI taxonomy): Eukaryota > Metazoa > Chordata > Aves > Psittaciformes > Psittacidae > Myiopsitta > Myiopsitta monachus. Next base: position 31,628,753 of record CM029928.1, on the reverse strand, counting down.
AGTAATCCACCTGCTATAAATCACCAGTGGATTATTATTGTTCTGTTTAATTAACACTCTTAAGGGATTCTGTCGTTGGATAGACTTTCACCTTGCACTAAGCAGGCATTAACATTTGAAATAAGAAGTGTGTTTATGTGAAAAGTGTTAATCAGCATGACCTGGAACTGGTAGTGTTGGGGTGGATGAAATATGTGCATGTGTATAGGCCTGTGCATCCATGGGTGGTGGTTCCCCACAGCAGTTTAGTGGAAGCTAAAATCAGACCTGTGGAAAACTTATTTAGGTCAAGGAAATGATAGTGTCAGTATCATTTGTATGAGGTCTTAAAGATATTTAGCTATATTTGGTTGCAGATAACAGCTTGTAATATTTTAATTCCAGGAGCTAGGAAGATGTTTTTTGTAAGCGTATACTTTGTGTGTAACATGGATTTGTTTGTGGTCTAATTCAGTCTGAAGTGTTTTTTAGAGAACTGGATCAAACCCTCTTCTTTTTCTGCAACAAAAGGTGAGAGGGGAAGTCTGATCCTGTTGCTCCTCTGTGAATTCTTTTCAGGCCTCACTGCCAGAAAGAGCAAAGCTAAGCAGCAAGAGTTCCTGGGAAAGGCTGGAGGGTCTGTGGGCTTAGATGCTCTTGACAGAACAATCCCTGCAGTTCTTTTGCAAATGGAATTCCCACACCGGGACATAGGCTTGATACAAGATCACTCTCACTACACAAACAGTTTTGTACATAGTACAGCTCAATGCTGGTTTTCTCCTCTTGGCAGAATATAAATATGGCAGGTGCATTTTTTTTCCCTGTAATACAATTTAATGCATTTACCAGTAATTTCCTCATCTTTTGTCAGGAGAGAAAGACATTTGAAAAAGGCTCTTGTTAAGGCAGTGTTTCCCATCCATGAAATCTTATCCTGCTTTCTTTGATTTTGTTACATTCGTAATACTAGTAGTGCACTTACCAACTGCACGTTTGATGGATACCAGTGCTAACAGCAGTTACGTGAGATAACCAAGTGCTCAATTTCCATTTGACAGACAGGGCAACTAACGCATAAATGTTCAGAGATTTTCTGAGGTCTTTAAGAGTGACAACTGGCAGCATAGCTCAGGAGACCCTGTTTCTTGTCTGCACACAAACCTGGTATGCACATCCCTTTCCTCTTGGCATTTCTGTTAAATTATTTCCTAGTATGGACTCCTGCAAATTAAAGAACAAATAAAACTGCTAAGTGGAACACAAACACACTAAATCTTTTCAATTAAGAAACTGAATCTCCTAGTTTAAATTAATTTCCTGAAGCAAAACTCCAATTATGTAAGATTAATTCTTTCCTCCAAGATTGCATGGATTTATTGACTAACAAAACCTTCTGTTGCATAAATGGAAATGCGCTATTTAATGTAGTCTGCTGATCATAGGCAAAACCACAGCATTAGCATTTTCACTGGGCAGTTTTGTCTCAGTTCCGCACTAATCTGCCAGGTTTTTATGCTGTTTGGAAAGGTGTGAAACGGTTCAGTACCGAACATATGGGAAATAGCCGAAAACATGAGAGCAGTTTGAACAGATGGGAAATTAAACTCATAAAGAAATATAAGGATGAGAAATTAAGCTCATAAAGAAATATGAAGATGAGAAATTAAGCTCATAAAGAGTATGTTGTTGTTGCATGAAGAACTGCAGTGATTGAAAATAAGAGTATCTTAAGTGCAGGATGGTATTTTGAGAAGGTGTGTGTGCATTGATCTTACAATAGTTTTTTTTCAAATCATTTAACAGAGATGCACAAAACCCACACAGTTTCGAGTGTAGGCATGTCCTGAGAAGAATCCTCATTCCCTCTAGACACACCCTGCTAATTAAATCCATCATTGCCTAGCAGTAAGCCCCAGGGTTCAATCTTCTCTAGAGCGCTGTTACTATCCAACACTTTAGCTCATACAGTGGGCAGCCAAGATTTCATGTCGATGCATATAGTAGGACTCCTAGCCAATATTTCCTACAGTTTCCTCCTCTCCATCCCAATCTGGATATATATAATGGTTTGGGGTTTTTTATTATACGTAAAACTTTAATGTTCCTTTCAGATTACTTTCTTGTATTCTAATGCAATAACCTGTGTGAGGGTGGCAAGTTAAACTCTAATAAAATCAGGAATCTGTGCTCCATGTAGCTAACTGGCCATGAGAAACTGCAGCAAGGATGGATATTGAATGACTTCTATAGTCCAGCCAGGTTTTATCAGAACAGGTCATCAACCTGTAGGCTGCCCAAACCTGTTCCACTGCTTCCCCATTGATTAAATATCTGGAGGCATTTACACCTATATCAAATTCTCCATAATTTATTTTATCTTAATCACACCCAAGTTCTTTTTCAAGCTAGGGCAAAAAAAAGTTCCCTCCAGTGGAGAAAAAAGATGATATATCTCCTTAATGTACTTCTGTACATTGAATTGCCTTGGAGCCAAACTATGATCTCAGATTCCCACGGGCTGAAATGTCAGTGGGACTGCAGGGAGTATAAGGGAGGTAAAACCTGTCTGTGTACGCCTGAATGTTAAGGAATTTAAGCACTGATTTTTTTTTTCATTTGATTGCAGAGCTGAGAGGTATGGGGGACAAAAGGAATAGAGGGAATGTGTAGCTTCCAGCCAAGTTCAGATGGCCAAAATTCCTTCTGAATCTTGACACCTGTATCATCTGTAACAAGACAAGAGGATCTTGCTTGGAATTGTCACCTGTTTCTGTCATTCCATTCTCCTTCCTGTGTGTTTGTTCCCATCCTGTCTTCCTGCTCTTACTCTCTGCCCCAGATACCATCCTGCAAACATCCTGAACACTGTGTTCCCTTCTCCTTGGCTCAAGCTCCTGTGTGGTTCTGGTTTTGCTTTTTCCCATTTTCCTCTGAACCTCATTTCTTTCTTTTTTTACTCCCCCCCCCCCCTTTTTTTTATTCCCTAGTCCATGACAATAGGAGTCAAGGAGGTGTGGGTATGTTTTCTCTCCAACTTTTTTCTTTATCCCACTGGGCAACATGATGTACTGATGCACAAACAATTCAATGAATTCATTACAAAAAGGAGATTAAGCACTTTTTAATTTGCTTGGGTTTTGCTTGTACAAAAAGACCTCATTCCTCACCAAAAATAAATGGCGTTCTATCAACTACGAATAGCGCACAATGAATTTTAAACAAAAATGTAGCATACAGGTAACATACGTAACATACATGTGTGATAAAATATGTGTAATATAGAAGGTAGGAAATATCTGAAACAGTAAGGGACCAGAGGATGTCAATTTTCAGTTCTGTGTTATGATTTTCAGCTGTAGTCATACTGGGGTGTTGTTTCTGTAGTTATTGTGGGGGGTTTGGGTTTTGTTTTTCAAAGAATGCCTGAAAAATGAGTAACATTTTTTCCTCATTTTTCAACTGTTCCTCCCACGCTGTAATTTATGACCATTGCTCTTCATTCTGTCATATGACACTACCTACCAAGAAGAACTTGGCTATGGCCTCTGTAACTACCATTCAGGCAGAGCTCAGTCCTAGGCCTGTTTCTCCCCAGGCTAAGCAAGCGCAACACCTTCAGTCTCTCCATTAAGGTCAAGTGCTCTTCGCCTTGATTGTCTCAGTAGCTCTCTCACTGAACCTCCTCACTATTGATTTGGGGAGCTAAAACCGGGCACAGTACAACCAGCCCCATCTCTTTGACTATGTCGTATGTCACTACAGAGTCCTTGTGTTGTTCCACCACTGCTGACTGCCCATTTACTTGCCAAGTTGTGTGTGTACACACAGATGTCTGGGAGCACGTTGTGCCTTTGCAATTCAGTGAAAGAAAGGGTTTAAGCACTTCAGCCTTTCCCTTACTGTCATCTTCAGGCCATCTTCCCCATCTGTGCACAAAGACAGATTTTTTTCCATTGCTCTTTACTTTAGAGAAGTTGACGTCTGTGCAGAAGAGTCCAGTGACAGAAACTCCATCTCTCTAGTACCACATAGATAAGGGCATGACTAGAAAAAAGGAGAGCATGACAAGTTTTTCTGTGGATGAGTAACTTCTGCATCTGTGCCCTGGGGACTGTAAATAGCTAGAATAAATCAATGTAAATACGCTATTGCTAATCTTACCAGTAATGATGTGAGAAAGAATGGAATACAAATATGAACTTTACATATTGTTAGCACCAATCTGCCTCACTGCATTTATAAGCAAGGCTTTCACCTAGGAAGTCAGCTGGCAAAACTTAGAGGTTTTTTCTTTTTAAAATTATAATAAAAATAAGCATTTGTGCTGCACAGAAATATTTCTCAAATATCAAGTCCGTTTGGGAATTTTGCAGCTATGAAAACTGGAAAACAGTTATTGATAATCATTTCTCAAACACTCAGCAGAAAGTATTTTTATTAGCGTGACTGACCTCGGCATATCATTTGATATATTTATTGCAAGTGCGTCATATAAAGCATTTCAAAGTAAAAGTTTACTTTCAATTTTAACTCTCCATCGGAAGACTGAATGATGTGTAACACAGAAAAAAATCAAGACTGTTACTGTTGCCCCCGTAATGGTAGCAAATTAATATTGAATGAGGATGATGACTGTATATTCTGCAAGAACTTATCTTGTAAACCAGGCACTGTTTAATTTATGAAAGGAGAAGCTTTGCACTAGGATTGGAAATCACTTTGAATCTATAAATACTGGCATTTGCATCATGTAAATTACTGATTTTGGTTTTTTTTCTAATTCTACATTATCAGTGAGTAAATCCATCTGAGTACAGTTTCCTCACTGGTTTGTGTTGCATCATTTTTATCTCTGCACAAGGAGAATAAGTACAATATGAATGTAAAATAAGTTCCTGAGAGATGCACACTACTGATATCATAAGTGTTATGAAAACCTTTTGGTCAGGCATCTTTCAGACCTCCAGATTCTGAGGTTGAAGGCTATGCCCTCGAATTTCAAAATACATTTCAGTATTTTGAAATACTATTAAGTAGAAAAAAATTAGAATGTTTTGTCCATAATTCCATCTGTTTGTTTGTACTGAATTCCTCTATTTTGGCCTTTCTTTGTTCTGTTTCTTCTAGTTCTATCCTGACGGTTGTCTACTTTGGCTTTCCAACTTCTAGTTATCATTTCCTTCCTATTAGCCACCCTTCTGGTTCTTTCCAGTGTAACAGTGACATGAAAGGGTTTAGGTAATAAGCTTGTAATGGGTTGCTGCACCAGACTGAAACCTCATTTCTTTTTTCACAGGGCTCCCCGGGAATCCTTTTGCCACAGCCTTTTTCTCCCTAAGGAGATTATACAAAATTGTTCTTGTTGCCATTCATTCTGTTAGTATGGGTGGACAATGTGATTCCCATCAGTTCCCATGGGTAGAGCCATGATTCCCAGAAAACATACCGTCAGCACAACACTTCTTAGAACTGTTAGAATTACTTCCAAATGCCAGGCCAGAAGTGCCTATATTCAGTAGTGGGTCCGTAATTCCAATACAAGTCTGTAGAGATCTGGATCCTTCCAGACAACCAATGTGGTGCAATTGTCTTCCTCCGATTAATTATTTATATTAACATTTTATTGCTAATATGTTTGTGTGAGTCTGAATAATTATTTTCCTTTGGCAAATCTTTTGTTTGTTGGCAAAAATGGCGTTGTGTAGTTTTGCCTTTCTCTGTCAAAAATATAATGTATATGAATATATATATGATTTTTTTTTTAGATTGTAAATCTTTTTAATCAAGAGTTATTGAAAAACTGTAGAAACTCAAAATATTTTTAAAGTATCCCAAAGGCAACATTTTGTTTTTCTTACTAATCTTGTTAAAAGTCACAATATAATTGGTAAATCCAGGTTGTTGGAATCATAGAACATAAAATCAGAAGGGTTTGGGTTGGAAAGTGCCTTAAGATCATCCAGTTCCAACCCCCCTGCCATGGGCAGGGACACCTCCCACTAAACCATGCCACCCAAGGCTCTGTCCAACTCGGCCTTGAACACCACCAGTGATGGAGCATCCGCAACTTCCTTGGGCAACGCATTCCAGTGCCTCACCACCCTTACAGTAAAGAACTTCTTCCTCATATCCAACGTGAACTTTCCCTGTTTAAACCCTTTACCCCTTGTCCTATCACTGGAGTCCCTAATGAAGAGTCCCTCTCCAGCATCCTTGTAGGCCCCCTTCAGATACTGGAAGGCTGCTATGAGGTCTCCACGCAGCCTTCTCCTCTTCAGGCTGAACAGCCCCAGTTTTTCACAGTAAATATATAATATATATGAATATATAATATATATGGAAGCAAATATCTATTCCAGCAAATGTCGTCTCTATTGAACAAGCATGTTTCAGGGAAATTGACTCATTTCAATAGAATATTTTTTAAAAAGTATTGTAAGTCAAAATGAAGATTTTAATGTCTTGACCATCATAATATGGCTGAAATATATAGAAAACCAATTTACTTAAAACTTAAAGGAACAGTTCTCTCCTACTTGAATCTTTAAGAGAAGAACCAATATAGTGTAATAGCAGCTGTTCAGAAACACCTATTATTTGCTTACATTACATCACTAATGTGAGGCACCCTGTCGTTAAAATGAGAGTTAGGAATTGGCTTTCCTGATTTGCTTCTTAGCATTCTATAATTTTGCTGAGGATATGATCTCATCCAGCTCTCCACACCAAATAAGAATCTGGATTGGTGGATGAGCATGTTAGTTTACTTTCTGATGAAGTATCAAACTTTATTAAATGGCTGGAAGAAAACCTTCAGCTTAATTTATAGAGAAAGCTTTAAATATTGTTTTCTTAGAACTAATAGATGGATGACAGTTGTAATTCCATTTCTACACCAGTTTTTATTTCTTCTCCTTGATATGTGAGGGTTCCAATCTTGCATTTCTGGCACTCAGAACTCATGAGTGGATCCAAACGTGGAAGCATTCCAGCTCAATGCATGAGAGACCCTTTCACATTACAGAGTAGAGGACATGCAGAAAAACATTGAAATTATAAATTAATGGTACATCAGATTTTCAGAAAGGAACTCTCTCTCTGGTATCAAACGCTAGACCTGTCATCCACCTGCTCCTAAGGCACAAACAGCAATTCTTAACCTAGGAAAGGCACTTCTGAAAGCAATTTATTGTTTATTAAAATTAATGTGCTGACACCAGAAAAGCTTGGCTTTTGCAGAGGCACGGAACTGTTGTATATTTCTTTCTAACAACGTGCATGATGTTATCAGAAGGCTGATGACTGAAATGTGAGATCCGTCAATCAGAGACTACCGCAAGTAATTTTGTTAATATTTTTGCACTGACTTAATTAGATATGCTTTTTTAAAAAATGATTTAGTTAAGCTGATGCAATATCCTGTAATGGACGTAGCCTTGCAGATGTAGAGATGTTCTTAGCATGTAAGTAATCATAGCAAATTACGATAATATATCTTATATTAGTAAATTAAATAAAGGGTCTTAATCAATTGCATCATGATCTGATTGAAAGTTCCATTTCACCACATGGTATATATCAGACAAAAAGTATTCTGCCATTAAAAAACAGAAGCTTTTTCCTTCCTACAGATATGCATGGACACTGTGCATTTATCTGTGTGGGAAAAGAGACCGCAATAGCTATTTCTGAATAAACTATCCATAATAGCTCCCTGTGTGGATATTCTAGTCTGGAAAAGTCGTGGGTCAGACAGTAAGCCGTTGCAGAATAGCTTATTCTGCAATAGCATTTCCAGTCAATTTTCCAATGTAGAAAAGCCCTTAGTCCCCAGCTACAAACTTCTCTTTGTGCCAGAAGATTTTGTCTTTAGAGAATAGTATAAATTTGTTCTATTCAATTCTTTAATGCCCAAGTAGAGGAGATGGTTTACAGCAGCGACATCCAGCTGACATGTTTGAGTTTCCTCTGAGTACAGAGAAAAGAGCGGCCTATAAATATACAGAAGGACTTTGAAAAATGATAGAATGGACTAAAAATATATCCTAGAAAGGCAACACAGAGAAGACTTCACTGAAGGCCAGTTAACAATCTCACTACATCCAGAACTACTCAGACAACAATTCTGTAAGACACGTTTTGGGCTGGATTCATGTTTGTATTTGAATCATGATTTTTCAGAAAAAAAGAGCAAACCAAGATAAAGCATCTGTGCAATTTTTTAATTTATACTTTTATTTATGCTTTTTACTGAGCCTTAGGACCCTCAGAAGCAAAGGTTGACATTTACTCAAAACTACATCACAGTGCCCCTGGCATTTTCGTGGTGTGGACCAATTAACATTAGTAGCTTAATTAAAATCACCAAATGCATTTTAAAGGATGACATAAAGTTGATGTTAATCTAGGCTTCCAAAAATGAAGGAGTCTGTTAATCTACTGCCCCACCCTTTTCATTAATTATATAGCCCACAGTACTCAGTGTCATAATAGACTCCTGCATCATTCTCTTACTTCATTGTCCCCAGGCATTATTAAATAGTTAATAACAAAGGTCCAAAGTCCATCCCAAGTTTTACCTGTTGGCATAAATCTGGGGCCATGACAGCACTGGTGTAGCATTCATATAAATGAAAGAACAGATTTTGGCTCAAGTATTTTTAATGTACAGCAGCTGGCATTTTTGGGTTTAAAGAGCAAAATCACACCTGAGTTTTCATGATTTCTAGGATGTTGCCAACAAAAGGAAAACAGAAAATAAACAGGACATTTTACCTCTTGAAATCCAGAAGAAATGGTGCAGCTGTTTCCAGGACTGCAATGTTCAAGCTGTCACATGAACATGGAATAGAAGACATTCTTGCTTTCCAGTTATGTTTTAGCACAAATGCCTTCCGTTTGTTTGTTTCAACATATTTGCCCTTTAATACATTTTTTTTAAATCAGATTTTTTCCTAATACTGTGTTTATTCAATGTTAAGTTTAAACCAGATTTGGATTTTTACACTTATATAGATGTTTACAAATCAGTTTGTTAGATGTTATTACTGTTTCTGTGGCATGACATGTAGCTACTTGAGAACTTACTGCTGTTGGCATGTGGGTTTGGTCAGATTTTTACCGTACAGACAATAAAAGGAGCTGATTTCTGGGAGATGCCAGAGAGAGTGGAGGGAATTTGCTGTAACTCACCCATATTCCCCTAGCCTTATTGTTTATTTAGCTGCTATATAAGCACTTCAGCCCAGATTTTAATGTGATTCCCATTCCTAGCAATGAAAAATGGGGTAATAGGTAAATGATAGGTGTTTATTTCCCTTAGAAATAGACAGGCATTAGGTGGAGAGAGAGGAGCCACATACTTGCCTGACCTCTTTTATTATTCAGCTGCCTTGGGATCTTGATATAGAAGACAGCAGAGAAAGAGCTTAACATTTTGTCCATAATATATTTATTATTCATATGCAAGAGACCCACAGGTTCTTCAAAAGCAAGACTATTTCTTTGTTTTATTTTCAGCAGTCACTTACACTCACTACAAGAAAGACATGGACCTGTTAGAGCAGGTTCAGAGGAGTGCCACAAAAATGACCAGAGGGCTGGAGGACTGTCCTATGAGGACAGGCTGAGAGAGTTGGGATTGTCCAGCATGGAGAAGAGAAGGCAGTGGCAAGACCTTAGAGTGGCCTTTTAATGCTTAAAGGGGGATTATAACAAAGACGGAGACAGGCTCTTTAGCAATAGGACAAAGGGCAATGATTTTAACTAAAAGCAGGTAGAATTAGACTAAATAAAATGAGAAATGTTTTACTATAAGGGTAGGACAACACTGGAACAAGTTGCCCAGAGAAGCTGTGGCTGCCCCATCCCTGGCAATGTTCAAGACCAGGTTGGAGGGGGCTTGGAGCAACCTGCTCTAGTGGAAGGTGTCCCTGCCCATGGCAGGGGTTTGGAACTGGATGAGCTTTAAGGTCCCTTCCAACCAAAACCATTCTGTGATTCTATGATACATGGAGTCTTGGATGTTTCAGAATATTTTCTCTATGTTCCTGTACAGTGCGCTCACCAAAAGGATAATAAAACTAGTAGAATGCCCAACTTTCCCTTATAAAATACCATTCTCATTTTTGTCTAACTTTGCCAAGCCTTAGAGCTGCTACAACCTTTTTTTTTTTTCATCAGGCTGAAGGAGTGTCCTGTCTTAGTGTGAGACCAGTTTAGGAATGAGAAATAGTGGCTGAGATATTAGTGAGCAATCTCAAACTTCTCAGCATGTAAAAATTATGTCTTTGATTGTTCAGTCATATAATGCTGCCTGTTTGCAGGTTAATTATTGTCAGTGAACCAGAGTTTGTGCAGCATTTATGCTAATTGGGAAAAGCATTCTTTTATTAAATTTACTTTGTGTTTCTTTGTCTCAAAACCCTGTTTTGCACTGCCACCCAGAATGCATAACTGCCCCTAATTGCATTAGAAAATGTTAGATCTGAAAATCATTGTGACAGAGGTTAGATGAAAGTTACTTTTCCTTTCAAGAAGGGCCTGTTAGAGTTTATTTTTGGCTGAAAGATAAAACACACAAAAAAAGGAATGGTAACAAAACCCCACTTCCTCTTACAGTGATTTGGCTCACCACAGAGTAAATATTGTACCGGTGTTTCTGACTCCAGAGCTAGGTAAACTGAAAACGTGTATTAGTTTTGGTTTTTTTTCATCCAACCGTGTTAGTTGGAAGGAGATATCCCATTTGAAGTTGTTAGCTGTTAGCAGTGAATGACTTTTCATCTATTTCTCCAGGCTTTGCTCATTAGAAAAAGATCAGTAACTTAATGTAACTGGAAGGTGATAGATCTGCTCCTGTTTCATCCTCACTTATTCACAGTAAAGTCTGCTGGCTCAGAAAATGTTTGTCCTTCTGAGGATTGTCCAGATCACAAGCAAGGAATCTGGAAAGAAATTGAAGCTTGCTGGAGCACAGTAGGCATTGTCCCAAGAAGCTCTTAAATGGCCTTTGGGAGTTTTTCCGCCTGTTCCTACTGTAATTTTCAAGCCCCCATCTGTCTCCTTCACACTCCTACCTGCCCCAAACACCTGTGGTTGCACCGAATCATTGCCTCTTACAGAGGTGTCCCTTTTTTTAGGCTTCTGAAAGACTGGATTTCAAATGGTATTTAGCATTAATTGAAAACAGGCATATCAGCTCCACTGGCGTGCCTGCCAGGCTATTAAAAAAATTAAGGATGGTCTGTTATGAGAGAAAGATTTACTACAGCAATCATGAAAACTTAATGTAGGAGACTACATATGAAAAGAAGAAAAATGTTTTCATAAGGTATGCAGTGAGGAAAAGGAAAAAGCATACTTACGCTTTTACATATTTTATGTATTATTTATCCTACAAATGCAGTTATTTATATATGAGAAATCAGTAACAAGCCATTTAATATCTTGGCACTGAGATGAATGCACATTTTTGTTCTGTATAGCTCTTTTATTCTGTAGTATGTGGTGACAGCAACAGTTTTTGATCCAGATAAGTTCTTCTTCAGGAGTTACAGACAGACTTTGAAACTGGCATCAAGTGGCTCATACAGACTATTTCATAGCACACCTTCCTCCAAAAGTACCAGTATGAGAGGCTATGTTTATAATAGGAGACAATCTTAAGGGAACGTTTTGGTAACAGGGTATCTTTCAAAGCAAACAAATCTGAAAGTGTTTCATTGCCTATCATCCTTGTTTTACTTGGTGAAATCATCTTGTTAGATTTAACAGCTTCAAAGTAATAATCTTTTCTCTGCCATCTGTGGTGCCCTCTACTGCGCAACTTTGTAGAAGCAAGATAAGAAGTAACTGCATCGGTTATACTGCTTTTTTTGCATTACTTTCCATCTTAACATTTAATGATGGCTCCTTATTTGTTTTCCCAATAATTTGCCTTCTAATATATGTAAAAAATGCAGTCAGTTGTTCGACTTTGGTGGGTTTTTTGAGCAGAGTTTAAAAAAGAGGCATATATTTATATATAAATAAATAGAGGGCTTTAGAAGGTGAACCTGCTAGTTCATTTATTGATTGTAGTTCATTTACTAGTCATAGTCTCGATACTAATTTACATGGCTATATATACATATATATTTGCAGATATGTGTGCACTATTAAGGTTGAAGCATATAGTTTGTTATTGTTGCTTGTTTTCCATCTCTGTTTTGTTAACTCAGGTATAAGCACTGAGTACTTCAGTTGTGCTTTTTTTTTAGAGTTGCTGTTTCCTGCTGTGAAGAAGAAATAACTCATTAAATTGGCTTCTTACAAGTTGATGTATATAGTTCTGTTTGCGATCTGTTGCTAGGGGCATGATGTAACTTTGTCAGTTCTATATCAAACAAAAATCTCTTGATTTTGATGTTAAATTGTTGGAAAGAGCTACAGAGATTTTACATAAATATTTCTGGAGTGATCTCAAGGTACCTAAAGGCCAAAGACTTCAGATGAAAGATCTGAAAATCTCAATTCACTAATTTGCCTTTCTTTTGCTTGCCTTGTTAATTGAAGCACCTTATGTTCATATCATCATAGCCTGAGGTTTTCCTTGAATAAATCAATGCATGGATTTTTTAATTACCTACCCAGGCTGGATTTGGATGGCTTGCCCTCACGAGTACCAAAGAAGAAAGGTTCAGCAGTAGTAGCTAATGGAACAGCGGGGGAAACCAGCTGCCTCCAACATTTTAAACACTGCATCATCTAACTCGCTAGCAGCAAGTCTAAGCATCGCAGCTTTTGAAATGCTGTGAGCCAGATAGAGCACAGCTTCCAGTAATAGTGACTGCTAGGCATGAAAGGTGATGTTATCAACAGTGGGATTTAAAAAATTTCCTCTAGAAAAGACAAGCCTTAAGATATTTATCTCCAAAGTAACTGCTAACCTTCTCAGAATGACCACTGTCAAGCAGTCAATTACAGTGACATAGTTCAGAGCTGAAACACACTTTGGCATGCCATAACTGGGTAAGGGCGGTTTAAATTTCTGGGATTTGCAGTTTTTCACTCTCGAGCTGCCAGTGAAGGAACTCTGTGCTCAAAAACCAGTGAAGAACCGAGCCTGTGGTTCTGCTGTCGGAGTACTGGGGGCTGCAGGGGCTGTTCTGGCAGTGAACAGGGACTGGCCATGCACTGGTGCTCTCTTCCAGCCTTCACAAAGTCTCCCAGAAGCACTGCTTTTTCTCTCTAAAATCACAACGAATTTATACTTTCTGAAGTGAAAGAGAAGGCTCTCTTCTCTTTCAAAGGAAAACAGGTACAAAATGCACCATATTGATAATCGTGTGTGTGGTTTCCTTTCAACGCACAGCCTGTCTCTGGCTGTGTATCCTCCAGTTTGAAGCAATGCCCTCTGGCCAGGAACCCCACGTGAATCATAAAAGTCCCAGTTCAGCCATAAGCCTGATAATATTTAGCATTTCTTTCTTGAAAATTGAGAAAGTTGGGGCTGTTCAGCGTGGAGAAGAGAAGGCTGCGTGGAGACCTCAGAGCAGCCTTCCAGTATCTGAAGGGGGTCTATAAGGATGCTGGGGAGGGACTCTTTATTAGGGACTGTAGTGGTAGGACAAGGGGTAATGGGTTCAAACTTAAACAGGGGAAGTTTAGCTTGGATATAAGGAAGAAGTTCTTTACTGTAAGGGTGGTGAGGCACTGGAATGGGTTGCCCAGGGAAGCTGTGAATGCTCCATTGCTGGCGGTGTTCAAGGCCGGGTTGGACAGAGCCTTGGGTGGCATGGTTTAGTGGGAGGTGTCCCTGCCCATAGCAGGGGGGTTGGAAATGGGTGATCTTAAGGTCCTTTCCAACCCTGATTATTCTGTGATTCTATGATTCTTCTTAAATCTCAGCTTCCTTAGGAGCCAGTGATTCACAGCTCTTAGAATTGGGGGTTTATTTTTTGTCCAGAACACAAATTTTTAACGGTGTATTGAGAAAGATTTGAAAACATATCCCAATCCTATTGTAAAACTTGGGAATGCTGAAGGCAAATGATGAAAAATAGTGTTAAATCTTTAATCTCAGTGGAAGTCAAATTCTGTTTCAGGGAATGAAGCTGGCTTTTTAACAGTGGAGTTGCACTGCAGCTTTCAGCTTTCTTCGAGCTACTTAGAACAGTTAGGAAAAGACATCTGATAGTCAGGGAAGACAAAAATGGCTGGTCATTGAGACAAGGGAAGTCTTGATGAGCCATTTGGCCACTTTGTAGCCAGTGTGGCAGGGGTTATTCCAGAAATCTGGATGCTAAATGTGCTTATGGATGTTTGTGCTTAAATATCTGCTCACACAGCAGCTCCAGGGACAGTTGTGAGGCGCAGTCACCAGCGGGGTCAGTCAGGACAGGATCCTGTCAGGGTGGGCAGGGCCATCCCCTCTCTGTTAGTGAAAGTGGGAAGAGCCATTGGTCAGTCAGGAAGAGAAGGAAGAGCTGTTGGTCGGTCAGGAAGAGCAGGAAGAGCCATTGGTCAGTCAGGAAGAGAAGGAAGAGCCATTGGTCAGTAAGGAAGGGCGGGAAGAGCCGCTGGTCAGTCAGGAAGAGCAGGAAGAGTCACTGGTCAGTCAGAAAGGGCGGGAGGAGCCATTGGTCAGTCAGAAAGGGCGGGAAGAGCCATTGGTCAGTCAGGAATGGCGGGAAAATCTTGACTTTGGTTTCTACAAAGATTTTCTGCTTTTTCTCTCTTACCCCGTGGTTTGAGCTCAGATCATGAGTGCTGAGTCCAGCACACAGAACATCATCTTCTAACCTAATTAATCTCTTTTGTCTCTTTTTAACGTGGCTTCGTCCCTTCCAGGCAAGTCGGACTGGCCTGCACCAACCTCCATGGAGGACCGCAGTGTGTGTTCCACTCAAGTGCCAGCTGGGAACAAGGCGAGCCTCAGGGAAACAAGCCACGAGAGCCACGTCCCTAGGTAAAAGATGCGGAAAATAGCACCCGTACTGTCTTTCTGTGGTAATACTGCAGTAGGTAGTGCACCATGGCTTGTGCAGCAGTGGGAAACATGCTCCCCTACAGAAACAAAGGGCGCTCGCACCGCAAACAGCATCTCCATTCCCTCAGAGCTCTCCAAAACGTCTGTAGCTACAGACGGAAACGCAGAAAACTGTGACAAAACAAACATGGCGAGCTTCACTAAGGAAAAGCTCTCATATTTTTTAAAGACTCTTTCTGTACACAGTGTCTCAGCCTCAGAGGGTAGAGCAGCCTGGGAGTATCTTAAAAAGTACGTTAAAAGAATAATAGTTATTATAATGACTTGGAGACATGTTGTTCTTTGCGGCAAGGCGTGGGAACTGCACAGCTTTAGCAACGCGCAGTTCTGTGTTTTGGAGTGTGCTGTTTTATTACATTGCAGATTTTTATTTGTAACTGTTGTGTATATTGTTTGCTTGCTAAGGGTTCTATCATACTGGTCTTTTACGCTATTAATGCTGAAGATCATTTCTTGTGCTATACAGAAACAAGTATCTGCTCACACTGCATCCTGTTAGCAATGATCAGCAAATGCTGTGAGATACACAGTGCGACACCTTCTCTGCTCAGATTTCCCTGTTAACTAAAGCAGAGTGAATTTTAAGTAGGCATACTTGGCCAGTGTTATATGTTTGCTTATTAAAATTCAGTTAATCTCTGCAAAAAGAGACGGAATATCAGCAGGGGTTACATACAGAATTGCTGTCCTTTTCCTCCTATTTTGCCACATTTACAACTTCTGTTGGCCAACAGAACAGGAAATTGGGATTGGGACAGAAACCTGGACTTTCAAATTCTGCAGCAAACTTTGAAGTACATCTGGAATATTGAGATATTCACAGTGGACAGAACCAAATGAATAAGTAAAATATTTATGAGTACCAAAGGAATGACATGGTTTAGATTTCCTATTTACACGTTCTTTCATCCATCTGCCCATGCATATTTTTATTGTCTTCAGAACTTTACTTTTGCACCATAGCTAACTTTGCTCACCAATTTTACTCTTACCACTTGTTGCATTACACATTTTGCTCACCAGCCAACCATTTCCTCTGTGCTTAATCAAATTTCTGTATTGAATATTGCAGTGAGATGTAGGGTTTTAATTTGGAGGAAGAGACAGCGAGTCTGAAAGTTAGGGAATCTTGGACTTGATTGTGAAGTTATACAGTAGAAAATGTATTTTACATATTGGCTGCATGACTACACCTTCTTGTATTATCAGCACTGCAAAAGCTTCACTGATTTACCTTTGGAAAGCCATTAGTTGCTCTGTGTCCAAGTTTATTCATCTGAAAAACAGAAGAAATTTTACATTGTGTTTGTTGAATGGTTTTAATATTATTGTACAAAAATGTTAGTAATACCAGTGGGAGTTTTTATACAGATACTGTTACGAATAACATTTTAAAATAAAAGTTCGATATTTTCCAGAAATTGCTTTTGAAAAATGCTAATCTAGTTTCAGCAGAATGAGGAGCAAGTGGAAGCTGAGCTACAAATGGAAGAAACAATTCAGTTGATAGAAGAGAGCTTTAATGACACCCCCGTATGGTTTAAGGAGGCTCATAGCAAGGCTTTTAAAAATAATTCTTGCTGATTTTGTAACAGTAGTCTTCTGTTTGTGTGGTGTGCACCGGTATTAACTCATCTTTTCTAGTATATTAATGACACAATTGGACTTTGCTGCTAAAACTTTAAGCTAAAATAAGTTTTATGTATTCTTTTAATCTCTACCTAAACTTATGATGGTATACAGTACACATGTAATTTTAAGGACAGCTGGAGTCAGATTGCTTATGAAAATAAAAAGCATCTGTCATAACATTCAAACCAGCCTACAGCTTTGCTGTAAGGGATCTGCCACAAGGTTACTTTGTCTTTTTAGGGGAAAGATACAGAGTTTATTCTTTTCACAGTATATCTGTCAAGACTAAGCCTTCATATAATTAAAACCCTTAACTTTTTTTTTCAGGGCAGAAGATCGAAAGGTTAACATGCAGTGGTACAACAGAAACTGTTTGTACTCTTGAACATTTTTTAAATCTACAACATTTAAAAACAATTTATCCCAAATCATAGCCAAAGCCAATATTACATCATTTATAGTAAAACATTAATCATTAGTTACAAACCAGCCAGTTGGTCTAGAAGTTCAGCTGATGAAAAATTTGATGGTTTCAGGATTGAATAGAAATGTACTTTTAATTGTGTTCTCAGTCATGCATCAGGAATGGAAAGTCAAAGATTTTAGGGAAACTGAGCAAGACAAAATTAAAATAACAAAAGGGTTCCTCAGCGTTTTTGAAGCAAATGTATCTTTGAAGCAGTTTTGGATTACATTATTTTTGTAGGAAACAAACAGAAGATAGAAGATCAAAATTCAAAGCAGAACTAGATTTTATCACATGATCCGTTTCATTAATTTTCTTTGTTTCAGTGCTGAAGTTCTCGAAGCAATAGAAAATGTTGTTCTAGATGTACTTAAGAGCTTGGCCCAAAATAGAGCACCTGTACTCACAGTGGCTAGGAGATCAGATTGGAGAAACGTAGAGTAAGTATCCTATACTTTAAAGTCCTGCATTAAATTAATATAAATACCCTGAATATAAATTTGATTATGTAACTTCCAGAAAAGTTAATCACACAGAGTTCTGTAAGTATTCGTATCAATAAATAATTTGACTTCTTAAAAAGTAATGGGCAAATAAAAAGTAATGCTTAGTAACCACTCTGCATGAACAGGCATCATATATTAAGTAACAGCAGACCATAACTTAAAGGGGAATGCAAAACTACTGTAGTAGGGGTTAGAAAGGAAAAGGGGGTTCCTATAAACAATCATTTTGTGGAAGCAGTAGAAACCAGAGATGTGATGCTGTATTAGAGTGAAAAAGTCTGGTTTAGGCTGGAAACAATTACTAGCAACTTCGTCCTCCAATTCCCCTTCTGTGCTTCCTTTTTTCTTTCTCTGATTTTCCTTACGTTATCTTACTTCTTAAAATGATGCTGCTAAACTTATCTTTTTTTGTTCTTCAAAGAAGATGCATCTTGCCTTTTCCTGTTGTATTCCTTACCTCTGTGTTGTGTTCTAAATTCATTACCAGCCAAATAAAGCAAACCAAGTTTCTAACATGTTATCTAAATTTCAGCTCCTGTACCAGCTTATCTAGACAGGATCAGAGAAAAAGCAATCTGTCCTCCTATATAACACACTTCGTGATTTGTAGAAGTTGCTTGTGGAACAATATTGTTCCTAAGAGCTCATTTAAATTGAAAGTACCTAAAAATGAGACATTAATTACTTTCTGTAATACAGAAGCAAAAGGATAAAGGAAGACACAATCTATTTATTGTCTTGTGATAGCTTTGGATGTCTGGTAAAGGGTTAACAGATATTTAGATTGATAAGGTTGCAGAAGTGCTTGTATGAAGACTGTTTGAGGTTGAGAAAGCAGAGCAAATCTTCCACGTGTAGCACTTTGGTGGAATACTTATTTAATGAGAACCACAAATTTCTGTCAGTGAAAAAACCTGAGGGACCTGCAGGTAATCAGTTAATTGAAAGGCTCACATGTTCCAGGGAATTTAATAGTTTGTGTCTTGATAGTTTGACAAAAATGCATCACTGGGATGTCTGTAAAATTAAAATACTGTAACAAAGTTTTGCAATTTTTGGCAATCTTCAGGGAAATGGCATTCCAGGCTAGAAAAACAAATGTGAGATGTTATTTGCCATCAGAACACAGAGGGGGGAAAACGTTCAAATTAGATCCAAGTTAACATCACAGTATGTTAAAAATAAGTCTCATCAATCACATTTTAAAGAGCTGAACCATTATTTATGGTGAAGAAATGTAATCTCAAATACGCATTCCATTAATAGTGACCTATATCACCCTTTGATACAGCAGTTTTAAAATGTTAAAATAAAAATAGACAAAAATAAAAACATAATGTCAAAATGTAATGTGAATGGAAGATAATATAGTCAATGGGCAATTTTTTTCTTCTTTAGGCAGCCTTTTCCTACTCAGTCTAAACAGTTGGAATCTGCTGCACAGGAACTAGTAAAATGAGAAAATGATTTCATGTTTGAAACGTTCCTTGTAGATGCCCAGAGAGGTGTTTACCTGGGAATGTTGTCAGTTAGAAAGTAATGGAAAAAAGATTTTATAGAAACCACTCTGCTGGGGTAAATGAAATCCTAAGAATTGCTGAATGTCCAATCTAATGCCACTTTGCAGTTGCCTTTATGAAACATCCGTGGGAGCCACACTGGTCAGGTTCTAAAGCATGCTGTTTTCTGAAAGGAGTGTTCCTTATGTAACCGGAGACAGCAATCCGGCAATCTGATTACTGTTTTTCTCCCGTGCAGTTATAGTGTAGGGAATGAGCAATGTTGCAGCACAAAGGCAAGAAAGTTACTATAAAGCTGGCAGGCAGATGCTGCTGCTTGTTAATGCTCTGGCTTTGCATTTGTGCACCGTGGTGTGTTCTGCCACCTAAAGGATGCACGGAGCAAAAGCTTTAATAAATAAAAGAAACGTGGTTTTAGATAAAACTATAGCTATTTTACCACCAATACTCTTTAAAAGTACATACAAAACTCTGAACTGGAAAATAATGCTTTAAAGACAGGACTGCCATAGCATAAGGCACTAAAATTATTTCAAGTAAAATAATGAAGTATCCTTATGAAAATAACTGTTTCTTCTAGTGAAATGTGCACCTTCAGACATGAAATAGTGAAGCATGAAATGGTGGAGCTCATTTAGGTCAAAAACTGTTCAGAGAATAGGATGGACCACATTTTTGTTTCCAAAAGTTAATAATGGAATGCATTTGAGTTACTCTGATAATAATTTAAGAACATAAATTAAAACAATATTATTGAAATATAAAATAACACTTTTCCATACATTCTACGTGAGAAAGTCAGTGTCAGACTTGATTTGCATTCTAATAGTGAGTCACATTTTTTCCTGTTATTTATTCCTTTTTTCATGCTAAATAATAATTGATGCTGAGACATGAACAGTTCTAAGCATGTATAAAATACTTCTCTCTACTTTTGTCTGGACATTTACGTATTTTAGGCGTAAATTCAGTCTTGAAGCATCTTCTTGAGAAACTCTTTCATATTCTGAAGCTATTGCTCGTATTGGGGGTAGTTCAACAGTGTTTTGAATGAGTCATTTTGGCAGAGGATGACTACTGCTTGCCTTTTTCTTTTGGCTACTCCTATTACACCCAAGTTGATGGTTTCTGTACCAAGTCTGAAAACACCACTGGCAAATTTGATGATAGGAGAGGGGTCTGAGTCTAAATTACCTTGCAGAGAACAATTTACATATTCTCAGGAAGTTTACAGTATTATTTTGTTTGCAATGTATCAGGTTTAAAGATTCTGTAGGTCTACAGATGATACCACATTATACTACAAAACAAATAAGAAGTGACTGCCCTAGATCAGCACCAAAATTTGGTAAGTTAAAAAAGCCCCAAAGCAGATTTTTTTAAAATTTTTTTTAATTTTTGTTTAAAACTTTGTAAAGAAAAAACAAACCATAAAATAAAACCATTATGCACTGCGATTTAGAAGTATATAGAATCATAGAATAGTTAGAATTGGAAAGGACCTTAAGATCATCTAGTTCCAACTCCCCTGCCATGAGCAGGTACGCCTCATGCTATATAACCTGATATTATGACCATCCCTTCAGCTTTTCTCTTCTCTATTTAATTATAGTGAGTGACAGTGAAATGAATACAGCATTCTTACAGTTTCTACCCTCCCTGAATGAATATCAGCTCAAGGCATATTTGAAAGGTCTTAATGTAAAAACATCACCCTTCAGAAAGCTAGCTGGTAAAGGAATTTTGGAATACAGACAACAGGCTAATTTCTTTTTCTAACCCAGTCATTTAATTTCCTGGCCTAGACAGCAGAGCATACATTTCCTCACTTAACTTCATCATATTTTTTCTAATTATGCTAGAAACTATAGAGTCAATAGGTTACTGCAGTCTCCCTGTATTTTCATAGCACATTAAAATATCTGTTGCAAGGTTTTCTTTATCAGACACAAACATGAGTCAAAATAAAGACCAATTATTGTATATGCATTTCTGAAAACAGGTAAAATTTGTAAAAACGTATTTTTTTCAGCTCTGATGCTCAAAATATTATCTATGATCTACAAGATGGTACAGAGCAATACTTATGCAACTAAAAGGTAACAAACTACATTTCTGTAATTTCAAATAAAGTTGTATTTTGAGAATGTTATTGTGAAAAACAGCCTGTAGGATGCAGACCTGTAGGATAATGGATTTCTGTATGTAAAATATTTTAGGTTCATCTGGTTATCTATGCTCTCAATAAAATTCTCATGAGCCTGCCGCTGTTTCAGTATTATAATTACAAATCCAATATTTTTGTCTCGATAGAGATATATATTATTCAGATACACTACTGTTTGGTAGCCAAAGTGTTGTGGACAACATAATCAATGACATTTCTTGCATGCTTAGGATACCTCGGAGAAGTCTACATGTAGTAAGTGGATTATTATGAATGTTTTTTATCATTATTTCCAGATCATATAAATTGAATTGAAAGGTGAAATATTGAGAAAAGATATCAGTAGGAAATGAATAGTTAAAATAAAAAGTATCATTTATGCAAATGAAACCTAATTAGGGTTCATAGCACTTGAAAAGTTTCTTTCTTCAGAGAAAATTCATAGAGTTTGATTGCTCCAAAGAATGCGGGACAAGCTGCCAGCTAATGTCACAGGGGCTTTTGCTATTATTTAGTGAAGGCAGAGCTTATACTTCAGAATGCGAGACATCACTTTACTGTAATGACTTGCTAACTTGGGGGTTAAGGGAAAATGTAAGTTACATCAGACAAAAAAACAATCTCTCGAATTTACTTGTATCTCATGCCTTAGAAGAATTCCTTTGTATCTAAAAATGGTGTTGTTAACATAGTTTATTGTAAGTATGCCTTTATGTCCAGGAGGACAACAGCATTGCTTGGTATATTCCAATTTATGGTCTACAACTTACCCTTTTTTTCAGCTGTCTACAACTAGAGGTTTTGTTGCTGGCAATTTAAGTTATACTGAGGAAGATGGTACAAAAGTGAATTGTACATGCAGTACAACAGTATGTATCATATGGAGCATCTATGTATATCTTGCACTTCTTGTAGCTCAGGTTACTGTATGCATTTATTATACAGACCTGTGCTTGTGGCAAATTGCTCAATTGTATTGCAATTCTGAAGCTCAGCTATATGCTCACCAGGAATATATCCTTCGGATATGTTTTTTTTTGCACTACCTTCTGCTACAGGAGCCTTGCAGAGGAAGGTGTATATATTGTATATATTAGGCTTTCTGTCCCAATGCTCTGTCAAATGAGTGCTGTGAATCAAAGAAGTCTGGGCACTCTGAACATACTTAATTTCTGTCACGATAGATTGATTATTGGCAGAGTAAGAAAACAAGTCAAAAGTGGTTTGAGGAGACGAGATTCAACTAATCTAGTCCTGAAAGATCTACAGCTTTGTGCAGAATATGAAAGCAGGAATAGAACAAAGTCTTGGCAACTGTTATAGTATTTCCTGGGAAATGTGTTCATTGTGAGCCTGAGTGGGTAATTTCAAAATGAAAAGACAACCCTAGCTGCCTGTTACTTTTTTTTTTTTTTTTTGGGGGGGGGGGGTGTTGAAGCTGAGTGTAAAGTTCCCTGTTATTAATGCTCTTCTGCAGCTCTTCATATTTTTATTTGTTCAGTTGCTTCACCCTGGCACGAGAGGTGACTGAGCAGACAGCAGTAAAAACAGGCCACACACTTCAATACATACACACTCTGTTGCCAAGTTCTTCCTCCAGTTCCTGTTTTCTCACTCATATGCTTGCCAGATTGAGCCAATCCTAATATGAGGTGTAAAGGAAACATTACTATGTCTTCAAATTGTTACTCCAATATACTTATAAAATAAGGTTAATGTATCTATTATACATATTTTATATATCTTATACGTAATATATATATTAACCTGATTTTATATAACTTAGTTATAACCTATATATATATATGTTAATAAAAGAAAGGATTTAATGGTCTTCCAAACAGCATACTCAAGTGTTTTAAGCCTGTATTAAATTTGCAATCTTTACACCAAGTTGACGTTTTTTCTGACTACAATGGTCACAGTTAATCAAATGGTGTTCTCTCTGCAATGACCATATGATGAATAATCTTCCATGACAGTAGCACAAACACTTCTGAAAAGTATCTTGCTATAAAAGGACTTTTACACAGCTACACAGTAGAGCAGGATATGAATGGTGGAATATGCTTATAAAGAGGTGAAAATGTCAAAACTGGTCTTGTATGTAGAAGATGAATGGCTGTTTCAGGATGCAATTGTGTCCTTCATTACCTAATGTTGTTATTTTAAAATATATAATTTTCTCTATTTAAAATGATTAATCTCATTTTTGTTGTTTTAGGCAGTCACTGTGCCATCTAATGTTCAAGGAATTAAAAGTATCCTTTGAGCAAGAACTCTCCTTGTAGATGGAAAGAATAAAGTAAAAACAAAGAATACTCCAAGTTAAACAATGTTCTGGTAATTTTTTCTTTACATGTTGGCTCTGAAATTGAGTCACGAACACTGCTTTTGGCTCCGGAACAGGTATTTTAGAGCATTTAGTTTTAATTGATTGGTTTGATGGATCATTTTACATGCAGCTAGCCTTAACATAAAAGATTTAATCTCACATGCCAAATTCATGTTAATTGTAGAAAAAGATGCAACTTTTCAGAGACTCCTGGATGATGACTTCTGCAATAAATTGTCCCCATGTATAATGATTACGGTATGCATCTTACATTTCATATCGTCTAGCTAGATGTAAGAATTTAAATAATACTCAGTATTATTTAAAGTAGTGGTGCTCAAACTTGGTCCAAAGATCGTAATAAAATTAATATGAAACATATTTAACCATTTTTATTATCCTCACAGAAATATAAGACACACATTTTAAAGACTTCTTTCCTCCAAACATCATCTTAGAGTTTAGCACCTTATCAATGTCATGAGCTGCTGCAAAGTAGCTGCCCCACACAATCTGAGACGGACTTAACTGTTGAGTAATCTTTTGTCCCTGAGGATCCTAGGTTTAGCAGACACAAGAGAAAGAACTGGTTGATTTTTGGGATTGTAATTAAAAATTACAGAACCTGGAGAATTAATACAAATGTGTAAATGGAAAATGCAATACCTTCTTGTTCTGGAACAAATCCGGCCCACAATAAGTTAAAAAACGTGTCCATTCACCTAAGAGAGATAAACATTTATACTGTGCCACATGTTGTCCTGTTAGGTCCAGTGATAGCAGGAACTTGTCCTACATTGCTTCACTAGTGTCATAAATATATTTGAGAAGCAAAACCTGGCCTTCTTGCACCAGCTTATGCAGATACCAGGGTACATCTAGACATCAACTCCCAGACCTTCCAAATTAACTCCTTAAGCAGAGGAACATATGATACTTCTGCAGTGCCTTTAATGTTAGAACATTAGAACATCTGCCTTGCTGCTCCCCAGCCTGATCCTCCTCCCCTCCTCACAGAGCCAAAACAGGAGCAAAATAGCTGCTGGAGAAATATTTCTGCCACCATTTCATTTGTTTGCTTGCTTGCTTTTAAATGACAAATGTCAACACATATGTACTCCAGTGTTGTTTTAATTAATATAAAAACTGTCTGCTTTTATTTCCTTAGGGAAGAGGTATACCAGATCTTAACACACGACTTCTGGTCAGAAAGCTGTGGGATTCTTTTCAGATTCCTATTTTCACCCTTATGGATGCAGATCCACATGGTAAATCTGTAGAAGTTCAATGATATAAAAGAATTATTTACAATGTCTTTTCTCACTTTTATGGGAAGGCACTGAGAGCACAGAGATCCAACACGATCAGGAGATTCCTGATTTATGCAGAATATATTTAGGAGGACGGGAGGAGTTTAACTGAAACATCAGTAATGGCTTTACATCCCCATTGAATATACCATTACCCTCTGTGATGATTTGTTGTGCTTCGACATATTAATAGGAATCTTATCTTGTACCTGAAAAAGCAATAGTATTAAGGAATACGGGTTACACAATACAGATAGACTCATTTAGGATAGATGTTGGACAATATGTGAAAGAGCTGATTATCCTTGGGTTTTAACTGACTATGCACAGACAGCATGAAACATTGAACTGTATAAAAATGACATATTATGCTCAAATTCTGATTATTTTGAAATAGCCTAAAAAGAACTGTAAACCATAAAGAACCAATCAGAAAGCCAGAATAATTACACCATAAAATTGAATTTTTTCAATGCAGTCTTCTTACACACTCCCAGTGTGCAGATAAACTGACACTTGACATCTGGTACTCTGCAACCCAGGTGTAGAAATAATGTGCATCTACAAATATGGATCTGTGGTAAGTATAATTTTTTCCACTTCAAAGACATTGTTTTGTAGCCCACCCTTGAAGCTGCAATGTATGAAATGTTACATTGTTAGAATGCCTTTTATCATTTTGTTTCAATATAAAGACACAGGTTTTAGGCTTTGTGTCTGCAGAAACGCTTCTTCCTGCAACAAAAAGAAAGTGGCTAACAATGACAGGTGTTTCATTTAACTGTATTTCACCATTTAACTGTATTTTACAGTTTTTGCTTGCTGCACAAGCAGCTTTCAGGCCCTCCAAATAGAAAAGTGTTCTCCAGTTTGCTTTGTTTCTGCCTTAGAAGAGAAATGAAGACTGGAGGGACCTTGGGAGGAGGAGGACATAGCTTGTGAGATGGGTGATTCTCCACAAAAACATGTTGTGTTGGTAAAGATTTTGGTCTGGGGTGAGAATTTGCTTACAGATCCATGTGTCAGTGTGGAACATTACAGAAAAAGAGGCAAAGGGAACACGAAGGAATTATTCTATTAAAGATTTGCTAAAATATGGGGGTACAGGAAGACCATGTGAAAGGCAAAGGACAGGAGCTGGGTGAACTGTTCAGTACACCTTCAGCTCTCCTACAAAGGGGTATACACTGATAAGACACCATCTTCCAGGACTAAATTAAATTGTCATCTTCCTTTGTAAGTTCATTTTGTTCAGTTTCAGAGCAACGGGTGTATCAAATGAAACTAGAATATGTCAAGTTCATTTCAAACAGTGGAAGTATTCCTTTATACAACATAACTGTGATACTTTGCTGTAGGGTGCTGTAGGGTGCTATAGACGACAAAAAGTTTTCATGGATTCTAAAAGCAACCCACCAAAATAAGTATTACACCACCACCACCACCACTTCTGGTTTAGAAAGTAGGAGTCACAAACTGTTAGGAGCATGAGGGAGTATTCTGACAAGTATCATTAATTGCCTATTTGTTTTTATTCTTTTCTCTAAGATACTTACTGTAGCCATGATACTGGGCCATTTTGGGGGCTATTTTTATATGATGTCATACTTTCCAGTAGAAAATATCAGAAATTTCCAGATTTGATTGTCATTGCTCCTCCAGGCTTAACTTTGTGTTTGTTTTGACAGTCAGTCTCAAATTAACTGTAAAAACCAAACCAAAGCTATTCAGACTAGATCAGCCTAAGTGGGACTGAAATGGGTCTAGAATCTGCCACAGGCTGAAGGATGCAAATCTTAGCGAAGGAATGGTTTCTGGCAAGGGGATTTGGTAAGCTTCAGGTGGCTTCTCCTACACCATTCTGACAGTGAAAATACCTAAAAATACCTTTGTCGTAAATCTGACCATGACCTCGGAATACAGGTATCTCAAATAATTTAAACTAAAAGTCACCAAATGTTATAGTTGATCTTTCTTATTTTAGTCCATGTCTTTTGAGGCCCATCATCTCACCGTTCCATCTATAAAATGGCTTGGTCTCCTTCCATCTGATCTCCAGAGGTTAGTTATTTCCCCAAAAGAAGCATAAGTATTCTTCTGTTTCACAGACAGGAAATGCAATCTGACTTAATGCACAAAAAGACAGCCGACATTTAAATCCGTTTTTCTTGTCATACATTATTTTGGATTAATATAAAGAAATAAATTGGAATAAATATTGACATATATGAGAAAATCTAACAACTTTCTTTTCAGACTGAATATACGCAAAGACGCCCTGATTCCATTTACAAAGCAAGATCAAAATAAGTTAGCAAGTATACAGAAGAGACCTTACATTGCTTGTCAGCCAACATGGAAAAAAGAAGTATGTATAAACCCACTGTTTCCTGTTTCTTATTCCCCAGCGGACAAACCCTATTCTCTGCAATCCTGTCCTGCTATATGATGACAAACTCTTAGTCTAGCAGAACCAGCAAGGTTTTGCTGTCTTCAAAGGGAAATCCTATGCCCTGGGATGTCTCTCTCAATCAGTGGGCCAGAACTGGCAGCATTTAAAGCTTTCCTGCCATTAGTCTTCTGATGATCACAAGGGATTTTATGGCTCTCCTAAATATTACAGAATATATTACATCTTTACAAGTAGAGGAATGCTTACAGCAGCTACTTACTCACTTCTAGATCTCTAATCTTGCCTGTAGCTTTTAAAGCATCTATCTCAATTCAGGCATATATTGTGTGAAATGGTTAGACAGGAAGAAAAGGTCTTGCATACCTTCTCGCTGTTTATCCTCATCTTAGAAATTTTGTTACTGTGAGGTGCACTCTATGCATGAGCATACAATAAACCGAATCTCAGCTCAGTGATGGAGATTTGGAAACACCATTTCCAGTAATACTGATTTTACACATCTAACAAGTATAATTCTTACTTATTAACTGCCTACCCCTGGATCAGGCTGGGCAGCATCACAGATTAATTTATTGTTTCGGGTGGTTGTTGCTTTTTTTTTTTTTTTAGCTGGAAATTATGGCAGCATCTAAGCTGAAGGCTGAAATTCAAGTTCTAACTT
The DNA here is from genome assembly GCA_017639245.1 of Myiopsitta monachus. NCBI lineage: Eukaryota > Metazoa > Chordata > Aves > Psittaciformes > Psittacidae > Myiopsitta > Myiopsitta monachus. Next base: position 31,600,730 of record CM029928.1, on the reverse strand, counting down.
CTCTTTCATCAGATTACCTTTCCAGAGTCTATTTACCAAACAAACTGCAATTTGGTGGATGGGTATGAATGATGGTTGCAAACGAAATGTTGTTCTTGTATTATTTTGTTGACTGCTCTTAGAAAAAATGTAGAGACAGAGGAAGGAGTATGTGCCACCTTCCTGCTAGGTTTCTTTATCTATGTATTTAGATTATTGTTCTTTTTCCTCTTTTAAACCGTAAGAGAAATTATGATTTACAGACTACTGTTGCTTCTGTTCTGGGGTTTCTGCTGTGTACCAATGCCAAATACAATGGTACATACATAAAAAGACAATGAAATATGTTCTTTGTGGCCATAAAATGTTAAGTTTAAAAAAATAAATCAAGGAATTGCTTTGCTTCCTGTCTCACAGCACAAGATGATGCTGTACCAACCTTTTTAAGAGAGCAAAAGACTCCGTTAACAATTTATTGCCTCCTTTTGGAAATTAGTTTAAGTACAGGATTGTGGCATTTTGTGTTCACTGTAAATTCAAACTGAAGTCAGAAATAATTCTTCATTACTGCGTATCTCAAGCAGCTGTAAATGTTCCAGCAACCAAATTACTGTTTGTCTTCAGCGAACAAGTGAGCCAGCAGATGTTGCTGATTAAGAACTTAATAAACAATCCTGTTAATGATGCACATCGTAACAGAATCCCTTGTTTTCTTTTAGTTGGCCCTAAAAACAGTCCAAAGGAGCAGGAAACTGTGGCAATTAAAGCGTGCAATAACTTTTAAAGGAGGAAATCAGGCTGGCTGCAGAGTAAATACTCCAAAAAGTGATCTACACAGCCACTTGCATGGGTGTTGCTGATAGTACTTTCAGGCTTATGTACTTGGGTTTATTTACTACTGTTCCAGCAGTATTACATTCAAAAGGAATTGAAATTCCTTTGCAGCTACTGCACAGCAGCGGTGCTACTACCTCATACCGCCCATGAGCACAACGTGGGGGGAACGCAAAACCGATCCCGTCTGCAGGTGCAGAGCAGGGCCACGACAGTCGCCGCAGGGCGGCCGAGCAACACGGGACACCTCAGCCGCAGAGAACCGGCGGGGCAGCGTCCCACCGCGGTCAACACCCTCCGAGCTGACCCGGGCGACGCGACCCCAAGCCGCGGTGGGCCTGGCCGCGCTCTGACCGGCCCGATCGCTCCATCTCCTTCCCCGCCATTTGCACCGCTTCCTGCAGGGCTGCAGCCGCCGCCGCCGCTCAGTGACCCGTTCCTCGCAGCGCAGGGAAGAAAACACAATTCACCCTTTCCTATCTGCTCGGCAGCAACGCCACCGCGCCCCCGAGAGCAGCTCAGCCCACCCGGCGCCGCTCTCCAGCGCCCCGCACCGAGGACCCGGCCGGCCAGGGCGCAGGCGCGGCTACCGCCCCCGGCAGCCGCGCCTGCGCAGAAAGCCGCGGCCTACCGCGTTGCCGGCTGGGCCGCGTCCCTTTAAGCAGCGGGCCGGAGCGGAGCTGCTACCCCGGTGAGTGCGGGCCGGCGCTCGGGTACCGGCCGCGCTCCTGGGCGGCCGCAGGTCCGGCTGATCTCCCGAGCGGATGCTGCCCGCGCCCGCCGCTGGCCGGTGCTGCCGGCGGGGAAGCGGGAACCTCCGCGACATGGCGCGTCCTGCCGCGCCGGGCATCCGCGCTGCCTCGTCGGGCAGGACGTAGGCAGAGATGCAGGGCTGGGCCGTGTGGTAGAGGGGCATAGCGGGGCTGTCTCCTGCCGTCCCGAAGAGGAGTGCCTCGCGGGGTGGTGGGGGGTGACAGATGTCAGGGTCCAGCCGCAGGGAGAAGCGTCCTTTGCTTTTCTTGTATTTGTACACCTCTGGTTCGGGGTGAGGGCTGTGCTGGTGTAGTGGCGGGACGCCTTAGGCACGCTTAAGGGCCGTGCAGGTCTCAGTAAGCCTTCTCGTTTGCAGAGCAAGGATGAGCCTGTTTGGATCGACGTCAGGGTTTGGTACTGGAGGCACCGGCATGTTTGGCAGTGCAACTGCTGATAACCATAATCCAATGAAGGTACGTGCTTTGCCCCCCATGGGAACTGCTGTTCTGCTGCTGTGTTTTAATGCGTCACAGCACTATCTACTAACTAATCGTATAGAAATAGTAGGATTTCAGTGCACAGTTCTCAAAGTTGGCTAACTTCCATAGAATCCCAGACTGGTTTGGGTTGGAAGGGACCTTAAAGCTCATCCAGTTCCAACCCCCTGCCATGGGCAGAGACACCTTCCACTAGAGCAGGTTGCTCTAAGCCTTGTCCAGCCTGGCCTTGAACACTGCCAGGGATGGGGCAGCCACATTTCCTCTGGGCAACCTATGCAAGGGCCTCACCACTCTCACAGGGTCTCATCTCAATCTCTCCTCTGTCAGTTTAAAGTTATTTATTTCTTTTTTGTGCTTTGTCCTTTTTAGGATATTGAAGTAACATCTCCACCTGATGACAGCATATCTTGTTTAGCGTTTAGTCCACCAACATTGCCGGGTAATTTCCTCATTGCAGGATCATGGGCAAATGACGTAAGTACTCATCAAGTGGAAGTGCTGGTGCCTAACGTGCAAAATGAGATCCTAAAAACTTATGCAAGGACACCTGAAAATCTTCCTCACTGCAGAATTTGTGCCTGGTGCCAAGACATTAAGGTTGATGTAGACAAACTGCTTCAACTGAGAAATTCTGGTGTGTTACTCTGATAAGTTATTCCTCTGCCTGTGTGTTTTAAGCTTCAGCTTGAAATATATAGTCAGTGTTTTCCCTGTTTGATTTTTATCTAGTTTTATTTTTGTTTTCCTTACTTGTTTGGCTTTGCCGAGTGAAAGAACCGTGAACACACTGGGAAATCATCCAGTTTGACAGTGCAGCCTCCAAAAAATTAAGTTCCTACAACCTTACTGTATTTTATTGGATTGAAGGGTGAGATCCCTGCTGGGACAAATGGAGGTTAGACAAACATGAGGCATTTTATTAACTGTTAATGTCTGTTGGCCTGTAGCCTGCCTAGCTGAGGGTTAAGGGTTATCCAGGAGAGAGCACTGGGAGGTGTTACATGATCCTAAGGTACTTCTGAGCTGGAGTTGAAGTTGTGGGGTTGAGCTGTGGCTGTACAGATAAAACAAACATAATCAGAGAAAATAAGGTTTCACTAGATCTGAGAAAAGCTTGGTGTTATATTTATCGTTGCATAAACTAAGGCTGGGATCCTCAAGAAGAGAAGTCTTTTTATGTCCTTAGTGTTACTACGTTACATCTGCATACACTTCTCCTGCTGCAGGTTCGCTGCTGGGAAGTTCAGGATAATGGACAGACAATTCCAAAGGCTCAGCAGATGCACACAGGGCCCGTATTGGATGGCTGCTGGAGTGATGTATGTTCCTATTTAAAAATAAAATAACAGTTTTTACCTAAACCCTAAGTGAGATGACATGTGGTTTCCAGACTGACATGAGTGCTCTGTGTAGATGAAGCCTGTAACTACTGTATAGATTTATGTTACAGTGAATACATGCTAAGCATGCCCTAATCAAATAGACTAACATGGGTGTAAGATGGATAAAAGTGAATTTAAAAGTAAGAATGTATTTGAAGCTAGATAACAGCTAACACAGTTTTCTCTTTTACAACATAGTCATACATAAATTCTCATTTTTATGTTTCTTCTTTGTCTTGCAGTGCCTGTATGTGTTACATCAATGTTATGATATTACTAGAAGAGAATAAGACTTGACAATTTTCTAAGACATACTGCATGATAGAGGTATTTAATCTATTTGCCTTATTCTTGTTTTTTAGGATGGGAGTAAAGTATTTACTGCTTCCTGTGATAAAACGGCCAAAATGTGGGATCTCAACAGTAATCAAGCTATCCAGATTGCACAGGTAAGCAAGCCTCGAACTACTAGATGTTGATTGGGTTGTTTTTTTTTCCATTTTTGTTTTTATTAAAAGCTACCTTTATTAGCAAATCGAGCTAACGTTTAGTGCTTCTGAACTAGATACTGCTATATGAAGAAGAGGTTGTAGGGTGTGTTCTGCATTTTTGAGGTAATGATGAGCACATGTATAGGGAGACCTGCAGTCAAGGTGATTTGAATAATCTGTGTAGCTGTAGCCTCTATTTTACTTGAGAAAGCTCTTTGCACTCCTGGATTGATCTCAGTAAGTCACCCTACTGCATTATAGTGGGGAGAAACCTAAAGAACTCATTGAATTCACTTTCACAAATACCAGCTTTCTGCTGCAGCAGTAACAGGGATTATAATTTACATTCTCAATGTAAATGTTAATGTCTGTTCATAGTTTTGGTAGTTCTAGTGATGAAAGGAGTTACCAGTTTTATAATTTAAGAAGAGAGTCCTTTGAATGATTGCTTCTTGCATCTTATTTAAGGCGATAATGTTCAGATTCTCAGCCTTGATTTTAAAATCAAGTAGCATGTCAGTGTAATTAACATAGGACTTTCTTCTATAGCTGTTATCAGAAGCTGGATTTTTTTATTACTTTAATACAGCATGCTATTTATTACAAAGTGTTGATTTTTAGCAAAATGGATAATATCCTTTATAACTAAATAGGTCAAGGGAGGTGATCCTGCCCCTCTACTCTGCTCTCGTGAGACCTCCCTTGGAATATTGTGTGCAGTTCTGGTGTTCTCAACATAAAAAGGACATGGAACAGTTGGAAAAAGTCCAGAGGAGGCCACGAGGACGATCAAGGGACTGGAGCACCTCCCGTGTGAAGATAGGCTGAGAAAGTTGGGGCTGTTCAGCCTGGAGAAGAGAAGGCTGCTTGGAGACCTCATAGCTGCCTTCCAGTATCTGAAGGGGGCCTATAGGGATGCTGGGGAGGGACTCTTCATGAGAGACTGTAGTGATAGGAGAAGGGGTAACAGGTTCAGACTTCAACAGGGGAAGTTTAGATTGGATATAGGGAAGAAATTCTTTAAGAGTGGTGAGGCACTGGAATGGGTTTCCCAGGGAAGTTGTGAATGCTCCATCGCTGGCGGTGTTCAAGGCCTGGTTGGACAGAGCCTTGGGTGGCATGGTTTAGTGGGAGATGTCCCTGCCCATGACAGGAGGGTTGGAAATGGGTGATCATAAGGTCCTTTCTAACCATAACTATTCTATGATTCTATGAAAGTCCTGCTGTTCATACTTAATATTTCTGCTATAACCATCTTTCTGTGTAGGGTGACTTTACTGTAATTCTTTGTATCAGGAGTTGTTTTGGTTTTTTTTTTACTGTGGGTGATCTTAGAGCACTGAACAGCCCAGTAATGTCATGATCAACCCTTACCCTAACTGCTGTGACTACAATAATGAATCACTTTTCTTGAATTGATAAGGAGTATAAATATATGCAAAATCTGAGGAGCACAAACAAGAAATGGGAACTGTTGTTGTAGTAAGCATGTGTGTGTATGCCCTTTTCTTCAGCATGATGCACCTGTGAAGACTATCCATTGGATTAAAGCACCAAATTACAGCTGTGTGATGACAGGAAGCTGGGATAAAACTTTAAAGGTATGATTTTTACCTGAACACAGGGACACAAAGCATGCTAGTAACCTATGTATGAAAATATTTATGTGAAGTGAGAGTATTTTAATAAACATTAATAAAACCCCCAAGCAGATGAATGAAATAGCATCACTTCACATAAAGCTACAATATTCTGGCTATAGACAAGAATGAAACAGCTTGGTACTGATAGCATTCACTTTACTGAACTAATTTAAATGGTGTATCCTCAATTCCAGGCATAAGTTTGTTCATTTTTCTGTTTCCATCAGTTCTGGGATACCCGTTCACCAACACCCATGATGACACTGCAGCTCCCTGAAAGATGTTATTGTGCAGATGTGGTAAGCCATGATACAGGGTAAACTAGTGTAAGGTAGATGACTGGGAGTGTGGATATGCTGTCAGTCTGAGGCTTCTGTAGGTCAGTACTAATCACTAAATGTTAATATTTGACCTCTGGGATTTTAGCAATAAACCAGAAACTGATATTCTTGGTCAGGCTCTGGAAAAAAGGTATTTGCATCATACGAAACATGATTAGTATCCTTTTAGCATAACAAAACCAAATCGGCACTAGCAGTGACCTACCACTATTTCCGGCTGAGTTTGTATACCACTAGTGTGGTTAACATTGGAAGAGTCAGCTAATATTAGAAGATTTTTGGTATGCTTAATTTCTCAATGGCAGGGAAAAACTGATGTGTTTTGTTTGAAGATATATCTACATATTAACTTTATTCTTTCTCTTCTTCCACTTTCCCTCCACCCCTTCTTCCCCAAGAATACTCAAATTCCTTTATCTTCTTCAGGGATTCCTGCAAAATAGTAAGTCGAATTCTCTGTAATGCTATTAATACAAGTGTCTTTCTTTCAACCTGTTCTACAACTTTATCCAGGTTCATCCTATGGCTGCTGTGGCCACTGCAGAAAGGGGTTTGATAGTTTATCAGTTAGAGAACCAGCCTTCTGAATTTAGAAGAATAGAATCTCCTCTTAAACACCAGGTAAATGATAATATTTATTGAGTGTACTTATACAGATTGTTGAAATTTCGAGCTTGCCTTTTTTTGGTAAAAAGGAGTGATGTTTCAAAACCAAGTTACTTCATTATGGCACATGCCCTAGTTTGCTATTGATCTGTGGCTAATCTCAAGGATTTAGAAATGTAAATACCATGGCCCATATTCTCATTAGAAATTGACCTGTCTCTTGACCTCGTTTGTGTTTTTGCTGTGCTTTGTGTTGATACATGTGATGTTTCATGTCTCCATGGAAAATAGACAGCATTCAGAAAATATAGCCCTCAAGTCTCTGTCTAAAATCTTCTATCTTCCTCAAATTTAGCATCGCTGTGTTGCTATTTTTAAAGACAAAGTGAACAAACCTACTGGATTTGCCCTTGGAAGTATTGAAGGAAGAGTAGCTATTCATTATATCAACCCCCCAAATCCGTAAGTGTAATTTAAAAAACATATGTTCTTTATTGCTCACTTACAGTGAGGATAAAAAGAGCTTTATTATTATTATTATTTCTTTCCCAGTGCAAAAGACAACTTCACTTTTAAATGTCATCGCTCCAATGGAACAAACACATCAGCACCTCAGGATATTTATGCTGTAAGTATTCAGCATGTACTCCTTTATCATTTATACAGGGCAGGATACATTCTTAATGTAAAATTGGGTGTAAATTATTATTCTCCTTGATCTTTTACCTCATCTAAATTTGTCTTAGATGTCTTTCCCCTTAAAGTGTGACTGGTCTTTAAACATACAAATTTTTGCACTTAAAACAAGTACCACATCAGCTTTCCATCAATTATCTTGTTGCACTTGACACTTGTTAACTTGAAACAGTACTTCATGTGTAATGGGACAATGCATTGCATTTTTAAGTGCTACAAAAAAGGTAATGCTTTCCTTGTTGCTTTAATGTATTTTGTTTGCTTGCTTTCCCAGAACTTATTTGAAAATGTTATAAAAAAAAAAAATTAACAGCAAAACCTATAGTTAAAAAAAAATCTGTGTACTTTTTTAGGATTCAGCACATCTGTTGTGAGTGTTCCCATCGCCTGTCCATAGGAGTGGTGTTTTACGTAGTAATTTTCTTCTTCTGCAGGTAAATGGGATAGCATTTCACCCTGTCCATGGCACTCTTGCAACAGTAGGATCGGATGGTAGATTCAGCTTTTGGGATAAAGATGCACGAACAAAGCTAAAAACATCAGAACAACTTGACCAGCCAATATCTGCTTGTTGTTTCAACCATAATGGCAATATATTTGCATATGCTTCCAGTTATGATTGGTCAAAGGTAAGAAAGGTTTAGATTCGCATTCCATACTTGCAGTTGACAACTAAGACTGTCTTTTTCACATGGGGCTTTCACTGTCCTTAATAAATAATAGCTGAGTCTTTGTAGTTTCACAAGCATGCAAGAAAATATACAATGGTCATTTTAGACATCTGATGAAATTTAACACATCAGTGCATTCCTTGGGTGAAAGCTTCAGTCAGACAAGATTGCTAAACAATGTTGTTTTGCCAGTGTAGATGAGCAAAATGTAAATTACATGATGCAAAATTTATTCCAGTTGCTCACACGCATTCTGCAGTGGAGAGTGTCACTGGGCAATGTGGCACCCAGCAGGTTCCCACAAATCTCTTTGAAATGCACCTCTTTGCTTCTTGTGCAGTTTCTGTTCAACTTCAAAAAGAAGCTGTGACTCTAGTTATAAACACTTGAACAGTTTTTGAATGGCATATACTATATTTCGAGTACCGCTCAGTGCAGCTTGCTGGTGGCAGTTACAAACTTGACAATAAATCGCATATATGCAAGAGGATCACAACAAACCATACATGGAAAATCAATCCTACTTAACAGTTCCAAGTGGGAATAGCAATGTTGAAATGTAACTGATTTGAATTGAATGGCGACTTCCATTAAGAGTGTTACTTTCCTTTCAAAACCAGTGCTTTTAAATTTGAGGATGATATCCCTTGTTTTTGACTGACACGAATGCAGAGCTGAACTTTATTGCATGCCACATAAAGAGCAAACTTTTCATTTACTGCATTGTATCTGGTCTTCTGGATGCTGCCCAAAGTAAGAGAGCTTTGTTAGATGCTAGAGCAGGTGAATTCTGTTCTAAGTGCTTGGTAGAATGTACCAAGGCATTTCTCAGGTCTGTAAATCAGTATTAAGTAGTAAAATTAGTAAGTATAAAGTACTAAACTTCCTTTCTAGAATCATTTCTGCCAAGTAGAGTTGGTAATTTTCAGATTATGTGTTGGACTTTAATAACTTTATTAATGTTTACTCTCCCTGATTTGGATATATGTGTATTGAGTAATGTGTATGCAAATAATGTCAACATGCAAAATAGGATATTTGCATCTGCAGTTGGGGAACAGATGTTTTTGGAGTTGCCTGTAGAACTTGGGCTTCATTTTGGAAAAAAAATGTGACCTTAGTTCATTTAAAAGATAGAAATGTAAAGTGAAACGGAGTGGCCATTAAAGTTTTAGTTTCTTCTCTGCCTAGAATGATATTAAATCATACTGAGCTCTTGTGCTGCAGCTATAAAGTAGAGCTTAAGAGATATGTGGTTATTTTAATATGAAAAGATGGGGTTTTTTTAATACCTTAAAAATGGATAAATATCCCTTAAATTTTACTTCATATGTACAATTCTGGTAATTGTTATAGTAAGTTGTTCCTAATGCACCAACCAATATCTGGTCTTAAAGACTTCAAGATTAAATCTGAATAAACCGAACTAATGGGCTATTCATATTCTTACATTTTAAGGTAATACTGATATTTCTTCTTTGAAGAGAGTAAATACAGATTATTCTTCTTTTTAGGGTCATGAATTTTATAATCCACAGAAGAAAAACTACATTTTTCTGCGAAATGCAGCAGAAGAGTTAAAGCCGAGGAATAAGAAGTAGTGAGTATGAGTCTGACTGGTATTATTCTACTGCTACTCTGCCATTCCTGCCTCTACTCCACTGCTCTTCTGCCATTTGTGCCCTGTTTTACCACAGTTCAGTCAATTTGGAATCGCTAACATACAGCAGGAACTGTAAAAATTACATTAAATATGTTCTGACATGCTGGAGAGCCATTTCTCAGATTAGATATTCTGATGTGTATAGAACCACTGTCTGTTCCACAGCAATAATGAAATTGCAACAAAATCTAAATCTAGGTTAGATACTCCTGATTAGAAGTGCAACTGTTTGTATCTATGGATTTATTTTATAAGTACTGCATTAAAATATGTTAATTATAGTTCTGCAGAAGTTGTATAAGTACTGTATTTTTTTTTAAGTACTCAAAGAATTGCAAGTAATTTCTTCTCAAAGGAGGCTTGTTATTATTCAGGGTTTTTTTCTTTGCTTTCTGGTTTTTAAAATGGAAGTATTGTCTGCTGTGTGCTGGGAAGAAATGCCTTGCAAATTGTTTTCCCTCATTTTTTGGATGAATTAGGTAGGTATGTAAGTGGCCAACAGCAGTGACAGAAACTCAAGACAGAAGATGGGCACAGTTCAAGTTTTACTTCATTTTTTTTCTTGCACTCCAGCAGTGGACATGACTTCTGAGCCAATGATACGCATGGTAGTTCAAAGGAGAAATTGCCAATTGTGCCAAGTGGTGTATAATAGCTCAGTAATGTGAGCAAACCATTAAAGGTTTTGTTTTGTTCATGACCAAACCAATGTGTGCAAAATACTTGTGGCCTAAACTGCTTTAAAACTGACACTTTTTAGGCTTAAACGTTTTCATCCCTTATCAGGGGGTTCTGGACTGAATAAAAGCATTCATTTTTATATTAAATAGAAAATAGTGCTGGTAAGTTTCATCCTGATCAAAAATGCTGTGAAACAAATGAGTGGGTCTTTTTCTGACTTGAATCTACCACTGTTTACTTCTAACTAGCCAGTTGTATACATGCCAAAGTTTTCTTTTTGGAAGTGAATGCTTGTTACTCCTATTTTAACTATTGTTCGTTTGATATAATGACTGAATAAAAGCGGGGGGGAGCGCATGTATAGAAATACCTGTCATATTGTACAATAAATCCTCTGTAAAACTGTATGTTGTAACACTTATGGTTATGGGTTCATGCTACATTTCAAATAAAATTTTTACTAAATGCTTTTTTATTCAGAAGTTCTATTACATTAATATGGGGGAGGTGGTGCACTTAGGCTTCTAAAAGAAGCTTATTTTCATTGTAATTCAGATACATTTTCTGAAAGTACTTTTCTTCCCACTGCTCGAGCTGAAAGTCTAATGCATTTTCCAGTTGCTGTTTCATTATGAATGATTCCTGGTTTGGCATCAAAGATTGAAGAAGACTGGTATGAAAGGCCTTTTGTTTTATAAGAACTGAATCAATTCCATGCTATCTCAACAGCCAAACACCTAACAATTTGTCTTTAGTCGAAATGAATCACACTGTCTTCAAACTCCATAGCCACCTGGTCCTTTAACTTAAGACTCTTCTCTTTAGAGTGTTCCATCAGTTGTTGCTGGGTGTGTATTTCTTGTTTGGTACAGTTGTATAGTTGAGGAGAGTCCATGAAGGACACTTGGCTGTTGTCTAGGGATGCTGTTTTCTGGGGTTTATTTCTCAAGATTTTTTTTCCCTGCTAATTCTATGGTTTACGTGGTTTTAGATTTCACATTAATGTGCTATTTCTTTTCTTTAAGATATGAAAGAGTTCCCTGCAGTTACACCAATAGCTGGTCATTTGTGCAAACGTTTCTTTTGGTTTTGATCATCTTTTTTCTTTTTTTTTTTTTAAAGGTTGTGATTGTTATGCCCTAGCCTTTGCTTGTCAGCACGTTCTTCCAGACTTCCCAGTCAAATGGCACCAAGCAATTGCAGGCTGTAGATGAAGTGAAGATCATTGATGGCAAAAATTAAAATGATAGTCATCTCCTGTGTGCAGAATTCGCACTGGTGTAAACAGGGAAGGAGGGGATGTAGCATCTGCTGCTTGTTTAAAGGAAATCCTGGGTTTTGTTTTTTAAATACTTAACAGTGTGAATGAGCAATTAGAAAATAGATTCGCTCTAGTTCAGCAAGTACACGTCTGCTGGATCCAATGGTCCTACTGAAGTGGATATTAAGTTTGGCAAAGATTTGTTTTCATGATGAAGCCAGCACTGGTGAGTCTCTTGTTTGGCAATACACTTCTGTATTAATGAGCTGAGTACTTCCTCTCCTGTTGAAATCAATTTTTCTGTCGGTCATATTTTAGGATTTTTCAGACTAATTTCAGAAGGACATATTTTCCATTACACTGCTGTGCGTGTGTATTGGGTCTGGCTGAGGTGGAGTTGATGTTTCCCATTGCAGCCCTCAGTGCTATGCTGTGTATTGGTACGAGGCAGGGTGTTTATAACACAGCAGTGGTTTGACCACCGCTGAGCACTGCTCCAACATTCCCCCTCATAAGCAAGCAGGGGGTGGACAGAGCCAGGGCAGCTGACCCCAACCAACCGAAGCGATATTCTATACCATAGGCCATCTGCTCAGCAATAAAAGCTAAGAGGAAGGAGGAGGAAAGGGGAGCATTCATTATTTACGATGTTTGTCTTCCAGAGCAACTGCTATGTGTGCTGAAGCCGTGCTTCCCAGGAAGTGGCCACACAGTGCCTGCTGATGGGAAGTAAAGAATAAAACCTTTTCCTTTGCTTCCATATGTGATCTTTGCTTTTGCTTTGTTAAACCGCCTTTGTCTTTAGCCGCAGTACTGTTTCCATCTTACTTTCTCCCCTCCTTGTCCTGTTGAAGAAGGGGGTGATAGAGTGGCTTGGTGGGCACCTGGCATCCAACCCCAGCACATTAGATCTATTCAATTGGGAGGACAGAGTCAAACTTTGCTTTGTTTTCTTACCCAAGTTAAGAGAATGCATTGGTAACTTTTCCTCCCTGGACTTACTGCACAATTCTTGTGTAAAATATGTGCAGCTGTATCCCTTCAAACACAGAGCTTACACATGAGTAAGTGGTAGTGCATGATCTAGAAATGTATTACCTTGCTATTCTATGGTACTTACCTGTCCAGAAAACCAAAAAGAATGAAGAATGTAAGATTCTAACATGTACCCAGAGCTAACCATAGGAATGCTAGGGTTACAGAACAACTTTATTAGTTTTTGGTAAGTGCTGTTGATGTTTGTGTTTTATTGCGGAAAAGTGATCTTTGGCATAAAGAACTCAGTTATGCCCCCAAATGGGGGCATTTCATAAAGCTTTTCAGCTCTCTTAACCTTTCTCCTGCTGGTCTCACCTGTCAGTAGTCTTGCATAGTGGTTTAATAAAGTGTATTTCATAAAATGAAGCAGTTAACAAAAAGTTTGCTGAAGCCTCCCACAAATGAAAGCCAGACGTGCTTGCACAATGGCAGGCAGTCAGGCAGAGTATCTTAATTTGCCATCTGTCAGATGAAATGCAATAGCTGGCTTGGTGAGTACTCCAGCCTAGCTCCTCTGCTGGGAAAACAGGTTAGAGTCATTCTCCAGAGGAGAATGGATTTGAGGTAGAGCTGGGGTTAAAGGTATGTGGGAAGCTCCTGTCAAGCTATTGTCCAGTCTGACCTTGAACACTGCCAGGGATGGAGCATTATCATCTATTGCTGCAACACAAACCAATGAATGGAACAAACTGAGAATAAAATTAATTCCCTAGTGAAATGTTCTACCCTAGCAGTTGCAACATGCGCAAAATGCTCTTAATGTGCAATATAAAGTTGTTGCTGTAAATCTCCTGTTGTGCCAGCGGATGGCAGTGTTGATGGCTTCTTAACCAAGGCTTTCCCTTGCAGACATCTGCGTGGTTGCCCGAGTTTTGGGGCCCTCGGCAGCAGCAAATGTGTTGGTAGTGTGTTTGGAGAACAGGCGTTTAAGGAATTTAAGATTAGGCACGAGTGGAGCTGAGTCAGTTCTGTATGAACCGGACTATGGGCTATTAGAGTTCTAATAACTTTCCCCTCTAAGACAAATCTTAGTAACTGTGACTAGTTTTCATACTGCTGTCATAGAAGACTATAGGTTTAAAACTGGTAAGCAGCTCCATGTTTTTGTCTAAGTTGGATTTCTTGCAGGAAGAAAGAAAAAAGCCAATAAAAATACTTTGCTAAAATAACCCCAAAACAGGTAAGCTCAGTGATAAGCTACATAAAATGAGGGTATTTTTTTCCCAAAGTTTGAAATGCAGTTTTCATTTTCAAGGCTGGGAAATGCACAAGATAATGAAAGGGAGAAATAGTCTTGGATTACAAGATTTGAGTATGGTTTTAAATTGCTTATTTACCCCAGGTAGCTGTTTTGTCCTTGGGGCATATGTGACCAGTCCCCCTTGCTCCTGACCCTGGGGATGCAGTTGGTGTGACACCACTTTGTAAGGCAAGCAGCCATCCTTTGCGGCCAAGCGGGTCATGTATTCACTCCCTTTCCCTCACTATCAGGCCCTGAAGGTCCTGTGAACCCTGTAGACAAACCAGATTCCTTCTTCCCCTCCCTGCCAGCCTCAAGACTCCTGGGCGCCAGGGCAATTCCTCCCTTCCTCACTGGCCTTGAAGGTCCCAGGCACCCAGCCAGCCGCGTGGTGGGGACACAATGGGGAAGCATAACAGCACACACAGCACTGTCTATACGATCAAGTACTTACAGGTCCTAAGTGGCATCTTGGACCCAAACTGCTGCTGGACAGTGAGACCATGACTCCCTGTGGCCAGGGGTGCTTCCATTACACCATCTTCTGCTTCCTCTGAGGATCAAGTGAGTGAATCATATTCTTTTCTAGGGTCTTTGAGTCTAGATTGTTATATTGATAGAGGCAACCATGTATTAAGATCTGACCTGATCTGCAGAGGGTCCAGGTGATAAGAAATTATAAATCATTGTATTACAAATTCTCCATTATGTTACTTATGTATTGTACTATATTGGTTCTACTTGTAGAAATCCTGTGCCGTTCTCATCATAAAATCTCTGCTCTAAGAATCATAATATCTTGTTAATAAAATAAAGCTTTAACTGTAAATATGATATAATGCCACCATCATTCTGTCTGTCCCCTTAGTGTCAGGGCACAGGCAATAGTTTAAAACAAAAAGCCCCAGTAATGTCTGCATTGACACAATGCACACCTCAGGCTGTGAGTTGGAGTTGGTAGAACTGCATATTTCACCCTACAGCTCATGTTCAATCAGCTGAAAGCCATCTATTCTTATTTCCAGGTAAGCTTAGTTTTTATACCGGCAGTACAGAGACCACTGTACTGTTCTCAACAATAGAAAGGCCATTTGAAGCATGGAAACTGCTACTCTTCTACCCTTGCCAGTTCAGAATAAACCAAGCGACATCACCTGGTTGGCTGCGATGCTTTCAGCAGACAGACACTAACCAGCACTTCCATGGTGTGGCATGTTCTGTGTACACATGGATTCCTGTGTTCCCAGGAATCCACAGTGGGAAACAAGCTCATGAGGATGCAGCCGCTGGAGTGCGGATATCACAGCTACAGGCTTTAGGAATTACAAGAGGCAGTGATGCGAGGAGGTCCCTCCTGACACCACAGTGCAGGCTGGCATAGCACAGGGCTGGAGACAGGCATGCAGATACCTCCTTCATCCCCCCAGTGCAAGTCAAGCCTCTGTTTATTTGCACCATTTATCTGCTTCTGAAACAGGGATGGTGCTACATGAGGAAAAAGGAATTCAGGCTGCTCAGGACTTGCTTGTAAGGTAACACAAGGCTGAGGCAGTATCACAGAGAGGGCCATGTGCCGGGGGACCACTTGCGTGCTGACGGAGCCATTCCAAATGTTTGTGTTGCATCAGTTCTGCAAATACTTTTTGTTACAGTGCATAAAAGGTACAATGCCTGTCAACATTAGCTTTGTAAAGAGAGACCGTTTTCTTCTGTTGACTAATTATCCAGTGAATATATTCAGTTTGAAGAGACGCTTCAATAATTTAGCAGGCATGTGCCAGGTAATACAGGAGCTTTTGTTTTACTAGTGCCATAGATCTTCAATCATGTGTAACTCAATCTCTGGCTTTATGTATTCAAGGAAGTGTTTCGTATAGCTCCTGTATCAAGTGCCACTGAAAAGCAGGCCTAGATAAAAGATTAAGGCAGTGCTCTTAACTGTGAATAGGGAAAGTTTACCCTTTACTGACCAGTATTATCTGCTTTATAGGAGTGATGTGTGTGCTATGCTGAGAGCCAAAAATGAGCTTGTTGTAACAACAGGAAAATGATGTAAACTGCATGTTAAATACCTGGGTCAGTTAAGTCTCTCCTCCTTCCTTTATGGTCTATTAACAAAAAACTTTGATATTGAATGCTTTCTGTCATTAAACTTTCTTAAATGCAGGTCATTAGTGCTGCATTCTTTGCTCTGCTGGACCAGATAAGGAGAACAATAAAGTTCAGTTCCTGGGAACCCATGAAGCAAAACTCAAGTAACGGATTTTTTCCAAACCCTTCCATCATCACACTCATGCCATCTCCGAGAAGGGTATAAGTTCAAACGTCCTTTTCTGAGCCACTGTCAACCAGTTCAATCACCTTCTGCTGTTTACAATGCAACTAATGTACAACAAAGGGAGATGTATTTTGTTTAGAATGGACCATGATTATTGTACTTCAGTACAGTGCAGAGATAATGCAGTAGCTCAAACTATACTCAAATGACTAAAACCAGAGTTAAAATACAATCCTTTTTCTCTGGAAGGACAGCTGTCTGCCATGCTCCTGCTGTAACACAGGGTGAGATTTATATGGACTCAAAAGGACAGGTATCGCTTACTGACAGGTAATTGCCTTCTGCAGATACCTGGCTCTTTTCCCTGGAGATCTTCTTTTTCTGTATAATGTTCATTCATGGTGTGCAGCAGCAGGGATGCAGACAGGAATTGGCTGTTTATGCATTAATGTTTAATTTCTGGAACAGTACCTATAGATTTGTAAAGAACAACTTTTACATCTGTCGCATACTTCAAACATTAGCAAGTAGTATTTCAGAAACACACTCACTGGACTGAAACAGCTCTTCACAGAACCACAGAGATGGGAAATGTCTGTTAAGAGAGAACAGCTTAGCAAAACCTTTTCACCTAAGCCTTCTCCTGTCAAGCTTTTGTTCAGCCATAGGCTGTGCGACGTAGTTGAAGTCATCCTATAATGCCGTCCTATGTCTTCTACAATGGTACCCAGTTTAGCACCCGAGCACCTTTCTTTGGTGGTCCTGCCAGCAGAGGTGGGGAAATGCAAGAAAAAATGACTGAACTCTCCAAACTTTTCTGAACGTGGCTTGGCCCTAGGAAAAGTTCCCAGTAGCAACTTTCCTGTCACGGAGTCATCTGAGAACCTACTTGCTACTGTCTTGCTCTTACTAGATATCCTTCATGGATGTCCATTCCTTGATGGGCGGTGCTGTCAAAGCTGCCCTTCTGGTAAGGAAATGAGTTGTTTCTTCTCCTTGTAGGCTGATGAGAACGTCCTTTGAGGTAGGACTGGCCTTGGCACCCCTGAGCCAGAAAAAGGAAAACCATACTCCAAGAAATAGAATGGATTCCCTGATTTAGTACCAATCCATAAGCTTCATTTACAAGCTTGACTTCAAAAATATGGATCAGCTGACCTGTCAGCCTCTTTGTGAGACTGCATGTGATACATCCCCTTTTTACTTCCTTATGCTCTTCTCTATGTGCTTTACCACTAACTAAAAGCATGGTGTAGTAACTGGTCCGTGTGATTTAGCAGGAAACAGCCTGCCTTTGTTACAGCCATCATGTTCAGCTGATGTCATTGTCCTCCTGCAATGCTGGGGACACCATGTTGCTGGCAATTTCCTGTTGAGCTATCGATGGCCTTTCCCCATCAGCAATGACTGCGATTCTCCAGCAGTCTGGATGTGGGTGCTGTGCTGTAAGGAACACGATTGGCATCACCCAAGCAAGCTTTGACCCTTGCAGGCTCTGTGACTGTGCCCTTCTGTGGCCGTGCAGTAACTGAGTTCTTTGTAAAAGCCACATTCTAGGCCTTTCATGTAGAAGCTGCAATCATTCCAACTGGATTTCAGTCCAGGTAACTGTTTTTAAATACCTTTCCAGGCTCCACTAGATAAAGCTTTTGTATCCAGTGCTGAACTGTTGTTTTGATGTCTTTACAGTTCATTTGTGTTCACTTCCTGTTCAGAGCCACTGCAACAAATCTTTGATGCCTTGCGTTTGAATAGAGTAGACATGGCAACTAGAAGACTCTAACAGTTTCTAACTAAACCTTTAAAGAAGTTAATTACATACCATGCTGATAATCTATTTTTTTGGTGTATGGCATTCTGCACTTGGCCAGGTTCGTTGCAGGCATTAAACACCTTCTAAAAGTATCAGAAATTGGAAGGGTAACATCAGAGTAGATGGCTTATTTATCTCATTGGATGTGACAAGGTAGAAGAGTATATATTAGTAAGGTCTAAAATACAGCAGCCTGGAGAAGAGGAAAGTACCAGGTTAAGAAGGCAATCCAGATGGATGAGACTTGGGTATGCTCGCCTATTGGGAAGCTGGACAGAAAGGGCCCACCTGAGGTCTGCCCTGGTGCTATCAATGTGCTCCAGCTCTGAATTCACTTTTCTTTGGTTGTTACATGTGTTTGTTATGCCCATACAAATGTATTGTATGTCCCAGAGCTGAGACATCTTCTTTAATGTTCTTCTGTGTCCAGATTATTCCCTGGTTGGAGTGACAGTTCCTGCTCAGTCTGTGCTACCAGTGTCACATGCGATCCCATGAAAAGGTCATGGGATTTGGCCCTAACAGCTCTGGCAGAGATTGTTAGGAGCCTTCTGGAGTTTTCTTAACAGCTCAATAAATATTTGAAAAAAAAAAAAAAAAAAAGAATTATTAATGCCTTTTTTTTGCTTACTCAGCATTCCCAGTTACGAAATTTCTGGAAGAGGGAACAGTCCTATTGGAAGATTCCTACTGAAGCAAAATCCTATTCAAAGAGCAGTCCTGATTAGGAACATCCTCTACTTAAATAAGTTGCAAGTGGCCCGAAGAGGAAGAATTCCTATTATTTAATTCTTGCTGCAGCAGCAGCTCTGAGTTAAGCAATGGTCATGGTGTGTGGAGGGCATCAAAGCAGAAAATGTGAGACAAAGGGCCCAGATGCAGAATTTCCTGCTATAACCTAAACCAAATGCCACTGACTGCAGCTTCCCTCAAGATCTCCCAGCTCCGGTTGTGTTCACAGCCTAGCTGGTGGCCAGCATCCAGATAGAGCATTAGTAAAACTAACAAACCAAGCGGTTCCCACAGTAAGTCCCTTGCTCTCCAGCTAACTTATTTAACTGCTTCTAAGAGGGATGTTTCATCTACTGTTGTTGCAATAACCAGTATGCGGGTATCCATGACAAAACCAAAGGGCACTGCCCTACAGCAATGAAGTCTTGGATAAGCAGCGGCAGAAACCAAAAAAGGTCAGAGCTCCACAGTAGCCCTGCTTCACTTTAAAAGTAAAGCCCATCAGTTCCCTAAGAAATGAGGGAGGTTCTTCCATGGCTTTAAGGTCAGATCTGAGATGTCTCAACACAATTCTCCCAAAGACCAGGGGAAGAAAGGAAAATATTCAACACGTATACAAGGAGAAAGCCATAGCCTCCTACCCCTCCCTGCCTAGGGAGGGACAAGAACAAAGACTTTGCAGCTTTGCAAAGGGCAAGGAAGGGGGTTAGGTTTTCCCCTGCTATGAATTTGCTACTCTTTCCCCATCTCTCTGTCCTGTTCTTGTGCTCCCAGAGGTATAATTCCCTCTGCTACAATTTGGTTTTCTTCCTTTAGACAGGGACCATTTCTACACGGTTCTGTACCAGGATGGTCTCGCCACCTTCTCTGAGGTTTTCAGTGCAATCCAGGACACTTGATTTGGTGATCTGCAGCTGCTCCATTTCATGTCTTGGATAATGCTGCTGAAGTCCACCAGAAGGAGCCTTTGTGTATCAGTTTTGCATCTCAAGGAATATATTACTAAGTAAAGAGCCATTGAGTTCTCTTAACTGTGTTGAATTACCATAACATTAATCTTCCCAATCTGTATGAGAATAAGACACTCTGGATCTGCAATACAAATCCTATACATTAAGAATATGAATGGTTGTATACCATTGCTAATGATGATTTTTCTCACAGCCTCCTCATTGATTGACCAGTGTAGTTCTATTTCTTAGTAGCCAAAAAGAACTAAATACAGCCCTACAATAGCATGTATCAGATACATGTTCCCTTTTTTGCTTGTGCTAAGCCTTGTCCAGCATTCTCCCAAGGGAGCTTCATACTTTGAGATACATCTGTGTGTGCAGGAGCTCTCTTTGTCCAGAGAAACTTGGACTGCAGTATCCTCAAGCTCTCTTATCATTGTAGTAAAAGCACAGGAAGGCACCAGCAAAACAGCTCTGCCAAGCTGCTGCACTTTTGGTCTGATGGCTGGATTGAATCTGTTGGTGTTTTGGGAAGGATGACTGCTTATCGCAACAATAAGGCAAAAGAAAGGGTTAAAAACCCAAACAAAACCAACTCCCATAAAGTCACACTTATTTGCTTTCTCTTCTCTTTCCTGCTGTGTTTGTGGTACCAGTTCATTAGACTCTGTGCCTGTAATTGCTGTATCATAAGACAGGAGATGTCATTTCCCATTCTGCTTTTCTGGTTGTGGCAAAACAAGTGCACACTCCCCCCAGCCACACCAGCAGCAATGCTCGCCAAGTACAGGCTTAGCCCTGATTTCTTTCTTGTTCCATTCTGCCTATAAGAGAACTCCTGTCCCTGCCTCTAGGAAAGAAAAGGAACTGGGATTCCTCCTTTGACAGATGTGGGGCTCATGTTTGAAGAGGAAAAAAGAATGTGTCATTTTTCTCGCCCTGACCAGTGTAAGCATTGAGAACTGAGGTACTCTGCTAGCTGTTGAGAGCTCTGTGAGCCTTGCCTGCCTTGCAGAGGAGCCGGGGTCTGTTTGGATGATTTGACTCTTTGCCATCATTTGGAGCAGAATGAAGCTCTGTGAAAGGACAGTGACTGAATGCCAGCTGGGTTGTCATTAGCTCGGGAGGCCCAGGAAGCAGCTGATGTGCAGTTGATGGTGGAAGTCATGCAGACAGAAGGGGTATGACCTGGTGGTGGAGAGGCCCCGGCCTCTGGATGCATTTCGACCCCAAAGGGGTGTTGTGGGCTTGCTGTTGGTATGGACCAGCGACAGTCGATGCCTACACACATGCACACCCCACTGCATAACACAAAGCTCTGCGGATTCCCATGTGACTGTCCCTTTTGCAGAAGGCTGTTAATGTTGCAGTGATGTTGGGTGCTGCTGGCCCAGCTCCATCACCCGCAGCAATCAATGGAAACGTGTCCCAGCCTTGAAGTGTGGTGCTTTAGGAATGAAAAGCTTAATGGCTTTCCTTGGCTTTGTTTTTTCTCTCCTTTTATGAAGCATAGGGTATTTAGAACTGTGGAAGCAGTGCAAGAAAAATATTAATGAATAACTGTGGAGAGCAGACATTAACGCATTCCTTTCTCTTGAAATAACTGGCTTTTCTCTGTGGGCTCTGTGAAAGAAAAATGTCTGCAGAGCCTGGACCTGCTGTGTAGAAGCCAAAGGAGATGGTGATTTAGAACCTCACTGGCTTTTCTGCTAAAACGTTACCCTCTGCATTTATCATGTGGACAAAACACCTCTATTTCTCTGCAAAGTGATAAGCCTGGAGAGGCAAGATAAAGCTAAGGCACAGGGGCAGTTCTTGAGGGTCTGGCTGATGAGTATCTGGGAGATGGAAACTGAATGGAAAGTGATTTCCAGGACCCCCTCCCACACCCCAGATTCCACCCCATGTTGGAGGGGAGGAATTAAAGCATTGCAAGCACGCTCCACCGTCGATATGTTCTCTGATGGATTCTGAGGCACCAAGTAGCTTTTCAGCTTTTGTCTTCCTGCAGTTATAGGCTGGGGCACATGAACTGGATGTGGGGCTGCACTACAGTAACAATACTCCCAGCTTTGAGTCACAGCTTCCCCAGGTCAGGGCTGAAAGCTGCAGCTCAGAGCAGATCAAAGGCAGTGGCATTTCACAGCCTCCCTTGTATGAGCCGCCTGTCCTTAGAGAGAACAAAACGCAAGGGGGGGACGGCGGAGGAGAATCCTATTGCACTGGAAATGGGAATAACGCATCCCTGTCCCGCAGAGGCAGGTTGCACAGATAGATGCTGTGTATCCAGTGGAGAAGCAGGAAGCATAGGAACCTGCTGAGGAAAGGTACTTTTGGACCAGTGATTAAACCCCTGGCTATTCCTCCTCATTGAACTTGGTTCCAGACCAACCCTTCCTCCTGCCTTGGCTTCCTAACGTGCTTAGCCGCAAGCCGTGCCACAAGGGCTGGCAAACTGCCCGAGGGCTTTGTCCCTGCGTCCGAACCTGCCAGGGATTAAACGCTCGCACTTGAGATTATTGTGCAACCAAACAGCGGGAACGGGGAGCAAAGAACCCTCACCCGAGGCGGGTTTCTTTGGCGGGCTCCCGCCGCAGCAGTACCCTCGCCTCCCCCCACGTCCCCATATGCCCGCGGCTCTTGCCGCCGCTCCCCGAGGGCAGCCGGGACTTGTAGTCTGGGGCAGGCTCAGCCCCAGGGGCTGCCCCCGTCGTCGCGGGGGTCCGCGGGGCCCGGCGGCGGCCCCGATGCCCGCAGGGGTCTCGATGCCCACCGGGGCGAGGCGACCGCGCTGCGCGGCAGCTCCGCTGCTGCGCCGGGGGCAGTGCCCGGGGTCCCTCACAGCCGCCCCCCCACTTCCTCCGCGACCGCAGCGCCCCGCCGGGTGCGGACCCGGACTACGCGCCCCGAGCGCCCCTGCGCGGCGGCGGGGCGGGGCGGGGCGGGCGCGGCCCTACAAAGGGCGGTGGCGGCGGCGGGCGGCCGCTACTCACCGGCACGGGCGGGAGGGCGCGGGGCCGCCCGCGCTGGCGGCACAGAGCGCGGCCATGAGCCGGCTGTAGGCCCCCGGGACCCAGCTTCCGACTCCGCTCCCTTCGGCCGCCGCAGGGGGGGGTTTCTTGCCGGGGCCGACGGCGCGGGGTGGATGCCGGCAGGGGCCGGCCGCGCCCGGCACCATGCACACCGTGCAGAAGGACACCACCTTCACCAAGATCTTCGTCGGGGGGCTGCCCTACCACACCACCGACTCTTCCCTCAGGAAGTACTTCGAGGTGTTCGGGGACATCGAGGAGGCGGTGGTGATCACCGACCGGCAGACCGGCAAATCCCGGGGATACGGCTTTGTAAGTGCCGCGCCGTGCCTCGGTGTCCCCGCCGCGCTCCGCTCCCGTCCCCGCGCAGGGGGCTGGCAGCGGTGCCCGCTGTGAGCGGCTCGGTGCTGCCGCCCGTCCCGTCGCGGCTGTGCGTGTGTCGGGACAATGGCCGGGGCGGGGGGGGGGGGGGGGGCCGGAGCGGAGCCCCCCGCTCCGCGCGTTTCAGCACCTCCTGCCGCCGGTCCCGGCTCAGCCTTGCCGTGTGCGTCGCCTGCCCGCTCCCCTCAGCCCTGGGCTCCACCAGCCCCGCCGAACAGCGCGAGGGAGAGCGGCTGGTGTAAGCACAACGGAGGAGCTTGGCGAGGGGGGAACCCTCTTTGCCATCGGGTCACCTGGAGCTCTTCCCGTCTTGCTTTGCAAGTGAGACCGCCGCAAGCGGAGTTAGGTCCTGATTCAAAATAGAACAATAAACTCCACGTAGTGCTTGTTGCTGGAGTGCTTACAAAGTGCTGGTACTACAAACAGGGCTGTGCTTCTCTCTAGGTGACTATGGCAGACAGAGCTGCAGCTGAAAGAGCATGCAAAGACCCAAACCCCATCATTGATGGCAGGAAAGCGAATGTGAACCTGGCCTATTTGGGAGCAAAACCAAGGAGTATTCAAACTGGTGAGGCACCCAGGAGATCCCATCTCTCTCTATTAGAATAACTTGTAAGACAAGAAACTAGTTACTCAGGCTGGATTAATCTGATCTGGTGATGTGTGCTTATCATTCGTAGTTCCGATTGTTGACTGAGGACACTATCCAGTCCAGTTATCTCTTCCATATCATCTTACTCATACCTGCTACACTAGTGTGATGCATCCAAGTTCATATAACTGAATTAAAACTAATCCATTTTCCTATTATCCCTTTTGCTATTTAACAGTAAGATCCAGTTCATCTTCTGCTCTTTGGTTTAATCACCTCAGTACCCAGTGTGTGAAATGAAGCATGATACCCCATTGTCTGTTCAATAACAGCACTTTCACACCGGTCTTTAGTCTGAATTCCATCTGCCGCTCCTGTGTGTTGCATACACATATTAAAATTAACTTGCTTCTAAGTGGGGCTCTAAATTTGCTCACCTGAATAGGGCATAAAATGCATGTACATGTGATCCGAGGTGTAATTATGCATGTATATTGAGAGCTGAATGTGGATGGTTCAGTGGATGCCATTTGTTAATATTTCTCTCTCTTCTGAACATGTTTTAGGTTTTACCATAGGTGTGCAGCAGCTACATCCAGCCTTCATTCAGAGACCCTTTGGGTAAGTGCAAATGGTTCTTAACAGTCTGTTTGAAATCGAATTCATGAGTCATCTTCCTCATGCTTTGAAATGCATGAAAAAAGCCTTTTAGCCATCAAGAGTGGACAGTTTCAGCAGCTGTTGTTAATGCCCAGAGTACTTTGTTTCTGGTGAAGATTTTGGAGGCTTTGTACCTTTGTCAGCTTTAGTGTAATTCCCAAAGATTCTCCTTTATCCTCAGTAAGTCTTAGTCATAATAAACCCAGTGCATTACTTGCTGCTTTGCCAACTTCAAGAATTTAAATAGATGGAAAATAGTTTCTCTATTATAGTACTTAAGGTGTCAAAACAATTAAGCAAATTCTGTTCTCATGTGTCTCAAATAAGATCTTCTATTCCCTCTGTGCCGTTTCCCACGTAATAATGCTTAGGATACAGTTTTATCCTAGAAAACAAATTGCATTAGAAACAAAGTCTGTTACTTAATGAAAGTAACATTAGGTCAAAAATTGATTTTGGACAGATGTTATACAAGGCTTGAATAGTCTGCAAAAGTGGGCTTTTGTCTGCTGTTTTCAATAGCTTATACCATCCCTCCTCGGTTAGAAAAGTCCTCTTTTTATACATCTAATAGGATCTGGCAGCTGCTCGGCAAAAGACAAGTGTGCTTCATGAGAACAATAGTGACTGTCATACCGCCTTCATTTAACTGTTTAATGATTGATGCCGTTCTTTTTTTACACCATTTCAGAAAGTGAATATTGATAGGGGGTTTTATTATTATTTTCTAAAAGCATTTAGAAAGTAGGTGCATTTTTTAAAGCTTTTGAGCACCGCTCTGTTGCGGGTTTTGTGTGCCTCTCATAGAAATAGATGGGATTTTGGCCTTTGTCAGCAGGAATACTTCATCCCTTTCCTGCTCTCTGCCCATGGGTTTTGGGGTAGGTGGGTTTTTTTCCTAAAGAAAAAATCCATAAGCAACAAAACAGAAACTTTCACTCCTATGCCCTCATGGCTGCAGTTGCCAACTGCCTGGGTAATCTCATTCCAATGAGTTTATGGATGTGAGAGGCTGTGTTGCCACAATAGTGCACACCCAGTGTGCGCGTGTTGTGTACAGTTCAAACATGCCAGTTTTCATATGTGGTTATAGCTCGGTTGGAAAGACCTGAAGAACATCTGTCATGAAATAAAGAGTCTCTTTTTTTCTTCTCGTGTGCAGGAGCCGCAGTACTCCATGTAGACAAGATGCTGCTTTTTAATAGCTCTCCTTCCGTAGGAGCTATCTTAGTTTTCTTACCCCCCAAAGTAGGCAGCAGCGGTGCCTTTGAGACGTGAATCCCAGAGTCTTTCCAAATTGCACAGGAGTGCGCATCAGTTGGCAATAAAACCAGCCTGTTACAGGCTTTTCCAAGCATGGGAACAGAAAAGAGCAAAATGGTGAAGCACGTTAAACTCCTCGTGTTGGCAGGAGCGCCGGCACACGCCTGCACCCAGTGCAGATAATCTGCTGTTCCTGTGGGTGCAGCTCAGGAAAACAGAGTTTTTGAACAGTTTGGTTTTAGTTT
Organism: Myiopsitta monachus; assembly: GCA_017639245.1. Classification (NCBI taxonomy): domain Eukaryota; kingdom Metazoa; phylum Chordata; class Aves; order Psittaciformes; family Psittacidae; genus Myiopsitta; species Myiopsitta monachus. The sequence goes on along the minus strand of CM029928.1, from coordinate 31,575,002 downwards.
CACATACAGAGGAGTGTTGATCAACTGACTACGTGTTCCTTGTGAGCTAAGCAGTTACTGTTCCAGATCTTAGGCATTGGTTTCAAGATTAAACCAGCAGAGCTACAGTTAGCACATACAGCAGAGAGCACTATAAATTATTTATCAGTTGCCAAGAGACAGGAACCAGGAGACTGGAGGGCCGGAGGCAGGGGATTATATATCATCATTTGCAAGCATCAGTAGATGAGAATTTCATTGCACGCAGTCATTGCTGCAGCACAATCACTGGAAACATGGGTTGGGCAAAAAGCCGTCACCTCAATACCATGACGGGGGCTGCTCTCTGGCTTCTGAGCAAAGCATCAGATGCTCAGTCAAGCAGTAGAGCTTGGCTGCAGGTTCCCTCTTTGTCTCAACAAAATTAAGAGCCTGCCAGGCTTCATTCTTGCGTTCTCTTGAGCTCACAATTTCCTCAGCCCTCTGTGGGATTTGAGGATAGATGAGGAGCTTATCAGGGTCTGACTGTCTTTGGAAGCTTCGCTGAATTGCTGCTGTCAGTTTGCTCTGCCCTGTGTCAAGTGGGTCCTTACCAAACTCAGGCTCAGTGGCTATCAGTGGCTTTGCCCATGGTGTGAGATGTTGCCTGGTTCTCCCTCTTGCAGTTCCTGGATCTGTAAAATGTTTGTGCCCAGGGGTTGGCATGTGGTTTCCAAAAGATGATTGTTATGGGACATGGGTGCCAAGTGTGCAACCTGGACTTGTTGAGGAAGAAATGAATGAGCCCATTAACTGCTGGGTAGTTAAATCAGAGAAAGCCAGTGGTATTCCAGCTATCAAGCCACAAAATGCAGGTTTTGGTGAAACCTGAAATGAATGGAAACTACAAAAATTACTTAAACATCAGTGAGGATTCTTTATAAACTGAAGGCTCCCCCCCTCCAGCCCCAGGCACCCACATGCAGCTGTAAATACTGCCTGGGGTATGTGGAACAGAAAGAGAAACCATCAAGAGCCTCTCTCCTTCCTCCTGCTGTCCTGGCAGGGGAGGCACTCACCCAGCAGACAGCATGGAGTCGGTAGTAAATCCTCCTTTGAAAAGTATTCTCTGGACTGTAGTAACCAGAGACCTTTATAGTAAGGCAAGGCAAAGGATGTGTCTGTGTCAGGGTGAGCTGGAGATCTGGCTTCTCAGTTTAGGGAAGCAGCATTAGCCTGGAGCTTACAGAGTGTGCTGTGCTTGAGGCTGTAGTGCCGGTGTGTCCCTGCAGCTCCCGGCCAGCACAGAGCTGTGCTTATGGGACCAGAGAAGGGGGAGACCCTCTCTATCCAAACACCATTACTCTGTTACCGCAGCAGCATCTCTTTTATGAAATCCTGAGAAACATATTGAAACTTCTTGGCTCTGCTAGGAGCAACTGTGTGGACTGCTTGAGCAGGAGTACATGGTGATGTGGCAGATGCTTTTGTGCCCCCCTCTTGGTCCTCTCCCCTGGGGATGTGGTGCTGGAGACAGGTTTGAGTCTGTGCAGGGAACAGGGATTCCCTGGTTCTCCTCTGTACTTGCTGTACTCGCCACTCTGGACGCGGGCAGTGTATGGCAGATGCATTCCTGTGGCTGTGCCTCAGCAGAGGAGCTATCTGCGTGGGAGACCTACCAGTGACTGAGCTCTTGGAAGCATACAGCTGTCTCGTGTAGCAGGATCCAGCTCTTTCCATTGCTGCTCCAGAGACCCTGCTGCCCATCCTTGCGTAGCTGCTTGTTTTGGCAGCCCCCTGATTCTGGTGTTGGGCAGCACTGGGAGGAGTTAAATCTCTGAAATGTCTTGTGTTGTCACTGCAGCATTTCGGAAGTGAAGAAAGTCCCTTTGTGTCTGCGCGCCCTCCCTCGCAGCTGTATATCCCTCAACCTTCTCTATTGGGTTAAAAATAGACGGAAACAAACTTTCGTCTTTCCTGTGGTTGTGATTATAAAAGGGCACACAGTGGCCTTGCTCTGCTCAGGCCCTGTCAGCTGGCATTCCTTGTGCTCCCACCTGCCCAAAGCTGGCCTGCCCTGGAACCCTGGCAGCTCCCATGGGATGCTCCTGGCACCTGTTGTTTGCCATGTGCCTGTAGCCTGAAAGCTGTTTTTTTTTGGGGGGGGGGGGGGGATTTCCTAGGAAACATCCAGATCCATTTTCCGAAATGGCTTCAGCTGCTAGTTCTCAGGCATGGTTACTGCTCTTCAGACCAAATGTTGTCACTCAGAAAAAGCTTTATTTATTTATTTAGAGTAGATGTGTATTTATAAGCACATCAGGTGGCTTTGTAAATCTTCCTGAGTATCTGCCTCAAGTTGGCAAACACAGGTATCAGACCCAAGGGCTTGGTATATAATGTGTTATGGTTAGGGGTACAATTTGCTCATGTAGTACAGGTTCATAGAACAATAAGAAGAGCGTGGTCTGATATACTGACCTTACACTTGGCTGTGTAACTGGTACATCAAGCTCAAGGCAGCAGTAAACCTTTTGCAGGGAACAGGCTTGGGGTAAAGGGTGCCATGTGCCGTTCCAGTGCAGTCAGGGCACAAATCTGCCTGTGATGGAGAGCCAGGCTGAGCTGGCTCTAGCTTTGTTTATACAGCATGCGAGTTGTGCTGTTTTCTCTGTGTGATTCCAGTTGCTCTCTTTGGATTTGCTCTTCATCCTCGCCAGTACAAGAGCAACCTCCGTAGCAGCAGAGACCAAAGGAGCTGGGGAGTGGCAGGTGCAGAATTCTCCTGTTCTGATTTGGCTGGTGCCACATAGTCCCAGTGTGGCAGATTGGTGCATGTGTCTGAATTCTTAGAGTAGTCTAGCTTGTACTTGATCTCATCTTTCCTTTGCACAGCTGCGGGCATACCAGTCCCTAACTCTGCAGTATTAAACACATGCCCAGTAATTTGAATGATAAATGTGGCTCTAGCTGGCCTGCCTCTGAGCTGAGGACACCAGCGAGGGAGCTAGACAGTTGTTGTGCTGATAATTTGGTAGCAAGGACACTGGGTCACTTCTAAATATGACTTATATGAAGAACTTGTTCCCCACGGATGGGAGCAAGCTACATACCAGAGCTAAATATACTCTGTGATCACAAAAGATGGAAAGTTGGGACCTTGGAGTTAAAACTGAGTCTCCTATTTCTTGGTCTCTTAATCCTGTAAACAGGATCAGGCTGTCCCCTGCAATTTCCCTGTTGCCAGCTTTAAAGCGTTTCAGTGCCCCTGTGTCATAGCTGAGCTGCTGCTGGCTCTGCTCCTGCCAAAGCAGCAGAGGCTGGGATAGCCATGCCAGGGGCAGGCTTGCAGCTCCCCCAGGATTCCAGCTTGCAGGAAGGTGTGGAGAGAGACGTCTTCGATGCTCTAGAACAGCAGAGGCACAACTGGTGGTAGACATCACGGAACCTCTTAAAATGGAATTTGTTTGTTGGCTGGGAAATCACTTGTTTCATCAGTGTAGGCTTTCTTCTATCAAAAATAGATACGTCATCAGTTATTCTGTAGCTAAATAATTCAACTTCAAAATACTTTGTTTATCCAAGAGAATTTTTCATGTATCAACTGTGTGGATGGTTTCAATTAGAAGTCAGTGGATGTGATCATGTGAAAATAAAGTAAACCTGTTAAAAACCAGCTGAAAGTAGCCCATTTAATATAGATGATGCCAAAAGTTGTCAGGTACTTGAGAAGACTTCAAGAGATGTTTCATGTTTCTGCAGCCTTTGGTTTTCTCCAAATTATAGAAGAAAATTGGAAAGCTTGGTTAAAGGCAGAATTCCTGGGTTTTCCTCTTGCATGGACAGGATGGATGCAGCATCTTCCTGAGTTTCTCACGCTGCAGATGAAGGTCTCTGGCCCCTGTAGTGTACTGGTGTGAAGCATTTTCCGTTTCTCCTGTCAGTTACTTTCTGGTTTGGCTGTGCTGATAACTCAAAAGGGGAGGGGTTTTTCCTTCTCTGGATAGCCGACTAGTTGCGGATTAACTTCCATGTGGCTTTTTCCTCGGTGCCAGATGGCTCTTGTTTCGGGCAGATGTTATCTCCTGCTACCTGAGTGTTTTTCAGCCTGCTTCTCCAAAACTATTCTTGGTCTGGCCCAACATGCTTTGTTTGGGATTAACTTTTTTTGTTTCCTTTTTCCTTTGGGTATGGGGAAAGCAGATGGAGAGGATAAAGCTGTAAGTTGTTGAGCCTGGCTAACGTGTGGTAGAGCTCAGCATGTTGATCTCAGACTCTGGATTATGCTAAGAAAAAGGACCGGATCTTTGTGAGAAGATGTACTATCATCTTTGGCTGGCAACCTCTTTTTAAAACACTTGTATTTTGTTTTGTTGGTGGTTTATTTTCCCCAACACTGACTATGGGGAAGGTGTTGATTGCATTTGTTTTTACTTGGGTTTTGTGGGATCTACCTTCCTCTGCTGTGGGCCATTAGTTGGTTGCATTGTGAAGTCAAGATGCACTAACACTGTAAAATGAGGATGTTGCTGGGCTATGATAGGTTCTCTACTGCAGTTCCTCCAGTTCCTTAAGTTATCTTTCTCCTGCCAAAATGACAATAAATTGAAATAATGGATTGCACTTGTACCCTCCAGTTGGCATTAATGCTTCTTGAGCAATGGTTTTGATTGGCTCAGCAATCAGTTATCACTGAATCCTGCACCATACTCACTTTGTCTTCTTCTGATTCCAGCCTGAGACAGTCTGTTGTGGCAGGTTGTTCCTTGGCAATTGCCAACAGCGTGGTGATGTCTGGTCCCAACAGGGAAGCAGGAAGCTCAGCTCTGTACCTGTTTGCACAGGCTGCTGTGTCTCTTCAGAGGGCCTCAGGAGCATGAGCAGCAGAGACAGGCAAGTTAGTTACAAGATGAGCAGAAATCGTGTTCGTTTGCTATTCTGTGTTTTTATCATATTGTAGTAGGGAGGATAAACACTGTGCAATAGAGCTGCAGGGTTCATCCTTGTCTTACTTTGAGCTGGCTGATGAGGCAGAAGTTATTGACATTGCAGTGCATGTTTAAATCAGCCTTAGTAGGAACATTTCTGGGTTGGGAGGTTTATCACATCAGTAGTTGAAGCCCAGCCCATGTTAGTGCATGATCATGGATGATGGAGTGTTTGGGGCACAATGAATGTCCTGATCTGTACCAAAGCATTGGTGGATAAACTGTAATCTCCTCCTTGTTGGCAGGCGGGGACTGCCCTGGCCATGCTCCGGCCTATATCCCCTCCTCATCATGTCTGGGTTTGAGAACAGGCCCTGAATTCCTTATGTTTCAACAGTCTGTTGTCGTGACTGAGGCCCTTGTGGTGCATATTGCCAGTGAACACAGATTCACTTAAAGTGGCTCCCGAAGTGAGTGCTTGCTGGCTTGGGAGCATCCTTCAGGGATGACGCCTTGGGGTGAGAATCACATCAGGATATGTCTGGGCATCACCAACTCTGAGGTGTAGAGCTAGTGCAAGTGTGGAGCACCTGGTCTGCTGCTGCTCTCCAGTGCTGCCGGGGTGTGCTTCCCAGAGCTGCTTCCGTCTGGTGCTCTTGGAACCCACTCTAAAATACATCTTCAAATCTCTCCTCCAGGCTGTGATGGGAGCTGTTACTTGACCAGAGGTGGTTGTCAGGTTGCTGTCATGGTCAGCTCTGGCTGTGCTCAGCTGATTGTGCAGTACCACCTACCAACTGCAGCACAGCACCATGTGTTGTGGCAGTGTGGGTGTCCCTGTAGCAGCTAATGGGTCAACGCTAGTGGAAATGGAGCCCAAATTCCTGGGGTCAAATGCCAGAATTTGTGCCTTTGCTGGCAGACACAAAGGGCTCTGTTCCTTTATCCTTTAAGGAATAAAAGGCTGGTCGTGGCAGTGGCATTTGTGTCCTGATCTCTGCAAGACTGCCAGGAGCCCTGTGCCCCTCCTTGTGCTTGTATGATGCTGTGTCTCTTGACAGAGGGTTGCAGTTGTCTCCTGCATCTACAGGAACAGTGACACAAGCTCCCAGCATGGCTGGTAGAGATCAAGGGGGTCAGGAACTTCCCTTTGCTGCTCTTCCAGGCCTGTACAGCTTGCAAGAGCTGCTCATGCATAGGAAGCTCTGCAGGATGGGGGAGAGCTGAGAAAGTGCAGCTAAAACTCATTTTAGCTGTAAACCTGATAGAAAATAGTCAAACATATGAAGAGCCTCCGAGATGAGCTCTGCCAGACAGAGCTGATGTTGAGGGGGAGGGCCTGGTTAGCTCGTTCTTCCTTGCCGTTGGGAAGAGGTGTGGGACACACGGCCATCTGACTGTTCCCTTCTTCCTGGCTGCCCAGCAGCCACCCCTGCCCTGCAGCTCACCCCCGGCAGCCCCCACCAGTGCAGTGTGATGGGGAGAACCAGGTTTTAGGGCTGCACCAAAAACTTGCTGCTTTGTTCTGTCCCTTGTGTTTTGCACAGCAAGAGCAGAAGCTGAGCCCGTGTCTCTGTGCCAGGGGCTCTGTAACCGTCTCTTTTGTTCTGTGTCTTTCAATTTTGGGTGCCATTGTGCCACATGGTTAGGAACGTGGGCTAGTGTCGTGGTCCCATCTGCCCTCCTGCTCGGCGACAGCCCTCCCGAGTCCCTGCTGCAGCCACCGCTGGTTCTAGACCTAGGTTTGACCATGCTGATTGCCTTTTGTGGCCTTTGCCTGTGATTAATCATAACATCTCATACACCTCCTGCTCATGGAGTGACTCTGATGTGTGGTGGCAGTGGCTGATGGCTTGGTGGATGTTTTACAATCACATTGTGCATGTTCTCGATGAAGTTCTCCTCTGGCTGGCAGGGCCCGTTGTGGGGGATGGAGGAAAACTGCAGGAAGGGAGGAAGGGAAAGGCATCTTAAAACACACAGATGTGACTCATTCTGTAGAAATGCAGATTAGAGCTTGCTGATTTCTAGAAGAACTCCAAAACTCAAAAAATCGTCTTCAGAAATTATGGCAGGGGGGAATATATTTGAAGACTTGAAGTCTGGATGTTAAACGTAGCCTGCAGAGAACTTCATTGCGCTGCACTGTTTTGTTTTGTCTGTAGCTGCAAGTCATCAGTGACCTTACCTTGGATTGTGTGTTTTGGTCGATGAGTTGCCATCTGTCCACCTAATTCAGAAGTCTCAACTTCTTGATTGAGATTTCTAGCTAAATTAGTGAAACCCCACAGACCAAAAGAACCTTCCCTTTTCCATAGAAGGGGATTCTGCAGTTGCTGAGTGTGATTTTTCTAGTGCAGTAAACCATGGTGTGTGATGTGCACGTGTGTATGTATTGGGCTGGGATGTATTTCTGGATACAGTACAGGAGTACTTGCTGTATTCCTAGCTAATGGTGCTTTTTATTCAAAATAGCATTGAAGAGCTGGAATTTTTCTATGCTGAAATAGTGAGAATATCATGGATTTGCTCTTGCATATACCACAGGAGCTGCAATGGAGGACCTGTATACATGAAAGGCAAAGCTGGTGTATGGAGTCTCCCAGGGATGAGCCGGGGGCATGTACTCACCCTGTGTCCCTTGCATGGGGTGAGCTGGCTCTGAAGAGCAGTTGGGTGGCAGCAGGGGACATCGGGGGGTGAACTGCATTGCTGTTCAGACAGGATGATGCTCAGGCTGGATTGCTTGGAGGCTCTTGCACCATCCTCCTGGTCACTTTGCAGGCGCAGGCTGAAAGCCTGCATGCAGGTAAAGTGCAGACCCCTCCTCTGCTCCTGCTGATGGGTATTTTGTAGTGAGTCCTGAGCGTCAGGGTTGTGCATGTGGTTCTGTTGCACTTGTGGAGTGGTTTTAACTTCATCGAGCCCAGTAGTGGGACACTACATACAGGGAGAAGCAATAGGCAGCCAGAGCATCCCATCACCAGTCTGGGATGCAGGCTGTTGTCTGAGCTGCTGATTTACAAGGGGGTAGAGCAAGAGGCATGTGTGGGGTCCATTCGTATTGCTCCATGGGCTGATGCCAGGGAATGCCTCTGCAGAGCCTTTTCCCAGCCCCTGGCCCGCCAAGACAGCAGTACTGGACCTCTGTGTTCTTTAAAACAAAATGAAAGGAAGCAAACCCCAAGTGACCAAGCATGAGGAACCTCTGGGCTGGGACTAGGCCCAGCTCCTCAGCAGAGGCATCTGCTGCTGCTGTCTAGTGTGGGGGATGTCGGGTGCCCTTGGTCTGAACTGGTGCATAAGCTCTAGCTCGGCTTCAGTTGTGGCAGCCTCAGCTTATATCAGAGCTAAACCAGAAGTGATTCAGTGACACTGTGCTGCCTCATCTCATTCCTGTTAGTCACAGGGTGATATTGGGTATGGTGCATTTATGGACTGAAAGACTTCAAGGTTCCTCTCTCTGCACTATGCCAGGGATGGCTCTTGCCTTTGGAGGTAGTCTTGCACTTCATCAGCCAAAGGCTGAGGTACTGCTTCCCACCATCTGTCCTCCTTGTTGCTGCTCCGCTGGGGCTGGCCTTCTTGTATCTAAGGACCCTGACTTCAGAGGTGGTGTTGCTGTGTGGAGGGAAGAGAGTAATCCTTCTCTCATCATGCAAATTGCCTCAAGAAAAACCAAAGTGCGTGTGTGAGTGGGAAACGGAGAGAAAACTTGGTTCAGATGAACACTTGTTTGTGAGAAGCCTCTCTCCTGCCTGAAGAGCAGGTTAAACCATCCAATGCTGGTGGCAAAGCAAATGGGAATAGCCTCATTCTGCTGGACTGGAGGGACCAGCCCCACGTGAACCCCAGTATATTGTATGTGGTAGCTGAGACCTAGGATGGACACTTGGGTGGAATGAGGGTGGCCAGCGATCCATCCAGCAGAAGTGGCCAGTCCCCTCACTGTGAGTCCCCATAAGCACCAGAGCGCTGGGACCCACTGCTGTGCAGTGTGGGCAGTCCTGGAGCTTCCAACCCCAGAGATGGATGAGTGGGCGAGACACCCTCTCCATAGCAGTTGAGCTTGGCTCTAAAGAGCAGTGTGGGCACATACAGGCCTTGTGAAGAGCTTGTGGGAGGCTTCTAGCAGTGGTCGTGTTTGAAAATGTGCTGTCACACACATCCACACATAAACCCCCAGAGTGTCTGAATCTGCATAAGCTCCCTGCAGTTACCTTGGGGTTTTTCTGTTTGCCAAAACAAGCTGGGTTTGGGGGCGGGCTGGAAGGAGCTCTCCAGAGGACGGGTTCTGGTTCATGCTGTTGCCTGACATGGTTTAGCAAGCAGCCGCCAAAGAGACCCTTGCCGCAGAGTGCACTTCTTGATGCACGTGGCTCTGATGTGTCAGTGGCCATGTGCCATTTGCTGGGACTAGTCTGCACACCTCTGTTTCTTAAACAAGCCCCAGCCATCTCAAGCCTGCACACACTGGAGCTCTGTGCTGCTGAGGTCTCTGCAGGCAGATACCATTTGCACTCTGCATTGATGTGCAATTACCTGTTTTCATCTGGCCCATGGCATTTTGTGTGCATGGACCTGAACCTTCCGGTTAATGCAGTATTTGCTCTTGTTTGAGGCCTGACTTGTTGGAGGTCCTTTGGAAAATACAGCTCTTCCATTTTGCTGCTTTTTGTGGTTTTTTTTTTTTGTTTTTTTTTATCCTTTCCTCCTCTTTAACAGTTTTTATCAATCAAATTAATGGGCAGTCCTGCATTAATGATCTCCAGGATCTATGGACTTTAATTGACTAGTGATGCTAAGTTCCTCTCAGCAACACAGCTAACTCAGGACAGGGGCAAGGTGGCTAATGAAAAGCCACACTTCAGGACCTCCATTGCAAAGCAGAGGAAATGGCAGGGGCTGGCTGGCCACAGAGCCTGGATATATAAGCTCATGGGCACACGAGCATCACTGGTGCACTGGAGGCTGCTGGCACAGTCACTACTGAGGAGTGTTATCAAAGGGAAGAAAACCAGAATTAATCTCTTATGTTTTACAACAAACACTCTGTAGCATTGCCCTAAACATTCACTGTTATGGAAACAGGCTTAAATGTGTAGCACTGATAACAGTTGGCAAGCTGAAAGGCCCATGGCTATGGTGCAAGGGCAGTGTTCATCCCTGATGGGATGTACCGTGTGGGACAAGGGAAAGAGTGTTCCTGGTGCCAGGAAGTGCCCCATGGGCTATGGGTCCTCTGGAGCCTCCACCAGGGTTTGGGTAGTGATGGGGAGCGTGGGCCTGGAGGCTATGGGAGGCAGTGATGCTGCCAGTGCAGGCAGGGATAGGCAGGAACCAGGGAGATTTGGTGAGCCAGTCAGGCAGCGGCTGTGTCACAGCCATGCAGGGAGGTTATTTTAGGGGTCTGGCAACCTGGATAGTGGGAGAAACAAGACATGGAGCCCAGGATGTTGTTCGTTCTTGCAGTCCATGCTTCACCTTGAGCTAGTTCCACCCTTGGATCTAGGAGTGTTTTGCTTTTCATTCCCTCCACCTCGAGCAGCACCCCTCACTCAGGGGGCAGCACTGTGTTTGTGGCTGATGCATGTGAATTTGGGGGAGTAAAGAGGGGAACATGCAGGTTGGAGGGAGCCCAGCCCCTCGCTAACTCTCTCCTGTTGCCTCCACAGACTCACGCCTCACTATGTTTACCCCCAAGCTATCATCCAGCCCAGCGTGGTGATCCCTACCCCCGTGCAGTCCATCACTTCTCCCTACATTGACTACACCGCCGCCAGTCAAGCTTATTCCCAGTACACCACAGCTGCCTACGATCAGTATCCCTACGCTGCCTCTCCTGCTGCTGGGTTTGTGGGATACGGATACACAGGCACGGTCCAGCCCCCCATCACTGCCAGCAACCCTGCGGCACCCGCCACCGCCTTTATGCAGTACCAGCCCCAGCAGCTGCAGCCTGACCGCATGCAGTAAGGGCCCTGCCGCCTTGGACAATCTCTGACAATGGAAGGATATGACTGGGACAACAAAAGCAACAACAGAAAAACCCAATAAAAGAATCAAAACAGAAAAAGGAAGAAACAAAATCACCCTGTCCCTTTATTCCCTTTCTGTAGGTGCATATCAATACCTAAGCTATTTATAGCGTTAAGGGCAAACCCAAACCCTTGCAGTCTGACTGTGCTTACAAAAATGGACTTCTGGTTAGGTTTTTTGTTTGTATTTTCTTTTTCCACCCCGATCCGGACAGATACTGTCTTGAAGATGTTCTGAAAGTGACTGAAATGTTCCACAGGAGAACTACAGTTTCTTGCACACATCATGGTCTGCTTCCATCACCCATGGTCTTCTTTCCTCCCCTATCCCATCAGCCTGCCCATCCTCATCAAACCTACGGTCCTCCTATTTACCGTTGAGGTACAGAGGTACTTGGAGAACATGGAAAAAAGCAATCTTATTTTTTGGTTGTACAAAAACTTTGTGATACTCAGAGATGCCTTACAGAAAAGAAGAAAAAGGAAAAAAAAAAAAACTATTTTTTAATATTTATTGCGATTTTATTCGCATGAGCTGTGAATTGCAGACAGAAGAAGAGTAGTATCTGCCTTGTTTAATTCTCATTTTACTAAATTATTGTATGTAGGTAAAAGTTCTTAAGTAATTGCTGAATCACTTCAACATGCAAAAGGGAATATTGGCTTGAAGGAGAGCAGGATATTCCTTTAGTCAACGCACTGTACTATTTTCTTATTGTAATTGTTACTCTGTTAAGATTATCTCAAATTTAGGTATATTTTTAAATGCAAAAAACCAACCAAGAATACCGAACATTTTGTCTACTTTGGTAGATCTTTTGTTACAATGCTGCAACCTATGGAGACATTTACAGTATTTATGTAAAAGAGATTTGGGGCTGTTGGCCGGCGAAACTTAGGAGAATATCATGAGTGAAGCAAAAGAGAGAAAGGTGTTAGGCCATTGAACAAATGGGTAAATGTAACCTTTTTATGCCTCCAGTCCAACAGCCAAAAAAAAGGAAGAGAACGGATGATGGAAGTTAAGTGCATTTCTACAAAGAACAGCAATAAACTATTTTAACTTTTAAAATTATTCAGTACTGTATGATACCATGTTTGCTCGGCTGGAGTTCGTTAGGGAATGCTTTCCTGTTGCCTCTGCTGGGCCTTCACCCATGAGCATGTCAGAGCGCAGGGGAGCATGTGTCCTGTGGTGCATCCTAACCCAGCATTCCACGGGTGCCCTCATCCCCTGCAGCGCATCCCATGCACTGTTACTTGTTCTGCACATCCCAAGTCACCGAAGGGGTTTTTGAGCTCCTGGAGCATTGCACCGGAGCCATGCGGTCCCCAATGCTCCTACCCCACACTGAGGCACTTGCTTACGCTTGGCCTGTGTACAGCAGAGGCTGTAAAGTGGCTTCCTCCTGATGCAGCTCCAGGGAAACAAGGACAGCTGATATCAGGTCTCATCCCAGAATCCTCCTCAGGGTATCACTTTCTTTCTTATTTGCTTAGAATAAGGGTATTTTCTGGAATTGAATAGAGGTCTGCCAAAGCCTGGTCCTCTTCAAGGGCCTGGTAGTGTCCAGGCTGGCTCCTTTGCGTTGGTGAGGTGGCTGCATTTGACTTTCCCCAGCCAGCTTGATCTAGAAATTTGGTTTTACAAATTTTGACGACGACAAACTACCAGTTTTAAAAGTACATAAAATTATCCTGTTTGCTCATGCCAGTTTTCTAGTTCATCTCCCTAAAGGTTACAGCAGAACTGGTGCCAGGAAGTGCCTGCGTCTTTGGCACCAGTGTTTATTGCTGTTGAAAGTGATCGCCCATCAGCCATCCTGGGGATCAGGGTGCTGCAGAGTGAAAGCAAATGGAGTTCAGCACTGTGTCTGATCAGCTGCCCTGTGAACTTAAAGGTGTACAGTGGGCAGGTCTAATGTCATCAGTAGGCCTCAGAGTAAACACCCCACCTTGATGAATGGACACAGCTCATTCCTCCCTTCCTCATACTGTGTGAGCATGCAGATCCTGGTGGGGCTCTGTTCATCCTGCCTGGGGTTCTGCTTATAGCCCTATGGGTAACATTTATTTCCTTTTTAAGTAATTACTTTCTGGATACAGCCGTGGAGCTGCCAAAGGAGTAAGAGCTGAGCACCGTATCCAGCACGGCGCTGGCAGGGAGCACAGCCTGGCCCTTTGAAGTACTGCACCATCGGAGATCATTCAGCAATTCTTCTTTCTCCCTGTCATGAGCCTCTCTGAGAGGGAGGAGAGAGGGGAAGACTTGGGAGGTGGATGTGGGTGCTGAGAGCAGCTGGCTCCATGATGTTGGGGTGCCCATCCTCAGGCAGTGCTTCTGCCTGGGTCCAGCACAGCTGAACATTGGCTTTTGTTTTCACCAAGGGCCTGGCTAACAGGAAGACCAAGGCTTCTCAAAATTAATTTGCTGTTGACAAAAGCCGTATGTCCAGTGCATTTTGAAGTGAGAAGAGCGATGATTTTCCATTTAGCTGACTCTGATTTCCTGAAGGGCGGCCAAACCAGCCGGGAAGCGAGGGCGCAGGCAGCAGTGCCCAGCCTGCCGCTGCCGAATGCCATTCCCAGATCCCACTCGGTTTTGCTCCTGGCTCATTTCAAGAAACAGCCACATCAAAACAAGAGCTCAACCTGCCTGCCTTCCTGTTTGCAAACCCAGCTGTGGAATTGTGGCCAGGCAGCACAATGACATCCGCCATCCAGCTTCCCAGGTGGAACTGGGGTTGTGATGGCAGGTGGCAAGAGGAGCTTGTGGCCCCCTGAAAAGGAGCCCAAGTGCTTCCTTGGCCTGGTGCTAGGCTGGGATAGTGGGAAGAGCCTGATGGGTTGCTATGTTAAGAGGGCAAGAGTTAAATGCAGTGCATGAGTATGGCTGAGAGGACAGTGGTTCTGGTCAGGGTAGCATAGGACAAGTGCTTAAATCACTTTGCAATTACTTAAAAGTGGTTTCTGTTGTTTTCTTTTTTCACTGCATTGCTTGGCAGCGCAGCTGTGAGAGCATCCTTTTACACCTACACCATGTGCCTTATGTTGTCCTGACATGGAGCAAGCTTGCCCCAGGCAGCTCAGCTCTGCTCTGGGTGATGGGAGCCCTGGGTGGGCATGAGGTGGGGAGCCACAATGCCAGTGTAAGAGCTCTGGTGTGGCAATGTGCAGCCACAGGGATGCAGAGAGGAATGGTGAGAGCTGGATGGCTTTGGCAGGGCACCCCAGGCAGCACCATCTGCTTGGTGCAGGTTCCAAGGGTGGGAGCAGCCATGGGGGACCAGACCTCGTCCTGGGCACATCCCCATGCTGGCAGCTGACCCAGGCCAGGCCACCTCCCAGCAGCTGTGCCCACATGCCAGTCATTTGCATGACAAATTCAAGTATTTTTTCATAGGAAGCCATCACACCGGGGCTGTCAGGGTGAGTTTTTGCATGTGCAGCCCCTTTGCTGCCATGGGGCAGCATCACCACAAATAAGCAGTGCTGGGGTCTGGACAAGCCTAGCCACAGTCTGGCATCACCACCCTTCGCACCCACAGAAAGCTGAGAGACAGCCCCATACCCCATGCTGCCTGCAGAGCTTCATGTCTGGTGCCAGATCCTCCTCCTCCCCTGCCCACTGTGGATAAGCAATGGCTTGGGTGATATTCCTGCCCCTTCCAGGCACTGCCTTGCCCCAGGGTGTCTCCTTGGCACAAAGGCACAGCTGAGGGAGGGCTTTGCTGCCACTCGTGATAATGGGCAGGGGGGGCACCAAGCCTGTGTCTCTGCAGTGCTCTGCCCCCCTGCCCCCTGGTATCGAGTTGAGACGTGGGGAACCCCACAGTCTCCCAACAGGGCTCTGCAGTGGCACCCCAGCTCCTGCGGGTAGTGAGCCTCAGCGCCAGAGCTTTATGGTTGAAAGGCTGAGCGCAGGATTTATTTGCATGATGACTGGGCTGCTGTTGGCACTTACCCTTTAAAATAAAGTTCACAGCAAAATGTTTATACCCCCTCGCTTATAGCAAATGCTAACAAGCAACCTTTGGGGTTTTTCTTCTTTTCTGGCTGGAGCTTGTTTTCCCCTCCTTTGTGCCTCTCTGAATCCTGCCAGTGCAGAGATTCCCTTGTCCAGAGAGAGAGAGAAAAAAGGGAAAAAAGAAAAACTTAAGCCTGGGATTAAAACCCATCACTAAAATAGCTCGAATAACAAAGTCAACTGACCAGCCAGGAGCCCGGTGAATGCCTGTCACGTATCGCCCTTCGCCCGGGCGCACGGTCATGTGTTGCACTAGATAGTTCCTGGAAAAGCTTCTGCTCAGCCTGATAGACCTGCTGGTGCTGATACCGCTGCACCCGGGCTCTGCTGGCCCCACTCTGCCAGAGGGCTGCGGGAAAACTGCCTGGGCTTATAGAGGGGAAGAGGGAAATACATACATCTCCTTTGGGTAGCAGAGACAGGTCTGCTTATGACCGGAATAACAACCAGCTGTGAGTGGTGATTGGAGCTTCTCCAGCATCAGTGGTCCAGCACCAGCATCCTGGACCAGCAGCCCCTTTGGCCCTTATTGATGTCTTTAGCAATGGGATTTATGGTTTTGTTTCACACGCATACACACATACACACTATTTTTTGCATACTTTTAGCTATATAAATAACCAAAAAATGGGATCTTGCATGAGAGAGATAGATAAAAGCAGAGGGTTGGTAAATCCTTCTCAGTCAGAGCCACCTCACCATGGTGGCTCTCATTGTATGAGACCACACAACCAGGAACATGTTATTTCGGGCGGAATTTGTAGCTAAACCCAAAGCCAAATAACTGGGTTTATCCTCTTACTGACTCCAGCAGCACAAACCTGGAAACACAGAGGTGTGATGAGGCACAGCGAGAGGGATGATGGCTCAGATAAGGCCACGCTGTGTGGGAGGGTAATTAAAGGCTCAGATTTGTTAGCTCTGTGCCCATGCTTGGGAGGCTGATGGTGGTGATGGAGAGATTATTGATGGGAAGGGCAGAGATGGAAAAGTCAGAGCTGCTTGTTCTGGAAAGCGCTGCAATGTTTTAGGATGAAACTGGGCAATAAAGGCACAGCACATCCCTGGTGAACCTGGCTGCGGTGGGTACAGGCTGTGCCCAGCCTCAGCGCTAAAGCCATGGCATGGGTGTTTGCCCACCGAGGATCTCAGAGCAGTGCTACCCATGAGCACAGGGTGTACACACCTTTCTCTAGAGATCCCTGAATACAAGTACATGAGTAAATTAATTTATTTGTAGATATATTTAACTCACATATAATTTGAATATATAATTATATACAGATATGCTTAAACACGCATATAGTTTATATATAAAAATGCATATGCATATACACTAAGTATTTTTTCCTTCTCCCAACAACCGAACTATGGCAGTACAGCAGGGAGGAGAGACAAGCAGTATTAAAAACTGCATTTGAATGCCTTGTTTCAACTGATATTTTATCTTTCATTTCATAAATCCTTAGTGTTACTGGGCCCTTATGTTTTGCATCATCTTTCAAAGCCACCATACCTATCTTTAGGCAGAAATGAGAAAAAGGAGCATAAGGTGGAATAATCTAAAGGACTGAGAGAGGAGCTTAGCTCCCACTTTGGGAAACAGCTCGTGCAGCCTGATCATTAAGTCCTATTGAATTAATGAGCCCCCCCATTCCAGGAGCTGACTTTTCAAAGCATTTACCCACATAAAGCTGGAGATAGCGGCCTTTTGTAAATCATCTGGGAACATGTCTTGGTTTGGAAATAGCACGAAGCATCTTATTCCATGTTTAACACTCAAAAGGTCTTTTAAAATCAGACTAAGCACACTTGAGTGGCTCCCATTTAATCCCTACCTCTAGATAAACACCAAGGGGTCAGCAGATACCAAAAGCCATTTGGTTTCTCCAGCAGCATCAGCTGGTTGCATTTACATGAGCTGCTGACTTGCTTGCACATTAAGCAAAGCTTCAGCTTTGCAAAATGAAAGTGAAAAGAAAGAAATAAATTGCACCATTAGCTTTCTGTGAGCTGGTTTTAAAATTAGCAGGTTTTAGACTTAAACACAGTAGAATGAGCCCTCAGGGAAAGAAAAACCATCCAAAACCCACATCCTACCTGATTTTCAACAGCGCACGCTACTCTTCATTTCATGCCACTTGAGCAAGGCAAACTGATTTGGTTTCCTGTTTCCAGTGAATTTTATATGTACAAAGTATTTATATAATTCTATTATATATACATCTGATTGGAAACATGTATGTATGAAAAAACACGTGTTTTCTATCAACAGCTGTGAGTATTCATATGGGGGGTATGTGTGTGAAAGAATACACATGAATGCCTTATTTCAACTGATATTTTAACTTTTATTTCATAAATCCTGGCTGCTGAAGATGCCAGATGAATCGCAGATTATAAAATAACTTCAAATGAGGAACATAACAGCAATATAACCAGATTTAACAGCAGGTAGGACCACTTTACAGGTGCTCAGACTGTTTTGTGCCAGTAGAACTGTGCTGGGCTCCCTCACCTCACTCTTGTCCATTGTGTGCTGCAGTGTTTTCCCTTTCCAGGCTTTCTGTTTGCTGAGTCCACCCTAAAGCACCCCAAAGGCTGATCGAGGCTTTGCAGGAGCCCCATCACTTCCTGTTGGCCCTCACCTGCAGGCTAAATCTGGGACTGTTTTCCTGATTTCCTTAGGGCTGGAAACACCATCTCTGTCACAGTAAGGTGCAGCCATCATTGGCATGACCATAGACTGTTAGCTGGGAGGCTGGATAAGGTTGGGCAGAACCCAGCCTTTGAGCTGTGCCCAGGCATTGGTGGGATGAGCATGAGCAAGACCGGGTCAAAACAGTGTCCTGCACTATGTCACGTTTCAGCAGGCTGGAAAGATCACATACTGATGAGAGCCATGGCTGGGAGATGTGCATGCACAGTCCAGGGATGTCCATGGCTTCTGCTGGAGGGGCTGAGCAGCACCCAGTGACATTCCCTCACCTCTTGCCCACTGCTGCCATACAAGTTTGGGCACTTTGCCTGTGGGTGTCTGTCTGTCTTTCTGCATTCCCGTATGGTCTCTTCAATCAGCCTCAGTCGGCTCAGTCCAGGATACAGCTATTTTGGGCAACTGCAATCTGGACGAAGGCTCCAGCCCTTCCAGCACCTCTGTGCGGGCCTGAATGGAAAAATACAAAATAATCCCATCGATTTGGGAAAGGCTGCTCCGGCCCCTTTCCCCATGGGAGCAGCCCCAGCCCCACGCTGCAGCCACCCAGCCCAACAGCCTGCAGAGCAAACAAAAACTTGAATCCAAATGTTTATACCATTGGCACTGTGCATGTCATGTGCCTGGTAAAGATGGAGAGTGCATGAATGTTTTCCTGTAGCTGCCATCTAAACTGCCAGAAATGGTCACCGTGCAGAGCATCCCAGGAGGCTGAGACCTGCTCGGATGGATGCATGGATGGGTGGATGGATGGATGGATGGATGGATGGATGGATGGATGGATGGATGGATGGACAGATGAGTGGGTGGATGGATGGATGGATGGATGGATGGATGGATGGATGGATGGATGGATGGATGGATGGATGGATGGACAGATGAGTGGGTGGATGGACAGATGAGTGGGTGGATGGATGGATGGATGGATGGATGGATGGATGGATGGATGGATGGACAGATGGACGGGCACAGGAGTTGGGTCCAGGTTCAGAGACCAGGCCAAGCACCCCATGCACAGGCAGTGGGTTTTGGGGCAGATGTGGGAGTCTCTGTATGAGTGAGGCACTGCCAGATTGTTGGCACAGTGAGGACCTGGCTTTCCCCTCCCCTCTTCTTGCACACACATTAACCTACACACACGCAGTGGTTCCTCCTCCCATCCTCAGCAGACACGGTGAACTCTATGTGCAGGGCACTGAACTCCTGCACTGAACTCCTGTGGGTGTCTGCAGAGCATCCTGGTTGCTGCAGGTTTGTGTGCCAAGATGCTTTAGAGAAAAATCCCACCCCAGTATAATCAAGCGCAGCCTGAGCCTGCTGCCCAAGAGCATCACAGTGTGACGGTTACAACAGGCTTACTCATTTCTCCAGTGAGTAAGACTGAAAGAGGAGCCCCACGGGTGCAGGGCCGGGTGCGGGGCCAGCAGCCGATAAGGAGCAGTTCCCTAATCTCCAGCCCCAGCAGCCAAGAGGCCAAGGGTGATAACTCACACCAACCCCAGCTTACAGCAGCTGGGGGTGGTGCTGCTGGTTTGAGTGCTTGTAGAGTTGCCCTCACATCAGGGGGGTTTGTATGCAGTGTCCCCCCAGACCAGCACCCCCTCATCCTATCCAGGGAGCCAGAGGACCCGGTGGTGGTGGCAGCCTGGCATGCTCATCTTGCCTCTGCACTAGATGCTTCCTGGCGCATAGCTATGGGGAAAGGTGGCTACAGCAGGAAGCATCTTTCATCTGATAAATCATCCTGCTTAGGATCCAACGTTTAGAAACTGGAGGTAGGGAAGGTCCCAGCTAAAGTCCATCCTTGGCTATTCCATGGGCTGGGTGATGCTGGGAAGCTGAGAGCACAGCAAAGCCTGGTGTGCCCCTGATTCAGATATTGGCTCAGATACCTGGTTTATAACTGCCCCCTTTGGGAGCTGCTGAATGGCCTGGCTGGGTCAGGCCCATGCCTATTGATGCCCATCTCCCACAGCACATACCCACAGCACCCACCGCTGCTGCCCTGCTGGCTCTGCATCGCCTGCCCCCAGCGCAGAGTGTAGGCTGCATCACCCCTCACTACCCCCCATGAGCCATGCTGCACATGATGAGCTCTGCTCCAAAGCACGTTTTTGTCAGAGGGCAACAAGACAAAAATCTTAAAATAGCTCACCATGACATTGCCAGGGTCTGTGCCACCGCTCTTCCCACACACTGCCGTCCGCCGTCCTCCTGCCCCGGCTCTGGGGACGGGAAGTCCCTGCGGGACTTCCCTGCGGGAAGGCTGGGTTCCTAAAACCAAAGTAGGACATGGGCAGAGCTGCTCCTGCCCCTAAGCATCATGCTTTCTGGACAGCACAGCACTGGGCACAACATGACACCACAAGCACCGCTGAGCAAGACTCTGTCTCCGCTTTCAGGGTACCCCTGCTCCTGCAGAGCCCCGCTCAGGGGCCCTGTTCCCAGCTCGCTGCAGGGAGCACCATGCCCTCTTGGCCATCTCTCCTTTGGCTCCAGCCAAACACTGCTTGGCCGAGTACCCAGCATGGGAACAAAAGCGGAGAGCCCCAGCGCCAGGCTGGGAGCTGGGGGAGGGCACAGCTCCCTGCACAGCTCCTCTCCAATGCTGGGAACCAACAGGGCGTAAAAGTGGAACTTCCCCCTCAGTGCCTTCACCAGCCCCTGACTCCCAGGGATGCTGCAGGCCAGGGCTGCAGTCTGCCTTGCTGGGTACAGAGGTGGCTTTCTGAGGCTGGGTGCCATGGAGAAGACTGGGGGACCTGCTGCCAGCATCCTGTCCTGAGAAGGCCAGCTCCAGCTCCCTCCTTGCAGCATGAACCTGCTTCTTTAACCCCTCTGGCACCATGGCTAGTGCAGTGCCCTGGCCCGGGTCCCTGGGCTCTTTGGTGATGCTGCCAAGCAAGTGTCATAACAAGCTTTAGCTTTCACAGATTGTAGGCACATACCCCACCTCTCCCTAATTTTGCTTTGAGTTTTGTGATGCTATTACCCTGCTCAGTTTCAATTCATATCTATCTGATGTCTTTATTTTTTCAATGGGAAACAAGATTAAAAATAGTCCTCAGAGAGAACAAACCCTGTAATGCCCACACAGATTTTCCTAACAATTTCCAAAATGCCCATGAGAGCAACTGCTGTTAAGCAGTGAGGAATTGCAGCAGAGAATTTGCAGCGCAGGCATGGCACTAAGGAAATGAAGCATTTTATATAGAGAGGAAAATGTGCTCCGCACGCTGCCATAATGCAAACCTGAGCTCCTAGTCACAACTCACACCTGGCTGGGAACAGGTAGCCCCGTGGAGGCACGCTGGCATTACTGGGGATGTCCTGCTGCTATCCCTAGCCATGCCAAGGGAAATCATGGCCTTTGCTCTGCCCTGCAGTTACCATTGCACATCTCCATTGCACAACCTCCCAGGCTCAGTGTCACCTTCAGTCCCAGCAGTCACAGTTCAGCTCCGAGGATGGGGTATAGTGGCACACCACACTTGCTCTTTTACTCATGATACTAATTCTTTTATTCACAACACCAATAAAAGCAGCTGAGCTCACTCTGATTCACTCATGGCCCTGGAACAAGTATTTTTGCTCCCACCCCATTGTGCAGGTGATGGGGGCTTTGGTGGGGAGGCACGCGCTCCCTCCTCTCCCACACCTCATGGGCTCCTATGAGAGCAGGGCCATGGCATATCACTAGGAACCCATCAGCACAGCAGCTCATCCGCTGCCCCTGCCCCCAGTGCCCACATAACACCTTATGCCTCTGGAGAGAGCCGAGCCAGGGACAAGGCGAGCTGTGATCTCGCAGGGATGCCGTGTATGCCAGCAGGATCCTGGGATGCAAGCTGGCATTGAGCTGAGGAGCCAGCAGAGCCCACGCCGGCTTGAACTTAACCCTGCCTGCTGGATGAGGCATTTGGGGTGTATTTAGGTTTGTCGAGGGCTGTCCCCAGCCTCCCTGGCCTTGCTCGCCTCCCTCAGCAATCCAAGTGTCTCTGGGTAGTTCTTGCTCTGATGTGTTTGGGATGGGGCTGCAGGGAAGCCCTGCACAGGAATCATCAGAAGGGACCCTGCATGCCATGCGCTGCGTGAGTGATTCCCCATCGGTGGCTGGGTCCTGACAGTGTGGCGCTGGCACCCAGCGATGCAGGCAACGGCCTGTCTGAAGCCCCTTTGTAAAAGCTGATTTATCCGCAGTTTAACCAGCCCTCTGCACGGCAGAGCTCAGCTGCCCACCGGGCTTTCGCACTGCGGGACACAGGGATGCCGAGGCTGTGGAAGAACTTAGCTCAGGGGAAAACCCCCCTGGAGCTGCTGCGGTCCGCCTGGAAACCAGGGTTTGCCGCAGTTCCTGGCGGGCAGAGTGCGGGCAGCACGGCTCCCTGGCGCAGCCAGGAGCACACGGAACAGCGTGGTGCGCAGCAGCACCGGCCCGCACCCCGCATAGCAGAGGCTCCGCTTTGTCCCCTGGCTGCTATGTAAATACCAGCAGGGTTTTCTTAGCAGGCACCAAACGCACATCTGCTCATGCAAAGCCCAGCCTGCCGACCGGCGCGGGAAGCTCAGCATCACACATGGGCAGCTTCCCTGCATGGGCCAGGCTGCCTCCTTGACCTGCAAGTGCTTCGTGCATCCAACACAGCCCCCCCTGCTCCCCTCCTTGCCTGGAGAGCCCGGGCTGAGCCGCAGCCACCCTCGCTCCAGGTAGACAGCAGGAAAGCATCACTGCTGGTCACCCAGGAACAGCCCCTCCGCCGCTGCAGCTCCCCTGGCCCCAGCACGCTCACAGAGATAAGGCTGTGGGATGATTACTTTGTGCTGTCATCAAGACAAAATAAAGCCTGGCTGGTGCCAGTTCAGCTTTCTTCTTCATTGTTCTATTCCCGCGCGCCTGCGTACGCCCGGCCGCCCCGCTCCTGCCAGGAAAGCCGAGTGCTGATCATTGTCAGATGGTTCACTGAGAGGTTTCTGGTTCGTTTTGTTTTTACAAGGATCCAAGTTGATAGGGGGAGGGAAAGAACTTTTGTCCTCTGCTTAAAATAATTCAAGAGCTTTCCACTGTCTACGCCAGGCTCAAAGACACATTTGCATAACAAATGAGCTTCTCCCCACTCTTCAGCCCTGGGTGACCTCTGTGGCTCCTTGCAGGAGGAGGCTCCATCTCCATCACCTCTATCTCCATCTTCCATCCCAGCCCTGAGCCTATGGGGAGGGGAGGGCAAGTGGAAGTTTGTAAGTTTTCAGCACTTCTGTCAATCAAGACTTTGTAAATGGCCTCTGGAACACTTCAGCAGTAAAACATTTGCTTGGTGACCAGCAAATAACTCCAGGCATCTTTTATTTTGCTGTAAAAATGCTACAAATCAAGCTGCTTAGTGGAGGTTTCTCTCCAAGCTAAAGGCCACCGACAGCAGAACCAAACACAGACTTTCCTGTTGTTAGCAGAAGTGGCCTCTCCATGCTAGGTGTTCTCCTCCACTCCACGAGGCACAAACAGAAGGCACAGGCCTAAGAGCTGTTGGGGTGCAGAAAGCCTAAGCAAAGCCCCTTTGCTGGTTCAGACATGTAAGTTACCCCAGCAGTTCTGCTGTTGCTATTTAAAGAGATTTTGCTGCAGAGCGCTTCCAGACAGCATCTGCTGCAATAGCCGAGGTCACGACTTTCAGCCCAGCAAGCAGATGAAACCACTGTGAGAGCCCATTGCTAGAGCTGGTTTGTGCAGAGCTGGATCACCTCAGCCCCTCTGCTGAGGAACTGGAGGAATTGTCCAGCTCCCATCCTCCTTACGGGAGGGAGAGAGTGGGGTAGTAAAGCTTACATACCTTCACGTAGCCCTGTGACGTGACAGGAGGGTTGCCACAAAAATCAGGCAGAAGCAAATGCTATCAGAGTCCAAATGCCCCATCAATTGTATCAGAATATTGTATTCAGGTGGGGAGGGCTGGGGAGAAGGGAAGTGCCAGCAGGACTGCAACGTCCTTGTTCGACAGTGACAAATAATGCTGAGGTTACTCATTTCAAAATGAGTTTCTGTAGGGTTAGATTTTTTTTCATGACATCACATTATGGGTACACAACTAAAAACCAACTCCTAATCAATCAGACTCAGTTATCCTCCCACCCCTTCTATTCTTGTAGAGTGAACTCTGAAATCTGGCAGTTTACACATGATGAGAATTACAGAGCAAACCTCCAGAAACCTTTGCCACATGAAACGCCCATCCTCCTCACCACGATCTCAGTCCTTTCTAGCCAGTCCCCTGAAATCAGAGCTCTGGCTCCCCATATCTCCAGGCTGGAGGACAAGCATCCTCCTCCACCTTGTGCATCCCGGTGGGGGGAGATGCTGCTCATAACCACCCAGTCCTACCAAGGCAGGTCTGGGAGCTGGGCACGGCCAACAGCAGGACAACAGCTTTGCCCTGGAGACCAGATTGTACATAATACAGGTGTTTGAGATTCAACAAACCTGCACTGCTCACTCTTCCATAGCAAACTCAAAGCACTGCGAAGTATTGCAGTGAGGTGCAAGGCTTTTTGCCGCTGTGGATTTGGGATTGTGGTGGACACCAGCAGGCTGGACCCACATGTACCTGCCCCTTGATGTGCTCCAGGACTATTTATCCCCACCTGAAAGAGCAGAGCTCAGGTCATGGCTCTCCTGCAGCTCATGGTGGCTTTGCAGAGCCGGCCATGGTCCTGAGAACAGGCCTGAATCGTGGTTTTTATGGCCTGGGTTTACAGCCAACGCAGCGCATCCCAAACGCCCCTTCTCCACCTTCTGTGTGCCAGCTGCTTCAAACACCGCCCTGAGATGCTGTTCCTCCCACTTGTATCACTAGACTGCAAACCCATCCTCTGTATGCAAACCCCAACCCCCCCAGCAGCTCCTTCCAGACACTACCGTGTGTCATTAACACCCGGGCTGGCAGCCTGCATGCCCCAAGCAGGGTGGGACAGGCCCCCCTCGGAGCTCCCCATGGCTTTCGGTCCAACCTGCTGGGCTGCTTTGGGTTTCATTCAATTCAATCAAAGCCTCAGAGGTGCCATATGGCTCCCGGGGATGTTCAGCTGCAGCGGGGGTTGGTTTGCTGCACCAACAGTGGTTACGGCTGGCAGAGGCAGGGGAGCAGCTTCTACCCCAGCTCCTGAGCACCCAGGGGGGACAAATGGCTCTAATGACACCAGGATATCAACAGCACACACCAGTGCCCAAAGCAAGGGGACACACGGGAGGAAAGCACCGCTCTAGAGCTGCAAGAGGGTGCTTTGACACTGAGTGTTCCCTCAGAGGGCTTGGGGTTTGCTCCAGAGCTGAACAAAAGTAAGCCCTGAAAGAAAGAGAGAAGGGCAGCAGCACAGAACTGCCTTCCGCAGTGGACAGGGAAGTGGAAATCCTCATGGGGCTGCAAAACATTCCCTGGAACAGCCCAGAGCAGAGAGAGGAGGCTGCTGTGCTGGAGACCCCACTTGGGAGCTGCTGCACTGGGACAAGCGCTGGCAGCCGAGCACCAAGTGCTCCAGTGCGGCCATTCACGAGTGACGCCTGGCTTCCCCCTAGCACTTCTTCATTTTTGTGGTCTATTGAAATAATGGCTTCTAAAGGACAGCAGCTCAGGGGGATTTATTTTCCTTGCCAGCCAGCAGTCCCCTGCATGGTGTGAGAGAAGGACTCCTATTTCTGGCATACCTGAGATACTGAGCTGCGATGATGCCACAAGGAAAGCACAACTGTGGGAACAGCAGTTCCAGCCACCTGGTGGGTTTTGCTTCTGCTTCAAGACACAGGACTGAGAAGGCAAAGCCTATGAAAAAACCCCAAATCACCAGTAAATAGGGCAGCCACAGCAAAGCAGGTCACAGGCAGCATTTTTCTACAGCACATCAATCGGGACCTCTGGACCGTTTTCAGAAGTAATGGGAGAGCCTAAATGTCACTTGGGAAATGCACACCTGGGGACTGCTGTGTCCCAGTGTAACTGGGCAGGGAAGGCACTGCCCGGGCTTTCAAGTGCCTTTTCACGGGCTGTAGTTGGAGAGAAAGGCAGAGAAGGGAATGGGACCTGGTCCAGGAGCTGCCTTCACTGCCTGCTCTGCTGCTGCACAGCCCTAGGGATGGAGAGACTAGTAAGTTTGCCCTCACTCTAAAGGAGCCTCCAGCTTGCTTCTCTCTCTCCCATCTCTCCCTGCATTCCTTCTCCCAGGTATTTTGCCCAAGCTCATTTGCAAGAACTGGTCTCATCCTGGCTCAACCGCTGCAAACGTTCTCTTAGGGCCATCTCAAAGCAGTGCGCTGAGAACTGGGGAAACTGAGGCACACACCATGACCAGCCTATGTTCATGTTCTCTGGGAGGAACAGTGGGGAACTCTGTGCCCAGGACCTTCGGTTTGATCTGATACCTTCCACATGCTGTTCCTCATCACTTCCTGCTCCGTGTTTGCCCAGTGCCATCTGGAACACATCCTGCAACACCAGTGTACGCTGCACCACAGGTACCAGTAGCCGTTTAAACAGTCACCAGCTAAGGAAGAAAAAATCCCCACCAGAAAAAGACCAACAAATAGTTGACTCTGTTCCCAGGCAAACACAAAGAACGGTTTTGGATCATCGCTGCTGTCCCTTTGTTGACTGAATGCAGCAACAGAAAAGGCAAGGGAAGAAAAAAATACTCCCTGATAGCAAAAAACGCTGTGGGTGAAGCAGGCTGGGACATGCCCAAGAAAAGGAGGGTCAGGCTCTGTGCGTATCGGCTGGTGATGGGAAATAAATGTGCCCAAAGCACTTAAAAAAACCCCATAAAAAGGACCAGACCTGATTGCAGCAGTTAGAAGTGATATATTCTTGGCATGGAAACAAAAAGCAAATTCATAGCAGGTTGGAGCTGATCTCACTGGCTTACATGGGATTTTATACTTAGATAATTCCATTGTTGGCTGGAGCTACCTGATGTATGCCTGAATAAGGTCCTGATCCTGCAAACATTTACTTATGTACTTTAGTTTTACCTTTGCCCCTAGACACCCTATTAATTTCACTGCAGTGAGGACAGTGCTTGTCTGCAGAGCTGGAGCCTTTGCAAGAGCAAACCCTGCACTGAAACAAAGAGGATAGACACCAGCGAGACGTGAACTCCCCCAGGCTGTGGTCATCCTTCGCCCTAAGCCATTGCCAGCCCCAGGCACGCACACTCAAAAGCCCAGTCATTACTTGTGTGGCTCCCTGTAACCCATAAGCTTTAGGAAGTAGCAGGGGGACAGCCTTAGCACAAACCTGCAGCTTCTTTGAGCCCTGAGTCAGTGTCTCCAACAAGCCAAACATAACCCCGCTGGTGTAATACCAAATTCATTTTGATGACACCCTCTCCCCCTGCAGACCATTCAAATGAGCTACTAAACATAGCAGAAAACATTTGGAGTGGTTGTTTCCGTTCAAGAAAGTGATTATTTATCATTACAAACACCAGGTTTGCCCTTTACCCTCCCCATCAGGCAAGGTGAAAGAGAGGAATTCATCCTCCACACACTGTCCTTTGACAATGGAACCTCTGAGTTTGCTTCAGAGAGAGTACGAGAACAAAAGCCTGTTGGAGGTATGAGGAGGACCAGAAGAGTGCCCACATGAGCGGGGAAGTTTCAGCCGCTCGGCCAGCGAGATGCTCCAGTGGCTGCATACCCAGCAGCGCCGTCTCTCGTGTGCCTGTCACGCACTTCTAAAGCCAAGCAGACGAAGCGAAAAGGGGCTGTGAGTCCTGGAGCAGCTGCTTTCCTCCCTGCGCTGCCAAGCCTGTCCAAGAGCAGGCCATTCCTCAGCGCAGGGGAGAAGTGATTTGCTTTACAATGGAGCCATGCGGCTCTGCGGGCAGTTCGGTGCCTGCCCCGGCTGCATAGGGAGCCAGCCCTAAGGGTGCTCAAGCAGGGCCCAGAGCAAAACCCCTCAGGTACAAATCTCTGCTGCTTCGTTGGACCAAATGCATCAGTCCCCAGCCCCCAAACCCAGTGGTCTCCATCCAGCAAAGCTCAGATGCTGCTGGTGGAGCAGTGAGTGCCCATAGACTGCATGGCATGGGCCCTCTCCCTGACTCTTTGCACTAGCAGCAAACAGGAGGTGCCCAGCTTTTCATTTTGGTGTCTATGAATCCAGGATGCTGCCACGACTGCACAGCATGGATACACAGAGATTGTGCACCCTGCACGATGAGACTGCTCCCAACAGCTCCAGTGCATTTCCAGAGCAAACCCTCTGAACTGGGCTTTGCTTAGGCTGTAGCAGCCTGGAGAACTGAATATTGCCTCCCTAGGAAGATTTAATTATACATAAAATCAGAAGGAGGAAGCATTAGTTAAAATTTCATACTTCTGGAAGGCAGCCGGTTCGTTAGCATCACTTTAATGAGGCACTAACCCCACGGTAATGCTTTTATTAATGCTTGTTGCTTATTGAGTGCCAACTGCTTGGCTCCTCTCCGACAGGCCGGCTGGTCCACAAAGTGAATGGTTTAGGGGTCCTTTGATGCAAAGTGTGAGCACATTTACACCATAGCCAGGACAAATGACAGTTGGTGAGATGAAACAGCCCAAAATTCACCAGATGGTGCCCAGGGCAGGCAATGCATCGAGAGTGAGATCAGGGTAGGCAGGGGAGGGATGCAGGAGGGAATAAGCGAAGGGAGAAGATGTTAGGTCCACCAGCGCCACCAACACTGTTCCTGTTTACTGCAAGTAGGGTCAGGATGATGACCAGGACAATAAGCAATGACAGCACACCAAAGTGTGATGTGCTGGAGATGTGATGGCAAGGGAAGACACTGGGTGATACAGGATCCAGGTCTCTGGTGGCTGAGCACTGCATCCTGCCCCCACTCACTACTGCTGCATATATCTTATGTGCTTTGAGGCCACAGCTGCACCCAGCACAGATCTCACCATAGACCCTCTCTGGTCAAACATGAATCCTTAACCCAACCAATTTCCAGACACCAAAGGCACCTGTATCCCAAAAGCCTCTGCCCCAGTGTGACTGTTGTGGGATAACCTGTACCTTTGAAGCTGCCCCCAGTACCACTGTGGAGCTGGTCTGCCTGAGGGAGACATAGGAGAGGATAAAGTCCCTCATCCAGTCCCTCTGTACTGCACTTGCCATTGCCCATGACCCTGTTGGGCTGCTGAGGAGAGGAAGGGACTTTGCCCCAGAAGCCATGCTCAGTTGGTGGAGCCCACCTGCTTATGGGGGTGATGCCCAAGCACTCTGAACACATCTTTGGGATGCAGGCGAAGGACAGAAGGATGAGCATTACCCCAGCAGCTCTTGGGAGAGACTCCCCCACTCCTCCTGGCAGCCGAGGTGAGCATATGCCGTATGCTTCTCCTCCTGTTCCTTGAAACACTCTGAATAGAGGGATTAAAAATTTCCCATTGCGTCCTGAAACAACAGAGCCAAGGCACCAGCGCTGGCTGATATTCCACCACAGCGGAGAGCCGATGGGCTGCCGCATCCACAGTGAGCAGGAATGGGAACAGCTTGTTAGAGAGCCTCACCGTGGCTCTACCTGCAAGGCCACCCCTCCAGGACATACGACTCCATAGGAGTCAAGGCATCAAAGGCTTTGTCACCTCCCTGTTTTGGGCTGGCCAAAGGACAATGCTATTTCTCAATGGCATCCCAGCCTGTGATCAGGCACTTCCCACTTCCAAGCGCTCAAAGGTAGATCTCACTCAGGCTAAGCCAACATTCTCCTCTGCATACAGAGGTGGGCAAAGCAGCCCAGAGCTGATCTGGTGCTGCCTCAGCACAGGCCCACTAAAAAGCCATCCTCAGTGCACAGAGGGTGCCTTTGCATCCAGCACCATGCCATATGTGAACTGTGCCAGTCCTGGGTGCAAGCACGGCCGCAGCGCTGTATCTCATTTGGAGTCCTGGCACAGAACTGATGTTCAACCATGAGCTGGGTCTGGTGTTCCACCACTGTCCACAAATGGCTTCAGAGGTAATGAGTGAGTCCTTGGCAAAGAACGGTTCAGTGCCATGTCATAGTCTTGATTTGCCCTGCAACCAAAATAGAGTGTTTCATGTCATTTTGGGGTTCAAACTTAAACAGGGGAAGTTCAGGTTAGATATAAGGAAGAAGTTCTTTACAGTGAGGGTGGTGAGGCACTGGAACAGGTTGCCAAAAGAAGTGGTAAATGCTCCATCCCTGGCGGTGTTCAAGGCCGGGTTGGACATAGCCTTGGGTGGCATGGTTTAGTGGGAGGTGTCCCTGTCCATGGCAGGGGGGTTGGAACCAGGTGATCTTAAGGTCCTGTCCAACACAAACCAGTCTGTGATTCTATGGTTTTAGCCAACAAAAGGAGGGAAGATTATCTGGAGGAAAGAGGAGGAAGCTGGTTGTCTGCCTGGGCACAGAGCGATGGGCTGGGGCCAGCTGGATGAAACACAGGGCAGAGGCAGGGTGAACAGCTCTTGTCCCCTGGTGTATTCTGTCCCAATTGCAAGGCAAGAACACCAAACTTACAAAGTTACCAAACTGGAAAATTCACGACATGTTTGTTTTCCTCCACATAACCTGATAGATTCGAAACCAAACATGGACAGTTCACAGGGTGCTGTGTGCGTTTCTCCTGGTAAAGTTCCTCTGAAAACTGGCCTGGTTCTTGTGAAGGAAAAAAAGAAAAACTGAGAGAAAAATGAAAGAGGATATTCTCAAGTAAAACGAGTTCGATGCAGTCATTTTTAAAGTGACTGCTTTGGGCAACTGGGAAATTGGTAAAATAAATATGTTGTGCAAAGTATTTATTGCCAAAATCTGTTGGGTTTTGGTTTGTGGGTTTTTTTTTTTTAATTAAGGCTTTGATCCAATGTTCTAAATTTATCAAAATTAGGAATAAAGTGGAATCCAGGGATGAGAGGGACACACAAAACAAAACAGGGCAAAATGAAATGGCAAAGGCCATGAAACTTTCATCTGGGATTTACAGCAGCATCTAGAGCCCGCTCACACCAGACGGTGCATGCTTGTTCCAAGCACAATAAAATAGTCCCAGGATAAATCTTTTTCATTTCTCCTGGCCCCATCCAAAGCTTTCCAGCTCTGGCAGCAAGACCTCACAGGTCTGTTGGGGCCCAACCGTGACTGCACACGAGCAGTGATGTCCTGGGGCATCCCAGGAAAGGCTTTCTGCTTCCCATGGTTCTAGTGGCAAAACATTAGAAACTCCATGTTTTAAATGGGATTTTATCCAGGGCATAAAGCGGAAGTGTGTTGTCCTAGTCCAAAACAGGAAAACATGTTAAAAACTCAGCACAGCTGTACACAAGATGCACATTGGCAGGTTCATCACCCTGGGTAACCACTCTTAAGTTTAATCACGGTAGAAAGGGGGGAATTTGGAAGCATCGCATCCATGGCACACTTCCCTGCTTTGTCACATCACACTAAACACTTGATAAAAGCTCCCTTTGAAGAGGAGCCAAGTCCTTCCTCACTTGGCTATAGCAATATTAGATTTGCTAAGCTGGGTCTCCAGTTGTGCAAAGGATTTGTAAGAGTTAGAATAAGAGTAGGAGTGAACAGAAAGTGTGGCAGCTCAAAGAAGACTACAAAAGATGGAGCAGTAATTAATTAGCAGGCTTCTTTTTTTTGTTGGCAGTGGGACAGAAAGACTACTGTGTTGGTAAAATGTATTATGAGGGGACCTGCCTTCTCTATAGGTTTAGATATATGCCATTAAGTATTCAAAACTCGCTTGCCATCTCCCCAGAATCATGAGATTGGTAAGCAAATCATAAGATTAAAACAAACCCTAATAGTAATGAAGAGTTGTCTTTTGTCTCTTAGCTTCTGAGTTGCTAGCCTGCCAAGCCGATTTCAATAGAGACTTGGTTAAAGGAAACTAAAAAAGGGAAGGTGAGCCTTTCCCATGATTACACCAGAAGTTTAGTTTCCCAGGAAGGCGAATCTGTAATGCGATGAGATCATTTCCATGTGATGAATCCAAAGTTTGTTTTTAAAAGGCTAAAAACAAAAAAAAAAAAAAAAAAGAAAGAAAGATTAAGAAAAATCCCAGTACCCAAATGCAGATCACTTGGGCATTGGGCACAGGGGCCCTGCATATGCCCAGCCAGAGCTCATACAGAACATTTCTATCTTCCCTGCTTCCCAGTTATGGCTACTGGTTTGCCTGGCAAAATTCATCGTTAGGTAGAGGTGTGAGCAGTGAATGATCTTCCTCCTCTGCCAGATAAGAGACTGTCCATCCCTGCAGGTTGTCTCCTGGTGCAACCCACACAGCAGCCTGGAGCAGGTCCACTCCAGAGTCTTTCCTCCTGCCAGGCACAGTAGAGCACCACTCATCACTGGCTGGGGTATGGGAAGCAGGGCACTCATCCATTCTGCCTCTTGCATTAGCATGGCATTAGCATGGGCTGATGGAGATAGCATCTTCCTCCCACTTCTGCCAGCAGCCCCACCCAGGAGACCAACGGCTGCACAAACAGCTTCTGCCCACCAGCCTCCACTCCCCTTTCAGCCCAGTTCCTCCCAGGCAGGTGTTTGCTCTCTCATCACAGCTCTTGTTCCTAGAGAAGCTGATGACAAAAGCCCTGCAGTCGTTGCTATTTATCCTCAGGCCTGGCTCGGTTTTGTTGGGATGCCCAGGTGAGGGGCAGGCAGTCAGTTCTTACACTTATTTTCTAGTGGATGGGGACATCAAATATTTGCTTTCAGAAATATTTGCAGCAGCTCCACAACAATTAACAACATCACCTGAAATGCTCAAAAAGGGTGGGGGACTGCTCCTGTGCCTTCACTCTCTCCTGAGCTTAGCTAAAAAGACCCAGAAACTCTTGGACTTTAGTTGCTTTGCTCATGGGTGACACAATAAAACATATGATGGCTTTGCCTTTGTTTTCCCTGGAAGATGTCCACAGGAGGAGATTAGAGACCTTCTTGTTCCTATTCCATACCAGACAGCTTTCAGTAACAGTAGTACAAATGCAGAGCAGCTAATAGACTTACCTTAAGCGAACACTATTGCAGAACACAATTTAGTCCTTGCATTTCAGGAACAACAAAACTGCCTGAGGTTATGTGCTAATTACAGACTACCATTCTAGTTCACGTTGCAAGACACCATCCAACCAACCAACCTGGGAAGAGTGTCTAATCCCTGACATGAGGAAGCTCCAGATGTGATCAAGTATGGATGCTGCATTCAAGGTGAATTCAGGGAAGGGCTTCACTTTAGATAGGGGAGGCTGAGCTGAGACCTTCCCTGTATGAGCCACAGAGCCTGGTGTCAGTAACAGAGTCAATCTCCATTGCTGAGATGTGTAAAGGCCTTTGTGCTCTGAGGGACTCACAGTGACTCCAGATGTGGCAGAGGTGGTGGGAGATGGGTTTTCTTCCAGGCATGAACTGTTGCTCACTGCTGCAACAGGTATTCAAAGCCACAGCTCAGTGCAAGCTTTGCAAAAAGGGAGACACGTACCCAGACCATAGGATTGCTTGGTACTGAGTGCTGCGTTCAAAGATCTGCTAGTGAAATGCCACTACCTGCAGGGTGAAACACTGCACAGCAACATCAGGACAGCAGAGAATAGGGGCCCTTCAACCAGGAAAGTCTGTGACAGAGACCCTGGTCGGTGGGTTCAAAGCCATAGCAGTCTCTTCCCTCATTCTCATTACTTCATTACCTCTCCTGAATGACTGACAACAGGCAGTGTGGTTTTAGGAGTGTGTTTTTAACTAAGTGCCATTGATCACTAATAGGATCAGACCCACATATCATGCAGGGTATGACTCAGGCCTAAGTGCCTTTTATTCTGCATTCCTCCTAGGCAGAGAGTGTGCTTTTGGCTTCACGTACTCTGCAGTTTCTCTCTTTTCCTTCTCTTTTTTTTTCCTGCCTCTTGTAAAGACTTTGCTATGTCAGAATCTGTCAAACAACTCTTCGTGCCATGTTTTTACAAGAATCCTACTTGCTGCTCAGTGCCAAGCACCCTTTTAAACAATACTCAGTGAAGTATTGCGTTGCCTGTGCTCTGCTCTTGCATGCCATATTTAGACAAAAGCCAGGGAATTCCCTGCCCTAGATGAGGGCTTGAATGAGTACATTCTTTTCCCACCTCAACTGAAAATGTACATGTTCACATCAGCGAGGCATTCCACCAAGCTTTATTATAATTGATTCCACACTTTGATTTATCTACCTAGAAATCAGAAGGTGGGGGAGGGATATAGGAAAAGAAAAGGAAAGGAAACAAATGAATGTGGCTGCAGACATGCTCAGTCCTGCTGGGTGCATTCCCAGAGACCAAAACCCAGGCAGCAGTGGAAACAAAACACCCAAACCCCACACTGACACACTACCTGACTGCACAGCTAACAACAGCCAGGTCACAGCCAAAGGTGGCTTTTAGTGCTTTGGCCCAGGGTGAACAAACAGCGAGGCTATGGCCTAACACTGATGAAGATTGTCAAGGGGGTTTCTGGCCATGCATGAAGACCTGGTGGCCATGTGAATCTCTGGGGCATCAGATTTCTCTGGAGCGAAGGAAAGCACCAGGAAACCAGTCAGCATGCATGTGGGGAGCAGAGCAGAAAGCTCTGTGGTCGCTGTGTGTATTGCTCTGCACGTTCACCCTTTCAAACTGGGGAAAGCCAGGAGCGCAGGGGCTCTTTCCTAACACTGCAAAAGTCAATGGGGCTGCAGATCCTTCTGGAGCAGCTATTGAAATGCCACATTCCAAAGCGCTACGCTAATCGCTTTTAGCCAGCCCTCCAACATCACTCCAGTCCCTCATGTTTAAATTCATTGCCATACTTTGTCCACAGCACATGGGCCCCCCAGATTTTCTGACATGTGGTTCTTCCTCTCACTGCCAAATCTGCTAGGAGAGGATGTTAGCCTCACAGGACCAAAACAGATGCCTTCCATGCACTAACTCTATTGGGAAAGCTTCAGATAAAGGCCAGTGTTCCCTCCTCCTCTGCCCTGCAAACACTAAAAGTTATTCATTTTTATCTGCCCCAAGAATCTACTTAGGAGAAAATTTGAATCTTAAAATTGAGTTAGAGCATTGTCAAGCTACAGCCTGAAACACAAGATTAAATACTCAAAAATGAGGCAGAGTTTACACTACATTTCTGTTTTCAAATACATACACATATATAAAATCCCATCTCAATTATATCTGTACTGCCAGTAGCGATGATGGGGACCCTGCTACAGACAGGATGCAGACAGGCACTCGCCTTTTAACTGCTGTCATTTAATTCTGTTCACTGTTGCTTGAGCTGACATAATAACTGAGACATCACTCAAGCCTCGATGAGCCTGGTGCTGTTAATGTTATTTTCACTGCTGGGAGCATGATGGGGACAGTAAAAGAGGAAAGAAGTGATATGGACAGAGCTTGCAGTGTTATAAAATGCACCCTTAGGATCATATGTTCTAAAGCACTCAGCTCCCATTTAGGAACCTAAATGAAGTTGGCAGGATTTCAGAAGTGCTCAGCATCTATCAGCTCCTACCGAGAACATGCTGAGCTCTTCTTAAAATTGTTAGAGAAAAACAATTCAAAGATAAGAGCCAGCTTGTAGCTCACAATTAACATCATTGTATGGGTCTTCAGAGCAGTTTGGCAGGAACAAGAATAGCTGCTTTCACAGAAGTTACTGTATATGAATTCACATCTCAAAGCATGGGGCCAGGTCTGTAAGCAGTCACCCCCACTGACTGCCTCCTGTTAGAGCTCTGCACCCCAAGGAGAATTTTCCACTTTGTGTCAGAGTGATGCCTTTTATAGCACTTAGTAAGTGGGAGTCTGCACCTGATCGTGCTAGGAGCAACCACATCAGTGGAGGTGAGAAAGGCCAGTATGAGTACCTAACAGCTCAGAACATAGCCCATTGTGCTGCAGTCAGGGCAACTGTGAAAACATCTGGAGAAATGCACTAATTTAGCCCTAACCTATATTAGTTTCTGACATATCATTAGTAGCGATATTAAATGTCAGTTGGTACCTTTTGTCTTTGAACCCTGAAGTGCTCTTTGTTCTGTGATGAGAAAAATGTCTTCCCCCAGCGGTGACAGAAACAATGGTCTGCCTTACGCAGTCATGGCTGGGCTAACGCCAGTGTGAACGTTCAAGGGCAGAAAGATCTGTCAAATCTCCCCAAATGCTTTCAGAGGCATCAATCCAGCAAAGAACTTAAACACCGCAGCAGTCCCACTCACTCTGCTGGAACCACTGATCTATTTAAAAGGAAGCCTGTGAATTCAAATCCTCTTACTGTTTGCAGCTCACAGCTCCTCCAACCTCGAACCAGTCGAACCTCGGTACCACACCAAAAAACCCCAGCTCGAGCACGACAGTCTGGGGCAGGTTGCAGCTCACCCATGGATGGGTTATGATTCTTGAAGGGGACTAAGAACAAATTCTCACAAAGATCACCTTTTTCATAGTGTTCTTCATCTTATGTAGACTCCAGAAGCTATCTTCCAGGAGCAGCTTGCTGATCATTACTTCCCAGGTATTTCAAGGGTTACAATGCCTGCATACCCCTTAGATTGCTATTTTTGCTAGGTCTAATTCCATAGAAAACCTCCAGAGATTCTTCTGGGAAGAGCAGGAACTTGAAGGATCTGATGAGTCTTGCTACCAATAGGTCCCTTGACTCACTTTGGTATGGGAGGTGAATCTACTGTCCTAGATGAGGGTGCTACACCTCAATCAGAACTGCCATAGAATACTGCCACTCATAGTATCAGGACAATAGAAGAGTTTTTTCTCTTTTAGCTTAAAAGTTTCATGCTCACGAACAAGTCAA
This sequence comes from Myiopsitta monachus, assembly GCA_017639245.1. NCBI lineage: Eukaryota > Metazoa > Chordata > Aves > Psittaciformes > Psittacidae > Myiopsitta > Myiopsitta monachus. The sequence goes on along the minus strand of CM029928.1, from coordinate 31,538,504 downwards.
AATCCCATTTGTTGAGGGCAGGGGCAAACGTATTGATTCCAGAGGAGCTGCTGCTCCTAGACCAGCTCAAGAACTCGAGAGAGATTAAACACTGTGCAGTCAACAACTGCAAGACCTTACAAACTCAAGCCACAGTGATTTACTTCCCCACATCCAGAAATGAAAACAAAACAACAGAAAAATACATTACACTATTTTCCATCTGACTAAAACAAGTAGTCCAGAGCATGCATAAATTTCGCTTGTCACTCCTCAAATATAACAATTCATTATGATTCATTTCTCCCAAGTATTCTACCTATCTCCTTTCTAAGCTAATTAATCTTGTAGACAGCAATTCACCCAACAGGCACCGAATTTTACAGGGGAACACCCTATTCCCAGGAGGAAGGCTTCACTCTGCTGCCTTCTTTATGAGAACACAGCTACTTGCCAATTTGAGAACACAACTAACACAACCATGGTTGGCCAAGGAGCACTGCTGTCCTTTCTCCCCTGAATTTGCTGTTTACACAACAGGGACAGCCTGAGAAGACTCATTTGGCTGAGAAAAGGAGAATTCTCCATGACAGCGAGCAACACATGCCCAATTCAAACACAGTCTCCTTGGGAGCAGGGAAGGGCTGGTTGATCAGTGCTGCAGCCAGTGAAGGTTAACAAATACTCACCCTTTCTCACAGGTGAGCTGAGAGGTCAACTAGGCAGGAGAGAGGATAAGACGAAAGATAAAGACACTAACACTCATCCTGGAGAAGTGAGAGAGGAATAGTGACTAGTGCAGCCCTAGCGGGATGATGCTCTATCCTAGGGAAGCCAGTGGCTCACACAAGTGTGCAATAGCATGGAGTTTGGACAAGATCTTTGAGTCTTTTTCTTGGTCCCTTTTATCCCCTGCTCAGGATAACACATCCTTTCAGCATCTCATGTATGTGCAGACCAGAGAAAAACACCATTAACATGCCAAGAAGACTTTCAAGACAATTGTGTTGTATTAAACCTGCTTCAGTCCTAACCTCTGCTTCTGTAAAATTACTCACTGGACAGGACATTTTAATCCTGAATTACTAAGTGCCATTGCCACTGTCAGGCAATTGCTGTTTTCACAGATCAGCCACAGCAGGAAAGAGGATTTACAGGCAGCCCCTTCTGCATCAGGAACCTTGGTGCAGCACAAAGGCACATTCTTCACAGCAAAAGCCTTCTTCCTAAAGCGCCAGAGCTGAGACCTGGGTGCTGCTGCTGGTATTGAAACATCAAATACCATTTTGCTGCATGCACTCATGCTGCTCCCATGGGAGCTCCGCAGGAGGCTCTGCAGGAGAGCTGCCGCCTGAGTGTCACCCGGTGAAACCCAAGAGCTGCGTCCATTTTTAGCGCCTGCCTGGAGATGCGTTGCATTATCTGAGCAACACATAAGCGAACAAAATGAACTGCAGCTCCCTCTGCCCCTTATTTACCTCCTGAGCCTCTTCAGCCTGCGCTGTTCCCCTCCCGTGCACCCACTTACTTGGCACCTCTCGCAGGGCTGCCCAGTCTATTTTTAAATGCATGCTGCTGGCTTTTATCTTAAGCTGCCTGTTTGGAGTGCTTTTTTAGCTCTTGTACTCTTTAAACTTATTTAAAACATGCTGGCAGATAGAAGTAGCGAGGGGAGATACAGCAAATGCATCATGGCTGGCATTGCCAATTGAGACTTAAGGCAAGAGATAAAACCCAAACAGATTAAAAAGAACTAGACTCAATGATTAGGGCCAAACAGCAGTGGTCCTTACTAAGAGGAGTATCCCCCATGCACTTAAAGGGGGAATTTATTTGAACCAGGACTTTAGGACTTGTTCTTATCCAACTGCTGGCAGCAAACATGCATGGATGCTTGCAGCAGGGAAGAACAGCGGACTGGCAGCTGTGAGTCCTTTCCATGGGCTTGGCTCCTCAGCTGTAATCCATTCTGACATTGTCTGGGGTTAAAGGCTCTGCTGTTCCAATTCAGAACACACATGAGCAGCACTCAAGTCAGTGGACTCGCACAGCCACACAGGTGGAGGGAGTATGGGCAGGAGAGTCTCCAGCACTGTTCACAGCTGCAGGAAGGTGGGAGGGTGCCAGAAACATGTGGCTTGAGACACCCAGTGTCCCCACCCATACCTGCAGTTGTGCCCCCAGACCAGGGGGTCTACCTACCCTTCAACAGGGAGGCTGGTGTCAACATCAAGCCTAAAATCCTCAGCAGGAACTGAAGCTAGGGGCTGTTGAGGCCATACATACTGGCATGCCTCTAGATGCTGTAAATAGGGATGATGTGATACATCACTGATACATCACTTACTAATCTGAGAAACCACTTCCAAAACTTCACGTTTGGTAGCTTGGAGATTTTCTGACCCATGCTTTTGAACTAGTTTTTTCTCAACTAATATTCTGGTGCCAGGCTCTGACACCTCTGCAGACATCTCATAAGCATCCTGCTGCTGTTCCTGTGGTGACCAGACACATACAGCTGCCTCTGCTGCACTGTGCATGTTTCAGGCTGAGCTAAGCTCCATTTCAGATTCAGGACATCTCTGAGAACTGGTTGAAGCGAGGACTCACTAATGCTTCCATCAGATGCTGACGGGCCTTTTTGTGCCAGGAAAACGGATGTGTGCAACAACAGCAAAGTGCCTGGAAGCATCCCAAAGCCTGAGTGGAATGAGGGAATTTTGAGTGGCATTAAACAAAAGGAGCAACGATTTAATCTCCACAGATGGGGAGGGGGGAACAGTGTCAGGAAAACCAGGAGGATGAGATTAGCTAGGCAATAAAATGAAAATGAGCAAGAGGTGGAGCAAACTGTGCCGAGATAAGAAGAGGAGGATTACAGGGCTGGCAGATGGAGGGGGAGCAGGCAGCCAAACAGCGAACAAAAAACCAGGTAATAAATCTGGAATAATTGCAATCAGCAACGTTAAATACAGTTTTCAATCCATTTTCTCCAAGGAAGTAGCCTGTTATAGCAGAGGGATGTATAGTGAACACCCTCTGCTACCCCTCAGCTAGCAATGACGCTCGCTGCCTGTGCTTGTGCAGTGGCTTTCAGTCCAGGCCACTGCAAATGGCCAGCAAGGTGTATCTGCTTGGACTCTAAACTCTCACAAAGCAGCTAGAATATTTCCTGACGCATGGATAAAGCAGTCCTTTAACACCAAAAGGTGAAAGAAATTGCTTCTCTCCGGAGGGCCTGACCACCCGTTTGACTCAATCTAACTCAGGAAAGCGACACATCATCTCTTTTGCTGCTGAGAGGAGCATTTCCTCAAGCCTTGCAGGAGCTCATTAGTCTCGGTATCTCAGTTCCGGATGATATGGCAGCTTTTATCATGAAACTTTCGTTAATGCAGTTCAACTGGCGATAGTGATTGATAGTAAACAGACATTTAACCGTTATTTAAGTCATTAAGCCCTTGACCATTGAGTTTTTGGAGGATAATCTCTAGAATATCTTTGGCTGTGCCACTTTAGAAAAGCCACTCTGAAGCTTTCCAGATCTGTGCATCCCACACACAAATCCCCCAATCTTCCATTATCCCAGGCAGGTCAGTGCGGGATAGGCAACACATCTATCCCAGTTCTCCCTATCTCAGGTCACATGAAATCATTTATTTGTAATTGCACTTGAGTCTGGATACTGAAAAAGAAATAAAGAAAAAGAAAAAGGGAAATGAATGGGTGAAGCTAAGAAAGTACCTTGTGACTCTGACACCTCTTTGGGGTAGGGACAGCTTTTTGGTCTGCACTGGTGAAGTCTCCAGCCCAACAGGATTTGTCTCGCAGCACTATAGTTAGGCAAAAGAACATCATTACAAACATCTGTGTGGAACAATAAATACCTGTTGTGAGTTGACAGTTTCCCACCCAAATGTGGGGCAAGGTCAGATTAACCCCACTGCTACTGAGCTGGGTTAAATAATCCCCACTTTCAGCCTGCCCCTTTCTTATTCCCCAAAAGGATACCTCTTCCCCCTCTGCCCCTTTAGCTTATTTAATGTGTCTGTAACCTCCAGCATGACTAGAAGAGGAGACAAGCAGCAGACAGAGCGCGGTCTGGGGAGAAAGATGGGGTTAAGGGGAAGGCAGGGAGAGCCTTGGTCAGGAGATATTTGTCCAAGAGCCTTCTTGAAAATCTGTGACTCCTATCTGCTGGCATGTCATTAGAAATAAGAATTAGGAACTCTACCATACTGAAATGGCTGCATTTGAGAGCATTTCTTTTCCTAGGAAAGTACTGTGGTCAGCCAGTTCTTGGATAAACTGTGGGAGTTAAGTGCATGAAATTCAATACTTTATGTTATGTACCAGAGGTCAGGCTAAGGGTACCTTCAGATCTAAACCATAAATTTAGCAAGCCATTACCAAAAAAAGCCCCCCCCCCCCCCCCCAATTCTTCCATTCAGCTGCTAGAAAACTCTCAAAGAACACAGTCTGGTTGCCCAAAGTTAGCAGAGACCGAAACCATCAGGACTCTACATCTGACTTCAGCCATTAGAGCACTCGTGCTCCACAGCCAGAGGGGAGGCTCTGTAAACAGCGTCACCCTGATGGAGCTCAGGGCTGCAGAGAAGAGCCGGGGGCTCCCAGCTCTCCAGGACACTTGCTCCTCATTTGACCCCAGAAGCTGCTGTATTTTACATGCTGCTCCTCCCTTGCCCAAGCAGTGATGCGAGACCCAGCTCATCCTGCTGGGAACTATAACTAAACCATAGTCTAAAAACAAATCCTCTTTTCCGCGTGCCCAGAGGGGAGGAGCAGTCCCCAATGAGCATAGAAAAATGGAGCTTGGATAAATAGCTGAGCTGAAAGCAACCCAGGAGAGCAGCCCAGAGCAGTAGCTTCAGAGGAGCAATTTTAGATGAGGAGAAGGAGGATTTCAGCACACAGCACCAGTCTGAGAATGGGCCTGGTGTTGACTTACCAAGCCAGGATATGCCCAAATCCAGCCCACGACGCTGCATATCCTGTTGCTGGAATCAGTTGTGTCAGGTTCAGGCAAATGGTTGTGTCTTGGCACCAGGTGTTAAGAGGAGCTGATTTCCACCACAGGATTAGCAGCAGGATATACAGCACATAGTCACTGCAAAACTGCGATAATATCAAAGCTCCATCTGTACTCGGGCTGGAATGCAAAGCTATTAAAGACTACTGGGGAAGAGCTAACATTGTTTTCTTATTGCTAGATAAACAAGCTCTCCTGCACCTTGAAAACCAATCATTCTTTTTTCTTTAAAGATATGTGTATACATGCATACCATTTTTTCCCTATTTTTTAAATGCAGGTAATAAATACACATATAGGGAGAATAGCATAGATTTTAGAATATTTAAGATGCTCTGTTTACTCTTCCCTTTAGAGGAGCTCAACTGTTCTCTGCTTAGATGCAAATAAGGCACATAGTTCCACGCTAGGTATTTTTGGTCAGAAGGAGAAGATAAATAGACAGTGTATTTCTAACGTCACACTTTCAGCCAGCTTTATCTAACTTTGGTCAAGAATTGAAAACTTTGCACTGGACGCTGGCACATTTCAAGCTTGAACTGTAATTCTCTTCTCCTGACAAGAATTTGCTGCTAACCGAGCCTATCTGTGACATGGGAACCAAGGGGCTAATGCTGAAACCATGGCTGTCAAGCTCACTTCACTTATTAGTTATGAAATGGGAAAAACCAGTAAGCTTCAGTGTCACATGGAAACATGAGTGCAGCGGTGACATAGCCTTTCAGACACAGCGTCAGCACTAAAAGCAGGGTATAGACTATTTGGAAAGCGATAAACACTGATCCAGTGATTCTGTTCTGGGCTGGTACTATGGCAAAAAGTGAAAAGAAAGGAAAAAAGCCAACATCAGAACAAAGGCAGAAGCTGAAGCCCAGAGCAATTCACAGCGGTGCCTGTCCCTAGCAATGAGGGCACTGCTGTGGCTCTGCTGTCGTGCTCCCCTCCATGCAACCACGTGCACCTTCTGATCCCGGGACAGGATGATGTACACAGGGACAACTGCTGAAGTTACCACCCCAAGCCGCATGCAGAGCTTGGCTGCTCCCAGCCTGAGCACACAGCAGTGCAGAGCCGGCTTTTTTCCTCTTTCTTTTTCTTCTTTCAAGGCAAGTAGGCAGTGCCAAGTTACCCTGGTGGTCTGCCCTCACAGGTCAGACATGGCTTTGCAAGAGGTGAGCTGTCTGCAGCACGGCATGGGCTGCATCCCACCAGCCATCCCAGGAGAAGACACCTCAGCCCCAGGACACCCATGTCTCCATTAAGCCTTCCACCTCCGAGGTCAGGGCAGATGTTTGGAATGGCCCTTTCTAATCTTCAGCATGTCAACCCTTATTAGCTGATTCTATTAAGTCTCTTTCCAAACATCTCCAAAGTAACACTCGGCGTTGCTTTATCCCAAAATAGCCGCTCAGTAAGTATGAGCTTTTGGCAGACAGCACAGAGGCTGGATACGACCCTTGAGGGCCGGCTTAAGAAGGAAATCACTGCTCAACCTGCTCACCTTTTTGATGTCCACTGCTCCTTCCCAGCCCCACATGGTGCCAAAACCCCTTTATTACCTTAGGAATGCTGCTAGCATCCCTGCCCCTCCAGCTACCTAGAGCTCAAAACCAGGTCCAGGGCAAAATTCTGCTTACAAACAACTTCAGATCTGCACTTGGACCCAGACTGTACAGCTGCAGGTACCTTCCACCAGCACACAGCCCTCACGACTCTTCCAGTTACAATAGGCCTTTTTCTTCTATTGTCAGAGAGATGAGATATCTACCAGACAGAGGTACAGAGACACTGCAACTGTTAATTAGTAAAAGCATTTATCAGTAAATCTGTGACTGAAGTGATAGCGATGGTTGGGGAGCAAATCTTTTATGAGCCATAAAATTGCCATGAGAGAACTTCTCAGGAGAAAGAGCTGGAGGAAATCACAGTGTACTTTAAGTATAATATGAATTCTTATCAGTGACAGCTTTGACACAATTTTAACCTCTGACTACAGAGGTTTACAATTTAAAAGACATCTGGCAACCGATGATTTTGCAAGGTGGGCAATTTAAAAGACACCTGGTAACTGATGAGTTTTCAAAGCTAGAAGTCCATTGCATACATTCAAATGAGCTCGAAAACAGCACAGATGCATCTGGTTTCATGAATCAGAGCTCAGAAAAAAAAAAACCAACGAAACATTCTCTGTTGCAACACTGCTGCTGCTTCTGGCTTTGTCAACAGTGAAGGTGAAGGCTAGCAAAAAGCAGAGCAGATCTAACCTCTGAGGCTGAAGGATGTGCAGATGCCCACCTGGGTTGAGCAACCTGGAGCTGGTCTGCAGGGAACTTTCACCTGGTCATCACCCGCATCCCAGGCCTCTGATGCCTCCTGCCTTCCCAGGGGAGATCCTGTATTTCTTGTCACCATGTCAATGGTTTTGCCATGCAGCCACTGGGCAGTGGCCACTGGCTTGGCAAACCCGGGGCCAGTGTATTGCTCACTGCTGAGAGGCCATTGCCAACAGAAACGGGCCCAGAACATCACAAAATGCCTGTTGTCTGCACTGTGTCAGCGCTTCTGCAGAACTGAGCAGAGGGAGCAATGTTGCTTTCAGTTCTTGTTTAGTTACAGTTAGATAGGGTAACACAAATGAGTTGCTGTTCATCCACCAGCACAGCCCCAAGCTGCTGTAGCTTCCGTCTTCTCCCACTTCCCGTCAGATCTAACAAGCAATGGTGGTCCTGTGATACAGCAGGTCTGTTGAGGCAGGTCCTCAATCCATCCTTCTTCTTAATGCCAGGCCAGTAGCCTGGGCCACCTTTCCTTATCCTGAATATCATCTTTCTTCACCATAACATTATTTACATCTTTTCTGTACAAGAAAACTGGACAGATTCATCCCTGAGCCAAAAGATCCTCATTGGGCTCTGGATGTTTTGAAAGCATGGGTCACACACCAGAGCTGGAGCACAGAAAATCCTGGCTGTGTAAGTAATAGGGAATCCTGCCAAAAAGGTCAGGGAATTTTTCTGTAGTCGGCCCTAGAAGAATGCTTTCTCTGACAAAAGAAAAAGTATATATAAAAAATCCATCCCTTGCAAGCCCATGAAAGCATGGCCATGTGCCATGGAAGCTAATGGGATTTCTAGCTCCCCAGCAATGTCCCCCATCATAATTCAAATGGCAGGAACATACCATAAGAAGACCTTACTCCCTCGTTCCCCTCCCTCTTTTCTCTTTCTTCTCCCTTTGTTTTAACTAAAGCCGTTAGATCCTTGGGAAAGCTGACAGCTCAAACTGTGGAAGAGTTGTCCAAAGAGCTACAGGAGGTCCTGAGCAGCCCCACACAGCACCAGAAGGTAAGTTTTCCACAGAGACCATGTTCTCCCCCTGACAGAAGAAAGCACTGGAAGGGAAAACCTGCCTTTGGTGGTGTGCAGGAAAAGGTCTGTTCCTGTCTCAGCTGAGCAAGGTACGAATCTCCTCTTCCTCCCTACCCCCCCAAAGGGGGTGAACTCTCCTCTTTCTTTTGAATCAGCTGCCCTCAAACCTTTCCTACAGACCAGAAGTTTTGCACGTCTCTCTTTATCCACCATGCTGCCCGTGCTGATGGAGATGCCACCAAAGATCTGCCATTTCAGAGAGCTGCTGTGCTATGAGCACACTTAGTTACCAATATAACCTCGGTCTTTCCTTCTTCAAAAGGAACAAATCTTCCAGCCAGAAAATCACATTTTCCTCTAACTGTTCATTCCACCACCTGACTGAAAACCTCACTGAATTAAAGAAACCATGGCTTGACTTCTGAGCAAGCCTTGCCAGGACAATTACCTAAAGTCCTATCCACCAGGGTCCTATTATTCACCAGTCCCTAAAAGCTTCTATTGCATTTGACGGGAATTCCCTCCAGCCACTGACTCCAGTAAGGCGAGACGCAGCTCTCTGCTTCTGAGCTGTCACTGTTCTCCAGGGTATGTGCTATCTGGAGTTTTTCCTGCAGCCAGGCTGGCTCTATTCCAGTGGCTGGGAATGAGCTTCCTGAGCCATCCCCTCTCTTATCACTCACTGCCTTAAACAAGTTTGACCTTTTGATTGATTCGAACTTTGGACAGCATTAAAACACTTGTTCTAGCAGATGAGGTCAGTCACTCAGCTTTCTGCTTTGTGTAATGGGGCAGTTAATGCTACAGGGGTTTTAAATCATGGCACATTCCCAATCGTGAGGACAGGGGGGGAAAAAAACCAGCTCACCAGAGTTTGTCGCTTGACACGGGGCCAAGCCAGGCTTGAGCATGGCACAGTTTATCCTTCAGCTCTTGCCTCATGGTTACTTCTGGTAGAGCACATTTAGAAGAAGAGGAAACCTTTCAAACCATCTAGAAAAAGTTCTTACCTCTCGATCTTCCTCTCCTCTCCCTTGTCCCCTCATGACTTCCCAAAGCCATCCCTGAACTGTGGAAGATGCCTCCTGCAAAGGACTGGTTGGGTCACTGCTGACCTTGAGCAAGGTTTTTAGTAACTAACAATGACAAACAAAACCTCAGGACTAAGAGACTGCTTCCATGGTATTTAAAATAGACTTGGAAGGAAAGAGACTTTGTCTAAACAAATAAACATAGTCCTCAAGCTGTCACAGGCCAAATTTGTAACATCAGGCTATATGTTAGACTTGGGAAGAAAAAAACCCAACTGGAAATGGATTACAAGGAGCAAGCTGAAAGAAATGCAAAAATCAGCCACGCAGAGAAAACCACACTGGAGGGAACCCAAATCTTTTCATCATTGTAAAGGTATTTTTTGTTAACATGAAGAGGAGTTTATTTTATTATTAATGCTGGATGTTTTCTCTGCCACCTCTGCAGGATTCAATGCAGACAAATAGAAGCTGTCAGAGTCTTCATTGCTCTCAGTTCCATATAAAGCAGCTGGACGCACACTAATGGGCACTTCCTTGAGCCATGTGACAAACAGGAGTAATGATAGGCTGGTTTTTACCTCTTGCAGAAGAATGCTAATGAGTTTGAAAGATCTGCTAATGTTTGCTCATGTATAGTTATGGTTGGGAAAATTACAAAAGGAACTCTTACTTGTAGAAGGCAGATTTATACATAAACCTAAGCACTGAGAAATGGTGTTTCTTCAGTGGTTTCCATACTGTGTATGCACGCACAAGCCTCCTTGGTGGTCATTGTGTCATTGCTGTAAGAGGTCATGGCTATGAATGTGGTGTCTCAGATGGTTGGGACATAAACCAAAGTGAAAGTACCTGGTTATAGTACATTTCTAAAGATGGTGCAACCACCATCTAGGTAGATGGGTTGATGTCTCCTCTGTCAGGTGAAACTTTTTTTACTGGTCTGTAAATTGATATTTTTTAGGTGCAATGAATTCCAGTAAAAGTGCATGGAAATCCGGAACAGACACATGACAGCAGTCCGGTTCAGTACAGTCTTATAGCTAATTTTCTATGGGAACATTTTGCTGCCGTTGCTGTTTGGATTTCCATAATGTTGGGGAATTAAAAAGCACTGGAGCATTAGAGAGGACCTCCTGGAAGCCCAGCATTCACAGATCAACATCTTGAGTATCACCTACCTGGTGTCATCTTCAGCCAGCTTATCTATCTCCAGCCAGAGGCTGATTCTGGTGCCACAAGAGCAGCTTTCTGTGTCAAAGGCAGCTTTTGGGCAGCACTGCTCACTGATGAATGAGCATCACTGGGTGCTCCGTTCTCACATGGCCCTGCTGGGTGGAAGGAAGATGTGGGGCAGCCACCTCCACAACGGTGGAGCATCCAGCAAGATGGGCTGCCCAGAGCCTCCCAAGGCCGGGGCTGGTCTGCAGCCAAGCAGGGTGCACAGCTTGCAGAGGGGACACCCCTCTGTCCTGCAGTGACTCGAAGCATGTGAAGCCGGTGCCGCTTTGCTGCTCCCTCAGGGCTGATCCAGGAAGTTCCAACACCAGCAAAACCTCCCCAGCCCATTGAGTAACACCATCAGTAACTTCCAGTCTGCAAACCCTGCAAGACTTTTCATGTATTTACAAAAGCACTTATAACCAGTGCCAGAAGGCTTGTAAATCTTGGTTAACCCTTGCTGTTTCTTTAGAAGAGATCCACAGAGCCCCAGAGGTCTGCAACTGCCATACTCCATTATTTCCTGCCACCTCTAGTAAAGAATCTGGTGTTACTTGCCCAGAACATGTCATTTTTTTCAGGGGATTATGGCTAAATATTGAGTCTGATGGATCTGACAGTTGAGGTGCATCAGTGCTTGCCTGCAGCAGACAACAAGTGACGCAGTGCACTCTCACCAGAGCTGTACCACAGCATGGTGCTGTCTGCACAAGGTGTCCTAAAGCTCTTTCAGGAAGACCAGAGCCCTGCAATACTGACTGCATTTGAATACAAAGGGAGGGAGGAGGGCAAGAGAGCAAGAACACCGCCTTGAAAGCTCATCATTCAACATACACACAGAGAAATCTACAAGAGCCACTTGCAGGGCCCTGAACATCTGCTGGCAGGGAGAGGAGATAAAAATACATACTTGTTTTCAGTTTTTCTTCCTAAAACCAAGCACACAAATGTGACTGGCTATAGATTTTATGGAGTCACATTCTGTCCTTTGGATTATCTCCCCATATCATATTTGGAAAGTTAAATAAATCTAGTAGCTTGTAAAATATTAATTAGAGCAAGCACTGTACTGGGTCCCATGAATCATTTTACTTGTGTTCAATATTTGCAAGTGTCACCATGGTGAGGAGTTTCACCTAGTTACAGTGCATAGGTTATAAAGACTAGTGAGCAACTGCTCAGCCACTGCTACTAGCTTCCCAAACTATAAACTTGTCATCTGGACTACAGCAGCTCAGAGACCATAGAATATGGTTTACAAGTCAACATTGTTATTTGAATTTAATCCATGGCTCATGTCGACTGTAAAAGGTTACAAATACAAAAATATCTACAGTAGGAAAGTATTGACTGATAACCATGCACATTGACCAAGATAAAATAGAAGTGAAGATAGGGCCTTCCACAGAAACCGGAACAGATAAATTAATGGGCAAGTCATTAGCATATAATATGAAGAGTGAAAACCTTAGTGATCACAAGAACAGGAAAAGAAAGCTCTCCAGCATGCCCTCCCAAGAGATCCTGTGCACCCCAGCTTCAAGGCATATCTCTAGATCACTCAAGAAAGTGTCTTGTAGATTACCTGTTTTGGAAAGAGATTTGCAGAATGTGCTTCTACATTGAGAGAGATCTGTGGCCATATACAACTTCAACGTCCTATGTAAAAGCAGTCTCATGTCTAGCAAAAATAGCACTACTTGTACTTTTAGCAAATTTGGATCCAAGTACAAGCTACTAGCTTTGTTTACCTTTCTAAATGTGAATACGGGGAGATGATCCATTTACCGTGCAACAACTGCCACCTGGTAGACAAAGCATTTTGTATGAAGTACCTTTTGTGGCCATTTAGACACTTATCTGAGTCTTTCTATATTAAATCAGTCACAAAAAGAACAATTGAACATTGTTGAGCACCACATCTGGATCAGGCTCTGAGAAAGACAGAGGTTGGCTTCTCCATGGCTTGTGTTGTGAGGAGGTTTTCGGTACTCTCCCAAGCTCTGTTGGGGCTGCAGTAATGAGATCAAGCCATTCCCTGACACTAAGCATCTGACCAGTCGAACCTCACACACCCCTCCTCCTCCCCTGCTCTCAGCCCACTGATTATCTCAGATCATCAGTGTTTTGGATGACCGAATAAACAGGATTATCCTCTCCCAGTGCCTGTTAAGTCAAAACTGCATGGTGATCCTATTAGTGGATCGCAATAGTGTAAGTATATCCAAGCAGGAGATTATCTATTGCTTGCTCTGTGGAGCTGAAAACAGTACTGGGTAAATTGTAATCTCCATGAAGGGGACACTATTGCTCACAGAAAGAAAATCAGATCCATTTTAATTATCCTTCTCAATCAGCTACCTAGCTCAAAAAAAATTATGCCAATTGACAAAGTCATAACCTTCTATCATTGATATAGTTCCAGATTTGGGATGCAAGTGAAAAACATCTTACATGCATAGCCTTTTTCATCCAAACTGATTCCAGAACGCTTTACAAGTGCTGCATGCAAATGGCACGTGGGATTAGCAGCACTTTACAGTTGTCTGTCTCTGTTCCCACTGAGGTTAGCGAGAACACAAGTGGGACTTGCCATTGAGTAAAATGTGAACCGGCTGGAAGACGGCCAGGACACTGAGACCAAGACCTGCATTCATCTGGAAGCTGCTGCCACAATGCCCTATTGATCAGGACTTTGGGTTTATGCCTTGTCCAAAACAATGGAGCAAGCTACAATGAGGCATAAAATGATGCCACTTTAAACATGTTGGCAATTCATCACTGGTTATTTTTCAAGCACTCAAAGGTAAAAATATTGAAAGGAGGAAATACCCATATCTAAATTAAAATCTTCTTAAATAAACTCTAGGTCTTAACAGAGTAGCATGCAATCAAAGCCAGCCAGCGCCCAACCCTGTTCTATATGTGCATGCAGAAAAATAAATTCCTTCAAAAGAAGCTTTGAAGAGCATAATTAAGCATGAAAGTTACCATATATTAAATTATACATCTAGCAAAAAAGAGTCATTAGCCCAACAAATGGGCTGCTAATGACTTTAGGTATGCCTAGGGCCATAAGCGAATAAACTAGTGATTAACCAGTATTTCTGGGATGCTGCTGTTGGAAGCTGGCAGTCTGGTGTCACAGCATTCACCCACAGCTTAGAACTGCGAAACATAAAACCCAGTTAAAAAACACACTGTATTTGGGTCACAGAAACAACCAAAGTTTTGGGTGGGTAAAACTCCTCTGAGGCACCATGGGATATCCAAATGGAACCAAGCAGAGTGGTAGCCAGGAAAGACCCTTCCGAGGCAAGAGAAATTCCCCACAGTGTGTCCCAGCATAGACCATGGCCAGAAGAGCCCATGTCACGAGTGCCTCCCAGTTTAAAAGTCACTGCTGGTACCAGCTTGGGATAGCCCCCTGCTGTTCTTGACCTTGGGAGCAGCCACCTCTGTCCTCTGAAGCCACACTCTGGTGACCCTAGAGCCATTTACATGGAAAATAACACCCCAAAAGTGCGCTTGGCAGCTTTCTTCAGACATTTCTTAGCAGCTTAGCAGCTGGTAGTGAAAGGATAAAAACAACAGGCCATTTGGTCAGCCATCTTTCTCCAGGGCACCCAGACTTACTTCTCTAGTCACAGTTTGGAGATAAGGATCTGGGAATGAAAGCTTGTACAAAAAAGTCATCTCCAAGGCTGGAAATGGCAAAAGCAGAGATGATGGTGCCCACCCACTGTTAGGACCACAGGACATACGACAGCTCACACAAGTTACTCTGGCAGGGCAAACATTTTCAAATAGAAACACAGGCGTGCGCACAAACCTCATTTCCAAACATAAAAAACAGACATTTATCAATGAATTTCAGACAAGTAAAACACCAACACAAATACAGTGCACCAGGTAACATTATAGCTCAAAGAACTACATAAATTAAGCGAAGCTTTTCAAGGGACATAATTACTCAGTAGTTCAAAGCAGAGAAGGGAAACAATCTAGTAAATAGAAGAAAAAATACATGCATCCCTCAACCAGCATCTTCGCCAGCAAGCTCAGGACAGCCCCTCAAATTTCGCTTCACCATGGGCAAGGGACAGTGCATAAGCTCCCAAAACTTTGAAAGAAAAAACGCCCATTCATGTACATATTGCAGTTCACAGAATAGTCCAAAATGGGAGAAGGACCCCAGGGACTGGGTGTGTAATTCACATCCCATATTGTCTGCTGGAGCTCAGTCACCAGGGCTGGCTGGGGATGCCGGAGAGCCCAGCTTGCTTTCCCCAGCGGCTGTTGCACAGCCACCCTGGGAGGGCTCTGCTGCTCCCTTCATTGCCAGGGCATCTGCCTCTCTCCTCATCACTCGCTTCCTGGGGTGAAATGCAAAGTGCAGAAGCTCTATTTCTTCAGAGTGGCCCCAAGCGGTGCTGGCGCTTTGCTCTTTGCTCCCCAGAGAGCTGAGAATGGTTTGATCAGACATAAAGTTCTCACACTTTGAATAAATGGTATAAGCACAGCATTCTCCAGGAAGATCTAAAAGCAAAATACTTGATTCAAGGAAGCTTTTTCTCAAGTAATTTTTAATGCTTTTAACTAACCAGCAGTCTGACTATTTTTTAATAAAAAGACTAAGTATTTTCCTCCTTCAGTGTTTTTGTGATTAAGGTCCAAGATAGGCTGAGAAAGTTGGGGCTGTTCATCCTGGAGAAGAGAAGCTGCGTGGAGACCTCATAGCAGCCTTCCAGTATCTGAAGGGGGACAATAAGGATGCTGGGAAGGGACTCTTCATCAGGGACTGCTGCAACAGGACAAGGGGGAATGGGTTCAAACTTAAACAGGGGAAGTTTAGATGGGATATAAGGAAGAAATTCTTTACTGTAAGGGTGGTGAGGCACTGGAATGGGTTGCCCAAAGCAGCTGTGAATGCTCTGTCCCCGGCAGTGCTTGAGGCCAGGCTGGACAGAGCCTTGGGCAACATGGTCTAGTGTGAGATGTCCCTACCCATGGCAGGGGGAGTGGAACTAGATGATCTTTCCAACCCAAACCATTCTATGATTTACATTTCCACATAAGAAGAAAACCAGACTGGATCCTGTTTCAGTAGAGACAATGGCAAAACCTCCCACCTACTGCAGTTCCCAGTAGAACAAGGCCCATGTTCAAACCTGGAAGTAAGTTTTTCTGGAAACTCCCTAATACTGCAAAGAGTTCACATTTTTTTCTGATTTTCTACTCTCCTTACAGTAACATTTAAAGCACAATCTCAGACAGTTTTGTTGTACATTACTGCATCATGTAATTTGTATGTATGGCTCCCAATTCTTCACATAAATGCTGGTTTTTTTTGGTTTTTCCCCATTATTCCTACAAAAGAACACGGTTTGATTTCGGCAGCAGCTGCATAGACTGCAGATTAAATATAGCAGTCATTGACTTTCCCAGAGACTCAAACACTTCTGAAAATAAGCTTTTTGGCACCCACTAAGGAACACACGGAACATCTCCTTTAGTTACAAGCCCTCAAAATAAAAAGAACTTATAAAGTTCTTACATGTATCTGTAAGAATTTTGATCCGAGATCTTATTTAACTCTCCTTATAAATATTCAGGGCTGGTCCTGCTCTCACTAAAGTCAGAATATCTTCAGTGCAATCAGTGGTGGCCTCACAGCACACAACCGGACAAATAAGATAATAATTAAACATAAGAATCAAATTATTCCTTTTTGACAGCCTCACCTGTATTTGTTGGCTTGTACAATAGAGGTCATTTAAGGGGCACCGGATAAATAACCTAACCAGTTCCTGCATGCCGGCAGCTCTAAGCTTCTCCAGCGCACACAGCTCTGCCCTCCAGTCACAGATCTCAATAGTTAAAATGACCTTTCCAAATTTGTTTTGTTTTTAATACGTAAAAAAAAATCTTTCCCACTGAAGTGAGTGGATTTTCCAATGAACCCCAGCACTTAACCCTGCAGCATTTTACTATTTCGAGGTTAGAGCATGAGTTTCAAAATCTGTCCTGAAGAACAAATATCTACATGAAGTTATGATGACGCTGTACCAAGCCAAAGAGTCATCCTGGAATAGAAAACAATCCAAGCAACAATATTTGGCTCTGGATAGAAATTTTCCCAGAAGTTCAGGAGTAATTGCCTCTTTTCTGCTAAGGCTACAGATAATTCTGACTCTGGGCTCCTGTGCAGTGCTCCTGACACACAGCGTAATCTGTCAAAATTAAATATTCTCTTGCAAATAGCTTGTATTATCCCTTTTCCAATTAGGTTTGGTCCCAAAGATGGCTTTCTGAAGGGGACTAACCCTGAAACATTTTTACTTCCTAATAAGTAGACATGCCCAAGCACGGACGCAAGCAGACTGTGAGGTCTTCAGCATTTACCTTCACAAGAACTACAACAGATTTGTACTTTCTTACTAAAAGCATTTTGGTTTGCTATCAAAAAACCTTACCAGGAATGTTTTAGTACCACAGCTGACCACAAGATGGAAATCCTTTTCCGTAAGACATCGCCTGATTAGGAAAAATACTAACCCAAAAAAATACAGCCGTTTTTCCCAGGAAGGTGTTCTAGAAGCAAAGTGGGGTATCCCATCCCATCAGCAATTTGTTTAGGAGGCCTCATCTATTTCATGTTTCAGAAGCTGATAAGACCCTTTAACCCAGGTGCATAGCCAAGCTGTCACATATTTCATTTATCTGGATTTCATTATCAGGAGTTTAATTTAAATTAAACCCGAGTCTTTTCCTGAGAAGTTTTCCCTTTCCCAAGAAGGGCTGTTCGACTCAGAAATCATTCCGATGAAAACCCTCGTTGTTAATGCCAGCAGCTCAGAAACACAAGCAGAGAAAAGCACCTGTGCTCATTGTTTAATTTGGAAATGTGAAGGATAAAGTAAACTCTTTCTTCATATCACTAAAGGCTCTTCTTCGGAGTTAAAAAGCTCTCTGAGGAATGGTTCCAGCCACCCAAAGGCTGGGGCGGCAGGGCTGAGGGAGTTCAGTGGGATTTCATCTAACCTGCTACGCTGCACCCTGCACAATCAAAACCACTGCTCTGGGATCTAAATGCCAAATGCCATTTATCTTTGTTGTTGCTTATTTACAAAAACGTGCAGAGACTTGCACTGGGATGCCACCGGGCATGAACAGAACTAAAAGGCCATTGCTGTCCCCAGAAGAGGGTTAGCAAACAGGGTGTCAGGTAAGAGACTGTCTCTTTCCCACCTAAAAAGCAGCAGGCTGCGGCACCTGCTGCAGCCCAGGATGGGAAAGCCGGCTGTGATGCTACAGGGACCCTCCCTCACACTGCTGCTTAATGTAGCCAAGCTCACTCCAACTTGCTCCTGAACAAACTACTGCTAAGAAAAAAATGGAAGAATCTCTTCTATGTTTTTAATTATCTGATTGAGTTTTCCATTCTAAATCTAATTGAGAAGGCAAGGAGGGAGCTACATTTAAAGACAGACAAGTTATTTGCATCTGGTTTGTTGATTATGTAGCTGTACATTTTACTTTAAACATCAGTGGCTTGCAACTGCTATTCAATGATATGGAAATTGCTACTTTATACCAGAATTTCCCTTAAGCAACAAAGGAAAGGATTAGCAAATGGCTCTGTTCTTTTTCTTTTCTCCTTTTCATTTTAATAAAACACAGTGGCAGTGGAAAACTCTTTGATGGTTCATGAACAACACCTGTATCTTTTAATATTTTATTCATACCAAGCTACAGAATATTTTAATCCTTTTGAGTAACTATTATGACAACAATTTCTAACTAAAACAGCCTTTATCTGAAGCACTGAATTAACTTATTTTTCACAAGACCTCTTTGCCACAAAAATATACATACACGGTCTATGTGGATAATTATGCAAGGGAATTGAGGTACCACCAATAATTTATCATAATTTTCAGATTTAGGTGAAGCAGATGACTATATAGAGTCTGTCTTGTTTACACATACCCAAGAAACATCTCTCATGTGGTCAGTCCCACTCAAGACTGAATCCTACCCATTCCCACCAGTACATAGCAGAGCCAGAGCAAATGAGAATCAGACCACAGTCAAACCACAGTGTTACTTTTTCCTGCTGAAGCCCTCATGAGTAGAATTGGTTGTGCTCCAATAACTTGCAGGATTGGTCTTTCAACCCCTGTCCAGCTCCGCACATTTTTATGCTATCCTAAACCCAGCAACTCTGTAGTGAATGTTAACAGTACACTTCGTTCTGCACAGTAGAAGAGGTAAGGGATGTATAAACACGGCTTTAGTAGTCTCCCCAAAATGGATTATTTTTACAGAAGACTGATTAAAAACATTTTACAGATTTTGAATGTTACTGCAAGTTACTGATATGGTACAGAAACACCAGCAAATGTGTATCACTGGCTTCTTACATACCTTAAAGGCTCCCACCAAGGAAAGGTTTCAAGAGGACCATCATCCTTTTCCATCGACTGTTGTTACAGAGCCTTCACTCCATCGTGTACTTTAACCTGAACACCCCCTCTCAGCACAGCTACCCAGAATCTGCTGAAGAAAGTAAAAGCATATTACAAACAAAATCTTTTAACAATAATGCCATGCAGACACATTGACAGAATTCACTTGTAAAACAGTTTGTCTAAAGAGACTGACTCACAGTGTTTCTATTTTGATGTCAAAGCTTTGAGGCTTCAGGGTGCAAGAACAGTAGGAAATTATCAAGTCTTGACCAAAACAGACACTTTCATTTTCTTGAAATGAGTTAATTAATTTAAAGCTAACACAGTGAAGTCAATCACTGGGTTCTTGTGCTCCTTAAGCATCTAGCACAGATTTGGTGAGAAACTTTCAATTCTTCATACACAGGTTCAGAAGAGAAATACAAAAAGAACGATTAAACTCAGCAACCTCTTTCCTTCAGTAGCAAGTTTCAGTGCATCACCCACAACAGACAGTAAAGCTGATCTTGAACTGCCTCCATTACACAGAGGCACTAATCCTGCTCTTACTCACATTCCCCTGCAACCTCATTACCTTTGGTGGGTTTTTTTCTCATAAATGTAAAAACATTACTTCTAAACATTATCCCTGCATTCATCACACTCAACCCAACACAACAGGGCTGGCAGCAATACGTTGACCCAAGAGCTCTGATAACCATACTTGCACTTTTGGTTTTGTTAGTCCCACATGAATATTTACACCCATTTCCATGACACGTCTCCAGGTTTGCACAGGGCACAGGTTGTCAGCAGCTGAAAGCCATTCACATCTGACAGCTGCTCAAATAGCTTGCTTGAAACAAATAGGTGGTCCCAGCTATTGTCTAGCAGGCAGGTGATTAAGGCATCATTACAAACTGCTGCTTCTTTGGCAGCTGCATGGATAAGGAGGGCCCTTCTTGCACTGCTCAGACCTGTCTTGTGGAGGAGAGGTTTAATTATCATCACTACATAAAGGGTAGCTTGTGTAAGACGAAGACCTGACAGGAACAGACAGTGGGCAAACACAGGACACAGATCAGAGCCAATGAAGTAATTACAATCCAAATAAGAGGGTATGAGCTGGCTGGGAGCAGCAGATGTTGCTGTCCACCAGCATCTCCATATAAATCATATGTTCAAAGGCTACTTGAAGAAAAGGCAACAGAACGTCATATGCAGAGCTACAGAATGCCTGGGGGAGGATGCTCAGGGAGGAAAATGTAATTCTCACAGGGAAAACCTACGGGATCTGTCAGGACTAGAGAGGTGGAGGACATCCAGTGCACAGTGCAGGAACTGTATGGATGGATACTGGGAGGGACCAGGGAGGAAGATACTCATTGGCCTTCAATCTATCAATGGCCTCCCCTTCCAAACCTGCCTCATGGATCTGATTCTCAGGTAGGGAGAGTAGGAATGAGCTGATGAATTGTAATCATAGTTGGAGGAAGAGAGGAAACCTGTGACCTGGACAAGCAATGACTGTCCGCCATTGGAAGGTGGTCACATGTAACCTCCCTAGGTGGAAAAGGTTGCACACGAGGCAAGTAAAAGATGCCATTCAGTCTTCATTCAAATCATGGCATCTCACTTTCTCAAAAACAAAAGCATGTGTGGAGCAGAGATGAAATGGGGTGGTCAAATACAACACAAGAGAGGTGCCGTGCAGACAGCCCTTCTGAGATGCTGGAAATGCTTGTCTTTATACCACACTAATAAAGACAATTATTCCACTCAAGGCTGTTTCATAAGTTATTAAAAAAAAAGCACCATAAAATTGATGTAAAAGCAGGAAATGTCCATATGTGCACATTACTTCCTTGCAAACCATTTTACAGGCAAACCCCCTCATCTGTTCTACCTCAATCTTCCTTTCAAAAGGAAACTAATATTTATCTTCATAAATCTAACATTTAAAGGATTTCTGAATGACTTCACCTACACAACATCACCCTGAGGCTCACGACTTTTACCACACTTCATTCTTCCCCTATTCATTCCTCTTCCAAATCTGTGTGAATAACACTCAATAGCAACACCAATGTGGTTTGTAAATTGCCATGCAGCACTGTGTCGCATCATAAACAACAATGTACATGTACAGCTTCTCTGCCTTTGATGAAGAGCCAGAATCAGAACTTTTCAACGTTTTCTTATTAAGGATAAATTAGAGAACAAACCAAGCATCCTAGAGTGAGACGGCCTTGGTATGAATGGTGTGCAGGCGCTAGGGTTTCTGCCTTTCACATTGATACAGCCTTTCAAATGTTGCAGCCTTTTTTCTGGAAACATAAAAGTCTCAGAATCATGGGGGTTTTTAGTAAAAGCATAATTCCTAGATAATGTCCACCTGCAGAGAGAACTGTGTCTTTTGATTTCATCTGAGCTCACAAGAAGAGATGTCAGAAGAGATGACCGCATGTGTCACATTTTGGGAGCAAGTTTGCCATTTCACTTTGTCCTTTCCCAGTTGTACCACCCCCAGCAGAAAGAAGACAACACCCTGGTGACAACCCAGCCGGATCCTAACGTCACCCACAGAGCACGCTGCCACCTCTGCCTTCTGCGAGCTATCTGTACCACCCGAGGGAGCAGGGGTGGCTGGGGCAGCAGCTGCAGCAAATCCCACTGTGAGCCTGAGCCCTCCCAGCAGATGCATCCTTGGGCCAGTAGACATCAGGTCAGGCAGGGAGTAGCAGGAGGCTGTCCCGTATGTCCACCTCCTCCCGGCAGCTCAAAACCAGCTCACAGCAGCTCAGCTTCTTTTGAGCATGTAGGGAATCTGGCCTTGATCTCCCAGCAGATTTTTTCCCATGTTCTGTGTACATGGTTACTATTATAAGCACAATCATGGTGAATGTTTGTGCAAATGATTAGGTCTGAATCTTCTTCGTGCTTTATACATCTTTGTTACTATTTTTATTCTACTTGTATTTTTGGAAACAGTGAGCACGGAAGCATACCCTGCTTTTCTCGAAGCATATGCACACTATGACTCTAATTCACAAACCCTGAGGTTAATAAGAACAGCAAACATTTATGCCTCAAATCATCAGTGAAGAACTGACCTCCATTATCCAGTCCCAGGACTTACAAAATGTTCACTGCTGCATGTTTGTGCAGTGTATTTTTAAAACAAGCCCTGTTTAAAATAGGTACAATTAATATTAACAAAGACCTGTAGTTCTCAGTGAGCAGCTGGAACAAGTGCTGCCTGCTGTCTGATGTGCAATGACCTTTGGAAACATTATTAGGCACTGTCCTACAAGCAATGTGTCTTGCACAAATTACTTCTGCCCAAGTATAAAGCAACATTAACCACGAGGAAGGCAGTATGGAATGAATTTGTGTTTTCTAAAATTGGGGGGGGGGGAGGGAAGGAGAAAATTACTGGAGTTTATAAGAGGATTCATAAACTGCATCATTTTCTCTCTCATTTAATCCTAACATACAGGATCTTGTGCTATGGATAAGGATATTCACAACAGAGTGAAGTGTTGTGTGATTCTCCCATTGTTGAGTAAAGGAAGGAGAATACAGTAATTAGTTCCTTGTAAGAAATAGAACTAATGGGGTCTATTACGCATCTAATTAGCACTGTGTTCTTGAGGAGGAAGATTAATTTGGGTAACTACTGAAAGTTTTCAATCTTCATAACATTAAGCTAAAAACTAAAGTTAGAAGAAACCTGTATAGAGAAATAGCACTCTGTGTTGGAAGAAATTGCCTCTCCTAGCCACAGGAGAAGCCAAACTGCAATGTGCACTATGGTATATAATTGGCTCATACAGTTACAGATCAATATATATCAATGATGAGAAAGTCTAGGAAATTATCTGAGGGATTAGGAAAAGCTCAGTGAAACAGAGAAAGCAGAAAGTATTGTGTCAGACATTTTCATACCTTGACATTTTTGTCCAAGTCAGAAAGGGAATGTAGAAACAACGAAAATGCAGATTCAGACTCAGGAAACTTAGCAGCTTCCAAACACATGCAAAATACACATATACGCCCAATATGCTTTCTGTAATCTATTTCTATGAAAAAGTACACAGAAAATAACAATTTAGCTATGAACTGCTGCAATTCACAGCCTGGAGGAAGAGCTACCACACACACTAACCTGCTTCCAGCAGCGGCCAACAGTAAGTCTGTACAGAGGAGTATTACAAGCAAATACAATGCAAGCCTACAATGGAATACCCCCTCCATGCTATAAGCAACACTTCCTAAGTCAGAGGATCATTTAAACCCTCACTGACTTTAACAACAGGGCAATTGCAGCAAGCAGTATCATCCTTAGAAATTAAACTTGAGGTAGCAGAAAGATTTGGTACAGGCATAAAATCTACATATATGCAACTACCAGATAAAGAATGGATATAAGCTGTATTATAAGATTGTGAATGTACATATTCATTATATAAAACCCCAAAACAACCCCCCCTGCAGCCCTCTGCACATACAAACACAATCCATATGTTTAAAAAATGAGGTCTTGTTTTTAATCCATAGATTTTTTCACACAACCATAAGCTGGTGAAAAAAGACAGAATCAGCTGTATTTTATCTGCCAACAAAACCCAATGGATGCGGTTACCCCACAGACAAAAGCTAATGTACCCGTGTTCAGTCATTCTGTAGCAAATGAAGAGCTTCCAGGAAGCATTTTATCAATAGATCACACCACAAACCAAACCTTTGTCAAAATTTAGAGAGGAGATGTAAGATTAAGGGCCTTGTTCTTACCCACTTGACAACAGAAAAGCCAAGTGTCAGAGAATAATCATCACCCTTCGAAAGATGAACCAAGTTGCAGATTGGTTTTTTTATTTATTTAGCCAAGATTCCTGAGAAGAAAAAAAAAAGGGGGGGGGGAAATAAAACTCAATGTAGAAACATTCCTGATGCAGGAAAAAACACGGGGTATGCTTGAATAAAGGATCACCTGCGTTAGGGGACATTGCCAGACAATTTCCTTCCCTGTTTCATCACCATTAGGTTCCTTATTAAGCTCATTTCTTCGTAAGTCACCCACAAAGGCCCCATGGAACCAAAATGTCATATTCACAGGAGGCTTTGTTACTGGGGACAGGGTCCAGGCTCTGCTGCTGTCTGAAGGCTGTGATGAGCATCAGGGATGGGAGTGACTGGTGCTTTCAGAGTTAACAGCTCTCAAAGCTTGAAGGCAAGCAACTTTAACATATGGGTAGAGATAAGCAAAGCTTCGCCAGCTGTTAGTGTCTGTCTTTCCAGGTACTTTGGCTGCAAACCTTTTTTCAATAGAGTGCTGCAGTTCTTTGTCTGACCTGATCCTCTCTGAAGCTCGCCAGTGTAGACTATCATCAATCCTGAAACTCAGCTGGGGTGAAAGAGTGAGTCCTGTCCTGACATGAGAGCCAGAAGGCATCAGCTCTTACCAGATTTCAGCAATGTCACCTGCATATAAAAACCTCAGTGTCTACATTGAGCTCCACAAGTGTTTGCTCTTCCTTTTCCTATTAACTGTTTGACCCATGTTGGCATGCTCAGTCCAAAACCTGCTGCAATCACCTGTTTTAATACACCTATTGTTGAGAAGGACAGAAATCGAGCTACATAGTCTAACTGACATTAAACTATGAAGAAATAATAAAAACTTCCCCCCCTCCCCCCATTAAAATCAGAATGAAAGGTGCAATCTGTGTCATTATTCCTGTTTAAGACTTTGGATATGAAATTCTTCTGGTGTAATGGTGCCACCAGCAGATAACAGTTAGAACTGGTTTTAGCTGAAAAACCTAGGTAAGAATACAGATTTCCCTACGTAGGTTATTTAAGCTTCCAAAAATGTAGACTTTAATTATTGAGAACAATATTTTGATAAGAACATGGAAGCTAAAATTGGTTCTAGCAGTGATTTATCAGTAAATAAAACTTTACATTCCTAATTCCCTGTGTAAGTTCCTTATGACATCCTGTATGATTTATAAAGATGGGAAAGTGTGTGGCACAGGGTGGACGTTTTTTTCCCCACAGTAGAAAACTAGTGATTTTTCATGCCTGAACAACGGACAAACACTGGAGCCGTAACAACAACATTGAACTCTGAGAACCGAATGACTGGAACTCTTCAGTTTTGTTTATATGAATATAGATCTGATAAACCCTGAATATCCAAGTGGAGCAACTTCTTTTCTCCAGTGAGACCCAAGACCCTTTGACGTGCCTGTTGCACAGGGAGGAAGAATTGAGAGTACCCATTTCTACAGCCACTGCAGTGTTGATATTCCCAATGTTACTGTCACCTTTCTATCTACTGTAGCTTTATTACATTTTAAATTGGTCATTTCTCATTCGTATTTACTTAGCTGTTTCAGGAATTTAGAATATAACCCAACACGTGCTTAGACAGGTTTGCAAGCATAAAGGACTCCAAGAAAAACGTGAAAAAGGAAAGCAGACACTAAGAGGTGTCGCTGCTCAATTGTGTAGAAAGCAAAACAAAACCCAAGCGCAGAACCTTGCCACAGTTCACCAGTGCTTTGTCATTCCCTTATCAAATTGTCATACCTCTTGGAAGCTCCCAGCTCAGGCACTGCGGGGCTCACCTGTGAACTGCTGACTGATCTGCTTCCAACAAGGACAGCCAGAGATGGCACACTCTGCTTCTTTGCTGTTGCAAGAGTGGTCTTAAAAAGTCACCTTCTTCAGCTCCAGCCTTCTAGCCTGGCCCAGCAAGGTCTCTCAAAGGGGAAATAGGGCAAAGCAAGACATTTGAACAAAGTTCCCCAAATACATTCGCAGAAAGCAGCTGTTTGTAAGGTTTTCCTTATGTAATGTGTAGAATTATTTCAGAAACAGTTATATTAAAAGCCCTCATAAAGCAAAAACTATGAACTACTAAAAATAACATACTGTGGTATTCAAAATTAAAAGGTATGCCAATAAAGCCTGCTCTAGCTGTGTTTGTCTATTCTCCTGTAGACAGGAACTACCTCAGGTCATAAACAAAACTTCCAAAAATGCTTCCCAAGTCACCTTTAAAACAAGAATACATTAAAAATGCATTCTTCATGCCCATTCTGCTGAAGTGCTAAAAAGCCTTATTATATTAATTCTAGCAATGTAAAATGTAGTTATTTGCCCTTTCTTTTGTAGGATCAGGCTTAAACCCTACTTGACTGAAATGCATAAAATTTTAGAAAGAACTTCTAAAAAAGAAAGCAAAGAATTTTAGAAACCTTAACCAATTAATGATATATTCTTGTTACATAAATTAGGAAATTACTTCATTTAAGTAACTAGCACATAGCCCTAAATGCTTACATCTTTAACAACAGCTTATCTGAGAATGCATTTTCTTTTTAGACATATATCAATTAGAATCAAGTAACCAATGTTTCTTTAGGGCGCAGGGTGTATTAATACAAGCTATGCAATAAACTTGTTCAATTTGGTACAGTTTAATCTTTAAAACTTGTCTTGGGGAAAAAAAGTGTGATATCCTTCACATAAAAAAGAGACAGCCAACAATTCAGGATGGGCTGAACAACACTGATGCTACAAAGCAAAAATGACACAAAACTTACCCTCTTTGCAGAAAGTATCTCCTGTGAAACTGTAAGGAAAGCAAGGAAGCACCAGAATAACAGCTGAAGTTTTGTTTCCCTCAAAGACACCCCTATATTTTTCTTGCTATGACAAAGATTTAATGAGAAAAAATGCTGCAGCCTACAGCTGGGCATGGCTTTTTCCCCCATAAACTTTTCCAGATAGTAAGTCAGCCTTCCTCTTCATCAGCTCCAAAACCACACAAAAAAGACATTAATGCTTCCATAATTTCACAGGTTGCTTCTTTTTTGTGATGCAAATAACGTAAAAGATTACAAGCTTCTCAGTTACTACGGTAAAAGGAGCTTTAAAATGTCTTGGTAAAAATTTGCCCTGGTTTTCTTTAAATACACTGAAAAGTACTAATTGTCCATACCATGCAAGTATGGATTTCCTTTCAGGAAAGGAACTGGGAGTTAGATCATGGTTGCAGCAACATAATTGAGTTAAACTCAACTGCCCTCAGAAGTTACTCCAGACTGAAATATGAATTGGGCAATACAAGAATCAGATCAGTTCCCAGCAATATAATTTAAACAAGCCTTCCATCAGCTGATGTACAGATTTTGAATATGAGAATAGATGCAAGAAACATATCTTGCAATCCTTTACAGCCATAGCCTCTCACTGTCCTTATCTCAAGTTTAATAGAGTTCATCTGGAGCACCCCTGGCGGCCCTGTGGGGCCCTCAGCGCACAGACCCACAGCTCAAAGTCACTGTCACCCGTTGTGCATTCACACTATTGCACCTGCATATTTTACTTCTCACACAAAAGGTCAGAAGCTTGCCAGCAGGCTGCCCGCCTTCTCCGACACACAATGCACCGGGAAAAAGAGCTCCAAGGAGCTGCTTGCTGTAATTTCCTGCAATTTAAGACTATTTATTTTTAAAACTTCTGCTGCCAACCTCCCCATCTGACTGTCACACTCGCGCTGGATTTTATCATCAGAACATAGTAATTTATTAGAGATCAAATCCAACCAGTTATTTTATTGTCTTGGTTTTCAATACTACTCAGCCATTTTAGCTCTGAATCCTCAGGGCTCTCTATAATTAATGTTTCTTTAGCAGAGGCAGTGAGGGGACTGGCTGTGCAAAGCCCGTGTTAACCCTTACATCGACCAACATCAAACCACGGTGAGGAGCTGCGTTCGCAAAGGGGTCGCAACAAATGATCGACAGAATAGAGTCTGCTTTTGACATTTGAAAAGTTCTCTTTCATACAAGTGGGCTGGGTATAGCCACTGCCTACCCACATGATTAGGAACTGGTCTGTGCCTACAAATGTTAATTAACAGATGGGAGGTCACACTCACACATATGGCATTTTTGGAGACTGAAACGTCCATAAAAGCTTTTGTGGCAGCTGAAGGGAACTGAGATGAGAGAATGAGAATGATCAAGTGAAAGGCTGAATATTCGCAGTGTCAGGTATGCATTACGCTGGCTGTTAATAGTGGGTGCTGCAGGAAGGATGTATGTGAGAACCAGGGGCAAGCCAGCATGGTATATTTAAGCCAGAAAATTGGGTGCTGGGCGATTATTACACTTGAGAGAGCACAAGAAGAGAATAATAAAGATGCCCAGCATCAGGCACACTGATTTTTCTCCTCCACATTTTCCCCCTTTCATATTTGAGGGGTAAAAAAGTGTGGCTACGAAGAAAATGGAGACGTCCTTTTTACAAGGAATCACATGGAAAAGATGAGGGGTGATGGGCACAAGTCACTCCCAGGGAGATTCTGATTAGACACAAGAAAATTTTTCACAAGAACCATCAGCCATTGGAATAATCTCCCCAGGGAAGTGTGGTGGACTCCCCAACATCAGACACTTTCACAAGTCAGCTGGACAGCGTGCTGGGACGCCTTGTCTAGACTTTTATTGCCATGAAAGGCTGGACCAAATTACCCTCGAGGTCCCTTGAGGTCCCTTCCAACCTGCTATTCTGTGATTCTGTGAAGAATGTTTATAAGCAAATCTTGAATTTTATTCCTACCTCGGAAGATAATCTCCTGTCAATAGGAACTCGTAGCTCTCTAGGTCAATATTGCCATAGCCCAGAGAAGGTCAAATAGCAGGTATTTGGCAAGAAGCAAACATCATCGCACAGTAAAAGCAGCCCAATAAGGAACACATTTTCCTTCAAATTTTAGCATTTTGTTATCCTTTTTTTCCATCTATGTGACCTATTGCCATGAATAGAAAATAACACAACTTAGCATAGGAAAACAATGATATTAATCAAGGTCTGCTCTCAGCTATATATTTTTGCATTAGTGAGTTTTTCATAGTTAGGAGGGCTGGATTTGACCTCAGAACATTCCAATAATCTGTTTTGAAAACACAACCACAGAAAAATCACTATATTTGATATCCACTGATTAAAAATTGTTACTGCAATCGGAATTCTGAAGGGGCTGCCCTAAGAAAGCTTTGTCCTTTTCTGGCTGAACTATTTAAGGCAGTATCCTTGACTGAACTTCCAATGCTCTCACTAATCTGACCATGTTTGTCTTTTACCCAAAGCACCCCCAGCAAAACAGCTGCCAGAGCTCCTGTGCAGCAGTTGTCCCAAGAAGACAGACTCTGATTTTTGCAGTCCTCTTACACTGTAATTTAAGAAGCTTTTATCAAAGTCTCTCATCAAAGAGCTTTTAGTAGTGACAGATATACCTGGTGTAAGTCTGTTAGTTTCCCACAAACAAAAGCTTTGGGGAGACTTTCAAGAGTGTAAATCATAGACATTGAATAAATTATAATTAACTGTCAAGATCTATGGTGGGCACAAAGTACTGCTATAGATGATGCTGAATAAGTGACAAAAGGCATAAACTAAACAATCATAATATCAGACTACTGTTCTGTTATTGAACCAATACAAAAAATATAAAATTGTATTCTGAACTACACATTCATTATTTCTAAGGAATTCCTACCAAAATAAGCAGGGAAACATTGAATTTTACAGATCACATTTACTGTATCAATGAAGTCTGAAACCTATAAACAATTCGTAATAATCAAATTCTAAATGTACTGATCTATGTTGGCACAATTCTTCTTACGATTATGTTACCAACTTATTTGATAATAGTAAAAACAAGTTTAAATTAATACTTGCAGGAGAGTTATATAATGTAAACCACTATGTCTCTGACACTGCAGCCTTTATCAGTCTGAAAAGCCTCATAGCAATCTATGAACTGAGCAAAACTGAACAAAAAAGAAACCTTCCTGAATAAACTGCAATATGAGAGCAAAGCTTTATTACTATAATACCTACACTGCCGTGTACTTTAGAGGCAGGCACTTGCCTTTCCTATCACACTTTCTTCGAGTGTGAGCAGGAAGCTCAATGAAGAAGGAAATAAGAGCAGATTAAAAACAGCTAAAGTGGTTTCCAGAAAACGATATTCTTCCCCTGCCTTTGCGTTGGTAGGAAAGGAACATGCCTCAACATGAAAACCAGCATTTGGGCAGGAACGAGTCTTTGTTTAAAGCAGTACAAGATTACCCCTGCACTTCCTTATTCAGTCAGCTTCTGGTAACCATAGAAAACTGGTATACAGAACACACAGCCTGAACGGTGGATGTAAATGGCTGTTAATAAACAGGATGATACGTAATGTTGGACACTTTCTTACTTTCCTCACTCATGCTTGGCTAATCAGGACTCTTTATGTTGTTTTAACCATTAACGAACACCATAACTTCTCTCAAAGACAAACATTTTGCTTCCAATCCCTTGGAACTCCTCTGATAAAAAATAAAGAAATTTAAAAAAGAAAAAAAAAAGAAAAAGGAGAGGAGAAAAATTCACCTATGGGCAAAGACATAGTATAAAATAGGAAGCATCCTGTGGCACACACAACATTCTAACATACACAGTTGTCTAAGGTAAAAACCACAACCTGATTATTGGATTTGAGTTAGCTCTTGCCATTTCAACTCCTTAGTGAGCACAACCTCTGTTAGGTTAAGATTTCTTATCCTTCATAAAGTTAAACCCTAGGTGTCTGCAGATAACGGTGTTACTTATTTCCTCAGTTTCACACAGAAACACAACCACAAAGCTTTTGGATTTTAGTCCTACCAGTAAGAAGCACAAGGCTTTGTTTCATAACACTACAGAGAAGCATAAAACAATGTCATCATTTTTGCATCTTCTGTAAGGCATGAATATAAGTATGGAACAGACAGTTAAGCTAAAAAGTATATGCAGCAGGGAACAGACCACTGTCAATGATCAATACCATTGGCAATTTCTTTCTGAGTGCATAGTAATGAAAAACTGAGTCATATTCGAAAGGAAAAGACATTCCTAACAGCAAAGCATTATGGCAAATGTAAACAAATATACTTATGCTCCCAGCGTGTGCTGATTCCCGGGCTTGATGCATGTCCCAGGGAGCGTGGGCTAGAATAGAACAAATTTCATCACTTCCTCACTTCCTTGCTAATGGTTTCTGTATCATGCAGCACAAGGACTTATGTAAGCTACTTCTTTATTAAGCAAGAGTACGCCTGTATTCAGGCAAGACGTATTTCTCAAGTCAAAGCACTTAGAAAACCCATTAAAATTTTCAGTTTCTAACAGTAGGATTTGATCATGAATCTTATTCTTTCAAAGTCCTAGAGGGACTTTTACTGGTTTCATAAATAACCACGGAACAACCTGAATTCTGAATAAAAACTAATCTTTAACCAGTTATTTCAGTGGAAGTTCCATCAAGCAGATTTGTCTATACCCATTAAACAGAAGCTGTTCTCAAATTCAGGCTTGCTTTCACAAATAGGTTGAAGCACATCACTGGGTACCAGAGCATCCCCCACTCCCTGCCACAGGCTGAACCACTGGTGTTCCTGAAAGTTACATTTATATTTTAATGCCTTTTGAGACATACAAATACCTTTAAAATTACTTGTGTGCTTTCTAGGAAATCCAAATGGTTTCACCTTCCTCTCATTTACAATTTTAGGAAACTAGGGCCACAATATCTAAAACTGCCATGTAGCTGTTTTGAGACTCATTTTTGAGTTTTAGCTCATAATAGTTGAGCATTAACAGCAACTAGCGATATGCTGAGAAATTTGATGTGCTTTCATTGACCCTCATTCTCCAATGAGTTCTCATCCTAATGCTTTATAGTATTGCTGATTTCTGTGTCTTTGTGAACGGGTAGAATAAAGAGCTGATTTGGTGACAAGGAATCTGCTTCTGTCCTGTCTGTAACTGTTCACTCTCCAACAGAAAAGCTTTTTGTATTAAATTGTAAAGAAGTCACTGGACAAACTCAAGAAAAATGAATCAGTCACTGTAAAAAAAATGCACTTTCAAATTAAATATTGTGAATTATGCATGCTCATTCATTCATGGTCCTTTATTTGCTGTGAAATAACAGCTAGTGCATTCAGCAAACGACTTAACACTAAATGGTATTTTTATGTTTAAATCACAACTACTTCTCTGTTTCAGAATGAGATTATTTCCTATTTACCTGCGGACAGAAGAAAACATGGTTGAATTAAGAAAAAAATCAAGAGAACTTTCTCCATTTATATCTCATGAAGGAATTTCCTTGATTTAAGGCATAGGATGAAGTTCACTGCCAAGTACATATTTACAAACAGAATCACTGCCTAATGCTTTGTGATTGGAGCTGCATCCTCAGGGTGCAATTACAGCAATTATCTGGATGGATCTCTCATCAGTAACCTTTGACTCATCTCCTACAAACTGTCAGTCTTCATCATCAAATAGGGAAAGCAGCGTATTGTTTCTATTCAATCATCTGCTTCTGAGAAAGAGGAAACTCCACTATTAGGACAGCCTGCCCGCTCATACATACGACCTCCTGTAGCTGGCCTGCATCTGCCAGACGGAGTGGCAAGCCCCAGGATGAACAGCAGTTCACTCCTATACTGTTCCCCTGTCAAGATGAAGCCAGCAGGCATCCTCACACACTTCTCCATTTCTCTCAGGAATTTCATGAAAAGCAGAGAAAAAAATATCTTGTTAGATGCAAATACTCATTAAAATCTTTAATAAGTATTAAAAAATACTCATTGCCTGAGTATCTTAGTCTGAAAACTGTTAGTTATGCATCAAATCTTCAAAGTCCCAAAAGGAAGAGATCACTGTCTCAGCTCCCATCTAAGTGGAATAAATTCACTGAACTACATGGATTTACTATAAACTTACACCTATGCAAAGATGGAGCATAGTCTTACATTAACACTATTATGACATTTATCATCACACAGTTGTTATTAAAGTAGAACTTCTGCAAACATTTTGTTGGAGAGCATGGCCTGGAGGATACAGCCCATTTAAAACTAAGTGATTTCAATTCACAGCCAGTAATGCTAAGTGATGCAGGCATAACTAACTCGGTTCAAAGAGTGGGACATTTAAAATAGTATGGGAAAACAACTGCTGTGAAGTTTTGTGACTTTCACTTCACAGTGAAACAGCTGATGACTTACTGTAATAGAACAACAGAAAATCACCACTGCCTTAAAGGGAGTATAGCTTGGTTCTCTCAGCATGCAGCTCTTCCAGAAAAAGGATAGCAGTTTCAAGGCTTGGTTATGATCACCATTAGCTGCTACCACCCATTTGATTAGTTGGCAATAAAAGCAAGGCTCTTTCTTATCAAAGCAAACAGCAATGTCACCCCTTTGCATTCCTCTCATTAGCTGCAAATGTTACGCAGACAGGACAGGGATAAAATCAATAATAACTGAATCTGGGGGAAAAAAACCCAAACCACTGAAGTTAAAAATAAACAAAATCATTTACAGCAGTAACTCAAACAGTCAACTACCAAACCAGAAAGAAACTAAATTCTTCATTGTCAACTGCCAATTCAAAGTGAAAACAGATTGGGCCAAAGCTGTCAGAAAATTCTTTACCATTCTGTAACAATCACACAGCCATAATGCCAGACAGAGTCCAGCTGTTTCAGTGACTAACTTCAAACAATAGCTGGGCTGTTTAAACACACAACAACAGGGAATAATGTTTATCTGAAGATATACTGTATTAATGTAAATTGCTTTCAAATGCACATTCTGTGTCTTAAACAAAGCAAAAAATAGATATTAAAACCTGTGTGAGCGGAAATTACAGCCATATATAACACTGTCAGCTGTAATTCAGTCATCCATTAGTGACTGCATGTAGTGAGCTTCCATCCAGTGGGAAAGACTTCACAACGAAGGAAAACGTTATTCATTTTACTCTTTCTACTTAAGATGACGGAGTCTGTGTCTCCTTTATGAACCTTCTAATTATCACCAGCTGAAACTCTCTTTGTATTTCCTCCATGAGATGCTATACCTCCACTCCTCCCGTGGCTGTTAGTCATGCTGCCATAGTGCCTTCGTATCATCTTAAGCACTGACCTTTAACAAGTTATAAATGTTACTTCAGTTTTAATTCTGAGTTTAATGTCTCTGGAAGTGATTAACAGCATTGGCTTAATGTGATTTGGTCCTTGACCATTTACTCACCACCTTCTGATAACGTAACTTAATCATTTCATGCTGCAACACCCTAGGTTTCTATTTCTAGTTCAGTGAGATTAAACTAGTAATAAGCAGCAGCATGCTGTATCATCAGTGGGCTTCATTGCTCCTGGAGGCAAAAGGATTAAATCAGAGATTAATTTTGGTCTGTGCATCGTCTGTGTCATCTGTACAATGGAGACAACACAGCTATGGTTTGAGAGACAGCTAGGCTTCCTCACAACAGAAATTAAATTCCCATCTGCTAACTTTGTGTTAGTTATCTCTGCAGTATTACTTGTGAGACTGTTGAATAACAAATTGATTTTAACTAACAAAAAAGTAATCACGTTAAAGATCTTCAGTAGATGTACTGACAGACAGCAGACATGTCTCCCTAATGCTGACTTCGTAATCAACAAAAAGATTTGAAAGACAGGAAAAAGATTAGTTGGGATACAAAGGAGAGGATGGCAGGAACTTAAAGATGACAGTTGAAGAAAATTCCTTGGAACATTCACAAGAATGGAAATCAGATGGAAATCCAGCTTCCTCATCTACTCTACCAGAATAATGCTTAGATGATGAGTAAAGATCATCACATGGCAAAACCCTACATCACAGCATGCAGAGAACAAGCCTTTGTGGTGATGCTGTACTATGGAGCATGCATATGACGCTTTGTTTGCAGCATAAGCTTTGACGCTTTGTCTGCATGCATCTCTGCATGCAGAGAACACATCTTTGTGGTGACACTGACTGCGCACCATTTCCACACTGTTGTGCCAAAGCTTAGCTTGGAGAAAACAGAAAAGACAAGCTCACCCTCTTATGAAGGACCAGATCACTCCCCGTGGCCTATGTGCACAATTCACCTCACCTTAAAGGACTTTTAAAATCTGTCTAACAAATCTGTTGCTTGTTAAAAGCCCTAAAATCTCTGTAACTAAAGATTTCTTAGATAAACTGCTTACCTTATCATTTAATAATAATTTTACATGATCTGTTAAAATGGTTTATCAGTAGCAGAAAATATATTACCATGCCCCCAGTGCACACTGAGTACACCCCCCCTTTGCAGTGGTGGCACTCACCTTACCTTTCATTGAGCCAGTGCAGCCAAGTAAGCCAGAGCAGTAGGCAAACACAGCGAAGGAACATGCAGGTTGAAAAGGCATTGCAGTCAAACACAGCGAAGGAACATGCAGGTTGAAAAGGCATTGTAGTCAATGCACATGGAGGGACCAGGCCATGCAACTGAGGCTCCTGCCAGCTGCACTGGGAGCAAATGCAGCTGCATCCCAGCAGAAGATATGCACACCCAGTCCTTTCCTGACAGTGATGACTGCACTTTGTAGCAAACACTATGACCTATTAGCAGGAAAAAAGCTACAAAGAACTCTTTTGATCTAGCCTTGATGCACATAAAATCATCAGCAGGGTGGATTAACAAGTCAAAACTAAGACAAAAAAAACCAAAGCACCTTTCACTTTTTTGCAAGGGCAGGTAGTGATAGGACCAGGGGTGATGGCTTTAAACTGAAATATGGGAGATTTAGATAGGACATTACATCCAATTAGACAACATCCAGAAGTTCTTCTCCCTGTGAGGGTGGTGAGGTTCTGGCATTGGGTGCCCAGAGAAGCTGTGGCTGCCCCATCCCTGGCAGTGTTCAGCGCCAAGCTGGAGGGGGCTTCGGAGCAACCTGCTGTAGTGGAAGGTGTCCCTGTCCGTGGCAGGGGGTTGAACTGGATGAGCTTTAAGGTCCCTTCCAACCCAAACCAGTCTGGGATTCTATGACATGAATCTCTCGTTTTTCTGCCCGCCGGCATGGATGTGAACATGTACTGCCATCTACAGGAAACTACTCTAATTACCTCTACCGGTCATCAACCCGGCACAATGCTTAATTAAACGCTATCATGCAAGCACACGCTGCAGCCCTACTCTTGCTGACAATAGCTACTTTTCTTCATTTACTTGGAAGATTCTAGGATTTGTGTGGAAAGAATCTTCAGTGTTTCAGAAAACATCTCAGTCTAATAGATATATCAAATCTCACTTCTGCACCACCATATGCCACTTACTGGCATCACTGAGGGTACTGCACTTCAAGGTCTCAGTTACATTATGGAGCCCAATTAGTAAAAATGTACCCAAAGTCATGGTTTTACTCTTCCTCTGGTTTTATCTACTGGGTATGTGTGCCTGTGCAGACACTGCTTTCCCCCAGACATCAACTATTTAAAGCATAGACAGTTTCTGCTTGCAGAGATAACTCAGAATGCATGCTTCATCTTGCATAGAAAGCTTCCTTTCCAAACGAATTAGTTATCTAAGAACACTGTTAAAGAACAGTACAGAATACTTGAGTATTATCTGTTTCATGAAATGAATAATTCCTGTATGTTTAACAATCCGTAAGTTAAAATATTTTAAAAATGGCATCTGTTCTAAATACATTAATATTGCATACTGTTCTAAAATATATTAATAACATAATTAAATTGTCTTCATAAAATAAACACCCTAAACCATAGTGATGCAATTCTTAATCATGAAGATTCATCACTGTTAGTGGTTAAAAACCATGCGACCACCAGAAATAACTCCTGAAAAGGTCATTCCTTCTTGATTTCCAAAGGGACACATTTCTAGCTTCTAGTTACTTAAATAATCACTTTGCAAGTTCAGAGGTAACAAGATTTTTTATTATTACATTCGTATTTCACTCATGTATTCTGATTTCTAGACGTCAGCACAAAATCAGTTTGTGATTACCAACAATTCAATGAACAATGTATATGCAGAAAATTGATCAAATAATTTATACAACTTCTAAAATTAATTTTAACAAAGAAATCTTCTGCTTGGAATTTATGACACAAATGGAAACAGCGCAACAAGAATAAAGTCAGCAATATTATTTAAGCAAATATCACAGGCAAAAATATTCTTGGGTCCTGTGACAAGGCAGCCAAAACAGATTATTAACTTTCTAAAACTGGGTAAATATTACCATTATGAAAGCAGAACCAGTAATTACTAACCTTTATGAAACACTCAAATAACACAATGAATAAAACCAAGGAATAATTTTGATAATTCAAATACACTGACTTCTCAGTGATTGTTAAAAGTGTACACTACAAGACTGAGTGGGTTTTCTATTACTAAAGTGGTAATTCCTGCTTCCTATATTTGATTGAGCTGATTAAGCTTTTGATGAGGCCTTTTAGTGCAGAGTGGTCTGTATTTTCTGAAACTGTATCATTTACTCCTGTAAGACAGCAAGTATCTCTTGCTAATACTGACATTAAGAGATACTTAAGACACTGTGAGACAGTTGAAGCTCCTAAGCATGGTTTGGGTCATTTTAACAGTAGAACAGCTGCTGAATTCAAGTTATCCCAGTAAAACAGGCATGTAGACATGCTACTGAGGATAGGATAAAGGGGTTAATTTACTATACTAACTGGCAAAAACTAAGCTTTCATTTTTAACAGACTTTTCAAAGCAGAAGAAGTTAAAAGTTCCAGTATTTAGATGTCAAACTGGAGTTCACCTGGCCTGCAATGCACAGAGCAGAATCCCTGAACACATCAACATAACTAGCATACATAGCCTGCTCTACATGCAATCCCAGACCATTTCATATTGGTCAAATTCAGTACCATATTTATAATGAAGTTCAACACAGTTGTTAATCTTGAAATTAGTATTTTACTGAAATTATTTACTTGTTATATGCTGAAATATTATTAAAATTGGTATTAATGCTACCACTCACTTATAATGAAATATAAGAATAGCAGCATTAGAGATGAATACTTTAACAGTAGTTAAGATTTTATGAATAGGCTTCCAAGTATTAATTATAGATGACAAAAAATGAGGGAACTGTGCATAAATGGCAACTGTGATAATTGTAACTAATTATAAAAATCAATAGTACTTACTCTAATTACTCTAACTATAGTAATTAATTAAGCAGTAAAACCAGTAGTTCAAAAGCCAGTTGAGAATTGTATGTGACAATTAAAACTTCCCTGACTCTTAAACGTACTATAAACATGAGCTTTCCTATATAATACAAGTATGCTTTATTGAAGACCTAATTAAAATCAAAGTCATATGAGTTTAGGATCTAGTACTAAATGTATGATCACAGCCTTACATGGCAGCACTTGCAAGAGGCTACTTAAAGAGGAAAGAGCGGGGAAGAAGCTGCTATCATCTGCACTTGAAAATCAGTCAGGTTAAGGTGACAGAAAGCTTTGCATGCCCAGAAAGGGTGGTTTCTGACACCAGCACATACTGCTGCTGCTTCATTTTTGTCAGGCAGCTCTACATCATGTCCAGCTAACTGCTCTTAGTTTCCAATTACATCTGCATGCTAATCCAGTGCACCCCACAGGTGTATGGTTGCTAGAGCTGAAATAAGAGAGAAGAAAGAAAATTATGTGAAGCATATAGGGAAAAGACAGGACAGGCAGTGGGATCTAGCCATGAAACCATACCCCAAAGTTTGCAGGAACTTCATACTGCAACAAGAAGCCAAAATCTGCTTCTGCCACCACTTTTCATGCTGATGTAAAACTAAAGGAAGTCTTCAGAAGAGAATGACATTACACCAATTGAAAACCACTGGGAAAGGAGAATGTTACTAATAACATTCAACAATTACTACAAGCATTAGGCATAAAACCCAGCACCCTTCTAGAAAAATAATAAAAAGAATTGTATTTTAGCATTGTGAATTCTGTTAGAAACAAGAGTGTTTGCAGAAAGGAGATTCAGCAAGTGTTCCTGGCACTAAAAAATCACTGCCTTTCAGGTGCTCACCTCAGGAAAGTACTGAAGTTCAGGCAGCTCTCAATTATATACAGCTACTGAGGAATAAACTTGCTTCAGATCTGCATGTAATTCTGTGAGCGAATCTGGAAAAAAAATAAATGCAAGGTGATACAAACCTATCTACCTTTCCACAAATTATTCTGAAATTAGCTAATTTTTTCTCATTGTTATTACATGTATGTAATAAAACAGGTGAAGGTTCCCGGCAACTTCCACCCTTTGGCAATGTTATTTAAGCTGCAGAGTAGAAATTGCAACAAGAATCAAAATGAGCACAGACAGGCTTCAACAGCTTTCTACCAGCATCTTTTCTAGCTTCCTAACTGGACACACTTCAAACTGCTCAGTTACAACCAGTGAAACAAGGAAGACCAGAGTCTATTCATGCACTATTAGGCCATCATGTCGAGCCTCCATTTCTCAAATCACTTCAATTTTCTGCTCTCAGAGTTGCTGTTTCTATCCCATCTAAAACAGGAACAATCTTACTGGCACAATATTGACTTTTCCCAGTGGAGAAATCTTGGAATGATTCCAGGTCAAGTTTGAAAAGAAAATTTAAACAAAAAAAAAAATCACTTGTGGTGATTAACCAAGAAGACAAGTAAATATTTCAATAAATTTAACAATATATAACAAACAGTGTATCTTTTATCCTACAGTTTATTTGGATAATGAATGTATTTTAGGTTGACTACCACATTACAAGCCATGCTAGTGAGTAGTACCCATGGCATTCTTATCAGGGGAAAAGTAAGCATTATTTAACTGGAAATTTAATTCTCATACTACATGCATTTTCTATTTTAATTTTTAGTTACAGCAAAGCATTGACGGCATCAATCAGACAAGTAATCTTTTGTAAAGTCACATACAGGATCCTATAGGTCCCTGCAAGCTGTACAAGAAGTAAACTATATACTTGCAAATGTCAACTTCAGGGAAAAAAAGCATCCAGAAAGAGCACAGAAATTTCTAATATTTGTGTGAGTCAATTAATGGCCTCAGTATTTGCATGAATCACATCTAAAGACACATTATCTTAGCTCCAGAAAATCAAGCCTCCAGATGAAGGTATCCGTAAGATACCAAAAAGAAATTGTTTGCACATAGCAAAACATTAATAAACAGCAAAACCTAATTATTGCAAAAACATAAACACTGCAGCTGTAGCACTTCTAAGCATACCATTACAGCCTTACCAGTGAAAACAGAAGTGTCAATGCTAATGTAAACTCAGCTGCTGATATATATTCATTAGATTCAGAAAAGCTCCAACATTTCTTCTCTCTCTGTCAGATTTTATCTGTCATCAGCCACAAATCAGTGTAGAAACAATATAATATACCAAAATGTAAGGTTTCAGGACACCTAGGACTTAGATGTAACTCCATTCTTGTCTCTTCCTCCATAAAAAAATCACCTGAAGAATCCTATCAAGAAGACTACTGTGGCTTTCAAACAGCATCTGGGAAGCAGAGGGGCAAAAAAAATGACAGGATATTCTGGTAAGGCAGAGCTATTTTTTGGCCTTGGTGGCCCAGAAGGTGACTTCAGAAACACATAACCAACTCTCACCAACCTCTCAACAGTGCAGAGATTCAGCATTAGATCAAACACACAAAGGGAAGGCAGGATGCATGAGGATACAGGGTTCCTGCCTATGCCCTGACCTGAATATTGTATATTGTGCTTTCTCTAATTCAACAGAAATGCACATAAATGAAATTATGAGTAGACACCTCCTCTGGGTTAAATTTAAACTTTAAGGGGAACCTGATATAATATCACTACATATGTGGCGACAGGCTAAGATTTATTTAAGAGAATTAAAACCCCCCAAAACTTCTATGTTTGTAGAGCTGAAAATAAAACAAATTGTTTTATCAGGAATGCACTAGCATTATCCAAAGACATACCGCTTACTGCTGTGGAGACAATCAACTGACCAGTTATTCTACCATCACAATCTGCCAAAAGCTGAACTTACTCACTTTCTGGGAATTTTAACCTAAGGACAAAAGATGAGGAAGCAGAGAAAAAAGAGAGAAGGAAAGGGATAAACGATGGACCACCCTTTGAATAAATGTTTAGTGCTGAAGAGGTACCCACAATGAGTACCACTAAGTAATTAAAATGAGTTTCTGATTGCACAGACATGCTGAATCTAGAGTTCTATAAACTGACCTGATCACCTCTGCAGTATGACAGAAGAATGACTCTAGCTATTTAAATCAGTAGTATTTGTATCATTATTTGATCATTCTCAGGTCTAAGTAGAAGAGAAAGAAGGAAAATGAACAATTTCTTTATTACAATCTGCTACACCTTTTGTGATTAACATGCAACCTGAGTTCTGAGATTTGAAAGTTTTCCATCTGGTCTCTATTAAAGCAGTATATTATAAATTAAGAAAACTCACTATGGCTTAAGTCAGTAAATTATGTGCTTCATCCTCATTTATAAAGGCAAATGAAATTTGTAAAACAGGAAAGAAAACCACATTTGCAAGCATTGCTAAGCAG
Source organism: Myiopsitta monachus (assembly GCA_017639245.1). NCBI lineage: Eukaryota > Metazoa > Chordata > Aves > Psittaciformes > Psittacidae > Myiopsitta > Myiopsitta monachus. The sequence continues at coordinate 31,496,867 of CM029928.1, read as the reverse complement.
GGAGCTTAGGAAGATGCTTGCAGGAACAGGGGAACAACAGTCCCAGAATGGGTACCTGAGCAATGACCCAAATAGGATGACGAGAATTTCTAACACACAACGAAGTATTCTTCCATTATTAGCACTTAAATTAGCTTCATTGTGAAACAGTAATTAAGCAGCAGGGAGATTCACTGTCTTAGCCTTTTATTCTTGATACCAATTTACATGATTAAATTCTACCTTATTCACTGATTACCTTGCTGCTTAACATGCTTTGGGTTCTCATGGGGTTTATTTTTGTCCTTGTTTCTTTTTCTGGGTGTAGTAGTTTTCTGCCCTCACCAAGCCACAAGTTTCAGCATGCTTATGCATGTTATCCTGTTAGCATAATGAAGCATAAATATATGAATCAAATATTAACGCATGTAAGCAATTTAACACACACAGAAAAAACAAATATGGTTCTGACAGAAAAATTCTGGAATCCTAAGTGAAAGGCTGACTTAGTTAAAAACTTCCATAAAACTCCTGAAGATTTTCCAAATTATATATTAAAATTCTGTTTAAAGGAACACTGCCATTTGGTGGGTATAAATCAAATATCTAATTTTCTGGTTCCTGGATAAGCAATAAAGTTTTACATGTAAAATCTGTATGTGGAAAAAAGGTTATTTTTACTTCAGCAGTGTGCACAGTTAACCCCAAACTAGAGATACATTCTAACTGCATATGGCTTTGAAGTGAATAATAATTTCTTACTTTCCCTGCTGAACTGGTCCTAGCACTTTTAAAATTCATACCTCCACACTGCCTTTAGATTCGTTTTAAGAAGAGTACTGTATTAAACATTCAATGCTGAATTCTACAAACCAGTAACAACCCTGAAAATATGAAGTAGCATATATTTTCTACCTAAAGGGGAATATAAAGTTCTTTATTAATCCCCCAATGCAAGGTTTGGGAAAGAAAACAAGCAAGTTTTGCTGGCTTAGCATTAAGGAGTTAACATTCCTGCCAGTACACTGGTTTTTACTCTCAGTCCTGTCTGACAATATGATCTGCAATACTTAGCTAAAGATAACTCCACTGAGATTCCTTAAAAGGAAGTATCTTACCCAGAGTGAATAGCCCTTACCACATTTAGGGCATTCATAAACTGTAGGCTTAATATTAGAACCATGGTGCTTCCTAGAGTGAAGAGTAAGAAGCTCCTTTTGTTGAAAGGTTTTGCTGCAGCACAAGCAAGTGAAACGCTTCTTCCTAGTATGGTTTCTTTTATGTAAAATTAAGTGTTTTTCCTGAAACAAAGAAAATACCTGTAACATAACTATCCAGCTCTGAGAGTTCAATAAACCACACAGGCACACAGAGGAGTGCGAGGATGTTGCACACTCCTTAATTATCCTCCACTGTAAGCAGATGCTGAAGAACACACTGGGATACTGCCCACCGACTTGCAGAATGTGAGGACGTTTTCCTCTTAACCTTAGTGAAGTTAGCAGATAAAATCATCAGAATGGAGCAATGGCACATTCCAACACACCAAGGCCAAAGATGTGCTATCCTAAATGTATTCTTTTTTAAAAAATTACAGTTTAGACCAAATTTATTCCGTGACGCCACTGAAAATCACATTTAAGGCTCAAATATTACAGTTTCTTCCCATTGTAATGTCACTGAAAGTGATTTATGTTACTTCACACTTCTAATCAATTCATGTACAAAAGATTTATCAAATAGCCTCAGACTTTACAGCATTTCAATTTTACTGTTATTTGTAAACCATTTATCTTGTAAATAAATATAACTACACCATTTTAGTTAGGCTGCAGTCACAGAAGTTTTTATCTTAAATTAAACACAACCTCAAAATCCCACCTTGCCAAACTCTCAACTGAGTAAGCAATATTTTTACAGTGAATACCTGTTTACATGCGTAGCTGCACTGATCACATTTGAATCTTTTTTCATTTTTATGAGTCTTCTTGTGCTGAGTAAGAGCATAGCGCTCATGAAATACAGCTTCACAGTCACTGCATTTAATTGCCACTGCCATGTAGGAATGCAGATTTCGTAAGTGGACACCTGAACAGTTATTCAAAGCAATTAATTTTAGTGGTGAATTTTTAATTCCCACCATTTTGAAGAAGACTTACCCTGTGCATAGCCCTGACTAACGCGTACATTGTAGAGGATACACAAAAAAGAACTTTGTGTGCTCTGCAGTAAGAGTAAAATTGCAAAATGAGCAATTTTTCAAGGAGGTTTAACCGAGTTGCAGAAAGATGTAACTTTACAGCGAGATTTAGCAGTGATAAACCTCTTACTGATCTTCATGGAAAACATTTAACAAACAAAATCCTTTCAAAAACTCCAGTAACTGCCTGCTTTTGTCTACACATAAAATTTTAAAATGCTACCCAAAGTAGTACTTACAATATTAAAATGAAAACTGCAAAAATACATGAACTACAAGATTGTATATATATAAATAACACTTGTACCTTCAAATACCTAACAGACTTCAATAGGATCTTTATTTGAAAATACAAATAGATGCTAAAGACATCGTTGTATGTCTAAATATTTTTTTAATACAGCTGCTTCATTAATTTCTGTAAACTTAAAATTTTATATAGGTTTTGTTGGCCTTGGTCAGCTATATTGTCTCAAATACAGTAAATATGCTATAATTCTAAAACACTGATTAATAAAATTCTTATCTACAAAACCTTTTTCTCCCTAGAAAAGATGAATTTGCTTATGAAATACATGGATAAGGACAACTTTACTGGTACTTGATGCAATTACTGTTCTAAAGAAGAGTAATTCAAAAATTTCATATATAAATCCTCAGTAAATTGCTTGTATTTCAAAAACTGCGTTTTGTATGAGGAAAAATTTCAATTTGTGTTCTCAATTACAATTTTAATTTATACTTTTAGTTTGAAGCTCTGCATAGAGAAGCAAGATGAACTTATGCAGTGGCTTGTTCTTTGCATTCTGGGAAAAGATCCCGACTAGCTAAGAGACATTAGAGTTCATTGTATTACCATCAATGTTCCACAAGTGTTATACCGCTCAAAAATAATCTTTGATACTGATGCAATAGGATTTAGAATTCTAAGAGTTTTGAATACTGAAGGCATAGTAAAAGCATTGTCTGATGAACCAATGAAATCAAAATTAAACTTGCACTTTACTAACATATTCTATTACATGTATTTCTTTAAATTACAAGCATAATGCACTCAGCAACCAGACATACAGTTGTATTTTAGATTAAAAGGTAAAAGATGATTTGGCATATGCAAAACCCCCATGAATACTGAAACATTCAATCTGTTTTAGTGTCTCATACAGCTATATGCACATATTAATTTTAACTAGAGCTGAGAAAGAAACAGAATGGGAGAACTGAAATGGCTTAATACAAATCTGACTGTCTCCTGTGGCTCTCAGGAAAAACTTCACTACAACCTGGGCATGTATTTTTATGAGGTACATTCTTACTGAAAACCCTAAGGTCACAATGCCACTGAAAACCCTAAGGTCACAATGCCACTAAGTATCAAGCAAAAAAAAAACCCAAATTAAGGAAATTAGCACATCAACCACAAGATGTCACCACATCTCCTTGCAGGAGGAACTTACCTGTAAAACAACGAACACAATTTCTATAAAAATCGTTCTGTAATGATATCAAGTCATATGTAACATATTTGGTATCGTTGTAAGCAGTGAAAACGAAGAGATTTCACCTCGAATCACCTCTACAGTTCCATTTTTTACTTTAAACTCACCCAGGTCACTTTTTCGCGCAATAAAGGCACTACAATGCGGACACTTGTATTTTGGCACATTTTCTCCATGCTTCTGTAACATATGGATTTTCCTGGTACCACTTTGAGTGAATCTGGACTGGCAAACATAACATTCATAGGGTTTTTCACCTGTAAAATACATATTATAATAACATATGCTTAGAAACGCTGCTCATTTGATACAAATGCAAAATTGCCACAGGTCTCAACATTCATATTCTAACAGCAACAGTCTTCAGACCAATGAAAATGTTACTGTTAGTGGGCAAAACACAAAAGGCTAAGCAAGTTTACATAAGTTTACATAGCTGATTAGAATGCAAAAACTTGGCTTCCAGAATCTGTGAGTCAAACTGATAAAGCACAAAGCCATTAAAATTCTAAACTATTAATCAGGAATTATTTTAATTATCTTCTATTCTGTCCTGAATATTTAATGTACAAAAATTCAGAATTATCCTCAAATGTGCATGGAGAAAGTTTACAGCTCTAACAACATCATAACAGAAGTGATTCAACACCAGCCAATCAGAATGGTAAAAGAGAAAGTGGGAAATTGTTTTCTTGCCTTTCTTCCCTAAAAAAGTCACATAAATATAATGAAAAAATAATTTTGATTATTAATATCATCAAGAATTACATCACGACTGGCAATTGACTCAGTCTATCTGATCATCACATCACAATCCTACCTGAATGAGTTATCATGTGCCTTTTCAGTTTATATGCATCTTTGCTAGCATAACTGCAAAGTTCACAGGCATAAGGACGTTCTCCTGTATGTGAGCGAACATGTCGTTTCAATTTGCTTGCCTAGTATAAAAAAAGAACATTTCTGCACTAACACTTACAGTAGACACACAATTAAAATACAAGCAATTTTACACAACACATCTATCGCAATTTAAAATATTCCATCAATCCCAGAATTAGCGCTCATCTACCCACCTCTTTTTTCCTGTACAATCAGTCTGTTGTGGTTTTAGGAAACACTTGTGTACTCTTTCCCCAGATGATCTTACTTTCATATTTAGTGTCAACATAAACAAAAGGAGAAATTTCATTAGAACATAAAAGCTAGGATTTTTAAAGGGGATATCCACTACCTTCGGGCTACTTGGATATGTCAAACATTAAATTCTTTGAAAATACTCAGGAAAATAAATGAAAGACCAAACTCACTAACCAAAGTCTTTATTCACCACCAAGTCCCAATGAAGCATTTTAATTGCAAATTCAGTCTACTTTTTTATAGTGTTCTTGTGACACATTCTATATAAATACTGTAGGTATGCAAGCTAAAATAAGGAGTTACCTAATGTTCCAATTCCTACATTTATAAACATACTTACTGAACTCCCTGCTAGACCCATTCAGATCTACACTATTCACTTAAATAAAATTAAACATGATTGCCAATCTTTTCTATATTAAAGTCAGACCATACGCATGGTATTACTAGGGGGCTCCTTCAGCTCTCCTCATTCAGGTAAAGATTACAGCAATATCAGTGAGAGTTCCACAACAGCAATGAGTACTGAACACTTATGAAAACAAGGAAAATAATGGGATACTTTAATATAAACTGACAAGTTTTTTAAAGATGCAAGCCATCCAAGATCTAAGTAGTAAGATAAGTTGTGTGGAATAAAGTTCAGGCTTGCATGCAGATTTAGATCAGGACACAGCACATAAAAACTTTAGATACTGAATATCCACTAAACTGTGACAGTGATTCAATCATAGATAACCGTGACTGTGATTCAATCACAGGTACATCACTGAAGGATTACTTTTTCCCAGTGAATCCTTAGGCAGTCATTAACTTTTTATTGCTAGATTCAGAAAACTTCAGTCCTTTAAAAAACCCCAAACATCAGCAAGCATATAAACATAACACATGAACTTCATATTAGACATTAGCCAGTTTTGTCCTACAGTACATAGAATGCTGCATACAGGAGGACTTCTGTAGGATGCTTTTGCAAATACATTGCCTAGCAGCAATTTTAGTCTAAAAAGAAGAAAACACCCTTAAAATGTAATTGGTTTAAAAAAACTAAATAATATTGTGCAAGTTTGGCTATTCTTCCTAACTCAGAATGCATATGTATGTCTGCATCATGAGCCAAGTATTCATACTGTAACTTGACATCTGCAACTACCTCAGTAATGTATTGAGTTGATCTCATATAGAAATCTGACAGTAACAAAAGGCGATACATGACAGTACAATATATGCACAGAAACTTTTCAAGGTTAAAATCTACGCAAAAATGAAAGAATTTTAAGTGTATTAAAACTCTTAATATGTGAAAGCCTACAAACCCTTCCAAAAGATCCAAAAAGGCTGTACTTACTTCTACACTAGAATATTTACACAGTGAACACTTGAAAGGTTTTTCAAAGGTATGCTTGTAACGCCTGTGTCGCGAAAGCTCACCCCTGGTCACAAATGCCATATCACAGTCACTGCATTTATAGGGCCTGGTCCCTGTAAGAATACATCATTTCTTAGAGTTTTATTTACCAACACATCAGTACCATTTGTCTGCTTTAAGTTATCATGCACAATTTTTTACCAGAACCTTTTGTGAGATTCTGAATTTTATATACATACACCATAAGTTTATTCTAAACACTACTTATCAATTTGCTTCATATGATTATACAGCAAAGTGAAAACATCACAAAAATATTATTGCGCACATGGGAATCAGACACAACCGAAGTCAACATTCAGTTAACAAAAATTATTAGGATAGTATTTAACAAAATAAATGAATACATACACAGAGAGTTACTAACTACAGACCATGTCTTTTCAGTGTAGAACTCCAAACAAAATCAGAGCACAAAACGATCACAGAATACAGCCCTAAGACAATTTTGTAGATAATATGTAAAATGAAGTCTTTTCACATGTTCGATACCTGTATGTACATTCAGATGGTTATGCAGGAGAGCAGCTGTATGAAAAGCCTTAAGGCAGAGGTGACACACATGAGATTTCTCATTGGAATGGGTTTTCACATGACGATTAAGACTTGATATTCTGACTGAGGTGAATGTGCACAAATCACAGCTGAAAACTCTGTCTCCTGTGGGAAAAGACACATTTAGATTTTACAAGCCACAAAATAATGACTTCTTCAAAAAATAGTACCAATTTCAATATAGTTCCTCTACTTTGGGTAAAACTACTTTGCACTTCTACATAAAAATACATCTTAAAAAAATTAAGCTGTCAGACAGAAATTACTGTATCCAAGACTTAAATGATTTGCCCAAAAAGTAGTGCCACGCATTATTGATACAGTTTAGAACCTAGTCCCAGGAAACCTAACTCCTAACCTAGCTCTCACCTCCAAGACAGGATGAAACTTCCTCTCTTGATAGCACCAATAAAATGTGGCTCAGCACACCAATTACAACCTGCACAACACATTTCCTGATGACAACTGTATATTAGTACTAAGTAAGCTTGTTCAAAGATTTGGAAATTACAAGTTAAGTTATTCTCAGCTTTCTGATAGTCCTAAATCCATCAAGTATATGTAAAAAAGATCATGATATAAAAAGCCTTTTTAAAATTATTAGTTGAATTTGAGGAAAAAAGATCAATTCCTTGAAAAAGTCAAGTAAAGTTATGCTTTCTGGATTACAGAACATGTCCAAGTTCACGGCATAGCAGTAATGAATTTCTTTCGAGTTTAGTAAGTTAAAAGTGAATGTGCAACATTTTCAGTTTTGGAGAAGATTTGAAACTGCAAAATGGCAAATATGTCATATTTGAAGAGCCTTTCCAGAACAGTTGTCTCAGCTCCCAAATGCGCTCTTTGTAATGATTTTCATGCTGAGATCAAAATGTATTTTATACAATGCTTTACACCACATAGAGATATGCAGCTAACACTTCAATAACAGCAAACAAAAACACTCTATGGTTATTTATTCATTGTGGATTCATGCCCACACAGAACAACATCGTTAGCTCTGTTAAAGCTGCTCAAATGTGCTTCCCATAAATGCAGCAACTAAAACAAGGGACATTAACAATTCGTACAACATCCATACTTTAAACAACCTCAGCCAAGATACCTTAATATCCAGATACTCTGACACACGCTTACAGACTCTTCAACATTAGTGATGTCATCCAACTTTTACAGTACACACACACAGTTTCTAGGGAAACAGATGCTTATGATTCCCTTCTGAGTCAGTCCTTAACTTATGCAACATACTGTTATGTTCCTAAAATTTGAAATCAGCCATTTTCTGTTACTTTTACTCAAGTTCTGAAGGATACCTTGCTGACAGGCATTGATATTTGCCCATCACCCTCAACCAGCAACTTGAAACCACTCTAAGCTCATCCATAGCCGCCCAAACAAGCACATTTTGAAGCTGAATGAGGGAACTAAGATGAAGTAAGTTACTAGGTTTATGCAAAGGCAGTTATACAATATTAACTTTGAAATCTCCCCAAAGGATTTAAATACCATATACAGTTCAAAAGACCATTAAATTCTAAATGCCATCCCAAACGTCTCTCCTGAACACAGCACAGATGACATCAGCCTAAGAAGCTCTTTTAACAAATAAGGTTGAAAGGTATTATGCCTTCTTCCAAATTGCCATAGGAATGGTAAGATGAAACCTAATCTAAACTTAACACTGTCAATATTTACTATAAGATTTCAACCTCACTTAAAAATCAAACTTAACGTGTTATCTAAAAGTGAACTACAAGGATTGCTAACTTTTTTACCTTTTTTCTGATGCGGAGAACAAATCTGAAATTCTGGGTTCTCAGGATTTCTCACAGCTGTTTGTTCTGATGAAATTTTATGTTTCAGCTCTTTACCTTCATCACTTGGGTCTGACAAATCATCACTGGCTTTGTAGCTCCAGCTCTTTGTTTCCCCAAGAGTGAAAAGAAGCTCCTCTACTCCCCTCACTTCAGATGGTGTCAGTTGCTGGACCTTATTTTTAAATGCAATTACATCATTATCTCTGTCAATCTATTTTAAAAAGTTTTACAACTTTGCTAATCAAAGCCAGTGGCAAAGCAACTGAGCTACCAACAAAATACAAGCTACTCATTCATTCTGGTTTTTACCTTTAGATATGATGGGCAAAACTGCAACAAAAACCAAACTGTATTTAACATACAGCTGTTACGTCATACAGTGAACAATTACTATAATTGAGCCCTAGCTCTTTAAAATTTTGCATAAAATTTCAGAGCATCATTTCGAGATTACAGCACTGAGAACACAGAAACTTGCGTCCTCATTTTTTAAAAAGAATTTCATTTCAGTATGCTTACCTTTCAAAAGAAAACAAGAAGAAAGTATGTTCTCAATTTTTTACCAAACACAGGACTTCTGCAGCCTAACTGCAATGCTTTCTTTGTCATACGGCAATTAACAAGGTTGTGATACTTTTGCATTAAACTTAAATATGACCATACCTAGAAATTCTCTAGGGTAGCACATGAATTTTAAAAGAAAAAAAATAGCTATTTTATTATAAAACCAATAGCTAGCACAGGATAAATACCAATGCTTGCATGTCCTTTCAATAAAATGCATTTAAAATGAGATCATATTACACATCCAGCTTTAACAATGACTGCAGTATTGTACTATTGCAGGAGAAGGGAAATTGTCTAATGCTACTTAAGAGATCCAGCTTGTCAAAAGAAACGGCACCAAACTGGTGAACTGAATTAAAAACTTGTCTGAATTTCAACTGATTAGTCATCTAAAAAGGCCAAATTTTTAGTTTGCCTTTTTAAACACGGGATGACATTCCAAAAGGCTGTACAAAGGATTAGGTACTTCACTCTAACAAATCTTGAATGCCTATAAAAAAATAATATTGAAGTCAGAAAGACTACTGACTTCAGTACATACAGACGATCAGTGATATTGCCATCTTCACCACATCAAAACTCGTACCTCAATCAGTAGCATGTCTGGTGGTTTCTCTGTTGGCTTGCTTTCTGAACTCATTGCTTGCCCTTTTTCTTGTAAAACATTACTCTGTGCCAGCCCTAAGTCATAAAACATACAGACCCCTTCCTGCACGCTCACAGCCATGCCTGCCGGCACGCTGTGCACCACCGGCTGCAACACAACCGCCCCAGCCAGCGCTGCCATGGCCATGTCATGGGCACCTATCGGGCAGATGCCCTCCAAGTCCTCATCCTCTGTGTCTGGACACACTGTCTGTAGCGTCAGCAAGTGCTTTTCACCCTCGTCAGGAAACAGGGACTGCTCTGGGGGAATACTCGCCCCTGCCTGCATGTTGAGTCCCCACTGTGGTCACTGGCACTGCTCCTCTCCTTCAGTTGGGTTTTCCTGTCCCCATCACGCTCTTCTCTCAGTCTCTGTTTTTTTCTACAGCCCCTGGTTTGGTGAAAGGCTCCAGCAGCCCTAAGGCCAGATACACTGCCGAGTGAACCTGTTCAAAAGGCGAAGGTTAAAAATGAGGGCAAATCACAGGGTTTCGGCACAATGCCGCGGACCTGCCTCCCGCTCCAGCCCTTGAACACCTCGCTTCCTCCCCCCCCCCGCCGCCTCACTGGCAACCCGCACCCCAGAGCCTCCCGGCCGGCCCTCACCCCTTCCACCTCTGCCAGCTCTTCGGCCCCGGGCTCCCCCGACCCGAATCCACCTCCCCGCCGCCACCCTCCAGCCTCCCACTCGCGGCTGCGCTCCAACGGCAGGTGGACTCAGCCCTCGGAGTGCGGGAGGGGGTGCGGGCTGGCGAGCGAGCGTCGCTGCTTCCTCGGATTGGGGACGGCGCTGTGCGCGTCGGCATGGCGGCCCCGCGCACGCAGCGGGCGGCCGGCCCCTCAGCCCGCTCATGGCAGCATCGCCCGTGGCGGGAGCTGGATAACTCCGCAGGAGGCACATGGAGGACCCTCCAGCACCCTCTCTGTGAAAGGACCATGCCCGTGCTCCGCAAAGAGCCCATCTCCTCCCTGTGAAAGCGGGGTGGGTAGCAGCAAGGCCTCCTGTCACAGCAACCTGCCATATTGTCACACTCGAGCCTTTGATGATGATCTTTAATTGCAGGCCCTTAACCTTCTGCTCCCACTTGGCTGGAGACCACGGCGCTGAGCTCGATTGGTTTCTCCACTTGCAAAGTATTTGAAGTACCTCCCATGTTTCTCTCGGAGAACCACTTCATCCTGGGTGCGTGTCCCTGGAGTGGTGCTGAAGAGCTGGCTGACTGCTGGTGCCGCAGCATCACGTACCCCGGGAGCTGAAGTGTTTCACAGAATTGGCTGGAGTAGGTTTGCAGAGCAGGAGAGCAATACATAAGCATCATTACGCTCTACTTTAGGCCAGGATTGGTTATTAAGTGAGAACAGAAGTTTTAGACTTAAAAGAGTTCTCCAAAGACATTGTAAAAATGTTTTTGAGGTAAACTTGTATGATTTCAGCGACTTAACATTTAATTTTGTGTACCCTTCTAGACTAGCAATTTCCAACTGTCAAACATTTTATCAGGCTGACTTACCATTAATACTCTATTATGCACTAGTGTAAAGTACGTATTTGGAGCTCTGTCGCTAAATACTAGTTCTGTGTGTAGCAAAGTACAGTACATTGCACAGTGACTGTAGCTCAGGCATGGTCCAGATCCTGCTAAACCATGTCCTGAACTTTAAACAAACCCCCTAGGCAATCTGTGGCTTTCATTGCCTGTGTAAGTAACACAGTAAAACTTGCATTTGTGAAATATCATTAGCACAAAATAGCAACAGATGCTGCTGGCCTGTTTAGCTGTACCATCGGACAGGGTGGTGTTTTGGACAAAGCCAATATTATATGGTGTATTTATGGTTACAGTTAATATTTTTGGGTACCCAGGAGCCAAGCACCCCTTTTCCATGGTCATTGTTACTATTTCTGTGTTGTGGGTGCCTAAGGGAGCAGGTCTATATAGTATTACTGGGAAAACAAGTGATTCTGGTTACTGCAAAGGATGTAGCTGTGAAAAGTACATTGGTGGGGTCACTGTAACAAGTTTTAAGAGTGAAAAATTAAAACTTTAGTATCTTGATATGTGAATCTCATAACAAGCCTGATTTTAGGTCCTTGACTTCACTGGGCCTTGTCTTCAGAGACAGAAAGTTTCTGCAACTCCGATAAATGCCCTTAACAATAACTTCACCTATCCACAGATCTGTAGAATCCTAAATGCAAAAAGAATATTAAATTTGTACATGTAATAACTGCAGATTAGTCACAACTATTACGTTACTTGGAATCAACACAAATCCAAAGCAATTATTTAAGGTTGAATATGTATTCCAGCAATTTAGGGCTGATATTTTAGTTAGATACCACATTATTCATCATCTACAGAATCTGTGGGCTCTCAAAACCAAAGAACAGGATGCAGAATACGCAATATATTCCCATAATTATGCTGCTGGTGACTGTAGCCAGAGATTATACTTCTTACACATTTCTGACTCTTTTCAAGTTGCTATGTATACTGTGCAATTATGATAGTTGAAGGGCACTGAGGAAACAAAGTTGTTATAATAATATATCCTCCTTTAGGAAATTTTAATGCGTTTTTCTGCATTAGAACAGTCATCAGCATCCAAGAGCTGTCCTGCTTTCTACTTTTGCATTATCAATACCAGCACCATCCATGCAGCTACAGTTAAAGGTCTGTCATTATTTCCATTATAAACTAATATTTTCAAGGATTTAGAACTCAAATACAGAATTGAGTTCATTTTCATTGAATTTCAAGGAACCACTTAGATCAGCAATCTGCAAGTTCAACCACTTTCTAATTACACCTTGACACAATAGAAGTTAGCAGCTCGATAATGGCCATTATGGTCTATTGTGCATACAATCTCCAGTTACCACTACTGCCTGCTGCATCATCTATCTCTAACTGCAATCAAGCTTTAACACACTCCTCTGAAGGTTGTATTTCTTTCTAACAGATCAACAGTTTGCATGAAAAAATCTGTCATGAAAAGAATAGAGGACCTTTTTATTTTATAAGTCATATTGTGGGGGTAAACATAATTATTGTTTGTTAGGGGTATTTTATAAAGAACATAAGGAGTTCAATGTAAGCACATTCTCTTATGCTAAAAAGTAATGTTACATAAAAAAGCAAAAATCAGCCACAAAATAGCAGATAAATTGCTGGTAAGACTCTACCAGGGCATGAAAGTAAATACAAGGACAACTAAAATCCTAGATCAGCAGAGAAAATTCTACTATTGGCTGTACTAAGGAAACACAGCAAACTTTGTTCCAAACTGTATTTTTCCACTGAAATATAAACAGTGCAGCTGACTTTTTTTAATGAGTAAAATGTTGAATTATCTGTTCAGATTATCAGTCTGAAATCTAAGTAATGTCTTTTGTAATATTTAAGATGCTTAATGCTGTTTAGATGGAGCTGACTTTTTTAAAAGCTCCATTACCATGTACATAAAGCATATTTGACCTTGAAGGTAGTTCAGTTTTCAGTTTTATTTCCTTCCTGTGTTTTAGAAAAATCCAAATCACTTTGGATGACTTCAGAGGCTGTATAACCAACCTCTACTGCGTATGCTTTGCATCTCCATCTTCCTGTTATAGGTCCTAAACTGCAGTCCTTTGATGCCAACAGAAGGACTGCCATCAGTGTAAGTGGGTTTGGAATTAGGCCCAGAATAGATAACTATGTGAAGCAATAAGGTGCAATTTATATACATATTTTTGACCTGTCCACAAAACTCCGAGTATATCAGCACTGTTGCAGTACACTTGAAAGAAAGAAAAAAAAAGTACAAGAAAGACCAAAGCCAAAAAAGCCAAAACAAATGAAGTCCCAATTTAACCTCTAATGCTAATAACTGTTTCATTTATGATATTCCATCTCATAGTTGAAAACCCCATTCTTCTCCAGAACATGACTCTTGTTAGTCTATGAGAAAACCCAGTCTTTGTTGTGACTTATTTTGACAGCTTTAATATAATTTTCCACCTGGCATCTGGAAAGTTTTCCATTTTCACTTTCCTACAGTGTCTCACTTCTGTTTCCAAGTATATGTCGTATTCACACTGCACCTGTCATAGTGGCATCTATGTGCCTTAACACTGGTCTGAAAACATACACGACTTTCCTTTTGCCCTTACACCAGGGACAATTGCTACCTTCATCACCTGTTTCGCAGTGAGATATTGCCCTACTAATAATGACAGTAGCTAACCTCCTTAACACCATTATCTGTTTCAGAGGAAGGGAGAATACCTTTATAAGTCCTCTAATTCAGGGGGCTTCTTTTAATGTTGTTCAGTTTATGGAGCTGTAGTCACTAAATGGTTGAAATCTTTTTGCTGTACTTTCTGGTACTGTTGTCAACTTGTTCTTTTAGCGTCCTGCTTAAACACACAGAGCACTTCTTCAGAGACACCAAAAGCTTGAACTAAAAAAAATAAAGGAAAGCGTGTCAGCTAATGAGCAAAATTAAATATGTGTATATATAAATATTATTTTGTATGCTCTTCTAAGCAACTCAAAGTGGCAGATTCAGAGTTAACTTAGTGCTTCGGTGCTGACCTGGAAGATTCTCAGGAGAAATGACACAGTCTGGATTTCAGAAAAGATACTGATCACTTTGGAATGAAGAATATTATTAAATATTTTTTTTCTTTCTTGTTTTTCCCCCCAGACCTCTAGTTTTGAGGGGGGAGTTGCAGTTCATTCTAGCAGACATCATTCAGGATTCAGATCTGACTTGGATTTCTTGTCTACCAAAGAGAAGACAATTCTCCGGTCCCTGTCTCAGTCATATAAAAGCTAGTCAGACTTCAGACTCAGCTGGTCTCAGAGGCACGGTGTTGGACTGTGGCCATTTGTGCATGATCAGCTAGATATGGGCTGTGCTTAAGGAATGGGGAGAGCTGTGCTTTGCTCTCTCCAGTGCTCATCCTGACTCTGAAAAGGCAAATCATCTCTTTAAATACAAGTGCATCTTGTAAAAGAACCAAAGCAACTTAAGTTAAAAGGCTGAATGGCCTTAAGTATTGCTCTTAAGTATTGCCTGTGCTTTTAAAATCCTGCTCCATACTGTCAATGATTATAATTATATACCATGACAAAAAAAAAAACAACACAGGGCATAAGAGCATACAGATGTGGGACATATAAAAAGGGAAGTATTTAACAGACTTATTGGAGCTGAAAGTACCAGGGATAATTGATTGCTTAGACACAACTCCAGGAAGTGGTCTAAAAATTATTAACCATAATTGCAATTTATCTATTAACCGTTTCATTTAACATCATGATATATTTAGAAACAATTCTGCCATCCAGTAATGTACCACTGCTTGTGGCAAACAGCAGGTTTGTGTGCCTGAGTCTGTTTGGAAGAAGGATGTTTACCCGAGAAGCACGTTAATTCTTCCATTTCACAAGACATTAGCGTGGTTATACAGTTAACTACACCTCAGTGACTTCCACTGTTTTTGCAGAATACTCTTTAATCTGAGAGATAGCAAAGAAAGTTTTAAAGACAAACTCCCCTTAGTTAGTTAGTAAAGGTTTCTGCTGCTGTGTGTGCAAGGGTCAAAGAGTTAAGTGTTTAAAAGGCAGAAAGTTTTCCTCTTGTTTTGACTAAACTGGAGGAAACGTGCTGGAGCTGTGCAAAATTTGATTGCCAAACACAAAGTGAAGATACACAGTGAGAAAAGATAGCAAAGGTTTAACCCAACTGATGTAAGAAACAAACTCCAAGAGTACCCATGTTTCCTTGCTTTTATCACACTGTTAATCTTTAATCAGGAAAACAGTTCTGAGAACAGCTTTTTGTGCACAGATAAACAGGCACCATTGCTTGGAAGTTAATAGGATCACCAGGGAATGAGACTATTAAATCATTGTCCTAATAAATCAATGAGTTAGATGTACAGCCCAAAGGAGTTCAAATTCTGCTTCCACGTGGATATGCAGCAAGTGCACATTAAACCTTGCAAACCTTGCAGAATCAGCAGTAAGGAGTCAGTTGGTGGGTTCAGAAGAGCCGTGGCTTCCCCTGCAATTGTTTTCCAGCTCAGATAGCAAATTGGCATGGGTGCTAAAAGTTTCTGAGGAGCCCAAATCAAGCCTCTCAATTAAAAAATCCAAGGAAATCGAGAAATGGCTACAAAATTTAAGGGCACATTTAAAGTCACTTCACTGGCAGCAGGTGAGTGAATCCCTGATATTTATCAGTAGAGATGCCTTTGATCTTAGTCATCCTCACATCTCCAAGATGACAAAATGCCTAGAAATAAGAGTAGCAAAGTGGCTTGTTTTCGTGAATAATGGCAATTACTCTGTTCAGAGCAGCCTCTACAAACTTACAAACTGATATTCATACCCTTCTTTTGTTCTGTCTTAAACAAGATCTCCTGGGCAGAGAGTATTTTTGCTTCACCCAAAATAACCAGATACTGCCTCAGTGCTATTGCAGTTCAAATGCCTGAACAATACAAGGTTAACAAGCAAGTTACTTATTTTAATTGCAGAATGCCAGTTGGTTGCTAATCATTTGCACGTACCAGTTTAAGCTCATGTATAAGAAGTTCCTTTTTACGTAAAGAGTATTCATATCCATATGAATCATCCTGAATCAGTAAATTTGGAGATGGGTACAGATGGTCAGTTAACAGAAGCATGTACAGCAGTCAGAATTCTGTCTCCCTTAAAGCATAAGGAAAAAAGTATGATCTCCAGGGCCCAGCTGAACCCTCGACCTCTTTGCTGTGGGTTGTTTGTAACAATAATTGTACCTGTAGCACTTGTCTGGAAGGAACCATTTACACTGGCAAAACAAAAGTGCTTTTGCACTGTGAAAATGCCATTACGGTCCACCCATGTTGCTTCCCTCCTATTAGGTATGTGTTAAGCATAAGTGTGCAGTATGTAGGATTTCACCTGTCCTGTTAACACTTACATAAGGCTTTTCCAGTAAACACAGGATCTATTTCAAAGGTAACTGGTTTTTTGTAATGTCGATTTTCCTGCAGCCATAAGGTTCAAGAACCAGAAGGAATGTAGTGCTTGACATTGGCATGTTTGCCTTCTGACCTTTATGTGTAGCCTGGCTTTTATTTCTACACAGTCAGCTTCTCTATTCCCGTTGTCACTTTCAGTGTTACAAAATGCTTTAAATACTCATCAAAGCTATTTTCCTGGGAAAAATCATAGAACAAATTTCACTTGAAACAGAAAATATGGTTCAGCCCAAGTCGGTGCTTTTGTGTTACTGTCAGAGGAGAAAACAGGTTATAGGAAAACTTTTAAATTTCAAATAAGAACATACATTACAATAATCTAGAGAAGGACCCAGCAGGGACTATCTGTGGCACACATGTGAAGATGAGATGACCTTGCCTAATTAAACTCCTCTGGCCAGGAACTATCAACCCAGGAAGAATGCACAAGAACAGAGAGAAATGGACATTGTCACCTCCCAGCGTCCTTCCCTTGGAACAGTAAAGGCTTGGGGATGCCCATTTACATGCCCAAAGTCAAATGGGAAATCCATAGCAGAAGTGGAAACAGAAGCTAAACCTTCTGAATCTGCACCCATGCTAAGTGGTTAAAGCCAGTGCTTCTTTAAGGAAGTTGGCTCATGAAGGACGTACATAACCATGTCCAGTGGGTCAGACTGCATGTAACAAGGGAGAATAAAATGACAAGAGAGACAAAAGGTAAATGGAAACATTTAAATAAATGACAAAAACACATATTCATGGTCAAGTAGACAGAGCTGTGTAACCGTGAAATGACAACTGACAGCAGAGTGCTGCTAGCAAGCAAAGGATTGCAGAGAAATAGCAAATGCATGCAAAAGGAAGGAGTGAAAGGAGCCAGGGTTATCTCATCCTAGAAAAAAAAAGTTTAAATTCTAAAACATGCCATTTCCTAAGGCCTCAGGAGGTGAAGTCTCTGTAAAAGTGCGCAGTTTGCAGAATCCTAGTTACCAGCAGGAAGACAAAGACTGCTCTTGAACAGGAGGTTAAAACATCTCCTGCTTCTTGAACCTGTGTGCAAGGATTTGTCATTTACCCCCTCCACAGGTACGAAGCAGGGAGCCCTTGACAGCTGCAAACACACACCTCTGTGGGAAGCAGATTTTGCTGCAGCAAGGGTTACCATTTCTATTTGCAAAGCTGAATCTCGATGCCATCTGGGCTTTGTCTGACTGAGCAGAGCAGGTGCTGCAGAGGTGAAGGGAAACACAGCCTTATGCTGACTGTTTTCCACTCTGTTTAGTACAGTTTGTCCCTTTCTCTCCTGGCTGTGGTTCTGCTGTGCATCCAGCAGAAAAAAGAAACAAAATGCAGTAACCATGCAAAAATCATGCTCATGTTCTTACCTACTGGTGAAGTCAGTCAAAGACCTGGTGGGCCCAAATTTTCCATATGCCTATTAGACCTTCTGCAGCAGATGAGAAGAGCTGCCAAGCTCACACTTGACAGGATTACACATACCTAGCTACTGGTCAGGTATCAGTGGCTACAGAGCCCTGTTACATTCACGCTGATCCCTGATACAGGTTTTATGCAAGAGGACAGTGCTCCTTCAGGAAGGAGTCTCCACATTAAAGTCACAGCTCAAGAAGTAGCAACTACTCAAGGTTAAATCTGCATTAATCAGTCCCATCTCCAGAGTTTATGAGCTGGTGCAAGAGAAGGATGAACAGTGAATAACATGCTGCTCAGAGCCCTGATTGCGCAAATGCCATCAATGGGGAGCTGCTTGCTGCTCTGCATATGGGGTTCTGTCTCCCAATGGAAGTTCAGGTGCAAATTTGGGTCCAAACTAAGTGTCTTGTACTGCTGAGAAGGGTCACCAGCAAAACAGGAAGTAATTAAATCCTCAGTATCCTTCATAGGCAATGCGGAGGTGTCAAGGTACCTCCCTAGGCCAAGATTCCAGCTTTTATTCCTTACAAGAAAAAATGGAAGAGACTCACCTCCCCTGGTGACTATAACAATGTGTCAGAGCCTGTAAAAGTGAGCTTAAAAATAAAATGACAACAGAATAAATAGTTTCCTAGCCAAAGCAGAACAACAATCAAGAAACCAGTGTGCCCATGGTATATAATGTCAGCCTTGGCTTGCGCTGTGGCACAACCAGGACTGTCTCTAAAATACAGCTCAGAATTGAGTGCTGGAGCTGATACTAAAGTAACCATCAAAGGCTGGTGACTTGCTTCAGAGACCATAAACATGCACTAATGCATGCACCTGTCTACTGAGATTTACTTCCATTTGGTTTGAGAAATTTTAATGTATCTGTTGTCAAGAGGAAAATGCTGGACAGACTAATGAAGGTATAGCCTCATTGTGCTAAATCTAAGTATTGTTTTTTTCCTTTCTCATTCCTCAACCATCACAAAAGCCATTTAATAGAACAGAATAGTTAGGGTTGGAAAGAACCTTAAGATCATCCAGTTCCCACTCCCCTGCCATGGGCAGGGACACCTCCCACTAAACCATGTCACCCAAGGCTCTGTCCCACCCGGCCTTGAACACCGCCAGCAATGGAGCGTTCACAACTTCCCTGGGCAACCCATTCCAGTGCCTCACCACCCTTACAGGAAAGAACTTCTTCCTTATATCCAATCTAAACTTCCCCTGTTTAAGTTTGAACCCGTTACCACTTGTCCTATCACTACAGTCGCTGATGAAGAATCCCTCCCCAGCATCCCTATAGCCCCCGTTCAGATGCTGGAAGGCTGCCATGAGGTCTAGCCCCCCTTCAGGTACTGGAAGGCTGCTATGAGGTCTAACTTTGAGAACAGGCAAAAATGTTACATCACCTTAGTGATCCACAAACATTATATCTTACAATCTGCCCAAGACAAATACTCTATCATTTTGGGTTGGAAAAGAGGAGGTAAGAAAAGCACTGTGCTCCCAGTTTGCTGCTACCTGTTCTGCCTGGTCACAGGGGTTCAATCTCATTGTTCACATGGTGCACGAGGAGGGGAGCGTGCAGCACGTGTGGCCAGAGCCCCAGACCTCCTACAGCTGGGTCAGTGCTGAAGAACTGCCTGCAAGAAAAGGGTCTGTGAAGCGGAAATACCACACAGGGCTGTGCAGGGTCTGGAATAAACACGTGGCTCAGTCACAGACTCTTTTGCAACTGCAGGCAATTTGCACGGTTCTTGTTTTCTTCTGGCAATTGAAGGAACAGTCCCTGCCCTGCTCTCTGAGCTGTACACTTGCAAGACTGCCCTTGGACCTGCGCTTGTGCGGCATCCAGTTCGGCAGCAATTACAGCTTGCTCAGTACCAGCTGAGCACAACTTCACAGCAAAAAAACCAATCAAGAAGCAATGTTCTTCCATTAGTGGAATAGGTCAGGGAGTCTTTTTAAAAATCTACAATTTTACGACAAAAATACCTAAGTGCAAACTCTTTGGAGATGACAATATGTAGGATAATTAGCAATAGGAGGGGAGTAGAATTTCTGAGCATTATTATATGCCATTAACAACTTTGAGATCTCACGGAGAGTGCTTTGTTGCACCTCGTTTAGTAGTGATGAGTTAAGCTTTCTTATGATGCTTTTTTTCTGAGCATCTAAGAACCTTTACATTTATTGCCTGGGTTCCAGAAAGTCGGTAAAAGTCAAAGTGCTCAAAACCTCTATTTTGAACAGGCTGAATAGTGTCCATCAATGCAAACTTTCTAAAAACACTCCTTTTAAGGCACTTGTTGAACACTATCATCTGAAAATGTCAGATTCACACACATTAAATAATTTGACAGCTTCCAAGGTGACACCTGATGAGCATCACATTCAAGTGTCAAGAAGCATAGAGAAAAAGTGCCGAAAAAGTGCCAAAGAAGTTCAATCTGAAGAAATTGTATCAGCTATTAGATGAGTATAATACAGTTAGTACTAAAAAAGATTTCTCATTTAAATGGAAAAATAAACTTTACATTCAAGACAATTTTTCTTAAGACCTTCCATTGCCCCCAGGCCATCTCCCATGTTTCTCACTAGTGAGACCCTTCAGCAAACTGAACCCAGAAGGCAGACAAATACACGGCAAACAGCAGTACATGCTGCTGTCGGTCGAAAACCTCAAGACCACTGTAACTGAGCCAGTGGAGATGCTACTTCTGGAGTAGTTATTTCTGTGGGAGACACTGGGAGTTCTGAAAATTCATTATCTTCAGATTAAACCTTTAATGCCTTCTGTTAGGTAACTAAAAACTGAATCTCTAAATGAGAAGATTCTTGGGAAAAAAATAATCTTGGCTCTGATTTGCATATGCTCCAGTTATTTCATTGCACCAAATACTACACGTGTTTTACGTAGGGGCTTGAAGGCTTACTGTGTGTTTGTGATATGCTTTGAGATCCTCTGATGGGAGGTGTTACCTAAATACAAGTAATTTAATGCTTAAATGTCTAGAATTCCCAGTGGACATCTGCACTCGAGCCCTGCTGCCATCACAAATGAAAAACATTTGGAATCCTTAATGTGATTTTTAATGGACATATGTTCATAACACAGTGCCACCAATTTGGCATATTTAGTGTCTTCTCAAGAGAAGCCCACAGTTTGTATAGCAAGATTGTGGGAGGTTAGGATTGCAGTGTGAGAAAATTTGCACAACACCTGCCTGACTATAATTTAATTGGCAGAAATTAGTGCTCTGGGGTTGGGGATTTTTTCCTCCACTCAAAACTGAAGAGACACTAGGACAAATCCTGCTGTCTCACACTGGCATATTTAAGCTTTTATTCTGACTTACTCATGCTGCAATAGGATCATTATCTGGTGTACTCTTTTCAGAAACATTGCTGGTTTACTCACGGTTGTTATTTGTGTGTAATGACTTACTTGGCCAGCAGGAAAGACTCAGTATTTTTGCCCTTCATGAAAAAGGGGTCAGCTTAGTATTACTTAAGATTATGTGCCATTTTGTTTTAACGAAGTACTTAATGAAAAGGGAAAGAGTTGGCCAAAATATTTCTGATCAGCTCCATCAGCAACAAGATACGCAGACTCCAAAGAGAAGCACCACTGCTGTCATTATTAAGTTGTCTTTGGTTTTACCTTTGCTTATGGCAGAGCCCTGAAGCAGTCTTTAGCCCCTCTCAGTCCTACCAGATTTTTGTTACCCTTTTCAGGGATATTTGGCCTTGCAGTGCATCAAGGACTGTTTTCTTCACTTTACATTTACAAAACACAGTAAAAAGCTTTGCAGGAAAGATAGAGGATACAGTCCCAGGGGAAGCATTCCTGCAGTGTAGGATTCAGCTGTACAGTGTTTTAGACTTGCAAGGCAAGAAGGAGAGCTGCAATCCTGATGGTGCTGCTTTGCCAGATCTGGCTTCTCAGGGCTTGCAAGTCACTGCTGGCTGCCTCGGCAAAAGCCTTGCTGGAAACACCTCATTGAATTCGCAGATCTGAGCGGGTGGTGGGTTACTGAATATCCTTTATATAAGATACATCAATTCCGTTGCTTTAAAGAACTCCCTGAAACTTAGCTAGGATTCCCATATTTCCTGTTCTACAAGCTGTCACTGGCAGTATTTCACATGCATTGGTGAAAGCCCCATTAATATAAAAAATGGCAGGTTGGCATGAAAGCACCACCTCATCCAGGCTCAAGGGTTTTGCTGGGACTGGGTGTAAGCAAAGTGAGATGAAATGGCAGCAGGGTTATTTCTAATTTGTCTGAACTAATTCATTCTTCACACACCCAGACTGCATGGACAAACGGACATGGAGATCAGCCTTTCTTTACAGGCATGATGGTCTGAAATGGAGCAGAGGAAGGTAGAGAACTGAAAGACAGGCAGGCAGGAACAGCTAGAGGTGAGACCTCAAAATATCTTGACGTCATTCTCTAACCCTCGGAATTAGAGGGGTAGTAGTGGCTGTTGGTATTGTATACTGCCACACCAGTTATGTATACATGTCTGTGTATGCACATATGCATACAGTGCACTTCACACATATAACAAAGTGTGCAGCCACATTCCTGAGCTGTTTCGCACCTTTAAGAAGTAAATTAAAGATGGGTTAATGTTTAATGACCTCCATAGGACACCCAGTAAAATAAAACATAACTTTTGAAGGAGTGGATCAATTACTGAGACAGTTGCTGATCTGCCTACTTTGAGCTTATAGCAATAGAAAACGATCATTCAGTATGTAAGAGCCTAAAGCAAGCCATAAGCAAAAACTTTCTCTCCCTCAGTGAAGGAAACACAACATTTAGATATATATTGCTTGGTTTTTTTAGAATTGCATGGACAAAAATAAGGCCTCCAGGCAGCATATGTAGTGGTTATTCAAGCCTGTCAGTGCTTACTGTTGAACTTTATCTCTGAAACAGGCAATGTTCCCAAGGTGAGTAAACAGACCTTGGACAAGCCTCCACTTCACAGCCAACTAGCGAGCATCTGCCTACAAAATGCGCCAACTGTGCTTTGCCTGGATGACCTCTGTGTTCCCAGTTCCAGATACTCATTGCAATCAACCTTTTCCACACACTGAGAAGTTGTGACACTTTTGGTTTCAAAGCCAAACTGGATCAAAGTTTGGTTAAACTGCTAAATTTTGTAACTACTTCAAACCAGAGAACCCAGGGGCTAAGAATCACCGCATTCAGCATTCATTAATGAAACCTGCTAAATGATTACCTCGTCAGGGCTGCTTTGTTGACAACTCTGCATGATGACAGTGTCAGTGGCACTGTCCCAAGACACATCTAGTGGTGACGTAAAGGACAAGCCTCCCTCACCTCACTAGTGGGATGGACACTACTACGGAATAGGTATTTAAGGAAGGAGGACACTTCCTTAGAAAATAGTGATTGCAAGAGTGCGCCGAAGCAAGTGGAACGGGATCAACTGAAAGGGTCAGCTAAATCCTCTCTAACATTCAACTCAGTCTTACAAAAGACAGTAAGTAGAATGGCCTCTATTTTTTTCTAGCTTGAAATTACCAGTGATCCAAATTCTCTATCTTGATTTTAAAGCAGAATACATCATCAAGTCTATTGCATATTCTACTGTGTACATTGTTACATTGCTAGAAAGGCTTATCGGCACTGGTTAGAATGTCAAGGTATGCTAACACACCCAATATGTTTGATTTTAGATTGTGATCAGTATTTCAAAGCCACCAGCAAGATCAACTACAGGTTCAGTAATGCCCCCACAGTTGAAAGCAGAGGTAGACGTCATGCCCAGAGTTGTCCAGGGGGATTTGGAAAGCCTGCCTCCAGAAGCAAGGAATTTCATTGAAAGCAATGCCAAGCTCTGCCAGCCTGAAAGTATTCATATCTGTGATGGCTCAGAAGAAGAAAACAAAAAAATTCTGGACATCATGGTAGAACAAGGCATGATCAAGAAGCTGAGCAAGTACGAGAACTGGTGAGTAGCCTAAAGGAAGTCAAGTATCATCTCTGAATTGCAATATGCATTTTCTATCCTGTTTACTTTTAACACTGCTTATAACCCTTCAATATTTGCTTTCCATGAATGTTTTGGCACTGTAGCTTACATAGCTGAAACACTCAGGAAGGGCAAACTTCTTCCTCTAAAAATTAACATAAAGCATATTGTTCATTGGACTATCAACTCTACATTGTCTCTATTGATTAGCTACATCAGGGAACCGAAATAATGTCATGAGACTTATGTAACTAATCATTAGCAATAGTTAAATATTATTTAGCAAATACATCTTTTGAAGAATTCTGCTATTTTAGTCAATTAGTTTATTCATCAAATACTTTCTTGTGGCATTCAAATAGCTCTGTGGGTGTTCAAATATTATTCAGTACAGGCATTATTCATACTGTGCCAATGAGCTTTGACTGTAATATATTCAGCAAATACTTTTTTCAAATATTTCATCATCTCTCTGAACTAACCCAACGTGAAAGGGGAATATTAACAAGTACATACTTAGGAATTACGTGCCGACCAAGAGATCTTCATGGAAGAAATCTGCAAAGACTTTTGAATAACTAAGTGCAGGAATTTGGCAATCTGTTTGCAGACTATTTGGGAGAGAAAAGGGCAAGATTCACCAGATAAATTATTCATTGTTAATTATATGCTTAGCTGTAGTGATGATGGTTATGACAGCCCAACTAGAACATTTTTATGCTCGTGGAAAATGTCTATGCACAGAGGTGAAAATGTAAAACAATCTTCTCTGTTGTAAATAGATGGCAAAAATTCCTTTAAGGGGAAAAAGAATCCCCTTTAACAAACTCCTACACTTTATGATCATGCTTATACTCAGTATTTCTTTTGTGATGTCTCTTACTTAAAGGACTATGTAAATCCACTAAGCTGGATTCTTATCCCACAGGCACTTAAACCAACACTTTAAAGTACTTGCTTGGCAATCCACTTCACTTGAGGCATTATTTTGTGGTCCACGTGCAAAACAACTTCACACTGATGAGAACGAGAATTAAATGAGATTAACTTTTCCCTGGAAGTCAGCAATAGAGAATTAGACTGAAATAAGAGGCAAAGGAATATTAACATGTAACCAGAATTTCCTAGGCCATATAATCTGTTATTCAAACTGGAATGTCTTGAAACAATTTGTATGTATCTGACTGATTTTTGAGATTGTCTGTTGCACTGGCTCTGTCACTGTAGTTTTAGCCTTCTAAAGCATTGTACCCTCTTGTACTAAACCAGTCCCACAGAAGGGTAAAAATATGTATGTATATAATTAAAGTCTAATTTCCTGATTTCTGATGAAATGCAGCTGGTTGGCTCTCACTGATCCAAGAGATGTGGCAAGAATTGAGAGCAAAACCGTCATCATCACTCAAGAGCAGAGAGATACCACTCCAATCCCTAAAACTGGAACTAGCCAGCTGGGCCGCTGGATGTCTGAAGAAGACTTTGAGAAAGCTTTCAACATCAGGTTTCCAGGCTGCATGCAAGGTGGGCAAGAAAAGGATGACTATTGACATGGGACTTTTAGGATTACAGAGACACTACTACTGGTAGTTACTGTAATCATTAAAGAAAGCATTAAAGAGAGATTTTAGCTGAAAGTTTAGGTTTATACTCCCTCATATGAGTGACTTTGTGGGTTTCATCCAGATCTTTACCATAGATCCAAATGGCTGTGCAAGGACAGTGCTCTCTCTCTTTCCAATATTATTCTCTCCATAAAGAGGGGCAAAATAAGGTAGGAAAATTGTGATTTTTTTCAGCACAGTCCCACAGGTACTAAGCTGCAGACAGGAAGAAGCAAGGCAAGAATGGAGGACCCCCATATTCAGCAATAATTACAGGTTGAGTGATTTACACCAGCAGAGAACTTGGCCTCCACCCACATTTACCACTGGCTAGATGATTTGAACAGCTGCTTTCAGCATTTAAAATAAAACTTATTGCTACAGAATTAGACAAACAGAAAGCTACAGCTCTTTAAACATCACCAGAAACACCCACAAGACAAACAGCTTTTAAAGGAGTGAGAAACAACCTCCACATTAATAGAAATTATTTCCAAAGTTCCTTGCTTTGGTCTTTGCCACATCTTGCCACTCCATGTTTTCCAGGACGTACGATGTATGTCATCCCCTTCAGCATGGGGCCTATTGGGTCTCCTTTGTCCAAGATCGGGATCGAGCTGACAGATTCACCATATGTAGTGGCCAGCATGAGGATCATGACACGGATGGGAACAGATGTTTTGAAAAGCCTGAACAATGGGGAGTTTGTAAAATGCCTTCACTCGGTTGGATGTCCTCTGCCACTGAAAGGTAAGAGACGTTAAAAACTGCCACCCCTGGAAATTCCAGGGACATATTTAGAGCTGACTGTGTGTTCTCAGCACACGGGAGACACTTGCCATAGAAGACCAGGGTGACTTGTGTTACAGCACTAGGTTCAGAATGCAAAGGAATCAAAGCTCAATGAGGGTTTCATGGAAAGGAGATTATTATTCCTAGTACTTACAGGGGATTTCCTTTGAAGCATCTGGTATGTATGGGTTGCTGTCAGAGGCTCGATGCTGATGAAGCACTAGTGTGATCCAGCATGGAAATGGCTGCATTCATGAGTACAACATTCTGTTCTGCAGAACCATTAATCAACAACTGGCCGTGCAACCCGGAGTTAACGCTGATTGCTCATCTCCCTGATCGCAGAGAGATCATTTCATTTGGCAGTGGTTATGGAGGAAACTCCTTACTGGGGAAAAAATGCTTTGCTCTCAGAATTGCCAGCAGAATTGCCAAGGAGGAGGGCTGGCTAGCTGAGCACATGCTGGTAAGAGCTATTAAATCATGTGTGTTTGAACAGCCATTAAACCCTAAATTAGCTCAACATAAATACATCTCATCTTGCTATCAATGAAATTAGGCTTATATAGGTAGTCCTGTGACATTACATAGGAATTTATCACATGGCAGGCGTATGAGAAATAGGAAACTGCTTCAAGGTTAAGTACCAAACATTTAAAAATAGTATCTATGAAACCAGAAACCAAAAAAGATTTGGAAATTCTGACAGTGGCTACTTGTAGGCAGACCCATGTACTTGAGCATAGCTTAAATACCACCACTGGGCACCCACATTGCCCCTGCGAGTCTAACATCTAAAGATAACGGAAGCTTTGAAAATGGTCTTTCTTATTATAAAGAGGTCTATGCACTCAGAAATCTGCAAATATTAGATCTTCTAAATGAGTCCTGCTGTGTATCCCTCCTTTACTTTCTGCTGTCATTTAAACATTCTACTACCATAAAATGCCACTGAAAAAGAAATTTCAAAGTACATAAGAGAACAGTCTCAGAAAAAAGATCTATGGACTCTAAGAATTGCAGAAGTATCACCCATGAAGTGCTTTCACTTCACTCCAGTCATGCAGCCAAAAAAATACTGCCTAATTTTCTTCTGTCTCAGCTGAGAAATGCAGCTATATACAGTCTATGTATCTTTAATCAGCAAAATAAAAATACATGTTTGAATTATGTACGTGTTGACATTTTTAAAAATACAAGAAATTACAGATGTGCTAAAGCACAAGAGTAGACTTTTCTGATTAATAACATACTGTTTAAGTTATTTGTCAACTATATTACGTGGTGCTGCTTCTGTAGGAACAAATTTGCATAGCTAAATATTTTGTCATTACCACTTGCTGGGAGACAATCTTCAAAATGAAAAGTGGAAGAAAAAATGACCATGTTTAACAGTTGCATTAATTTTTCAATAGATCCTGGGTATTACCAATCCAGAAGGTGAAAAGAAGTATTTTGCTGCAGCATTCCCTAGTGCATGTGGAAAAACTAACTTGGCTATGATGAACCCAAGCCTGCCAGGATGGAAAATCGAGTGTGTGGGTGATGATATTGCCTGGATGAAATTTGATGAACAAGGTATGGAGATCGCTTTATGTATGGATGAACAAGGTATAGATTGTTGTATAGTCCAGTATGGGTTGCTTTTAGGTGCAGGAAGACATGCTACAAAGTTCTGGATAGAACGAAACCATTTTGACTTACATACATTTTGTCATTTAACTTTCAGGCAACTTAAGGGCAATCAATCCAGAAAATGGCTTTTTCGGTGTCGCTCCTGGAACCTCAGTCAAAACAAATCCCAATGCTATTAAAACCTATATTCAAGAACACCATCTTTACCAATGTAGCTGAAACCAGTGATGGAGGTGTCTATTGGGAAGGCATTGATGAACCATTACCACCAGGAATAACACTGACTTCATGGAAGAACAAGGACTGGACCCCAGATAATGGTAACCTGGCCAATTCCACCGTCTGTCTTGGTTTTCTCTTCTGAATTAGAGTTAATTCTGCAATTATGGCCTTCTTATTGTATTCTTTACAGGGGAACCTTGTGCTCATCCCAACTCACGATTCTGCACTCCAGCCAGACAGTGCCCCATTGTGGACCCTGCATGGGAATCGCCCGAAGGTGTGCCCATTGAAGGGATAATATTTGGAGGCCGCAGACCTGCTGGTAAGAGATGCAGCAGCCACATAAAGGCTGAAGTGCTGACTACAGGAAGATTGAAACACAACTGGGCACAGGCACAGGTTTTGCTTTCACAGCTGCAAAAGCAAGGAACTAACCATGTTAGTCTAACTTCTCCATGTTAGCCTTTGACACACAGCCATTGCTATTTCAGTGTCTGAATTGTTAGATGTTAACACAAACCAGGTAATAATAAAGGGCTGGAGAAACAGATCAGGACCCACTAACCTGGATAATACACATAGCAAATTGCTATACTTGTCTCAATTTGCTTGCACTTTAACTAGTTCACATAGGAAATGACTAGAGAAATGAACCAGTTGTAGACACTTTAGAGAAAAGGAAGCAAAATAAATTGGTCTGTTAAAGGTCACCTACAGTTGGAAAAGAAATAGAAGTAATGCTAGGTTGGAGTCTAATCTGTCCACAGGACCAGATTCTATTCTAGTAAAATCTGCTGGGGATTCTGAGGTCCCAAATAACCCCTACTGAGCAACTAAACACCTGATGTGTTCAGTTTTGAAACAGTCATCTAAACATCTTTGCTGTAAGAGGGCAGAGAATGACCTGATGAAAAAAAACCAGGAAAAAATAGAATACGTTATACAGTAACGTTCATTAAGCAGTGTCTCAGGTAGCAAAGCCTGTTATAAAAACTGTTTCTGGACCTCTAATTACTGAAGCGATTTTGTTCTTTACAGGTGTGCCTCTTGTATATGAGGCCTTTAACTGGCAACATGGAGTATTTATAGGAGCAGCTATGAGATCTGAAGCAACAGCAGCTGCTGAGCACAAAGGTAAATCAACATTTAATCTGACCACCTATATTAAGAGCAATCCTCTCTCTAGGATACCTGCTCTGTCCTCCCCCCTGCTCTTTCACATTTCAGTCTTGGCAGCTGATTTTGCAGCCTGTGCATTTTCACAATAGAAAATATTTGTACTGGAATTAAAAGCCAAATTTTCTGTAAAAGTCAAATTAAGCAAAATAATCCCCTAGGTGGCAAGTACAGAGAACAGGCTGCAGGCATGGGGCTGCCAGAAGCCTTGATGTGGAGGTTTTGTTACAGTCTGGGATAAATAAATTCTCTCTTCTGCTAGAGCTCAACATAAATGCATGAATGATGAAAGCCAGCTCTTGAGGATCTTCATTTAAGCTGCTTGACCCGAGATTTAAGGAATATAATTTCCCCTGATTACAAAAATTAATTTAATTTATACTTTTTTTTTTTTTTGCACATCAAGGATGATGCCTGTATCGTTTCTTAAAGCTCTTTGGTTCAGATATGGAAGGGTAGTAAAGGGTACTAAATCCTGGGAGGATGTGAATCTTTGTGCTTTAGAATCAATGTGCTATTTATTACCTTTCATTCTTCATTTGTGTTTTGAGCAGGCAAAATCATTATGCACGATCCATTTGCCATGAGACCTTTCTTTGGCTACAACTTTGGCAAATACTTGGCCCACTGGCTCAGCATGGCACATCGTCCAGCTGCAAAACTACCAAGGATCTTTCATGTAAACTGGTTCCGGAAAGACAGCCAAGGGAAATTCCTGTGGCCTGGCTATGGAGAGAATGCCCGTGTGCTGGAGTGGATGTTCAACAGAATTGAAGGGAAAGCCTCTGCCAAGCCAACTGCCATAGGTTACATCCCTGCCGATACTGCTTTGAACTTGAAGGGCTTAGAAGATGTCAACTTGACCGAGCTGTTTGATATCTCCAAAGAGTTCTGGGAAAAGGAGATAGAAGAAATCAAACAGTACTTTGAAGTGCAAGTTAATGCTGACCTTCCCTATGAAATAGAAAGGGAAATGCTTGCCTTAGAGATGAGGATAAAACAGTTGTAGCTGATCAAAGGCACAATTATTTATCAATCCACACATAATAAGGACAAACACATTTTACCTGATCACCACTAGAAGTATAACAGCACACTGATGGGCAGAGGGGTTATAATGAAAGTAGGTCTTTAGTTTAGTTAGAATATAGTTAGGGACATTCTAGAAGTAACTCCAGACCTAATGATTTATAACTACGTCAGTTGTTGTGAATCGATGAGCAGCTGTGGGAATGTATGTGCACATGGTCTTCAAACCCTGATCTGTCACTTACATGCACATATAGCCATGATGCGTGTAAATTATTTGCCTAGTTCTGCATGTACAACCCAAGCCAATCCAGCCTTCGAGGTGTAGCACATTGTTTCCATCACACAAACCTCTAGAGTCTCAGGCTCTACAGGAAAGAAGAAAGAAAGCTAGGTGCTGTATATATGTATTACCTACATATATTTCATGGCTTAAATATTTTTTAGAAAAAATAAAGTTGTAACTTTTATCAGAGTGAAAGATGACTTTGTATTACTAATGCATATTTAAGATACTGCTATTATATGACTCATGTTCCTGTGATTTCCAGATGTTTTGAATGACTTGTTCTTTAAACTATTGAAATAAATGTTTATACAAAATATGACCTTATTTCTAGTATTCTCGCTGTTTCTAAACTACACGCACATAAATTGGGCCTCCTGTCAGTACCACAGCACAGGAAGAAATTCACATATGGAAGTTAGATACTTAGAAGTTAGTAGTAGCACTGATCTGCTGCTACTTCTAAGCCAACTAGTTTAAGCCACATACTGTCTTTGAAACTTTTATTCAACCCGAAGGAATGATCTGGAAATGATGATACCAGCTGCAAGCAGTCATCCAGCTGGGAACATGCTCTCCAGGACTGGGCATTGTTAGTTACTTGAGGCATTTATTAAATAAACCACCCTTTAAGAAAGCCCCATATTAGGACCTTGCTCAGTTGCTGAAGTCACGGGTTTTGTCTCTGTTCCACAGTGCCTTGGCTTTTGCAAGAATAACTATTGAAGCTGTTGAAGGAAAGAGTTTGGGAAGAGTTTTCTGGATTTGTTGAGATGCCTAAAGCCTTAGAGCTCAATGAAAACAGGGATAGGAGCCTATGTTGGCTTCCTTACAGATCCAAGACACTAAAGCAACCCCATGTTCTTCTAGTTAAAGGTGTCCTTTATGTGCTTTCCATGTCCCTGACAGGTATCCTGCTTTTTCACTTTGAATGCTTGATCTCCCAAAATATATTGCAAATATTTGCTTAGTAAAAAGAAAATCACTTACACTGTGTAATAACCCTTTTTATAGATCCTGCTTCCTTGCAAAATAAACAGTACCAGGGCTGGTCAACAGATGCCCTTCAAAGTTTGCTAGGAGAGGTCACATAGCCTGAAAAGCCTCCACCTCCTGACTCCATGTTCAGGACTTAACACAAACATTATCAATTCTGGAGCAAGTAATGCAGCATAAGTCAATAGATGGATCACACAAAACCCAGACAATAGAAAGCTGTGATGAAAGCAGAGCTGAGCAGCGCAGCCTTTGTAGAGATGATCTTCAGTTGACCTGCTTGCTGATCAAAAACACATCTGCATAGATGCAGGTCTCCTATTAGGGCCACCTGTAGCCCGTGTACTCTTGAATGGTCTCCAAATTAGAAGAAAAACCAAGGTGGAACACAGTAAGTCAGAGGAAGTAAGCTAAGAGAGACTAGTATGTGCACTCCTCAGATGTGAGGACTATTATCGTGCATATAAAGCCAAGTTGTTTATAAAGTAGTTCTCTAAATAGCTGATGAAAGGCTTGGGCTATTCCCAAACTGAACAACAGTATTGAACCTGACATTTGAATGAGTCCAAGAGAAAACAAGGAGGTCTAAGAAAATCCAATAACTCATAGTAATAATAGAATTTAATAAGTCATACTAATACCAGAGAGTTATGGCCAGTTATGGTCTGAGTTTCCTATAGACCTCATGAGAGGATCCCAGTTCCAAGCACAGTTTGAAATGCTGCCCAGGAGATGTACAGAAGCTTGGGGCTTTCCAGAGTTCTGAGCAGCTCCAGTGTACTGTTCTGCCTTCTCAAACACAACCAGGCTCAATAGTCTGAATATTACAGAAGAAACAACTCATACTTCATGCCAGAGGAATCTGTGCCAAAGGCGCAAACCCAAAAGACACATGGACATGGGAGAAGAGAGCAACACTTGTCCTATAAAACGCTGCTCAATGAGGAGATAGGTACCATTGCCGTGGGCCGTGTGATCTTGCAGCACGCACCCAGCTAGCAAGATTGGCATTACAAGATGCTAACTGCCCTTGAGAACATCATGCCCCCAGCCCAAACCACTGGATTTCATAGCTCTGACTAAGCCCTCGCCTTCTCCTCCTCAGTCCGGGAGGTTGGCAGACTTTCTTTCCCTTGACCAGCCCTGCCCTCGGAGTTCTCTTCCAGGTATTCTTCCCATGTAACCCAGCACACCTCATGGAAAGTGTCCATCACCGGCCCTTCTGGCAAAACTATTTAAACCATTTGCAGTTCTCCCACTCCACACATTTTAACCACATGGACCTTCTTAAACACCGCTTGAAGACCTATGGGCATGCAAAACATTCCAGAAACTAGAGAGAATGGAAGGAAAAAACCTGCGGAACTGTTAAGGTTGAGAACAAGAAAATAACTTTTCACGTGAGTCATTCAACAGCTCCTTTGTATGTAAATATATCCACAACCCATCAGCATCTATGGGGAGTACAATTTACATTTTGAATGATCAAAATGTTTAGTATTGGCAGAGAAAATGTTTAAAGAGAGAGAAGGTGGTGGTTTAAAATTTAGAAACTTAGTCAACCGTGCCAGATTATGATCTCAACTCCTCTCCCTCCAACAAATACTATGCTCCATAAAAACAAAATGCTTTTAAATTGAAATTTGGAAGTTCCCCTGATTCTCGAAAGAAAGAGGGGAAGGCAACAAATGCAATAAATTTCAACAGATTGGTAGAGAAATATAAAACTTGGCCTATTAAATGTGATTCAGAGAAGGGAAGTACAGGGAAGACTAACACATGAAGTGTACAGAGCCATAATGCTTGCAACAGCTGTGTTATGAAATGCACTTGGTATTCTGGGAAGCAAGAAAAAAATACTTTGTTGAAACACTTGTGGAGGTACCAGTGGCTGAAGAGAGGAGAGACAAGAATCAAAATCACCCTTTAACAATTAATACTATTGAGGATATGGTCTTTGATACCTCATTTATGCCATGATTCGCTGAACAAGGCAACATGGTGAATGGATGCACCAGGTCTATGGGAGGCTGTGCTTGACTCCCTCAGAATTAGCAGTCCTTCTAAATGAGCTTTATCTACTCAGGCAAAAAGCTTGGCTTCAGTGCCAAGTACTCCTATTAACACAGATAAACCCATAGGCTCCGACCCAGCCCTTAGTCCAGTGTTCCCTCAAGCTGAGAAGTCCCCAAGCCTGGTGCCAGTCCTTTGGTCTCATTTCTAATGTTTCAAGGTCAAGTTTCGACTGTGCTTTACCTTGTTCCTTCAAATCCCTTTCTCAGATGTCAGTCTCAGTAGTAATTAGTTCGAGTATACAAAATATCCACACACCTGTATTTTATCAACATGATGAAGGTCAAACCAAATAAATAAAACTGAAAAGCAGCAGCCCCCTTGCTTCAGAACTCTTATTGGAAGTCAGTGTTCTTATTTCCACCTTCAAATCTCTCACAACTCTGTGATGATAGGGCTATTTTCAGGGAAAGAAGAAAAATTCAGAGAAATGGCATTTGTGCTCTAGGAAAGAGTGTTTTCCAGAAACCTTGGCTGCCATAGTAACATGATTTATTCCATACTTGCTGCAGTGTAGTCAATTAGCTCCCTAACTGAAAGACAATTACGGTAACTAGAGATGTACCTGGCTGGAAGACTACTGAAATGCTGCTTGTGAATGGCAAAGCACAGCGCTCCAAATTCCAAATTAGCAATCATTATTGGTGATCATGGAGGACATTTCTGGCAGTGGTTTAACCTCAGCAATACAGAAGGGCACACTTGTCAAATGGGTGCTGGCAAACCCCAGTCCCTGAGATTTCAAAACATGTCCTGCCACATCTGTGAATCTGTATGCAAAGCAGATAGATGGGAAAAAAAGAGGATGAGAAAAATGCTTTGCTATTGTATGCCATTTCTGCACTCTGCAGTTATATCACGGATGTAACTTTTGGCTGCAGAACTTTAACAGGGAAAGATTTTGTGAGCAAATTGCAGAAATCCACATACATTAACATGCAGAATCCAGGCTGTATCTGGTCCTTGCAAACACAAACATTGTCATGGTGCCTTGGTTGCAGAGGACCTCTGAGCCATCCCGACCCAGTGTGAAGAGCTTTATGCTCCCCCTTTGGTACCATCAGTGACATTGGTCACTCTGGAATTCATTTTGCTTGTCCTTGCACTGGGCCGTTGGACTTGCCATGGCTTTTCTCCAGTATAAGTGCGACCAGATGTAGGTTCTGAGGTTATCAGACGTCAGCTTTTGTTCGTGCTGATAAACTGCTAGCAGAACTTTTTCTAACACACATCCCAGAACTGTTCTGTGTTGGTTTTGGAAATGTTAGATACTGGCCATTGGAAAAGAGAAGACATCTGGATTAAGCTTCCCAAAGGAACATATCAAAGTTTTTGTGCCATTTTTAAATCAGCCTCAAGGCCTTTTTTGAGTTAAAAAAAATAATAATAAAATAATCCCTTTGTAAAACTGCTGCCTTGAATTTGGGGTTTTTTGGGGTGTTTTTTTTAGTTGTTGTCTGTTTTTCAAACCAAGCGACTAGTTCTGTAGTTTTTTCTTGTAAAACATTACAACGCCATTTCCCAGGTTGAGGTGGCCAAGGAACAGTCCCTCCCATAAATCTGATCCTGATAAATGGCTGTTCTCCAGAACAAACTAAGCCTATCCTCCATGGAAAATAGCTGCTAATTAATAGATTTTGCCTCTGTTTTGGGTAACTTTAAACTGAACTAATAGTCTGAACTCTTCCCCCTCCTCACCTTCTCAGTGAGATCCTAGAAAGGTGCTGTCACCGTGGTGGAGGCTGGCACAGGAATAGCATGCGCATGCAAATGCCATCTCAGCTATGGATGTGAAGAGCACAACAAAACCTCTTTTTATCCACTGGAACCCATCACTATATTTATCTGTGTCTTCCTGAACAGATGAGAAACTTCCTATGGTGTTCTGGAGCTCCAGATCCCAAGAGCAGCTATGAATAGCAGCTTTAAATTTAACCAAGGTTGGAAAGAGAGTGAAACCTAAATGCTCAAAATGATGCCAGTTCAGCTGGCTCAGAAGCCAGCAGAGCCTTGCTTGCAAGTAGCATGTAGATAAATTCCAACCCACAAGGTGAACACCACCACCATCAGTATCCAGTAATGCTGCAAGTGTGGCATGACTTCGCATGATTTACACACCACTAAACAGTACGACTTCCACAGGAGTTATTCCTGCTGGTAGAAGGGTGGTGAGACCTAAGTGAACCTTCTGGAGATGCCAGTGCATTGCGCTGACTCTCATTGAGCAGTCTGGTGTTCCTTTTCCTATAGCTCATTCAGTGCGACCAGGCTAAAGGCGAGTGTGCCTGAACTTTTGTTCCACCTCAGTCACTGGATTGCCTTAATGCTAAATAACAAGTTCATGAAGAGCCACATGGCAGGGACAGCAGACCTGGACGGCAGAGCTGCCTCTGGCTTTGACCGTGACAAGAAGAATCTGTGGGTTCTTTGCTGAGGTTTGTTTTTGTACATCTGGTCTGGTTTTGCCTTTCAGTTTGGGATAATACCAACCATTACTTGAAGCTCCAGAGGTAGCCAGTAGAAAAAACAAAAGCTATAAATTTAATTGGGGCAGCAGCTGGGAAAGGGAGGAGGAGGCTGTTTGGGAACTGTGGGTCAACTGGTGGTCTTCGAGTACAAAAACAATATCCTCCTGACACTGGTAAGTAGAAGCAGGCTTCAGATTCCATGGAGCTTTGTTGGCCTTTATTCTATAAAGGCAAATCTGGCTCTGTTTCTTCATCGTTATCTACACTCAGGCTCCCCTCCACCCTTGAAGATTAGTAGTGATAATGCATCTGGTACCTGCCCAGCAATAACAGATCTATGATGGAGAAGATTACAAGAAATTGTTTGGACTTCTGCCCAGCCCTAGAAGTCCCACCAGCCGTTTCCAAAAGTCCCATCAGTTTTTATGGCTTGTCTCTGAAGAAGGCTGCTGAAACCTACATGAAGGAAAGACTTTAAAAAGATTTTTGCAGACATTTATTTCTGGCCAAATTATGATTGCTTGGAGGAAAAAGAAGCCACCATACAAATCTTGTTAGAGACTTCAGCAGGAGCTCACAAACCCATGCAGAACTGAGATAAGCTAAGAAAAGCAATAGCATCCAGGAAGGAAAGACAGACCAGCCAGCCAAATGCAACTCTAATTCCAACCCGTGACAGACCCCTGGGGCAGCTCCAAAGCCACTTAGCACACGCGTGGAGCTGGGCCAGGCGGAGACGCTGGCACCAGAGGAGAAGCTCTAGCAAGTCCAGACTGCAATTTGGTGATGTACTAAGGGGGACAGCCTCGGACGGGCTCAGTACTGCCAACACACAGCTCCCCACCTCGAAACCCCTTCCAGTCAGATCGCTCCTGGGACACAGTGGTCCCTGAGCTCCCTGTAGAGCAGAGCGTGTGCCGTGTGCGTGCATAGGAAAACAGAGTAACAGCACATCTGCTAACGACACAAAAACACACTGGCAACGCTCGGTGCAGCTTGGCAGGGGAACCTACATCAACTGTCTGCAGTCCAAGGTCTAAAGGGCAACCTGCCTTCAGAGATGCCTGCAGCTTCAAGGAACTGTGTCCTGGAATGAAATCAGTGCCTCCGCAGCGCACAGCCTGCACTGAGCCCCCCGACACATGCCAAACGAGCGCTGTACCCGCTTCACACCATGCAGGAGGTGAATGTCCCAGGACAGATAGAGGAGGAAAAGCACCGGAGGCTGAAGGCTAATCCCTGTGCCTCTCAGGCCTCTCCAACAGACGTCAGTGGAGGGAGGCACTGCTCAGCCAGCTCAGGCATTGCACATGGGACACGGCATTACCAGGTGCTGGGAAGATTTACCTCAGCAGGGACTGGAAAATGCCTTGTTTTTCTCAGGGATACGGGGCATAGAGCTGCCAGGAAGGAGACCGATTAGTCTTGTGCAGGGCTGTAGGACTGCTGATAACTGCCTGGCCTGGGTGTCCCCAAGCAGCACTGTTCTGTGCTGCAAGAGGAAGGTAAAGAAAGAGGATCAGACACTTGGGGACCAAACAGTTCTAGCAATGACGGCTAGAAAACTCCCCACTGCTGTGGTATCTCCAGACAAGCAGCTCTCTCCTGTATAGCTATACCCTTAGAAAGCAGAAGCTGGAAGCTTCTTCTGTTCTAGTTGCTGGAGAGCAGCTCCCAGCTTCCCGGTCTAGGTGAACGCGTTTGCTGGATGCTGTCCCAGCTGCAGATGCAGTGGGAAGGCCAGGGAGGGCATCTGTTCCCAAGACATTTATGATGGTGCCGTTTCGTGTGAACCATGAATTTGGACAGAAACCATGTTGCACCTTAAATGTCACTGCTAGGCAGAAGGAAAGTCATGAATCTTCAGCAGCCTTCCCAACATCATGATTTCCAAGCAGAAAATGAATATACATTGGAAGAAACACCACAGCTGTGTCTGCCTCAGTGAAGCCATTAACAAATGCAGTGTAACACGTCCAAGTGCAGTCAGCCCTGTCTGGGGGCTGCTGGGTCTTTCTCCCATCCTTCTTCTCTCCCCGTTGCTCTGCTTATTGTTTGCTTCGTTGTTAATCCCACCTAATTTAAAAATAGGAAATTGATTTCTTATGTATCCATTACAAACCAAATCATTTCTTTATTACAGCAAGGATCGTATTTCATAAGCAAGTCATGGAAAATTAAAACCATGCCTGTTGCTTTGATGAAATAATGGAGAGAAACGCTGGAGGGGAAGGCACAGACAGCTGGAGGCTGTCATGCAGCCAGTGGTGCACGTTAACTCTTTGCAGGCACCCAAGACTCCCAGAGCTGCCAGTTTTCCTCCCCTAAACTTCTGGCTATAGCACTCAGTACTCCCTTATCACTAAACTTCAAAAGCATCTAGGAGAAGGAATGCAGCCCCTCTGGACAACGTAGGTCAATGATTTTGGTGTCTGGAGGTTATGTTGTTAACGGAAGATCTGCAGCCTGCCTATGTGCAGAACCAGAAACCTCTCAATATTAACACTATGGAAATTTGGTGCCTGACAGTTACAGTGTACACAGCACAGGAACCCACGATACCAGCTACACATTAGCACAGATCTTTTGAAGCATAAAAATCTCCAGGCCTTGGGCATGTTAGACCATTGTGCTTTGCTGCCAGCTGGGGGGATTTAGACTGAAGGAGAAATCACATCTGCCTGCGGAGATATTCCGTGTGCGTTACACACAGGTTGTCTCAGTACAGCAGGCACCCCAGCCAGGTCAACAACTAGTTAGCGGTGTACTGTGACTTGGGGCAGATTATAAATTAAAACAAAATCCATTGTGTGCATTACTGAGGATCTATGGACTGCTCTATGAACCTCCCTCCCTGTGGAGCAGACAGGACATGGGTTCTCTGAGGAGTAATCCAGATAAGTATACAGCTTGCAGGACATTGCAACATCCAACCCAAAGTTCATAGACTACTTCTTTAACATGCTGATCTCTAGGAATTACAGCCAAACAAAACCCCTTCAATTTTGCTATCAGAAGCAAAAAAAGATCAGCAAGTTCTCACTGTGCAGAATGTTTTTCTTTATAATGTATTATCTATAGATGTATCCATATAAAAATGCCATATCTGAGGACAAAGAACAAGCAGAGCTATCACAACAGACAAAAGCAGACAGACTCCACAAGAGTGAAGGGTAGCAGAAGAGATCACTTCAGAGCAATAATTCATGCCTGGTCTGTTCATCTCACTCAGCACACTCTTTTGAGCAAGAAACATTTCGCCTTCACTTCTTTGGGATAAGATTCTCCCATTTGGAAAGAAGAGCCGATGTTACACTTCAGGTCTGTGTTACTCTCAAAGTCTGCCATGGCTGAAGGTCTTGCTGGTGTTCTTTCTGGAAGCTAGGGCCAGAGAGATTATCATGCTAAAGTAATCCTTACACCAGTTAAGAGGACTGCAAACACAGCCACCTCACCTAATCCTTCCCCTGCTTGGGGAGGAGGCCAGCCAGCAGGCAGCAGGCATTTGCCAGTTCACTGCAAATGAGCGAGCCAAAGAAAGTCCTCTTAAAACTCTTTATGGTCCTTTTGCGCTGATGATTCTGCAAATGGTAAAACCAGTTTTATAACTCAGTGGGAGTGAATGAAATGGGTGCCTTCCAGGAGCAACCTGCATCATCCCTCCAGCCCCCACCCCTGAAGGGCCTGTCTAAAGCTGTGTCACTAGGAGATACCGTGCTTCTTTCTGCAAGTTTCTGTAATGGCTTCTTCAACCAACTTATTTATGCAATTAAGAGCCCAAGGAACAGTCTGTGTAAAGACTACCACCAAGCAGCTCCAAGATCAGCTAAAATCCCAAAGCTTTCAGCCTCTGTAAAGTTCTCTTACGTAAGAGGCATTTCAGTTCCCTGTTACAGAGATGCTTTACACTGCTTTCTAGTCTGACATGTAGCTCCTTCATCCGACTTTGACAGAAACTCGGCCCTCTGTAGTTTCTATCAGCATTTTAATAATCATCCACTACATTATAGAATGATTTTCAACATGTTTCTTCTTTGGAAAATATCCTCCAGGAGTTGTAACAAGTGCGTGTTTTGATGATACATTTGATAAGACATTCACCTAAAGAATCCAGAAACACAGAAATGTTCATTTGCACTTGCACAACAGAGCCAACTCACCGCGCTAATATTTTAATGGAACCACTGGATGTTTTCATTAGCTGCATCTGCCACTGTGACAGCAACAATAACTCCCAGACAGAAGTCAAGACAAGACGTAGTAATTAGGTCAAACCTTCAGGATAGAGCTGTCGTCACTAAGCGTAAATGTAAGTTACTCTTCCACTGCCCGAGCTCTGTGAGATGTGCTATTTATTGCACTGGGTTGTCTAAGCAGGATAACGAACTGGAAGAAATGAGGGTCATTCTGCCTTTTGCTGTTCTTCACAATTACCCTGTGTTTAATTGATCTTGATTAATTATTTAAAGTAAATGGAGCTTTCCTGACCTAGTGGCAACATGTAAACTGATTAACTTTACAAAGGCAGAAAAATGATCTGCACAGTAAGATCTGCTCTTGTAATGTATTATTTGGGTCAAGTTATCCCATGTCGCTACCAACGATGAGCTGCCAAACACAAGACGACAATTGCAAAGGTGTGATGCAGGTCCCCTTGGGATGAGGGCTGGACTCCTCCAGCCCATAGCACCAATGAGAAAGGATAAGGAAGAGGAATACACGGAAGAGGAGGAGGAGAAAATCCCCTGTGCTATGGTAGCATGTGGTACATCTTGGGGCTGTATTCATATGGGCTTGGGTGAAAGGAAAGAAAAGACAACCACTGTCAGGGTGAGATGAGGACTGGGAGCACACAGGGAGCTTGAGGGAGACAGCAGTGATGAGGAACAAGGTACCTTTCAAAGGCCTCAAAGGCCAGTTTGAGCAGCCCAGCAGGGCAAGGCTGCAGTTTGTCTAGCAGAGGCATACACTGGGCCCAACCCAGAGAAGCAAATGCAAACTGGCCCTTCGTCTGGCTCTGCTCTGGCAGTCCTGTCATGGTCTCCATCTGTAGCATCATTAGGAGTTACAGGGCAAAACATATAAACGTATTTTGTGCAGATAATTCCTATTTTCACCTAGAAATCAAGCCTGAATAAAAGCTTCCGAGAAATTTTGCCTTGATTTGGGTCTGATCTCTGCAACGGGAGCAGCAGTGCCCTACGCAGGCTGATCAGCAATGTGATCAAATTGATTCCTGATGTAACGTGCACATTGGAAGAAAGTTATTTGTTTAGATATCTACAGTATTCCCCATCTCTTCTGGCCCGACACTAAGGCAGGTACACAGATAAAGGAGAAGAAAACACTCGTCACCGCTCTGGCTTCAGGAGAGGAGCAGATAAGGCTGATAAGATAGCAAGTGAAATTCTCCTCCATGCTCCCATGCAAATACTTGGGCAAAGGCAGCTCAGCTACAGCAGAAACACTGCTTTGGTTGT
The DNA here is from genome assembly GCA_017639245.1 of Myiopsitta monachus. Classification (NCBI taxonomy): domain Eukaryota; kingdom Metazoa; phylum Chordata; class Aves; order Psittaciformes; family Psittacidae; genus Myiopsitta; species Myiopsitta monachus. The sequence continues at coordinate 31,454,835 of CM029928.1, read as the reverse complement.
TTGAAATAACAGCACTCCCAGGCACAAGCAGGGCAATAACCTTCCGTATCCATCAAAGGCTCCTTGTTTAGGGAACTTAGGTCAAAACAGGCGAGACAGAGCAGCTGGGAGAAAGAGGAGGCATCCAGAGTCTTCCTGGCAGACACAGACATGAGTGGAAGACCCAGCAGGAAGGGGATCTCTTGGCAATATCCAAGGAACTTAGGTCACATAACTTCAGAACTTCCCTGGGGAAGCAGCTTCCTCCCCCCAAGCTGCTCCTGTGTAAGGGTGAGAATGCATTCATTAGCTTACAACATACAGAAGCAAGACTGATGTGGGCACCAGCAGCCAGTTCACAGGCCAGTACCACCAGCGAGGTCCCCATCACTACAAGCTGAAGGGCACAACACCCATCAAAACTGTCCTGTGCTGCTGCCACCAGTCAGCAGGAAAAGTACAGCAGGCAGGAGCATCCCCAACCTGCAGGACGGACTAATTAATGCCCGTTGCTGTGCAAGAAACCCAAAATCCTTTAGTCAGAACTTCCGTAATCTGGTTTTAAAGCCTCTGGTGGCATGGCCATCTCCCTCCTTTTTAAACAGAGGTTCATGAACTCTCATGAGCCATATTACAAAAAAATGATAGAGGCTTTCTGCCAAACTGCTGAGGCTTCAGGGTTACACACACACACACCCCACACCCCGCAGTTTCTTTTACATCCCTTCCCTGTATTTACTTCTACTTAGTTTTCTACCTCTGGGATCCAAGCAAGCCATCAGACCTGGATTAAACATGCCACGAAAGAATGCAGGCCTTGACATAGCCAAAATATTGGTTTCCAATGAAACAAAACAAAAGACTAGGATGAAGTAACCAATTCTGCAGCTCTTGCAGCCATGTAAATAGATGTTGCCAAGGGAGACTGAGGAGAGATAAGACTCCACCACCTCTCTGGAGCTTGCAGAGGAAGCGTTTGGATCCAGCCCCATTCCCCAGCAGTGTTCACCACCCAGCTCCAGCTGAAATGGTGGATCAGTCACACTTGAACAACCACTGTTTTAAGAAAGACAAAGAAATCCAGGCTTCCCAGCTGGGCACCAGGGAAGCATTTCCTCTCAGGGCAGGCTTCAGTTCTGAGCTGCAGGACATCTGCAGTCTCCTACCTGTGAGGAGGGGACTAAGCAGACCTCAGGACTGACCCAGGCCAGCAGCAAGAACAAGAGCATGCAGCATTTGTTTGTATTGAAAAACATTGATTTCTTTGTGAAAGCAAGTGTTTCACTGGCAGCCCCCAGACCTGACGGGCTGCTTCACTCCAGTTTCTCCAAAGGTGGAAACCAAAAAGTGGGGGCTAGCAAGGCCGGAAGAGCAGAGCCCTATGTCCTGTGATGCGAGGACGTGCCAAGGGGCTACGGGATGTACTTGGGGAGGTTCAACCTGGACATCAGGAAGGTGTCTCCTGGAGGGTTGGTGCAAGGCAGTGAGGTTGCCTGAGAGGCCATGGAGAATGTCCTTGGAGGCTTCCAGGGTGACACAGGTGACCCAAGCCAGCCCTGGGAACGGCTCAGAGCCCAAACTAGAGTCCCTCCTGAGGTCCCTCTCACCCAACACTTCCATGAGCATTGAGGGAGTCAGTGCAAAAGAAGGCGAATACAAGATTAACCACAAAATACAACTAACAGGCACAGAAAAGAGGCAGCCCTAAAAGTCAGTGGATTTATCCCTGTGTGTTAATTAACTCCAAGCCTGATAAAGCCTAACTACGCATTTGTTTTAATAAAGAGAATGGGCCACTTGGCAGCTCCCCCATTAGCTCCTCTATCCCAGGGACACCCACGCCAGGCAAAACCACTCAGGAATCCAGCTCCAGCTCACCCGCTGGTGTAATGTGTTTGTTCTCCGACGTGTCAGATTCCTGCTTGCAGCCGGCTCTATTGGCTGTACTTTGGACCAGAAACATTTCACCTGCATTTATGAAGCCAGTGCTACAGCCACCAGGGTAAACATTGGATTTTCAGAGGGCAGTGCATACACCACTTTGTTAAGTAAACTGATGGACACATCGACTTTGTTTGTATTCAGCCTTTCCAGCAAATTACCAAGGCAAACTGTGCCAGGTTTGCAGAAACCACAGGGATCGTGCTGGCCGGGGGGGCTTTGCTCTCTGAGAAGTGGTTAGGAGAAGGCTGGAGGCTCGAAGCATCACAATAGCACAAGGCTGAAGGGCTCCCACACCACAGAAGCAAAACCAGTTGGGTTTTGTGGTGGTCAGGATTTGGAGAGGGAAGGAGAAGGGAAGAGGCAAGGCTGCCAGGGATATCAGGGGCAGGTAGCCCGGGCCGTGAGCAGCATTTGGTTCTGGGGAGGAAACAAATCTAAGCAGAGGCTGCAAACATGTATTAGTCCATACATTTAAGACACATTGGCAAATGGTTTGTAGCCCACCCCATCCTTCCCAGGGCTGTTGTTTGAGGGCAGAAGGGTGGTACAGACCTGACCCAAAGACTTGCACAGCACTGCCACGACTGCATTTGGTGGTGCACAAGAGCATGCAGGGTTTCAAGGTGTATGCCTCCAGCAGAGACCAAAAGCACCCCACACTTCAGACCAGTGAGCAGAAGCACCAGCTCATACACATCTCCCAGTTATCCCACACTGCGCTGTTCATATGAATTATTCTCCGCCCAAACCAGCCTTCTGGTGCTAAGGAATTCAGCCCTTGTGAGCCAGGCTGCTCCCTCCTACACAGTGCCCCCATTAACAGCAGCCATGGGGTGAGTGTGACACAGACCCCTTCCTGCATAAAGCAGCACAAAGTCCCTTCACACAAGGCTGAGTGCCCACCCAGCCGGGACAGGCACTGCAGGACCAGAGGGCAGGCTGTCTTGGGTCACTTAACCTCAGCCCTGCATGGAGGAAAGCAGGATTTGGGATTTCTGCAACTGGATGTTTTGTTTGTTTTAAAAGTACATCGCGCTTCAGAGGGCGTTTCAGGTAAGCACCGAAGGGAAGTTCAACATTAATGGTGCAAAAAGTCCCCTGAAGAATACGCAAGCGTGCGCCAGTTTAGGAGGAAGCATGCTGCTGGGACTTCTAAGTTGCTCCTTTTCAGCTGAACTGCAGTCCCAGGCCACCAACATCCTGCTAGCACAGACTGCATCAGCACACATGCTGAAAACCAGTTTCTGTGCTTCAGCTAGCGTTGCCCCTGAGCTCTGATGTCTTGCCCATGCATTGGAGCCCTTCACTACAATCAGTGGTTAAGCCCAGTAACCTAGAATGACCCAGCAGAAAGGTGCCTCACATCTGGATACCTGCCAAGGAGTTTAGAACAACCTGAACAAACTTCACCTCCTATGGCAAGGTGAAGCTGACAGCAAGTGCACTCATTGCAGCCAGGGATCTACCCCCACCCAGGCACCCTCCCAAGATAAAGCTTCTGTCCCAACTAGGACCAATAGCTCCAGTTTATCACAGACTGTCCGATTGTGAACATAACACAGTGCTTATCTCTTAATATACAAACAGCAGAGCAAACTAACCCCTGTCTCCACTCACCTCCTATCTTAATAGGACAAAGTAGACAGAAGTTTCTGTACACTCAAAACAAATAATATATCAGGATACTCTGGACTGCCACAAACTGTAACTGCTCAAAGAGATCTGCAGGTCACAGCACTGCTGGAGGAGTGGGAGCTCTGTGTGTTAGAGCACTAATTCCCATTACAAAACAGCTGTCATAACCACCCTAATTTTCTTAACGGGGTAGTAAAGTAATTGCTGTGATATTGAAATATAAGGGGACTCTGATGCCTGCTCAGTACTGCACCACCATGGTTCAGTTCTGGAGGTTACAGTGCTTAACATGCTCCTGGTCTTAGTCGCAGCCGCCCAACCAAGTCCTACTTCTAAATGGCAGTTGTGCAAGCAAGCACCCACCCCGAGGAGCAGCACTGGGGAAGACACAAATTCCATATGCGCACGCATTCAGCCAAAAGCCTGTTTGTTCCTGCAGACATCGTTCCCAGTGCAGGCGTGAGCTGGCTTCCACAGCTTCCCCAGCAGGAATACCCAGGGGAGGAACCTGGCTGCCCCTTTTGCAAACTGCGGCAGAGAGAAACCACCCCCACCCTGCATCACAGGGACAGGCTCTCTTGGGGATGGCCAAACCCCCCTGCCAGCTCAGATCCCCCACGCAAGCGCCAGGAGATCCAGAGCCCTGCAATGGATGGGATAACAGGAGCAGAGCGCCCAGAGGCAGCCGATGAGACCTGACTACTTCAGAGGAAAGACTCAAACGAGCAAGGCTTCAGCCCTGCTGCTCATCATCACCATCCCCCATCATCACCCAGAGCCTCCCCAGCCCCAAGCAGAGCCAGCCCCCAACCCTTACCTTCATGTAGCCACGCTCTTTGCACCTACAAAAGAGTCTCTGCGCTGCTCCCCTGGCAGCACCTCCAAGCAGGACTCCTGCCTCTCTGCTCCTTCTTGTAGGGCATCCCCACCACCCAGGTTCCCGCTGTCAGCACTAATAGGGCTGTGTTATCACCCTCCTGCCCAGCCCTGCTCCTGCTCATCCCGGTGGCTGTGCAGGTTGGGAAGCAATGGATTATCCAGGCAGTAAAGGGCATAGAAAGGGGATGCAGGGAGGCAGCCCTTCGCTTGGAGATTCAGCGTGTCAGAAGGGGGATGACCAGAGGGTACCAAGAGGACACGGCATTCTTGTTCGTACCCGCCCTGGCCGTGGATGTCCCCGCACTTGTTCCCCACTCTCCTCTCATCCCTTACTGCGGAACGTCGCGCTGAGGTATCCCATGCAGCCGAGAGCCGAGCACCTTTCCTAGGACAGCCTGCAAAGAGGGTCCTTCGCTCGCCATCTCGTGGTGGCAGCAGGCAGCCTGCCACGTCCGACGTCCCCTAACCCGGGGCACAGAGCACGCCGGGGCCGGGGCAGGGCTGCGACATCACCATGCCATGGGGTACCACTGTGCCATGGAGTGCTGGGAGCCCACAGCACACGCCGGGCGCTGGTCAGGCCCTTCCTTAATCATCCCAAAGCAAGGGTGACCCAACCACGGCAGTGTCAGTGGTCGTACCCCGTGTAACCAGCGCATGGATTTGGCCTCTCTGCAGAGCTGCTGGTGTTCCGGGCTTGGCCATACCCTGAAATTTGCCCCAGCTTCGACAGGAAATGCACCAGGAGGTTAACACGATGGGAGCAATGTGTTGGCCATGCAGAGATTTCATGCTCCCAGCCTTGGAATAGATTTGAAGTTTGGCTCTTCACACGAGATCTGTGGTGCCCAAAACTGCTGTAGGTGTCATGGGTCAGACACCTTCACAAGAGCCCACAATGGGAAGGAATGTAGCATAAGAGCCCCTCTGTGATGGGAGGACCACCAGGGCAGCGGGTGGGCAGCTTTGCACTGGCACAGCTTAGAAACCACCCAGCACTGTGGTTACAGAGCTCCAAAGGCAAAGCTCCTGCCTCAAACCCTTCCAGCATTTTTTTCCGGGCAGCCAATGCAGGAGCCGGTGCTGTCCGTTCGTCCTGAGCAGCCCCAGTGAGCTGCACCACGCTGCCACCCCGCACTGCTGCGCACGCTCAATGGCAGACTCGGCCAAATGTTTTCCATTAAACCTACAAAAGGAAGTTCACCCCAGAAAGAGCAGATGCCTGGGAGCTCTTCCAGGCCTGGACACCAAAGTGATGGCTTCTGCAATGTGCCCCCTCAGGCAGGGTCCTCCTGGACCCGGTGTGCAGCCCCAGCCCCTCCTGCAGCATCCCTCACCCTTCCCACCCCTCCAGCGTTCCCAGTCCTCCACCGGACTTACTCTTTTTCCGGTTTTCCTCTCTAATTCGGGATCAACAGCACAAAAGGAGCAATTTTGCTCCCCACCCCCTTCCTATCCTCCCTCCTCCCCTTGTCTGGCAGGTCTGTGTTATTATTAAGACACTTGAGATTATGGTTGTCTGAAAGTCGAAGAATGACAGCAAAGAACCAGATGCTGTACGCTGATAAATTACAAGGGCATTATGCAGAGGCAGCTGTACCATATAAAAGCCTAGTTTTTATACCACGCCATGATTTTCCATGTGGCATCGTATGGTTCCAGCATCTGGGCGTCACCATCAATGTCTCCCATATATTTTGCTGAGCACTGTTATTATGATAATGAAGAAATTGCAGCAGACGTTAATTGCAGATCCTGCTGGCTATTGCGAGCTCTCGAAGGCATCAGAGCGGGCTGGCAGGGCCTCTCTCATCTCACGGGGGGTTTCTTCACTGTGTTGGCAGCAGATGAGAGGGGTCTGGATGGCTCCGGGAGCTGTGAGCAGCATCGAAGCCCTGCCCTCCCAGTGGCTGGTCCCAGTTGGGACTGGCTGCTACTGGTCAGCATGCTGAGATGTAGAGTTGGCAGTTCTCTGCTCAGTTCCCACTGCAGAGATTTGTAAATTCGCTTTCTCCACTTGGTTTTCTCATTAGTCTTAGAGCCTGTAGGGAAGGCAAAAGGGACTTGCAAAGTTTATTCTCTATCACTCTGTCATGCACTTGGGAATGCCAAGGCCCTGAGCTAAAGCTGCCCCAGGGCTGGCAGCACTGCAGGAAAGAGTGCAGACCTCTGGCTGCAGCAGTGGGCACACAATAGCAGCTGCTTGGTTGCTCATGGTGGGGAGCTGGGTCTCTTGGCCAAAAATGCTACTGTAAGCTGCACAGCTATACGGGGATCTACTGGCAGGACAAAACATCTTCATTTTGCTAATTAGCTCTGAGTTTCAAAACATTCAAATTATGGTCCTCTTTGGGCCTAAATATCAAGCATCACCTCTATGTTTGTGTCATTCCTCCCCTTCTCTCAGTCCAGGGAATTCCAGTTGCATTAAAAACTACGAATTTCCACATTAGTGGACATTGCAATAGGAGATATGGAAACAACATGCCCCCAAATGCTCATGACATTAGAGGGATGAGGAACATTCACTGCTTCAATAAGCAATTGTCTTTGTACCTGTGTAAACCCCTTTGCAGGACTAGGCCTTGCCTGCTGGTGCTCACCCAAAGCCTGAAGACCTGCCTTGCCTTGCTTGGATTGTGGTCTTAGGGCATCACAACGATTGCTCAAACCAGTGTCACTGTGTGCTGGGAGGCCCAGGGAGCACAGGGGCAGGAAGATTTGAGCCTCTGGTTTGTCACCCATCACTCACCTCTCTGCACGCAGCGGGTTGCAGCACTGCTCTACAGATGGTCTACTCCTGGGACACAGGATACTGACAACCCCTCATGCCCTGGGCTGATTCAGTGAGATCTGACAACTGTCTCTGTGTGATGGTTTCACTGTCAAGCTGGGGTGTTCATGGGAAGGGTGGCATGCAAAGCCTCAGGAATCCACCACAGGTATGTCCTCAGTGAGGATGGGCAGAATTGCTGCCCTGTGAGTCACTCTGTGATAACCACTGCCAGACAGGAACCTTCCTGCTGCCTGCTCCACCACCCAGCAGAACAAGGGCTTGTGTTGGTGGCGTGACTCACAGCGGGGAGCAGGGTCTATTGCACCAGGCTCTGATAACCTCCCGTTTGCTCTGGTGGACGTGAGGGGCAAGTGCCCACCAAAATGAGCTGCAGCAAGGCAGGGGAGTGAGGACACCCCCACCCCAGAGCCAGCGGGTTGGGTCAGGACAGCCTCAAAGCCTTCCCCCAGAACTGCCCCAAAGCTTTTACAAGTTTCCACAGCCCATAAAAGCAGGTACCTCCACTTTCCCCTTCTCGACTCTTGCCAGAGATGCTTTTCTTTCCAAAGAGCTCTGTAAAGTCACAGGTGGGTTTGATGCTCTGCCAGGGCACTGCTGGTCTGAGCAGCAGCAACAAAGCCTGGGAAATCCTCACATGTTCCCCTTCCATCTCTTGAGTGGGAAGCAGGAGCTGTGCCTCTTGCCAGGGCCCCAGGGTGGTCCAGGGATCCTCCGGCATCATCAGCCGGCAGAGCTGGCCTATGCGTCTTATGCATTCCAAGAACTGACTTGAGAAATGAGCTCATTCCCTTCCTCACCTCTCACCGTGGCCCATGGCCTCATAAACCACCCCTCGGGGCAGCCCTGGGCAGGAGGAGCTCCCCGCAGCACCTTCCACCTCACTTGCACCCAAGAAGACCTTTGCTTGAAGGCCGTGGCCGGACTCACCAAGGCATCATTAAACCTCTCCCTCTCCAAGGGCGGCGCTGGCAATCCTGACACTGACCTCTTTTTTTCCAGTGGGCAGTGGAAAGTCTGATGAGTAGATGTGTATGGCTGCAGCTTCAATGGAAAACTACTCTGGGTGCCTGCTCCTGCTCGGCAAGCTGTCCCACGAGATGCAGGCGTCAACACAAACAAGGAGGATGCGGAGTGACTCAAGCAGGCTGTAAAGAGGGGTGATTTTTCCCCTGCAAGGGGGTGTTTTAGCTGCCTGCCGGCCAGAGGACATAGTTGCGGGTGCATGGATGGGGGGGTGGCAGGGAGGTGAGTTGGAGGATTGGTATCAGCACCTGCACTGCACAGCCACTGCCTGTGGCACGGGAATCACCACCTCTGCCAGGGTGGGATGCCAAGCTCCTGATGGAGATGGTCCTGGGATGCAGGAGCGGTTCCAGTCAGGGGCAACCTGGAGAGCTGATTCAAGGAGCATGAAACTAAAAGGGATCCAAGAGGTGCAGCGAAGCTGTCAGGAAAAGGACACAGGACTGTCACAGGCTAATGCTGCTGACACTGCCATAAAATGAGAGGGGGAAAGCATCATGGAGCTCAAGCGAGCCAGGCACTGCATTCACTAGTCTCAAAAGCATTTAATATTACACTGAAACAAAAAATGAAAGCATTTCATAGAATCATAGAACAGTTAGGGCTGGAAAGGAGCTTAAGATCATCCAGTTCCAACCCCCCTGCCATGGGCAGGGACACCTCCCACTAAACCATGCCACCCAAGGCTATGTCCAACCTGGCCTTGAACACCGCCAGCAATGGAGCATTCACAACTTCCCTGGGCAACCCATTCCAGTGCCTCACCACCCTCACAGTAAAGAATTTCTTCCTCATATCCAATCTGAACTTCTCCTGTTTAAGTTTGAACCCGTTACCCCTTCTCCTATCACTACAGTCCCTCATGAAGAGTCCCTCCCCAGCATCCCTATAGGCCCCCTTCAGATACTGGAAGGCTGCTCTGAGGTCTCCACACAGCCTTCTCTTCTCCAGGCTGAACAGCCCCAACTTTCTCAGCCTACCTTCACACGGGAGGTGCTCCAGTCCCCTGATCATCCTCATGGGCCTCCTCTGCACTTGTTCCAACAGTTCCATGTCCTTTTTATGCTGAGGACACCAGAACTGCACACAATACTCCAAGGGAGGTCTCACAAGAGAGACAATTTGTTAAGATCAAACATTCATGCCAGCTATTGTCAAACCTCCAGCTACTGGGATGGCATTAAACAGATGGAGAGCCAGAGCAGGACAGGCGGGGACCCTCCCCGGGGTGAACGAGGTTGACCCAGCACTGCTGGGGAGTTAGCTCAGTGCTCAGGCATGGCTCAGCCTCAAACCTTTCCCCAGCTACTCAGGCCCATGGCCACAATTAGCAGCAATGCCCCATCAGCTCTGTTGGATGGGTCTCCCCAGAGTGGGATGAGGGACACATTAATGCAGGGTCTGACCACCCAGCCCTGCCTCTGCCCCATAAGAGGCCTTTGGAGATGCCATGGGGTGGTCTTCGGTGACCAAGCACAGCTCCTGCCTCTGGGTTGGACACAGCCCTGTCCCAGGGAGGATCCCCATGGAACTTTCTCTGAAATGTACCTTTTTCCTCTTTGCTTTAGAGCACAATGGTCTCTCACCAGAAAACCACTATTCAGCAGTGCTAGAAATGGGCAGTACTATAGCCATTCTTTAAATCTCCCCTACCCACACTGAAATAAATAAGGCAGCTCTTTACTCAGGTTTCCCTTTCCCTAGAGTGGAGGCCCCACTGGGAGAGGGCAGCATGCCACCCCTTGAGCTCCCAGAGGTGCTTGTGGAGGGTGACCCATTGTCCCAGCACTGCCTGCATGCCTGTACATGTTGGGGACCACATAGCAGCCTCATGGCACATCCTTTCACATTAGCCATGGACACACAGAGAGGTGCTGAGGGCAGCCCCGCATGGGCTGGCACTGCTGGATGTGAGGAGCTCAAGCCGTGCATGGAGGGCTCCATGCTCAGCAGTGCCCCATTGCCCATCTTTTGGGGCAGGCACTTCCCGAGACCCCAGAAGCATCAGCACAGGCCCCTTCCTGCTCCTAGCAGATGTCTTCAGTGGAAAGAAAAGGCCTGGGGGACACAGAGGAGAATTTTCTGCAGGGAAAAGGGAAAAAAAGGGGGGGAAAGGGGGAAAAAAGGTGGAAAAAAGGGAGAAAGAAGGAAGAGGGAGGCTGGCCATAGCGGCTCGGTGGTGCCTGGCACCTGTGTCCCAGGGCAGGCATCCAAGCGCGCCGGGAGCAGGCACGGTGCCATCGCAGCAGATGGGCACGGAGGCAGGCACCCCGAGCCGCAATCCTGCCGCAGCTCAGGGAGGGGGGTGGCTGTTTAGGGCAAATTTCCCAGCTGAGAATGTCAAAACAGCTGCCAGTCTGGAGTCTATACACCTATAATTAAGGGGTATGTGATTTGTAATCCAGCTCAAACGGAGCTGGATTAATTGGCAAACCTAAAAATAGCATCCATGACCATGTAAGGCAAGCTTTTGTATGTGGCTTAAATTAGGAAAGTGGGCTCTGGCTGTTAGGAGCGAGCTGGGAGAGACGGAGGCATCCTTCTGCCTCTAAACAGCCCACGGGGGCCTGATCCTGCTGAGGGACAGGAGGAGCCCACAGCGCACCGTAACAGCCTGGAGCCAGCAGAAAGGGCCAGAGCAGGAAGGCAGCACCCTCACCCCCGGGGAGATGTGTCCCAGGGCAGCAGAAGATAGCTCCCCTCGGAGGTGAGCCCTTAGCACCTTCAGTTGGAGCTGCTCTGCTTCTCCCTGTGCACCAGAACCCCAGCTGCTCACCATTTTACCCTGTCATGTCATTTATGAGAAGCCACAGCAAGTTTGCCAGCTCTGTTTGTGATTTACATGGTGGAAAGGGACTTGGAAGCTACTGGAGGCTCCCTGTGTCCCCCCCAGGAGACACCTCCACTTTCCCGCACCACTGCTGGAGAGCTTTGCACCAACTCGGCCAGCAGAACCCCCATTGACTTATGCGCTGTGATCCTCTCCCTTTCTCAAATGCCCATCTGCCCGAAGCCAGACTCCAAGGTTAAATTGCTTTTAATTTTTGTTTAATTATCTGCAGTGGCACAAATAACTAACAGCATCGATTTGAACTTGGCACACAAAGGCAGGTTCCAAATGGCAAAGCATATTATGAGATCGAATTATTAGATGTAGCTAATGAGCAAAATAATGATGTGGTGCCAAGCTATAAAAGGTTAGACGTGAAAGTTGTCACAGTTCATGAGCAAGAAAGATTTAATCACATTCTTAATCAAATATTTATATGATAATGTGTTTTAATCAAAATAATAGCAATTAATCTGGAAAGGAATATATTGTATGCTTCCTGTTCTTGCTTTACGGTGGTTTTTTGGCAGTGGGCTTACAGAGCACATATTTCCTTACTCAGTAATAAACCCACCCCAGTTGGAAGGTATTCCAGCTGTCTGTGCCTGGGGACAAACTGCAGGAACAATTCAAGACCTGCAGGTGCCCTTCACCCTCACAGAGCTTCGTGCCCTCCCAGGTGCTGTTGTGGGATCAGTGCTTGGTCCTGCAGCATCCTGCTGTGGGGCTGTGGGACCCACGCTGGCACCCACTGGTGAGCCAGGGCCCCTTGCTATGTCTTTGAAGCACTTACTATTCACAAATGATTTAGCTGCTACCTCTTTCCCTCCGGATCCTGCCAAATCTCATAACTCTCCTTGGCAGCTGATGCTATCGCAATGATTTCCAGCTGTGCAAGAAGCAGCTTAAAATGGCTGCTGTTAAAAAGAAAGAGGAGCACGGATCCTCTCCTTCCCCCTCCTCCTCTTCTGGGCAGGGAGGCAAGGGAATACATGGCTCGCCTGCCCCATCCCTCCTCCAGGGCCCTGCAGCTCCTCCTGCCCTGCTTGGCAGAGCTTAAGCCTGCAGCTAGATGCTGAGCATCGAGATGCAGGGAGTTCTGCTCTGGGCTTTTAGTCTGGTGTGTTAAATATATAAAAATGGGCAGTTTAAAGAAGCAACACCACCACCCCCCTCCAAGACCAGGCTCCAATACCAAGTTCCTACAAAGCACAGAGGTGGCTGTCCTATCCACCCCTGCTGAGATACCATGTGTGAATGCCATGAAGGAAGAGCCACGAGGCTGAAGAGGTTGGACATGAGTAAACTTGAGAGTTTGAATAAAAAAATACGTCTAAAACTTTGCCCCAAAACTCAAAATGAAACTTGCTTGAAAGTCACAGAAGTCTGAAGGACCATTTCTAGCAGGCACTGCAACAGCCAGAACATCATGAACCTCATGAGAAAACATCACCTCTTGAGCACATCAAAGTCCTTCCAACGCAATTAACTGAGGGAAACATCCACACAATTCCAGCATTTCTTTTAATGGAGCCTCCAAACCACCAGCGTTCACTAGTGCGAGGAAAGATGTTCAAAACCCCATGCCAAGGGAAACAGAGCCTACTGAAAGGAGCATCACTCACCCAAAATCCCCAGTAAGGATATTCCATTACTCTATGCACAGCTGCAATGAAGCTTTCGAAAGAGAGGAATGAGACAAAGGCTGTCAGGACTGGAACAACCCCCCAGGGCACAAGCTGCCTATGGTGCCCATAGGTGGGGGCACAGGGAGCAGCCAGTGCAGGAGACGCTGCTGGAAGCAGGCACCAGGGACTCGCAAGGCAGCCACAGCACCATGCAGTGATCAGCCTCTGCAGTAACGTGTCAGCCTTAGAGCCATGTGGCTGCTGGGAATCAGATCAAACCCACCGTGACAGTGTCGGAATGCTGGCCCTGCCTCTGGGCCCTTGGCACACACCTCTGTGTATGCACAGCTCTGTATTTTCTCTCCGCCTCCATTCCACCTCTCATGCTGGGTGGATGTATGTGCACTTTTCGCTCTTTGACTTCTTAGCACTTCATCAGAAAGCTGGAGGTTTTTTTAAGTGCTAAGTTTGCTGTTTCTGTTGGAACCGAGATGAAAAGCCTTCGCTGAACCACCTTTGATTGGAATCACTTCTGTTGCCTTCGGTTTGGCCAGATGTTTCCTAATTACTTATCTGTCAAAACTTTTTTTTTCCTCCTTTTAATACGCAGACATTTCCTCTAAGTGAGAACTGGTGCAAGGTTCTTGCTTAGTGTCTTTGCCTGGGTGAAATAAGCCAGGCTAAGCTTCATCACCAAGGCTGCATTTTGTGCTTGAACATGCAACTTAACATCAAACGCTTGATCTTTTTTATTATTCAGCACAGCCTTCTTAGACCAACTCCAGCAAGAGCCAAATGGCACATCATAACTTGGGATTTAAAACTTCTCTTTTTAAAGCTAGATCTGAGTCATGCAGCTTTCTCCTGAGCTTGAGATGGTTTCATGTAATAACTTGGGGCCAGGATCTGCCACCATTACTCACATCAGTGAAGGCTTACTTACATGAATAGACTTATTGAACTAGTGCTGCTAGGGCTGAGTAATGGTTACAGAATCAGATCTGATCCTTTCCCCATCAAAAAAATATTCCCTCTGATTTGAGTCAGTTGCTGGGTCCTGCAAAGGATGTCCTGCCCATGACTCATGCAGCAATTACTTGGGAGGTAGAAAGACAAAGTCTTGAAGGTTTCTTCCTTTAATTCCCCAACCTGACCACCACTGGTGGTGCAAACCTGCCCAGCAGAGAGCAGTGAGCTGATCTAACGAGGCAGATGTCTTTACATGTCAGTCATTTGAGACATTCAGCATCGATTTACTATTCGGCTACTGTCAGAAATCTTTTACTTCAGGTAAGCATCCCAAGGACCCTGATGTTACTGAAGAAAGAAAGAGGGAAAATCAGCAGAACTCAGCCCTGAACAACTCTGTGGGTGCTTTAAGGGGATTTTTCTTTTCCTTCTCCATTAAGAGAAAAATAAATCCAGTGCCTGTCAAAGTGTCTGTGGATAATACACCAATACACCAGAAGGGGACTGAATTAACCAAAAATAAATCCATATAACCATTTTTCAATAGCTCTAGCTGTCTTAAAATCCAAGTAGCATTCTTTAATGAAAGCAGGATCAGGCCAGTAAAGCTTTAAGGGTTTAAAGTTATTTGATAGCTAGTTATTTTTCTTCAAAAGACACTAAGCAAACCTCTGCCTTTAGCCTTCATCACTCCACCAGAAATGCTTTGTCAGTGCATTTGTGACAAATTAATTATAGCGATAGAAAATCTCAGTAGAAATGAATATTCAAACCCAATTTTTTTTAGGCTGTTGACTTCAGGGAATGTTCTTCTGTTTCCAAAGCTGTTTTCCTCATTAGCTCTCTCCCTCCCCCAGCTCTTTTCAGAAACTTTGAGAAGTGATTAGAAATGGTTTTATTTTCAGCTCGCCTGGGGAATGGCATTAAGAGTGGAACAAACCAATGATGTTCAAGCCTTGCTGGCAACAAGAAACTGCCCATCAGCAAACTTTACAGACAAGGCATCTGAAATTACCATGTCAGTCCTGACTACCTGATGCTAATATGCAGTAAGATACTTGCACGGGGTTATCTCACAAAGCTTTAACACTGAAGGAACTTCTCCTCACAGCTCCATGGAGACACAGGAGCACAGATTAGCAGCTCCATTCTCCAATGGATCCTGGCCTGATCCTGCAGACAGAAGGAGCAGAGCTGGGAAGCATCACAGGTAGCTTTAATTTACCACAAAGGTATATATACCTCTTGCTCACTGCAAAAGCTCCAGCAAAACAGAGGGCTCGTGTTTGTCTCTTACTCTAGTTATTGTCTGTAAGTTGCAGATCTTTCTCATCTTGATTAAAAGTCATTTCAAGGGGCATATTTCCCATTTGTGAATCTCAGGAAGACCAACAAAAGCAGGAGGCCACCAGTGCCCATCACCTCCCACACCTCCAAGTCATTCTCCCTATCTCCACACTGGTCCTGTCCCAGTGCTTACGCAGCTTAGTCCTGCGTGAAGCACTGAAATACTGGCCTGCAAGTCCTGGAGTCTCTTCTTTGACAGGTTGCTTTCGAGTTGTCAACAGGAATAAACACAAATAAAGCTTCTCTTAAGCAGTGACTACATGATCCAGCTGAGGAAACTCCCATGACCAATGACCCTATGAGGAGCCCCATTCCTGGCTCTGCCAACAGGAACCAGGCAGAAATCCTCCTCCACATCATCACCTCCCCCTGACAACTCCATTTACAAGCTGCCTCATTAGCACCCTGTACTTAATTAACAAGTTGAATTAATAAGTAGCCTGGGCTGCTTAATTAATAATTAATCCATCCTCAGTTAATAAGGACATCAGGAACTAGTTCATAAGGGAATCATTTCAATGAATTAAAGTGAAATAAGGATCCAAGGAGGTGTTAAATGCCTGCCGGAGCTGGTGCTGTCCCTCCCTGAGACCAGCTGTGGGGTGTCACCTCACCTTCAAAGCTCCTGCTTCCTCTTGCCCCAAAGCAGGAGTGCCCACAGCACTCTTTTCATTCTTGCTTCCACTGGTGATGCTGGAGAGCTACTGCTCAGTGGCTGCTCCCCAGAAGGGAGAAACAGGTACAAAATAAGCCTAAAACATCCTTTCCCTGCCCTGCACTGGTACATTGTTTTCCAGGGAGGAGCTACGAATGCATTTCAGTGATTGAAGCTTAAACCTGCTCTGGAGGAACCAACCAAGATTCGCAGGGGCCGGGCAGGAGACTCACCAAGCCCCTTGACATGGTCCTGGAGCACCCTGGCAGTGAGAGTGGTGCTGAGGGTCCTGGTTCTGGGAGGAAACATGGTTCCCTTGGGCTCAGACAGCACTCAACTCAATCATACTCAACTTTATGTTGCCCACAGTTTGACAACACACAACATTTGGCATTTTCCAGTAGGAAAGTGTGAAGAATTATGTTGATGTTTCCTTCTCATTTTGGTACCAAAAGTGTCTTGTTTCCACATTAATATTGATCTCAAGGTGTACGTACATATATATACATACACACTGCATTAAAAACAACCACTCATATTATCATATAACATTTCAAATTTAGCTAAATAGAAGCAGTTGATTTTTCCTGATGGTATTGGTTTGAAATTTCCCATCCACAAATCATTCTTAAATTCCAAACAAAACCACAAAAATCAGAGTTATTTCCCACACAACAGATGCAGTGCAACAATCTCTAGGAAAATGAATTTTCAGTTTATTGTTGCTTATGGTGACTTCTGTTCATGGCTGGTTTTAAAGATGATATCGAATGTAGCAACAAAACACGTTTGCAGAGAGATAATTACCATTATTTTCAATTTTCATGTTGTCATTTCCAATCCAAGTATTTCAAAACTGGGAAATACAAACATTACTGTTGTTGCCACATTGATGAATTATGTTGTTGGTTTCTTCGGAGAACAACAATTAATGGTGCTCAGTTTGGTTCCAAAATTTGTTGAAAAACCTGAAATAAACCACAAAGATTTGTTACTAACAATGACAGCAAGAAGGGAGTTTTGGGGAAAGCATTTGACAAAGCTCTCTTGACACCAGCTATGGGCAAAATTGAACTGGAAATTCAGCTTGCTAGTAGAAAGATGTGAGTGGTATTACACTACTTTATACAGTGGAAATCAGTGCTCCTCACACCTCTTATTTAGCTCTTTCTGGTATCTAATATTCCCATAATGTCTCAGACTGCCATTTGCCCAAGCATCAGTAGGAAGGAGCTGAAAGTAAGTGCAACTTTTCTGATGGCAGAAGCAAGTTCTAGTTCATTTTGTATTCTGTTTTCCTGACATAAATCTGTTTTTTCATGATGTCTCATCCCTCTATAGAGCCAAAAATGCATTGTCTCAGACTTAGCCCAGTTTTACAGAAGGAGGCAGGGAGGAGGAGCTCAGTGGGTTTTCCATCTCCTTTTACCAGCTGCCCTGTTCCCTTCCACAGGCAGCTCAGAGCCAGCCTCCCCACTCCTGATCGTAAAGGTTAAAGATAAAACCAGCAACAACCATTAGCATCAGTAACTCAAAAAAAAGCATCAGAAAATTGAAGAGTAGTCAGCTGGTCTCTAACCCAAAGAGAACTTCTTGCTGGCTAATTGAAAGTATCAGCAACCAAAAGGGTAAAAGTTCTTTGAAGTGTTACCCAACACCCAGTGTAACAAAAAAACTACGTCTCAGAACAATACCTGACTGCTTTGTGTTTGATCAGAAGCCAGAACTCTTCCTCTGCAGTTTGTATAACATGAGAACTGACATCCTTCTGCATTGTATTTCCAACAAGCAGCCCCAAAACCCCTCCGTTTTGATGTACAAACCCTGGCAGTCATTTTACCTGTGAGACAACATGAAGGCTATTGACTTCCAGAGCTTGACAGTACAACATAGACCCCGTTCCAGCAGATACGGGTCATGGTGTACTAGTGTTCCAGTGGCTTGAAACCATACAGGGTTGACAACACTTTTTATAGGTGGTAACTAAGTTATTCCTAATGAGCGTCTTCCATCACTTTCAAAAGAAGAGACCATGAAGTTTCTTGCTCAGGGCTTTTAGCAGGTCAGTAGCAAAGCAGATGTGCAGCCTATCCAGCAGGACATTTCTAATGTAGGACTCCCCTCTGTTGGCTGTAGCTTTACAGAGTCCAAAGGGTTCCTTTGCTTCTGCAGGATCCCCCAGGACACTGTTAGGGCAAAACCTGATAAGTGCTGAATGGGATTTGTGCCTTAGCCAAGTTTCAGCTCTGTCATACGAGCAAGAAAGGATGGGAAAAAAAGAAGAGAAAGAGAGAGGCAATCGACTTCATCCCCACTGGACTCCAAATAACAAACGCAACTAATTGAGGTCAAGGACTCGTCAAGTCAGCAGCATGGTTATAGTATTGAGAACAAAAGCCTGCTCCCAAATGCTTCCCACGGCCAATGTTGCAGTAACATCTTGGAAAGGTTTTCAAAGTATTTGCTAGTTGTTGTGTCTATTGCCTGGCATGGAAGTTCCCACTCTGCTGGCTGCACAAATCCACTTGCATTACCTACTTTTCATTACTTAGCATGTACAACACTGGGCTTCTGGCTTTGCAATGCAAACAGCAGTAGCAATCTGGTTGGCTTTGAGGCAGTTTTGACTATTCTCAGATAGCTCAAAATCCAGCGGTGATGCTAAAGACAAGCAGAAACTATACCCCTCAAGGCAACTTAACGATATTTTCTGTAGTCATTATTCCAGCCAGAGATTTGCCTTTTTCCTAAGCACCCTCCTCCAAATTTTGCCTTTGTGTAGTCATATAACAATGAATCCAGATCTGGGAGGGAGCTGCAGTCAGAAAAGGCACAAAGCAGAGTCCATACCACTCCCATCCCTCTGAGCAGCTGGGAATTGCAAACATAACTACAAATTCCCATCCAGTGAAAACTGTATTTACTCATCCAAAACAAATCCACATACATCACCACTGCCAAGGGCTCTAGGTCCTATTTTGGACCACAATGGACCACACTGATTCATATACCTCCTAGATTCCTCACCAGAAGACCGGGCTTGCTGTGGGTGACTGGCTCTAGCCTTGCAAAGGCACAAGCTGACTTAATTTCAAAGAGCAAGCAGGAAACCTTGCACATGTCGAGGAGGGAAGTCCTGAGACACACACAAGATCCTATCCTGTTTCTCACAGCCCACTTCTGTCTCTTCCCTGTAGCAGGCAATGGACCTGTTGTTAGCTGCCAGCTCTTCTCCAGCAGCTGGACTTCATGTGATCAACATCTGGGAACTCTTGCTACTGAATCCCTGGATCAACACATCACCCCCTCTGTGGCTGGAGTCCCTGATCCCAAGACTCCTGCCTCTGGGCCAATCATGGCAAGTTTTACCCGACCTTAACCTCCCACTTGTGCAGCAGGGCATGCAATAACATCTGCAGATTGATTTTTAACCCTCTTGCTCCTCCCAGACCTGTCTCGACACTTCTATTTTTCATGAACTCCAGGCCAGCCAGGAGAAGAGGAGAGTTCAGTGCATCTGTTCACCACTAACACTGACAAAGAGCACAGAAAAGCTTCGCTAACCTGAAATGTGTTGACATATCTAACCAAAACCCACTTGATTTCCCCTGGAAAGCAAAAGCTGTGAAAGGCCGTTATGAGCAGGTTGCCCTCACATGTGAAGTAATTGAATCGGGAAATGGGAGATATGAGGCAGGAGAGCTTGGCTGTCATTTTACAAAAAGAATTAAATGCATGAAATGTATCTTAATGATACAATTAAGGAAAAAAATCCAATCAGCCATTAGTAGTGGCATTAGTTATGGCAAGCACATTACATTCAGTATCACTGAATGATTAAATCCTTTGTTGTGCCACTTCAGTAACAACTAAATAAATAAAAACAGATCATCTGCTCCTCAAGAGATGCCCTCATGCAAAATTACTTTTGAGCAAACCTTGATTACTTTTGCTTGTTCAGGCTGATAGAAAAAGATGTCAAAGCAGCACAAGGAAACTACTGCAAAATGCTAAATAACTGCTAGGACCCATCACGGGCTGCTACTGAAGGTGTGCAGTGAGAAAGTTGTAGGAAGCAAAGCTGACTGGTACCATCAAGGACACAGTGAGCCATTGCTGTACACTTGCAATAGGTATGCCCTTTCCATGTGGAGCCTGGGATACTGAGCAGCTGTCAGGACAATGTGCAGCCCAGCTTGTGAGCTCTCCCTGCTTGTGGCCACCAGACAGCTGGGACACTCACCCTGAGCTGCCCCAGGCTGTGGTCTCACTTTCCTCCACACACCTGGATTTCAGGATTTCCGAGGTTCAGACTCCAGTGATCAATAAATGGCTGGGAAGTTGCTCCATGTGATCCTCACCTTTCTAAGGTGCCAAAACCTACATTTTTGCAGTCACTCCTTGTGCAAGCTGAGAGCAGTGATCTCATGGCCACACACAAATCTCATATGGATAGAATATGACCCTCAAGCAGCCAGTAAATATAACCATGTCATCCAATGCTCCATCCCGTCTCACTCAGCAAGCTCTTAACTCCTGGGTTTCACAGCACCTTTCACAAAGAGCCCCAAACACATTTTAACCTTTTCCATCACATGAGGTGTTAAAACCAGCTCATGTGAACAGCTGCCTTCACCTCATGCAAACCCTGCACTTCCAAATTGCACTGCTCACATGCCGTACTGGTAGGGCCTCTTTTTGCCACAAGCCCCTTTGGAAGGGCCAAGCCATTCACTTCGCTCCCTCTCCTGCAGACAGATGTTCAAAGCCCATTTGCTCCTCTTGATTCAGCTCCCTCTCCAGCTGGGCTTTCCTGCCTTCCTCTCAGCATCCATAGGCTGCCAAATGAAACACAGTCATTGCATTTTGACCACTTCCTACACTTCCTAGAGGAACCCTCTCTCTGCTGGCAGAGAGCTCCATGCACCGCTGGGCTAAGGCACCCAAAACAGCAAAGGGAGGTGAGGGATGCTCCTGGGTGGGACACTGACCCTGCAGGTCTCCTTTTACACGTTGATCTATGCATCAGTGATGTGCAGGACTTGCTTTTACAGTCCTAAAGCAACTGAAATCGGCTGTCACCTTTGGGAGCTGGTCTGCACCAGGGCAAGGTCTCACCTACCTTATACGAGAAGCAGTGAATCACAGCTTTTCAGTTTGACAACTTATTTTACGCTTATTTTTATACTCTACTCCCACTGACTCTCAGGTCTCTACTCAGTTTCCAGGGTTTTGAGGCCATTGGTTTGGCATAGCAGAGATGAGGGCTTTGGAGCAAAGCACTTTCACTGTGGAGGAGCCATCAGCCAGCTGCTAAAAGGCCCTTCGATGTTGCCCAAAACCGTTCTACATATTGGGACAAATGGTGGAATTGCTGATCTCAGAGGTGCGAGGACATTAAATACACCTTTCCAACCAAGGGAGGAAGCCATCAATAACATTCCTCCTCCAGGTACGCTTACTTGGGGCTATAAGCAAACTCAGTAGGCTTGGAAGCCTGTTTATGGTGATTTTTAACACTTAATCCAGCTCAGGAAACAAAAATGAGAAAAAATGACCCCCTCCGGACAGCCAGGTGATAGCTGCCAGAGGACAAGCACACGCAGAAGCTGAGCAGTTCTGCAGATACCTGCTGAAGGAAGGGCCTTTTCAATTACACAGGGTTGATATTCTCCATGTACATCTCCATTTATATGAGGAAAATCAATTAGCGAGAGTCATTTGTTTCTGAACACATTGGTTGGAGAGAAACATTAGTTCAGAAACATTAATTTCTGGACAAATGTTTGCAATCAAAACGCAGATTCCACCCAAGTCCCGGGCTGCCACCATGATTCTCAGCCAGCTTTGGAGAAGAAACGAGCCTCCAGGAAAGACAGATCGGGGTCGCGGTGATGGGAAGTGCCACCCATCAGCTTGCTGTGAGGACATTGAGATGATTTGAAGGACGGGACCGGGAACTGGGCTATTTCTGCAGCTGCACCATGTTTCTCCAGCCATGAACAAGTCCTGGGTTAACAGGAACCCAGAGGCAGAGAGGAGGACAGCACACACAGGTGGCACACGGAGATGGAGGACAAGAGGATGCAGTCCCCGAGGGCTTGGGTTTTTTCTGCATTAGGCTGATAATGGAGAATTTGTTTAAGAGCAACACGCACCTATGCTGGATTCTGTTGGTGCTGTATGCCCAGGTCCTAAAATCCGTCCAGAAGCTGAAAACCAAGACAGAAAGTGAGCAATGGGCACAGTCTCCTGGGGGTGTCAGAGACCCACACACACAGGCAGCACATGCAGAAGCAGCGACTCATGGCTGCCCTTTTACCCACATGTGTACTGAAAGCCAGAGCAGGAAAATGAAACCGATGACTTTTCCCATAAACCAAAACTTTAAGAGAAAAGGCAAAGCCCATTTCCAAACTCACACTTGGTTCCAGCTATTACTCACAGCTGGTTATGTTTGCTTATGACTCATTCTGAGAAGACCTCAATCTGGGCCTGAAACCTCAGCAAGACGTTGGGCATCTTCTGACGAACTTGAAGAACTGAGTAAACTTGAATAATCTTTTTAACGTTAGCCTACTTCCTTAAAGCCTTGCTTGTCCTGTGCTTCTCTACACCACAAGAAGTCTCAATTATATTCCCTGAAACTGCCCCTTTGTTCTCCAACACAGCTACTCAAACACCACACGCCCCAAAACGGAAGAGTTTCCTTTGAAGCATCGCCAGGCTATAGAGAACAGCAGCCACATCCTTACGCGCACTTAAAGAGCAAGCGTACTGGAGATGCCTCACCTTCCTCGAGATGTGTTGCATGTAAAGCACGTGCCTGAATCACCTTGTGTAGGGGTTTTCTGCAGTAAAGTTGCTCTTCTGCCACAGGTTATTCATCAGATCTCAGTTCTCAGCAGCAAGGTGCAAGTCCATTGAGGCACTGCGCAAGCTTGCAGAAGTCGCTTATGTAAGTACATTATTTAGGCATTTATAGTAAAATCTGGCCTGGAGAGGGTAAATAGAGTTCCAGTTTCATGCGACTCTTATGGCATTACTGTAAATCTGGTCATATTCAGTATTTTTCCTTCCCGTGCAGGAATTATGCACCCAGCTGACCTTGCACTGGTGCAGGAGGAAAGGAAGCTTTCCAGACCTCCTGTTTGCAAAGCAATAAAACATAACAGGGCTCCGAGATCAGACGGAAAACAAACAGATCCTCTCACTCCCCCTTTTTACCCCCCCCCCAGCTTATATTTAGTCCTAGCTCCTCTGTTCCCATGGGAGGGCTGCCCTGGGAGCAGGGAGCCAGGCTCTCAGGGAACCTCAAGCTTTCCTCCTTGGAACAGGAAACCAAGAGAGTGGCTTTACTGAACAGGGGGAAACAGCAGCTCTTGCAGGAGAAGACTAGAGATGAGAATAAGAAAGCATTGGGGCCCATCAGGGTTGTGCATCATTTCCTTTTTAGCCTGATTATGCTCATCTGAACCTTGCAGAGCCTTGGTTTGGGATTAAAGGAGAAACCCATCTGTGCGCTGGGACAGACAAGTACATTAATAAATTGTCTGGAGTGAACATGTGCTTATAGCTCATAATCTTCCCTGAGAAAGCCATTGGTGTGAGCTCACCTGGAGTTAAAATCCAACCCAGCTCCCTCCTTGCACTCACATCAATGCTAACTACTCCAGTCCTACACAGACTCCTCAAAATACCAAGCACCCCAAAGGGGTTGGTTTTACATGCCTGTATGAATGCATGACTGTTTTAAAGCCCCCTTACGTGTTTTAGATGCCTAATTCTTATGCATCTTAATGGGCCCTAGTACTAAAACACTGTAAACACCTCCTGCAAAAAGGTAGCCCTCGGTACTGGCAATGTTAACTGAACACTACAGTTTCAGCAAAGGAGCTGTTGCCACAGCTGTGCTCCCCAGGACAGCAGAGCCATTCCCCTCCCTGGGTCAGGTACATCCTAGAATCACAGAATGGTTTGGGTTGGAAAGGACATTAAGGTCACCCAGTTCCAATCCCCTGCCATGGGCAGGGACACCTCACATGAGACCCTGTCATTCAAGGTCCTATCCAGCCTGGCCTTGGACACTGCACAATATCCATCTTAAAGGTCTTTTAAAGTAGCCTCATAGCTTCTTTGGTATTGGGAAACGAGATATGACATCAACACCAAGCTTCCAATATAGCAGAAGCCACCTTTTTCTCCCCATTTATGCCTTGACAATAGCAGAAATGAGAAGGCAGGAGCTTAGTGCAATGCCACCTGCCTTGTGCAGTGTGCTTCTTGGTGAGCAATGGGGTGAAGGTGCCTTACACTTAAGTCTCCAGCGTCTTCCTTGCAAAGCAAGCTGCTTATTAGCCATGTACATCAGCCCCAAAGCAATAGCTTTGTACATCAGAGTTACTCTCTTAATCAAATGCAACTTCACAGAGCCACCCTGCTCTAATTGTTCAATGTCCAGGTTCCCTGCCTTCACAAGGGATAAATACTCCGAGGAGCTGCATTTTGACTGGCATCCAAAACTCAGCCCCGGCTGCTGTGATTGTGATTTATCGCTGCTGCTAAAAATCAATCTCAAGGCAACTGCACGCATTTGAACTGAGAGTCAGGACTGCGTGAGGGGGAGGAACAAGTACCCACCGGGAGCTGACAACTAATGAATCCAGACCAGCAGCCAGCATTCTCCCACATTTCTGCACTGCAAATCCCACTCTGAGCACACTATGTAGAGCACTTCATGTCACCTTTTCCCTGCCTAGTCCAGAGCTTTAAATTCAGTTTATGAACCTGTTAATCTTACCTGACGACAGCTTCTCCATAGGCAGAGCCAGGGAGGAAGCTGGGGAGCAGCACAGCCAATGACACCCCCAGCAGACAGGGATGCTCTCCAGCAGGCAGCAAGCCCTGCTTGCACGGGAGCAGCAGCTCATGTTCTCCTGGAGGGAAGGCAGCCAGGGACGAAGCCCCAGAGCTGCAGTGATGGATGCACTTCCAGCCACAGAGGAGGGCAAAGCACACCTACTGCTCCTGCAGCACATGGCTCCAGGACACCCTGAGGCCCAGCTCTGGGTAGCCTAGAAGATGCCTTGATTCTCAATCTCACTTCAAAAAGAAGCTCTGAAGCAGCTACTTCTTCCTTCACATCACCCCAACAGCTTCAGAAACCTGGGGCATCACCACAGTGCAGCCCCACCTCACACAGCTGTGAAAGGCGATTAGAAACACCCTCTTCAAAACCTCCTCCAGCTCCTACTCAGCACAAGAGCAGAAAAAGCCCACAACCTCCTTGGAGCTGCTTAAATCTGCCTCCTGGGCCAAGGCAGGATTGTGCCCACCTGGGTCAAAGCTCCCTGCCTGCTCATCAAAGAAAACCCATGGGTCTCCCTGCACTAGGTTCAAAGGAGGGGGGTGAGCTGTCTGCAGGGCTCTTGAGAAGGGCAGAGGGAGTGGGAAGCAGCTTTGATCCCACCAGACCTTAAATTAAATGAATCCTGAGCCATGCTTTTCCAGCTTGATCATGTCCAGGAGCATAAGGCAGGGATTATGTCCTCTGCTCCTGGCCAGTGTTCTGCGTTTGCTACTAGCACTGTTACACAGTCCTGTTTTGTGCCAAAACAGTGGGAATTTCTAGAGTCTTGAACAGCAGCGTTTGGAGTGAATTCCCATTACAGTCAGAATAGTCAACAGCAGGGATTCTTAGTAAATCCCAGTGTAACCCATCACTGCAACGCCCACTGTGAGGGAGAATTCATGCTTCCAGCTACCTTACTTGGGGGGTTCTGTCCCTGGTAAATGCTTCCCCTCTCCTGACAGTGAGGCAGGTCTCAGCCTGTGCAGGGCATTTGGGACCAGCAGCTTGGAGGCAAAAGCCCTCCAATAAACCTGAGGGAAAAGCAGGTTAAAAAGCAAGAGGCTGACTCCAGGTTCACACCTTCCCTACCTCAGAGCATCCCAAGCCATCTCTTCTGCCTTTACTGGTGGGGACCATCCCTGCGCACCAGGCCTGGAGCTGAACAAGCCCTGGGGGTGTTTGGTTCATGCCCTCCAGGCACAAAGTGGGTTGAACACATTGACATTGCATGAATGGACACATGAGAACTGAGTTATCAGCCAGGGAGAGGAGCAGGGATTAACACAGCTCCTGAGGTGGGTGCTGGCAGAGAGGAGCCGCCGGCAGACAGAGGGGAAGAGTGGGGGGTAGGACAAGCAGATAAAATATGGAGCCAAAAAATGGGGCGGGGGAAAAGAGCTGCTGTGAAGTTCAGATACTTTGAAGTTGGAATTTGCATCTTCCAGCGAGCGCAGGCAGGGAGGGCCAGGAGCGCTGCAGAAATGGTTCCGATGCTGGAAGCTCAGGGGAAAGCTGAATCTGATTCCTTAAGTCCCATTCAATTTGCAGCGCAGAAATCTGTTTGAAACCAAAGGCTTCGCCACTTGTGGTTTCCAGAAGTCACACAATTGTTTCAGCGGAGTTGCAACGGAGAAAAAGGAGAAAAAGTAAAGGTTTAAAAATACTCTTTTGCCAGCCAGGCGTGCTGCAGTGTCCCCAGCTCACCTCATTAGCCGCGGAAAGGTAGCTTCGTAACACCATTTCTCTGTCCGTTCCCACGCACTGTGCTAGTTGAACTTGGCTGGGTTGGGGTTTGGGAATTTTTTCTTCATTTAAAAAAATTCCCCGTTGGAAAATGTGGTTTCAGCTGAATTCCCGTTTTTTTTTCTGTGGGAAGGTTGTGGGTTTCAGCCGCGAATCTGAAAGTGAGAAATGTCATTTCCAAGCAGTGATTCAAAGCAAACCCTGCCCTTTCCCCCACCTCGCCAAGGTGGACGTTTCCCGTTTGGATACTTGTGACCCTGAGGTGGGGGCAGGGGCATTGCCCCCCTCTCAGAAATGTAGTGTTTTGGTGTTGCTTTGCAACATGAGATGGGAAAGCGGGTTTGGAGCTGCTCAAGCCAGTGCTGGGGCCATCAGCATCACACCAAGGTCACCGAGCCCCTTGGCCCCCCCCCCCCCAGGCCATGCTGCCCCTCACATCCTGCGGTGTCACATTTGTCAGTCAAAGTAAATCAACTCATCCCCACCATGGGTTTTCACCCCGGTTCCTCCTGCCGGCCCCGATGCCACAAGACTCCCGTGCGCAGTTACGCAGTGAGCAAGCCGTTTGAATTACCTGTTACTCACAGCGCATAAAATGAGGTTATCTGTGTCTTTTCAGGACGGGGGCCTCAGTTTCCACAAGCCATGTCATTCCTGCAGAGCTCCCACCATATCATGGGTTAATCCTGACCATGCTTGCACACGCATGGCCACTGGGGAAGGAGCTGGGCCAGTGAGGACTGCAGCGAGGACAAAGCTCTCATCTTCATTACCTGTTTGAACACACGCAATGGGCACTTGCCTGTTTTGGTCCATGCACTTAGGCTGAAAGGCAGAATTTGGTTCCCAAATGCTACCCCATAGCACAGCCTCCCTGGGAGCTGCCACCAGCCTCCTCTCAGGCCTGCCTAGGCTGCCAGGGTACTGTCCCCGAAGAGCCCAGCTTTGGGACAGAGTGCCATTCTTGATTGCCCCAAACACTCAGGTAAAAGTTGTCCAGTTGCTGAAATGGAGTGAGCAGGTTCTGCCCATTTACAAGATGATTTAGAAGAGAAACAGGACCCTGGCCAATGGCTGGTGGTTTGTAAATGGACTGGAAGGCACCAAGTGCAGGCAGCATAGAGCAGTACTGCATATAGCACACTCCTGGAACCTCCAATACATCATCTGAAACGCTCTGTGATGCCTCGAGAAGCCCACTTGCACCTCCAAATCATCACTCACTGATTCACCTATGAGCCCAGCAAGCTGGGGCCAGTGTCCTCCACTCTAACGTGGAAATGAGAGCAGTGTACCCATAGTGCTGCTCATGAACCAAGCCTGCCCGGCAACACACTCTTCCTCCAAGGGATTCCTCAGCTCTTTGGGAACCTCTGGCTCTCTCAGGGCATGGGGACGGCACCAGGCCTGAAGCCCCACCACTCACCATAGCCCTGAGAGCAGGTGGGGACAGTCCCCTGCCAGACACCCCCAGCTATGTTCCAGCTGCTGACACAGGAATATATTGAGTCATTTGGGTCTAAAGGTAGAAAGGCTCCAAACTGGACTTGGTTGGGTATCTGGCCCATCAGAGCCTGCGGTCAATTGCTGGTGAGTGTTCCCTGAAGCCAGGAGAGCCTTACCAATGGGCCATGCAACCAGTGCTTCCCCTGGGGGAAAAAATGAAGTGTTCTAACCCCATACAACTGCTTTTCAGTACTGTATCCCCCTGAACTATACACAGAGGACAGCAGCAAAATGGGAGGCAAGTGGCACAGCTCGAGGACCAGAACTGGAGGGTGGGATTTGGGATCCTACTTCCTGTGCTGCACCTAAGCTGCTTTCAGTCATTACTAGTGATCTTTTTCCAACTGGCCATCAGCTTGGGTCTATCTTGCAAGTAACCAGCCAGGCAGAGCATCCAGGCATCCCACTGAAGTCCACAGGAGCTCCTTGCGCTCACAGCTCCCCCATATGAAAGCCAAGCATCCACCACTTGCCCATCCAAATCAGCTGGAGGAACTGCTTGTAAAAGCCAGGGCCCAAGACTTTAACAGAGGCTTCCGATCAGACAGAGAGGAGGGCTGGGAAGACTGAGGGCTTAGGCAGAGCTGACAGCCTTCAGGTAAAGCCTAGGGATTAATCACTACATGCTCCTTAGTCCCAAGAGGGAAGCCAAGGTCTGGGTGAATCTATAGGACATCCTTCAGAAATACAAAAAGAAAACCCCCTGCAAACAGTTAAGGTTTCAATCATTTTAATGTGATCACTGCAACTTGACCACAGTCTCAGAAAGGAAAAACTCACACAAATTATCTGTGCTTAGGATTTGAGTCAATCTACGCAGTTCTTGTTGATTGACGGTTATTCAAGTTAAGACCTTCTGACCATCAGTGATGTTCTTGGCTGAAAGGCAGGATCGCAAGTGTTGGACATATTGGTGCAAACCAGGAATGCTTCTGGGATTAAAGCTGTGACACCTGATCCACTCAAAAGAAAACAGAATTGTACACGCACACACGGACCGAGCATGCAAATACACTGGGAACCAGCTACAGCTTCACGGGAAAACACATGTTGTGGCAATACAGAGGTTGGCCTGTTATTCAGAAGGCTCCTTAACAAGGAAGGGGGAAAGAAACCACACAGAAAGAACTGAGAATATGAATTTTCCAATATTTGAAAACGGGAAGAGCTTTTGAAATTACATTGTGTTGGCAAACTCTGATTTTTGGGTAACAAAGCAAAAGGTGAAGGCAAATTTTCCAAAGTATTGTAAAATTTATTGTATAAGTATTGCAGCTTTTAGAATGACATATAATTGCCACTATCGGTTACTGTTACACAATAAGCGTTTACAACAGGTTTTTGTAAATTGGCATCAGAGTACATATTCATACTAAACCAGCAAAATATAGATAAGTACTGCATTGCATGTGCTGTCAATAGTTTACATAAGTTTAAACTTGAACAGAACTCAGGATACAGGACTGCCTATAACAAACTCCAAAGCCAACGCAATGCAACCGGAAGTTTAAGAAAATATTAATACAATGAAATGTGTCTATAAGGCAGGCAAATTAGGACTTTACTGTTGTCCTTCATGAGCTTCTATAGTACAGCAAAAATCTGAAGCGCAGTTTCTGGAAAACTTGTGTTTGTAGCTTTGTGTGGTACATAGAAAATCTCTGAGCGACACAGAGACGGATTACAAATTCATTCTGCTCTCACCTAGCACTGTTAATGCTACACATCTGGGTTCAGTCTGCTCCCGATCCTTACTAAAATACGTTGGGCTTTCGCTTCCTTCTTTTGTAAGACAGCAGTTAGTGCAATTCGGCGTTCAATACACATACAAAAGGGTGAGTCTCCAGAACGCAACTGAATTTCCTTATACCCCAGCTTAAGGCAGAATGAATTTCGTAACACTTTATGGAAACAACGCGCTAGATTAGTAAAGCGGAATCTTTGAACTGGTGAAATCAAGGGTTGTGAAGGGAACACAAGTTGTACCAGTGTCAGCCCCAAATGAAACCCATCCTTCCTCACCATCCTGACCGACAAAGCCATAAAGATTTGGGGGCACTTTAAGGATGCTGTTTGCTGTACTGTAAGCTAAGAAACTCTGTGAGATTAACAACCCCTTTTAAAGCTAATGTGACTTAAAACTTCAAGCAAAAAGGCAGGCTAGGACAAGAGGTTGCTAAGCATCAGCAACGCCTTGCTTCTTCTATATTTGTTTAAAAATAAATCATTCTTGAGGGGCCTGAATCTCTCTGCTGGCAGCTGCAAGATGCTAGAAACTCCTACGGAGCAGGACTGCAGCCCAGCTTGTAGTACAGCTCTCTCCTGAGCCGCATGAAGGCCAGAAGGAAATGAGTAAAGACATTAGCAAGGGTGTGCAAAGCAAATTCTCTGCCTTGGTGGCAATACGGGATGTGGGAATTGGGGAAAAATGGACCCCGAGGCAAAAAGTAATATTAAATAGTAATAATAATAACAACAACAATAACAACGACGATAATAAAAAAGTACAGACCATTATTTCTAAACACCCATTCAGAACTTGGAGTTGATCTGTGCCCCAGATCCGGTATCTGCACTTGAAATACACAGTTCTTGGGACTGCAAAGCAGAGGGATGGACGGAACAAAGACAGAAGGCTCCACTGAGGTGGACTCAAGTGCCACCCACTGCCTGGGACCCAGGGCTCCCCCCACCAGGGCTGCAGCTGCTCCCCAGGAACCTGCACTGGCAGCCTGGGTTTTGTTTGTGCATGGCATGGACTGAAAGGCAGCTGCTTGCAATAGCCGTTTGGTGCTGACGAGCTGCCCCTTTTCACAACTCATTAAATTCCTTGAACTAGAGAAAGAGGTAACTGAAACTGGACCCAGAAACTCAACAAACCGATCACTCAACTGCAGATGCTTGGGCTGATGCTTGAGAAAACAAAGATCACGCAGGGAGTGGATTGGGGAAAGAGATAAAAGGGTAAAAAAGAGAACTGGTTGAAATTTTGAGGACTCCAAAGCACAAGAGCTGGGTTTCATTGCACTGCATTTTTAGACCCTCTCCCACTACCCTTCCGTGCCTCTCCAGACCCTGCCCACCTCCCTGACCTCTCTGCGGGGTTTGGTGGCCAAGTGACACCACCCGACAAGACAATCCTGTCACTTGACAACCTCCGGTCCCCACAACACCTCCTCATTCACTGCTCACTCCTAAACGTGTGATGCATATTCCACCCAAAACCTGCTGAGGTAACCATTTTTTGTAGCAAACAAACTAATTCAGATCACAGAACCACATCCCCTCCCTCCCCCCTGAAAAAAAAAGCAGCCCCAACAACACTATTCACGCATTTTGGCTCAAGAGGGCAGTAGATATTATATTTCGGTTTCTCTTTTGGTTGGTATCTCATTTACAATATCCACCACAGATTTCCTACCTCCCCGGGTAGGATAATGTGCATAAATGTGTTCAAGTTCCCTTACAAACAGTTGGAGAAGAGCAGCGGCAGCAGCTCACGGGGCCAGGCCCATGGAGCTGCTCCAGGGAGCAGGCAGCACTGCCGGGAAAGGAGGGACCGGAAAACCAAATGCAAGGTCCAAAGGAGCAAGAGACCAGACGCTGGTTACTTGTGATGCTAACGATGATTTTGTTTCCCCCTCTCTTAAAAAGGGAGGGTTACTGTTTCTTTAATAAGGCACTAAATAGACATGTTACATAAAGGAAAGATACAATTTAAAAACTCCTATGAATTCATCAGGTTTGTACCTTTCGCGACAAACTAGATTTATTCCTTTGCTTGACTTGCTTTTTTTTTGTGGCTTTTTTTGTTGTTTTAGGTCATCAGAATTTAGGTTACAGGACTGTAAAGCTATGAAGATTTCAAGAGCTGTGGAAAAGCAGTCTGAAATATCGAGAAGGTACAGGGCTAGTTCTAGGCAAAAATTCAACAAAAAAGGCAAAAAATAAGGATCAAACTTCAAGTTCAGCTATTCATCATCTTCTTTAAAATATATATAAATATTGTTCAAATGGTCAGAACTTCAAAACCTTTTGCATGGTTCTTTTTTTTTATTTTTCTTCAAGTAATAGAAAAGTTGCTTAAAAACAATAGTTATTGCCTTTATATCTTTCATTTATGTCACTACTAGATAGCATCCTGCAGAAAATGTAAGCACACCCCCTTGTAAAAGCTTCACTCTCTGTGGTTCCTGACCCATCCCTCCTCACGCTCAGGGAGATGCTCTCCTGGCCGGAGGGACGGGACCGGGACCGCGGTTTATTCCCTTTTGCTTTCTCTCTCCGCTCTCAGGTTTCTCACTCGCTCGCTCCATCACGTACAGATTCACCACGAGGGTCAAACACCTACCAGACACCTGCGCAATATACACATGTAAACAATAGCATAGTGACAAAATGCTTCTGGAACCAAGGTAAACTAAAGACGCGCAACACCCAGCGGGCGGGAGGGCAGCGGGACCGTGCTGCTGTGGGTGAGGACATCTTCAGAAGAGGTAAAGGGGGTTTTGCTTCTAAAGCATTAGCATATTTCTTCAGCCTTTAATTACTATATCACAGGAGCAGATTCATTTCCATCTACTGTATCTGACACCCTTTTAGCTAGGATAATACAGTAAAAAACAGCTGACACGGCTGAGCCTGTTTATCCCAAATAGAAGCTTGGGAGGTTAATACAAAACGAAGATGACTTTCACCACCACCTCACTTTTCAGCTCGGACTGTTAACGACATTTATCAGTCCAGCTGAAAGGCAGCCAGTGGGCACAGTTACCAGTACTCACAGTACTTCCCTAACCACCACTTTAAGCTCCGAATCGGGCCCTTCAGTTGAACATTGAAAGAAATAAACCGAAAACCACTTTGTTCCTTCAGACACAGAAGTTTATTCTCATCCCCACCCCCCCTCCAAAACTTAGAGGTTGTCCAAATAAAAATGAAAATAAAAATCAAGTAATTTCTGCTGCTTCAGCCGTTACTGACTCTCAGAAGCAGGGAGGCTTGCTTTTACCTTTTCACTCCAATAATCCTAGGGGATGACATACAGATACACACCAACTCCTCTTGCTTTGTAGGGAATGTGTAAAGCCGTGCGGCCATGCGCAGGGACTCTGGAAATTAAGGATTTGCATAAGATGCAGTCTCGCTCACCGCTCCGCCCGGGGCTGGCAGCTCCACTTCCGCGTCTCTCCACCCCCTTCCAGCTACTTCGTTCTTCACTTCGACATAGATCCCTTAACAGGTTCATGGTAGACATGATAGAGGCTTTGACCAACACAAGCACTGACATATTTATATTAAAAAATAGTGCAAAATTTCAACATTTATATAAATAACTCTAAACCCCTGCTTTTGATTTTTTTGTGTTTTTTTTTGTTTTTTTTTTTACAATGTAATACACACTTTTTGAGTTGGCACTCAAAAAATTGCCATTTTTCTTCTAGTTCAGAAAACAACTTTTTTTTTTTGTTTTTCTTTTTTTGAATAGGCCTCTTCTAATACAAAAATACTCCTGCTCCGTACACATACACTTTCTCTTCTTTTTAATATATATTTATATATTTATATTGCAGATCTTTAAACAAAATGGTTGTTTTTGTGCAAATATTTTGTCTTTAAAGATAAGTGAAATAATCAAAATAAAAAGCATTCACACACAGCTCAACTAGAGAAAAAAAAAAAAGGACTACGGTTGATTTTTTTTTCCTTTTTAAAGGTCTAGACACAGCTCAATAAAGAAATGTTTTTGCAAGCTTGGGAGGCTTGTGCATTCAGACCAGACATAACAAGTAAATATTTATACACGGAGAGATGGGGAAGGGCTTTTTTCTTTGCTCATCTTCCTCAACTCTCTCCCTCTCTCCTTTTTCTATGAGAAGTGCAGAGTGTTTTCATTTACTTTCTTGCCTTTTTTCTTTTTTTTTTTTTCCTTTTTTCTTAATTCTTTTTAAAAGGGGTGCCCTTTTTGTTTCTCTTTCTCTTTGTTCCATGCAGTTGTGCTCTCAAGGCCATTGAGTTGTGAATGATGGAGTCTGCTGCCCTCCAAGATGGAAGGCATCCCGTTGTTGTTCTGCTGGTGCTGGTAAAACGTCGACCCTGGGTAGTGCCCTATCACCTCACTGTACGTCGGCGGTGGTCCCTCCATCCTACCATTGCTCCCATAGCAGGTCGCGCTGATGCCAGAGTTACTGCTGGGGGGGCATGGCCCCCCATACACGGAGTTATCTATCAAGTCACTGTCAAAGATGGTTCTGTTGGGGGGGGCCCGGACCGACTCTCTGTTGAGCTCCATTTGCTGCTCGGGGTCCCGCAGCTGCAGCGTGCAGGGTCCCTGGTATGGGGGGGGCTCTTCGCCGTCCGACAGCGAGATGGTGGGAGGCAGATCGATCTCGTGCTGCATGTAGGGGTAGGTTGGCTGGAATCGGTTAAAGCGGTCCCTCTGCAGGAAGGATGGCACTGCCAGGCGGTCACTGGGTCTCGGGGTGTAGATTTGCTGCTGGAAGGGAGAAAAAGAGGGAGAAATAGGGTGAGAGAAGCGTGAAACACTGCAGCCTGGGACAGCAGGAGAGGCAGCAGCACCCGCAACCACATCGCCCTCACCTCTGTTATTCCATTCCCTGACACGGTGCTTTCCGAAGGCCACAGGCTTCCCTCCTGCATTGGAAAGAAGAGAGTACAGAGTGAGACTGACTGCCAGCAGTGGTTAAGCTCCTTCTGCAAGCAGCTCTCATGCCAGGTTTCATCCTGCACCAGAGCCCAGGTAAGATGCTGCTGCTGCCATCAGCACGTCTCTACCCCGGCTGCAGCGATGCATGGCACGCACCCTCTTCTAAGCAGGCAACTACCCCTGGTGGGGGTATTAGCTATTATCATATATGCTGGGTATCATATGGGTATATTACCACTGAAAACAACACTTTGACTAATATTTCCCTCCATTTTCACCTCCATTTACATGTAATAGATCACTCACAGAATGAATGATGAGAACGACACCAGCAAACAACACTCTCCCATTTGCAGACTTCCCCCCTCTCACCCACACCCACCCAGCACGTTTCCCTCCCTGGTTCCAACATGCCAGCAGAGTATTTTCACTTTGTGATCCATGAGCCGTGGGTGATTCACAAGACATCACAAAATGCTCCATGAAATAATGACAAGATTATATATATTATTTATATATATAAAATAACCCAACAAAACACCAACTGAAAACAAAACACAAAGAAAACCCCTAAAAATCAACCCTCAAACCCACCTCACACCCACACAACCACATTATGATGCACGCAATCAAGGAAATAATGGGAAAATAAAGATAGTAAGTGAATAACCAAATGTTAAGCCTTATTTTGATTTGGCTAGGAAAAAAACTACTAATAAAAAGCAATCTGTAGCAACACGGTGGTTCTAGAGTGTTTTTCCCAAAAAAGCTAAGTGGCCCTTGGCTTAAACATCCTGAGGAACTGTGATCTAGAGGCTTCCCTACACTACAAGCATCACACTGATCCTGTGATCCTAATCCAGGTGCCAACAACCCCAAGGCATGAGAAAGCCACAAGCCAATTTCCCCCAAACCATGAGATTAGCTTACAGTTCACGATCAAAACAAACAAACAGAGGTTCTTCCCATTTGCTGGTGATGCTCTGAGCGTGTGCAGTTCACCCGGGACACTTTTGCCATGAGCACTGAAGTATTTAAATATTGCTAATATTCACACATAGCAACATCCCTCTGGCAGGCAGGGCTGGGGGGAAAAAAGGCCAGAAGGCTTGTAATTATAACCTGGAATAGCTGGCACTTTTCAGTTCCTTGCAGGTGAATCTCTAGTTCTGGCACCAGCAAGTCAGGCACAAGCAGAAGTATTCACACCAGTGGGAAAAAAATGCCAAGGGTGTTTTTTCCCCCACTTTTTCCCTTTAATCCGTCCCATCCAAAAGACATTCTTGGGCCTAGTCCCAGCAGGGCTCCCCAGAGGAGCAGACCACAAGTTTTGCTGCTATAAAACCACCTAGCTCTCTAATAGCTATGGTGGTGGTCCAGGCAGCCTGAAGCCCTGGTGGAAGCCTTTAAAAAGCTGCAGTGGTTCTGCAGCACCATGAACACCTTCACTGATAAAATCAGAAGGGATTCTGCTGTCCGATGCTCCCTGGACCTCGCCCAGCTGCAAAGCACATCTGGCATCACACCGGGCTGCAGTACACAAGGGAAAAACACTGCTGCACACTTCTGCAGCTATCCCAGCAAGCAGCTGAGCAGCATCTCCACTCACCACAGAAGCACCCCAGAGAGAACACAGAGCAGGGGTACCCCTGTGGGCAGAGCCAGCCCCAATCCCTGCAGCAGGAGCCTCCTCATCTGAGCATCCACAACACCCATCCAACTGCCCAAAACCCAGCAGCAGCACTGTGTTAAGATCTCCAGAGAAGCCACCCATCATAATATCCCCACCCCCTCCTTTTTTCTTCTTTATTTTCCCCAAGTTTTGAATATATTTTCTCTTGTGGCATCGCGCACAGTATCAGATATGGAGAGAATCCCATCAGATTCCCATTTCTGAAGCTCAGTTCTGCACATAAAACCTCAAAGTGGTCCTGTTGCCAGTGCAAGGAAAACAGTGATTTATACGCAAATGAGATGGCCCAGATTCTTCTAATTTCTAGGTGTTCTTTAGGAAACATCTCTTTGGAGCAGAGGTTAAGTGCTGCAATGCCAGCACCCTCCCCTGCTACAGCTAATGAACACGCTCGTTTTGCTGTGAGCCACATAGTCCTACCTGAGCAATGCAGCACAATGTTTTATACAAACCTTGAGCCTTCAATATGCGACTGTTTACACAGGCATCAACCGTTTAGTCTGGTCCATTCTACATGTATTTCTTGCCTTCAGGGACAGTTTGCAGTCAAATTCCCCCAGCAGCCAAAAGAACCAAGAGGAACTGCATCTGCCACAGATCAAATCTGTGCCTCTAACCCCCTACTCAGCCAGGGTGCTGAGACCAAAGGGTACGGGGAGTGTTTCCAGTGCTGCCACATGCGCTGCCAGCCCTTCGCTTCATCCTGAAGGACGCCAAAGCAGGAGGCAGGAGTGGGAAGCACTTTGAATATTGTGTTTACTTTGCCATGCCCCCATGGCAGACTTCCTGAGCAGTGAGTACCCCGCTGCCTTCTGCTAGATGTTTTATATTTAACTTGGCAGTGGGCAGTGCCATGGCAATATCCCATCTGCTTCCCCCTTTCCTGGGAGTGATGTCAGCCAGCTCCTACGAGGGTGGCTGCATCCCAGAGCATCCCGGCGTGCAGAGCATCACTGCACTCAGCTGGGGCTTCCTGCTGCGGCAAGCGATGAGGAGACCATGTACGCACCCTTATGTGGGTTGCTCCACTCAAAGCACTCATGAGCCCTAAGTATCAATCACCCAAAGCCTGCACCCCATATCCCACCCAGGCGTTCAGAAGAAAAGCCCTGGCTCACACATTAACTCCTCTGTTTGTACAGATGAGGTCCAGGAGTGATGCTCCAGGCAACATGCGATGCAAGAATAGCAAACGAGTAGAAACACCATGGGATCCTCAGAGAGACAAGGAGCAGACAGCGGACCCATTTTCTGTAGGAGCTGGATCTCTCAGCTGTTATTAACCACTTCTGTCAGGACTCCAGGGCTTTGACCTGGACATACTTCCATGCTCATGGCTGACCGATCCCAAGCACAGTCACTGACACCAACCCTGTGCCTCACACACCACCAGGAAGCCCATAGAGCCTCATCTTTGCTAAAAACTCAGCAGGGGGAATAAAATTGCTTGAAATCAGTAGCAAGAAGCGGGCAAAGCCTCAGAGACAGGAATCATACACACGTTTAGCCTTCATGCTTTGGCCACGGGATGGCTACGCAGCCCCAGCAAGCCACGTAACACTGTGCTTGACCCATGAGGGAGCATCACTGCTGTAAATCCCCATCCTCGGGGCTCTCCTCACTCACCTCTCAATTTCAGAATGTTTAGGACTTGAATTCATCTCAACAATGGCTGAGGCTAGAAAGCTATGGTTTTCTGAAATGAAAGCCGAGATCCTGCTGTCTGATGAGCAATATTCAGCAAAAGCCTCCGCAAGTATTCCAGGACTCACTGCACAACCTAAAATTACTTTTTAATTTCTTTTTAGAGATCAATCTTCGACTTTTATAGAGCCGCTCATTTTAGCAGTGTCAGATAGTTTTCTCTGTAAAGCTGCATGGTTCAGATTATGTCTCTGAGCCTGCAGAAGGACCTGTATTTTCCATTTTGGGGGACAAAGGTATGCTTTGAAATGGCATTTAAACCCCTTTTTCTTGGGGGACTGGGATAGCACTGTTCCAAAGGTGCAGGAACCTTTTCTTATTGCAGAAGTTTTAGCAGCATTTCTTAAGTAATCTTAGTTCTGGAAAAATGAAGGTACTTGTTATAACGACACAGAGGTGTCTCTGCCCATGGCAGGGGTTTGGAAATAGATGATCTCAAGGTCCTTTCCAACCCTAACTATTCTGTGATTCTAAGAATGGTGATGGAGATACATATAAGAATTCCTTGCTACCAAGAACTGCATTAAAAAAAAAGCCCTTAGGGAAATAGTTTCCCCTTCGGTTGTAATTTTTGAGCTACAACAACAAAATAGGACAAGCCTGGCACACCTAGCAGCAGTCCGACCACAGGATGAACTACTTTAATATTTCAAAAGATGAAAAGTGTGTATACAGCTCCGGTGCCCATCTGCGGTCACGACAGCAAAATGAAGTTTGGGATTTAGAAAGCCCAACACCAGTTCAGCACAAGTTTAATGGATGACATAAACCAGTATCCCGTTCAGCACAGCCTCTGTCTGCCAGCCTTCAGCACTCATTCAAACTGGAGCTGTTTTCTACCAGAAAGACATGCTGCGCTGATATCCAACAGGAGCTCTCTTTAAGATCTGTAGTGATAGGACATGGGGTGAATGAGTTTAAACTTGAACAGGGGAAGTTCAGGTTAGATATAAGGAAGAAGTCCTTCCCTGTGAGGGTGATGAGGCACTGGAATAGTCTGCCCAGAGAACTGGTAAATGCTCCAACCCTGGCAGTGTTTAAGGCCAGGCTGCACAGAGCCTTGGGCAGCATGATCTAGTGTGAGGCAACCCTGTCCATGGCAGGGGGTTGGAAATGGATGATCTTAAGGTCCTTTCCATCCCGAACTATTCTATGATCTTTATTACGATTGATCCCACTGTAATGAGCTTCCCACTCAGTGCATGAGAGGCTTCATCTGTCCTGTCAGGAGCCTGGGCCACAGGGAAACTTGGCTGCTACTCCATCAACCCAGAACCATGCACTCACAGTACAGTATAGACAGAGGGGCAGGGAAAAAGGGAAGTATTATAAAGAGGGGAAAAAGCCCCCAAATCACACCCAACAGAAACCCTGGTACATCAGCTTTTTCTCCCTGCAGCTCTGAGAACGGTTTTGAAGTGCTTACATCCTGAGGGAGGTTTAGCAGAGGCGCAGAGGTAAACCTTTGCTGAAAAGTGATTTAACCACTGATGTGTCTGAAGGCTGAATAAATGACAGAGCTGGTTTGGTGTGGGGACTGGGCCAAAAACTGGCTGGAAATCCTGGCCTGGTGAAGTTTGAAAAGAGAAAAGGAAAGAATAAGTACTTAAACAGTCAATAATTTTTGATTCAACCTGAAATTAGTGTTCCATCTCCATGTGATTTACCCTATGTCAGCCTTCTTTCCTCTTTTAAAAGAGAGAGAAACACGGGCCGCTTTCAGAAATGGAGATCAGTAGTTTAAAATAAAAAAAATGCCTGATCTGAGATTTTCTTCAAAAACATTAAACATTTTGGTATTGTTCAAGTGAAACAGGGAACATTCTGGACATGAAAACCCAGTAAAAAAACCCAAAACAGGAAAACCACCTTTCTGCTACCTTTAGTAATTCACACGCTCGGTGCTCACATCCTGCTACTGTTGGAAGCGGGCACACGGGACGGTGACAAGAGACATAGGATTTCTGTAACTCCGTAAGGAGCTGGGATATGTGCAGGGAAGCTTAGCTCCAATCCCCAAAGCAGGCAGGTGCTCAAGGGGTCACCACTGGCTGGTGTAACGTGGGATCACACACTGCCAGCACTTTGATCTTGTGCACAGCACTGATACAGGTCCATGAGCTGAGCTCATGGCCGTGCCCTCTGGAGGCATGCTCCACAGCCCACAGAACTCAAGCGGTTTAATTGAGCCTTGGGTTTGCACAGCTCTCCTTCCCAAGGGCTCCCCTCCTCACTTCAGTACTGAGTGTCTAAGGGACCTTCAACTTTGCGCGACAAAGAACAGCTATGGAGCAGAGGGACAGGCTGTGCCCTGGGCATCTGGGGCTGGACAGCATTCAACAGCACTGCACTGAAGACTTATGAAATAGAAGATGTTAGAAAGCTCTTGACTGCCTGCTCTCTCCCTCAAAAAATAGAAAAGGAAAAAAGATAGAAGGAAATAGAAGAAAAAAGAAAGCAATCCCAGTATTTGATCTTTTACCAGCAGCAAGCATGGATTCAATACAAGGCCCCACAGAGACCATCACAAGGCAGCACTAGCGTGCTCAGCCTGCCCTGGAAACCTGCAGAAGGGAGGGCAGAAGCAGTGACCTTGAGGAAGCCCTATGGTTTAAGGAGCTTTAAGATCCTTCAGGGTGAATGCTAAGGAAAATAATATAGTATCAGTACATGATATCCCTGCACTGAAGACAGAGCCAGCCGTGAATGGTGCATGCTCAACCACCAAAGAAATGTGACAGGTTCTCTCTTCGGGTTCTTGTAAGTCTCTCTGAGCTGCTGCATTTGAGGGAACTACGTAAACCAACATCTGCCTCGAGGCTGGAGAGGTTCCCCTCAGTCCCTGTCAGAGGTACAATTAACATGTTTCTCCTCAGGCTTTTGTGAAGCATGGAGCCTGGGTTACACAGGGAACCTCTCGAGCATCCCCTTGGAAAGATGCCTGTCTGGCTGACAAGTGTTTTCTGATGCCTGCACCACAGTAACGGCAGCACCACTGGTCAAAACTGCAGAAAGTCTTTCAGGATTTCCTATTCTCTTCAAGGGAGGCAATAAGTACTTATATAATCATCTGAGCCACTGCAACTGGAGCTGCCAATGGACTCGATAGTTTGGGGCTGTTACAGGCAAAGCATATGCACCCCAAATAGCTGAGGGCAACTTGTGTCTTGTTCCTGAAAAACCAACATCAAGAATATTCATGAGTATTCATCATACCATTATTTTACTGATGTAAAGTCTGAACTGCAAAGCTGAGGGCAAAGGCTATAGCTGTAAATACATTACAACATACAGAGCCAGAGGCACCCATGAAAGCTTCCCCCCAGTAACAGACACAGAAGATGATGCCAAGATCCAGCCTGGACAGTGCCTCTTCAAGCACTGCTAAGTGGCACATGGGCAAACAGGACCCATATGAATGCCTTTGGCTCTAATGCATCCCCAGTGTCACGTCCTTTGGCAACCAGAGCAGGATGAAGCGGTTGGAAGAGCAAGGCATGACTTACTGATGAGAGGTTCTCGTCCCTCCGCCTCCCCTGGCTGTGCCGGCTGATGAAGGATCGCGCAGAGAGTTTGTAGTGGTTCAGCAGACACGTGATCACCACCACCATCACCATCATCACCACCACGATTATGATTATCTGTACAAACTCCAACTCCGCTGCAAGAGAGACAGACAGACTTTAAGCCACCAGAAAAAGCAGCATGTAACTGAGCACAAAAACTGCTAATGTGGATGAGACCCCAGTGACACCGCTGCATCCTTCCCCCAGAAAGCTCTCACACATGCCTAACTGGGCTCTGCATGCTTTGAGCCCAGCTACCTGCTCCATGAAGCCCATGAATTCACATATTTAGTGCCACAAAAGACTCTCTAGATTTAAAAAACTATCTACAAAGCAGAGCATTTC
Source organism: Myiopsitta monachus (assembly GCA_017639245.1). Lineage (NCBI taxonomy): Eukaryota > Metazoa > Chordata > Aves > Psittaciformes > Psittacidae > Myiopsitta > Myiopsitta monachus. The sequence continues at coordinate 31,413,074 of CM029928.1, read as the reverse complement.
CAAGCTACAATGCAGACAGGACTTCCCAAAGCCCCCCAGCTGCAGTGTGCTGGATACCTCCTCCACCAGTACAAAACCAGCAGCATCTCAGTGCTGAGCGTGCCTTGCTCGGAGCCATGGAGCCAAGAGCCAGCATAATTCATCCTAGCAGAACACTTTAGCTAAATGCAAGCTAAATTTCTGCAATTCCCTTCCCATCACCACCACTCCAGTCCAGTCCTCCCTGGAGGAAGAAGTCCTCCTTGGGGCATACCCTTGCATCAGGCACATGTTCCCTTTGTCACAGGGGTCAGACAGTGGTGGGGGGTGCCCGTGGCACAGCACAGCAGGCAGAAACCCCTTTCCCAATGCCGGCCCCTCCACCGGAGGGCACAGGCGGGGAGCCCTCCTGATTCTTGGTGAGACATCAGATGGGCATGATGCGGCTGCCCATAGGGGCCACATCCTGCAGCTCCAAGCATCCCTCACCTCAGGCCTCAGCCAGCTGACAGCAGCAGCTTGAGTGGCTTGAACTGGCATAAAGGTAGGCTAAAAAACATCCTTCAAACACACAACAGGCTATCCGGTCAACTCCAGAGACACTTGGCAGCAGGCAGTAAGAAGCCGCTCCTAAAATTTCCTAAGGAAGTAATTCCTCACACCTCTCTGAGGCTCAGGAACACTGAGTACTGCAGGCAAATGTAGCACTGGGGTCATTATTTTCATGCATCAGGCACCCCGAGAGCAGACACCGGGTCCAAACTGCACACATGCCGCCTTGTGTCAGCAGCACCCAGGGCTCGCCGTGCACAGAACAGGGCAGCAGCAGCTCCAGTGCTCACCGTAAAGGAGGGGCCAGACCAGCAAAATTCAATAGTTCCGAGGATTTACACTTTGTTTGCTTCTCAGCAGGGACAGCTATAAAATCCAGTTTAGAAAGCTGTGCCCTAAGCTATCACAGACACTGCCATCTGTATTTTAACTATACAGACACACACACATATAGTACGCATCTGAAGGTCCACAAGAAGAGCCACCATGCCTTCAAAGGGCAGCATCACACCACTCACGCCAGCTGCGGTGGCTTCTGCTGAGTCAGGCAAATTGAATTTCACCTTTCTTTATGGAAAGTTTTCTCCTGGCAGGTGGCATTTAAGTGCCAGTAAAAGCAAATAAATGTCAAGAAAACAGTCCAGGTGGTGAGTGCAGCCAGTTACCTTGGAGCTCATTCTGCTAAACAGCAGCTATTTCTGCCCAAAACGCTTAACCAGCTCTGCCCACCACCTTCAAAAAGCAGAATTATGCCTTGAAAGCAGGAGCTTTATCTGTCACTTGGAGTTAGATGTATGAGTGACTTGGAGCCCATATACTTATGGCACCCTTAAAAAGCAGCTGCCTCTACACCAGAAGATTGTACACGGGGTGGGAAGAAAGGGATTAAAAGCCAAACATTGCAAAGGAGTTTTGCCTTAAAAATGCCTTTTAGCTAAAGGCATCTTCTTAAAGAGAAGCTCTGCGTCTTTCACAGCAACCCCAGTGAGGTGCCTGAACACCATTGTGAGGGAAAAAGCCTGGAAAAAACACACTCCCAACAATTCATGATCCAGCCCCAAAGCAGCAGCACAGCTCGTCCGTGGGAATGACGAGCGATGGGACCCAAGAACAGCCACGGGTGCCCCGTGCTGGAGGAATGGGCTGGAACAGGAGGTTCCAGTCAGATTAACCAGACACACAAACACACCACCACAACTCAAAGGGCTGGGAGAAGAGGATGACGCAAAACCATTAAAAACAAAAAGCAAGTTGCCCCTTCCCATGGCACCCACCATGGAAGAGCATGTCCCCACACAGCCCAAAGGCAGGCCCTAGTGCTGCTGCACCCGCTTTCTTTTTCATTACTGAAAAGAGGAAAACAAAAACCAGCCAATGTTTTTAGGAAGATGAGTCAATTTAGCCTCAAAATGCAGCATGTGCTTTGGCCATGGTAAGAAAACACAAGGAAAAATACATAAATGAGGCCAGTGATGGAAAACTTCCTTTGCTGTTAGAAGAGGTTGTATTTCCAAAGAAAAACAAGACCAAGGCAGTTGTAAGGGAAAGTTCCTTTCCTAGGACGAAAAGTCCCTTAAATGAACCAAACCTTGCTATATTGGTCACAGTACTTTGGTGACACAGGTGAAGTTTGGCCATCAGGAAGCCCTGCCCTAATTCCTTCCTAGGAAGGAACACACACAAGGCATGTCATTTACAAACAACCTAAGCCAAGCTTCCTTTACACATCTGTATGTGTGTGACAAGCAGAGCCTGAAGCAGAAGAAAGGGTGGGAATTCCATTAGGATCTGGGACAGCACACCAGCATCTCATCCATCCCCATCCAGCTCCAAACGTTGTTTGCTCTGGCTCTGGGATTCCTGTAATTGGAGCAGTACAAAGAGTTGCCAAGACTAAGGCACAGGATGATTACCAGAACAAAAGGGATGCTGATTTCCAGCAGGGACACTCCTCCTGCCCCATCTTTCTCTCCCACGTTCTCCTTGGAGCTGGTCATTTGGGTGGGCTGGACTGCCCCAGGAGCCCTACAGCATGGCCAGGAGGTGCAGGCAGTGTTTGGCCTTGCTCTTCAAACTCTACATGTGGTTATTTCAATGGGGAATCCAGCCTAACGTTACAGCAATCACGCTGGTGTTAACAGCAGAGCGATTTTAATATCCCACTTTGTGGGAGGAATGAGAACAAATGAAGCTGCAAATTAATATTCTGTAAATGGGTTTGGTGAAACATGTCTGAATGATAAAATCTGATCAGCTCCCCCGGCTCAGACTTTGCCCTTTTCATGCCAATGGCCATGCTCTTCTCTCATCTTCACTAGCACAGGGAAGCAAACAGCTCAGTCACTGCAGCAGAGCACATCTACCCTCACCCTGCAACACAGACGAGGGCTCAAATGTTTCAGTATCATACACAAGAAATGCATCTGCACCGATGTCTCCTTTGGTGGTGCTACAGAAATTAGGATTTCTTCCCAAAGCTTCATGTACACAAGGAGGCCAAACCCACCAGGAAACTGCTCTCGGCACCCACAGGAGCTCAGAGAGGAGCAGAGGCCACACAGCGCACCGAGTTTCACTCTACCCAAGCCTAGCCTGAGAGGAGCAGCACAGCCTCGCAGTGCCTCGGAGCAAACATCAGGCATGCCGAGATGAGCTTTAATCCCAAGAATGCCCATGTTGCCCAATCTGGCCTTTGGAAAAAATAAAAGTCAAACCAAACAAAAAAGTCCCACACACTCAATTTGTGCTTTTCAAGTTTCAAGACTCATACCCACTTGAGGCACCAAAGTTTCTGCCAACTCTCCCCCTGTTTTAACTTGCCTTTATGGGCTTCATTTGCAGAAGGAGGGGGGAAACCCAACACACTAGAAAGCTGGATATACTTGGTGAGACTTTAGCCAATCAGCCCAGTCAAACTAATGAAGAAACATCATTAAAAGCCCAAACTTTGAGTTAATACATTATTATACAACGGCAGTTCAGCTGCTATGCTAATAAAAAGCCTTTGGGGGAATGAAAAACAAGCCAAACTGCAGAGCACATAATTTATAATTCAACTGGTATTCTTAAAAACACACACACACACACAACAAAACAAGACAAAAAATACTCAACACATTTTGTATTTGGCTTCCTAATCATTGTCACTTTTCAATTAGAAGAGACCTCATTCCATTTCTCTCTGTAATTTTCCCCAAGGGAAGTGTTATAAACGCACGAGGCTTTACAAGATGGGCACATTCAGCCTCCAAATGCAAAGTAAGGTCACACTAATTTAATTCTGCATAATTTTTATTCCAGAATATGTTTCAAACTAACAGGTTCAGACATCACATTGAAGTGACACAACCTGCTTTTCTGTATTCTGTCTAGACGCCGCAGCTCTGGCAGGCGGTCAGCGCGCGTGCGATCGTTCTGCAACTAAGCATTTTCCCCCCAGATTCTCACAATCCTGAAACTGGATATTCGTGATCGAGTAAAATCACTTGTCACATCCCATTCTTCAAGTTCATCGCTCGCTTGCCACTTTAAACCACATGTGGCCTTGAATAAGGGTTTCGCAGTGGATTATAGCGTTACATTAATGAATGATAGGAGACTCTGCTGCTGCCCAAAGCCTGCGGGCTCCGCAATGTGCAGCCTGTGGCCACTCTCCAGCGTTTTAGAGGAAGGCAGCACATGCCTTTGCTGCCCACACTGGGCGGCTGTCTGGCCACCAAGATAAGGCTCTCAAGTGCCTGAAATCTATGGGAGTGGCAATGGATGCTGCTGTGGAGGCACCTCACTGGCATGGCTGCCAAGCTACTTGGCTTCACACCTCCCACCAAAGACCATGCTCAGGGCTCAGCAGAATCAGCTGCATCTCAGAGCTTCCTCGAGCAGCAATGAACAAAATACCTGGCAAGCACAGGTTTAAAATTCATCAGTATTTTTGCAAGGAAGGAGAGCTCTTTGAGTCAACGGCGACACGGGGAGCACCAAGCCTCTGCGTGCACGCATGGTTCACAACAGCCGCAGGCCAGGTGAGGCTGTGATACGCTTTAAATGCATTTCCTTACTTTTACAGCTGCACTACAGTTCATAAAACACCTACTATAAACTTTGTTAATGCTCTTCCTTCCACGTAGAGTATCACTGCTGAAGACAAATGCTCCAAAGCTCTAGCAAGCATAAAGAGGAGCAGGGAAAAAGAAATTACACCTGCATTTTGCTGCCATTAAGAGTCCTGCAGTTATCCTTCGCAGGTGGACAGAAGAGATTTCAGACAGGGTCTCAGCCAAGAAGACCGCTGCTTTCAGCTGGGTATAATACACATCTGCAGGTCAAAACAATTATCTGTAACCTTCATTTGTATTTTCTCTATATATTGGGATTGCATATCAAACGAAAAGTGATGATAAGAGGTGAAATTACTCAGGAGGTCATGGCTAAGCTTAAATGCAGCTGCACTAGTCACACTTCCTAAGAAGAAAAGTTTAAAAGAATAAGCCAGTCATCATGAATGCTGTGGTGCAGAGTGCTAAAACCCGAGTCTGTTTAGCTGAGACAAATTAAAGGAAGCAGAGAATCCCCTACAAAACAGTTCACTTCTCCTATGGTGACTTTCAATTCCTCCGAGTATTTTTATCATTAAACCCCCCTTAGTTCCAACCTGAAACACTGCTGGGATGGTTCAAGCACCATGAGTCCGACCACAAGCTCACACAAACACGCTCTTGTGGGTTTGGCAAAACCCTCCTGCAGCTGACTTCATCTTCTGGTGGACATCAGCCTCGTGCGAGGCACCAGCACCCTGCTCTGTGCCAGGCAGATCAGGTACCTCCTGGGTAAGCCTTGCTGTTCAGAGTTAATGAGCTCTTTGTTAATTTTTACCCAGGATTGACAGGATAATGCACCTCAGCTTCTGGGAGTTCCCGTGACAGTCCCTCAGCACCAAAGGCCCATTATCACTCATGTTATCAGCGTTCTTTGGGAAATACATCCAAAACTGTGTTTTGAGGTTGCTCCATGTGCCTGACAGAGGAGAGGCAGGCAAAGCCTCTATCACACTTTGGGAGTGTTGGGCACAGCACCATCGCTATGGAGAAACTTCCAACACTGCCCCAGCATCTGCAATAGCACAGATCACAGAAAAGGCAAAAACATGGGTTTAAAATGAAAGCTTAACTCCAGTGGTTTCCCCTAATCTAGAAACTGATGTAAGCTTGAGTAGCAGAAAAATCCAGAAGGAAGTGAGTAAGAATCAGGGAGACTAAAAAGGGGCCGAGAACAACGCAGGGTTTGCTATTCCAGAATATTCAGACAGCATCTCCCCTGGATCACAGCTGCGCCATCACTGACACAGAGGTACTCGCTCCCAGCAGCCAGGCTCCTTGCTGGGCAGCAAGTCTGACCCAACCCTGGGTTTTAGCCCACTGCAGCTCAAGGACCATCTGGTTGAAGACCCTCCACAAACACCTGCAATCCAAGATAACAGAGTCCTTGTCCGCACAGGGACACTGCTCTGCAACACAGCTGTATGGAAATTTCCAGACTGGCCATTTTCCACGGTACACAGGGACTATTTCTAATTAAATATCACTTATGTTAGTAGAGAAACATCCCATAAGTGCCTAAATCAAGAACCAAGGAACCCTGCCACGTACTATGCCTTCACCTCTGGTCTTTGCTTTCTTCAACACACTTCAACTTCCATACCAGGGCAGAATGGGATAGTTTTGTACAGAGATCCCTCCTGCTGCTGAACAGGAGGGATAAATAAAACAGTATAATAAAAACTAAAATAAAACCAGCTCAATAAAATCGCCAGAAACAAATTAGAGGACTTTTTTAACTTTCCAGTTGAAGTACAGATGGCTGCAAAGAGGTCTTGCACAAACCTGGGCGCCATGTCTAGCCTCCAGAAGACACAGGATTAAGGATGAATCCTAATGGCAGGCAGCTTGAGCTCCCTGGCCCTACCCTGCCCCTGCAGCCCCCCTGACCACCCCAGCAGGGCCTGCAGGCACCCAGGCAGGGTTTTAGAGCCAGGCTTTTCCCACAGCGGTGGACACAGCACAGCCTCCCTTCCACTCAGGCAGCAGAGCCATAGCCCATGGATGAAATCAGTGCACAGATATAGGGGGTTGGGAGTGAGGAATGGTATAATTTGGGTCCCTGGGAAGCCAAAGAGGACAAGCAGTTGGAGCAAAGCTTGGCATGGGAGATGCACCATGGCGAGGTGGAGGAGTGCTCCCTCTGACCCTGAGCACCTACATCAGCTGCCAAGTGGTGAGCCCAGGCTCTCAGCCCATCCACTGATGAGGGACAAAGTCTTACCCTGGGTCACTCAGCCCAAGAACGAGACTCAGCCCCACCAAGGAAACTAGGTCTGTCCTGGAACTGCACGGGGAGCACGGTCATTGGTACAGGCATGGAGCCAAAGAGCTCACCAACAGGATGCAACCACTGGGCACAAATCAATTGGCATGAACAGGGAGCGCACAGCACAGGGCACTTGAGCCCTCTGCCAGCAACCAGCCCTTGGAAGAACACATGCCTCCCGTAGCATGGCAGCAGAATACCTGTCAGCACCATGGTGATGCTTAGGGAAAGAGGAGCTGAGAAAACCATCTTGCTTTGTGCCCCCAGAGCCCTTGCTCCAACCATGAAGCAGCACTTTCCGTTCCTCGTGGTGCACAGCTGCTTCGTGGAGCGCCCATGGTTATTTATGGTGCCTGGTCCACGCGGGTGACTCAGCACCGCTCTGATTCAACAGATTCCATTCAGGAGCCTGCAATGACGTGGAGTGGGGCACCTCAGTGGGGACCTTCCGGCAACAGTGCCTCCAGCACAGCCCCCAGGACTGGAGACGGTTGGGCCACGTCAGGTCCTGAAGCTTATGAAATCCATACATGAATTGCTGCCTATGGACAGCTAAATATGATGGCACTGTAATGTCACACCACATGCCCCAGCTTCTTCCATAATCCTTGGGGATTTAGGGTAAATTCAACTGACTGCAATGCTCTGTCCTCTATGCACCACCCCCCCTCCAACCCTCCAGGAAGGAAGGTCTCTATGCATATACACACACACGCACAGAGTCATTCCAGACATGACAAAATTAACCGGATGGATTAATGAAGAGTGTTCACAAATCTGCAGTGAGCACTTTCATCCCTGATTTTCCATTAACACCTCTGATATCCTCAGAGCTGCCCCGGCTGCATGACTCAGAGCAAGGCGCAGCAAAGATGTGCACAGCCCTGACTGCAGCTCCTTCTCCTCCCAATTTTCTTGTCTTTTCATTCACCCCCACCCTTGGGCATCTTCTGTTTGAACAGGCTCCTTATGGCCCTTGATGACAGCACTCTAGTTACATAAAAAAAACCCATGCAAAAGACATAAATAAGGGTACAGATACTTTCTGAGTGAGCTTGTTCAGATGAGGCTATTTAAAAGTAATCAGGAAGGTGGTGGGAAGAACTGGAAGCCCAAATCAGACTGGAACTGACAATAACTTGAAGCTTGGAAGCTGAAGAGTGTCTGTACATCCTTCCTCCCTGTTCTTGATTCCCCTGATTCTGCACTTACAAGTTTTATGGGACATGAAGCAGGGATGCTCGAGGATTTCACCCAACAACGGTTTCAGGCCAGTAGCTTCAAGGCTTCTCAACAAGCTTGTGCAGCTCATCAAAGAGCAAATGAAAAATAAATCATGGAATATGGGCAGATCAAGGTTCCCCTCTTCCAGCATCAGTAAATGTCTGTCAGCAGCCAAAACCTGGGCTGCTTCATCAGCATCCTGCAGCAAGCATTTTTCTCAGCTGCTGGTCCAGACATCCCTGCCTGCCTCCCTGCCAGGGCCTTTGACAGGCAGAAAAAGGATATGACCCAGCATTTTCTCCAACCTGGGCTGCCATCTTCGCACGAAACTTACTGCCAATGGGTAGGCAGAGACACTGCCCTAAACTAGAAGTGATGGGTCTGACTTTCTCAGCACCCACATCACCAGCTGAAGGCATCAGCAGGGGCAGGGGCTTCAGCACCAGCAGGCTGCAGAGGAGGAGGAGGAGGACGGACACCCTTATCCATTCTGTCAGCTACTTGACAGCCCAGCCGCTCCCCTCCCTGGTCTTTGCTGACATTTCAGAGCACCAGAGCTTCAGCAGTGCCCAGAGGCACTGTTGAGAACAAGGAGACACACAAGGACAGTCCTTGCCACGAACAGCTGAGAGCCTACCACTACCTTGCATGCCCCAATAGTGAAGGCACGAAACAAGCCCTAATCACTTTTGGGAAGTGAAAGCTGAGGACACCCTGGACTGCCTTGCCTTATAAAAACCAACATGCCACCCTTTGGAAGCAGAGAACCAGAAGACCAGAGCTGACATTAATGAAGCGGTCTGCAGCAAGCCTGGACCAAAGACGGGCCCCCAGAGCTGGCCTGTGGTCTACACTGTCCTCATGCTCATTTTAGAGCCTTGCCCACCCCAAGAGCTTGCACTTTTGCCTGCCTGCTACAAGCATACTTTTGGAGATCAGGGACAGATGTTACAGCAAAGTTTGGGCACACTCTGGCACAGCATGTGGCTCCCCGGAAGCACATGAGGGTTAAGCTCAGCAGATTCAAGTCCAGCAAAGTGTGGTCATTAAGCCAGATGCTCATCAAAGCCTAAGGAAAAGGATGTGGGTTAAGCAATGTAGCCAAAGAGTGGACCTCAATTTTTCTACTCAAGGCTAAAGAATGTGAATTTGAGAAGAGCCATTTGAATCCATCCAGTCACTGTCCTGAGCTAGGATTTTAGTCAGGAATAAACTCACAACTCCTCAGTGAGCAGCTGTTGGGGCCTGGATTCTGCAGCATCCCACTGGAGAGGCAGCGGGGTCAGTGCTGGGACCACGTCTGACCACAGCCCCTTGCCCTTCCCCTGTTCACACAGCACGGAGGAAAATACCCAGCAGAAAATACCCAGGCACAGCAGCAACACAGCCGGGTGCAAGCAGCTCTGCCGCGGCTCATCCTTCCCAGCCCCGCTTGCAAAAGGAACATGCCTGCTATGCTAAACATTACACTTGAACTGCTCTAATTTAAGCAAGAACCAAAACAGCTCCAGGCAACAGCTGGAATCCAAAGACTGCCAGAGAGGGTGCAGCACGGAACACTGCTCCTGCCTTACAGAGGCCATTTCATCCACCAGATGCTGAGCTCCACTCGTTAAAGAGACCAATGTTCTCCCTCTCAGAGGCCATGGACAGGGAAGAAGAGATGAAAGAACAAAGAACTTCAGATGGCAGATTACTCACCCTCTGCTGCTTGTCTGTTAGGCCAACTTAGAAACAATCAGACCAGGCAAAGTCATTACTGCAATATTCGTGTATTAGCACCTGCTACATTTATCTTCTAAATAATACCTCCATAAAACCACATAGGAAGGGCCCATCAGATTGTCAACAACTGTATTTGTTTACAAGGCAGCATAGGAAGTACTGGAGACAGATACAGAATATGACCTTGATATTGCCATGGCTGGCACTAATCCGCAGTACCTTGAAGCTGGAGCTGCTGCAGCAACACTGAAGCATCAAAAAGAGCAGGATGAGGCCTGTGACAACAGGCAGGACAGCTGCAAAGTGCCCACTGGATTTGGTCCTGCTTCATGCATCATGAGTACAGCCAAACTGCATTTCCAGATTCAGCATGGCCGGTTCTGATGCAGCAAACAGAAATAACTGCAAGCTAGTGATGGCCGGCTGAGAAGGGGGCAGGCTTGCAGAGAGCAAGCGTGACTCAGAAAAGGAGCCAGTTTGAGAAGCATCGCTGGAAGATGGGTGACGAAGCCCCAAGGAGCCATGTTCACAGCAGCAATCCCTGGGCCATAACTGCATTGAATACAGTGCGCTTTCTTCATTTGTCACCCTGGGTAATCAAGCACCACATCCTCTGAGTCACTGGCAAATGATGGCCTCATCCTGCACCCCCACCCCTTTTTCTGTTTGTTTTAAAGGAAACGGCCCCATTTCATACTAACCAGCTCCCTCAGAGAAATGAGAACTAGTGAGGTTCTTTGAGATGTTCACACTCTCTAAAACCTTGCCTACACCAACTCATCTTCTCCCTTTTTGTGCTGTTTCGCTCACCATCCCCTTCTCCAGGATTTGGAGAGAGTGTATTTTCTGCACAAAAGCCCAAAGCTAAGGACAGCTAAACTGGACTAAATTAAGTATTTTGATTTTGCACTTAAAAGCCAGGTCAATTTGCTCGCTTGCTATAAAATGTTGAGAAAGCCTCATGGCTCCCACCAAACTGAGAACAACCCAAGCATCTCCTGCTCCCCATGATGTGGCATGATGGCATCAGGCCTGGACAATGTCTGAGCCAAGGGTGATGGCAGCACAACACCCACCACCTTGACCATGAGCATCAAGAGAGGGACATGGAACAAGAGTTCATCATCTGCAACGCGAAACAGCATAAGCCTTAACAAAATCCTAACGAAAACTGAGTGAAAGAACACAGCACACAATAATCCAGATTAGCCCCTGCCAGCTGACCCTGAAAGGCCAAAGGGGTTTTGTTTCCAGGGGTATTTCTACAGCTAGCAAAAATAAACACATTAATAAATAAGTATTTTCGTATACCCTGGAAACACTCCTAATCAATATGTGGCTTGCTACTGTAGTTTTTTTCCTTCCACCCAGCAGAAACTCATGACAAAGGAAAGCACATCTCATTTATGAACTTAGCTATAAATACTTCTGCTAACTGCCATTTAGGAATTTCATTTCCTGCTTGAGCAAGTCCTGTTGAAAAAGGCAATTACCAAATTTGTTTCTAGTTATAGAAATAGATGTTTGTCGCTGCCCACATCTGTTTCAACAGACAAATTGCCAGTCTCGGACGCTCCAAGGAGAGCAAGTGCTCCATCCAGGGAGGACTTTGCCACCTCTCCAGAAAGCCAACAGCAATTACAGGGATTGGGTTTCCGATTCCAGCTTCATGTGAGCCCTGTCTCCCACTGCCACAGAGCTGCCTTGCACCAGCGGGGCACCCGCAGCTTCGCATTCAGGCACAGCCACCAGCACTGCAACACCCGGTGTACAGCACCGACCACCGCTGGCAATGCCACAGCGTGCTTCCTCCTCCTGCTGCCACCCATACACTCCCAAGTATGTGCTTCGTTAGTCACCAGGCCCATCAAAACAAGGCAACTTGAATTCTGCAGGTCACAAGGATCCAGTGCACTGCACAGAAAGGAAAGCAGCAGCAACGCATTCTTCTTGCCTGCAAAGCGAAGAGATGGCACAGGCTTTCCTGCTCAGCGTGTGACATCCCATCGCCAAACAGCCAGGAGCGATGGCAGGAGGGAGCATCCACCATCAGCATGGGCCACAGCCCCTCCACATTTAACGCTGTATATAACAGATTTCACTGGGTCTTCCTTCCCACTTCCCTCCACCCTGGCTGCCCTCTAGTTTCCATTTCTACTTATTCCTGGGAAAGCCATTAGTCGGCTGATTCCCAACACACTCGGCCACATCCCCACCATAGCCAGCTGCAGCTCAGGTGCCCCAGCACCAGCACCTAACTCGAGCACAGTGCCTGGCAAGTCCTGTGGGACCCATGCTCGAGCAGGGGCAATCCGAGAGGAACACAGACAAGCAGCAATGCCTGTATCTCCCTGCCACAGGCATCGACTCACAGCCAGCATCAGCTGAGGGATGTGGCAGGGGCACAGAGAAGCCATGGAACACCACAAGCTGTGGCTGAGGGACCTCTGTACCTCTGGCATTTTCCTGTGCAAATCAGCATGACTCCCCCCGCGCCACCTCACTTATGAACCCAGCACACCCCTGAGGAGCCCATCAGCATTTGGGAGCGACGCTGGGGACCCCATCCTGAGGCCACAGTGCTGCAGCTGCCCTGGGCTCCCTGGGACACGTGTCCCAGGGCAGCAGTGCCGCTGGGGCTGACCCGACACGCGGCTCACAGACGGGTGTGGAAACACACATTGAGCAAGTTGGCCAAAGCCACACAGGTCACGACGGGGCTGCGACTGCAACCGGATTTCCTCAGCCCTGTCCAGGGCTCACCCTCCTCTGCCTCTTCTTAAGCACTGTTATCATCTCTATCATTTTGCAGCTCTTGCTTACAAAAGGAGTGACCTTTCACAAGGTAAGTTACTGCCTGGAACAAGGACAATCTTAAGTTACAGACATGATTATGCACTGCAGAAAAAGTACATGCAAAATGCATGCAAATGCCCAGACGTGCACACTGCGTCTGGTCACTGCAATATTTGAGTTCAGTTTGCGAACTGGTCTGAGCACCACCAGATGGGACAAATGCATATGCACAGCCTCACAGGGAGAGGTGAAAAATGATTTTAAATCTGTGTACATGCACACCCCAGCGAGAATGCGGGTGAGGAGTAAAAATGCCCCATCTCACAAAATGAAACGTAATGAATTTACTTCCACCTCAGCTGTAGCAGCAGCCTGGAAAAGGCTTTAACTCCTACAGCAGATAAGCTGCAAAGCCTCAGCTCTGTTGTAGCGTTTTGCACTTGCGAGTTTTCAAGCAGACACAAAAAGAGAAGCTGTTCTCAAAGCAAAACCCAGCGGCGTTTGCTCAGCAGAGACCATTTCTGGAGCAGGGAATGAGGCTGCATTCCCAGTTCTCCCATCTCTGGGCCGCAACAGGATGAGGCCAGCCTCCCCTCCCTATCCCAATCACCATCCCCTGGCACATCTGCGTCCCTCCTGCCCCATTGTCCCCAGGTGCCGGTCCCATCCTCATGCAGCCCCCAGGCAGCAGACTGATGGCACAGGGTGGTGGTGGCGAGCCGACCAGCGAGGTCAGCCCCGACAATAGGTTTTGGGGGGTGGTTGGAGGGAAGGAGGGAAGAGGCTATGGGGTGAGGATCCCCCCAGCTCCATCCCTGTGGCAGATGTGATTCCTATCCCAGCTTTCCAGGCCACGGGGAGGAGGATGCTGGGCAGCGGGTGGGCACCCCGGCCTCAGAGCACAGCAGCAGCTGCCCTCGCACCAGTATGGAGGGCGATTTGGGGAGAACAGGGAAGGGGGGAAGAGCACAGAGGGGAGGATTATCCATGGACACAGCCTGTCCCCTTTTCACTGCATTTAACAATAAAGCAGTAGCTATAGCAACGGGGTTAATTAATGCATCCTATTTGCATAACTAAAACTCTGAACCCATTCAAACCTCGCTGATATTTTCATTCTTAAACCTGGCCTGCAAGGCTGTGCTCTTATGGCAAGGGGAACCCAAACAAACATAGCCATGCATATGTATCACTATACTTGCAGGTACATGCGGGGCATCGTGCAGAAACAACAGTGCACAAAGCCATCCCTCAGCGCTGGCTTCAGCGGCATGACCTGCCCGGGAGGCTCCAAGAGCAATTTGCTCCACATACCTTTATTCCCCCAGAAAGCATTAACACTTGCAAATAAGCGTGTGGAAAAGAACAGGAAAATGGGGACTGAAGTGTCCTTCAAAAAAATAAAGCAGGGGAAAAAGTCATTTTCAGAGATGGATGGAGTAAAACACATTCCAAGACAGAGGGGGTAAGGAGATAGGCAATGTAAAGGTTTCAGACTATCGTATAACCAGAGGGGGAAATGTCTTCTCACCACAAACATGCATCTGCATGATGTCTAGACAGTCATAAAAAGGGCAATTAAAGTACTGCAGGCTGCAGTAAGCTAATGTCTCCTCTCCCAGTCTAAACAGTTGAAACACACTGTACTAACTTGGGGGGGGGGAACAGCACAGAAAGACAAGTTTGTAAGTAAAAATGTTTTGAAATTCAGTTTTAAATAAGCCAGTAAATTAATTCAACCTTGTCACATCTTTGCCTTATAACATATCAAATATTCCGCCTGCGTCCTGTCTAGACTGCGATAACAAAGGGCATTTAAAGCCCTGCAAGATGCGCTGACAGAGTGGCCATTTAAAGATGCAGTATTGCTTTCTCCATCTAAAACGATTTGTCAGATGGAGTTAAAATTAAAATGATAAGTAATCACTCTGGTTTACAACCATTTCAGAGGAAAAAAACCACAAAACCCCCACAGCTCACAGATATAAATCCCACTGAATAACTCCAATGTATCATTCCAGTGGGATTTGTTTGGACTTTTTAAAATGGCATTTGGTTTCTTTTTGGCTAATCTGAGATGTCACTGGCTTTCTGCAGCACACGCATTTCTAAATACGTTAAGTTTGAAAGTCAGCTCCAAGTATTAATTGGTTTATCGATACAAAACAATGACTTGCGGAGAGCCACCATTGTAACTCCAAGGGTTAACATCGGAAAGGACTGCATTCATTTATTCATTTATTTATTTATTTACTTGAAAGCAAAAGAATAAACCATCTGGCATGAGAGAAACTGGCCAGTCTCCTTTACTGACACAGTTCAGCCTGGTCAGCCACTGACAGGAGAGTTAAGATAACCTCCGTGGCTGCGCACAGCATGGTTTTGTACTGAGAAAGGGCAGTTTTCAGGAAAAAGCAAACCCAGAAACATTTTCCTCCTTTCCTGAGCTTTATCGGCTGTTGGAGAACCGAAAATCTCCCCCTCCAAAAATCCCCAAAACCATGCAAAATAGCTGATCTGGCTTTCCAGGGCAGCTAACGCTGCCCATGATGGAGCAAGTGCCCGGCACTTCTGCAGCCACTCTGTTAGAAGGTCAAGACCGGCTTTTAAAGACTGTTTAGTTGTGACATGGCACAACCAGATGCCCAAGGCAAGAGAGGGGAACCAAGGCACGCAAACTGCACCCTACAGATGCTGACAGGGTGTCACAGTGGGCTGTCACCCCTAGAAGTTCAAAGGCGGGGTCCCTGCAGTCCCCCTCTGCTCCTCACCCTATAGCATCCCATCAGCACCTCATTTGCGCCTCCGTCTCCCCACCCTTGCTTCTTAATTATTATTTTAGTAAGAGTGTTTCCAACTCCACTGTTCATTCCGCAATAGCCCAAGGGCTACAACTGTTCATTAGACAGAATTTCTGCTTTAATTGCACTGACACAGATGTGTAGGTTATCTGGAAGAAATTATTAAAATGAACAGTAAAGAATGGGGCTGGATGCTTTTCCTCCCTTATGAAACGTTTAATTTAGCATTATTTCCCCCCACGCCCCATACAAGCAGCATCATTGGGTGCACTGCGGGTTCTCAGGGGAATTAACCCCAAACCATTCCCGCTGCCACAGCACGTACAGGTGCATTCTGCTCCCCATGCAGGATTTCCGCAGGGACACAACGCAGTTTGCCAACAGGGGCTGCAGACGTGGTGCTGGAGGGGACAGACACCACCCAACCCACCAGGACCCCGGTCCCCCCTGTGCTCCCCAGGCAGCACGAGTCAGTGGCGTTCACCCAAGAGTGAAGCATCCAAGACCACCATTAAAGCTACAGGGAAGTCCAAGCCTTGACTTGATTATAAGTTGGTGGGTTTTCCATAAGGATGAAACAAGGTCCCCAATGAACACTGCAGTCACCCTGCCTGCCCCTGCTGTCACAGCTTTCAGCACCTCCAAAACCACAAGCCCTTGGTGAGATGTGGAAGCACCAAACCACAGCAGGGCAGGAGGCAATGCAATCACCACCCAACAGCTCATGCCCGTCCCCACACCAGCACTGGGGTAGAAAACAGGCTCCCTTGGTGCCCCCTCACCCTCTGCAAAGAGTAAGTCACCAGACACAGGAAAATGTCATAGCTTCGGCTCAACAGCATCCAGCTTCAAGCTCGCCACGGCTGTGCAACTGCCAAATCAGCCATGGAGTTTACATGAACTTCCTCTGCAATTCATGTTGGCAAGAGCAAGACACATAATAGCCTTGGACTCACAGAGAAAGAGCTGCCAGGGTTATTTCTATTTAAAACCCCTATTTGAGCTTCATACACTCATTCTTCACACATAATACACATGCACATACACACAAAACGCAGAAGTGAGCCAGATCCAGAAGCATTTCACTTCACCAAGAGCACTGCCTAATAGCGATTTCAGGTTTTGGCTCACGGTTATTATTTAATAGATTTTAATTCAATCATAAAAGGTAAGAACCTGCCAATTTTTTGTTATGTCTTCTTGCCAGGAAGAAAAAAAGCCATGCAAGAAACTTGCTACCAACTTATTTATCTGTATTTGCCCCCCCCCTTATCTCCACACCACCCCCCTACCCCATGCAAGGGCTGCAGCTCAAATGCACCTCCAGGGCAGGAGAGGGCTGCAGCTGCAGGAGCACGCAGCCAGGGAGGGTGGGCTGTGGAACAAGCAGATGCACATCGAGGGTTTAAGTCCCATCTCTGAATACGTTTAAAAGCCATTAAAAATGTCTCCTTTGGAAAAACTTGTCTTTGATTTAAAGGGGGTGGGAGGAACTCTCACAAATGCTTCATGTCAAAAAAAGTCTGCATTAAGGGAAAAAAAAAAAAACCCTCTCCTTTGTTGCTAGGGGACTTATTGCTTTGTATCTGCTGAAAACCTTAAAAATTCCACCACTGTATTTAACAACTCCCTGAAACTGAAACATCTCATGTGCTAAAACCAAGAGACAGAGCACATCGGTTCCATCCTTCGTTTCTAAGTACTTTGCTCAGGCCTGACTCCGTTTTGCGTCTTGGTCCTTGATGCTTTTTGGCAGTTTGCTCTAGACTTACTGGCAAGGGCTAAAAGGTTTCTATTTAGCTGGTGTCAGCTGAGCATCTGTGCCTGCAAGAGCTGGAGTGGGGGTGATCCCGACTGCATTTCAACAGCACAATTCCTTTTGGGAGCTGCCACAGTCATTTTAAATCTCAGCGTGTAGCGAAGCGACTCCCTCCGGAGGGGTCCCCGCTGCAGTCCCGAGCGGAGCGCCCAGTTCTGGGAAGGATTCCTGACCAGCGAGGAACAGGAGCTGGGAATGCTCCCTAACCTGTGACCCTGATAACAAAAGGCAGGGAGAGCGTCTAGACCTCCAGTCTGACGGGGAATGAAGGCGGGCATTGTGCTGCCGGCGCACAGGGGCCGCCTCAGACAAGGCCGGCACACAGGCGCTGCGGGACGGGAGCAGCGCTGCAAACCCCAGCTGCAGCCATCGCCCGAAACCCTCCAGCTCATTGAGGGAGGGAGGCCATGAGCAGCACACCCTTCCCCACCAGCACACGGAGCTCTCAGCCCGGGACTCCCTTTGCCTCCATGTATTTCATACACACCATCCTCACACATCCCGCAATTCCAGCTCTGTACGGGTCACCGACAGGACAGAGCAACAAAAACGCACTTCCTTCCACAGAGCCTTATTTTCTGCTTTCCCTGCCTGTCCCAGTTAAAAGGGGACAAACCAAGATGTTCCCTCTTTGCCAAGCATAGAGACCAACTCAACATTCAGAAAAGCTGAAGCTGAGACCTGGCTCTACCACATACTCGTGTGACCCTGGACAAGCCCCCCCCCCCCGGGCCTTCTCAGCATTGTGGGTCCCCACATATAAAAATACAAATACCCTAAATAAATGCTAGAGCTAATGGCAGGTTACTGCCAGGGAACTGCACAAAGAGAAAACAAAAACCCTATTAAAAGCCCTCGTTCACCTCTGCCAGAAAGAAAACGCTATTACCCAGTACTTTAAAAGATGCATTAAAAGAGAGCAGCAGCCAGGGGTTTGAGGACACCCCTGGCAGAGCCGCGAGGAAGCGCTCCCGGCCAGCCGCCCTCCGGCACCCTCTGGTTTTCCCATAATAAGGTTTCCCTGCGGCGCTCCCACGCCCCAGCCATGCCCTCGGCCATGGCCGGGCCACGCCACTGCGGGCAGCAGTGGCATCATCCCCCAAGTGCTCCCAGCAGAGCACGGGGCTGGTCCCACACCGGAACGTGCCAACCTTCGCATCAGAAGTCTTGGCAGAACAGAAGTCTTTAGTTTCACTCTTCCCAAAGGAAAGACAATTCCTCCTCTGAAACCAGGTTTTCTGCCACAGGTGCTCCAAACCCAGCTGCACAGTGGAGCCAGAGGGACCCACATGTGCAGAGATGGTGACACCAGGGTGATACCACCCTAGGCATCAGCAGCACTCACTGGCCCAGGAGCACCATTCCACATGGGATTTGCAACCCTAGGTGCAACCGGCAGCCATCTCAGTCAGCTGCAGGAGACCCTCCGTCCTGTCACCCCAAGCTGGACCTTTGGAGTTACAGCCTGAAGCCAAGCAAAACCAGGGCCAGGAGCTGAGATAGTTTATAAAGGCATTAAGAGCCCACTCCCTTCTGACGAAAAGCGGAATACTAACCCCTGATGGTGAATACACTGAATTCAGAGCAAGAGAGCACCTGGTAGCCACCTGATGCAAGTCCTTCACCAACACATCCTGCCACATCCATACCTTTCTACCTGACAAGAAGGTGAGGGACAGGGAGTTTCTTCTCCCTCCATCACCACCGCTTCCAGTTCTACTTCCAAAACATCACCCCTTCTGCATCAGCTCCTTCTCTGGGGCCACCCAGGCACCAATGCTGCCTGCAGAGCAGGGAGCTGCAGCGGGATGCAGCGGGGTGAGATGGCACACAACTGCAGCCTCAGGGAGGCCCTGCCCAAACCTGCTCGCAGCTCGGCCCCTGCCATGGCAGCAGCTCATCTTCTGACAATCGCGTGTGGGTTATTTTTGGTACGCATACACAGGGAGACTGCGGGATCCTGCACTGGGATTTCAGCAGCGCTATGCAGCTATGGAAACAAACCCATTTAGACTAATGTAACAAAATTCCCAAACCCACAACAATAGAATGAAGAACGATGCACGGGGCGTTTTCACAGGGGAGCAGTGCAGTGAACGCAGAGCGTGACCCAGCTGCTGGGGAGCAGGGGAGTCTGCGTGTCCACTTGGACAGAATTCACTCAGCCCTCGCAGGAATCAGCAGACCACGCGTTTCCATCCAGTTACGTATTTTCCCTCATGAATTCTGTTCTGTGCGAACTGCCACCCGTGCCCTTTGATTTTAAAGAGTTCAAGGGCTGCATCTCCTCCCAAATCAGATGAGCGGCTCCCTGGTGTGGGTATCTCCTCTTCACCCTCTGTACACATTCCCAGCCAGCCTATGAGAAGCAGGAGAGCTGACCCCAAAACCCAGCAGGAATTGCAGCACCCCCCTTTTTGCTCCCCGGGGGGAGGACGGCAGCGCCTGACCATGACCCGGCTCAGGAACTGGGTCCCCTCTCAGCAGGTGACAGGGATCCACGAGTCATTTACAGAAATTCCAGCCTGGCATCCACACCAGAGACATACGTGAGATGATGACATCCATCATCTTACCGTGAGATGATGGAACAGTTTAAACACCCCAGAAGAAAAGAAACCCAATGAAAGTTAAACCTCCCTTGAGCCAGCCTCAGGTGGTGCTCCCTGCCCAGGGTTTGTGTTTTGACCTCCCACATGCAGGGTCTTAGCTCAGGAAGCACAGGGATGGGCATCTCCTCCAGAGGGTCCCAGCTCCACAGGCAGCACCAGGATGCTCCAGGAGGAGGTAGAGATGTCTGGCGCTACTGGCCAGGGCTGTAGCTGCAGACAAGGACCCAGACAACAAAGGCAAGGCAAAAAGCCATCCAGCAGAGGCAGCCATGCCTGGCAGACTGTGGCTTTCAGAAGCCTGGGGAGACTTTCTGGGCATGAACTGATGTCTGCAAACACAGCTCTGTGCTCGGCCCGCAACCACACCAGCGGCAAGTTTGCTGAAGTGTCCTACACCATACTCCAAATAGCATCCATTTAGTAAGATTAAAAACCCCCAAACAATACAAGAGTGTGTCAAAAGAGCAAGCAATTGGAAACTACAGGGAACAACTCCACAGCAACAACAAAATACATTTAATTTTCTGTTATTTATATCTAAGAAAACCGCATGTTCTCACTCGCATCTTTGCCTCCCTCCCCGAGGCACAAACATACACACAAAATGGGACAGGGAAGACCAGGGAAAGCAGGAAGAGCAGCACAGGTAGAACACCTCCCCGCTCACACGCTTTCCTCAATCACAGGACAAGAAAACGGGTGCAAGTTTTACAACAGTCAAGCAACAGCAAACACCTTTTGCTAGATTGAAAACACCCCGAGCTATGCTGCTGAGCACAGCACGACACAGGCTCCCTCCACCCGCCCGGTTTATCTGCTGAAATCTGTCCTTCAAGGCATTAATATAAATATAAATAAATCACTGACTGCTGCACGACAGCTTCCCTATGGGCTGGTGCAAGTGTCGCAGCACTGGGGCTGTGTCTGCCCTCCATGCACCAGCTGCTCCCAGCCTCGGGCTCTTGCTGCTCCTCTGCCTGATGTCTGCACCATGATAACGCTGCTGGTGGGACCCAGTGGTGTCTTATGGCTTTTTTGTGTAAGCAAGGACTATTTTGCTGTGCAACCAAATTGTGCCATCAGGCTCCAAATCAAGCAAACTGAAACAATACTCTTTTGGTGATATTTTAGATCATGATTTTTACTAAAATGCTTGACAAAAGCCTAATGAATGACTTGTAAGTATTATAAGCACATTAAAGATCTGAGCGTGGAAATAAGCTAAGGTCGCAAGTTCCACTGACTTTCCAGACTCTATAACAATTGATTAGCCATTTATTAAAATCTACTTGTTAACAGTTTGTTTAGTTGGTTCTTCCCCAGCAGGCTTCCAACACCACATTTGAGCAAAGACACCTTACTTTTGAGGTACTCTCAGAAACTCAATTCCAAACTGAGAGACAGACCCATAAATGTTTACAGTGATGTCTTTTTAAACCAGCAAAGGCTCTTTCGCAAACAGGTCCAGCTCAGATCCAGCAGCCTGGTTCAACAGGGCACCCAGCATCTGGTTTTGTCTGTCCTGAGCAAAGGCAGCTCCTGCCACACTCAACAGAAGTCCAACGTGCCATGACTTAAACAGATTCAGGTTGTCAAATTACGTTCACAAAACACAGTGAAAGTTTCTTCCTTCACTGTAATGCTCCTCGTTACTCGTGCTTAAAAAGACATTCATTCAGCTTTTGAAGATGCTTCTGCATTTAACAGGAGAAATAAAATAATCACATCCAGGATTACCAAAGTGCAGGCAGCTACTGACAGACAAGAACCAGCAAGCTTGTGCATTCAGCCTCTGAAGACACCGCTGCATCCCCCTCTGCACCCCAACAACAGGTACTTGATGCTCTCAGGGCAAGGCAACGTACCACCCGTTTTGTCAAGCGAGTAACCAGGGTGTTTATAGTACAGCGGCTGCAATCATGCAATCAGCCTTCATAATTAGATCTTGGCAACTCTTGAAATACTTCACTTACCCAGTTTACCTGGAAAGGTGCGACCTAAACATTCAGTGCCTGGAGACATTTGAAAGAAAAACAGAAAGCATCTGTCAGTGATGGGAGCCACCTCCGACCGGCTGCAACACACACCCCAGCTCCCCTCTTAGGGACTCGTTCTTGAAGAGCTCCCCCACAGCCAACCATGGCTGACATCCGCACCCAAGCCTACCACCTCCGCGGCAGCCAGGAGTACCACAGCACTACAAGCCGGGTGCCACCACTCCCGGTAATGACCCCACGTGCTTTTCCCACACCAGAAGCTGCAGCACCAGGTCCTGTTCCTCTCCAGCCATGCCACTGCATGGGCTTCCCCAGCACCGCTCGCAGCCAGCTCGCCTGATGATACACTAGAGCCTTACAAAGGTTTGTAAAGGTTTGGGAATTGCTCACCCCAGAGACTTTCCCACCATGTCCAACAGCACCACACTGCCGGTCCATGGCCCCAGGCGTGCACAGCGAGGCACCAGTGGGCTAATTCATGGAATGGTTTGGGTTGGAAGGGACCTTGAAGCTCATCCAGTTCCAACTCCTGCCATGGGCAGGGACACCTTCCACTGGACCAGGTTGCTTCAAGCCCAGTCCAACCTGGCCTTGAACACTGCCAGGGATGGGGCAGCCACAGCTTCTCTGGGCACTCTGTGCCAGCACCTCAGCACCCTCACAGGGAAGAACTTCTGCCTAAGATCCAATTGTCATGTGCTGCCTGCAGAGGGGTGCTAAAGATGAAAACCTACAGCAAACTACTGCACAAAACCCCAGATGGAAGGCCCAGCAGATGCGTTTTCAAGTCAGGAACAACAAGTTCAGGATAAAAGACAACCCACAACTTCCCTTTGGCCTGTCAGTGAGCAGTGCATTAATATCTGCAAACCTGATGGGATATGGATGCCCTCCAGCCCCACCAGCACAACCCCAGCACCTGAGGAGATGCTCTGCAGTCCCCAGACCAAACCTGCACACGGGACCTTTTTACGAAGTCCATAAGAACTGTCACCGATAATGGTTAATTGGTACTAATTACTGCCTGCCACAGTCTGATGCCAAAGGAGTCCTACTGGCCCATCGAAGTGGCCTCCAATCTGCGAGCAAGGGAGGCTCCAGTCACCAGACACACCGAGGCTGCTGCGTCGTGGGTCCTCACACACGTCACGCTGCTCCCGTCTCTGCTCCCACCATGACCACTGCAGTACGAGCGCAGGAGAGCAGGCTGGGAGGGTCAAGGGCTTGTATTAACACAGCATCCCTCCCAAATACAGCTTTAAAAAGTGGCCTTCCGTGCACCCGAGAGGATGGAGATAAGCAGCTACTTCAGCTTGGCAAGGATGAAGAGACTAAGAGCCACACAGGCAGCACGCACAGGGAGCGGAGAGCTCTGACGCAGGTAACCACTGCCCCGCTGGAAGGGGTACCTGCACGGCTCCTGCTGGGATAGGGCACAAAGGAATTCAGCCAAGCCAGACGGCACCGTGTGGAAACAAGGTGCGACCTCCTCCTGCTCCTGCTCCTTCCTCACCTTGCTGCAGAGAGCTCGAAAAGAGGTGAAACAGAACCAGCACAGAAATGGGGTAGGAGGTCAAAAGGGAAAAGTAGACACTGAGAACAAAGGGAGGCCAAAGAGAAGCAGGAGGCTCAAAAGGTTCAGGAAGCCGAAGGTAGAGGCAGAAAAGAAGCTGAGGCCAAAAGGAATGGGAAACCAAAGAGGGGTGGGAGGCTGAAGTAAATTAGAGGCTGAGAAAAAAAGCGGAGGCCACAAAGGTAGTAGAGGCCAAAAAGGCACGGAAGGCCAAAGGAAAAGCAGAGGTAGGGAAAAGTGGAGCCTGGGAAAATATAGAGGCTGAAAAGGCAGAGCGAGGCCAAAAGTAAGTTAGAGGCTGGGAAAAAGTGGAGGCTAAAAAAGGGCAGGAGGCCAAAGGAGAGGCTGAGAAAAAGCCCGCATTGAAAGTGTGTGGAAGGTCAGTAGAAAAGCAGAGGGCAAAAATAATGGAGACCAAAAAGGGTCCGAAGGCCAAACGGGCAGGAGTCTATGGATAAGTGGAGGGTAAAAACAGGTTCAAGGCTGAAAAATGGGGTGGGCAGCCAAGGGTACGTAGAGGCCTGGAAAAAGTGACAGCCAAAAAGGGATGGGATGCCCAAACGTGTGAGTTTCCATAGGAAAGCTGGAGGCTGAGAACAGGCTCCATGCCTGGATCAGGATCTGCTGTTCTCGGGGTAAACTCCCACAGGCAGAGCCAGCAGCAGCTCTGCCCCTCTCCCAGCTCCAGGGCTCCGGCAATGCCCGGGGTGCCTTGACCCCCTGCGCACACACCAGGGCTGTTGCCTGGTCCCAAGGTGTTTTGGCCATGACCGGGATGTGTGGGAGAAGCAAGTCTGAACCCTCTCAAGTCAGGCGGGATTTGAGGATGCGGCTTCTGGCCGCCCTCTGAGCTCGCCCGGCTCTCCCATGCTCACGTTTGGCCTTTTGGTTCAGCCATTTTGCCAACTTTTAAAATGCAAATGCAGGTTTGCACTTAAAGTCATCGCTTTAAACTCGACCAGAGCCCCCCCTTCCCTCTCCTCCCTTCCTCCATACACGCATAACTTCTCTTTTATGCAGTCAGCAGCAGGGAAGGGGATACTGGAGAGGCTGAACAGTCGGCGTGCATTCCCTGTGGATCAGCGCCCGGAGCCCTTCTGCAGCCACAGTCCTGCCAGACGGCTCCATGTGAAGGGTGGCTCACGCTGCCTGCCTACCGGCAGCAGCAGCAAGGAACCAGTAATTACACTGGCTGGACCAACACCTGCTGGTGGTTTTGTCTTACACTGTTTGTGCAACCAAATAGGCTGCCAACAAAACAAAAATGGACTCAGTCTAAACAGGTGAAAACACAAAACAGGGCATGGAGCCGCTGTGGTTGTTCCACGACGCCTGAGTGCAACGCATGCTGGGACATTACTTTTGGTTTTGTCTGCAAGAAGGCCCCAAAAGCAGGTAAAAGCATCACATGCACTGAGAGGTATTCACTGTGGGAGGAGGGAAGAGGTCTGCCCGTGCCCAGAGCCCAGCTCCTGCCTCTGGCCTCACACTGTGGTGCAGGGCACATGGATGCTCTTTGCTGGGCTGTAACCCCAGCCCCAGCAAACCCAGCTTGACAGCAGCATGGCCTGAAGACACCTGCTGAGCCGGGCATCCCACGTGGACAGCACACAGGACACAGCAGCCCTCGCCTGTGACCAGGGCTGCCCTCCCAAACAGCAGCATTTGTGAGGGTTACGAAGCAGAGGTGCTCATTGCCATGCCGGGGTCCACACAAAGCAGGGGATCAGACCGCCACACACCATTCCTCACTCGGAGAGCCAGAGCTCGGCAGCAAGGTGGGGAGAGGAGGGCGAATACCATGAAGGACAAGGGTAAAAGACCCCAAGGAGAGCTTGGGCCAACCTCAGCTTTTGCTGCCTTTTGGATCGGCTCCTAACTGCACCAAGTCACACCCAAGATATGGTCCCCCGTCAGCAGATGGGATTTATTGTAGATGATTCGTCCTGGAATAAAAACATCAGCCCCACCTCTCATAGCCTGTTTACTGAGAGCCACTAAACATTAAACAGAGGCAAAAAGTGTATCCCAGCAACATCTGGAGTTTATCCCTTCCCCCTTCTGCAAAAAAATAAATGAATCACGCCTTATTCTTTTTGAGAAAGAAACATGATTATGGACAATTATTATGCTGGAAGAAGACAGAGAAGAGCAGAGATTTTCTCTAAAATGCTGTTTGGACAATTAAAAAGGGATAGTTTCAAAGAGGCGGCAAATCTCTCTCAGCGTTTTCCACCCTGGCTCACAGTGCCAGGCTTCCCTCCCATGCGTTGGCTAAGACACTCTTAGGAAAGCAACAGCTTTTTCGTCCTTGCAAGACCTTTAGGAAGCTAGAAAGGAAACCAGCCCTAAGTCCTAACTAGTTGAAGAGACAGGAAATGAAAGATTCTTCCAATTCCTGACAATAAGATTCAGAGGAACCTTGCTTTCTATGGAGAAATGCTCCTTGGTGACCAGCTTTCCAGAAGAGGATGGGTCAGTCTTTACCCAAGAGAGCTGATGCTTTGTCTCACCAGACAGAAGAACAGAATGGCTTTAAATATAGAAACAGGAAAGACCATCTGGATTAATTTGAGGATGCAAGGTCAAAATGTGATATCCTCCACTTCCTCAGGCTCCTGATCCCAGAACGGCGTGTGACAGCCCCACAGCATCTCCTGGTCCCAGCAGCGACCGGGCAAGCCCAAGCTCAGAGGAAAACCCTCCCCAGCCATCCCCGAGGCAGGAAGCAAAGCAGACACTCTCAGCCAAGCCCACAGAAGTGCCTCCAGCTACTGAATTACCCAGTGACTTAAAGTAACTGCATTGATCAGGCTGGAAAACCAAGCTGCAGAGCTCTCGGCATGTGCACAGCGAGGAGTACACAGCTGCAAGCGTTCGGCATTTTTCACCTTCAGGTAGTTACAACCAGAGTAAGAGATCCCTTCCCCTGCCCAGCCCTGACACCGGGCATCGGGGTGCTGCAGGAGGACTCCAAAGGGCAAACACATGCGAGACGGAACCACTGCTCCAGATGCTTTTCCAACCAAGCAGAGCCTCAGCAAATGATAGGTATGTCCCATTCTGTAAACGAGGGCAAGGATGTTCCTAGAACCAGCCCCATTACTCAGGCTCCTCAACCCCCATCTCCTCAGCTGCGTGAGGACTGGATGCAGGATTTCATCAGGACATTAAACTCAGAAGCCATAAAATCACTGTGCAAAAAACCAATTATACCTATTTTCATAACAGCCAATTTAAGCTTGTATTTAAGTCCCCTCACATACCCCTAAGTTACATAAAGCATTTCTTCCACTTGAAATGCAGCTTTCTAAAGGCCATTTTGCTTAATTTAATAGATGCTTAATGTGGGTCTGCAAATCTCTAGAAGCGTAACCAAGGAAGACACATGGCTACAAAATACAGCGTGATCCCTTCCCCAGGCAAGGGAAGGAACAGGAGAGGATGAAAAGCATCTCCAAACCCATGAACCTGCTGCGACTGCAGTGCAGTTGTGGTCTGAAGAGCAGCAAAACCCCACGGTCAAGTCAGAAGAGAAATTCCTGAACATCTGCACGTGGCTGTTAACTCACTGGAGACCAGGCAGCACTCTGCAGGCTGCACACATCCTTCCCTCGCTGCAGAACCAAGCGAGCTGAACTGAGCCCACTCAGCCAGGCTGCTGTCAAGATTCCAACAACGCTTTCTGAACTTAAATTCAACAAACAGTCATCTTTCTTCTTCCTCTTTTTTTAATTTAAAAATAAAGCTGCGCTAATAAAAAGCTCACAGTAAATCTATTGAATCGAGGCTATCCATTATATTTATCGTTCCTTGCAATTTAGGCCTGGATGGCAAGTCAGAGGATGTTGAGAAGTATTTATCAAGAAAACCTATGAGAACGATGAGGATTAAAAGCTACCAGCAAGCCAAATGTTCATGACCTTGTAGTTTGCTCTGTGCCTTGCTCGGAGCACGCAGGACCCCATCCAAGAGCTCTGCTCCCTCTCCTTGCTCTTAAACCCATCTCTGGCACATCAGTTGACAAGACAGACCCTGCACTGACAGCAAAAGCTGGAAAAGGTGCAACTTGTACATACTGCTACAAGTGAGTCACACTAGGGACACATAAAACACTCCTTGCATTACACACTGGTGGATCAGCATCATTAAGTGTTATACACCTCATGTGTGTGTCTGCGCAGGCTGGAGGGGGAGACGCTGAACTCAAAAATGCATCTTCCAATTCAAGCAGAGTCTGACTGCAATAATATGACTGTAACTGTGATATTCCCTTCTATTATATGGGAAATTATTACAATTGAAGGTAATTTTACTCAGGACTGTGTGAAGCAAGTGTCCATAAATCATGTTGTTCCTTACATGTCCTAAAAGCAGCACCTAGGAGGCTAAGGAACTTTCAAAGCTCACTGATAAGCCTAACCTATATATGCTGTTCTAAGTTACTCAAATGAAGAGTCCATCCTTAGTAACATGGAATAATGGTGGAAAGAATGAAAACAAACACTGAAGGAGCAGGACCTGCCCTCCAGGAAAGCAGCAGAGACATCCGCCTTAACAAAGCCAAGCCCTTGCAGCCAGGCCAGCACAGGGAAAACTCCCCCACTCTTGAGGAACTGAGTCTCATTGCACTGATACTTGTGAAGAGCACAGGGAAATCCAGCCTGGTTTCAAGTCTGGAGCATGCACCATGAACAAGCTCAATGCTGGGTCACTGATGCTGCTGAGCGGTGGGTTTCATCCCTGTGCTCTAACAGCCAGCCAGTGCCCTCAGCACTGTGGGGAATGGGAGGCTCGGGGCACAGCTTCACTTTGGGGGGCATTTTTTGACAACAATATTAATGACAATATTAAACAGAAACCACTGAAGGAGAGAATTTCCAAGCTTGCCCAGCGCAGAGCCCAACCCGCAGCAGGCAGCTTCCCCGGGACTCGTCCTCAGCACACGGATGGAGGAGGCGGTGAGCAGAAACCAAAGGACTGTTGTAAGGATTCAGGCTTGGAAATGTGAGTCTTAATGCTGAGTGGTTAGATATCTTTTGGGAATCCATCCAAATGGCACTGCTTCCATCCCCACTTGCCCTGCAGGTAAATCTAGCATGTGGCTTACACAATCTGTTGACTTAAATAAAGCAAGGGCAGAAGACGAAAGCTGCTCAGACATCAGGAGAGGCTCATTAGTCCTTTGGGCAAAAGTCTGGGTCACTTCCCCCTCCGCAGCACACCCGGCGTTGTCAGGCAGGGCCCCATCTCTTCTGTGAGAGCACATGCAGTGAGGATGCAGCAGAAATGGTCACCGTGTTCAAAACATCAGCAAAAGGACAAGGGCAATATTGCCAAATCGTCCTGTATTTTTGGCGAGCGCCGCAGCTTAAATTCAATTTACAGAAACTCGAGTCCATGAGCTCTGTGCTCCAGTCAAATCCTCTGAAATCAAACACAACCGAGCAGTGACCACACAGAAGTGCCAGGGCTCAGGGAATGGGACCGCAGCAGCTTCCAAACCTCACAGCACTGGTCCACCCGTGCCTCCAGCTCGCCCCTGGAGCAGCCAACGCTCATTCATTCTGTGGATGCGGGATGTTAGTAAAGCACGGTGAGAGCACCACGTGCTCTGCAAGCGCAAGAGGCTGCTGGATACACGTGTTCCAGGTGCAAAACCAGCAGCAGCGCGCAGGACTGAAGAGCAGGCAGGCACCGGAAGGAAAGGGCCTGGAGTGAGCCCGCCAGCTGCCCTCATCCATACACCTCAGGAGTGCTTCTTGCCCCCGCTATTTTCTATCACTAGTCTCTAACTCCATCCACACCATCAGCTCAGGCACCCAAATGCCAGCCCTGGCACACGGCTCCTCCACACCCAGGCACAGCGGGAGCAGACTGAACACAGCAACCCCCAAGTGGTTGCAGCCAGGGCTGGCTTGTTATCAGTTACAAAGGGGAAAATTAATTCTCACAATCAATGAAATGGGAGAGAAGTAGAGGCAGGCTACCTCATAGAGAGGTAGCTTGTCTTCCTGCTGAGATTTTAAAGCACTGAAGGGGCATTTGGAAGGAAAACCTATTCACCTGACCACCACTGCCTGCTAAGATGTTGCACAACCATTCCGCCTGGTGTGCAAAAGAGAAACTCTACCGCTGACCATAGACAATAACTTAATTATTAGTCCAAATTCTGCACATAAAGCATGTAATGACTGAAATCTGCAACAGCAAAGAGCCAACTTTGTTACTACAGCTACTCAAGTTGTTAAGTTAATGTCTACATCTCAAGGTAAAAGAGACTACCACAGCACTTAGGATGGTCAGCTCCTTAGGAGGCAAGCTAGACACGCAATCCATCTCTCATATCAGACCTACGTTAACGTTTAAATAGGACTTACTGTTGTGATCTCCAGCAATGAGCAGATGTGGCTTTGAGTAATGGTTAGCGTTACTTAACCGGTTATATTCACTAATGTAATTGACACCTATTCCATCATCCTTAATACACCCACTTCTTTCTCCAATACCATAAATAGATTAGAGAAGTTTCTGCAGATGGCCATGACCCCATTTGTTTGTGCACTTAGCCATGTATGAATCACTCTTGGCTTGTAGCAGCACTCTGGAATTACTGAAAGATAACTAGTCGGCACAGACACCAATAAATGAATCATGCTTTCCACAAGACCAAACCTTTGGGCTTTTACAGACTCCAATTACAAAGTAAGAAGAAAAGAACAAAGAAATTACTCAGTCTATTTGCATAAAGTCATGCAGAGTTGATTCATAGTTTTACAGAATTATTACTGACAATCATTTGTAGGGGGTTAGAGCAACAAACCAGCTACTTAACATACTGGACAGAATGAAGAGACGGGAAAAAAATCCCCACACCACGTCCTGCATGTATTCCTGAAAAGTAGTATTGATTTGTGTGCGAGTACCTCTTTTCATTCTTGGTATGCTCCAAGCCTGGGGGTTAATCACCTTTCATTCTCCAAGGCTAAATTCTGCTTCACTGGGTTGCTTGGGCCAAGCTTGCAGGTGTGGGAAATCCTGCTGCACATGCTGAAGTGCTGAAGTGCAGAAGCCTCACGCCAGCAAAGCATCACAGGCACGATTCCTCAGCACCACGGGCACGAGCAGGGTCTCGTGAATGACCAGAGGGCTGCCATGCGCAAAAGCACCTGCCTTTCTAAATGCACGCTTTCAAATGTGTACTGGTAGTGAAAAGTCAGCCAGTCTGAGGCCTTTTATTAAAGATATGTGTGAGACTGATTACACTGAACACTAATGCGTGAACCACTGGAAAGCACTGGACATCCACCAACACTGACAACTTGTGAGACGACTTTCAAAAGATGTGCAAGGTATCTTTATGTAATGCCACAGCCTGTGACAATGCTGACATACACCACACACAGGAAAACACACCCTCTTCTAGATTAGAGCATAAGACCAGGCTTGTATCAGTGAGACTACTTGGAGAAAAAGGGGACAGTTGCTGTATGCAGTGACACAGTATTGTTAAGTTAAAAAAAAGCC
This sequence comes from Myiopsitta monachus, assembly GCA_017639245.1. Taxonomy (NCBI): domain Eukaryota; kingdom Metazoa; phylum Chordata; class Aves; order Psittaciformes; family Psittacidae; genus Myiopsitta; species Myiopsitta monachus. Next base: position 31,382,106 of record CM029928.1, on the reverse strand, counting down.
AGAAGGTGATGGTGGACTTGATGCCAACCTGAGCCTGCAATATGCATCAGTGCATTGGCTGCAGCATCTCTGAGCATGACGCCTGAATTTACACATTTCAGGACCACGCAGCATCACATGCTCCAAATCCGCATCCTGTACCAGAGAGATACGCAAAATAACAAGGGTAATGTGCAACTGAACAAAGTACTGACAGTTTGGGAAAGGATGTAAATGTATAGACAATACTTTTTGTCTAAGGCCTTACTACCATTTACATGTAACTGAAGACCCAACTTCATGGGCTGATTTAGCTTGCAAATCAAAAGTGTGCTTTTACAAGCCACCTGAACTCGGTCCACAAGCAGAGAGCTGCCAGCCTGGTACAGCCTAGAGGCACAGCTCAGGAGAGGCCAAAACCAGCACCAGAGGAGCTACCACACAGCTCCAAATCAATTTGGGAAAACTCGCTTATTTGTCCTCACCCTCAAGGCTGCCGATTCCCCAAGAGAGGTTAAACCCCACCCCAAACGGCTACAAGAAGGGAAGATGCTCTGCAAGATTTACATTAAAACCTTAATAAACGTTCCCAATTCCTACCCTCTCTCCCACTCTACCCATACTACATAAATTAATGCACCAAGCTCTCTTGTATAAGAATACGTAGGCGACAACAACCTTCTTCCTCCAGTGACGAGTTTATCTGAGGATGTGCTGTAGATAGGAGGAGAACAAAAAGGTTCCCGATAGCACCACTACAGCAGCACTGGGTTGTCTTTAAAAAGCTTGAGTCACTAGAATCAAGGTCTCCAAGTGCAACGCAAGACTAAAAGGGTGCACGTGCTAAACAGCAACACGTCCTTCAGAAGGAATAAAAAAAGGCAGCTACATCAGGAACCTGAAATATTAGGTGGATGCTTTAATACTGCATGACATAACTGCAGCAAAAATGCTAATGTGAGTTTAGGTTTCACACCGGAGCTATTTCAAAAGATTTGCAAAGCTTTGATTGTACTTAACATCTCTACTAATTTCCTTTTTGGTGTAATCACAAATTTACCATAGTAGCCAAAAGATCTGGGATGAACTACAAGTTCTAGCTGGCTCCGAAGCCAACAAGAATAATGTGCGCTGTTACTATTTTCTCTCAAAACATACCTCTGCAAAACTGACTTAAAATGAGAAAAGAAATTGTGAAACTGTCATTACAAAGAAGCATTTAAAATGCAGATCAAAGTGCTGCCTTAGAAGCTGTATTCCTTGCCAAATCATCAAAGCTCTCTTTACTCTCAACAGCTCCCCAAATCCTCTGATTTGGATGATAAACTCCTACAGCTGAAATTTATCTGCTTTTATTAAAAAGGCAAACAAAAACCCGAACCCCCAACTCCTTTCTCTGGTTACCAACTACTTCATTAACCACTTCGCTCTCAACTACTCTCTTGTATTACAAGATCAATTCACTTTCACAGATGCGTTTATGCCTGGGTACACACACCAACAGTACCCGCACCTTTTCAAGCACTGAAAACTTGTCAGCTCTGGGGTGCGTACGTGTACAGTCTCACCCTCACAGCTCAGGCAGCCAGTCCAGATTAACGCCAGTATTGCTGTGACACGGCTCCACTACACCCTGCACTCCTCAAGGAGCCCCAGCACCACTACTATGTTTAGTGCAGCAAGGAAGCAGCAATGCAGCAGCCATGTAACCAGCTCTGACAGACGGAGACGATGGGTCATATCCTGCTCGGACGGATGGGAGCCTTGTGCTGAAATTGTTCCTCTCCAGGACCACACTTGGCTGCACTGCCCACAGCCAGAGCAGGTCTCTGATGTGTCTCCTCATGGGATCTCCTCAAAGGGCATCTGTCCAAGTGACCTACCTTCTACCACCCAAAATAACTGTAAAATAACCCCTCAGCAGTTTAGCCCCACAGACAGAAAACACCGCATAAAACATCCATAAAGAGAAGGATGAATGTTGACAGGGATGTCTGCAGTGTGCTCATGGTGTGAACCAAGTTTCCACCTAGCTGCAGCGAAGTGGCCCTTGTACCTCCCTCCTTGCCAGCCTTCCAGCCAGGCTTTATTACTTTGATGGAACACACCAACAACAGAGGCACTGTGCACTGGAGAACTGGAGGGATCTGATAAGACAAACCGCACTCTGGATCTCCTTCCAAGGAGCAAACTGGTAGACAGTTTTTACATGAAACACCACTGTAAATAAATGACCTTTTTTAGCTAATTAGGGTTACCAAATTCTGACGGTTGCTATTACCTGAAACAAGACCAACAGACATGACTGTACAGTCAGTTATTCAGGATGGAAGCTGGATGGTAATTACTGTCTATTACTGACACCATATATTTTGGTACTTCCCTTGGAAAGGTCTCCTCACATCTATCCATTTATAACCCAGGTTTACAAATTCTTTCTAAAACTGGATTTATCATGACACCAACTCTCAGCCTGGGAAATCTAAAAATATTAGTGTATTGGGTGAGCAACAGCAAAACTGAATTAGAACATGCATTTGAAGGTACTCTTCATCTGCAAAGGAAGCAGTGGTAGCTTAGCTAATTAAACACCCTGAAAAGTTAGAGGTGACCGCAGACCTTACCTGGGGAATTCCTAGTTTTAAGGAACAGAATATGGCTGCTGTTTCCCCACACACCCCTCAGTGCCGCTCCTCTCACAACCAAGATCTGAAAACATACTACTAAATAAAGCCAAAGCAAGCCAAAGCTTATTCATTGGGTAGAGGATGCCTTCATCAGGGCTTGGTATCAAACATCCTCCTGGGAATATACCCTGATACTGACTGAAAAGGAAGAATTACCCATGTCTTGCCTCCAGTTTGCATTATATACGATCACCTCTGATTACACAGGATCACCTCTGATGCTGTGTGTGCCGGCCCCACTGTGCAGCGCCACACAACCCAGGTGTTCACCCAGAGGAGAAAATCAAAGTTTTGACTATTTTCCCCCCATTTCCCCCCCTGTGTATTTTCACTCTCCCGTTCAACACCAATTATAAACCACTAAGATTAGAACCACTGCCTGAGAGCACAAAATCAACTGTCATTTTGAGACCCCTGTGCTCTCCAGGCGCAGGGAACTGGGACTTTCCCTCCTGCCCTGGGTACGAAAGGTGGGTACCTGCGGAGCTGGGGCCGCAGACTGACAGGGTCCCTGGGGACGGCCAGGGGCACTGCAGGCAGCTCTTAGGCCACCCTAAGCAAAAGCCACCCTGCTCCACTCCTCCTGTATTGTACCTGGGGACGCTGATCTCGGCAAAAAGCAGCGCTTGTCACAGACACGCGGCCAGAGCCAGGCACAGGGAACAGACCGGGCTGGCTGGAGTCAAACTGAGATGCCACAAGCTGAGCACACTGTGCAAACGCTCTGTAGCTCGATGAAACACTGGTGGCAGCTCTCCCGTCCCTCCCTCCTGAAGGAAAACTAGGGGGCAAGAAAGGAGTACGCGGCTATTACCCACTCGGCCCTGGAAGAAGCTGTAATTGCCATTGACACAGCATCAGAAAAGAAACCTATCCGCCAGAAAAGCAGTCTGAAGTGGAAAGGAGACGCGATTCCTTAGCTGAGCCATCTGCCTTTGGTCTGTTATTAAACCAAGGAATGTGAAAACCTAGAAGTCCTCGCTTGGACACAAACCAGCTCTCTCGGTCCGCTTGCCCCAGCCCTCCACAGGCCGGGCACACTGCTCTGACACCGGCAAGGCGAGGGGAACGGCCTCATCTCCTGGGAAGATCAACACCACGTCTTAACCTCCCGAATGGCTACAGGCACTGCACGAGCAAAGCCTCTTCCTGCCCTCGCTCCCTGCGCCTCCAGTCATCCTTTCACAGGGATGCCCGGCGCGGAGGCAGCATCCCCTTACCCTCCAGGGTAAGTCCCTGCAGGGCCACAGCACTGGAGCTGAGCTGCCCTGGAGGAGGGAAGCCGGCGGGGAGGCAGCACGTTCCCTGCGGCAAATAATTAGTTATTTACGGGCTCTTCCGCCGACAATCACCCCTGACCTCTTTCACCCAGCCGAAGCGATTAGAGACCACGGGCACAGACGTCTGGCTGCTTAAAGCCGCCTGGCGTATTGGCACTACAGCCCCAGCGGGTGAGACTCTGCTCCCCGCCCCCCAAAAAGCCCTTTTCTAATCCTAATCTGGGAGCGCAACACACAGAACCCAGCTGCTTCCTCCACCGCAGCGCCGCAGCCTGCCAGATGGAATAAAGCCTGCGAAGAAATATTTTGGGGGATCGGTTGTACAGTTAACCTAATTAGAGGGTTAAATTAAAAGAGTTTGCAGCTACGGCACCTTCCTGAAGCATTCCTGCGTGGCGACTTTTGGCTAGAAAATTAAATAGCATCTGGTGGTAGCTGCTCCAAGTCGTATTAGAAAGAGAAATAAAATCAAGCGATTGGAGGTGGGGGGAAACTACATAATGAATTTATCTCAGGGAGGCTCAACTCTGTCGTTTCCACTGATCCCAGGTGGAGGAAGTGATCAGGTAACAGCCTCTGCAGTGCAACCCAAGCCCTCCTGTAGCACAGAGGTGAGCTAATGCTGCCCGCCATCGGCAGGAAATAAATAACACTGGCGATACAGAAACCTACCCGAAAATGAGGTAAGGGTGGCAGCATTAAGGGAGCTCAATCCAAGGCTCCCGGGAGCTGATGGGAACTCGGTGAATCCCAGAGCCGAGCGGCTGACACTGGGCACGGGAAGGATGTCGGGAGCGGCACGGCACCAGGCTCCCGCGACACACATCAAATCCAGGCAAGGTGTCCTCCAGCATACGCTCCACTGTCCCCAGCCTCTCACCCCACATCCATAACTGGCACCTGCCCCCTCCCAAGCCTTGCATAGGCTGAAAAAAATGGGGGCAAAAAATCAAATACGCTATTTCTCAAAAGCCGAGGAATGGAATAATGGAATTACAAGCCTGAGTTGTTTCAACAGAACCTCATGCCAAGAGTTAGGCTGGAAGAGAAGCCTTTTCTTCAAAAGACATTACATATTTTAATTCATAACTTTTATCATAACCGCGAGCCTTGATCTGACACACAGTAAAGTCTCTCATCCTTGCAATTCTGTGGGACACAGTTTATGTTCACCAACGGGCTGACACAAAAGAGAACTGTATCTTCATTATTTATACACTGTTATTGGTACTCACATCTAGTCTGGCCTGTTAAAGTCAGGGAAGAATAATGGTCTATTCAGTACCCGTAGTGTTAATAAAATCAGGCAAATCCAGCTTAGTTTTGTCTGAACACGAATGAGATTAAATCAAGATTAATGTGCATACAGTACAAAGGGTATGGTTTATGCTAAAATTCAGAAGGAACACATTTTAGTACCCAGCATACAAATGCCTACAGAGCTTCTCCAGGACTCAGGCACCTGAATTAAACAACGAGGAAACCAGGGAAGGCGAAGGCAGATGATACAGGACAAAAGCCACCCAGAATCCCAAGGGACAGATGCTGGCTCTAAAATACTGCTCTGCAGCCCCGCTGGAGGTAACGGGGCAAACCCTGTGCTAGAAGAAACAGGCAGAGCTCAGCTGACTTTCCCCTGCATGCACCCAGCGTGAGCCTGCCCCATCGCAGTGCCAGGAACATATGCAAAACCAAGACTCTTTCCCAAGTTTTCATTTTGGGCCATTTTGCATTAGTCTGTGTCGGATTTAGATTTCACAACACAAAACAAGGTGTTAAGCGGGTACAACTCTGACAACCCGCCCAGCCTGGGATGCCTCAAACCCCTTCGCTTCACAGAAAATACCGTCGGCGTTAAAGTGCCAGAGAAACCAACTCACTTCTCCTTCCTCAGCAGTAACACTCTTTCTCTCTCACCTCCGTGCACTTCATCTCCAAGAGGGAAAGAGCAAGCAGAAAAGTAGTGGGTATTTAGGTCAGGCACTGTCCTCACCGCCGCTCTGCGAGGGTTCAGAACACCAATAAAACCCGCAAAGAGCCTCTCCTAACAAAAAGCCCCCGGGGGCTGCAGGCGGGGGAGCACGTTCCCAAATATGAGTAAGCCTCACTCGGGTGTCCGCACCACAGCGCTGCCCCCCGTACCCAGAGGAAGGTGATGAGCACCGGGGCTGGCGAGGACCCCCGGCGCGGCACCCCCGTTGCCCGGCAGACAGGCGGAAGCACCGGTCGGAGCATCGCGGGGCAACGCGCGAGGTGCGGGAGACGGGGAAGAGCCCGGCACCCGTGTCAGCGCTCACCCGCGCCGTGTCACACCCGCGCCGGGCACCCCGCAACAGATGGAGGGGGTATAACAATAATCACTCCGCGGAAGCGCAGCGCTGGAAGCCCCCGCGGAAACTTCCCCACCCGCCCCCCCCCCCCCCTCCCCGGGAGAAGCCGGGGCCGACCCCGCGGCAGGCGCAGCAGGACGAGTACTTACTGATCTCCATGCTCTGGAACAAAGACCTTTTGCAGTTGCATGTGCAGGACACATTGGGCTGAACCGCTGCGGCCGTACTGTTCAGCCCCATGAAGTTGTACATTTAAAATTAAAAAAAAAAAAAAAGGGGGGGGGGGGAGAAAAAATAATGCGGACGGCGACGGCGACACAAAGAACTTGGCGGCCGCCGAGCGCTCCCCGGGCAGCGCCACATAAAGCCGGGGCTCCTCCTCGGCGCGGGGGGGCGGGGGGAGGGAAATGCAGCTGCGATCAAAAATTGGAGATGCAAAACCCGGCTGGGCGCGGAGCGAGCAGCGCCCCCCGCAGCGGCGCGGCCGCGCTCGGCTCCGTACGGCTCCGCGCCCCCTCGGTGGCGGGGAGCGGCTGCGCTGGGCCCGGTGCGCGGCAGCCCCGCGGTTTTGTGCCTGGGACGCGGCGGGAGCGCTGCCCGCCCGCGCCCGCTCCGCTCCCGCCCCCCCCCCCCCCCGCGCTCATTCACGGCCACGGGGACGCGGCCGCGCGCCGCCGCCAGCCGCGGGCGGGCTCTGTGACGTCAGCGCCAGACGGGGACTGCCCTTTCCCCCGCGCCGCCGCCGCCGCCGCCGCCGCCGGGGGGCGGGGGGGGGGGAAGGCCTCTGCGGGAGCGCGCCCCGGGCTGCCGCGCGCGGCCCCGCGGCCCGAGGGGCACCGGGAGGCCCCGCGCCGTGGGCATTACGCAGCCGGGCCCCGGAAGCTCCCGGGCTGCGGGGACATCCACCCGCGGGGCAGCCTCGGCCCCACGGCACCCACAGGAGAACGGGAGGCGCGGGGCCCTGGGCTCCGCGTGCGCAGACAGCTCCCGCGTGCCGCGTTTCCAACAGGAAATGGGGGAGATCCGAAAAGAAATTGTGAGGGGGGGCACCTGTAAGCATCCGAACTCGGTGTAAATTCTGCCGTTAGCTCCAGTGCGGAAAGGAACAACGCTGCTTCCTTCTACCGAAGTGTTTCAGACAGAAACTCCCATTTTTGTTTCACACTTTAAAATGGAGGGACCCTGGTCGGCTTTTTTGACAGGTAAAAGTTAAAACCATCAGCTTTTCCTGAGGGCTCCGCGTGCAGTCTTAACCGAGGCAGACTGCCATTAATTTTCTGGGAAATAAAGCTGTGAAAGCAGATGAAAATGCTGAAACAAGCTTAACTATGGTGGTGCGAAGTAGCTGCTGTAATACTCTGTGAATGCTGTTCTGGGAGATCAAGACAGCTTCAGGTCTTCTGTAAGAAAGTGTATTTTCTCTTAATAGCTGGAGAGGCCCTTGCTGGGCCCATGCTCCTGAGGGATGCAATAGAAGGGGCAGGCTCCCAGCCCCAATACAGAGCTACAGAGATCGCACAGGGCAGATGGTGTCCAGAGTCAGTTCAGGCACAGTGCTGCTCACCAGTACAGTTTAACCTTCATTCCCCCCCCCAAAATGGAATTCATTCCTACATGACTGCTTACAAACTAATGCTAAATAAACGCCTGTGCTTCACTCCCCATCCAGTCCTGTGAAAATGCCTGAAGAGAAGGAACAAGGAATTGCCAGGTTGTTTAATCTTTTACTCTTTGCCACTCGACAGATGGTAACACCCAACAATTACTAATCCAAAGGAAACACGGAAGGGGATCTTGTGGCTCGGATAGAAACGAGCTGTGAGGAGTTTGTGCTTTCCCATGCTGAGCAGACAACGCAGGGCAGCAAGCATGGGGCTCAGTGCAGGCCTGGCAGATAGGGACTGTTACCCCAAAGAATCTGTGCTACAACTGGGAATAAAGCATTTCCAATTCTATTCCTGTATTTTGTTCCCAGCTTAGTTCCCTCGTCAGTAATGCAGGAGGGAGAATTCTTACCTGCTCTTCGGCTAATTCCTTCAGGTCCTGGAGTCTCCATTTCTTTCGTGCCAGGGAAATTTCTAGAAATGCTTACAGGAGGCACACACGTGCTCAAAACTCTGAAGACAAATGCCAGTTAAGACAGCTTTACTGATAAACCCACTTCTATTATTATTTAGCTGGAAATAAATCTTTTCCTTTTTAAAACACTTGGCAGCTGAATATTAGAGACCCTTTCCCAATGGACCTTGCTAGACTGGCCGTAAAAGGTGGCTGTAAACTAAGCCGAGCCCACCAGCTTGCAACTAACAGTCCTCCGTACTTAAAACATGTAGCACCACCATAAATGAAGCCAAGGTGAACACTACATGCTTCCTTATGTTGTGTGAGATACCAGCCAGCCCAGCCCCAGCCTGCCAGGACCAGCCCTCCCAGATCATGGGCTGTGTAGATGTGGCCATAGTTTGTGTTTGATTCAGAATTATTGTATTTTAAGACCCAGACACATCCTTAAATTGTCTTAAGGAAGTAAATGCAGCTTTAAGAAATAGATTGTTCTCCTGTAGCAGGTCAGGTCCTTGCCTGGTGGGTTACAGAGTCCTCCTTTGCACTGTCTGCTTTTCAAGCACGGCTTTGTCTTTCAGAACCCAGCACAGCATCACCTATGGGCCCAGAGAATGGGAGACAGGGTGGCACACGGAAGGGCACGGCCGGAGGCCTGTTTGCAGGCAGGATGTGCTGGGGATGGGTGCTGTGGCAGAGGAGCCTTGGTGGAGGCATCTCACAAGATCCAACCCAGCACCAGTGTCCGCGGCAGCACAGGCAGGAAGACCTGGTGCCCGGGCTTGGATGAGCGGTGGAAGAGCCGGCTCCGCAGGGGGAAAAGGCGCCTGCCCACACCCCGTGAATCAGCTGCCTTGTTCCAGGGGGTGTTTTTACAAGTTTGCAGAGCTCTGGTGGATCAAGGCTCCAGTTTCAGATGCAGGCTGCTGCAAGTTCACACGTCTTCCTAACCTTGAAAAATACAGAGAAAATAACTGTTTGCAAGTCAATGCTGGTTTAAAAATGCACTGTTTACCACCATCCCGACTTCATCTGAACGACCGAACGTGGCTGTGAGAACAATCAGCATTTTTCCACCATGATTTAAGAACAAATAATTAAAGTCATCCCAGATGGGCTTGTAAAAATTAAAAGTACATCAGCTAATTTAAATGCTTCGCCCTGTACTTTGTAATAACGCTATCCACCCTCATACATCACTGCTGTTCGTCAGAGCAAGTGCTGCTCTTCTGGAATACACTTTTGTTGATTTTGGCCTCTGTATTCTGTCACTGATAAGCTTTCTTCGGTTTCTTGTGTTCTCCCTAGAGACACCTCTGATGGCTCCAGGATGAGGCTGGCACTGCGAGATCTCCCTTCGCTTCCTGCTTTTGTGGGAATTTCAGGGTGAGCCGAGCTGCTCAAAGGGCTCTTCAGCCATGGAAAGGGACACACAGGAGCTTCAATGATATCTGAGGTCCTTGGGCAGACACATCAGTCTGCTGGGGCTAGCTTTGGACAACGGTATAATCTCACTCATTGCCAGACCAGAAGTCAGGCATTTGCCTGTGCAGTCACATTTACATCTGTCCCTTTATTCCTCACTGCAACACTTCAGCATTAAAGATTGGAGCAACGCCGCATAACAGTTACAGTGCAGCACTAAGGGTAAATTCCTAAAATGTTATTGGAAAGAGAGATCCATGTGAGAAATATGTAACCCTAAGAGTCAAATCATGTTCTCCCGAAAGTGGGTGAGGTGATCTAAGGAAAAACAAAGGAAAAATCTCCACAACTCCCCAAAGCTTTGTTAACTAAACAGTTGTCCATTAAAGAGACCAAATATTTCACAGCATTAGTCTTTGGATTAATGTTAAATCAATATGCACTAACGCAGTAGGGCAATAGTTACCATGGTGAATAATTCTATATTTATTTTCAAGCAAGCCTTATTTCTAACAATTCCAGACATGGTTTCCACTTTCGGTGACTAACCTCTTAATTTATTTGTTTTAACTGTTCAGTACCAGAAGCTCAAGTATTCTCTTCAACAATTAGAACAGGACCTCTGCTGCGACAGGAGAACAGTGCTGGGCAGGGGCACGGATGCTCGCCAGTTTTAGCTAAGGGCTCGTTTGCTTTCGTAAGTCATTACAGCTACATCTCCGGTATGATCTGAAGTGTACAAAACTTCACATGCTACAAATGAAGTCTTCATTACATGAGCCCTCATCCTTGTTTGGAACAGCAGCAGCATTCTCCTTCTGAGACTTCAACCCATTTGCAAAGTGTAAATAACCGACCTCAAACAATATTGAACCTAAAGGGCTCCGAAATCCTCACCCCTTGCGGGAACCCACTCACTTGCCCTCTTCTCCCCTTCCTTCCCACTGTGCCATCAGCTGAGGCAGGACGATGACCCTGGGACAGGAGCTGCTGTCACCAACTCACAGCTGCCTCTTCCCAAGGGCTTGTTTCCCAGCTCCACACATCACTGGGTTGGGTCCCATTTAGGAGGTTTTGCTCCCAACCAGGAGGGCTAAAAAGTCAATGAGCATTTGTTTGTAATGAAAACTTTCACTGAAGCCACCAGAATGTTATTCCAACCCATTCTGTCTCATCTGGGGCCTGATATAACTCTAGCTGACGTCACTGGAAGGACTCCACCCCACCTTTATATTTTATTGGAGGCACCCGTAGGGAACGTATCATTTCACTAAGAATAATCGCCCTTGGAATTCACAGCTCCCCAGCTGAAAACGTTTCAGTTCCTTGTGCTAGCGCTAGGGAAAGCGCTTTAGGCGCACAAACATAAAATAACCCATGGCTTTTCTTGATGGAACAACAGGCATTTGGGAGAGAGGGATGGGTCTTGGGAGAACGAAGGTGACCCTGAACTCCCTGGCTGAGCGCTGACATACCCACGCAGAGACTTCGGCTCATCGGAGGAAGCACTTGAGTCACGCTGAAAGCCAGCGCGGAACCACTCACGGCAGCTCCGCTGCCAGGATCCGTGCGCAGTCGGTTGGAAGCGGAGCCGCGGCCAGCAGCTCACGGCTTGGACTGTCCTCGCACGGTGCCCACGCACCCCGTGCGCTCACACACGTGGCTCGATACGTACGCACCCCCCCACTCGTGTTTGCCAACACCCAACTGCTCTCCGCTCAGCTCCGTGCCTCGGGCGAAAAGCGAGACGGGGCGGCCGGGCCCGGCCTGCACCGCGGCGATGGCAGCGCAGCCCCGCCGGGCAAACGCGAGCCGCGTGCCCCTGTCCCGCCCGCCACAACCACGGCCCCGCACCACCGCCGCCACCCGCGCCCGCTGCGGGGCACAGGGACGGCCCGAGCCGGACCGCGCACCCCGCGGGGCGCTGCCCCTTTAAATCGCCCCCAGACGCCGCGGGGGCGACCCCAGACGGCGCCCGGTGTCACGGACACGCGCTACTCCGCCCCCCGCCTCCAAGTGACGCCCTCGCTCAGCCAATCAGAAGCGGGGCAGCCGGCAGCCGGGGGGCACGGCAACCAATCAGCGGAGAGAGGCGGGGCGCGCCCGGCCATGTGAGCTCCAAGTCCACGTGGGGCGGGGCCGTGACCGCGCGGTGACCCGGGGCCGTGACAAAGGCGCAGCTCGCGCCTTCCCGCGCCGCCGCCTTAAAGGGGCAGCGCCCGATGCTGGGGGGGGGGGGGGGGAACGCGGCGCCGGGGGCCGCACCCGCAGCGCTCCCCGCACAGGGCGGCCCTGACCCGCCGGTGGCACGCGGTAGCCCCGGCACGGAGGAGCCCCGCCGCGGGCCGGCAGCCAGGGCTCGGCCTGCGCCCGCCGTGCCCACGGGGTACGCGCTCCCCGTGTAGGGGCTGGTGCCGGTCTGTGCACGGACATCAGCGGCGGGGCCCGCAGGGTGCCGCTGCCAGAGCCGTGCCCTGAACTGTGCCTCCCGCTGGGCTCTGGTTATTTTACGTCCCCAAACAACGCTCGGGAAGTCACCCGGGATGCGCTGGCAGACTTGCGGGCAGCGGGCAGGGCGCTGCTGGTCGGAACACACCGGAGCGCAAGGGAAAGGCGACAAGATGTGTGTGCTGGAGCTGAGCTCGGGCTCGAGTGGCCATGGCTCTGGGTGGCAGCGAGCCAAGCACGCAGCTGAACAGGCCCGTGCTGCAGAGAAGCCCATTATTCACGGACGGGCTGTTGAACTTGCACTCCATTTGCGCGGCCCTACAACCGCGGTGGAGCCGCGGGGCCATGTGCATTGACTAGCTGCGCATCTGACATCGTCATCACTGCCTAATAAACCTGTTAACTGGGAAGCTTCAACACCAAAGAGACAGAAAAACAAACAAACAGGACTAGGAAAGAGGGAGGATCCTGGGACACAAATGATCGCATGAATGCCTTTTCCGTAAGTCTATTTACTCAGCTGCTGAAATGATTTCAACTGAGCGATTAGTCTTACATGCTAAAACCAAGCCATCCATTCTCTTCTCTTATAGTCCAAAATCCTACATCTGGTACTTTATCCGCAGCCTTTTTTTCCCCCTCCGTTTGTTTAAAAGAGAGCATTTGCAGTACTTGATCCCCAGATGCACTATATCATCACAGTTTGGGCTCAGAGGTGAATCACAGATATTGGAATTGGTTGTTTCAATCCCACTTGACTGCAGAGCTGAATCCTCCCTCACGAGGCTTTTCTAACACAAAAGAGACAACATTGATAATTTGAGAGCCTGATTTTCAAAGAGAACGACAAGAAAGTGGTTTAACTTTGGATGAGAACAACCCTAAAATGTACATTTGACCTCCTGTGGTGCGGTGGGGTGTTGGAGCTCCAAACCCGACGCGCTGGCTCTGGGGATGAGGCTCTTGGGGGGTACTCTCTCTCCTAAGACCAACGCCAGGAAAAACAGAGGCATCAGAGACCTTGTGCGAGGCCGGACCTTAAGCAGCAGCTACAGCAATACCCTGAACTTGAAGCTGCCTGGAGTGCATTACGTATTGTACATCCAGGTAGTGGTGGTGTATACAACAAAGTAACGTGGGATGTACATAAAGCATCACCAACTGCTCCATTGCCAACAATCTTTACTTTTATTGGGATGTTTAAACACCAAATTTTTGTACTTCTTTCTCAAACCATGTAGAGTCTTGCCTGAGCCCGGTACTGCTTGGCACAAAGAGAATTTACAGGCACATCTAATTAAACTGTATGAATCAGGGATATTGAATTGTTGAAGGCTTTTTTGTTGTTGTTGCTGCAATTTTAGGTTTCTAATGATTCTGATAATCTATGATATCATTAATTCTAAGGCTTAAGAGAAAAACACAAAAAAACACCTTTTGGGGACTCTAGAGGCCACTTGTGAATCTGATTTTCCAAATGAAAAGAGTTATAATATCAGTTAAAACCTAAAGGCTTCACTTTCGCAAATCTTTTATGCTAGATTTTATACAGCTAATACATCGCCAATGTTTCCAAGGAAACCAATATGCCCTGTTCTCACGGAAACAAATCTCACTATTAAAACAATTAAAAACTTAATCTGGGTTCCCTCCCTTCCTCCCCCTCTCTCCTTTTGGTATTATCGTATGCATTTCAATTTAAACCACGATCACAATCTTTTACACATACGTGGGCTACACTGTAAATTACCTGAAGGAAGCTTGACTCCAGAGCATAATCGTTTGGAATGAAATACATTGCAACAATTGAGCAAAACCAAATTAGCAGGAGTCTTGGTGAATCAATTACAACCACTGCTCATCTCTGAAGGCTACTGGCCGCAGCTGATAGAGAGGACTTGAAGATTGTGTCAGGCTGTGACAAACACAGGTTGAGGTATCAGGTGCAGCTTAGACACATCCCTGAACCTCAGCTGACAGTGTGGTGAGACGGCCCTGGCTGGCAGGAGCTCTGGCTAGCCAAAGCGGAAAAGCAGTTCCTGAAGGGCACCCACACTCAGCTGTTGGGAAGGAATTCTCATTCTCTGCTGGGTCACCCAGCAATAGGTTTTAAGGTCACGGCGGCTGCAGAGCATCCGTTTCACAGCCCTGCTTCCGCAAAGCCGTCACACAGCGCGCACCACACTGCTGTATCCACGCTTGGCTAAGCTTACAGGAAGGTCAGATGCCACAGGAGAGAGCTGCCTGAAAGCTGAATATGGGCTCAGAGGTGTCTCCTGCCCTGTGCTCAGTGCTCTTTCAAATGTCTGCTTGTGAACCACTTCTTCGTACATCTGCACCCAAAAGCACAGCTGTGCTGGGTCACAACAGTCCCACACAACACTACAGGCTGGGAGAGGAGTGGCTGGAAAGCTGCTCAGCAGAAAGGGACCTGGGAGTGATGATTGATGGCCACTGAACATGTCCAGCCCTGTGCTCAGGTAGCCAAAAAGGCCATGAGCATCTGGCCTGTATCAGAAATAGTGTGGCAGCAGAGCCAGGGCAGTGATTGTCCCCTTGTACTGGGCACTGGTGAAGCCACACCTCAAATCCTGTGGTCAGTTCTGAGCCCCTCACTACAAGAGAGAATTGAGGTGCTGGAGCAGGGCCAGAGAAGGGCAGCAGAAGGGCTGATGAAGGGCCTGGAGCACAGGTGTGATGGGGAATGGCTGAGGGACCTGGGGGGGGGGGGTGTTAGTCTGGAGAAGAGAAGGCTTGGGGGGACCTTATCGCTTTCTACAGGTACCCAAAAGGAGGATGGAGCGAGGTGGGGGTTGGTCTCTTCTCCCAAGTTACAAGTGACAGGATAAGAGGGTACGGCCTCAAGTGGCACCAGGGGAGGTTTAGATTGGATATTAGGAAAAAATTCTTCCCTAAAAGGACTGTCAACCCCTGGAACAGGCTGCCCAGGGAAACGGTGGAGTCCCCATCCCTGAAGGTATTTCAGACGTGTAGATGTGGCACCTGGGGACACAGTTTAGCGGTAGAGTTGGCAATACTGGGTTAATAGTTGGACTCAATGATCTTAAAGGTCTTTCCCAACCTAAATAATTCTATGATTCTATGAAACGAATCGAGTGAGAGGCCCCAACAGCTCCTCCACCTGCACCCGCATGCTCTGCAATGCAAGAGTACCCGGAGAAAGAGGGGGCCTGAATATCCACCACTTTGGATTTGAAAACCTGGTGGGGTTTTACAGGAGCTGTCAAAGTGCTTCCCTTCAAAGCTGGGTGTCTCAGTGGCACAGGCGGGGCAACTGATGCCCTTCTTCTGGGGAGGTTCCTTGTTCTGGCAGGTTTCTGTGTGTTAGGGGTGCTGTCTGAGCTGACAGCCCAGACCAGAGCTGGAGGCACCTTCCACGGGCCAGAGCATGGCACAGTCCCGGGGCTGCAGCACTCTGCCACGCTGCCTCAAGCCTCTCGTGGTTTGTTTGTATTGACTTAGCACCACTGCTGTCCTCAGGAGCCGGAGGATAAATAGGAACACCGGGTGCCAGCGCCAAGGAGCTTAAAGCCTCACTGCAAACACAGTTCAAGCTCTGTGTTGAAAGTGTTTTGCTGGTTTGATCTGAAGAGGCCCGAGGATCCAGCCGCGGCGCTTTGGGGTCTGTCTGCTGAGGAGAGGGATCTGCAGGTCAAGAGGCTTGTGAAAAGAGGAAACCAGCTCCAAGCACGAGAAGTGAATGCCACCGGGAAGGCAGTAAATACAGCCCCGCTCTTTGTTTTGCCCGCATTGTGTTCCCAGCTCTGCCTGCTGCATATTGACTTGGCTTTTCTGTTCCCCTTGTGTGTGTGTGTGTACAACTTCCACTCCTGTGACAAGAGGCTAAGCACGAAGGAAGGGAGCAGTCGGCAGAGAGATGTTTCATGTGGATCCAAGAGCTAAATCTGGCCTTGGCTTGTGTGCTCCCCCAACTCCGCAGGGAGCAGAAGGGAAACACAGCCAGAGCTGCTTCCTCCACAGTTCTGAGCACTTGGACATCCTTCTGCCCACGCTGGTGAAGGGCAGGGGATGGGGATGGTGTGTCTGAGGAGCTTCCAGTTTGCCTCATGCCTCTGCACGGGGCTGAACAGAGAAACTGGAGCATGGCCCAGGCTCTGTCCTCCCTCCCTGGAATTCCCTTAGGCATTGGGTTGCCCAGAAGATTTAAGGAAATAAATCTTGCTCACTCCTTCACACACATCTTTTAGGGTACTGCATGTTGTTGTGTGCTCTTTGCAAATGCAGTTTCCTGTGAAAAAAAATCCCAGCCTTGCTAACATCCCACATGTAATGTGATACATTCCCATTCATACACACTTCCCACCACTCCGACACACGGCACTGTACAACCAGAGAGACAGAAAGTGTACGGCACGTCTGCACTCAGAAATGCCAAATTCTTCTAGCGTGCAGGGGGTGACTTGGGGTTATTTGGGTGTGTGTTTTCCCCCCTTTTCTAGAAGAGTTTGGAAAATTACTTTCCACCATCTGCCCTGCCAGAGCTAGGAAATATTTGGAATACATTCCATTCTCCTAATGAACACGCAGCAGCAGGGGTGCTGCAAATGAGAGAGAGAAAATCTTTCTAATGAACAGCAAATGAACTAGAAATCACATCTACATAGCTTCAGCTTTTGTTTCCTATAGCTTTAGGGTGAGTCATGGAGACGAAAAGCAATGAATGTGCTGTAGACCCAGGTCTAGCACGGCGTGCAGAAGTCTTGCCGTGACCCAAGCCGTATTTGTTTTGGATACAAATACAGACCCTCACAAGCTTCCTTTTCTTTTAATTGAAAAGAAGTAGGGGAAGAATTTAAGTATGGATCCTACAACTCTTGTTAGCGCTCTTCAAAATGTGTTGAATTTATAGGATACTGTCAAATGCATATTAGTATTCATGACACAAATCACGTTGCTTCCAACTGGTGTATAGAGCTGTATCATGCTCTTTTGTTAAAAAAATAATAATGTGCTCAAATGGAAGAAATTAGTGGTTTTTTCTCAGAGGGAAAGAGCCAAAAAGCTCTTCTTGATCCACACTCTTCAGAGACTGAGGGTAGGTGTTGCTGGGCATGGCCAGAGGTGAGTTTCCAGATCCACCAGAGCAGAAATTAAGGGCTTCTCTCAAGTCCTGTATGTGTCATTATGAATACGCAATTAGCTGCTCTTCTTCTAAGAGTTTTGCCTACTGCAAACTATCCAGACATAAGCAAGTTTCCACCCAAGGCTTTTGGTCTCAGAAACTTGGACATAACAAACGCAAGCCTCTGTTCAAGGCTCAGATGCTGTGTAAAGCACAGTGTGACCCATCACAGCTGGCCTTAGCACAGGAGAAGCATGAGCAACAAGGCATTTGTGAAGCTACAACACATCCCATCCCTGTTGGCAAGACCTCTGATCAGATACTGGGACTTTTCCTCATACCTATTACAGGTGGATTGATTTTTTTACACTAGTCCACAAGCTGTACCCCAAAATACTCAAGGAGTGACGAGCATCAAGAGAGAACTCAAATATTACCTACAAAGCTGAGGCATCTCTCAGCTCTTCCCTTAAAAGAAAAGCCATGGGAGCACAAGGAATATTTCCAGCCTGCACTGAATGTCATCACAGCGGCCACAGTAGGTCAAGAACAACACTGCCAAGCCAGGCAGATGTGAGTACTAGAACAGGGAAGGTCTCAGTCCTACAAGTGTAACCTTAGAAGATATTCCTGACATGTTCCACACAACTCTGAAATCCTAGATCGATGCCACATATTTCCTAGCCCCAACTTTCTCATAGGAAACGCCACCAGGAGGTGAGATGGAAAACCACATAGCAAGAAATCCATCTCATCCTGCCCTTACGGGATGTTTCTGAAAGTCTGGAACCCTAGAGACATGCAGGTAGCAACCCAATGCATAGGGGATAAAAGTGACAGCCAGGTAGGTGCTGCTGTACGGGTATGACAATATCTGCTCTTCTCTACGCAATCTCTGCATCCTTCACTGGGTTCAGGAAGATTGGGACAGAAGGCATTGCACTGGCTTTCCTCCCTGCACCTGGTATTTTTGCCTGTTTGAGTGCTGAGGTGCTGAGTTTTTGGTGTATGCCTTCATTTTCCTGGAGTCTGACTCTGCAATTCCTTCAAGCATTTAACCTGCAAGAAAGTCAGCAGTTTCCTCAACAAGACCTTACACGACCAGACCTCCTTATTTAATACCATCTTCTGCACACATGTTCCCCTTCCTTGTCTTCTGCTCCTTGCAGTTTCATCCACCTGAAAGAGCAGCTGCATTCAGCATCCCAGGCTCATTAAATAGCCACTTGGTTTCCCCTTGTTCTTGGTCTCTCCCACTGAAGCGCGCACTAAAAAAGGGAAAGGAGAGAAACAGAGAAACAGAACGTTCCCACAAAAAGCAATTTCTTGGCTGGCCATTTTTCTTCTTTTTTTTTTTTTTTTCAAACTCCCCTCAATATGGCAGGAGATATTTATGTCTGAACAAATCCTTCTCCCTCCCAATCAATCCAGCTTCCCTTGCTTCTGCAGCGCAGGCACACTGTTTAGATCAGTCTGGTGCTGTGAAAATTATCATGACAACACAAAAAGCAACATAATGACTAAAGGTGTGTGAAATAGTCCTGGAGAAATACAAAGTGACTTCAAATGCAAGGTATTTCCTCCTTCGCCTTTCTCCATCCTACAAGCTGCTACAGCTCTGAAAATGGGACAGTTTTCAAAGAGGCTATATTTGCAGAGCAAAGATGGATGCTATTTTTATTGCAAATTAGCAGATTTTTTAGCAGATCCAACCTCATTTGCAAGTGAAAGTGACTCTACTTACCATGCAGATATAGGTCTTATGTTGGAAACTCATGGAAATTCATGTTTTGAACATACTTACAGAAGAAAAAAATAGACCTTGCCTTTATTTCTGGCTGAGACTAGCTCCACTGAAGAGATAGCAGTGGGGCAGCGTGTATTTGCTGAACTACTACATTATGTGAGCAAGTGGGAGTGAACCTGAAGCAGTTTTTAGCTGTGCTCTGTGAACTTCTGGGGGCCTGGGGACTTCAAGGAGTCCACAGAGATATGAGAAAAGGTATTTGGCTGTTAGCTGCCAGAAATGTGCTGTTCAGGGATCCACATTTCCCCTAGAAAGTTTGGAATGGTCAGCATATTGGTGAGGACTGAAAAATCACCGCCCTAATGTATAGGGCTTGCTAGGATGGTCCGTGGTCTGCACTGATGTGAAAAACTCCACGTAGTAAACAGTGATGGGGGAAAACAATCAGTTAACAGTAGTCCTGCAAAAGATGCCATTTGAGAATGCCAAAACTTTTCATTAAATTGGAAAAAAAATCTGGTGAGTGCTTTAAGCCAAGAAAAACAGTTGAAAAAAAAAATAAATGAGGGGAATAAAGCTCTGTGTTTCAGTGCTCCCGAATCAAGAGATTTTCAGTGGGGTTTGTTTCAAAATGAGAGTCTTCACCTAAAAGTCAACCCACGTTTTGAGAAAGGGAAGCGAACGGTTAAACTCCTCCCAGATAAACCCGAAGAATAAGTCCTTCCACCCCAAAGTGTGCCAGCTGTGTCAAGCCCAAACCCACTTCAGAAAAATCACCGAGACAATAACATTTGGAGGAGGGAGAGGAAAAAACTGTGCACACCTTTAGAACCTTCACACAGCGTCAGTGCTGGATTCGCAGAAGTGCAGGTTGGGACCTGGGACAGCCTCAGCAGGAAGCAGAACTCTGCTTGTGAAAAAAATAAAGAGATTATTAAAAAAATAAAAAATTAAAAAAAAATCTTCATTTTAATTTGGGCATTGCAAGAAAAAAGCGAAAAACAGACCAGCAGGGAAAGCAGAGAGCTCCCATTGCAAGAACTGGAGTCTCATTTGAAGAGTGCAGTCCCTGCCTGCCAAATCTGCACATGCACTCCTTCAACCTGGAGCTATACAGCAGGTGTGAACCTGTTTGTACCTCTCCTGACAGGAGCACACCAGCAGGAAACCAGCGGTGCAAGTATTCAGGTATGCTAACAAATTCTTCTGGCAGATGCCAGTTCTGCAGTTATCTGCTTCACATGAGAAAGCAGGAGGTGAGCGTCAGCCCTGCTGTTGTGTTGCAGCGTGATGGGCTCAGCTCTTCCTTCTCCCTATCCCCTCCCTGTGTAATTTTGGGGTATGCAGCTCCCATTTCCATCCATTAAAAGGGACAGATTGCATTCCTGAACGCTGTTACTACGGACTGGTTCCACCACAAGCAAGTTCAAATCAGACGTAGCATTTTAAAACCACCTAAATTACAAAAATAAGCAAGTATTCAAAACTAAAGTTGTAAAACACCCCCAACACAGCATCCCAAACCTCCACTGCTCTGCAAGCTCAGGTCCTCTGTTCATGCTCAATTAACAGCAGGTATTTAACACTCCATATACCTGTCCCAGACCTCGACTCACTCCCCTGAGGGATGACACCCATGGTAGTAGCACTTCTACCAGCACAGGCTGCATCACTACAATAGAAGTTATATTTTGGAAACTGAAAACCACACTTCCCAGCTTTTTTACAGGCCTCAATTTCCTTAATATAGGTACAGAGAATATATTTTCTTATTACTGACAAAAAGATGGGGATAGTCTTTTGTAAGCATGACGCATCCTATCATTTGTAGCAGGCATGAATTATTGCAGTGTCTCCATCCAAACAAGTGAACATCTGTATCCCATTTTCACTGGCACTGCGAGATACCTGGCGCAGCCCCAGAAGGGAATGTTTAGCTACAAGGGTTTAAAATATGCAGTAATTTGCTGTTGTGTTATCTTTGGGTATTCTCTGCTTCAGAGAATTAAAAAAACACCAAAAAACTTTATCAGTGAAGTCCTCCCACTGTCTTATTTGCCTTGCTCTAGCCCAGAGTGAAATGAATCAAGTAAAAGAATTCTGAAAACCTCATTTATTTTCCCCTCCTGAAGAGTGATGTTTATGGAAGACGGTTGGAGGGGGACTCCGTGGAGGACGGGACATTTCACATCTCTCCCTACGCTTCTTCTAGTGAGGATGTTTTATACAGACATAGGGGGGTGTAAGGTTATTCAGCCCTCCCAAGGACTCCAGGTACTACTGGAAGAACGATATTCAGCAGTCCAAGATGGAAGTGGGCATCACAGAGAGATAGTCTGGGAGCTCTTTTAGTCCAGTATTGCATCCTTGGCTTTTGCAAACACGTTTAAGGCCATGTCTTTCTTGAAAGCAAGGTGTTTTTACAGCAGATTGCAATCTAGAGCCATTAGCCAACTCACATAAAACTCTAGGGCAGAAAAGCTCAGTTTCTGTGGTTTTCAGCTCAGCTATGACCTTGTATCCAGATTCTGCATGGGCTGAAAAGACCTCTTGCTACTGAAAACATCTTTTTCTCTGTTGCTTATATGTACCTGATCAGCCATCCCTGCAATCCCAGTTGGGTGCCCCCGTATCTCAGACAAGCTCCTCTGGGCTGATCCTGAAGCCCCCCAGGACTGGCACCAGAGGTAACTGAAATGGGAATCACCCCAGGTCATCAGGTGCTGCTTCCAATCTGCCCAGCTCAGAAACCATCCTTCACCCTGCACCCTACCTCAAGCCACAAGGAAGTCACAGCTAACTCCTTTAAATCCTTTCTTAACTCTCCCCTTTTCCAATGATTTCTGTATAAAAAGGAAAAACAAAGCCTCAGCAGCAGCATGTGCTACGACTACTGCCTGTGCAATATTACTCACATTTTAACTTGCCTTCCTTGGCTCTTCACACCCATCTGTAGCTTCTTTGTGAGGACTACAGGGAAAAGGGATGCCCATTTGCCCTGCATTTGTACAGGCACTGAACAATAGGGCTGCACTCCTTTGAGCTGCTGGAACTCTGAGATGGTTACTACTAGTTGTACTATTGCTACTTCGGTTCATCATGGTGGTTGCACTACTGTCTGTCCTTCTACAGCCAGCAAGCAGTTACGTCAAAGCTCAGAGTCACCATGCCATTTGCTCCTGTAATCTAAGTCACTGTCACCTCAACTTTCAGTCACAGCTTCATTTACGCCTTCTCCTGTGTGACTGTCTTCAGTTTCTCACCCTGGGAGAGGTGAACTGGGCAGGGGGCACATTCCCACCAGGGGATTAAAAATGTTATGGGTCAGTTTTCTAACATGTTGCTACAAGTGGACGTCTCTTCATCCTTCAGCTACACTGAGAGTGACAAAGTGGCTGGTATAGACTGCAGCGCAAAGAGGGGAGCAAGGTCTATGTGGAGGCAGCTGTTCCTGCACACTCCCACTGTGCACCCCCCGTGCTAACTGCACAGGAGAAACTTGGAGCAAACTCCTCCAAACAGGAAGACGAGAAGTGTCCTTGATTAACAACTGGGGCTATCTCAAAAGCTGGGAAACTGAGGCATCCAAGGCAGATGACAGCATCCACAGATGAGCAGAGGGTTTCAGGCAAAGCTGGGTCCTGAGTTTTGATCCAAGCTATTTAGGCCATACACCAAGTCTGATGACTAAAATGATGGCATTAAATACTGTTTTAAGCTCTGCTTGGTTCTGGAATAAGAGACAATTACAATAGTCTGAAAATCCCTGTTATTAAATGTGCATGGGGAAGCTGAACTTACAAATAAGCAACAAACTCGCAAATATCAGTGAACAGTACATTGAGCTATAGAAACAAAAATGAAAGAAGTAAACAAGACCATGTCTCCATATTAAAACACCCTGTTACACCAGTACAGTTATAACTGCCCAGGAAACCCTCTTTATCAGGGCAAGACAGGCCTTTTGTCTTGCCAAGACCCAAAGGTCATGGCATCAGAAAAGTGACATTAGCTTATCTGCAAATAGTCGTGTTTTCAAGTGTCTTCACTGAGGAGGATGCTTTTTAAAATACTAAAAGACCTGTATTAATTCGGTTTACCCCTCACATAATACTGAGAAATTTCACAGAGACAGCTGCGGTCTTATCACAGCCCCTGTGCAAATAAACTCCACCAGCTTTAGAGGATCCTCCCTGCACCACAAGTGCAGGACCTGCCTCTAATGCTGCTCACCCAAGTGTCTCCTGGTTATTGACTGTGCTCCCTTACAGCCTCCTTTCCAGGAGACCATCAAAGGGGAAGCAATGCCACTTGCCTAAACGTGATAGACTATTGCTGCAGGCAGGAGTAACTTGTGCTGTCAGTGTTCAATTAGCACCAAGTTAAACTAAATGTCTTGTGAATATTTCATAACGATCTGCCAGCATCATATCTGAACTCTCTGGCTTTTACCAAGCCATTTCCCTTCCAAAGTGACACGATGTGGAATTAAAGAGGAATGATGAGCCAATCTTGCTTATTTGAGTACCTGCTCAAGAATCATGCTGTATAACAAAAAAGTAGTAGTAATTAAAACCCAGCACAAAATACCCCAGCATCAACTGTCACCTAAAATTATCCTTTGATGATAAACTGTCTTTGAACAAAGTGAGGGTTTCTATAAAGCACAGCTCTTCCTTTTCTGACTGTAAAGTTTATTGTAGCTTTCCTATTTCCTTTGTGAGTTACAGGAGCTGATGTAGGCTTTAAAATTTCCCATCTTGGTTTTCCACAAAAAGCTCAGGAGTTAAATGGGTTGGAATAGACCTTAAAAGCCAGGGCTAACTTTAACTTGAAACACCAAACCTGTGGCGAGCACCAGGTGAGCTGCACAAGTGCTGCAGAGCAAACTGTGGGATCTGGGGCAGAAAAGAAGATTCACCCACAAATGCAAATACCTCGGTGCTGCAAACCAGCCACGAAGCAGAGATGCGGCTCAGGCTGGAAAGAGGCTGTGGGATCTGCATCACCTGCCTGGAGGTCCTGAGCAACAAGTCACCAGGGAGCCAGCTTCTGGGCCTTGCAGTTTGTAATCTGGAGCATCCACCAAGCCCTAGCAGAGCAGGAACAGCTCCAGACAGCAGAGACAGCGAGGTCTCAAGGGGCCCTGTGCTGGTTGCTCACAGTCCCTGCTCAAGGACTGCAGCATCCTCCAAGGAGGAAAAGGTGCCACAAGGCACAAGGAGCCTTTTCCAGACTTCCTGCTGTGGTTGCCAGTAAAGAAATCAGTTGGTTCCAACAGTAATGGACCAAAGCCACCGATCTGTATCACCTCATCCATCATACACACAGATGATAAACGATGCTGGGTTTGCACCAGCCTGGGCTGATACACTGCAAAGCACAGCCAAATTGCCTAGCTCCACTTGCTGAGGAGCTGGTCCCCTCGACCGATGAAGGACAGGTTAAACTAGAAACTTCTGCTGGCTTGGCTGCACAGGCTGGGCTGAATGTCCCACTGGGGTGTGTTTGCACAAGCAGAACAAGTGCTGAGACAGGTTTTTAAGTTAACTCGGCAGGTAAGGAGCAATAGCGGGCCTGAAATAACCATTTCACAACTCCAGGTGGCCCACGGCTGGGCTCACCAAGCAACTCTGCCTTTAGGGCTCGAGTCTCGTCGCCACCAGTGTTTGCAGGAAAATAGTTGGCATATATTAGCTATCTGTCCATAGGGTAAAAAAATAACAGTCACATTTCTTTTGGCAATGAAAGCTTAATAGGAAAGGCCACATGGGAGCTATTCCAAAGCACTGAATACAATAGTAACATGTTGCTGCAACTGCATTGATAGAACTGATGCAACTCACACAGACAGGATCTGGGCTTTGCCATTTTACAAATAGAATCGTGGAATCAACTAGGTTGGAAAAGACCATCGAGTCCAACCGTTACCCCAGGACTGCCAAGCCCACCACTAAACCATGTCACTAAGGGCAAAGTGGTTTCCCCTCAAGATCTCCTCTGATGATCTCCAGTCACAGCCACCCCTCATCTGCCCCTTCATAGTGTCCCACACTACACAGCTGCTGCCCCTACCCCCCATGGCCACCCCTCATCTCCCCTCAAGATCTCTCCTCATGGCCACCCCCCACAGCCGCTCACGGACCATATGTACCGCTGCTCTCGTCTCACAATCTCTCCTCACAACCACCCCACCTCTCTCCTCACGATCGCCCCTCATGATGTAGGATAATACATCCAAATACACAGCAGTTCCTCACCTCTGGTCTCCCCTTGGCACCCAGCCCTCCCTCTCTGTGCTCACTCAGTTTCCCACTAGAGCCACTGCACACCCATAGCCACTCCGGACTGCAGCAGCATCCCTGGCTGTCCCCTCAGCTGGCACGAGCCTGTGGAGAGGGGCAGGGAGACATCAGACACACAGCCCGCCTTCTCCCCGGGGCAGCCAGCACAGCACGGAGCATCTCATGGCCCAGGTCCTGTCCTGCTCCAACACCACGGCAGAGGAGAGCAGGTTACGGCAAAGCCAGCACTGTGGGAGGCCTCTGGCTGTGCAAAGGGGACAGTTCTTAATAAGGCCAATTAATGAAGAGCTCAAATCCCATGCACTCACTTTTAAACTGTTCTGGAAAATAAAGTGCCTTACACCCCACTCCTGCTTCAGCTCATGGACTATCGGGGGTCTTCCAGCAAAAGGTGCTACAAGCAGCACGAAAAGCCTTAGAAAAGGTGGGGAGCTGAGGAAGGAGGGGCAGGGAACTCCGGAGGGATTGGAGGCAGCTGGGGTAGACCTGGAGGAGAAAACAAGACCCAGCTCTGTGCTCGGGGCCAGGGCACTGCTGTTAACCCTGCACTAATACATGCTAATTAACCCCCCGCCTTTCCAGCTAACGAGGGGTTTGGCTCTGCTGGAGAGGGGCACTGGCAGGGAGCCTTGTTCACTCCTCTCTGCTCACACCTGAGCAAGCTGCGTGCTGGCTGTGGGGGATAAAGCCCCATGCGTGATGTTTAAAGGCTCCTATAATTTGTTTAACAGACCTGAAGTCCTACCGGCATTCAACTACTGCAGATATAGATGTGATACAAACAGCAAACCAAACCCAAGTGTGGCTGGGCTGCACATATTAATCTCTCCCTCCAAGGGCAATGGAAATAGGGGAGTGCCTGCAGATCACGTACACAGGGGATTTGGCTGTGGACAGGCAGCCTCATTAACAGCTGAATGCCCTGACCCTTTGGAGTTACAAATACTGACATTTACTCTCCCCAAATGGCTGAACTAATATAGTGATAGTGGTGGTGGCATCCTTCCAGCAGATGGGACTGATAGGTTTTGTACATAGACCTGTTGGGGTTTTGACACAGCCACTTGTCTGAATGCCAGCATCTGAGAAACAACTCAAGAGGCCTTTTATGGCTCCAAACTTGAGGCTTCTGGGACCTTTCCTATTTTTTTCTGTTAGACAATCACAAAGAAAGGGAATGCTACTGAACACTGGGAAGATAAGTCATGGAATAGATTTCCCCGCTCCTGTGTTCAGATGTAAAGCAGTTGCCAGAGTAAATGAAAGGATGTGCTTCAAAATGCTGAAATACATTAGTAACGCTTATCTATGAAAATGATGATTGTGGAAAAGGGAATTGTTTGTAAGCCTTAAAGAGAAAACACAATTAATTCCGTATTTTTTCTGGGAAAAAGTCCCATATGAATTGAATCTTGCTCCTGGAGTTCCAGTTTGCAAGCTGAAAAGCAGAGGCTGGAACACTCCCAATGTCGCTAGAGCTTTTCCAACCCACCCAGCCCCACTGGCTTTTAGCAGGTTGTTAGAAATAATCAGAAGGCTGTAAGAATAATATTTCTGACTTGATTAATCTGATGTTCCACTTAGCCACTCTGCTGTTGGGTTTTTGTCCTTGATAATCAATGGGGAGAGGCTGATATTGAGTGTGTACTTGCTAATCACCAGACTGTATGTCAGCCTCAGCCCTCTGCAGCAAAGGGAGTGAGAAGAAGAGAAAGGAAAAAGGCCCATGAGGAGGGTCATAGAAGAAATAATTTGACAGCTTTACAAGAGGGGGTAGCACATGTGTAACAGCTCCTATAAACAAGGGGACTTGGAAGGACAGTGAATGAAGGGCTTTTCTACTATCCCCTTCTTATCTTAACAGGCACAGGTAGAAGTGTGACAGCCATTGACTTCAGGGCCCTCAAAGCCTGAACCTGTGATTTGGCATGGAGACTGGGTGACAGCAATTTGCCACAGCACCCACTGGGAGAGAAAAGGATTCCCAAGACTCACACCACACAGGCAAGACCTGCCCTTCAGCTGTGCTCCAACACCAGAGAGGACTGAATTACTCCTGCTTCCACGCACACGGAGATCCCAGGTCATGCCTTGTGTTCCTCACCCACTGCAGATGGTCCTATACCAAACCCAGCTTTCCTGCCACGTGCAGTGCACCAGCTCCTTCCCACTTCTCCAGCAGCTGGCACTGCCTGCAGGCTGAGGTGGGGACCCCTGTGGCAGTCCTTGCAGCTCCCTGCAGTTGAAAGCCATAAAAAAGCCCCATTTCTGTGAAGCACATAGCTCACCTGGTACCTCCAGGGTTCTGCGAGATGTTTTATTGCATCAGTGTTGTCAAATGGTGACATTTCTGAGTGTAAGTCATAGGGTTGTTGTTAATGCCAATTTAATGGTGCTAAAATGATTAAATATGGCAGGCTTTTAAATAATGAGGTACATAAAAGGTGTTAATAACCTCTTAAGTGCTTTAATAATATTCTGTGCTATCATAAAAATGTTAGTAATTGGACCTCTTAACTTTCATCTGCCATAAAGTAATGAAAGAAAAAATCTCAACAGAGGCACTGAATGGCTGCAAATTTTGCTTAAATAAAAGAAAAAGAGAAAAAAAAAAGAAAAGGAACAATGGTAAAACTGAGCCCTATTTGTTAAAAAAGAGAAAGAAAGAATTAACTGGAAAGCCCAACGGAACACGCATTTTAATGTCATGCAAATTCTTAGCATTTCCAAAAATGTCTTTGGTATAAGGTGTTGAAGAACAAAGGATCCCAATAAAGGCATGATGGCTCACTGCTAAACCAGCATCAGATGGGATGCTCAGTCTGACGTAAGACAAACCTGTACGTTACTTGTGTGAGTTAGAACCAGCATCTTGTACATGATAGAGCTAATCTAAGCCTGGGCTACTCCTGCAGACCTGAACAGAGCTTCTTGCACTGGTTGATAACAATGGATCTGCTACTGCAATGGGACATCTCCTGTGAAAGGTCTTCTGGGATAGGCAGGCCTATAAGCCCCCAGAATTGCAGGGGAACTGAGGGTGACAAAGGCTAAAGGATCATTCAGTGCTCATGTAAATAATGAATTCTGAGTGTTGAAGAGCACACAGTGAAGCACGAAACTGGGCTGGACAGGATGCAGAATACCCAAATGTAATTAAAATTGTGAACAGGGAGCCCAAACAGGAATAGCTAAATAAAATGTGCACAGGGTCCTGGGTAAGCAGCAGCTTTGACAAAAAAGCCCAGAGACCTGTAAAATCCCCTTCAGGCTACTGCTTGGATGCCACCCAGAAAACAGCTAGAGGAGCTGTAGCAAAGCCCATAAAATGGACTGACCCTGGGCCAGTATTGCGTTAAGACTCAGAAGGCTCTCCAGGACCATTCCAGTAACACCCGTTAGGTCTCCTACTCCTAAATACCAACCCAACCCAATCAGAGTATTGTGAAGAACCTGTCTCAGCAAAATCATTTTCATTAATGGAGATTCACAGGTCCCTGATTCAATGGCTCTCCCAGGAAAACCCATTTAAGGTCTTCCTAGCTGCTGCCTTATGTGCTTTGCTTTTATCGCCTATTGACGTGCACCCAGGTGCTCTGGAATGACTGTAAAGAAGAACCTCTGAGTTTTGGAGCTAACCATGTAACAGGCAGTGTAACAGAGCACTTTTGAGCCACGCCAACCCACCTCTGTGAATACTGTGATAGCTGTGATTCTTACCAGCCCTCTGTTCATGACGTTGTGCCACGCAGGCAGGCAGGAAGAGCAGCCCCACGTGAGCCAGGCAACCAACCACTCAGCAGGAATAACAATAGGGAACAGCAGAAGCCAAGAGTTTGCCCATAGGCATTGAAAAATTATAACGAGCAAATCGATTTTGAGTAGTCTAAATTTGCTTGGAGATAAATCAGGAACTGAACAAATGCTCCATCTAACAGAGAAATGATTCACCAAGTACAGTGTTCCTAGATCCATGCAGAAGGCTCTTGGCTGCTGTGAATGCTGGCTCTTTTTTTTCTTTTTGGCTTTGTATCATAGACAAGACCATTATTATTTTCTTGTTACGGGTCTAGCGCCGATCCCATTGAAGTAAATGACAAATTTTCCATTAGCTTCAATGAAGGACTTGGCCTCATAAAAGCAATTATTCATCCATACAGAAAGTAATTCCTTGGCTCTTGTATTCAAGAGAGAGGCTGCTACCCGCTCATGAGCATCTCTCTCCAACACAGCGCCAATTTGCAAAGTTCTTCCATGTCCCAGTGCAGGCCCCAGCATCCCAGAACAGCATCATATTTCTTCTTACTGAGATGCTCTTTGGTTCATTTGATGTGCCCATTATTTGAGAACCATCTCTTCTTTTGTCCATTAGGTAAATTCTGGATGAGCTTATCATTCTGGTTTGGTTTGTAACAATCCCCCTGGATCCATCTTTATGCTTATTATGATTTTTGAAATGCAATCTAATTTGTGCTAAAGCATACAAGTTCAGCTCCCCTATGATCTATGCTGCTCAACATGCCATTACTATGTCTGCAATGCAGCTCTCATCTCTACACATTAGTGGGAGTAGCAGTAGGGTCCGAGCAGGGAACCCCACTGAGACAAATACCTGAGCTCTGGTGAGCCTCAGGACTATATGTGAAACCAATCAGTTTATAGATCTTTTTAATTCCATTTCAACTCCCCATGAAATACATATTTCCTCAGCTTGACTGGAAATCATCAACCTCCTTTTGTGGCCGTAAGTGCAATCTGCATTTTGAACAATGTTCCTGGAATGTCAAAAGATGTGCAAAGCCAAAGAGATGCTCATGTGCTTTTTTAAACTCATTCTCTATGCTGTGTTTTCTTTGTCTGCATGCTAGTTCAGATTGTAGCCAGTACAAGCTTCTGCCTTGTTCTTGCTTGCAAAGCTCTGTGCACATCTTCAGCAACATGAAGAAATGCAGCCAAAAGAGACAAGCCAACAGGTAGCAATGACTGGGTTCTGGTGTTGATTGGGTAAGTTAATTAAGAGCAGAAGTTATTTTGCTAAGATAGGTTAAAACCCCTATCTTAGCAACAGATACAACAGAACAAACAACAAAAACCAGCACAGAGAAAGCGTTTCATTTTGTGAGTTGGTAGCTTTGGTTTCTGGAGAAGTACCTCCAGACTTTACACTGTGCTTCATTGTGGCTCCTACGTTACAGCAGAAACCTTGCTGTGGCACAGACACTTCCAGTTTCTTCCTTATTTTACCCCTGAGAAGTTGCTCATACCAACCCAATACCTGAAAACAGGCACCTCCTCTGGCCCTCCATCTGAGCCTTGTCCCCACCCTTCACCAGGTGTCATTTTTGCCTTAGAGGAGAAGACCCAAACACACAGGACAGGACAATGCCACCACAAAGAAAATGCTTTTCACCCTTTGCTCTGCTGAAGTTAGGAGCGGGCTCTGCAGCAGGCTGCCTCCTGCCCTGCCCTCACAGCAGGGACAGGAGAGCACAGGGATGTCCACCCTGGGCCACCAGCAGCTCCTGGGCTGCTCCCCTGAGCCACAGGAGACACCAAGGCAGGTCAGTGGTGCTGCCACGCTGCTGGGGCCACAGAGGTCACCATCTTGAGAAGCCTGGGCTCTTTCTCAGCAAGGCTGAGCATCAAGTATTTGGCTTCTCCAAACTCCATGCTAACTTCAACCAAGCCTTGTCTTCTTAAAGATTCTTTGAGTACCATTTAATATTTAATATCTCATGCTACATCATGTAAAAGAAGCAGATAAAAAAAAATCAATAAAGTGCTTGCAAAGTTGCCTTGTACCAAATTTCACATGCATATTTAGAAACCCTCTCTTCCCTGCCACTCACCTCATGAATCTATTCTTGGAGAATAAAAACTGGGATATACTTGCAGCCAAAAGTAAAGTCATAAAGAAGTTTGCTCACGTTCCTCGACACATGAGATACAGAGTTAATTAAAAATTGTTCTCTGTACAACAGGTTTGTTTCACTGGAAAATGTCACTGATGTAAGGCTGTTCTACTCTTGTTGCCAACTACATTGAATTGACTCCATTATAAGCTTACTCCTCCCCCCTCCCCATTACTTTTCTTCCAATAATAAACCAGAGTGATCTTAGATCTCACTTTTTTATTGGGAAAGGTGCATTAGGATTAGCTGAGTTGAAGCAGCCATTTCACGCCCCTCCAGCCCGTGTTTATCTGTGGTTCTACGGCAGCAGCAAACACTTGTCCCAGCCCTGCGCAGTATAAATGAGACTCTCGATCCTACAGGCATGGTACTGTTAAAAGATTTTTAATCAGATAAATACATTTTATAAAATGATTTTGCAGAATAGTTGCCTCTAGCAACTGTAACAATCTTGAAGCTTCATCTTCTAAGAGGAAAGAAAACTTTCAGGCAGCTCTTGCGTATATAAAAATGAAAGATGGGATTACAGAATTAATAGGAAGGGGCCAATGGAAATATAGTCCCACTCCTAAAAAAGGGAGTTTGTTTCATTACTGACTTCAAACAACACATGGATTTGTGCTCTGATTTTTCCAGCCAGATTGCCAAGTTTCAGCCATGGGCTGGAGGAATAGCTGGACCAGGCTGAAGGGAGATCTGGTGAGTGCTCTCTTTCCATAGCTGACGTGCTTCAAAAGGCATCATGCAAACACCAGGCCTGAAGAAAGCACCTGGCTCTCCCTGCACTGCCAGTGTTGGTGCTTCATGAACTAGCTAGGACATCCTCATCCAAACACGGCTGAATGTCATCCCTACCCTGCCCTTCACAGCACAGCCATATCTCAGCAAGGTTGCCTGCCTTTGCTTTCCTTGCCAGCTATCCATCGTGGAAGTATCCCTAAGATCAAGAGATTTGGCAGCTATCCCTCACTGCCTGAGTTCAGGCAGCTACTGGAGAGCAATCAGCATCTGGCAGGCCACTGCATTTGCAGGGCACCCTCCCTGCTAGGAGAGACTCTCTGCTGCCAGGGCAGGAACATTGTAGGACTTCCCCTCTTCTCCTTGCAGATCACAGTGAATGAAGCTTCTCAATGTGCCGGCAAGGTGGGGAGTTTTATCCCCACAGACTCAGTGCAGGATAGCAGCTGGAATGGGAACTTTTCCATCCTCACCCCCATACTCAGTATATTTAGCCCTGACCTAGAAAGACCATCCTTTCTAGGGCTGAGTTGTGATTCAGACAGTCTGCTTACTGAGCTGAGACTGCCAACTGTGCCGAATCATAGCTGATTAGGGGTGGGAGAGAGCCTGAAAAACAATACACCCAGGCAAATGCAGTGGGTTTGGAGCATTTCATGAAAATTACATTTAACACCATTCTTGGTGACTTAAAGTAAAATTAAAACAAACAACCCTCACACCTTCCAAAATAACCCTACCTGTCTCTGGTGGGAATGGAGAGACTGGCAAAAGATTGCTATTTTAAATCACAGTGGAAGAGGGTAAGAAAGAATGAATATACATAGAGGTAGATACAGATATATATCTAGGTATAGGCATGCAGACGTCTCCAGATGAAGCAGAGAAAGAAAGGATGGAGAAAGAAGCAGATATTTTCTTGCAGTTTAGGGGAAATTCTATCTTGAAGCAAAACAAATCTTATAATGTCTGAGGGAAAGCAAGAGCAAAAGAAAAAAGCACCAGATGTCTGGAGACATGTAAAATGCTCCTAGAGAGATGTCTACTGCCAGGTCACAAAGTGCCCCACCAGCACAGCGTGGGACTGGAGCTTGTATCCCACAGGCAGTTATTCTCTGCCTGCAGACACGCTCAGGCTATTGCCTGGGATCTGAAGGAGAAATCTTATCTGCAGGCCTGTGAGAAAATAGGAGGAGGTACACATAGTTCTTACAAACCAGTCCTACAGTCAGCGAGTCAGACTGGAAAATACTGCATAGCCCAGTCTAGAAAGAGCAGAATAAGAGACTAAACACAACAGTTTAACAAATAATTACAGGTTCTTTCTATGGACTAGGATTTGTAATCCACCTTCATCCACTTCTCTTTGCACAGTTTAGAATTACAATGCCAAAAGGATCACAGGGAATCATGAAATAATGTCCTGCATTTGAGTGCAGAGCAGACTGTCTCGGAGGGTTTTAGATACTCTTTTCATGAAACATTTACCATGCAGTACTGAAGTGTTCACTCCATTGTACCTTAGCAAACACTGTGGATGTGCTGCTGCAGTCACATGCGCAGTGTTTGCAGCCATTAAAAGTGATGAGAAAAAAACCTGACCTGGATACGTTCTCCTGGATTTAAATTCAGTCAAGTGTGGACATTGGATATTATCTCTATAATAAATTTGCCACACCATAAAATATAGTGGGGAATCAGGAAGTTATATCTTGCGTTACAACAAATGCTTGGTCTCTGAGGACCTCTGCAATCCATTTGATACACTTGATACGTAGGAGTACAATTTCTAGTCATCTAAATTTTTTACCTTAACCGCATGAAGAAGACAGTATTATGACAGTGGTGCTGGACTGATATTTGGGGGACTGTGGATCAGTCACCAGCCCTGCAATAGACTCCCGAACTCCCCTGATAAGTCATAGCCATTTGGCTTCCCATCTGCAGAACAAGCCACTAAGGCCTCTGCTCCTCTGCCCTGAGCCGGTTCCCAGTCCCTGCTTCCCCGAATGTCTCTGATGACATGGGGATGGGGCTTATCTTTTAACTCAATTGCAAACAAAAAAACAGTCCATCTTCCCACTTTAATTCTAACAAATAGAGACAACTTTAGTTTTTGTTTGTTTTCCTGTCTTCCAGAACTAGCTCTTCTCCCTTTTCTTTGGAAAATGCTGTAGGAGGTTTCCTGGAGCTGGGAAGCTGCAGGGTTCCCAGCCTGAAAGGAAGACTGAAACACGTCCCTGGCTTTGGGGCAAGATGCAGTTCTGGGTTGACACACTGCACACCACCAGCTCCCGCTGCAGCTCCTCTAACACCTACCAGTGGCTGCGAAGAAGCACATCTGGGCTAGCCAGCCCCAGGGAGGAGACGCACAGGCACTGATCCTGCTTCACGATGTCCACCAGTGCTTTTACACTGGTTTTTAAGGGAACAGCTTAACTAAAGAAACAGTCTTGTCTGGTAGTCAGAAATCATCAATAATTAAAAATGCCGATAGATATTAGTCCAAAAGAACGCAGTATTTCTCCTTCAGAGGAGCTCAAAATGAACGTTTGTCAAAAATATCTGAGGAGTCAAGAAGGAAAGAGAAAATATCTGAAGTCAAGCAAAAGATAGTGTTAGGCTATAAATACATTGTAAATGGTTTTTAAGCATTTAAGCATCTCTAAATAATGCTGGAAGAAACTGCAAAATGATGGTTTGCAAAAACTGGGGCTGCTTTACTCAGAAACACCTTCAAAAACATTTCACCTCTTGAACTATTGTTTTTTTCCTTACACAAATGTTTTGGTAAATGGACACTGCTTTGGGAACCACTGCAGTATCACCTACTCTGGGGAACCACTGCAGTATCACCTACTCTGGGGAACCACTGCAGTATCACCTACTCTGGGGAACCACTGCAGTATCACCTACTCTGGGGAACCACTGCAGTATCACCTACTCTGGGGAACCACTGCAGTATCACCTACTCTGCATTATTTGCCCCCCACCCCCAAATGACCAAACCCATGCATTCAGTTCTCATTGAGACTTTTAACAAATTATACAATGAAAGGCTTTACTTTAAGCACAAGCCTAAATCAATTTGATTTTAGTGAGTTAAATCAAGGCATTGCCAAGTGCTTTGCTGAGTGAGTCTGCAGCCAAGCACAGAGTGAGTGCCTGGGCTGAGCGGGGTCCTGCAGCACACGATGAAGCATGCAAATATAGCAATAAACAGAAAACCAGCATGGCACTTGGAGATCTTGAGCTCTGTTTGTACAGTATTTCTAAGGTGTGCTTTGTATGGTTGAAAAAATGCCGTTATTCAGGAGCCTGGAATTGCCCTTCCCTCTCCAGCCCGATGAACAGCAGAGGCTCAGCGTGCAGTCCTTTATTCGGAGGGAGCCTTAATCACTCCCCTCACGAAACTGCTGCTCCATTTGACTGACAGAATTAGAAGCAATCCACATATTGGAGGGGAAAAAAGAAAGGCAGACCCATTTGGTTGTCAGACTGTGGGTACATACATAAAGCTTTTAGCAAAAAAAGAAAGAAGAAAAAGAAGACAAAAGTTGTTGCCCTCCTAAATCACATCTATATTAATGACATGAATGACAGGCTTAAGGGGAAAATTATAAATCTTTCTCTCCAGCTTTTCTTTTATTGCCCAACCATATATTTCATCTTTCCAGAGAGCAGTGCCGTTAAACATGCAGCTGACAGCCTCAAGCACTGTAGATAAGCTGCAACTAGACCTGCTGAAGCCAGGTTAAGCACTTTGGGTGCACTTGCCCAGTGGGCATGGCTATGATCCTCCCTGCACTGGGCAATGCCATGCAATAGCAGAGCAACCAGTACAGCCCAAATACAGCCGCTGTAGCCCCAGAGCACCCCATCTCCATCCTTGCGTGTTGAAGGGGAGGACAAGAGACTGGAGTGCTCCAGTGGGGCTGTACAGTTGGCCATATCTAACACCCTGGTCATTTGGGACTCCTCACCGCTCGATATCCTCTTTCCAAGGAACCAAGCAGCCCTGTTCTTGTGGCAGGACAACTCCAGAGCAGGCACAGATCTCTGCATTTCTGTTTTGTCCATTTTCCTACATGGTCTCCAGGGAAAACACAGAGGAAGGCAGAGAAGCCCCACTGTCTTGCGGGATCACAGATGGAGATTTACATCTTCAGTTGAAAAATAATTCCTTTCAATTCCCCCAACCCCAAGTTCCATTTTCCCTGGAGATGATATGTAACTAATACAACAGATAGACCTATTCTCTAGAGTGTGTATGCTTGTGTGTATATACATTTATATACCCACATACATGTTATGCTTTTTCCGTATGAGTCTCCTGTGAAGACTGTTATGGTTATGTATAACTGTCTGTGCTCACACATACTGCAAAGATACTTCCTTGGGTTTTATTGTCTCTCAGCACTATATTTATGTTTTATAGCAGCCTAATTAGAGACAATCCACTTTAAATGCTGACATGCAGTGTTAAGTTATTCTGCAGGTGAATGAATAGATATAGAATTTCACTATGTTCTCTAAAATTGTGTAGTGTCATTAACTGGATTTGCCAATGGCAGGGCTGTCTGGAGAAATGAATCTGTTTAAAAATGGCCCTTAATTTCCCATCACCAGTAGCACTGAACGTGTGCTCCAATGTGTGTTTGGGGAAGGGTTTTCTCATGAAGGAAGTGGAGGATTGAAAAATTAAATGGTTTCCTTTGAACCTCCTGCACAGCTGAGTTTATAACAATAAAAGGCAAAGATGTTCCCTTACAAATAAATTGAGGGGAAATACAAAATGAAGGGAAAATCAAAATCAATAATCTAGGTGCTGCCACATCCTGCTCTCTGGTTCTACCTGTGCTACATAGCCCAAACAGATAGAGCTCCCACCCCTTCACTAGCACTGCTACCCCAGACAATAAAACTAATTGTCTGTCACTCCTTTCATCTTAATGGACACTCAGAGAACCGTAGGAGGACAGTGCACAAACCCACACCTTCTCTGGAATGTAGAGGCATGGGAAAAAAGAGAGATTTTGGATGGAATGGTGGAAGAAACACTGTTATGAAAAACAGGCTTTAAATCCCCAAAGCACGTAAAGGACAACGTACAGCACAGGAGAAACAGGCTGAATAAACCACGCTGCTATTAAAGCCCTGGAGCTCAGTCCTGAAGGAATTTGCATGTTTCTGATGCAGACTGTGATTTTCCAGGGTTTCTGAGAGGCACTGCAAGGCTGCAGGAACGCTGTGCCGGTGGAGCAGTCCCCATGCTGTGACAGGTAGCTATTCCCTCCCAGGCTCAGTCTAGCACATTAAAAACCCAACAGTATCTTTCTTTTTTCAGCTCTCCGCTTCAAAGGCTCTCTAATGCGTTACCATTACCCCATGCTCATCCCCACTGCAGCGATAAGCGCAGTATAAATAGCTACCAGTAGATGACAGATAGAACATGGACATGACAACAGTGTCCTCCCCCCCGTTCCCCCAGTCAGCACAGCACTATCTGTTGACGATCCACGCAGAACGGGACTGCAGGACTGCTGTGGAGGAGCAGTGGAGCTGGCAGGAGTTGAGCTGAAGCAAGGCAAACTTTTCACGCTGTCCTGAAACCCACTGGAGGTGAATGTACAGGTGAATATCCATCTGAGCAGAGTAATAAGCTCATGGTTAATGAGGACTTGGAATAATTTAAGAGTTGGTCACAACTAGGAATTGATGCAATGTGATGTTCAGTGCTTCAGTGAGCTCCTGCTTCGGCTCTTTTTTCTCCTAAGCCCCTGCAGCTGTGCTATCCAGCTCAGGGGATTAAAAATCAGCTCCTCATCTCACACTAATTCTGTTTGCCTCATTGTCCTCCTATATCCAAAGTAGCAAAATATGAGCTGGATATCCAGCTTTGGGAGTCATATTTGAGAAAGACATCGATCAGTTAGCGAGAGGCCAGAGAAGAGCAAACAGGAATGCTAAGAGATTTGGAAAACATGACTTGTAAGGAAAAGATGTAGGAATCGGGTTTGTTTTGTCTAGAAAAGAAAAGAATGAGGGAAGATATGATAGAAGTTTTCCAATATGCAGAAGTTTGTGGATCAAGTGCTCTTGTCCCTTAAGAAATCACCTTACTTGCAGCAAAAATGACTGAGGTTAGGCATTAGGAAAACATCTTTTCAACTACATGTAGAACTAGGCAAATCCTGGACCAGACTAAGGCAGTGCCTTCTCTACACTGGTGGCTTACAGAACAGGTTAATGAGCAGAGGCCACATGCCTCTGAAACCCTCTTCTGGCCCCATCTCCTACTGCTTTGTGCTCAGCTCCTGCAGCCAGATGCTGGTGACATTCGTTCTGTGTGTGTCCATCATTGTCTCCGCTGCCCCCCAGCAGCGCCCGTCCTCTTGCTGGCAGGGTCAGGGTGAAAGCTGGAGCTCCCTGCTCAGAAACGCTGACCATTGGGTATGGCTACCATTAGGAGCTAACTCTGGTCTCAGAAGGTACCCACGTACCCCCAAGATCCCACGAAGTTATCCCTGGCCTATTTGGCACGTGCAGGGGCAGAAGACAGCTCAGTCTGTGTTTCCAGCTCAGTGCTTCATGACAGCTTGGCCCTTCATTTGCAGCGGAGGCGTTTCTTCCGCTTGGGGTACTGTTATTTATTGGTATTAGCCCCTCACGGCTCGAAGGGAAGCCCCGCTGCACCAGCCTTTGTGCTCAGTGAGACTCGTGGGCACAGCACAAACAATCAGCACAGCAGGCGAGGAGGGGAGGGAGAGCCAGGCAGGGCCACGATGGAGAAGGGACGCACGCGGGGCTGTGGCCTCAGGGAAGCGCAGCCCTGTGCAGGTGCCACGTTTTGACCACTGCCTTCACGTGCACACGGACACCCAGACGCACCAGCAGTGTCCTGGCCAAGAGGCAAGCTTCGACCTGCAGTCAGAGAAGAACTAGCTTGTAAAAGTCAATCACGTTCTGCACAGCTAGTAAATATTTCACGAGGTTCACAAAGCCTCAAACTCCACAAGCTTGGCAGAGCCTGACCAGCTGCTCTCCTCAAGAGCTATAAAGAGCCTGGATCCAACACTTAGCTGCTGATTTGCTGAAGACACACAGGGCAGAAAAGAAACCAAATTTGCTCTGTTTAGACTGACATTGGCTCCCCACTGTTGACAGCAGTCCAGATTTGGGGTCTGGTCTTTCTCCCACTGAATTCAACAGGGAATTTTTCCATTGGCTTCAATGGGGGCAGTAATAAGCCATTGTATCTGTCAGTGCAGATTGCCAATGGAAGACAAACTGGGATGGCTAAGTGCTGTCTGTAATAAAAGATCATTTTTTCCCTCCCTCCTCCTCTCCCCCAAGTCCATTTTCAGACCATAACCACATTTTAATGAATAAAAAGTTGTTGTTTCAAATCCTTGCAGAACTGCAGCCCCTGCCAAGCCTGTTTTTCTTCTGGAAAGACAGATGCATGTGCTCACATTATGGTAGTTGTTTTTTGCGTGCCATATATTTTCAGTGATGTTCATGAAACTAGAATTAGTGACACTAATAATGACAAATCAGAGGGCTAATATTGTTTAACCCTGTTAAAGAGTGTTATTACATTCACATGTTCCCACAGAGTAAATGCTGTTTGGCTCAGACATATGTCTTGCTATCTGTTTATTTTTATGAATCAGAAATGAATCAGCAGTCAGTCTAAGAGTGTCCCGTAGATTTATTTGTCTCATATACCACTTTCAAAGGGGGAAAATATACCCACCAGGGTATAGAATAATTGTGTGCTCAGTAGAGGCACACCAATATTAAATTAATTCTAATCAATAGCACAGAATATTGCAGGTCTGTACGGACTTGCCACAGAATGCTGTGCCATTGAGGAGACTAGACTGTACTCTTGCTGATGTAATACTCCTTCCTATTCAGATAGCAAAGACAAAACTACACGTTCAGATTAGATCTGTTGTGTGCGGCTGTCTGGTTTTCACTGTTTATGAGCAGATACACAAGTGCCTTTTTCTCAAGCCACTGGGTCTTTCAGGATGCAAAGAGCAAGTGCACCATGTAGTCCGCAGCACTTACATCTTATTTGTGGACAAGACCTAGAGTAATTTAGAGCTGGGAAATGATTCTCTCTCTGCACCATGCTCAGCAGATAAAGAAAATAAAATGACGGTCACTAATATGATGCTTCCATCCATACCTTTCTTCAATGCTCAGGGACTTTTGAGAAAAGGGATTCTTGGGCAAGACACTGAGAAGAATCCCCTACTCTTTGAATTGTTAGTTCCCTAATTCGCCCAGCCCTTGCATCTCATTTGTAAGCAGCTGATAACAGGCATGGTAATCTCTGCCTTAACAAAACAAAATCAATACACTGCTCCAGAAATTTGACCAAAAAAAAAAGTTATGTAAGAGGTAAGAAAAACATCACACTTTCTTAGAGCATTAGACATTCCAAGAATTACAGAAGGTAATTTAAATTCAACTCAGCCGCTACTGTTGCAATATTGAGGTTTTAAAGTCAGTTTATTTATATTTTAACTTTGCAGTTTCCCATAAGGCATGGTCAAAGTCTTTAACAGAATCACTGACATTAGGAATTCTTGTCCTCCTTTTCCCTTGCTCCTTATCAAGTGTACTTTGTTTCCTGCAATGGTTTATTGGGACCATCTGCATCTCCTCCTGTTTTCTCTCAGGCATGGAGATAAGATTTCACCTTTGGATGTCTGGTTGAAGTCCAGCTGGCAGTCTGGATGTGTTTGGTGGCTGTGGCTCAGTGCCTGTTGCATGCGTGCGCTAGTCTCACATGGTGGCGACAGAAAAACCCACGTGAGTACCACCCTCTGTGTTCAGGACCGGCTTCGTTTTCCTCTTCCAAGCCAGGGCCAAGAGCTTCAAACCTGGCTGCCTGAAATATAAACTCCTCCAAGTCCTTATCTGAGTGATTCAATAAATGGCTGCGAAGCCCTCACTGATAAAGGAAGGGAATGGCAAGGCCTGCTAGGATGACTAGTGCAGCCTTTGCCAAACCAATACCCAAACTGCTTTCCAGACTTTTTCAAACTGCTTTTGGGCTGAATTATGCCCTTGCAGCTCCCCCCTCTCTGGGCACTGCTTTCCTCACTTCTGATCCCACTGTCTAGCCTGAAATCAGCACAATCGCTCTCTGCATCCTCCTACTTACAGTGCTCATGCTCACATACAATCATAGAATAGTTTGGGGTGGAAAGAACCTTAAGATCATCCAATTCCAACACCCCTGCCATGGGCAGGGACACCTCACACTTGACCGTGTCGCCCAAGGCTCTGTCCACCCTGGCCTTGAACACCACCAGGGATGGAGCTTTGTTAGCAGCAAAATCAAACAGAGCACTTCCATCCAAAGTTGCCCAAGAGGGAGAAATTGCCATGGCAAGAGATCCCACTTATCCCATGCAGCGCAGAGCACTTTGGATGCCTGGCCATGGTACTGATCTCCCTTTTTACTGGTTTCTGCTTTATTCAGAACTTTAACATGAAGCAAAAAGCCTTGATTTCAGTCTTAGGAAGTGATAATACTCTGCTGAGGCCAGCCCAGCTGGGTAATCTGGTTTATTTGCAGCTGAGGCCTGATAAACACGCTGCAGCAAATGGTTAGAAAGTGAAATCAGCCTCCACCAGACGGAGCGGGGGGAAGGATGGGAGAGCTCTCCTTCACAGTTTATCTAGAAACCCTGCAGAAACATGGCAGGCTTTGAAGATAATAGGAGCAAAGACAGCTCCTTTCTTCTTCCTCGCCTCCTCCTTTCCTCCCTTCATTTTGGAGACGCATTATCCACACAGAGGGTCAAGTATCTAGTTAAAGGAAGCATTTTTCGGAAGCTCCAGGTGAAGACTTGCAATGCAGACAAACAATCCCGAGCCTCCCAGCACATCTTCCCAAGGAACCAACGGAACACCTTGTACACTGAATCTTTTGTTTCTTTGTTTCTTTCCTTCTTATTCTGTGAATATTTCTCTCTTTTTTTAGCATCTCGTGAAACAGAAGAAACCGTTAATCTGCGCTCTGCCTACTTCATGTTTTAGAAAAGCCAAAGAGACAAATCTGTAAAAGCACTTTCTCTGTTAGATTGTTTTTTCCCTCTTAAACACAGGCTGCAAGTCTCAGAAGTCAAGGACTTGAGCTTCTCTTTGTTTTTAGTGCCTGGCTGCTTCGACTGTGTTAAAGTGTCAGCCCCAGATAAAGAAGGGAATGAAAACAGAGAAGGTCTATTCAAGAGAAAATGTCTGTCCTTCAAAGTCTGGAGGGATAGGAGTGGATTTATAGTCCCTTGGGCAATGTCCAGGGAATGTTTTGGAGCCTTGAGGCAAATTGTGGATGCTGAAGCCACAGTCCTCAGTGGTTCTGTGTGTCCTTACTATTGCGCCGAGATTTGAGCTGCTTCACATCCAGAAAAAGGAAAAGCACACTAAACCTGGAAAAGGAAGGGGCAAGAGGAGGTCCTTGCACTGTGGGCCATTGCAGCAGCAGCAGCAAGCACCTTGCGGGAGGGGTCTGTGTATGGCCAAAGTGGCAGAGGGAGCGACTGGCCAGGACAAAGAGGTTTAGGGCTGCAGGCTGCAAGCTAAGAGGAAGTTTAGAGCTGTGAAATTCAGACTTTGATCTGAAGAAGCTGCTTGCTGCTTGAGCAGGCTGAGCTCTGCAGGTCAGGATGCTGGCTTGGACCACTTCCACTGCAGAGCTACAGGTTAACACTTTCCTGGCCAGGTTTGAGGGAGCTATTCCTGAGGTGAGCTTCCCAAGACCTTTTATCCCATGCCTCTAGGCAGAACCAGTTCCTGCTAGAGAAGGCAAGCTGCACACCCCCTGTCCCCTTCAAGCACAGCGGTCAGTGTCAGCAGGTTTTACCCTGTCCTGGGCCTCCGGCTGGCTCTACCTCCTCACC
Organism: Myiopsitta monachus; assembly: GCA_017639245.1. Lineage (NCBI taxonomy): Eukaryota > Metazoa > Chordata > Aves > Psittaciformes > Psittacidae > Myiopsitta > Myiopsitta monachus. The sequence goes on along the minus strand of CM029928.1, from coordinate 31,339,165 downwards.
TGAGGACCCTAAGAGTAACCACAGAGGGGTACCATCTCTTGGCATGTGCCTCTCCACTTCCTAGCTCCCTCCCCTAGCTTTCTGGGGGATATCCTGAACTGAGGAAGGTCTGGCATGGATGTACAATTTCTGGACCTTGACAGACCTGGTGAACGTGGGCTTTTCTAAAGCACCTCTATGTAAGTATCACAGTTTATATAATCATTTCAATCAGCACAGCACAGTCTTGCTTATTTGGACTCATGTGATTATCTGAGAACCAAGGCTGAATTAATTCAAAAGGAAAGAATAAAAAGCAGGAGCGTGTCTCATAGCTATGGAGAAAAGTTCAAGGGAAATGTGGACTTCTCCATTGATTTTCCACAGGAATATTTCTGATGTGTTATTTTCCCTCATCAACTTTTCATTTTAACAACATATGGTAAAGTAGCTCTGCCTCATTGTGGATGTGCAGGACTTACAGAGCGATGCTGGCTCCCTGCGCTGCACACAGCTCGGATTATTTTAAAACACCAGCATTCATAATTGCACTATATGCGGAATCAAGACTAATACAGAAGAGTTACCATAACAACAACACCTCGACACGGGGCTTGCACAAATACCTAACACATCCTAGGGAGTGGATTCAATACCCTGTTGGGTGAAAAACATTCAGCCTTTGAAGAATGCACCACTGCAAATGGTGGTGCCTGAGCAGGAAATCTGTCCATGAGAAAAGGCTTTAGCAAATTAATTGTTAGCATTTTATTGCTATTTTAGCTAACCAGTGGCTGTGACAGCTACTGTAGGGACTGTCACCCACTTGCTGGCTGATGAATCCTACAACTCAGCACATGGTGGTTCATCATAGAGTTTATGGCAGCAGAATAGAGCTCTGTGGTGCTGGGCACTGCACAGGCACAGGGAAAAGAAAAACCTCCCATCTTCCAGAGCTGAAGCTAACGCTGATCCCAACACACAGTTGGAAGGGAAAGAAAACACACAAAATCCTAGTGGCAAATGACAGGTTATCTTCATTAATATGTGCTTTTCTTGAGGTAAAATTGTACCTATCAAAAATAACCCAACTGGAAGAAAATGTAATGGGAGCAAAGACAAAGAAGAATAGGGCAAGGAGGAGGGCAGCAGTGATGTAGGGAAAATAATGAGGGTGGACAAAGAGAGGTGACTCCACCAGATCAGCTAAAAGAGACCTCCATTCTCACACCCAGCAGTTGCATCTGAGCCTTCAGAGCCTTCAGAAACCTCTTACTGACTTCCATGCTCCATTATAATTGCAGTTCTCAGATAAAACACGTTTCAAAAGACCATTTGGCCTACTGAGAGGTTTCCATTTTGAATGTATTTTAAGTGAGATTTTTGTTGGTGTTCAACATTTTGCTATCTTAATCCCACAGCGATTTTTTCATTCAGAAGCCAGGTAGCTAAACACCATGCAGTTCCTTTCCCTTTCAAGGTAATTCTTCCACCTAGGCCAGCTATAATGAGGCACTCTCATCATGCAGAGCTACACAGAGTATTCACTTCCACTAAAGAATGACCTGGCAGAGCAAACTCCCCTCTACAACCACTGCATCTTCATTCTTCTTCTTTGCCTTGCAAACAAAGTATCAGGCTTTAAGTTTCCCCTGAGTCTCCATATGGGTTGCTCGAACAAAGACCTCTGCTCTTTTATTTATTCCCAGAACAAGTGCTTGATTTTGCCTATAGCCCTTCCCTGCTATTACCAAAAAAAAAAAGAGAGCTCAAGTAATTTCTGCTCTGCTTTGATAGTGATACTCAGCAATGAGATCCTTTGTGTGAAAGAAACCCAGGAAAAGTAGCTTTTCCTAGCATTATAATTTGCTATAGTTAGGTGCTAAAGTTTTCAGCTGAGCTGCTTGTGATAAACACTGCATATGCTCCAGGCTGCGTAGGTTCCCACTAGCTCTTCTTTGTCCAGGTTACCAACATAGTAGTTTTAGGTTCCCACTGCAGCTAATGGAGAGAAAAAGGGTTTTTAAGAGCTGTGATTTATCCCACTTAAGAGCTGAATCATTCTGAGGTGTCTCTCTTCCCCACTGAGTGCAAAGGGATCACGGGGAAGGTGCTTTGTGAGCTGACACAGACACTTTGTAGGCTGCATGATGCCTGCCCCACACTGCTCACCACTGCAACAAATACAAAAGAAAAGCAAGACAGAATAGCAGGAGGTAGACAAGGAGGCTTGGAGAGATCGGGCACCGGCTGGAACTCACTCAAGGTACTGGGATGGGAAGAGAATCCAGATCTCTTCAGGAAACCCATTTTTGTGTGCTTTCTACACACATATATGCTCTCCTTTCTGTCAAACAAAAAGAATGTGATTGTGTTTCCTTTTTCTCTTCCCTTCCAGTTGTTGCATGTAATTAGGCCCTTACATTTTTTCCAGAGTAACTGCAAGACCAGAAACCTCTAAGTCAGATGGAAAGAACTAAAGATTTCAGCCAACGCGAAGTAGCCAGCAAAATAAGCATGTGGGGAAAAAAAACCCCAACATTGTGCAAATAAAATTGCTGAGGGAAATACAGAAATCACATGAGAAGGACAGATAGGGGCATTGTGCAAAGGATAAGGAAGGAGAGTTAGGAACAAGGGAGGGCTGCTAATTTTGCTCTGTAAGCACAGCTGGTGAACAATTCTCATTCCCATTCTTGCCCCCGCTCCCCAAGGATTCTGACCCCCAGAGCACAGCCACAAAAACACTTGGTTTCGCGCTCTGTACAACCGCGAGGATCCCACGACCTTCGGCAGCGGGGACAGGAGGGAAGATGGGAATCAGGGGTGGGAATCTTGCCAAACGGATCTGCCACAAGGCAATGAGCTATCGTGCCTATGGCTGACCTGCTTCTTGCCTCTGTCGTGCTTTTGCTCTGGAGCTGGAAACTTCTGCCTAATCCGTTGTGCCAAATGCCAGATTTGCTGTTAGTGTGGCTCCAGAGGCAGAAACCTCTAAAAACAGCATTCGAGGGCTAAACTGATTATTTTATGTGACCTGGACTACATGACCCCCACATGTCCCTTCCAACCTACTAAAAGCTGCCAAGGTTCAGGGAAACATTTCTACCCTGAGCACTGCAAAAGCATCATTTCTAACAGTTGTTTTCACTATCAGAAAAAGACCTAGACCTAGATCTCAGGGGCTCAACACCCTGAAATCTTGGAGCAAAGAGAGGGTCTCCATACACAGATCATCGAGCTACCCACTGACACGTAAGGCTTTAACTTTCTGCTTGGCTGGGAGTTGACATACCAGCCTTTTCTCTCCAGTGTATTTGCCTCTTCAGGAAGAAACCAAAGCCAAGTGAAGCTGCAAGCACTGTAGGCCTTGCTTCTGCTGGTGTCCCACAGCAGTGAAGGAGTGATGACTGCAACATCAGACCAGTACAGTTTCTTCATTTGTTTTGAAACTGCCTCAGCTGGGACATCCACCTCAGCTTTCTGTGTCATTTCTTGGCTTTGTTTATAACCACTGTACATATGACCTACAGGTGCTCAGCACATCCAGAAATACAGCTAAAATACACCATACCCATGCTCGTTTGCACAGGTCAGATTGTTTTCCTGCAGGATCTGGCCACACAGGGGGCAGGAAGCAAAGTGAAGAGCAGGAGGCACGGGACTGGTGTTCAAAGCTGTGCACATTGTGCATAGCATAGCTCTGGGTCACAGGCTGAAGCCAGCAGCATCCTGTGGCCATGCAGGAGCATGAGCTTGGATCCTAGTGGCAGTAACAGCCACTGTTCTGTGGAGGTGCTTCCTGGCTCTTCCACTGCTGATCTACACTGCCACAAGTGCCAACCTCATAAGGGTACATGCACCTCAGCCTGCACCACCAGCATGGGGTACACACACTAGTAATGACTTCCCAGCTCTGCACAGTGCTCATGGGACACATGTCAAGTGGCCTGACTTCTGGAGTTGTGCTTACATCATTAGGCCAGCGTATTTTGGAGGCATTAAGACTTTATTATACCCCCTTACAAGCTTAATGGCACTTGGCACTAAGCCTCTGTAACAATTTTAATCGGTGTGGTTAGAGGGGGCCCTTATTCCAGCTGCTGTGTTTTAAACCAAACCAAGATGGCAATCCCCAAACCCAGGCACAGTGAGGTTAGATCAAGCTGCCTCCTTTAACCTTGGCTAGTGAATTAAGTCCTTAATAACACCTGGGAAAGGATCTCTGTATCACAGAAGAACAAACTTTGCGTGAAAGAGGTTATCAAAGGGACCCCAAGAGACCAGTCACTGTGAAGCTTTACTTCATTCCAGAAATGTTTTGGAAGCAATTACTTCATCTTGTTCTTTATTCACAGGATTCACTTAACTGATGACATTATAGCTCAGTCCATTAAGTAAATGGGTTATATATTTTCTCCAAGTTTCGAGGAAGTAATGTTGCAGCCTGCGTTGCTACCATTGTCAGCAGGCAGTGGGGACAGGGACAGCTCTCCATTTGGTCAGTGAGGTTTACCTCTGCTGAGATTAAATATGATATATCTGGCTCTGGGTCTTTTATAACATTTGAGCAGGATTAAAAAAAAGGGAGAGAAAAAGAGAAGAAAAAAGCAAGTGTTATTTTCACAAAAATTCCTGGCAGCTGTGCTGTTTATTATGAGAGGAAAACAGAGCAAGAAAAATTGGCATGTCATTTCTTAAATGAATTTATATCCTCATTTCCTTTAGAAAGTGAATCCATGCTCCATCTAGCCATATTCCATCAGTCTGCAGGGGCAAAGTTTGCAGAGCGCAACTGAAACACACAGCTATAGCATAGGCCAGCATGCCATATATGGCTTTCATACTAAGCTCCTCACCCACCCTTGCTGCCGGTAGCACTTATAAAGGTTTTATTTTCCATCAGCTAGCCATGCAGCAGGTCTTAAAGTCAGCAGCAGCACAGAAAATCAGGGACACATGATCCAATCCTGGTCACCGGGGCCAAAATGACTCTGAAGGCTGCTGGAGCCATCGCTGTGCTACATCCATCTGCTGAGAACCAAGTCTTGAGCTGCATTCATCCCATGTCCCTGTGCCATGGGGGGGGGAGTGTGCCAGGTGCTGCTTTTATTGTTTCTGTACAATGTCTCAGCATCCCGAGGAGGAGAGGCAGCAGGCTGGGGAGGAGAATTGCCAAAAGATAAGTGAATTCGGGAGGTTTTGGGAACTGTCGCAGAATGCTGTCAGTCAGAAGAAGTTTTGCACAAAATCTCCAAAACAACCTCTTCCTCCTCCACATCCATCCGCCTCCTCTGAGGGGTGGTGGTTAATATACTAAATACAACATAACCACTTGGAAAGCACTTTTAGTTTTGAGTCACCACCTTGCTATTTTTGCAGCCGCAAATACAGACTGGTGGAGTTGATGTCATTAATCTGGTACATACAGGAACAACCTGGGGAGCCGGGGCTGGATTTCTAAGGGAAAAAAGAGGCTCCCGGGAAGTGTCTTCTGGAGAAGTCAGGATGCAGTGCACTGCACCAGTGCCAACGAAAGGAAGGAAAGAGGATATTAGCACTCCAACGTCATTTCTGGTTGACTCCAGTTTGTGTTTTAAACCATTATGAAATTACAGAAAAGGGGGGCAGGGGGAAAGGGGAAACATCTCATTTGCCTCCAACATAAAAGGTTTTGTTCTGGATGCAGCCTTTCCATTCTTTTCATTTGAAACCTTAAAAAAAATACCCAGGAAAGAAATTTCAACCCCCAAAGTTATTTCAAAATGAAAAAATCAAAGGCTCCTGTTCCAGCAAAAAGCTCACTGGGACTGGGTGGCAGACAGGGTGGGAATGCCAGACATCACTCCCTGGAAGCCTGACAAACGCAAGGGAGGGCCTGAATGCAACAAAGCTGGGACACGAAACCCACAGAATCTCCTGACGATTTGGGTCAACATATGGCTCAACGCACCATCTTTGGCCAACCTCAACGTGTTTCAGTCTCCAGGGTAGCGTATGTGATCTTCTCACATTAGAAGTGGAGAGCATTGATGGCACTATGGAAGGAAAAGCTACTCTCACCATACTTCATACATGTTTCTGTATAAATGGCGTAATAAAGTGCGGTTTACTTATACAACATCTGATCTACAGCTCTCCTGGATCTACTTAAAGCTCAGAGGAAGTGTCTTGATTGGTATGTCGGCTGTTGCATGAGAAAGCAGTGCAATTGGTGTTAGCCAGGGTCCCGCAGTCACAGCAGAGTGTCAGCGCGAGCGCGAGACATTTCCCCTGACAGGGTGTTGGGTCTGCACACCCGCCGAGTGCAGGCTGATGTCAATGGGACTATTATGATTTCACCCAGCCTCGCTGCTCCGGCTGCAGTTTCCCTCATTCCCTGAACAGCAGGGAAGGTCTAGACTGGAGCTGCAGAGATTTCCACACACACACAGACAAGCACAGTTTCTTTTCCTGTCCTGCCAGTTTCACCAACCATGAGAGCAATCCACAAAGCATACGAAGGCTTTCTTTTCTCTGACCTGCTTGGCTGGCTTTTCTTAGCCTGTCTGAATGGCTCTGTTAGCCTAACCGTGAACAAACAGAAAACACGTCTGAACCTCTGTTGCAGAAGAGTTAAACTTTGGGAGAGAAGAAACCAGGTAGAGGGGAACTCTGGGGGATCCAGCAGGGCAGTTCAAGGCTGGGACTAGATATGCAAGAAGAGAAATTTCCCCAAATACCAGTTTTTCCTTTATACAGGGGACTAACATCTGCATTTGGATCTGAGCTCCCCTCCTGACCCTCTTATGCTTAGGGACAATCACACTGGGTCCAAAGCCTCCAAACGTGGGGCTCTGCACAAAGATCCTTCACAGCACACAGTTTGCCCGAGTGCTGTGCCGCTGCCTTTCCCCCATAGAGCAAATGCTTCCTCCAGGATGGGAAGGAGCTGTATTCAAGGGCAACTTATTCTGCTAGAAGAGAATCCAGCATCTGACTTTGCTATGTGCTGGGTTGGGATCTGTCCACTTTGCACCAGAGGAGCAGGCAGAAATTATTCAAGCATTACAAGTCCACAGTACACTCTGTAAGCAGATGTTCTGCTGCGTACTCTGTGTCTGCACTGGTGAAGCCAGAAGCATCTGAGAGCTCTCAGCTCTCTCCTTAGCCAGGGCCAGGACAAGCCCTGAGCCTGCACAGCAGAGGGAACCATAGGAAGACAAGCCACAAGGGAGAGGTGGCCCAGGTGGGAAGAGAACTGCTGCAGTCAGGTCCTTCAGCGAACTGTCTCTCAGCCTGGTGCTTTTAGACCGCCTCCGTGCAGAGAGTGCCCTCAGACATAGAAATAAACAGAAGACAACACGATAACTTGAGCAGGGATTTGCCCTAGCACTGTTAGTCAGGATGCTCAAACATTAGCAACTATATAGCAGAGACCCGTGTTGAGGTTGCTCCACACTGGGAGGGCTTTCAGTCTCCTACAGCCTGCAAGCAAGCAGGAACAGCAATCGCAGAACAGAAACTCTAACGGGGCCTGGAGCAGCCATGGTCTTTGTCCAAGGCATGCAACACAGAGGTGCTTGGCAGCCCAGGTGACTGCTGCAACGTCTCCTGCATGACTCTGCTCTATGAATCTGCTCAAAAACCCCAAAACACAAACAAACAAAGCAGCAAGGTCAGAGAAAGCAAGAGAAAAATGCTGCAATGATTCATGTACCTGCAACCAAGCTGAGAGAAGCAGCCATGACCAGAGGCATTTTCAGCAGACGATACCATGTCAGCAGACTCGGCTGCTTTTTAAGTTCATTTCCTTCAAAAGGGCTGATGTTAAAGTAGGCAACAATAAAAAATTGATAATGATCTGAGTTTTGTCAACCTCAGGGTTTAAAAGTAAAATGGGGGAAAGTGACAAACACCCACGTGAGAGGACAGGAGAGAGGACCTTCCGAAGGAGCACAAACACCAGCTGGCTTGGCTTGTATTTGATTTTCAATTTTTCTTAAGTAAAAAAGCATACAAGAATTAATTATATTAATGAAAGTTTGATCCAAAATATTAATACACTGTAAGAAGAATAAACAGTTCCATCTCCTGCTGCTCCTATTTTTTATGAAGTCCTTTTCTCTGTTTTCAGACTCTAATACAAAAGCAGAAACCAAAGCCGCCTCGGCCCTGACCTGGTGTGCACTTCCAGCCCAGTGCAGTTGGTCCAGTTATTCTTAAAAACCCCAAACGAATCAAAACCCCTTCAGGAAATGAAAGTTAAAAGAATACTTGTTTCATTTAATGATCCCTCCTTCTCTGATGTGTTTAACATACTTGCATCAGGTGTTAGAGTTGGCATCAGCTGCTATTGTATTGGTGAGTATTTGCTTTTCTATTTGAGTTTGCACAATCCCTATCTCACAATGGTTCATGCCAACAATTTCCGTGCTGGAAAACAGAGAAATAAACACTGGAACAACTGCTCTGCATTACTGCATAGCGACCAGAGAAAATTATTCCCCCCCACCCCCTTCTTTCCTAATGACTCACACCTTCCAAAATCACAATCTAAAGTCCTGCTTTTCCTCTTGATGTCACTTCTCTCTTGTTCGCTCTCCAACTCACTGACTTTGTAAGAAAAAGATTTGCATCTCAGTCCTTTTTATTCCTCCTTTGATAAAAGTGACCTGATCTCCACAAGAAGCAATGGGGAAACCTCCAAATGTCTCAATTCATCTATCTGAAGCCCAGCTGAACCTTTAAATGTCCCACCTTTCTGCCTAATCCCTCCGCAAGCTCACATTTCTCCTTTATCCTCCATGGCCTTGCCTACGGGGAAACACCTTCCCAAGACAGCTCTACCAGAATAATTAACCCACTACAGATTACCGATAAAATACCCTGCCCGGATTATTATTCTGGAAGGAAATTTATTTTATTCTGGAAGCATGCCTCTGTGCAGCCTTAGCTTTTATTCCAGAAGCTCTGCAGGGATTCATCCTGGTGCAGCTTGCACAGGGCGGTTACTGTGACACAGCTATGTAACGAAATTATCCTGCACAGGCACACCAGTAAGGACAGTCTACCCAGTAAGGGCTTGAGAGAGAATTACTTGCAGAAAGAGACTGGGATTAGAACTGGGGCTGTTCTCTTCCTGCCCAAACTGTTTCGCTCCTCACTGTCATTAACCTTGCTTAACATCAGCCCAGGACAGTGAGAACTTCGGAGCATGGAGCAAATGCTTGAAATACAGAACAAACCTGGTTCCACTGTGGTTAAAGACCATCGCCTCTGCTTGCATTAGGTGTACAGATCTGTAAGATTTTCAGACATAAGGCTGCTACATGTGCTTGTCCTGAGATATGTGCATGTCTAAGGGGAAGTTTCAGTGGTTCAAGGTTTTGTTCCCAGTGCCTCTGGCTCCCTCCCGACAAGAGCCCAACAATGCCCACAGACTAGCAGGCCCTGCTGAGAGCTTTCTGGTGTTTCTAAACCACCACTGGTCCCCAGAATCCAGAGGAATCCAGATCCCACTGCGGGATCTTCCCAGAACCCCCCCCGGGATGTCCGGAGTGACCACAGTACAGTCAGGAGAGGGCAGCCGGGGTGAGACAGGGGAGGACTCACGTGACTGCGCTGATGGTGCCAGCACCAGCTCCATCACCTCTGCCTTTGGCAAGTTCTCACCCTCATGCTTTGGTTTCCCCTTTTTTCTTTAGTGGGAACGTAATACTGCTGCGGGGATTAATTAATTGATGAGTATAGAGAGTCTGGAAAGTGTAAAGCACTACACAGGAGTTAAGTGTTATAATTAGGAGCAATTCTGATCTTGATTACAATGAGGTAAAGCTGGAAGTCCTACACCATAGAAAGATTTAAACTGATAAAAAAAAGATCAGAATCAGGGTCTTGTGATTTTTAAATGTAAACTTGGGGCAGATTCCCTGCTGAGTTACATCTGCAACTGTAATAAGATCATGGAACATGACAACTTGTCACTTCAGTAAGAGATATAGGGAAAATGCCCTTTAAAAAAATTAAACAGGAAGGAAATTTTTAAAGTGTTTTCTTTGGCTCTGAAACATATGCCCGGGGAGAAACTGTTCTCAGCAATGCAGTGGATCTTGAAATATTTACTGGGTCTGGCATTTAACATAATCTTTCTCATATAAATGATATAGAAACCCCCCCATATTATCTTAGACTGCAATCTAGTGTGAGGATGAGATGATATTTTAATAGGGCTGCATTCATCAGCGTAACAAGAGAGGAAATGTGCTCCAGTCCAACATGCCCTGTGGGCAATGTAAATAAGAGTAAGTGACTTCGACCATCAGATAAGTACCTCAATGGGAGGCAGAGAGGGATAGACAGACTGCCAGGGAAGGAAGGCAGTCTGGGGAGGGTGATCTAAGTGGGACAGGCAGGGCACTCATTGCCCATCTTACCTGGATCCCATCTTCTTACTCCACTTCTCACTCTCGTAAGTGCACCCAACAAGGGTCCTCCAGGAAACCTGCACTTTTTCCTTGGCTTGCAGTGGGATTTGCATGTCTAGCCAGTGACACTGCTATTTTCAGAAGTAATAAAACTTTTAACTGTGCTTTTTAATAGCCAGTAGCTACTGCTTTGCAGTTTTGCTTCTGTCCCTGTTGGATGCACCACGCAGCGGCACCGTGGACCTCCAACTGTTCCTCAGACAAGACCCGAGTGTTTGACCACACAGCTAGGAAGGGGGTCAGGACACGTGCAGCTGAGCTTACAGCCATATGCCATAGTCGTAGACTGAAATCAGAACGGGGCAGTGTACTTCAGACCTACAAGAACATCCCTTCAAGGTTTTCCAACACAAGTCAGGAGAAGGAACAGTGAAGAGGGAAAGGCCCAGCTCCTCAGCCACTATCAAAGCTGCAGACAGATTTATTCCCAGGAACACTATGCCAACCTTCAACTCAGGCTTTCAGGCTGAGCACTGGTTGTACAAAGAAGGGAAAGTCATCATATACAGGTATCCACAGTAAAACTGGAATACGAACCCCCCAAAGAGCACTTGTGCTGGAGCACATGTTGTATTGAAAATCATCAGGGAAGGTCAGTGAATTATTTGCAACCTTGGACCAGTTGCTTAATCTCAGTATTTCAGACAGGCAGAGCCACAGTGAAACCACAACAACCTCCCCATTGCTCCTCTGCGCAGGGGACAGGGGTGTGGAGAATGAGTGTACATTTTCTGCACAAATTCAAAGGAAAAAGAGACCTAAATAAAACATGAAGAAATTAAAAGGCAGCTCATTGTTGGCCTTGTCTTCAGCAGGGACATCTGAGTGAGATCCAGATTGATCCCTTGAGCTTTTGGCATTTAAGGGACACTAACCTGCCCGATGTAGTCCCAAGATTCCCTTGCACCCATTGCAGAGAAAACCAAAGTCCCTGAGCACCAACTGCTCATCAATTTGCATTTCCTCTCCCACAGTTTGCTTGCTGGCTTCTCTGTGTGGGAAGACAGCACGTTGTTATTATTTTCTAGGCATTGCTTGATCCACCTGTTGTAGGGACCATCAGCAGATGACAGTGCACAGGTTAAACATCATTGAACTGTAACATCCATAAGCACAGCGACAGGACATACATCTGTTCCTAGTCCCTTTAATGTCACTCCCTTACAGACATCCTTTAATTGGCACACGGCATTGCAAACACCGAACATCAACAGCAGGTATCAAAAATGTGCCATGACAGTAGCTGTCACTGGTGTGAACAGTTGCATGCAGTAGGGTTAACACAAACACACTTCAAGGTGCAGGAGGCACATTCACAGCCATCAGTGAAGCCAACTCATGCGCACCATGGAGACAACCAAGCAGCTTGCACAAGCAAGACCTGCTTCCATGGCGAGATGTGTCACCACGGCTCTGCATCTTCTGGCATAGTCTGCAGAGGTGGGGTGGCCTCAAAGGCATCTTTCCCTTTTCCCTACTCTGGGATGGTCAGCAGCCAGGCCAGTGCTGAACATGGGTTAGCTTTGCTTGAACACTAATCATCATGTTGGGACTGTGCTGCCCACCTAGCACTGCCAGAGGACAAACTGCTCTGCCCTCATGCCCTGCCACCCAGCAGCACATGGGACTCAGCCCCTGCAGAGGTCCCACCACATCCCAGTGCTTCCCCACTGACCTGCACGGCCAACCAGGCACAGAACAGAAGCACTGAGTGGCTGTGATTTGGCTTCTAATGCTGACTATGACTTCAGCAATTCAGGTAACCGCTTTCAAACTGCCGCTAATTGCTGTTAATTTGTGCACCCAGCAGCCCAGCTGGACACACAGACGGTTTTCAGGTCCTAATTTTATCTCCCTTTTAAAGCAGGGTCTGAACCTCCAAGGTTTTGACTTCTTCAGATCCCCTTGTTGTTATGAGAAAACATTTGTGGTCGGGTGATTTCCTTTTGCCCTAGACAGCTGTCAAGAGCACCAGAATGGCCCAAGGCAAAATGTGATGTGGGTGTAAGGAGCGTCTTAAGCCAGTAAGTTAGAGCAGTGGGTTAGAAAGCCTGAGGAAAAAATGAGCCAATAATTGCTGAAAATCTTCCTATTCTGCTAAGCTTATTTAGCCAAATTCAGTGGCTCCTCTCCAGGCCTTCAGCCTTCTCCATGCCGTAGGAAAGAACCTTATTAATCATTTTGCTTCTATTGTTTAATTATCCTGAGCATCATCAGTTCAGATCAACACTTTGCTCTCACAGAACAGATCCCAGCCCTCTCACAAACTGCAGCATCCTGGCAGCTCCTGCTGCAGGAGAAGCAGGAGCTTTGCAGAACGCAGAGGCCAAAGACTGAGGTCTTGGTGAGCACAAGCCAGCGCAGCACTCACCCCTGCATCACACCATACACAGCGGCACTGTTCCCCCGTGCCAGCCAGAGTAAAGCCGCCTTTCTCTGACTAGAGCTGACAATCAGGAGCCATTTAAAAAGTTTAAGCATCTCAGAAGCATTGCCCCAAAGTACACTTCAGATACTGGGAGGTCAGCCACTGCTTACAATCCTCCAAGTCAATCTGAGGAATGCAACCAGACTCTTAAGAGCCCCCACAACAACTCCAGGTGAACCAAAAGGAAACTATCTGTTGCGCCTATGTTGTCTGGAGTGAAAAGGGACTAAAAATCTCTTTATTACAGCCTGCTACTTCTACTAGAAGATTTGTTTAATGAGTAGTGAGAATGGATGAAACCTCTCCACCAGATGTTAGAAAAGGAGAGGAAAAATGGATTAGCAACTGAGACAGTTGTCACAGACAGTGCTTGTCTGGGGGGAGGGGGGGGACAGGGGAAATATCTCAGTTTTAATAAACATGCACATTCCCCCACTCTGAAAAACATTACCAACTGAAAGAAAATCTGCTTGAACAGTCACTATTTTCAGTGGTATTTTGGGAGAACTTTTGGGAGAAACAGGAAAGGAAGGAAGGGGCATTCATATCTGAGTCAACATTTTTGCCAACAGGATGGGTCCTTGGCTCTGGGCATCAGGAGCATCTGTTGCTGTGCACAAGGACGAACCCACACAGTTTGCAAATTGCTGCTCTTTGACTGAGGAGTGCTGCTGTCAGAACTGCACTGAGGCCAGGGGGCTCGGGCAGCGCCTGCCTGCGCATGGGAGGTCCACTTGCACCCCAAGCTTCCAGCACAGGGTCTGCCTACGCCCTCTGTTCCAACTGGATCGATCATGAACCACAACTTCCCTGGATGTCTGAGCCCCTGCCGCAGCACACCTTATCTTCCTAAGCAAACGCTGGCAACATAAATACAGTTGCTTTTCTCTGTGGTAGCCTTTACACACAAAGTAATTTTACTGGAGTGCTTATCTTCATTCACTTACAAACTTAAATGATGTCTATAATAATAGCAAGGTGGTTGGGGGGGGTTGCTGTGAAGACTCTTAAAATTCAGCTTCTGCTTCTCCTGCTAAGTGACTGTGCACAGAGCTGCCTCTCTTTAGAGGTGTCAGTTGGAGTCTTGCATGAGGCATTCACTGACTGGTTATTGGGTAATATTTTATACAAAGGCTGAGCCTTTATTTAATAGTCAGGAGGCTTCTATTGATTCATGCAGCCCATAATGGTGACTGAGAGCTGGGATTGATTCATTGGCACCTGCTGGTATCCAGGGTTTGAGTTCACTCTTTACAACCTCTTCCTTCTGCTTCCCCCAAACACACACTTTCTTTAAATACAAAGGAATAAACCAAGAAGGCCATTTTTTGACAGTAGCTCTCTAACTGTAATAAAATGCATATCTTACTATGTGTCATACCTGCAGCTACTTCAGACCCATCTACAACTTTCTAAAGCCTCTCAAATTCTTCAAATAGGAAATATGAGGTGAAGTCAAGCATAAGAGACAAAGGAAAACAGCATATAATTCATGACAGCTACAACGCTCAGAAACTAGCCATTCCTTGTCCATTTTATACATGCCCATACACATGTACCTTGCCTAGAAGGGAGCCATTTTCCTCCAGTTTAAAACGAAGTAATAAAATCCTTCATGCTCATATGTAGCTGGTAGCAGCACCTTTGAATGAGCCAGAGAGAAGAATTAACAAGGTAGGAGTCTCCACAGCTATGAAAACCCCCATAAAAGAATACCAAAGCCCCATACACTTTCACAGCAGTTCAATACTCCTAAGTTAAGCAGGTCCCATGGGGCGTAGCACTGCAGCTTTGGAGGCACCCCCAAGTTTCCTAGCAAGGAGCAAGGCCCTTCAGCAGTGCAGCCTGGAGGCACCACCTCAGGCACCAGCTGAATCAGTGTTCATTTCTGCACAGAGATGGCCCAGGACCTGAACAGGGCCACGTCTTCAGCCAATGAACCTTTGCCAGATCCTCCTGGTTGTGCTAGCAGAGATGCAGACACCAGTGGTCTCAAGCTTTGCTGTGAGTGGTCTGAAACCATTACCTTTGATAGCGGGTCTCTTGCTGTCTGATGACTCTAAGAAGTGCATATAGGAGGCAATGAAACAATGGACCTTCTTCCCACTGGGAAGTCTCCCTGGCTCCTCAAACCAGCTTTGTACTCCCACTTCCCCTAATCATTGTCCTGCCCAATGAGATGATGAGATCAGGCATGAAGTCTTGGCCTCGTTAAATCAAGTCTGACTTTTACCACTGGTGTCAGTGGGCCAGAATTTCACTATAGGCCATATTTCCCCAGGCCTAACTGATGGCAGACAGAGCTTCACCCGGGGTAAACCTGGGTTACTGCAGGTCTTAATTCATCAGGGGGTCATGATTTGACACTTGCAGACATACCACTGCTTGCTTCTGTGGAACTGTGAGCCCAGTGATACCCAAATATTTGGAATGCATGCTCCAAGGCCTAAAGCACCATTTATTTCTTTTTATTTTTCTTTATCCTTTGCTTCACTATCGACCTTTAAAATCTTTTTTTTCCTTGGAGCCTGTCAAAGCTGCCTCCCCAGGGCTCTCCCCTATTGTGTGTGTCCTCATGCATCCCTTTGTAATACCCAAGCTGTGCAGCTGATGCTCAGACTGCATTAGAAAGCAGGCCTCTGTCTGATCTGCAAACATACCTCCAGCCTTATTTTCCTTCCCTTAATGTATTCCAGTCTATGCTTGTATAGTTAAAATCTTCAATTCCTACCACTCTCTCCTTTTTACATGCCTGTTTTATTTGCACAGTCATTTCACAGTCCAGTTGTTCTTTCTGGTCAGGTGGACTATAAAATATTACTAGTTTACTTTCTGAAACATCTCCAACTGCAGCCCATAATGGCACGGCAGCCCCATTCCAGCCTCTCTCAGATCCTCACTTTCAAAGGCTAATAAATCCTTTTCCTTTTCAAATAGCTCTCTCTTCTCTCATTCCCTTCTCTTCTTCCCCAAACAATCTAAACAATTTCTCCTCTTTAATGTTATCTTCTAAGGAAACTGCAGCTCCATCCATGCCTATTTCCCAATGGGCAATGCCTACTCCTGCACCCACACCAAGACACAACAATGAGCATCCTTCTCCCATTCCCTGTACAAATATAACCTCTTCCTGACTGCATCTGCAACTGATAGCTTTGCTGTTCCTGCTCAGGGCTGGTTCTAATTTCTGTCTATCACCCAGCAAGTCTCCACATCACCAACTGCTTCCAATTTGTCTGGAAGGAAGGATCTGGTTAGAGTCAAGGATTTCAACTTTTTTATGCATTTCTTCCACTGTACCACAGAAATCACAGAATTGTTTGGGTTGGAAGGGACCTCTGGAGATCACTGGGTCCAATGCCCCTGCCAAGGCGGGGCCACTTAGAGCAGGTTACACAGGAACACATCCAGGCAGGTTTTGAATGTCTCCAGAGAGACTCCTGGGCAGCCTGTTCCAGGGCTCTGCCACCCTTAACATAAAGACGTTCTTCCTCATGTTGAGGTGAAACTTCTTGTGTCTGAGTTTATCCCATAAGTATATTTAACTAGTTTCCCCCACTCCCACTGCATGAATCATCCTTCCACCTGTGTTGTGGTGTAGACTGGGAAGATAACCTAGTGCATGGGGTTGAAACGGTCCCTGAGGTTTTCATCCCGTACCTTGACTTCCAATGCCTTAAGTTCCTCCAACTGCATTTTCTTAGCACATGTTTCTGCTTCAGTAGGACAGTGACTGGGCGCTCAGGAGGTTCTTCTGCCCAGCCAGGTCTCTGCAGCTCTATCAGGTATGTGTAGTCCTATGGGGCGTATGTGTAGTCCTATGGGGGCAGACACAGCTTTGAGCAAAGCCATGGGCTCTCCCCTGCCTTAGCCCAACCACCCTGCAGGTCACTTGCACGCATCCCATGGAGAGGTGTGATCAAATGCCCTCCCATTTCCTATACTAAACCTGTGCAAGGATGCTGCAGCACAGACTCAGCATGAGCTGCGAAATGCCCTCTGTGTTTAGCCTGCCAGGAGCCCCACAATGGGTGTCCCAGCAGGATTTCCTAAAGTAGCCAGATGAACAAGTTGTTCATGACCAACTCAAGTCCAGAGCTTCCCAAACAATGCTCAGAACATCCCTGGAAGCTGGGATGCCCATGTTCTTTTGTCATCATTGATATGAGAAACTGTAAGAACCAGCAAATCCCCTCACACTGGGGAAGAAGTCAGAAGAGACAGGAACAGGAGTGACTTAGGATTTGCTCCATGTGCTAAGGGTTACTCGTGTGTTTTTAAGCACCAGGCCAAAGTTTGAGGAAATTTACTCTACGCTAAATTTAAGTATGCTGAAAAGAAAATTTGGCCCTAAAATAATTTAGTCCTATGGTGACTGTAAAATGGGATTTAAATGTGCTTGCATTAGTGATCTGGAGAAGAGCTTGGGAGGGATGCAGAGGGATATAGCCAACACAGTTCACAGCACCCAGCAATCCATCCTGCTCACTGCTCCAACAACTGATTTGCCAAAAAGGAAGAGAAAAGCAATTTCCTTTTTCTCTTTTGCAGCCCTTTGACTGAAGTCCCCACAGAGCCCCATGGGGCTCCCTGGAATCCAGGGAATCACTTGTATTTGCACCACAGGAAAGCTCTATTAATGCCATTGTTACTGCTGAGACAGATGCCCACAGACACCACAGCCAGGCTACACACACCCTGCCAAGCAGCCAAGTGGTTCTGAGCCAGGCTATGGTCTGAGCCTTTAACATAAGCTCTGGCAAATCCTTGAGAAGACCAAACGCAGCAAGTGCCCACCATCCCACCCTTCTCCTCTGTCTCACGGGCTCTCCCAGTTTCCCAGTTGTAATTGGTGCTGGTTTTGCAAACTGGGCCACATCTGAACCTGTCAGGCTGCCTACAAATGCATCACAGACTCAGAGCCCAGTAGCTGCTCAAGGGGCTATGCGATGGTACAACTGCTGGTAGCAGTGGAATCTCCACCTCCTTCTCTTCTGGCCCCAATGAGCTCATGGTGTTCCTAGCAAGCACACAACCTACGTGGCACCTCTAAGGCACAGCTCCCCAGGAGATCTGTGACATTTTGAGCAGAAGGACCTGGCTGGAGCAACTGTACTCCAGTGCTGTAACTGAAGAGAGGACTGGAACTTCCAGCTTTTGGCCCACTTGTGTGAAGCTGGGAAGATCCAGAGCACATCTCTTCCTACAAATCTTGAAAAAGCTCCCATTGTGGTTCCCATCCCTGGTGCAGACATATGTTGTTAGGCCTTATTCAGCAGTTGGACTTGGGTCTTAACCAGGTCAGGTGGATCTCACTTTTACCTAAATCCATTAGCATAACATTTTAGCCCCCTCAATCCTCTTCCAATCTCCAGTTGAGATTCTTGAAAATATGGGAATCTGCTTTTCTCAGTAAGGCTCAAAAAATTAAGAAAGGCTTGGAAGAAGTTTCACGAGAAGTGATGAATAAGGACCGATTTATGCCTCCCATAGGCACACACCTTGCATTAGGGATCAAATATAAGACGCAAAGTCAAGAGCTGTGAAGGGTTCGATCCTGCCGCTGATGTGACCAAACCCAATTAATTTTACCTCTTTATCTATAACTTTTCTTATCTGGAAAATAGGCTACTAAGGATAATCCAAACCCATACATTTTCTGATATCAAATTTGCTGGCAATCGTGCAGTACTCTCAGGTAGAAGGGTGACTTTATCAGTGGCTATCTTGTCACACAATAAAATTGTTAAAATGTGGCGCTTTTTTTCTTTGAAACAGAAGTTTTTACCATCATTTACAAGAACAGAGGCAATGCATCAGGACAGCTCTTGAAGCTCCAGAGCCCCATAGCATCCCCACAGCTACTGGAACAGGAGTAGCGTGGACTTGGGCTGTTACATGGACACGCCATCTACTTCCCCAGCTCATTGCACAGACTGTCTCCATTCCACAGCACTGAGCCACACCTCAGCTGCTGAAAGAAGTCTCCCTAGGACACTGCCAGGAGGAGGTGCAGCAGTGCAGGACTGAGCATCTCTGCCCACTCTATGCCGTCTTTGCCCTTCTCTTGTGCGAATGGTACAGTTTGCTAAAAATCACATCAGAGTAATGCTGGGTGGCTGTAATTTGGTGCAGGGACCCCAGCATTTACGGCATACAGCATTTATGGCATACACAGCTTGGCTAGGTAAATGACACAGTTAAACAGGCTAAATCAACAGTAAGGGAGAGGATGAGAAAATGATATTGACTGTAACGTTTACAAACACTCCTCACCTTTCAACTCACTGATGAACCGGTAATTTTTCTGCTGGAATAAAAGATCCCTCTTGCTTTAAAGACTGCTATTTGACGAGGCACAAGGGAGACAATTAAACATTTCATTCAGTGTGACCTGCTCTGTCATTACAGCTCTTTGTGTTTTCCCCATCCCTTTCTTTTACTCCGACCTTTAGGACATGGTACTTGGTGGGTTGGTTTTATTTTCATTCTCTTTTATTTTTGGCCAGGTCAGCTCAAACGGATCCTGTTTCCCAAAGATAACATGAATGCAGAATATTAATGCAGACTTCGCCTGTTGTGTCCCTTTGCTTCCCTTCCCCCCTTTCACCGCCCCCCCCCCCCCCCCCCCCGCCTGCAAGCTCATTTGCACAAAAGCACACCGAGTCCCCACTCAGCAGCCCACCTTGAACAAAACACTCCAGGACTCTTGAACCAGCAGAAGTGCTAATCAAGCAGGGCCCTGTGCTGTGTGCTTCTGCAGTGGTTGCCTGGCATAGAAATGGGCTGTCTGGCCGCAGCTATGAGGTAACGTCTGGCTTTTTTGCCAAGCTGCAGAACGAGTCAGACACTCCCTGGAACAACATTTCTTCAGGAAAAAAAAAGGAAAAAGAAAAGTTAGGCAAGAAATGATCTTCCAGAAACTTCCCTGCATCTTTCGGGGTGGGGGGTGGGGGGTGTCATGTCGTGTGTGTGTGTCCCCCCCCCCCGGGTTTTTAAGTTATATAAGCAATTACTTAGAATGCAATGGGCTTCATCAGCTGCTCTTACGAAACGCATTTCTGATGCTTACGAGGTGAGCTGGAAATTTGGGAAGGGGCAAGAACACACACACACAATATACACGCACACAGGCATACCCAACTCTTTTCCCTGCAACGCTGTCTAGATCTGTCAGCTATTTTTGGATGTAAACTGAAACAGAGCACTACGCATTCAAGCAAGGCAGAGCTAACGTGCATCTGCAGCAGCTTTTTTGCAGCGCCACCAATTAATCTCATTAACCAGTTAGAGGAATTTCGTGTTCCACTGCAGAAGCAGCAGCCCTTCTCTTTCCCTTACACCTTCCTTATTTACCGAGGCTGGATGGTACTCTTGATTCAGCATATTCTGCTTTCTACATCACTGACAACTTGATTTTTTCTCCTCTGAAGGACAGAAAATACACAGTTCATTTTTGCTGCAGTGATGGTTGAGAAATAATCTGAACTAAGGAGATATGGCTGTTCCTTTGGAGTTTCAAGCTGTGGCTAACAAACCCTCTTGTATTAAGTACTTGTATACATGTACCAGTCAAAAATGTAGATTTGATCCTAGGTGATACCCTTCAAAGAGTTAATTCCTGAGAAGCAGCAGCTTTGAAAAGGTGCAAGAAGGAATGTCTTGTCCTCAGGGTAGGACCAGCCAATGGAGGCGGGAGCTGGTGATGTAATGCTCCAGACCTGGTGCATCATTGGTCCTGCAGATATTAAGACTTGATATGATTTTGGAGAGTTTGGCGAGAGGAGTTTGTGCAGAAGAGCCTGTAAATTTCCCTGCACCAAGGACATTGCATTTCAGTTCTCTCGTACTCTTCAGCCAGGGCACGTCTAGCTGGTAGAAGTTTGCTCTATTGATAATGCTTCTGTCTTGCATCTTCTTGGTTCAGCTATTCTGTATCCTGCTATCTCAGAGGCATTCATTTCTCTGAAGTCAGACTGTGCTGGAATTACTTCTCCAGCCCGGCCATGAAATTGAAATGAATTTCTAATAAAAGGCAGTTGTTTTTTTCTCTGGCTCACCTCTGAACTCTTAATTGTTTCAGGCACCAACTTCCAATCCCCCAGCTTCTATTACCTTCCCAGGTTTTCATCTGCCCAGTCTTATTTCTGTAGCTGATTACTTCACGAGGAGATGGCTGATGATGTCTTAAATGAACCTCTCCAGTCTGGGCTTGCTCTGGAGGAATCTGCTTGAACCACCCTAATATCAGTCAGCTCAGGAACATGGCACCTTTTACCCGCCAAGGTCTCATGCTGCAGGACTTGCAGGAATGCAGCTGCAGTTCCTGGGCACTCCAGTGCACTAAATAGTTTGTTTGAAGTTTAGCCATGATTCAGTCACAGAATCCTCTGAGAGTCTCATCCTCTTCTCTCATCACCCAAGTAAAATGAAGAGTCTCAGAAAAACTACAGGGGTGGTTAAAGCCTTTGTCAAACCAGGGAAGAGGAGGCAGGAATTGCAGAAGATGCTCACAGGCTGTCTTCTACAGGTCCCCTGGAGATGTGGGCACTGGCCGTGAGGTCAAGGAAGCATCGTGGGAAGCCCAGTCCAGCCCACAGGTCTCTTGAAGCTCTGAGCCGTGCAGTCTCCGGTACTTCCCCTGGGCACACTGAAGAGCTCTGCCTGTTGCCAGAGGCCAAATATCACAAAAGGGCTGTGGAGAGTAGAGCTGTTCCAAGGTACAAACGGGTTTGCACTCCTGAGGTTTGCTTCTTTTCCAAACAAGAACAGGCACATGAAATCCTGAAATTCCCAGAAAATGATGGGTAAATATAATTTTTGGTCAGCTTTTTAATTTTATTTCAAGAAACCTGAAATGTATGGTTGGATACAGACTTTTGTAAAGACATAGATAAATATATTAATTATATGAAGAAAATGAAAAGCGAAAGAGCTCATTCCAGAAATGGAACTTTTCCTATCACCTATTTTTGTCTGAAAGAAAATCAAACTTTCAATGAAACTGGGTCAAGGTTAATGGTATGTTTGAATAGCTATAAACACCTTCCCCAGGCCAAACAACCTCCACTTCTGTTGAAAGCACAAGGAGGGGCTGAACAAACTTTGCAAGGTCTTCTCCTTGCGCTGCGCAGTCTAAGTTACTTCTACAACTGGATTATCCCTGGCATACTACTGTCTTCTTTGTCTGTGTAACAAAGTCTTAAAAACCTTTCAGAGAATGAGATCTAAAACTGACCTAGGGAGTCTGTTCCACTACCTAACCCTCCTAATAAGCAGAAAGCTTTTCCTAATATCCAATCTAAATCTTTTTTCATCAAATTAAGCTGATTTCTTCTTAAGCTGATGCCCTACCTCCAGTGGAGAAAGGAAATAACTAACCATCACCTTCTTTAAATCAGCCTCATAGTACTTGGCTATTATCATGCCTTTTCTTAATCTTTTTCCCTAGATGAGACCAATCCAGTTATTTCGATCTTCTCACTCACAGTATCTGAATTTCAGATAGTTCCTGTTGTCCCTTCCATGGGATTCTGACTCATTTTTAAGTTTCCAGAACTGGACCTAGTATGTTGTGCTCCTGACTGATGTATTGCTACATCCTTTCACACTGCTCGTCAACACAGGCAAGGAGAGCAGTGGTTCCTTCTCTGAGCGTGGGATGAAAGCTGGGGAGGGGGCTGTCACCCAGGCAGGTCTCCTGCTCTGTGACATTTTGTTTGAAGAAGCGTCTGTGTTTGAGACACAACACAAATTAAAACCAGCCACAGCTTAGAACTCCTCAGCTTCCCAGAGGAGGAATGATGCACAGCATACCCTGAAAGAAGGATTTCTGTTAACTGCGCCCACTGTTTCCACAGCTCAGCACTTAGCTGCGCTTTCTGTCTGCTGCCAACCAGCTGTTCATTTTTACTGACTTTCCAGTATGGTGAGGGCAGAATACCTCTTAAAGTTGATCAGATTATTGTTATTGCATGCTAATAGAGGGAGAGTGAGATGAAGCATACGGGAAGTGAAGACCACAGTTGAGCACTATGCCAGGGCAGTGCATACTGTGGTGGTGTGAAGTACTACCAGTTTCATTCTCTTGAATGCATGGGATGCAGCCCATCCTTGGTCCCCCTGGTCATCCTGCTCAGTTGAAACATGTTTGTCATCTGTATCGAGCTGGTAGAAATTTGTTGCCACCAGAGAACAATGACCGCTGATTTCTTTCTTTGCTTGATTGAGCAAAATGAGGTTTTGTTTGCTACCTTGATGGAAACAGTGCATCATTTCACCACTCCCTAAGCAGAAGTTATTAAGATGAAGCTTGCATGTACAATCATACAAGATTGAATCTAAAGAGCCCCAAAAAAGCCCCACTGTGTAATTTGCTTTAACACCGTGTTTATGGGCTTTGACAATGAAGCTTGCCGCATTAGAATATAATGACAATGAAATCCATATTCTGTGATTCTGTAGTTATTTTCCCAAGCACCAGCAAGAACACCTTTTCTCTTCCAGACATTTCTGGCTCGTAAAGAGACATTTTGTATTGGCCTTGGAAAATCACTGTTTCAACAAGTCAGGAGCTGTGCTGAAGCCCCTGCCCTCCCTGCACATACTTTACATGGCGAGTTCAGGAGTGGCTGTGTAGGTTGTTTGCTGTGTGGTGCATAGAAATACCTCTCAGTTGTGACTCCAGCTTCTCAGCACTGCTGCATAACAGTGACAGCAGTGTTTGGAGGGGATTCTGCTGCTTTGCTGCTGAGGGTCCTCCTATTTCCTTCAGGCAGTTTGAGAAAGAGCCTTCGGTCTAGCAAGTACCTTCTGCAGCACAGGATTTCATATAAGCCAGGCAACAAACCATGGGAATACACATGAATGTAGGAAATAAAGGTGAATTGGGAATGGGAAAATATGACTATCTCCAAATACCCTTCTGATGTGACAGGGAAGTCCAATGGACAATGCAAAATGCACTATCAAGCATTTGTTCTTCTGCAGTGTATTTGAAACGCCATGCAAAGTAACCATGTGGGAATGTCAGCCTGCTCGGGCAGGTCCCATCAGTCACCCATGGCAGTGACTCCTGTGGGAGGACACCCAACTGGAGATGCTGAGATGTTTTACTGCCACCATGCTTCTTTACAAATTGAGAGCAGAAAAATTCCACTCCACAGGACATAAAGTGTCAGTTTAAGTGTTAATTATATTTTCATATCAGAACATGAACTCCAGTTTGTAAGAACATGGGTGTCCTTAAAATACGTCGTAAGAAAGAATTGAAAACAGCTAGTGTTCTTGAATTAATTTTCACACTTACAACTTTAAAGAATAGTTCCCTTTTTCTGTCTCATTTTGTCAGCTCTATAGGGCTTTGTGCTTGCCTTGTAATTCCATCAACAATATGTCAGTCTGTAATTTGCAGTGTTTCTTTCAATTAAAACCAAAGTGCCCCAAAATAACGACGACGACGACAACAGAAGCGAAGTCTCAACAATGTATTAAGCTCTGTGGGCATGGTAATTTGAAAGAATATGTATAACTTATTTCATCACCTACAGAGAAAACTGCAAAGATTCAAACTATAATTGTGAAGATAATATCCTTCTGTTGCTATTAATGGCTGCTGTCTGTGGCGTATACATTACTTCTAATTTTCACAGCTTATTCGCATCATAAATGAACGTGAAGAATCCTGTGGAAGATACTGTAGGTATCACATTTATCATAAGATCTGAGGGCTTTCTTTGGGATCACAGAAATTGGCCCTTATGTATATATATATGATTTACTTCATCTATCGGATTGCAAAATTTTAAATCTTCCCAAGGTCATTACGCTAATGGGAAGCGCAAGGTTAAAAGATGCTGACTACAGACTATGCAGAACCTTTCTGATACCTTCTAAGCACTCATTTCTAATTCCTAAAGCTTCTGACTTCTTGTTTTTAAGCTTCTCCAAACTCCTGCAAATCCCAGGAGCCTGAAGCAGTCTTCCAAACCTCTAGCAGTACATTTACTTTCTTCTGAGTTAACTACTAGACCTAATTAAACAACACTGTCTCATCTGAGTGGATGATATTCGTACAGTCTGCATACAAATTAAAATTCCAGTTCTGTTAACATTCAGGTCAGTTAATCAGAATAAACCTCTTTAAAAATGAAAAGAGTGAAGTGATTTCAAAGTCACTCAGACTCCTAAGTCATTTTTAAGGCTGTCGTTTGTAATATTCTCTATTGGTTCCCTTTAAGCAGTAAAAAAAAAAAAAAAAAGCAAGCTCACAGTTCTCAGATCAGCTTAATCCAATGAAAGAAAAATAGGGAATTTTACATGAGGAGTTGCTAAAGAGCTTCAGTTTCCAAAGGGCAGGCATGCAGATCTGCGTGTTGAAAATTGCACAGACAGTTGCCAAAACAGCATGTGCAAATTAGACATCATTCACATAATGAACTTGTTAGAAGACTAATTCAAGATTTGCATGTGGAAATCTGAATGTGGAGCTACATTATTCCTCATGAATGCAGATGTATCTATTAGCCTGCGTATTTTAGCAGATGTTATTTTGGAAACAAGATCCCAAGTCCTCACAGTACAGAAATTAATAACTAGAGATTGTAATTTCATGGAGAGCTTCTCTCTTACATCGGACATGATACAAGACAATCAGAAATATTGAGATTTCATCTCACCCTCGTAACAGATTTTCTGTGTGAGCTCAGAGAAATTATATTACTTTTTCCTACTTCTGTTTACCTATCAGTGAAATGGCTTCAATATTCCTTATCGGCCATCACACGTGCACAGGCTCAGTGCTTATCATTCTCTTTAAGCTCTGCAAATGATCCCATGTTTTGGAACAGAGTTTAAACTTGAATTGTTTAACCCAACCATTTTCTTATTGCAAATGCTAATGACTTGGCAATAATTTTCTAGTGTTAAAGAGGGAAGGAAAAGAATGAGAAGGAACCAGACACAGATCCAGGTATACTGGCAAACTCTGAGGTAGGCTGGGCCTTCGTAATTGGAGTTGGAACTTTGGTGAATAAGTAGGCTTCAGGTAAGGCTGTACAGAAGAATGCAGAAAGCAGAAGCTGTGCTTTCATTCACCAAGCAAGAAAATGCTGCATTTGGTTCAGTGTGGTTGGGATCGTACCCCTCCCACTAATCCCTTAAAATGGTGAGTTTCAAAATGTGCATGCCATGGGTGCTTGGGTTTGGGCTTGGTTGCGATGATGACAAATGCAAGGCTTTGCTTAGCATTCAGTTTGCATATTGCTAAAATGCATACACCTTTCTGCCCAGGTTTTAGGCCCTGTAATCACTGTTTTGAAAGTGCAATGCT
This sequence comes from Myiopsitta monachus, assembly GCA_017639245.1. Lineage (NCBI taxonomy): Eukaryota > Metazoa > Chordata > Aves > Psittaciformes > Psittacidae > Myiopsitta > Myiopsitta monachus. Next base: position 31,312,962 of record CM029928.1, on the reverse strand, counting down.
ATTTTGAGCTTTATCTGCATTTTATTTTCATCGAAAATAACTGCTGTGATTTAGGGACTGTCTAATGCCCTGCTGCTATCTCCAAATCTCTAGTAGTATGCTGGCATCCAGTAGTGAACCTAAAAGCTGCATAGATTTTCAAGTTGTAGCATGTTAATCTCATTTAGTATGTATAACTATCTCTCTAAGTGAAAAGATGAATGCACCAGGTTTTATATGTACTATTTCTATGATTGCATTTGAAGTCCAGTAAATGCTAGGAAAGGAAAAAAGCCCACCACAAAACCAGAATAAAACTGATGCAAGTATTTGTTCTGAATTCAATAACCACATATGATTTGGCCTGCCCCAATGCACTCTCTCCATAAAAACTGAAGGTGAACATTATTTAAATCACCTTGTAGGGGAAGAAATTTGCATTCAGGAAGACTGGAGTATAAGGCTAGTGAGATCCTGACTTTGTCTAAGACATTAGCAAACCTTTTGTTGGCTTCATTAAGGATAACATATCACTGCTGGATATAGCCTATTATACTGACACAGGAGATGCAAAGCGAGATGCTAAGACTGACTCAACTCTAATTGAAAATTAACACAGATCTTAATTTCTGGCTGGGCAGTCAGCAGGAAAAGCAAGAGGAAATGTGTTTTACAATAAAATCGAAAGGATGTACTTTGTGTCCATCACTATATTATTACTCCTTTTACCTGTTCAATAGGCCCTTCCTATGCTTTCTGTTCTCTCCCCTTCTCAGAAGCTGTCTCCTGAAGGATATGCAAAAAAGTACAGCCTAACCCTTCCTAAGAGAAGTATCACAGTCTCTTGCACAAGTAATCTGGCATAATGCAGTTATCAGTAATAACTCTGTAGTATGTCAATCCTATTTTGTGGCATACCCTGAGATGTCTGTATCTATCTCATTGACTTCTGGTTGTCAAATCCAGCCAGGGAGGAAAACTTCCCAAGGAATCTTATATAAGCAGTAAAAGAAAAATGCCATAACATGGATTCACATCACACATTCATGTGGTTCCACTTACTCTGTTCCTACTCTTGCTTTCAGAGGGTTGGCAATACCCAGGGGTGTGGTTTGCGTGTGAGATTAGACAGGTTGAGAGGCAGGCTTTTATCATTGTTCCTGCAGTGCTTATGATTTTTTTTTATGTGTTCCTACTTGTAATTTTATCACTTAGTTATTATTTCACAGTGGTTTTTATTGCACTTTTTACTACAGGAGTCTTGTGGGTATTGGCGTTAGCAATTGGAGAGCAAGCTTCTGTCACTGTGAAAACCAGGTACTGAGGCGGCCAGAGGAAGCTGGCATTTCCCATCTGTGAAGTCTGTATATTGTGATGAAACCTCAAAAGATGCTTGGTGTCATTTACTCAAAAGCCATCTGCATTATTGCTTCATGCACGTCCTGAAGAAGTTTCTAAGACTGTGCAGCCCAGGCAGAAGGCAAGTGTTTGAAAGAGCTTACAGGCAGGTTGGCTTTATTATCCAAATTGGGTCACTCATTCCTAATTATTTATAACCTCTATCTGCAGTGTGCTTCACAGCATGGTGAATACTCTCAAATGGGAAAGTTCCTGGACATCAAACTTCTGCTGTTTTCTCTCACAAGGAATCCCTAAGCAGAATCCCCCTTGGGCATACAAGAACTGCTGCTCTTCGGCTGGGCCTCAGGGCAAGTCAGCATTGTGAATGTGCTCCCTCCTGAACTCCAGCCAGACTCAAGAATAACATTCATCTACTCCTTGTGTAGCTTCTGATAATGAGGACTCCCTCATTACCAAGTCTAATTATCAGAGTGTGATTGTAAAGGACACAACCTTAACATACAGGCTTTCATGACCCTTTTCTTTACCCAGTTTATCTGGATGCTTCACCAAGTTGGAATTGGCAGCATGCAGCTAACATCCTCACTGAGCGCTTTCCTTCAGTCCCACACTAGCAGTCAGTTGAAATCAGTTTGATGAACCAGTGGGTCAGCAAGAGAGAAACACAGCATATTAGTCTGTAAGCTTCTTAGATAAAATGTCCCAGTGAATGGGGACAAGAAGAAGAACCAGAGTGAGACCCTGCAGTTAGGGGAGGGGAATTAATGGACATTTGCTGGTTTTATTTTAAGGAAATCAATGGACTTGCTGGAGACTGGGTGATGGAACACACAGCTGATGGAATGGACAGCCAAAGATCACTATTTTCCTTTTAAGCAAATCAATGTGTTAATTGGGATTCTGGTGGGATTCTGAAGCTGCTAATGGAGGTGGGGGCCAGTGGAGGATCATTAGTCTTTATTGTAAGCAGTACGGTTGGTTAATTGGGGTGTGATTGTGTCGTTGAAAGAGAGAACAGGCAAAGCATGAGAAGTGATTTTTAAAAGCTGTCACTTTAAACTTTCCCTAATGAAATGAATTTGTTAACAAAGCTAGGGGAAGATATCATTTGTTACTCCTTCAGAACTTTGAACTTGGGGAGATCCTAATTTTGATGAGACCATTCTCCTTTTTAAGGCAAGTTTTTTCAGCTTTCCATCCAAGTGTAGAGAGAGAAATTAAGTCATCCCTGGAAAGTTATTATTTATCAGAGCCTTATGAAGTTGGTGGCAATGTTTCATCAGGTCAGATGTGATCAGGTCTTCTCCAGACACCCATATGAGCATAGACACAGTTCCATGCTTCATTTCGACTTGGAATTTTTTATGGTCGCCTGCGTGAAGATGCACAGTCTCATACAGATATTAGGGCTGTGCTTCAGAGCTGATTTTCTGCCTGATTCACAGTTATCCCATTATCCCACACTGCGAAGACCTCCAGGATAGATTGTGCAGTAAAATCTAGATTTGGCAGAAAATTGGGGCATTATATGTGGGCCTTCTTTGCACGTGCAAGAGAGTTGCTTGCACACAGTATGGACCAAAAGAGCTAGACTCAAACATTGATGAGACTGATATTATTAATTATCATTTCATGTCAACTTCTCTGGAATTTTCCTTTGCAAACAGACATCCAGTGCTGCTTGAACTTATTTGCCTGACTTCTAAAAATCCAGCCCGCAGTTTAGGAGAGAGCAAATTTCTGCTTGTAATTTCACCCCCAAGCATATCTAACTGTGAGAAGCTGAAAGCCTGGCTCTGTTCAGACAGCGAGTCAGGAAGTGACCAGCACAAAGGCTGAGCGGGTTCATTTCAGCCCTTAGTCTGCCCTCAAGTTACCAGCAGGTACAAGTGGGGAAAAGCTGGTCTGGTTTATCCTCACCGAAAGAGGGAACATTTCCCTTGGAGAGCAGGTGAACACTGGGTGGCTGTTTCTGTGGATGCACTAAAGGGTTTCTCATGAAAGGGAAGGAGTTATTTGCAAAACTGTATTGAAAAATTTATTGGAAACTTGTGGAGAAACACATTTTAGGGTAGAGTCAAAGGGAAATTACACACACACACCCCACCCCCACCAGCATAAACCAAACTGAATGAATCATTTCAAATGAGTAAAAGATGTCAGTTTGAAGTTGAAGGTATCGTTTCACTTACAAGCATTTACAAACTAAACCCAGGTACACTTCTGAAAGGTGTACTGTTTCATGTGAAAATGTTGAAAGGGAACATTTTGACTTGCTTAAATTTTAAGAATGAAACAATTTGTTAAGTTGAACATGAATTCACAAAATGTTTCAGTTGACCCAAATCTGTTTTCTTCAGAGCATGATGTTTTATCAAAACATATTTCCCAGTGCTAGGAATAAATCTCAGAACTGTTCTTACCACCACACAGAATTCAGCTCAAGTTTTAATTAAGCCACCTCTCCAATCCCTGCTCAGAGCGTCTTTCTTTTAATTGCAGGTCAGAGGGATGTTACTGCACAATCAACACTGAGCGTTTCATGGATTCATAAGTTTCAGACCAGCTCTTTTTTTCCCACTGAAGCATGTAGTATCCACGTTTACCATAATGTGATTCCCTAATCATCTTGTTGAATGTTGAAAGGAAAGCCGGCAGACTTTCTGGTGTTGCTAAAAGCCCTCAGGCCAGGCTGGCAGATAACAGCCCTCTTATTTATTTGTCTAAATAAGCATATAGCATGATGGATAAGCTGTCAAGGAAAAATCAAATCAGTGGGGACATAGCTTCAAGGGAATTACTCACTATCTCTCTGCCAGTTCTGCTACACTTGTCTTAAAAAAATATAAAAATTAACATAGTTGGTGGTGAGTGCCAGAAATTACATTTCAAGAATAACAGTGATATTTTCTACAGAGCATTTCAGCTGGAAGGTTCAAGAACTCTAGCATACAATAACCACAAAAATCATTTCAGAGAGGTATTTAGCCCAGAAGTGAAAGCAGGGCATGTATGTGAAACTGCAAATGACTCCATTAGGTGATTGACAGGAGGTGAAAGCATTTTAATTGTTCTTTCTATATATTTATTTGTGTGCGTTTGAGAAGAAAGTACGGGGGTTCCTGGGAACCTGAAAGCTTTCAGCAAACTCGTAAAACCAGACATGGTAGGAAATGAACTTGATCCAAAAAAGAAAAGCTACTTTTAGAAATCCAGCTCCATGTCTGGCCACAAAGTAATTAAGGTTCTTAAAGCTTTCCTGCCCAGATGAGCGGCTGGCGCAAAAATAATAATAACTATACAGTAATAACAGCAGTGACTTGTCACTGAAGGGAGTAGGTAACAGTAAACAACTTCAGTAGAAGGGTCAAAGCAAAGGAGTCGTGTGAGCGTGTGGTTACAGTAAGGGGTGGTAAGTGGGTGTCCCTCTGAGTCGGTGGGTGTTGGAGGTGATGCAAGGGAGGAGAACAGAGGCTTCTCCACAAAGCAATGCAAAACATCCTGCCTGAGAGTTCAATTCATAAAAAGAATATAACTGAGTCATATTCTTTCCACTATTCAGTGTGTGTGTGACAGAAGATGCAAATTCCATGTGTGACTCGTAGAGTAAAATGTCAGTTTTTGAAAAGCCTCCAGGAGCCTAAGAGCTGGTTCAGGTCAGAATTCAGCCATTGCAGGGAAACTGGCTTTTCTCTTCTATCCTGTCTTTCAGTATCCAAAGGCAGAAGCTGGGGACCTGGCAGACAAAGGTCACCACCTCCTGCAGTTTGTTTAGCACTTCTGTTCTTTCTAGCATGAACGGAAGAAACTTGTCATTACAGAACCGGATCTCAAAACTCATCCCATTCAACTGGAGATTTCCATGAACACTGATGGGCATTGGACCAAGCCACAGAGGACAAAAAAGGGTTCAAATATGAGCAAAACTCAACAAACTGCAGAATGTCTTTTCCCAGACATCTGCCAAATTTCTGATACCTCCATTTAGTGATTATGTGTGCTGTGACTAACTTACAGTAGAAAACACAGAGAAACTGCAAGATCAAGTAAGGTGGCATCTTCTGAAGGTACAAAATGTGAGACCGAAAGTCCCTCAGTGTATAGTATTTCTGGACTGACACCTCAAACTGACTTGCAGTACTGCAAGTGCACTGCTGCCTATTTTCACTGAAGTGAGTGAAAACATGAGTGATGCCTGCTGCCCTTGGACAGAGCATTTTGTCTGGCAATTTCATCAGTGTGTCCAGTTGAGCAATTCCCCACACCACCATGCAATGTAATGATTTAGTATTTCATGGGCTACCTTTGTTTGAGGTGTTGTAGTCCCAGATGAACACCCCTTTGTTTTGAAAACCATGAGAGATCTCTAACTTTTTGATTGCACTGGGAAAAAGAAAGCAAAGCAAGTTTCTCAGTCAAGTAGATTTCAGGTTATTTCTAATGCTGAAGCTAATCAGAAAACACTGCTTTTGCTCAAGAAAATGGAAATATTTTTTCTTATAGTCACATTTTTCATTCAAATATTAGTTCTCAAACACATGCACACATCTATATGTTTGTTAATTTGAACATGCATTGTGTCTTCCCCTCTTCTCTATAAGCCAGACTTGGCATGATATTCCACAACAGCCCTACCCTGCTGGCATGGGGAAGTAGTTTATCAAAATAAGCAATAAACAGCTACAAATTATGGTAAAAGGAAATTATAAAGTCACACAAATGCCACTGCTTCGGCAGTTCTGCTCTCCAAAGATACTTTTTAGGAAAGCTGCTAATAAGGCCATATACATTCACTGAAGTGTAGGAGCTGATTTAGAATGGAGAGGTTCAAAAACCCACACTGCACACAAGTGTTCATAGTCCCAGCCTTCGGCTTGTGTTTTGCTGCATGTTTGAACATCTCTCCGAATGTTCAGAGGCTGCAGAGGTAGGCTCCTAAGTCATCAAGGCCATCTGCTGCTGCTGTAAATGAGTACCAAAGGGTACATTCAAGAAGCAGGGAGGGCAGCGCTGTGAGGCTGTTCTCCTCAGAAAGCTCCAGTTCACCTGACTGGAATCACCAAGCAAACCTTCAGGGGTCAGTTTACCTCAGCCTTTGCAAAGGAAACTCTTTCAGGTTCAGTTCATGGACTGCATTTGTAAAGGGCACCCTGTGGAGCTCACACAGCCTGGAGAAGCTGATCCAGTGCATTACATCTCTCTCCTTTTGTTTTTGGTCTTACAGCCCTTGCTTGGTTATGATTCACCCTCAGAGGAGGAAATGAAAGTGCAATAACTGTTGACTTTTCAGCCAGGGAGACATACAGTTTATGAAGCAAAACCTCCAACAGGAACAGAAGTGGGCTGAACTATAAACCGACCAGATGGAATAAACAAAGGAACAAGATTATCAGCAGCTAAGAGCCAGAGCAACTTTGAGCTCCAGCTCGTTGTTTGGCTATCACAGGGTTACAAGCCAAAGAAGTGTTTATTTGAGACCAGGAGATGGACTGCAATAACAGTACATCTAGGAAAATACCCCTATGGTAAGAACTACACTTCAGTTTGTGAGTGGCCATAATAAAGAAACCTCATCTCAAAAAGTGAAAAAGGAACTAAAACTTACAAAAGGGAGGTACACTTGACATCTGTGAAAGACCAGTAGAACACCAAAAGGGAATATGGCAAACTTCAAATGGGTACGGGGCTTTTACCAGTGCCCTGAAATATTTGCATGTCTGCACAGGCTGGTTTTGTTCTATGGGCTTCAAATGGTGAATAAAGACTCAAACATTTCTTACTGTGTATTTCCACTTTCCCAAACTTTCAGCAAGTTCTGACAGAATTGTTAACTCACTGTGTCTGCTCAGGTGTAAGGGCTACCACGGCACTATTACTGCATTGAGATGCCAAGGAACAAGAGAGCCGGAAGGCCAGCTTTCTTCACATGAGGGTTACCAATTCAAAATAAGCCCAACAGAGATGAAAGCTGCCTTCTGCATGACGGGTCTTTGGCATCAAGTCTACCTACCCCAAACGCAGTGAGTAAGCTGTCTATGTGCACTTGCTAGACAGCAAGCTATAGGGAATCTGAGCAGACAAAACACCACAAGATGAATCAAACAAAATCACCTGCTGAGCTGGAACCAGGAGTCTCTACAGCTCTAAATCTATGGCCTCTGACTGTTAAGGAAAGAATAATTTCAAGGATGCCATCAATAGGTATCTTATTTTTTTAAGAACCAATGTAATGTAGCTATCAAGCTGAATGCCCCACAGACCTGCTGGAAATATCCTGTACATGTTTAAATGCACCTAAAGCAAGGAGTGACAAGTCCACATCTAATCATGTCCAATTCCGACATTGACATCCAAGTGATAACTGCCTTGTGGGGCTGACTGAATTAGGGAATGTCACCTGCTCACACTCCTGAATTGCCCAAGGCATCACAGCAATGAGAGGCACTTACTCTTATGCTTTATTGCATGTAACCCAGTAACGGCTAGAGGCTCCAAATACATCCCATCTCCAGAGCCCACTGGTGTTACAAACATATTGCCTGTCTCAAACCTCCAGTGTAGGCATGCACAAAAAGGAGTACCTGCTCTTGTAGCTGTTAGGTCTGTGTATAAACCAATTCATTCATCTCTCCCATGGAATTTAGGGAATGTTACAGTTCCTAATGTGCCCTCATGGCACCACAGTGAAGTATGAAAGCATTGTTTGCCCCGGTTCAGAGAAACAGAACTGAAATGCAAGAGGATAAAGCACCTGCTGAGAGTCATGTGGGAAGTCCCTGGCAGACTGAAGAACAGAATTCCTTTCTCCCATCTCCTCCTCTGCTGTCTGACTTCTGCCCTGCTTCCTCATGCAGAGGGAAACGGTGCCAAAACCACCCTGCAAATTCCTGACACGAGAGTGAGTTCAGGGAGCCAGTGTTCAGTTGGCTGTCCCTATAAGTGAATAGGGCTGAACCTCCCAGTCTCAGCTAAGGCAACAGGACAGCACTGCCTGACAGGTCTGCTGCTTGCTAATTACAACTTGGAGAAGTGAAATATAAGCCTTTGCCCTTAGCATCTGATTTAGAGAGGAGAGGGTCATTAAAATCATGACTGCAGTAGATCAGCCATGAGCACCGCAAGAGATACCAGACATGAAAGCAAGCCAGCAGTGGCCTACCCAGGTGGCTCCCATGATAATGCTGGGCTGTGGAGTCCTCTGCAGCTTCAGACAATACCAGAGGCAAATTTTGGTCTGGATAGCAAAGGAGAAGAGACAGATGAGATCTGCAATACTGTTAGGAATAGGATTCTGGGGAGGTGCCTCTAGCAGGAGGCTTGTAAGTGATAGAGCAGAAGGTTAGCAATTCAGGTGGGTTGAAAATACACTGGGACCCTTAATTTTTTCTGAGCATTCCTCCCATGTTCCACAGTTTCCTCTCCTTAAGCCTCACTTCATTCCCTTCTCGGTGGGAGATACCACTCAGTTGCGTCCAGAACTCAGGAGTTGCACAAGAAGCTGTTAAGTCCCATGAATAACAGCCTTACACCATCATCTTGAACATACGGGTAGTTTTCTTTGTTTTATATTCAGAATAAAAAGGATAATGGGAAAACCTTGTGGCTGTAGATCTACAAATAAATCAGAGAAAGAACCTCTTTCTTCAGTTTGTATTTTGGGAAGTGCTCTCAGTAGAATTAGTACATTAATTGTAGCTATTTCTGAAAACCTCTGTAAATTCTATGAAGAAAGATAGACTTAGTAATGGAAAAAAATAAAAAGAAAAAAGAAAGAAAGTCTTTCAGGTCTGACTTGGCCTAAAATTTAGCCTTTGTAACAGTAACGTTTAACAAAACTTTTACTTCCGTGACATTTTGTTGTAAATTCCAATGGGGAGAAGGGAGAAAAATTTGAACAAAGATTCTCTGTAGTCTTTGCTTTGTGAGAAAAGACATGAAGCCTCAGAGTCTTGCAGTGAGAGTGATTTCAAGCCAGCCTGGGTGAACACTGTCAGGAATTTCTGGTCACCTCAGCATATGCTGCTTCCATGCTCTCTTCATTGCCTTGCTAGCAAACGGCTTGAAAGGCACTAATCACTGCTGACCCAGTAGAGTACAAAAACCTAGCGCAAAGATTCCTCAGAGGTGGGTTCAAAGAGTTAATTGCTGTAGTCTGGGCACACTTGCCTGAACTCTGGTCATCTGAGGGTCTGGTTCTTGGGTGCACTCCAGGCAGCCAAGAGCCAGGGTTCAAGCATAACCTTGCTGATGTCAATTGAGTCTGTATGAGTCCCACCTTGCCTGGGCGCCTATTTCAGGGTCACGAGCTCTTTTCCAGGAAGGGACTGGCCAGCAAGGAATTGCTGCTAGTGCTATTCAGCAAATAACTGGGTATAGTTAACAGATGAGAGAAAACTGTCCTCCCAAAAATCAGCAGCAACACCCCTTTCCTGTCATGGGACCTGTGACAGAATTTTGCCATAAATGCATAAAAGTGAAGCTATGTAAAAAAAGAAAAAATCCAATTATTTCTGCTGAACACACAGCAACACGTGCACATAAGACTCATGCTGTGGGCCCTAATATGGATGCTTATGCCACCTTTCACTATAGCTTCCTTAGCTGGGCTACCTTTCCTGTGCTCTGTATTGGAGGAGTAGTAAGAAGTGGTGAGGTACATATGACATGAGGAAGCTATAAATCTTGGAAGATGGTCAGGCTGATTGACACAATGAAATGGGAACATGAAACTACAGCTCCCACCATGTAGTGCACGTAGCATGCTTCGGTCTGGGAGGCAAATGTTTTCTATAGTCCTTGCAGCCCTTGCAAAATATTTCAGTTAATCCAAATCCCATTTTTCTTTCAAAAATTAAAAAAAAAAAAAAAAAAGGGAAAAAAAGAGATTTTTTTTTATTAAATCCCAGATTGGACATTATTCCTACAGTCCAAGTTCACAAGCAGGTCCATTAGGAAATCAATGCTGATATTGAAGATACAATGCAATACATTGTTTTACAGTGGACAGGAATTTTGCTTTTATGGAACTTGTGGCTGTCTCCTACTAAATCAAACCGAGAATCTCATGGCAACAATTCAGGTAAGGCAAATGGGTGATATTTTCACATAAAAAACATCCCTGCAGTTAAGTGCCCCAAAGGGCAACATCTTCACAAGTGTTCCCAAGGAATATATGGCCAAGGTATTCATTAGTAGCTTTACTTAACTTGAAGCACCATTTTAAACGTATTTCTTAACATTTATTTGGCAGCAGCTGCAGCAAGGGGCTGTCATAAGCACCAGTGTCTCCACTGTGCTGGGCACAGTCCTGCCCCGGTGAAGGCACAGCACAGGCCCCAGGCTGGCATTTAGTGTAGTCTGCAGTTGGACCATCCGAAACATGTTTGAATCTCATTGGAGAACATTTCAAGGACACTTTTAGGCAGATTTTTAATCACAACAGGCAAAAAGAACCCAAAGTATTTGAATTATTTATCCTTGACAGTGTATTTTTAGAGAGAAGAGGTTAAAATAAACTTCATCAGTAGGAAGCCTTAGCCTGATTGGAAACCTCGCCATATATTTGGAGTCCTGTTTAATAAACCATCCAGACAGAGGGAGCATTCTTCTGTAAAGCCCGTTTGGCACAGAAGTCTGCAGCAAGAGCTGAGCAGGCAAATCCCACGGCAGGGGAGAGACAGCACTTTTTGACCCAAACAATGTCTAGACAGCCTGAAAACAGATAAATTAACAGGCAAGCAGCAGAGGCATCACACAGCAGCAAAGCGGTGGATATTTGTCACCTCAGTGATGGGTTAAATGAAGATTCAAGGCCCCAGCATAGTCTTTATGAAACACAATGTACTCCAGCTGTCTCTCTCCCTCCTCCTGAGCTATTTACTGTGTTAACAGCTCCATGCAGAAAGTTCACATTCGCTGACATAGTACACGTTTCCCATCTTTTACAGACTGTCCTAATGAGGCAGCAAGATCAGAACAAATTAGTGACAGAATTCCCCCATCCCCTTGCTCCCAGTGTAGGAACAAACATCCTTTCCTCCTTGCATACCCTGCAGAATCTGAACTCGGAGCAGAATGCTGTGATTCATGGCAAATGAGAGGGGGGTTGTTCAGCCTACTGGTGTAACAATATTTTCAATGTGATTCCTGCTTGAGGATGTTGGGTTTGCTTTAGCCTGGCTCTCCTATTTGAGAAAACACATGGCTTGCTATATATAGTAGGGCTTGAAAAATAACTTCCGTTACTAAACCAAACGCAAATAGTTTCAGATGACACTTTGGGTAGAGAAGATATGTGATTTCAGTCACTGTGTTTACTGAAAATTATGCGCACACAAATTACCTTAATGAGATGCAAACCTTCTCGTTTGCATTTAGTGCACCAGGAACAAAATTCCGGTAACAGCAATGGCAGTATATTTAACATACAGAAAATAAATAATTTGTTACATCAATGCTGTCAAAATGAAACAAGCCAAACTGTGATTAAAGCAGTTCTCATTAAACCAGAGGCTGACTTCCAGAGCTGTTGTGAAAACAGCAAAAGAGCAATTTCCCTAAGTGCGTTTCAAGTGATTGAGTAAAAATTGAACTTATGGTAGACTATGTCATAGAATACTACTTAAAGTGTTTGGATTATGATACTTCATAACACAGAAGCCTTCACGCAGTACAATTTTAATCCGTTTTTGTTGCTGAGCTTCAAAGCATGTTAAAGATTGTGAGACTTTCTGTCTGTGAGACTCAGCCCCACCGTTCTCAAATATGACAGCAAGGAGGTTTTGTCTGCGTGAGATTCCTTGTGTATGTAGAGGGATGGAAGGGAGAGAGGCAGAACTTCTTATATCATGCAAGATGCACGCCTTGGCTCCTGCCAAGCAATATTCTGTGCATCTTTAGTATGGCAGAAGTTGTAAACATGTTGTATAATCACATAACTGGGCTGTGACCCATTTGTTAGCAGCATAGAAAAAATACATCAAAGTCACAGATAGTCTCTGAAGACAGGCCTCGACAGATAGCCATCTGGTAATAACCTCAGACTGTGAAGTATGGATGATTTCTAAAGGTGTTAAGGAATTCTTCTTTGTATATATATAAAAATCCCTGTTTTAACTCTGTACTGATTAACTAGGAACAACTAGGGGGGAAAAAGAAAAAGGAAATATAATGCATTGTTTTAGAAGCAGTAGGAATTGAGTGATGCACAAGAGGAGAGATTGTAGCTATATTAGAGCCACACGTAGTGCTGGGTAGCCCTTAAGTTCTGCTGTCCATTAAGCATATGCAAGACCAAAGCATAGCAATCCCAAATGGCAACTAACTTTCAGGCACTCTCTTGAATTTAAATGCAGCCGTCATCACAAATGCCAAGACAAGCAGTGACAGGCTATACTAGCAAGTCTAGATAGCCTGTTCCTGAGGTACAGTCCACCTCTGCAGACCTTCTGCTTTGATTTGATGAAGAGCTGCTATTCATTACTCAACTGGGGCTCTGCTCGACACCAAAGGAGGTCAGGGCTGTATTCACTCATGCCCCTTGAGCCAGGCAGTCTGAAGCAAGAGCATCACTTTCAAAATGTGGTATTCATATACAGAATGTGGTTTTAACAGAAAAAAAAAAAAGGCCCCATTTCATTGTGTAGTATCCCACTTATGTGCAAGATGCATAGGAACACAGAAATGTAGTCCCTCTAGTTGTCTTAATAACTTGGAGAAGCATGATTACTGAATGCTGATTGAATGCAGATTTCCTTTCCTGTCATGACTCCAAACCCAGGCATGGGTTTTCTCCATGGCACTATATTCTGTTTATATTTATTTCTTTGTTGGCACCCTTTCCTTTCCCCAAAGTATTTCGGATTTGGGGAGGATGCATCATTGTTGGTAGGCATCTTCTGTAGTCAAGACTCGTAAGTTCTTACTCTACTGTTATACTGCTCCACTGGAAGGTTTATAAGTCACACTACTTGTCAAAGTTATGAGGATGCTGAATCATTTTTATTAGGCATACAAGTCTCTTCCCCCACCCCCTTTCATTTCTTTAACTGAAAGGTTCATTAGATTGCAAAATGGCAGCTCTGTGCTCAGACAGGGCTGTGGGCAAATCAGGTTCTTTCCTTTGTGAAATCTGATTGATTTATATCACATTTAAAACAAGCAGTAAATGTTCAAGTTCTAAAAAGTTATTTAACAAGTGTCTGAGTGGAATGAAAATAGCTTTCTAAAATAGTGCAAATACTTATCATAAGCATATTAAAGAGACTTTTCATTTTCAGACATTACCAAATGCCTGTAAATTTTTCGATATTCAAGCAGTCAGACACCTGAGGAAGCTTAGGATAACAATTAATTATGAGACCTGCTGCTCAAGCATCTCTTTGCAACCCTGAGTTCTGCAGCAATTTAGGAAGAAGGTAGGTACTATTCTACTTGTTTAGTGGCAAAAAAACCCAAGAGGTAGACAAAGGAGAACTGGTGGGAGACAGGATATTATCTCAAGTGTCCCTCCAGCCAACCCAGTAGGCACTCATTAGACATCACTGTACTTCAGAGGACTCAGGAAGGACTATGCAGGATTGGAGTCTGCTAGTACATCCTTACTCAGGCAATTTGTCAGTGATATCAGTCATACAGGATTGTGGTGTCCTTTTATTTAGCCACCTGGCACTTAGTGCTTCATTTAATCTTGCTGAGCTTAATGGGAAGAGACAGGCACTTTGCAAGAGAATCCCCTTCCACTCAGAGGCATTTTTGTGTCCTCTGCAGGGTGCTGTCTCTCTTGGAACAAGCTCTGGAAGTTCAGCTAAGTGCACCTCACCTGGACAGAAGATGAGATATATCCTGGAGCAGGGAGAACTTCCAAAAGGCAGGAAGATGGGTGTGCACTTTGGGCTCAGCAGCAACCTGGAAGGAAGAACAGAGAACAGTCATGGAGATGTAAGTTGCAGCCTTTAAACCAGCAGACTCTGTTAAATAGAGAGAAAGGCAAACACGAAGTTGCAGGTGAGCAAAGGATAGTTCCTATTTCATGCTAATTTTGCTACAGACTCCTTGTCCAATTTAAGAGTTACCATGCTCATACCCACTTACTTTACTAATTTCCTTTGAATGCATAACAGGAGAAGAAAAGCAAAACAAAAAGTGTGTCAGAGATGAGAAGGAATTGAAGAAAAGATGAAAATTCAGTTGCAAGAAGGTGGCCGAAGACATCTAGGGATTATGCTCTGCAAAAAAAAATGCTAAGAGCAGAGACTTTCATAACAACTGAAGGGGAAAATAAAAAACCATAAAGTACAACAAAACCCCCTGTCTCCTGCGGTGAAACTTCAGTGAAATGCTATTAAGGATAAATCTTTTATCGTATTGTCCTGCAGGCAGTCTGGTAAAAACTGTATTCTCAGCATAAATGAACTCTCTCATTATAAAAAAGGAAAAAATGTCTGCTTTCAGGACTGGCTCCATGTAATGGCTGCTGAGATACCCACAAGGGGATATTCAGGAGCAGTAGCAAGAAGTAGGTCCAGGTATTTCCTGCTGAAATAAGAAGGTCTCCTGATTGAGCAGACACATCAGATGTGTTTGCCACCGGCTTCTCATGCGCTGGCAGAAGACTGCAGTTCACATAAAGGATTTAGCCCAGGGAGAGCATTTAGTGAGGAAATAACTCCCTTTGCTCTGTGATTTGTCAAGATCTCCTTTAATTGGGTCTTTGGCTGAAAGATAGGAAAAAATACAGGCCAAATTAGCCTTGGTGGAGTTACAGGAAGGACAGATTTGACCCTCAAGCTGTGGAAGAGAGAGTTTTCAAAAGGAAAGGGAAAAGAAAAGCTTTTTAAAATGTTGGTCTGGAATAGGAAGTCCATGTTTCAAAGAGACAGTGATGTAGTGGGCTTCTGATTTAGCACATCTTCCCCAGCAATGATAACCTACAATAGCCAGAAGCCACTGAGTCACCTTTTTCTAGAAGACAACATAAGCAGGATGTGGACATGTGCATGAAGACTCAGCCAAACAGCACATCCAGCCAAAGGCAGAACCACAGAATCTTGCCTTTTTAGTTTTCTTTTTCTTTCTTACTTAGTCCATAATGGCTTGTTAGATTTGTAATGTAGCTTTGCCCTCAGAATTTACATACATGTGTTCTAACCTCAGCAAAGCTCTCACCACTCACCTAACTTGTAATTTTAGAAGAGATTCTGAGTCCAGATTTTGAGACAGTTTAGAGATGCCATTATGTGTAAAATATCTGCGCGTGGTCAAACAGTCAACTGTCAACTCAGTAATGATACTGTCTGTACGCAGATCATGGTCACCAAGTGCATGTGTGCACGTGCGCACACACATCTGTTGCGTGTCAACCTCTGTTGCATTCCAAATGGCAGGGTAGCTCACTCCAATATATCTGGCCATGGAAATGAAATCTCATTTGGAAAAGCACAAAAAAATGCAATAGCACAGATAAAGATGCTCTCTACAGCTTGCTCTCCATGACTCCCTTTAAGGAGGCTGCAGGCAGGTGGGGTCGGTCTTTTCTCCCAAAGAAGATGGTGCCATGCCCATTTTCCAGGTTGTTGATGATGAAGATATTACACAGCACAGACCCACAATAGGCAACTATACTGGAAAATCCCTTTTGCCGTGTTGCTGAGTTACAGTTTTAACCTTCACTGTGCCTACTGAAAAGCACTTCTTATGAGTTTGTGGTTTTCACTTTCAGTCACTTCATTCTCAAGCCTTTAAGTATTCATGACAAACATAGACCTGTTCATACCAGTTTATGCATGTGTCTTATGATAATTCTTGTTTTCTTTCAGTAAAATGCATTCAAGGCCTCCTGCTGTCCGGAGGTAGCACTTTCAGAATTCAGATAGTCCCTCTTAATCACTCATTCCAGGCCTTTAAAATACATTCTTCAAATTATAGTGATTGCAGTCTCTGTCTTTGAACATGTGAGTTTACCTGAATTGGTTTTTATCCATTCCCCAATGGTTCCAAAGCCTTCCCTTTTAGTATACCCTCACTTTCTCCTTCCACTTAAAGATCAATTTGCTCAATATTTATTTAAGTACGTTTTTTTAAACATCTCAGACCTACGATACTTTTGCTGTTGCTACACTGAGCAAAGAATCACTTTCAACCTTTAAACAGTATTTCAAGGTAATAAATACCACATTTAAAATCTTGTGCTCATTAGCTTCTGAAACTGCAAAACTGCTTTCTGCTTGTGTGCATTATTATTCCATCAGCAGACCCTGCTTGGATCACAAGTGTAATCCCACTGCAGTTGGAAGTGTTCAATCTCATGCTCTAAACTTGGACGTTTCTTTACATATGACACTGTCTTAAAACCTCCTTTGATGATTATAAAATGTTTTCTCATTGAAGCTTTCCATGTAGGGTTTTGTTTTGCACAATAACAATCGCTGTGATTTTATAGCCTGCTTCATTTTTAGGGATGGAGCAGGGATTGTGAGGCAGGATGCTGGGTAAACTAGAATTCCTAGTTTATCCCAAAGTAGGTTCCCTGCTGGAGCAGATTTAAATGTATTTTTCTTTATTCCCTATGATTAATTCTGATGCCAGGGGATCTTGGTACATTTCCTGAGGATAAATCCATGGGAATTGCAGACACTTGCTTAAAGATGATTGTTCAAAGTGCAGAGCGCTGGGAAAGAGGCCTAAAAGTAAAATATGATCAGAATTCTGCTGTACTTGTAGCCTGCAGAGATTTAGGGATCCTGGATGTTTCAGAATCAAAGTTTCAATAAAAAAACCCTGTCTTCTAACCCAAAAATAAACTGGGGCTGAGCAACACACAGTGGCAGGTATGGACTGGCAGTAATATGCTATAATTATATACAATTTCCTGCACAAAGAGGGATATTTCCAGGAATTTCTGACAGGCCTTTAAAAACTGTATTTTGGGCATTAAAAAAAGAAAGAAACCTCCCAAACTCAAGTTTGATTCTACTGAACTTTATGTGACACCATAAAGGCAAAGTAAGTCACACGCAGCGCAGTCTGTTGGGGGGTAGAGGAGAACGCCTGGCTGCAGGGCAATGTTACTCCTTCCAAGCTGAAGCTGAAGCAGGGAAAGGGAGTTTGTCACTTCAGGAGGAAAAATGTATCTCCTGCTCCTGTGGTCTGCAAGGAACCCTCTGATAAGTAGCAGCTACAGAGAATGAGCGTCATGATACCCCACAGGAACAAAAGTGCTACTTAGGCAAATCCAGCTGCTGTTCTCCATTCTTCGACTGAACAGCTGTCCGCACAGCAGACAGTGAATTCCCTGCTAAGGACAAACCTGTTACAAGCCTGCAGAGAGGAAACAATAGCAAGGAGTAAAGCTGGCTGTGCCTATGTTACCATTTTAGGTCGGGACAGGGATGTGCTTTTAAAGCAAATCCAAAAGGAGGAAGGAACTGAAGCCAAGAGAATTTTTCCCAACCTCAGCTGGAATGGATGTGCACAGTGGGGCCTCAGAGACTGCTCCTGCAGAGTGAGATAAAGCAGATCCTCAACATCTTCCAAAGAAAGGCACTTTTCTAATGTGAAACCTCATCTCAAAGGCCCATCAAGCTTTTTGTGAGCTCCCCTGTGCAGAGAAAAGCACATACCAGCACCAGGTAAATCACACTAGACTGCTTCTACTTAGTGTCTAGCCAACATGGCCTTGGTTGAAAGGTGCTTCCAAGGGCAGTGCAATGCACTGGAAGTTGTGTGAGTTTCCATGTTTGGGGCTCCCGGGCTGAGTTGGGCTCATGAATGCAATCCCCTTACGTTGTCACGCAGCCTAGAGAGATGGTTAAAAGAAAAGTTAATGCCTCTGCAGTGTCAGGAGGTCTGACTCTTGCCTGTGGAAGCTCAATCATCTTTAACGGTTGAGTGGAGGCTGCTCATCCCTTGATGAAACCGTGGACAGTTTTCCACAGTGAAACTTTACTTGCTTTCACAGTTAAAATCACTAGCATTAGAGTTTTCTCTACAAGATATTCTGGAAGATCCAGTTTAAGTCAAAGAAGCCTTTTACTAGATGCTTGAGCAAGGAAATAACATTGTTCAACCATTTCCTGAACATTTGCAGAGTGACCTGAGTGCACAAAATTAGAGATGGTTCATCCTCTTACTTCAAGGCTATTTTAGTCCCCTGTAAGCAGGATTTACATTTCTGTACAAGGCTTTAATACCAACCTGGACTTGTTAGCATGTAAGTATAGACATGTAAAACTCTGTAGGTGCATTTTCTAAGTCCTGAGAGAATTTTAGATGAATGCACTGCTGCATTTCTGAATTTTCTGACTGTGTTTTGTGAACTGTACAGGAGTCAAACCTGTACCTGAGGAGGGATTTCACACGGCCTGAAATAGAGCAGAATAGGACTAAATGCACAAGGCTGGTCAATCTGAGTTAGAATCTAGAGCATCCCACCCAGCTCAGCATGGGCAGGTGAGGTTCCACTCCCCAGACCATGCTCTCTGTGGAGCCTGCTGCAACTGTCTCAGCCCAGCTGCAGTGAGATTCTTGTGATTTCCAAGCTTTTCTTTCTCTTTCCTCTATGCAGAAAGAGATACTAGCACTGATAGCTGCAATTCATCAGTGTGAGACACCTTGGGAAAAACAAAGAAAGGGGACGGTGAGTCCTGGTAGGAATGAAATACTGCTTTGCCTTTGGTTTTCTGTTTTCATTCCCATAGGTTCTTTGCAAATTTAATTTGGAATTGGTAAAACACTTTTTGCAGTATTGCAGCTAAGCTCACAGTCTGTAACCTGAAATAGGGGGTCAATGGCAACCAGAAGAAAGGATGCTGGAGTGCCTGAATGGGGACAAGATTAGGTGGCAGTTATAGGCTCACAGATCTGCCAAAGCATCTGAAGCTTCCGGATGGATGTGACAGGGAGGGGAAGGGGAACAGAGAAAGAATCATAGTTTAATGTGAATTTCCGCTGCTGCCGTGGGATATGTAACCTCAAAGACCTTCCTTGTTCCCTCCAGCCAGTCCCTATGCTGTGTTTTCCGCTCCCTTCCCTGCTGGGTAACCTTTGCAGAAAACCTTTTTCCAGAAGGCGTAATTGGACCTCAGCAGAGCTGTGGAGTATTTAGAGAGAGTATGAATATTTCTTGCCCCTTTCACTGTGGCCATACATGGGAGAAGTTTTTCTTAGGAAGCAGAGACCGGCTTTGCCATTGTGAGAAAAATAAAAGCTTGTTTCTGGAAACTCCAGATTGCATCATAATTGTAAGATCACAGGCTTTTGTTGACTAGAGTTTAGGTAGAATTATTGCAGTCAGTTATAAAGTACATCTGCTGCAGTTGAATTTTTATTCCATTCCCTTCTCCTCTAAATGTTATTGAAAAATACTGTCCTGCTTTCTTGGTATATTTTGAGACAGCAACTTTTTCTTGCCTTCTCGCATGTTTATTATAGAAGAATTATCTAGAGCACAAGCCATATCTGAGGTTTCAATGGGACCTGATAAAACTGCAGATTACTCAACTGAATTCTTTATCGGTACGTGGTTCACAGATAATAGAGGTATGTGCAGCACCGAGCACTAAGGGACCATTTATTCCAAGCTAGAGGTATGATCCGGTTAGTGAAGTTATCAAGAATTTCACTAGTCATAGTAGTGGGAGAAGTTAAGTCCCAGGGTGTTGGAAGTATGATTACGGTAAAGCAAATTTCGTGTCTGACAGAACTCAAGGCACAGAAACCAAACTGGCAACTTCCCTCTTACTCGGTCTGTTCTCAGAAAAACTTTTAGATGCTTTCAAAGACACATTTGGTCCCTTCGTGCTAAAACAGTGCCAGAGCACACATTAGAGTCTTGGATTTACCCATAGCAACTGAAGGATTCTCTATTAGGAAAAGAATATTTTCAGTTCCCTCAGAATTAACTCATTGAAAAAAGATCAGAGTTTAAGACTCAGATAGGTGGAATATCCGCCCAAAGTTAAGCAAGAGTATTTCTTTTACTCTGCTTACAGCTAAGGTGGATTAACAGAGGCATATGGAGAATATCAAATATACCTTGAAATAACGGATGTCTCAATCTGCAGACTAAATCTCTCTTGAGTACCGAACAAGAGAGGGAGAATAAGAATGTGGAGATCATTTAGTGAGGGGATATAATCCTGCAGAGCCAGAGGGGTTCCAGGATCTTCAGTATTTTATAAGAGGAAGCTTAAAGCTATTTTAATAAACAATTGAGGCCAGTTTTTAAAAAATGTAAATGTACAACTGTGCACACGATCTGCATATGCAAATCACCACAATTGGGCAAGCAAATCAGATAATTGCATGCAAATATGCCTACTCACTCTGTGCCTGTGTCTACAATGGTAGTAACTGTGCATGCAAATTAGGTACACATTTTGTACACATAAAGGTGCAGCTTCAGAGGCATATGGCATGAAAATATGGCATATAATGAAACAAAAGAGGGAGAAAGAAATAGCAAGGGATACAGAGTTAGCTGTAAATAATAATATGGAGCGTACACAAACACACACACATGAATTGATAAACAAGGGATTATAAGAAAGAAAATAGATGGGTCTTTTGAGCGCTTAAGGAACTGAAGTCACGGACAGTGTGTGGAGTGGCATCTGTCCAAGCTAATACGGCTTCCCAAGAGATCAAGTGCCCATTCAGGGCACAGTCTGAGCATGGCTTTTCAAAGCTACTCCAACTTCTCCCTCATTTGATCCAATGACCCTGTCCTTGAGGAGAAGATAGAGTTCAGTCCCTTCAGCTTACGCAGGCTGAAGACTCAGCCGCAACTGTCAGCAACGCTGCCAAATGAACATCAAAGGTGGTGGTTTCTTTTGACACATGGACAGATGTCTTCAAGAAAAAGGGCTTTATAACTCTTTCGTCTTTCAGAAGTATTGATTTTGCTTCAACTACCTTTCTTTCTGCTTTGGAGCTAACTAATGTAACCTCAGTGCCTTTCCCTATTAGGCTTATTTGCATGCAAACTGCACTATAGCAAGATGGCTGGCAGGATGGATGGATGGATGGATGGCTGGCAGGATGGATGGATGGATGGATGGATGGATGGATGGATGGATGGAAAGGATTCTAACCTCAACTGTATCTGTGAACTGAAAATCTATGTTAGAGCTTTAAAGCATTTAGACCTTTAACTTAGTTGTTAGCAGATTAATGAGATGCTCAGACTGACATTTTATTTGAAATTTTCCAGGCAGAGAAACACGAAGTGCTCAGCACGAAGAGCAGACTGAGTTGTGATGACAGCAAGCCCCCTCAATCACTCCAGGCTTCAGCATGCTCACAGATATGAAACAATGAGCACAAGTTGGAGAACAGAATAAAAATATTGATTATATCTTGATTCAGTCCCTTTTATGTGTGTGATTCCACATTTGTGCCACACTCAAACAGCCGTAACAGCAAAGATCACTGGCTACTTTGTGCCTTCAGCAATGGGCTTATGGTACTCATGGCGCTGCAGAGCTATCTGGAGGCTCACAACCCAAAAAGGGCTTAACAACTAGAGACAAGCTGGAATCTCAAGAGTCATTCTGACCCATGGGCATCTAAAACACATGGCTGCATAGGGAACTCAAACAAAGGTGGACAGATATCCAAAATCTCCAGCCTGCAGCTTTTTCAGTGTTTTTTTGCCTGGCTTTCCTTTGCATCTCAGAAACCTGGGTGAGGTTTTGCCTATCCAGCTCTACAAATCCACTTAACAGCCCCACCATGAGGATTCTTCTGGCCATACTGTTTCTTTCATGAACCCAGCTGCCTGAGGAAGGCTCTAGAGGATGGTGCTTCTGTGGGAAACCCAAGTACTGAGAACAAGGGGATGGCTTGCTGAGCCAGATGGGCATCTTGCTGTCGCCTATGCTAAAAATATGTTTTTTCTTTTTTTCCCCCCCAAATCTCAGCCCTGTTTGCCATATTTTATTTTTCAAATGCCCATATCCTCTAAAATCCAGAGACAGAAACTGCGAAGATGTTTCTGGCATGTGCATAGTTTGGCTCTGTCCATCTTGGGTTACACTGAAATGAGCAGCCCCTTCGACTTACGTTCAATGTCCTAATGGTCTGCTGTCTTACTTCAGAGCAACACAGACTTTTAAAGTTCTTCAGTCAGCTTTGGCCCAGGTTCAGAGCACATATTTTTCCTTACAATTCCACATAGCTTTACAAGCCAGAGCAACAGAAAGATCGAGCTACTTCTCACACATTGTGTACGGGTGCCCATGAACACATAAAGAGCTCATTCACTTTTCAGTATGTATCTAGGCTAAACTAGGCTAAACTAGGCTAAACTAAATTTTGCTTTTAAGAAAGGAGGAAGCTTAGTGCTTAATGGAGTTTTACTAAACTTCAAGGTAGTTTGGAAGTACATTCTGCTGTGTAGACACGCAGTATTAAATATATTGCTGCAGCTGCCCTCAGAGGAATGAACAAGCTCACAGACCAGGGGTTTTTACCTCACTTTAGATTGCAGCTTGACCTATCCCGGCACCCAGGGGGGGTTAAGGAGAGACTAGCCATTGGATTTAGGGAGACATGGATGAACAGTGCTATAAATTTGCTCTTATGAGCAGCTATTTTGGCAAAAGAAGATATTTCCAAGCTAGAACAGGCTTATATTACACTCCAACCCCCATAATAGGTAGAAAAACTTTCTGTGCGAAGTGTGTCATTCTGATCAGATTTTGTGTCTATCAGTGAAGTCACAAACTTATGCAAAGGCATGCTGGATGGCTTCATGGATGATACCCACGTGTGACTTTGAATACATCTTAAGAAACACATTGGGCATCTTAGTCACAGATATATATGTTGGAGCTTTGTCTCAGCTGACATATACTTATTTCTTTCTGTCCAAAGTAACAGTCAGGAATTCAACTCATGTGAGCAACCAGAGGTAGAAAAAGTTCCCCTTTAATAAAAATTAAGTCAGATAAACCAAGGACGGTATCTATCTTGCCCATTTCTATCAGTCCATGCACATTCCCACTCCTGCATGTAGGCTCTATTGTTTTTCCTCTTGTTTTTATAGACATACACTCCTTAGACCAACTATTGTCTCTTTATGTATTTATAATCTCTAAAATAAGGGCATGCTGGTGTTTGTAGCTGTAATCTTCAGGGAAATAATAATAAAACTCTGCTGCAGGCACACATAGGCAAACAGCCAGGACAGTGATCCCCACCTCATCCTGCTTTGCTCACTGCAGTTAGGCAGCCAGCCCAGGAGCCAACGCAGCTATCACAAGTGACAACAGAGGACACCTTTTGGCTAGGAAGTGCCTTTTTTTTTCTTAAACAGGCTTTTCCACTCAGCTGGCTTTGATACCATTTACCCTTGGGTACTTTGGAAACAAGCTACAGCAATCTCAGAGTTGTTAGCACTTGGTTTTGAGAATCTTAAGGGACTGCGAAGGGCCAGAGTTCTGGCAGAAGACCAGCACGGCACCCACTGGAAGGCAGGAGATGAGGAACTGGGAAATTACTGTCTGACAAATAATTTTCAGCTTCTGGAAGAACCGAAACAAAAGAATGAAACCATTTGTAAACCCACAGAAGATAACAAGAAAATCAGTAAGCACAAACATGCAGTTATTTGGAACAGATGATGTCAAACCAAGCTCAGTTCTTTCCATGACTGGGTAACAGGCTCAGGGATGGATGAGAAACAACAGTTGTCATGGCTTGTTTTAAGCAAGCCTTTTGACTCTGACTCACAAGACATTCTTACAGGCAAGCTAAGAAATTTGTCTTGAAGCAACTCGGCAGTGGATGCAAGAGGCTGCAAGCGAGTATTCAATAAGAAATCACTGTCATATTGGAAGAATATATTGAGTGGGTAACCTGGAGGCTTGTTCTAGGTCCAGCTACATTCAGGATTTTTTGGACTGTGAAATAGGGAAATGTGCAGAAGACACAAACAGTGGTGACTTGTACAAGACAGATTAGAAAACTGGAATGCTTTTCAGTAAAGTGCAAGGTATTGATACAACTTCCATAGCAATAACCAGAATCAGAAATAGCAGGACACTGTTGGTGTTGGAATCACTGCAGCTATCTGGGGTGGCAGAAAAGCCAACTACTGTCAGAGTGGCCGGATCAACAGTGAAGCCACCATGGAATGCAAAAGAAGCAAGGAAGGCTTCCACTGAAGTACCCTTTCTGTGCTTTAAGAGAACTTAGAGCAGTCAGGGAGATGCCAGAAGGAAGTAATCACAACTCATATCCTTGGGGTCAGGGTCCCTAGATGTCAAATAGAAACTTGACAGAGCTGGAGGAATTCCATTTAGGAGAGAGGCGAGAATTAAAATTTACAAAAGGCTGTGGAAAACAGTGCACTGTCAAGAGGACAAGAAATCCTGGGCATAAAGGAGACACATTCTAAATGTATGAGCAGGGAAATACTGGATGAGTTACCTGGAGTGATGGGTTTTGTTTTAGAAACATGTAAGGTTGGACAAAGATCCATCACACTATGTGTACCATGTAAGTAAGCTGATCTAGCCAGAGGGCAGAGGGTTGGATGGGTAACTCCCTGAGACCCTGTTCTTCTGCTGTTTGTGTACATGGGTAAATATCTTTGGCCCTAATAGCAAAAGGCAGGAGCTAGAAGTTAGGGAATTGCTTTTTTAATTGGGCAGCCACAGGAACTCTGAAAAACATTGCCAGCTTAACCCTCCCATATTCTTTGTAACCTTAGGAGATAATAGTTATAATTAATAGTAACGGAAGGTTGCAGCTAAGGCCAAGGATCAAGGTGCAGCTGATGATTTCTGTGCACTACTTGCATGGCATTGTTGCCCAGGGTCAGTAGAGGTTGGGATCAACTAACCTTGATTATGCACCACTGTCTTTTAATTTTGATCTAGGCATGTGACAGACATCTGCAATGAAATATAGACATGCACAGGCTCCAGAAGCAGCTGGCACACTCTGTGTCACCCAGTTATCATGGGCTTAATGAAATCTAGGTTAAATCCCCTAACAGATCAGAGAACAATGCCTTTTCTCTTCATCACAAATCTTGAGCTTGCTAGCACAGAGTGAAAGACGATGTCTTGCATGCTTTACAACCCATTCCAAGTCCTTGTGGGATTAGTTAATTATTCTTTGCAATAATTAAGGCACAAACAATTGATATAAGAATCTCCATTTGTTTATAGTGTGAGGATTCCCTTCCCCCAAGGCTGGAGAAAGCTCCGAATACATTTATACTCCAAAGCTGCTGTTCTCCAACGGGAGATTGTTCTGCTTGGCTGAGAATGAAAGCCATCTCGCTGCTCTGGCAGGTATGGCTATATTAAGGCAGCAGTTGGGGGGCCCTCAGGAGTTACTTGATTACATGTTGGAACAGCTTCATTCTTCAAGAACTGGCATCCAGCCAATTAGTCCTATAGGAAGACTGATGTTTTAACTAGACGCATCCATCTACAGGGCAGCTTTATAAACATGCTGTTTTATAGGTATGGACTGCATGAGCATTTCTGTTCTGATTTTCTAGACAGGTCGAGGGACATCTCTGAGTTTTGTTCGGGGCAGATGATCTGGGAACCCAAAAAGCATGTTAGTAAAGTTCAGGCTCTGTCTTTCATGTACTAACCTCAGCATTCACTGAAGGACAAATAAGAGCTAAAATTATTCAGTTTGGCCTTAGCCTGATAATCTGCCATTGATTTAAGGAGCTAGAAGCAAAACACTTGCAGTTTGTAAGCATCCTATAAGGTCCTACTCAGAAAATCTACCCAGAAAGAAAAGCAGCCTCTTAGGAACCTGCATTTGCTTAGAAATGAGCGCAAAAATGTACAGTTGCCAAATAGAATCATAGAATCGAACAGGTTGGAAAAGACCTTTAAGATCATCAAACCCAACCATTACCCCAGGACTGTCAAACTAAGGGCAAACAGATCTCCCTTCATGGCTGCCCCTCATGATCTCCAGTTACAGCCACCCCTCATCTGCCCCTTCATAGTGTCCCACGCTATACAGCTGCTGCCCCTACCCCCCATGGCCACCCCTCATCTCCCCTCAAGATCTCCCCTGATGATCACCCTTCATGGCCCATGGCCACCCTTGCTCTCGCCTCACAATCTCCCCTCACCTCTCATGCTGTCCCTCCAGCTACCTCACATAGAGATCACAACCCCGAAGTCATGACCCGGGACACATTCAGTCCAACGCGGTGGAGAGGTACAGTCACACAGCTGGTAGTTACAAATACACTTCCCTCATTCACAGCCCCGTACAAAGCCTCTGCTTGGTGCGGATTCAACCCGCCGACCTGACGGCTCCCCACATGCTGCTGCCTCCTGAGTGCCCCTGCCAGCGCCACCGTGCTGCAAGGGACTCGCATTGATGGCTCCCTCTAGTACTCTTAGGTCTGTTGACCTTTCCCTTTCACCTTCCCACCCTTTCTATGACCTGATACAAGACTTGCCCGCCGGGAAAGAAGGAACCTGAGAGCTTTTTTCCAGTTGCTGACTTGACTCACAGGGTGTGTTCGAGCATGGAAGCAAAAGGCTACTGCAGGTCTGCTGGGAATGGGAGGTGCAGATTCTTAGCAGAACTTCGGCAAGAAAGCTGCCTTTGTTGGTCTGCCTTGCAGCCAGCAAATGGGAGAGGGAGATTATAGGTGCTTCCTAACATACACATTGCCATAAATGGGAGCTTCTATAGGTCAAATATGCAATCAGTTACATTAGGAAAAAAAATAATTAATGAACACCAGTTTTAAGATCAACAGCAAATGTAAAGAAGATAATTTTAAAATATTCTAATTATGTTACAAAAGTAGTCCTCTTAATACCAAGCATATAGAGATTGGTTGCAGATCGTAACTGGGCATCAGTTTTGAAAGTATTACTATAAGCTTCAGACTTTGGTTCTTCAGAGAAGCACAGAGATGGTGGTGGGGACAACGTTCTTGCTCCTTCAGTACACCAAAGCCGTAGGAGGCAGGAGGAGGTTTGGACATTACGTATTTGCAGCATCAGCACATAAAATGGGAGTCAGCTAGGGCAGCATGGCCTGCCAGGCTCTGCAGGATAATCCTGCTGTTCTTCCCTCTGGGGTGCTCTTAACACTCAGAAATCCTAAAAGGGCAAATAATCGCGACTTTCACACCACGCTGTATTGAAGGTATCAAATCCAAGACTGCCACAATATAAGATCTGGGTCATTGCACCTATATGTATCAGCCACTTGAATAATGAATGCTGAAAGAGAAAGGTCTTGCACGCTTTGGCACCTAAGGAGGGTTAAATAGTACCTAATTTCAGATATCTCCATCAGAACTTGTTGGCTGGACTTTCTTTATAGTCAACAGACAATCACACTTGCAGAGTGCGATTCATCCAACCTCTTTTAGTAACCAGCTGCAAGTCAAGGTGAAAATCACTTCTGAAGTGTCTGTTTCTCTTCACTGAGTACAAAAGCACTTGAAAAGACCGTTTCACACAGGGATGCCTACATTGTGGACATCGCCGAGGAGGTGAGATGAATCCCAGCCAGACTGTGTAAGAGCAAGGGGAAAGTGCAAAGCTGAAAAACTGCTGCAAAGCATTTAGCAGCATCCTACGAATTTATTCTTCCAGTTTTGCACAAAGTCCTCAAGCTTCCTGCAGTGAGCTCTGATTTTTAAATGATGTGAATTTTCTCCCTCTGCGTTCAGCGCTCTGTTAGAGGAATTGCAAACCCATAATTCTTATTCTCTGGATGAGTCATACGTTAGTTTGCAGCAAAAAAATTAAGAAATGACTCGCTGAGTGGAGTTCTCTAACATTTCTTGGTCATTAATTCCCTCATTAAATGTTGATTCTGAGTTTACAATCAGAAGTAATTTAGAAAGGACCCATGCTGCAAAGAGTGGATGAGCACCCTGTAACTGAAGGCCTTGCTACATGCCAAAGGGTAGTTTGAGCATCTTTCTACAGGTGATATCAACAGGACTTTCACTGAAATGACAGCTGTCAAGAACAACCACCTCATTAACCTCAGTCCACCCCAGGGCTGTCTACAGTACTCAGCGCCAAAAAGCTATGTGCATATTGCCATGGCATTTCCTACCTGTCACATTTCAAATGGCTTAAGTGCCATGATGGTCATGACTTCTAATTAGTCACTGGTTACACTGTCAGGTATTTTATTCCCACAACTGTGTGAAGAAATGAGGATTAGCTCCTAATTTCTCAAAAAAGGAATGGTTGACATGGGTTCTGCTCCTTCTTTTCTGTAGTGACACAAGCTACTCACCCAGTGGAGTCCCTCTTTCTAGTAGCATGAAGAAGCACCTTTCTAGAAAGCACATGCTACCAACCTTTCTGCACGCCTTTGGTAAAGATGCTCACCTTTGTAGGGAAATGTGCCTCAATTCAAGACTGTTTTCACAAAAACTCCCAATTGTCTTCACCTTCCTTTAAAGTATCACCCTCTTCCTTACTCATTAATGCATTTCAACATGGAAAACTCCTAGATGCAAAGCTTTCCTTCTATTATTTATTTGCTGATAGAAGTATTCCTTCTGGTGTTTACCCAGCTTATGTGAGCTCCTATAATTTCATCAGCATTACATTTCAAAGGTATTTTGTCTGTTCAGATACACTAAAAGGAAAACCAAAACCTGTATGCAGTTTGAAATAAGAATGCAGAAAGCAATAAGGCAGGAGCAGCATTGCCAGAGACAAGTATTGACAGGGCATC
Organism: Myiopsitta monachus; assembly: GCA_017639245.1. Lineage (NCBI taxonomy): Eukaryota > Metazoa > Chordata > Aves > Psittaciformes > Psittacidae > Myiopsitta > Myiopsitta monachus. The sequence continues at coordinate 31,283,913 of CM029928.1, read as the reverse complement.
TACTCTGGTCGTTCTTTGAGAGATCCAAGTCAGCAGGGGCTTAATTCTAACAAAGGCAATGGACATGACCTGCAAGCAGCAAAAGTAAAAAACTGCAGTAGGAAATACAGGCCTCTGTGTAAGCTGGTTTTTAACTTCAGTATAATGCAATACCTTTGATCTGAGTGCTTAGTTCAAAGAGTGAGAGACTGATGGAGAACATGATATTCCTCCAAATATGTAAATGGATGCTGCAAAGGGAAAAGGAATAATCAGTTCTCTGATGGGAAGGACAGGAAAGACTGGGCTATTACTTTAACAGGTTAGGTATGAAGGAAAACTTTCTGCCCTTAAGATGGGGAGGTTGTAGCATGTAAGTCATGGGAAAGGGCCACACAGACACTGCTGGAATAGCTTGGACAGCCCATAGAAAAGATGATATCCCATTGTACAAAGTATTTTTTAATTGCCATCTCAACAGAAAGCCAGAGTTTGACATATTCAGAATGTGGAAATGACATTGATATCTAAAGCAACTTGTAACCTGCCCTTGGGACTACAGATGTGCAGGTCTAGTGAGGTGTTCTGCCTGGGCTTTGCCTCCTGCAGCAGGGTGGCTGTACAGGCTCACTGAGGGCATCCTACAGCATGTGAATTGCAACAGGCAAGACAAAGGAGCCCAGTAATTTTTGCCTGCCTGTGTTCACATGTGCTGGGCTGCTGCTGGCACGTCCATCAAGATGCACTCTAAGAAAGCTTGAAACTTGGACACAGACAGAAAGACATTTTCCTAGCACTGTTGCTCTCGATTCTTAGCTCTTTTAAGTCAATGCAACTTACTTATTTCTTCTTCAGCCTTCAAGCACTCTCCAGCTTAATAGCACTCCCCATTCAGTTGCAAGTCTCATGGTATTTCCTGGGTTTGCTTTAAAAAAGCAACCCCCAGCTGCTAGATTCATGCATTGCAAAGCAATCTCATCTTTCATTTTTAAAATTACATTTCTCATTCTCATAGTTGTGGAAAGAAGCCTGTAAAGATGAAGTGCCAGTACCCATACAGCTCCAAAGAGAGAAGGCAAATAAAAGGCATTCAAAGTACGTTGGGTTAAGCCAATCTCATGATTTCTTTTTCCCCAAGGCCTGGCTCATGATTTTTGAGAAGTGGCATTTGGAAATGCTGGAAATATAAACTCTTACTAAGGAACAGGGGGAGCTACTAAGAAGCAATGAAGAAAGACAAGATTTGTTCACTATAGTAAAAACATTAAAGAATTGAAGAGGGAGACTTGTTAAAGGCTAGCAAAATCCTATTGCTTTCTCACTCAACAAGTCAGCTATACTGTCCGGGGTGACTGAAATGTGCATCTTTTTGTTACAGTATATTACCTTTAATTGCACTATCAGCTTGATGGTTTGAACATGACAAAGTCATTTTGTTTACTGGAGAAAGTGAAGGGCCTTTTGGGGCTCTAGAGAGTGCTTGATAACTGTTAACAACATCAAGCAGGTCAAACAAATAAAGATGGAGGACAAATACGGATTTTGTATTCAGTGTTCATGGCCTGGTTTGCTTTGCTCCTATCCATATCCTTATGACATACATCGTTATCAGAAAGCTTTTTTTCCTGACTTTAGGAAGGGTATATTTTAATGATAAAGAAAAAATTATGGTATTAATTTGTTTTTAAAACTGACCCTAAAGATAAGTTTTTCTTACAGAAATTCTTCTTTTTTAATGAGCTTGAATAGCAAAAACATATAATCCAGCTTCTGTTGATGTACTCTAAAGATGTCCAAATAAATATCTTATTTTGAAATTAGGTAAATACTCACATACCAAATCTGTATCGTATTTAAAATGTAAGAAAAAGAATAACACTGCTTATCCATGTTGACGGATATATTACAACATATATTATATATGCCTTGAGATTGCGAGACAAAATGCTACACATATAACAGAATGACTACATTTACTGAAATTCAGTAAGACATGTTTTGCATTCTTTAGGAACTGAAAATCCACAATGTATCTTAGATTCTTCCAGTAGGACAAAACTATTTCTTTATTGCCTTTTGCATTCATCAGCTGAAGTGAGCTAACTTCACATGCATGCCCTTATCTCAGCGCGAACTGCACACTTTAGGTAGCATACGCTGAACAGATAAATGAGAAAACAAGTACTTGCAAATATTTTTCCTTAAAGGATACCAGACAATTTTTAACTTGAGATAATCTTGCACTTGAGTAAGTGCAGCATAGAGATTTATTAATTTTCATGAAAGAATCGTATTAATTGGTGACCAATTTTGATAGTACTGTAGGTACAAAATTCAGCTTTCCTAAAAGTGCAGAGGTCCCTTATTCATAATACAGAGACAGAGATCATTGATCAAGTGATCTTGAAAAAATACTACTACAAATTGTGGTAAGAGGGACTAGAACAGAACCTTCTCAATACTTCTCATACAGGAAACCAAGAATATTGCCTTACCCATTGGTCCTCATTGGTTCAAAGATTTAAACAATGTTTTTTAAGAAAGAGCTTTGCTCATAGACATGTAGCTAGTATATGGGCAAGAGATTACTTATGTTCAAACTACTGTCTAGTTTACTAATAGTTCCTTTACGTTCGGTTCTGCTTAGAGTAGCTGATGGAGGACTCCAAATGCAAGCGGCATGGAAGCAGATCCTGGTGATTCCAGAGGCATTCCAGATAGAGAAGTTAGAAGACGTGTGGCCAGGTCCCAGTCTCACCCAGATCCAAGAATGCTGCTTTCCCCAGATTCAGTGGGAGCAGTGTGGGGTCCTGCTATTTTCTGGTCTTAGCTCTTTCACAGACCATCTTGGTAAAACCAGAAAGCAAAAAGCACCTCATTTCAGATGTCCTCAAATGAAGCACTCAACCTCAATAGGATTTCCACGTGCAAACACAGAAACAGCCTAAGAAATGAGGTGATGCAGACTTCAGCCAGGAACTTTCAGCCCGGAACAGAGAAGACCTCGTTTGCTTGCCTGTGTCCGACTAAAGCACAGACACTACTCCTGCACATCCAAACCCAAGAATGAAAAATGCAACACAAGCTACTGCTGAGGCAATTGCTTGGGCCAGAAAACACAGCTACCTGAAAAAATCAAAGAGACTGAAGCCAAGATTCCTGTACCTGAGATCTTTCTATGCAGTGGCAGGTACTTGCACGCCCAAAACTGCCTGCCTATAGTTTTCAAATAGACTATGAAAAGTTATAGAACATGTAGAATAAAGCAGCTGGGAATAGAAGACACTGCTCATATTGCTCTTGTGATCATGCTGTGTTTTGCATGCACAGCTGCCCCAGCAGTTTCCCCATCAGATGTGCTGCTGCATTTGTGCTGAAAGACAACGAAACTCAAAAGATTTAAAAGGCTCTGAAGCACATTCATTTAAAGAAAGTGCTGTGACAACCTGGCCTGCACAGAGCGGCACTGTGCTTGACTACCTGAATTAGATTCAATCTAGCTCCCCCAGCACTAATAATAATATAATATGCTGTAAAAGAAGTCTAGAAATCTTCAATTGAATCTGTATGTTTACTATGAAAGGAGCTGTGTGTTGACTGTACAGTACATTTTAACATTTTCAGCAGGCAAGTAATACATCTTGTCTAGACACCGGAGAGGTTTTCAGACACAAAATTATTTTAAATGCTAAAACAAATAATGCAGACGTCACCTCCCATCCCTACCAGAATGTGGAATGTCATTTACTTTAAATTTGCAGCCACACAGCACACAGCCAGAGAAATTGCCTGTAAGAAAAATAGGCTGACACTTATCACTGCATTCCAGTGGGACCAGAGGGTGATGTCAGCTCTCTCTGCTTCTCTCAGGCAATTGAGCTTCCTACAAATCAATAAGAACAAGGTTTATTGGTATCTTTGCTTGAGCCACTTTCATTGTCCTAGTGACAAAGTCTTCACAAATTGAATCATTAAACACAGTAATTGTGTTTCAAATACATTTTCGAGAGGAGGAAGGGAAGAGAGGGTGTAAAAGATTATTTGCTACAGTATTTATGGCTGCAGAATGTAGATTTGTAACAGTTTGCCATATCCACAATTTATTTTTCAATATGGAAAAAGGAGCAGGGGGAGGCGGCAGAGGAGGGACTCCAGCAAATGGAACAAACAGTGGCACTCAATTCAGACCAGCTAAGCTTTTAATATTTCCCTGAGCTAATGTTATATAAGGGATTTCTCAGCAGCTCCTCACACAAAATGTCAAACTTATTTTAAAATTACTTTTTTAAAAATAGATGGGCTTAGGAAAAAAAACCCAACCCAACCAAACAACAGCCACAAAACCTTGCACCCTGGAGTCAGGATCCAAGGACTGTTACCAGCCTGGTGGTTAAAATAAGTCCTTCCTTGGTGTTGCTCAGTCCCTGACGCAAGCCTGTAAACTCGTTTCGCCCCAGCACTCTTTAAATCTTTGTCGCTTTTTGCATATGTGGTTGCAATTTACATACCACCCACATTTAAAGAGGTATTGACATTTTCAAGCCGGCTATTTTAGCCCCTGGATTTAAAATGGTATCAATCACACTTTATTTCTTCACTTAGGAGCTCAGGCCTGTATTTGCTGCACACCCACCTCTCTCACTGCAGCCCAAGAGGCGTTTAGAAGTCACCATTTGCATATTTATCAGCCCTTCAGCTCTCTTTCAGTCATGGATTATTGAACCCTGCTAGGGACGGGGCTGGGTGCCCCAAAGGATGGAGGTTTCGGCCTCCCTGTTCTTGCAGTTGCTATGCAAACTGAGCTCGTGGCTGTTCAGCACATGGCATAGCAAAGCACAGGCACGTTTCACAAAGCTATCCAGCATTATTCAGCAGAATCGGGTGTGACTGGCGTTCCGGGCGCTGGAGCGGCCTCTGACCAAGCTGGCATGTCAATGGCATTGTCCTGTGCTGAATGGCAGTGACCTGTGCCGGCCAGGGTTAGGTCTGCTGCAGGCCAGGACCAGAGAGCTCATAAAAGTTCCACATGCTCCAAGCCTGACTTGTAAGTAAATCGGGGACTGCCCTAGACAATGGCATTTGCTCTTTTGTCTTAGACAGCACCCCTCAGGAGCAGGGAGGGAAGAGGGAACAGGAGAGGCTCTGTTGTTGGAAAAGCTGGGCTTAGCTGTATCCACACAAGCATGAATTTGTCTGAAGAGACACTGTGCAGGTTACCAGTGTGAACACCGTCCTTTCCCTTGGATTAGGTTCCTGGTGTGAATGAGAAAATTTCTCCCTCCCCTCTTTTTATCTTGTTGCATTTTTCTTACTCAATTAGCCTGAAATGGAACATGATCATGCTTCTATAGCTGTAGCATCCTTCCAGCACAGTAGTATCAGACCTCTCCACACATTATACAAATTGTATTTTATCATTGAAAATTAAATCTAGAAGGCAATGATGTCCAAGTACAGAATACTATAAGGATGTACAAGTGCTTCCTCCACTGCACTGGATCTTAAGATGAATGGAGGAATGTCAGGCAGGAGCCACTGCTCTTCCAGCAATTTAAATCATTCAGCACCATTCCTCCCATCACACAGATACTGTGCTATCAGCAAGGCAGTGGTTAGGGAAACACAGCAAACCACACTTAGTGCCCAGCACATCCCACAGCTGGAGATCTCCAGGTAGAGCCTTTGCAGTCTCTGTCCTAGCTTGTCTTTCAGCCAAGCTACGGCTATATCCTGATGAGACACACAAGCCAGCTTGGCAGGGATTAGTTCAAGCTTCCTTTACACCATGTATCACAGCTCCAGGAACTACGGGTATAACATTTGTCCTTAGTATAACAAAGAAATGAAATTTGAGTCACTCGTGCCCATCCCAAATCCCAGCCGCAGATTGCATCTCAGCCTAGCGTGTTGTTAAATACACCTAAACAAGGTAGCACACATCAGAGGAAGGCCTAGTTATACTCTGCCACTCAACAGCTTTTTGGAAACCACTGCAAACAGGGAACACATTGGACACCACTGCACCTACACTTGCAGCTCCTGTAACGGTCACCTTCAGCCTGTGCCTACCATAGCCTGGCCTGAAGCACCTGTTTCATGGTACCTTTGAGAGAATCCTTCAGGTTTGTTTTTCCTGAAAGAACACTGCTTCTTCTCTCATTTTATTCAACCTGATAGCTCCCTTTTGCTTTTCACTCTTTTCTCTTTTTTTTAATTCAGCCACTGAACTGTTATACACAAATACTTACTCTCATTCCCTTGCATGTTAACACAGGATGTTGAGAGCTGTTTGCCTTAACGTAGCTGGGAACAAAAACCTGGTACATTTCAGTGCTACCATTTCTTCGTCTGAAGGTATCACCTCAGAGGAACAGTCCTGTATGTGCTCTGCTAGAAATTCGTTTAAAGACATTAAATGGTTAGTGATCCACTTTGATCCTTCAATGCAGTGAGGACAGGATCTATAGACTCGCTTGGTGAGCCACCTCCCTCTCCCTTGCTGAGATAGTTACTGAGGTAGGTAAAAGTTCCTGGGGCGTGCAGAGATTTCTTCAGGGGCTCCCTGGCACTGTTTCAGGAATCATACATGTGAGGGAGAGTGTCCACCAGCCCACCCTGCTTCCATCCAAAGCTGCTGAAGCATCCAGTAACTGCGGGCCTACCTTTGCTTCTGCAGCTGGCTGAGTAGCGACAGAGTGGTTCTGTTGTCACTCTGCTATTCAGAGCAAAATGCCATGCATTGGAACTACCTACAATAAAAACCTTGAAACTTAGAGGGGAAGGATGTGCATGTATTGAAAAAATCACCTACATCTGGGTCATATCTTTTCATCACACCAAGTAAAACAAATGCAGCAAACAAACAATCCAGGCACATGGGCTTGCTGACAGTTAAACCTTGCATTTTAAAATGATCGTGGTGCAAATTAATTCAGTTGGCTGTATCACACACCATTTATCTTGGAGAAGGTCTGCTCCAAAATGAGAGTCTGGGTTTGGTAAGTCTGTCAGTGACGGCTCTATTTCCCAGTATATATTTACACTCACATCAAACTCAGTGAGTGGGTTTGCTGTCGAACTCGCAAAGCACAAACCTGACAGTTTGGCTTCAAGTTCCCTTCTCCACACTAGGGTCATACAAGAACACTGGATAGATGCATTTGCTATAGATTATAGCAATCTTGACAGTAGTGAATGAATGATTGCTCCTAAAAAGTACATCTTGTTCTGACATTATCGCTTCATTGCATTCTAAAAGTGGCTGAAGCAGAGACAACCTTCCCAGTCTTTCCCCACCCCTGCTGCCATTCAGTATCTCTTCTGGTTCAATAACCTGTATTTTCAGACTGATTTAAAGGGCTTATGGATTTACACCAGTGGGACATGATGCATACTGGTAATGTTTAGAGCATAACTGCACATTTTTCCAGAGAAGTGCTTAGCTTATTGGTAAGTGTATTTTACCCTCTTGTGTGTCTAACTAGTCAATATCCCTATTGAAATGAATAAAATACACATAAGCTGTTCCACTGGAGCCTATTTCTATTATAACTGAAAGCAGGAGATGTTGCTGCAGACTTCCATGGGAGCAGCATTTGCCTCATGAAGAACATGAGATAAATAATGGTTGAACATTGCATAATTCAGTAACTCCTGACTTAAACAAAACTCAGAGACATGCCCACCAAGAAAGCCATGCTGTTTGTAATTAGGGACAGCCTGGCTGGATCAGCACCAGTGCCAATAGTAAGAGGCTGTAAAATGTAGGTATGAAAAATGATGAATTGACTTTCTATGACTATTTGTGCTTAAAATTAGGGCACACACTCAAGAACTTTGCTGAATCAGGGTTTTGATAATCAGCACCAGTAATGAATGCAGACATTTGGGAAGGTATGTTTCACTGCTGCCATCATATTTTATTTTTGGAGATGTTAAAGAAAGATATCCAGAAGATATAAACCAAGTAATTAAATTCCTGTTTTGTGTAATGCAGAGCAAATACTTGCTTCAAGTTTTATAAGCATCTTGCAAATCAAAACCATAAAGGCAGATGAGCTTTTGTTTTAAAAAGACACTCCGATGGCTCAGCAGAAAAGGATGGGAGAGGTGGAGTTGGTTTTATTCCTTCCAAAACAGAAGAACCCTGACATGCACCACAAATACACTTCATTAGGTGACAGTAATAGAGGTTGTCGGGAGCCTACAATAACAACAAATATCCTCTCACATCTCAGGTTTGTGTGGAAGTCAGGAGCACAGACTTAGTTCAGATGCAATATTTGGTCTGTGTTTGCTCAGGAAAGTGCTCTGGTAGCTTAGCTAAGAGGAATTTGTATTTAATTTGAGTAAAACTTGGACTAGATAACAGCCAAGAGAATACCGGTGCTGGAATGGAACCAGCATTGGACAATGGAAACAAGGTGGTGAACGAGTTACTAAGAAATATTTGCTGAAGCACATTCTTTCTAGCATGAACCTTGCAGAAAGTGGAATTCAAAACACCAAAACCGCCTGTTTTGGACACAGTAAAAAACCAGCTTCCAAAGAGTACAAATTCCATTATTTTCTTTATTCTCTCTTTCTCTTATTTTCATTAACACTTCCTTACCCCTCTAAAAACTACTTTGAGCTTCACCTAGTCAGAAGCCAAGGGAATACAAAAGAGTTATAGTTTTCCATTCATGTGTAGGAGTGGGAGGAAGGAGGAAAAAATACTTGGATCCTGAAAGGCCAGTGTTTGAAGGTTTCATAATTTTATCCTCTCTAGGCTGAGCTCTCTATCTGTGTTGTAACTCTCAGTCAGGCCTTCCCTGCATTAAAACAGAGGGTAGCCTGTGGTGGTGTGTTGTTTTCCAGGCATGTGGCAATCCAGCCAGAGAACTGGGCCCATTAGAAGATTCTAGAATCCTAAATCGAGAGCTTGCCCATTGGGCACTGTAGGCATTCCTGGATTTAAATACTTCATTTTTTTTTAGAGAGAATAATTCCTTTAATTTGATCAGCTTCTATACTCCATTAGCTACATCACACTTTATCAAATAACAGACTTCTTGCAAAAATTGTCTGAGATGGAATTGGTTTTACTATTCTGGACTATGTCCACGTTAGTTTTTCACCCCTCTTTTGACACTCCCAAAGCAGAGGACCTAGGTTGGTATTGATGTAATGTCCCTATTTAAACATACACAAGTGCACAAGAAAGATACCATAAGCACCAAATTTCTCCTTTTCTCAGATAAATTAACCCTGTGGTGAAGTACTTCCAACACATTGCCCCTTTGTCTCTACTTCTTAATTCAGCACTAATGCTGACAAAGAGAAAAGGTAAGGTCTGTGAGAAGAGACAATCTCTCAAGCAGCTAATGTAATTAAAACCTAAGCAAACAAAACCAGATGAGATCTGATGTGCACAAGCTCTTACAACACAAAAATAAGGAGATACAAGTCAAAGTAACACAAATCCTCCATTGCCTAATCTGAAAGAGGCAGCAGATGATTGCCGATCTTTCCTGACTGCAAAACCTCAGCCTTACCCATATTTACAGCAACTAACAGCAAATGTAGTAATATATTTTCTCCTGTTTCATTATCAGGCTGGGTTTAAGTGATGAACTAGCTAAAGTAATGCCCAGAGCAGAGCCTGTATTTATAGTTTAAGCACTATAGTTTACCTTGCTGCATGAACTGCGTTGACATGATTGTATAACAAACCTGTTCTGCTGCAGATTTCCTCTAATATATCACACCATCATCAAGTAACAAATCTGGCCCATTAAGCATTCTTCTACTAGCACATGAAACATTCTTGTCCCCTTGGAGCGCATAGGTAAGACTCCGCCATGATGTCTTTCAGCATATGGTCAATGGACAGAATTTGGGAGAGTTCCAAAGAAATTTGTACTTCCCTGGATTCTGTCGTTTGTAACACTGTAGTATTGTGCCCTGGGGGTAAATAATCAGCCCCATTTTCCTAACGAGGAAATTCATCCAAGGTCACATGGTAAGTCAATGGCACTGCAAGGAATGAAATTCAGGTCATGGGCAGGAATTACCTCCTAGTTTCTCTGCAGCTTAATTGCATTCCGGAAACTACATTTATTTGGTATGATAATACACCATCACCTGTTGCAACAAGACAGTACAAGAACAGCAACCAAAAAGAGGCAGAAATATGTCAAAGAAATACGGTAAGCAATAGTAACTAATAGGAGCTATAATAAGGCTAGGGGATTAGGCGTAGCTAAGGGGATTTCTGGAAAAGAGTTTTATAGCAAAATATAACTGATCAAAGCATGTGGGCGCTAATCCTGCAAGTGCTTTCTTACATGTAGAATCATCTCATCAAATTCAGTTTAGTCCCAAATTATGAGATTATGCAGAGTCTGTCAAAACTCTTTCTAAACTAGCCTAAGTAGACTAGTTGCAAGTGTGAAGTTACCTGAGGGATAAGTGATCTCAAGTTGAGACTAGAACTGATTTTGTATAAAACCAGCCATTCCTTTTTCTTGTATGCACCTTTTTTTTTCCTCCTCCTTGTCACTGACACAAAAACTTGGCAAGGTAAAAGGTGCTGCGGATTCATCTTTCTCTGATAATTTTCTTTGTGCTTGTATTTCCCTATAAAAAACTTTTAAAATCCCTTCCAATCCACACAGAAACCCCATTCTTAATAGTCCCTCTTCTATGCAATTCCGATTATTCCTTTTCCTCCCCCCATAATTTCAGCACAATGGGTAATCTTCCCTTAGGCTGTTTCCCTACAGCGGTCCAAGTGCTGCAGTGTAGAAGGCAGCTTTAATATTCAAGGCCGTGTAAATACACGAGGAACATTCTTTTCCAGCTCAATTAAGACATTTGAAGGAGGCACAGCCCAATGAGAAATTAGAGATGAAAGAACTCAACTTGCTACCGTTCTGATCTGCTATTTTATATACGTGTCATCAAGTCGAGTTTATTTAATACCCACTCCAATATTTTTTGATAACTCATTTAGGCATCTAGTATAAATTTAGTTCCCTTTCTGACATAGCTCAAATGATGACAGAGCCATTTGTATGAAGGGAAAACACCCACCCAGCCACCTCCTTTAAAAAGCTTACACCTTTTAAGCGCACTAGATTTGCTGATATTTATATTGACATTTCCCACCTCGTTTCTGTGGATTTATAATATATTTTATTCTTAGTCTTAGACACTTTGGCAGTGAGCACTGCAGAAAACAGAATTTGGATATCCATACAGGAAAAGAAAAAGCAAAAGCAGGGTATAATTTAAGACTAAATCTAAGCATCCTGGGGAACTTCTGATAGCTTTCATGCACAGACAACTGACACTTCCTCTCACAACTATTTATGGGCTCCCCCAAGATAACATCCACAATCATTTCCGATATTGAAAAACAAGCTCTGAAGGTTCCTTATTCTCCCAGATCAAGGCATATTCAATATCAGAGATACTCCAACCAGTTTAAATGCATTTTGCTCGTTTCACAGCATCTCGTTACCTAGTAAAATATCATTTAGTAGTCTGAGCTGGAAGTTGGTCTGCAAGTCACATTTGTTTTATGGAGTTGTTATTTTTGTATTCTAATGGGGAAATACCCCTTTCCAGCCCAAAAAAGAACCCATCAACCCACTGGTTTTGTGTCTGGCTACAAGTAGGGCATGCCTCTCAGCTTCCCACCCAGCTCTGGTGCCTGGAATGATCTTTCAGGCTGCAGGTTCAGCTACATTTAGCTTGTGACCCACTGTACTCAGTCTTAGTGTATTAATACACCTATTCTTCTCATTCCCACTGGTCTTATTGATTTCCCTTTACTGTGAAATACTGAGGTTATTTTCAAACCTGTCTTGCACCAAAAAGCTTGACTTCTTTTCTCATTTGCACCTTGCCACGACAGACTTGCAAGTATGAAATATTAATTGAAAAACAAACCCAAGAGATGTACTGGACTAACCAAATAGGAAAGCAAAGTTCTCACTACACAACATGGGTTTCTTCTAAAGAAAAGTATTAGAATAGGATGCGTGCTAAGTTTATTTTCTAGCACTTCCTCCCACTTGCATTGGATATTGCTCTGGGAAGGGAATTTAGCATCACTGCAATCAGTTCTGCATTAAATGAGCCTTTTTTAAAACGATGACTGATAGCGTGTGCTTGCCACTGCATGGGACAGAGTGGACAACAACATATATGGAATGGGCATTGCCATCCAAAGTGGATAAAAACATTATTAACTGCGCTAAAGCTTCTGCAAAAAAGATAAGCACATATAGAATTCCAGCAGGCCCAGCTCACGCTCTGACCTGGTTAAGCAGGAGTTTGTTCAAGTGGATTTGGTTGGTCATAATTTATCACTTGTAACTCATTCTTGTTCTCCTCCCTTCCTTACATAAGAACTTACAGGATTTATGGAGGCTTGGACTGGAAGGTGAGCAGATGTTACTACTTTTCCAATGTTTTTTTCCTGCAGGCCTTCCTTTTCCAGATCATCTCTAGAAGACGCTTTCATTTCCAGAACCTTTTGTTTTACTGTGGCAGCAGTAAAACATGTGGAGTCCCAGGGAAAAAGACAGGGCAATGCAGGGGCAGAGTGTGAACAGCACACGTCTCTTGATGGAAGGCTGCCAGCAGCAGGCTGGTGGCTGTTCGCAGCAGGGAGCCAGCCAGTGGCTGGAGCACAAGCATGACCTCGATGGCAAGTGGACGTGGCAACAGTTTGTTGACACTCATCGGGTTGGATCAGCAAGAGGCTACCTCACAGGACCTTGTCCAGCAGGAACATCAACTGCTGCAGATGTCAAGGGAGATTGCTCACACATCAACATTTATACAAGCGTCTAAGCACTTGCCTGGATTCCGACCTGGGACCATGCTGAGGTTTCCTACATACTTAGTAAAATGTATATAGCCACGTACTTGACTGTGAGTGAGAAGACAGCTCCACTGCAGAAGGCAGTGGTCATGCATGCAGGGTAGGAAACACAGGATATTTTAAATGGAAAACCATAGTAAGGAAATGTAGAAATCAGGGTGCCAAATGTCCATAATTCAGCCAATTTTAGGTAGTCTAATGTTAGGTTTGTCACAAGGTACCCCCACAACCAGAATAGCTTGGTGGAGTAGTCTGCTGCTGGAAAGATGAGATGAGAGGGGCAAAAAAAAAAAGGATGGGGGCAAATCACAGGCACAATCACAGGCACCAGATGCTTGTACCTGGAGGTTCAGCTCATGGTAACCCTGGCCAACAGCAAAACAGTTTCTGAATAGAATTAAATCCTAATCTGTCCAAAATAAATATGAGTCAAAGCCATGAAGGCCCAGTTCACCATACCCAAACCAGAACTTTCTGGGCTTCTACCTGCAATCTGCTAAATGCCAAGCTTCCCTGAAGAGTTAAACACTATCAAATATAATCAGATCTAACTGCTGTCCTTGGGCTAGTGTTAGGGGTTACTTTCAAAATCCCTCTTTTTTCAGGAAAGAACACTTGTCAGGCTTTTAGGACCAATGTGCAATTGAAAACCTGCTATTGAAGTTGCAGAATCTCATTGTTCTTGAAACAACAGGCATATTCCAGGGGACTTTTTCTTGGTAATATAGATCACTCCTGCAGGAGGCCTCTAAGCTGAAATGCCATTGCTAGTTTAATTGCCTGTTTTAAGCTTGAATTTCACAGAACTCACTCTGTTCTGGTTGTATCCCACCTGCTGGTATATTTTTGTTCCTAATCATGGGGAGACTTGCAGCACATTAACCTTCCAGGAGAAAAGTATTTCATCTTTCAGTACTGCATCAGCGATAAGACTTGTGGCTCACAAAATGTCTCTATCAAAAAGAACTAAAAGCAGTGGTATGGATTTTAAAAGGTGGAATAACTGCAATAGAGTCACTATTGTTACCATCACAGGACATTTGCAGCAATAAACGTCACTTGAATGGGGAGTGCTAATTGATTAATTATGATTAAATGAAGTTGTTCCAGTCCCTGCAATGCCCACGCTATTGCACAGATTTCTCATTCACCTGCATTAAAACTGTCCTCAAAAACCTATTCACAGCTCACAGCATGCTGCAGTCCCGACCAACAGTGGGATTTAGCCACAGGCATAGGGATAACTGCTCTGAGCTGCTCTCTGAGACACGCCATGATCCTACAGCAGCACCCTCCCTCCCATGGGCTGCGTGCAGGGAGCCCCTCGCACAGGGCAGAGCCTGTGCGGACTCAGTGCGGCTGCCCTGAGCAATGACTTCATCCCCAGCAAGCGAAGGTGACTGCAGCTGTCTTTAAAGCCCGTTAAACTGCTGAGGCGATTCAGCACTTTTATTAAATGCAGTGTTTATTTTACTTATTTTTTCCCCTCATTTCAGAGTTACCAGTTATGGGTTTTTTTCCTTTTCAGTTGTCATTTTTATGTCTGCAATTCTTTACTGTGGTTAAAGAGACTGGAAGCTCAGATCCCTGGGCTCTCCCTGCTGTGCCTATGTCTGGCTGGCTGGCTATTTATAGTCTTTCTCTCGCTAAATTGCAGAAGTGTTGAGGGTTTTGCAACTACATTTTGGGGACAGAATCCTGAAGTGTTTACTGCCAGACGCAACTAAAGTCAGTTAGAGAGATTTTTGCCTCATCAGGAGTATATAAGAAAGTAAACAAGGTCTGAAATGATTTTTATCAAGTTCTAAGGCACCTTTGCTTCATTCTATTAAGCAGTAAATTTTCAGAGGAAAACACTTGCTGTTTTCGTACTTTGTCAGAGCAGTCATTAAACCCATGTCTACCAGGCCAGGAGACATAATCCACAGGGTTTGCAACTGTGGGTGGCACCTACACGGCCCTTTCCATACTGCTAAATAAAGAAAAAGCTTTCAGTATAGGAGAAGCTGAGGACGCTCGGCAGTTAAAACTCTGTAATTCTGCATTATCCACACCACACCTCTCATTGTAAATGCTGTATCCGTAATGAGAGTTTATTTTCCTTAGCGCCACTTTGATATTATTCAAATCCAAAGATATCTGAAGTTTTAAATAACAGAGAGGACAAATTGTGCTTTCTGAGAAAGGGAATTGGTACTCCTGCTTGAGCAGATGTTAAGAATGTTTCTGAGTGTGCTAGACTCATTTACGAGTCTTTTTCACACATTTGAATCTTGGGGACATCAGCAGTTTGTTCAATATTTTCAGCCTCCATCCGAAATGCCACACTGGGAAAATGAGAGGAGGAAAAAAACGGAAAGGGAGAAAAAGAAAAAAAGGAAAAAGCACACACAGAGAGCTAATTTTCCATCAGTGTGACAAACAGTGCAAGCAAAAGTCATGGCAAAATAGGCAAGGCAAGGAGGGCACAGCCAGACAGTTGGCAAGATAGGAACAGGCTGGAAAAATAGTGCAAGACGATTTTAACATACAGCTGAAACTAGTCACCTTCTGGGCTGTAATCCTGGGGCGAGTTTGCAAACATAAGGTTCTCCCTTCTGGGGGGGATTGAACTGACACAGGCTCAGCACCAGTGAGACTGTCTCTGTGGTCTCTGCAGACATGATGTCGAAAGCAGCCTAAACAAGCAGCACGCTGGATCTCTGATTCTCCTTCCTCCTGGCATATTTTAGTCACCTTTAGAGCTGCTCTAAGACAGCAGGAACAGAAAGCATCCTTTTATACTGAGTTCATACAGTGCACAGGAACATGGGGCTCAGCTGCATTTGGTACACTGGGTGGTACAAAACAAGTAATTAATGACAGGGCACCAGTTTTGAATCAAAAGAATGATGGGTCTTGGCAGATGGTGAAACTCAGCCACTTCAGTCTCTCCAAAGCACTGACAGACACATCTCTTGGAATGGGCTAGCTGAGCAATAAAGAGGTTTCCCTCTTGTTAAAAATACTGAAAGGGAGGAAGAGAGGTCTCTATGGAGACTATCGTTTTGCAAGACTTAGTTTCTTTCCTGTTCTGCTTTTCTTCTGTCCTTTAGTGATGTGAATAGTTAGACTTGTAAAAGGTTTAATATTAGCAGTTATTATGGAATTCCTCATAACATTCATCAGATCCCCAGAGACCTGCTGCACTTGGTTATTACAATTTGTATTTTCAACTGAGCAGACCACAAGCCATCAACACTATGAGAGCCATGAGTCTGTTTATGCTTCCTTTGAAGCAAGCGATGGTTCAGCAGAAAGAACATTTCTCTCGGAATCAGAAAACCCTATGACTATCCCTAGGCAGCTATTGACCTGCCATACAGTTTTGAAAAGGTCAGCTTCCCTCATGGAATCATAGAATCCCAGGTTGGAAAGGACCTCAAGAATCATCTGGTCCAACCTTTCCTGGCAAAGCACAACCTAGACTAGATGTCCCAGCACACTGTCCAGCCTAATCTTAAGTGTCCAGTGTTGGAGAACATGATATTACAGTACCAGGCTTTTTATCCTACTCGTCCTTGCTTTGTTTTCCTTCTCATGTCTGGTGTGCCTTGTTTCTAGAATAAAGTCCCCTGGGGCAGGTATTTCTCCACCCATGTTCCTCTAGAAATGATAGTTCCAACTTTGCTTCTGAACTGAGTTAATGAACAATGATTTTTGTCAAGCGTCATTCTTCTCTCATATATTCTGGTATCAGGTATAAAATCTTCTAATTTATGCTGGAAGACTAATAAAAGTTTCCTGCCATTGCTTATTTCAGAAGGCTGAAGCTGGTGCACACAAGTGAAGGGACACTATCTGATAATTTACTCTCCCTCCTACACTGACAAAATAGAACACCAGTTTTATTTGTGTGTGATTTCCTGTTTTCAGCTGGAAGCATTTCACCAATTATAAAACACACAGCAAAAAACTTCAACAAACACTTTTGTTTGGGTGGGAGGTTTCTTGTCCCTGGTGATTTTCCATTGTACTTAGAAGGCCGGCCCTGAGTTGTGTATTATCAGTGACGAGGCAGACACAGTGGTTGTGGATAACGGGGCCAATTTTGCTCTCAGGCAACCCCAGTGACTTCATTGTCTGGTCTATCTGATGATAGGGTATAAGCTGGTAGAATGATTCATCAAGAAAAAAAAAAAGAAATGGGAAAAAAAGCAAAGGCAGCCAAAAGTAAGGCACCAGGCTGTCTCCTAAGGAGAATTTTAATAGCAAACCAGCAAGTGAGCTGCAAAAGGCAGCAAGGAGCCAGAAATCTCTGCTGAGTGGGGTTCAGCAAAGAGCTACCTATGATCCTCAGCGTGGAGCCCAAGGGGGGTTTGGTTTGGTTTTGAGTTTTGCAGCATTTCTTTTGCAAGGGGGGGGGCCTCTCCTTTAGCAAAGGCAGTCTTTGTTGCTCCTGAATCACCAGTTTCTCCTCTTTCATCTGAGCACAGAGGCTGAGAAAGGGGACCTGAAGTTAGCCCCCTTTTGTGTATGCTGGCTTGGAGCAGTAGCCAGTCTTCATAATCACTGCATTAGTTAGAATAGAGGCTTAAAAAAATGTTGCTTCAGCATATGAGTATTATATTACTTCATTCTCAGAAGCACAGAAGACCCCAGGCAAGGTCAGGATTCCTCATGGAATGCACTGTACAAGCCCCTGCTGAGAACGAGTCCCAGTTCTTACAGCATTTAAATAGACACATCAATCAGAGAGAGGAGTAAAATGGCTGACAGCCAAATTAGATGAGCAAGACATTTAGATTCCCAGTGCTCCAAGTCTCCTGCCCAGTGCACTTGGTTCCAGCTCCTCTGCTTCTGCAGACGTACACAGCAACCTGGTGGAAGGAGCAGCCCAATATACACTATTCTCCCTGACTCTGAAAACACTTTAAAATGTTCCAGCCGAGCCGAGAGCTGTCTGGTCACTGGAATCAGCACAGAACTTGGGGAGAGAAGCTGCAATATTTGTTCCTGCGACTGGCAAAAAATTTTGCAAGTCTTATGTTTTCTCAGCTCATCCCACTGCATCTATTTACTCGGTTTATGAGGAGCTGAAGGAACAAGAGTAAAGGACTGGAAAATAAGACTGAAAAAGAATCAGAGCAATCAAGTGACTGGAGAGCCAGCACCACAAGAAACAAAATATATTACAAATATATCTGAATAGCTGAAAAATGTTCCCAAGCTAAAAATTTGTAACGTCATCTCAAGCCCACTTGAATTTTTTTCAGCACCTTTGTCAAATGCTTAATATAAAGGATTTGGATGGGATTAGAAGTCAGACCATAGACAACACAGGTTAGGATCAATGGAACACACAGAGTCTCAAAGTATTTGAGGAGTCATGCTCTAATGTACTAGATGCTTGAGAACATACTGCTGGTATTCTGGAGTTAGATAATGTTCTGATTGTGGCTTGAAGTCAGTGATAACAAGCCATATGTTCACTTCTTCTGAAAAATTATTCTTTATTAATTCTAGCAGTAGTTGCCCAATGAATTCTAAGGCAAAAACCATATAATCTGTTCCTGTGGCATTTGGGTAAATTCGTATTTAAAGGTCAGGTAATACTATAAGGTCTCTTCAGGATATTTCTTACTATGAATCTATTGGATTAATCTCCACACTTTATTCCCTTTATTATTTTATGCACCAGTAACAGATACACAAATCTGCCTTGATTTCATTTGAATGGAGAGTTGCTTCTACAGAATCCTGCTCACAAAGAAAAAATAATCCACAAGACCCTTATCTCCTGCGAACCCAAAATCTTACCACTTGGTTTTAGTGGAATATCTCTAATGAAGCTGAGAGTCTACTTGTTGATTACCTTGGCTTTCAAATGCAGGTAGGAATCATCCTAAAGGAAGAGGATCTATCACATCATCTGAGAAGCCAAGCGCCTGAATTTGATTTAGTAATGCTGTTATCTTAAGCGGGAAGGTTGTATACAGTCCTTATAGACATAAAACCATGATAGCCCATGAAGAGGATTTTTCTACATATCCTTCCAAACTATCAGTTTGAGGAGAGAGTTCCTAGCTAAGTGGTTTGACATACTTTATCTCATCCTGAAACCAGAAGTCTGCTGCAGTTAACTAGATTCAATTTGAAGCTCAGCTCCTTAATTTAGAATGAAATAGCAAATGAAAAGGCAGCACTTTGTGATAATCTCTCTAATCATCAAGGACACTCACTGTTTGAAAAATCCTGCATACCTAAATTAATGATCCATGTAGGACAGAAACCCAATGTTCTGAGTGCTGTATAAGACAATGCTTAACAAATAATAATAGTTATTACTAAGTCTTATGCACCACTGCACATTCTAATACTGCCTTAAAGTGGAAAGGACGAGATGATGTGATAAGAAAAGCTGCTCCCAGGCTATTGCCCACTCTAACAGAATCTCCGAAATCCAGGAATATCAGACCCAACCTTGTTGTGGGGGCATTTCCTATTTGTTCCTTACTAAATTCATTTAAAATTGGTTTCAGTTAAGTAATCCCTGAGATAAATCTGGTTCAAACATTAGACGATGTGCAAAATAGGACTGCATCCATTTTCACATTTCAGGTGCCTCAAATCTTCAAGGACAAGAGTAGTGAGACAACACAGGAGAGCTACAGCTTTGTTCATTAGCTAGTCCCTGTTTACATTATAACCCTCACATTATTTGTGCAAACATGAGTTGATTTTGCTAAGAAGGCATCTAATTATTGTGCATTACAGTATAACCAACATTACAGGAGCTTGTGAGCAGTCAGAACACTCGTGATGAAAAATGGGGATGAAAAGTTAGAATTGAGAATTTGTAGGCAACTTGCTTTCCAAGCTGGTGGCTACTGGAAATGGCTGATTCCTCAACAGGAGGCGGAGGAGGAGGAAGACCAGAGCCTTCTGGATGAAGACTTAAAAGAATTCAGGAAGAAGTGGCTCCTTCCTCCTTTCCAGATGGAAGAAAAAAAAAAAACCAACCCTGTTCTAAGTACCACAGCTACATTTCAAATGAAGGAACTGGGACAAAGATTTTCATTAAGAGCCACTGTGCCAGGAAGAGTGATCTGCTAGTCAGCTGTTCAAAGATTGCCTGCTTGCAAACACTAGAAAATACACCACCACTGTAAATCCAGTTGGAATAGCAACACAGATTTAGTCTTTACAAGGACTTCTCCCCGCCTCATTTGTAGTAGAAACAGAATTGCACAAGTGTCCTTTAATTAGAAGGCACTAATATCCTAGAGATTAAAGACGCAGCGTAGTAAAACATACACAGCAAGAAGGCAGTGTTTTACCCCTAATAAAACACACAGAAGGAATAGTGATTTACCCCTAATAAAACACACTTAGGAAATAGTGATACTTAACCCCAATTTGTCAGTGGAAAACAAAAAAATTCAAGTCACAGATTAAGTGATCTGCTCAGAGTGGTCTTGAAACCAGTGACCTCCTTTTGTCATCCCTGAATGTCTGAGGCAGGTGATGGTCTTTGCACTCTAACTTTGTCCCCACAGTGCCCATGCCATTGGGTCTGCCTGTCTCTAGTAAAAGGAAAAATCTATCTTCAAAATTAATTTGAAATTTCATCCCAGACATCCCTTCATAAAAAGGACAGGCTGCAGGTAGAGCATCATTCAGTATACTGTAAAACTGTTAGCAGGTACCAACACAAAAGACTTCATTATTTATAGGACAGCAAAGAAATTTTATTCTGCCTTTGTGTCAAAATCAAAATCCTCTCAAAGAATTCAAGATACATCAAAACCAAATGCATCTGTTCCATCAGCATAGACATTTGGTTACTAAACTATCGGGTACCTTTTAATAGAAAGCAGATTGCTGGTCTATTGCAAAATCTGTATTAAGTACATGTAAGACTGTCAGAAACATTCAGCAATTTAGTTTTGAACAGTGAACATCTTATGTGGTTCTGAGTACTATGGTGTATTTTGGTTTGTGCAACCAACAAACAGCTGTTTAGCACCGCTTACACACACTCGTAGATGGACAGGCAGCAAAGGGGCAACAATTGGGTGCAACCTCACAGCAACTGCAAGAGACTGGAATGATGGTGCAGGACACATCACCCTGCAGAATGACAACGATGATAACAAGTGGTGAGTGTGAGTGGTGAGGATGGAAATCCAAACAGCCATGCGTTTGGCAGCTCACACTAGCAGGGTTCAGATTAGCTTCAAGGTCAAATAAACATCATAAAACATTGCTTAAGCTGTCAATTAACGAACAAACAAGCTCATCGTAATTATACAAGATAATTGTTATCTGCTGGGTGTTAATTAGATACATTTTATCAGAGCTTCTGTCACTAAATGGGGAGTAAAACTGGTCAAAGATATTTTTTAATTGTAAAGATTTCATAACTAGCTTTTTCTTCCTTCAGATGAGTCTAACATCTTTTTCCTCATTACCCCACTGTGTAACTAAACCTACCAAAGAAAAGCATGTGGAAAGAAAGATCTAAAAATAAAAATGGTAAAAGATATTTTAGCTTTTAAATGGAAATTAATAAACTTTTCCCTAATACAGTTTCAAAAAATGGTGTCCCATTTTATTAATTTTAAATTAAATGGAAATTTCAACCCACTCTAAATGGTAAATAAGGACTGAAAGATTAGCATGTAGTTATTGAATAGCGCACTGGTAGATCTGGTCCATTATCTAAGGCAAACACTTTTCTGAAGGGCTTCTCACTACGTGAGATAGACTTTGGATAAGATCCTGAATGCAAGCAACAAAGACAGGACAGTCCGAGAGTCCTGTAGCATAAAGACTGCAGCCACCCCATATCCACTCCTCACCCTGAGAACAAGGACGTGAAACCATCCGAGGCACACAAAGACAGAGTAAATGCTGGAAAACGCACACTGTAGCTCTGTACAAAGTCTGATTAATAAAGTATCATGCTGAAATAGAAACAAAGCGAGAGAGAGAGGAAGAACATTCCACTGTCACATGCTTGCCTCCCCCCATTACACCTCCATTACAGTAAGCCCCTCTCCATACTAATTCTTTTCTATCTTCAGACCGCACTGTTTATCTGTCCAGGTAACAGTTGTCTTGATGTATCACTTTCTGGCAGGAAAAGACAAATATCCAATATTTATTCAATCAATAGAAATATCCAAACTTTCAGCCTTCGGGGCAAGGACCTTTTGTTCTCTATTTGTACATCACCAAACACATAACAGGAACTTCCTGACACTATTGCATTGAACAGCAACAATAAAAAGGATAGAGTAGGCCAGAAGAAATGCTAAATTGCAAGCTTCATTTAAAGGAAGGAGTTATTCATTATAAAGATAACAACATTTATTTCATAAGATACAGAGCTTGGTATGATTTGCAGTGGTGATAGCACAGAAAGAAAATACCAAAATTTTTGGAGGAGAACAGTGGCACAAAGGTTTACCACACACAGCCTAAAATAGTGTGAGAAAGGAACTGACTTCAGCTCGAATAATAGTCATTAAATCAAAACACTGGAAAATGCATTCCTTGTAAGAACATAGCCACTGGAGGTTTGCCCAGTCCCAAACAAAGAGTAGCAGTTCACAGCTGTAGGGGACATACTGTGGGTATACGCTAAGCTAAGGTTTAAAATATACTTGTGGTCTGCAGCAAACTTGGGGATTCCAGTGGCTGTTGGGAAAAGACATTTCAGGTTGCATTCGTCTCTGTGCTTGACAATAGTATTTCTCTAGAGTTCTTTTATCATCTCTGCTCAAGTTACTGGAACAGCTGTATGTTTAAGCACTATACAGGAAAAAATTAAGAATTAAGAACTTCCAGAGTCACATAAGCATGAAAGAGTAAATACACTCACAGACTATTTCAAGCAATAGAAAGTGTTTTCATGGCAAAAACTGTTGTGAACATATTCCAAGAAGTATTCCTCCAATGTAGTGACAAAGTTCAACATGACTCATGTGTGCAGGTAATTGATATTATTAACACAAACAGAAACTTTGAAGTCACTACTGGCATGCAGTATAAAAATCAGGTTTGTTTTCTATGAACACTGAAAAGGAATTACAAGAAAGGCAAACTGAACAAAGATCAAGTTAAATATTTAATATATACATGTATATTCAATATTCATCTAACAATGCCTCATTCATAGCTTATGCAACCCAAATGGATTACAAGTTGAAGACATTTCCTCTTGCTTTACAAGTTAAACATTACAATACAACGTCCGTTTTTCCTTCCTTCCTACATTAGTCTGTGTTATTGGTTAGTAGCAGATACAGTTGATAGTTAGAGGTATCAACTGATAGAAGAGCTGAGACCTTCCTTATCTATAGAGTAAAGCAAGCTCAGAAAAACTGCATAAGGACTTGGAGTAGATACTACAAATCCTTTGAGCTGTGCAGAGCCAGACCCAAAACTTAAGTGAAGCCAATGGCATGATTCAAAGACTACTGACAGCAATGGGAATCGTTCTCTTGCTGATATTGAGGGGTTTTGCATCAGCAAAATGAGCAGCAGTCAGACACTCAGATTATAAAAATAATCCAGAAAGCAGACAGCAGAGGAGGGAATAGAAATAACAGAGCCTGTTAACTTTTCAGATTCTTTAGAAGTTTGGTCTAAGACAGAAGATTTGCTCCTTTGTACTTGGGCTTCTTGCCAAAGGAGCTTTTCAGAGAGACATTTGAGATAAGAGGAGGCAGGCATCTATCACAAGTCACCTTTATCAGTTCTAGGAGGCACGACTGCTAACAAGGCTGAACACATTCATTTACACAAGATGCCACCAGGAGCAGTGGAAGTCAAAGCAGCATTCATTGATACTTCTGCCTCCCCTCCTCTGACCTGGAAAATCTGCTTCTGGTGATCCAGTCTTCCAAGAGAGTGATACATAAAAATGCCCTTTAAGTTTCTAAATTAGCAGATACATGACCTGGAATTCAAACATGAATTTCCATTACCTATTGTCTTCCAGTGACGCAAGTGCACAAATACAGAAGAAAGGCACATGCCTGAGAGACACAAGATTCTGGCCTGCTCTGGTAAAAAAGAGCAAAACATTTGACTGTACTACTTATATCCCCAGAAATGAGAGTTTTGTAAAGAAAGAGCTAAATAGAAGTTATCCACACACAGACAACCAGGGAAACAACAGAACTGCCACCAACTAAGGCAATCAGGTGCAAGCATCTGTCTACTGGAGACAACAGTTTGGGCAGGGAGCTCCAAATTTTCATAGCCTCATTCCAAAATGTATTTGTATGAGAACAGCCAAGGGGCATAACTGAGTATCCTGGACAGCAGCATTTCTCACCCTGTCTGATAAGATTGTGTCAGTCTGTGCCTGTGTGCTACAATCAATGAATTTTATGTTGGTTATTTAGCAGCAATGAGCAGCTCATCTCCGTTCAAATCCCACATGGAGACTCAAAGTCCCCTAAAATAAGCAGCTTGAGAAATTCACACTAAAGTATCTGAAAAACACCCGCAGTCATGCCTTGACAGACAGGAGCTGACAGGCAGAACTCTTGCCTCTGAGGGCTGCTCACTGCTGAGGGTTGTGTCTCGGCTTCTATGACTGTTTCCCTTGTGTGCTGTTTCCTGCTCACCCACACCCTACAGACACCGGGCCTTAACAGCCATCAGCTCACCCACTTTTATTGCCATATGTAGGGCAAGCAGGGGAGTTTTCTTTCCTATCTGGAACAATTCAGATTTTGTTTGCTTTTGTCTCCAAAGGCAGAGATATGTACCAAAGGGCATATTTTTCAGAACTCTCACTGTGCATGCTAAGCAATGCATATACCTCTCTACTACCTTATATAAGGACAACAAACTTCTCATGCTCCAGTACCTAACTATCAAAATAAACTCAAACTCCAGATTCATAGAATGGTTTGGGTTGGAAAGGACCTTAAGATCATCTAGTTCTAACTCCTTGCCATGGAGGGTACACCTTCCACTAGACCAGGTTGCTCAAGGCCTGGTTCAACCTGTCCTTGAACACTGCCAGGGACTGATTTCATTGCAAATTGGTATTTTTATCCTGTGATTTCCTTTCACTTCATATTTTACAGCAAAAGCCTGGAAGGATGTAACATTCCAGCTTTAACTGACGGGAGTGCAAAAGATCAAGAGACAGAAGAAAACTAGGATGGGCAAGTGGATTTACAAAGCAAATGGGTCATTCCTGTTCTTTTCTTTCTTCTCAACAAGCTCAAGCAAAGCCACCTCAAAGATAGTGGAGATCTTGAGCATTTCATACACAGCATGTGCTTTCTTAGATGGTGGATATAACTCACAAGTGGATTAACTTCTTCAAAGGGGCAACTTAAGGCTTATTCTTGTCTTGTGAAAGTTATGGTGTTGCATATTGAGTCACATATCCACCATTTTAACCCACCTGTGCAACACTTAATTTTTTTTTATTGGATGTTTAATATAACACCTACCTCATGGCACACTAATTGTAATTTCATTCACACCATTGCCTTCATATTCAATCATAATTGGTGGCAATTAATGTAATCTTTATCGTGATCACACCAGTTTAATTGCTCTTATTCTTGAATGCTACTGAAAGGTTCCCCATACAGCACTTGCTGCAGGAAGATGGCAGTGACCTGCAAAATGACTGCCTGATCAAAAGGTGATCAAAACTCTCTTCTGGTGTCCCAGTTAAATTAGAGGCTTCTTCTCTGATGGTTTCAAGTCCCAGGAAGGACTCTGCAGGAAATATACCCAGAATTTTATCCAAGTTATTAGCACTGTGATGCAATGGTATGTACATGAACGCATTCTCACAGAATCACTGACCACACTATTTAGATTGTTGCCATCTGATGAAAACCATGTGTGTGACATCCCAGAAGGAACACCCTGTCCACACAGTGTACAAAAGGCACCTGCTGAGTCATTTAAATGTATTTTTCTGTAGCTTTGTCAAGTTTACAGTCTTAATTGCACATTTGTACAGGAGAGAAGAATTCAGTGCACTGTACAATAGATATTGTTTAGTCTGGTACACTGATTCATGCTCAAGTGGGATAAAAATCTACATTTTGTCATCTCTATTAGAGCTTCCTGAATACTGCCAAGAACTACTTCTTGGAATAAAACCGAACATTTGTTCTCATGTTTGCAGCTCTTTTTATTCCTTTCACTAACAAATCATCTGAGTACTTTATTTTATTTAAATTTCGTTCTATTTTTAGGAACATTGACAGAAAATTCAAATCATGTAAATATTTCTCCAACTCTTCTCCTCATTATGTTTGCTTTGGGAATGATTTGTCTTATTGTCTTTATGACTCTTTCTCCATTTCTTCATAAAAGCTACAATTAAGCAGGCATAGAATAATAAAAAGGCAAAAAACCAAGCCCCCCATATGGCTAAGCTAGCTAACTAAACATCAGAAAAGAGGTAAATGCGAGGGACTTCTGACCAACCCAGTGATTTGAGTATATTTGCACAAAGCATTTGCCAAAAAATTACAGCAGAGGAAAAACTAAGAAAATTCAGCCGTGGGAAATCCAAAAGCAGAAAGGGATAAAGCTTTTCAGTAAAGTATTTAATACATCCAGTTCATCCAGTTCTGCTCCTCTTTCCAACCCAGAACCGAGGCCCATTCAGATATTCTGAATATGAAATATCCTTTACAGTTGTTTGGAACTAGTCTGCAGAAGCCTAAGGAGTATAAAACATTTTACATACTACGTTTGCTTTTTTCAAGGTTTCTCCTTTGCCTGCTAAAAACATTATCAAAACCACTTCAGTGGTGGCACGTGGGCATGTACACAATTGGCAAGCAGAAGGTAAGTCAAAGGAGGCAGAAATCTCCACACCTCTCCCCTGTCAGATCAGTAGTCCCACTAGTACAAATGTGCAGTGTGTAGAGTCTATAGAGGACATCTGTATGTCAAGTTGTGTCCTGCAAATAATTTTTCCTCTCTCCAAAGCATAAAATACCCACTCCAAAACATAATGCAGCATATGTAGTTTAAATAAATGGATTTATAAACAGAAGTACATATTTTTTGTGATGGAAAGGAAGGGGAAAAAAGGATCAAAAAAGGAAAAAAGATCTAAAGACTTCCACCAAGACAGTACTAAATGCAAGCTTTGTATTTACACTGAGAAACAGATAATTGACCTGCTCAGCATTAGCACATGTACTGTGGAAATTAACAGGATACAACTGTAAAAAGGGTAGGTCATTTTAAGTCTGTAGAGGAGATCTGGTTCATAGTCTGGAAGCAAAGCAATGCATGTGAGGCTTAAAAGGATTCAGATTCATCCCTTACATTCTCCCATAGGCTACTTTTGCCTAGGAAGCAGAAATAACAAGTCTGTGTGTGCTGCTACAAACCTGAGAGACTTTAAAGATTAATTCATTAATTTTCTAAATCCAACCCCCAAGAAAATGTCTAAATAACCTAGCAACAACTTTTGGTTCATCCATTGCTTTAGAGATGGATCCAAGGTGCAAAACCTGTACTAGACTTGTCATCTCTAAAAAGCACATCTGAGGCATGCAGAGCTTTGGGCCTGCTTTAGGGTGTCCCAGTTGTGAACCCCCCCCAAATTTAAGTCAGCTCCTCCACTGGCGTATCAGTTCCTCTGAACTATGTACCCTTATTCTGGCAAGTGATGCGCTGATTGGTATCTTCCTCGTTATAACCAAGCATTTTTAGAGAGATAAAGGCAGATTTCCTCTTAGACTTTTGCACAAACTCATGACTTGGGCTTTGTCCTCAGTCAGTCAAGGTTCGTCCAAAAGATGTTTTCTGGATCATAGCCAAATATCCTTCCCACAGGAGAGATAAAAAAGAGGGTTCTCATCACTTGCTGGGGTGAATTACAAGAACTATGTGACTGGATAGGGGAATTTCTTCTGAAGATGACCCATGTTCTCCATTCCTCCTGAAGGAATAAAGACATGCAACAGCGTATTTCTTTGTGCTGCTTCCAAATAGTGGAAATTTATCATCATAATTAAAAAAACAAATTGCCAAAAAGCAAATATTATTTGCAGATGGATTCCTCTGTCTTCTGTGAAAATTCTCTGTTTACATTTCAAATGAGCGGAAAAATGAGATTATACTTTTGAAAAAGCCTCAGGCCAACTATTAGGAGAGATAGTCGAGCTCTGAACTTTCTCCTGCAAAACACACCTGAAAGACTTTCTAATTTCTCAGCATATTGACATTATCTAAATTCCTGTCTTGCTGAAATATAGCCAAAGCTGAAGCTCTAGCCTGCAGAAAATAAACTCCTGCTTAATAATGCGATGGGTAACTGCATCAAGGAAATGTCACAAAATAAATCTGAGAGAAGTTAAACAAAACTGACTTCCTTTCTTAAGTCAGATTCCTCCCATTTTGGTAGTTGAGGTAACACAGGTGAAAAAGAGCACACTTAGAAATCAAAATGTCTGTTTAGGAGCAGAGCTATACAGTAGCACATTTCCACATCTGTAACAGAATCTAAGAACACACGACCAGGACGCTCTGGTTACACTGTACACAAATCTCTCATTGGCTTCAGACAGAAGCACATTATTTCTCTTTACTTACAATGTTGACTATTGCATAGAGTGTGAGCGCAGAAGTGCGATGCACCAGAGGATGCTAGAGGTTGTATTCATCCATCCTGTACAATGCTAGATACTCTTGCCACTCCTTGACTTTCAGAAAATGGCTTCCTACAAACCATCTGCTAAAAGAACAGAATGTCAGGATAGAAGATTAACTGGCACCAACACCAGATGTGTGGAGTTACAGATCACAGAAGCAATTAAAATAATGGTAGACGTGGTTCTTCATTAATGGTAGATGTAGAGAATTGGCAGCCAAGACTTACAAGGGCTGTTGATAAACAGCCTTGTAAAATAAAAGAGATTAACATAATATATGGGAAAACACAAGCATTTCATAGGAAGGAAGGGTAACCTGGGGTCAGAGCAAACCCTGGATAATTGAGACTGCAGCCTTTTTCTCTGCGATAACCAAACTTCTCTTGTTCCCTGTTTACTTCCTTAAGTACCTGGCTCCCCCTTTGAATTTTCCTGCAGCAGAACTGCACTCTCTTTCGCAGGATGCTCTCCAGTGCAAGGTTACACAGATTTCAGCAGGGCTGCATGCCTCGAGAGCACCAGAGGTAGGATTTGCAGGCTGCTGCCTGAGCCTGTCACCTTTTACAGATGAGCTACCTGGCTGGCTGAGCTAATACTGGCTGAAACAAGGAAACAATTATCTTTGCAGCTGGATGAGTCCTTTAGATCTTGCCAAGAGATAGATGACCAACCATGGAGATATGCCCAACAGTGGAAAATGATATTTAAGAGATTAAATATAAAATTTGCCAAAGTCTTATGGAAAAAGGTGATTATTTTTTTCCCCAGATTCTCTCTGGATATTCTAAAGGTGCCTACTCATGTGCCATTCTAACCTTACTGCTTACTCTGGGTTGGGGCTTCATTTCTTTATAGCACCAGATTGCTGCTCTGATTGCAAAGTCACAGGCCCATGTGAGAAAGCCACACTTAGCAATGCATTTTGGGCATGGGTGAAAAAAACCAAGCCCTATTGAGTGGGAACTAAAAGAAAATACTTATCCATTGAAACAAACCAGGCAAAAAAAGATCTTTCAACCAAGCTTTACCCCTCTAGAGATTAAAAGAATGTGCTGTTTGTGTTATTTAGTACAATACAATTGCCCATTTTCTAAAGAATAATGCTATTTCAAGCCTTTTCCCTACTCATTGCTTTTCTATAATCTCCTTTTCTGAACTCCATTCCTAATGCCACTCTGGGAGCATACAGGTGATGCTGAATGCTAATAAGATAATACCTACTGCAGCCCTGGACCGACAGGACCTGATTTCAACCCTTCAGAAGCAGCCAGCCGACAGGCACTTTGTCAGGCACTGTATGATTCACATTTCCAGCCATTGGCGACCCTTTCAGCGGGCAGCCTAGAGGCAGAAGAGCCACAGCTCTTATTTTAAGCTTCAGGGCTTCTTTGTTAGTACCTTAAACATAACCATGTATGTAACGAGGAAGCTACAGAGTAACAGAATAGTAGAATAGCGACAGCAAATGAGAGAACAGTCTTTCCAGCAGATTACCCAGAAAGGGCTGTGGGGAAAGATCTCTAAAGCAGCATCAGCTTTTCCTTCTAACCAAATCAATTTCAGCAAGATGCTTTGCTCTCCCATAGCATTCTGCTGGTAGGGGACTTAAAACCCATAAAGTTCTCACAACAGCCTTCAAAAAAGGAAATATCACCTTCTTCAAATGGATGAAGAAAACAAGGGGCAAAGAATCGTGTCCTCAGGATTGTACAGAATGGAACAAAGACTAAAGAAAAACATCTAGAGTATGCTTGTTCAGCACTGGAGGAGTTCTTGGAAGCATGAGATAGTTCCACATCACAGGGCATCATCACATGGGGTAAAGGAGGGGATGGGAAAGTCTCACTGCTTCCCACAGAAAACCCACAGTAATAAGCCTGGGGAAGGAGTTTTCCCAGAAGACTTCTTCCCACATCACTTATGTGAGAGGGTGGGACATCAAACCTCAAAATATGCAGCTTAACCTGACATACGTGTTTTTGCACAGTATGTCTCAGACAGACAAGGCAGCTGCCTGCTAAAGGCATCCTGTTACTGCCATGCAGTTCCAGAAGTTTATTTGAAGGGTTTTCTTCGCCAACTATCTCCATACCAATCTTCCAGTGTCTTGTCATGGGAGGAGAGCTAGGGCAAGGGAGCTTTCCAAAGAGAGAAAGAAACCCCTAAGGCCTGATTAGTGGAAGATGTTGTACACCCCATGGGGTTTCTCCTCTGTGGGAAGAGTGGAATGCAGCCTGCCTTGCGCACCAAAATTAGAGTCCTGAGGGCCAGGTAATCTTGAGTGTTATCTGATAGCTGGCACGACCCAACACCCTCTTCCAGTAGACAGATCACTGACCTTCTGTGCCTCAGTTTCTGAGTTTGCTGCTTCACTGCTGTGAAGCAATGTAAGAATGAGAACGGTAGAGCTCACACAGAATGGAAAAGCATTACTCACTTTCTGAGCTTCCTGTAGAGCAGTTTTGCAGCTGCCTTAGATAGGTCACAAAATGCCTGTTTCTCAAAGCACTTGAAATGAGGAGATTCCTCATTTCTTCCTTGAGTAATGACACCAATAAATGCTACACCACTATGTACTAAATCAGCATAACCCTTCACGGCTCATATGTCTTGAAAGCGTTTATTGAACTTGTTTTGAACTGGACTGCAGTACCCTAGCAAAAAAGGAGGGAAGAAGAAAAGGCAGAGAGACCAAACAAATCCCAAACTTACTCTAACAAATAACTGCTCTAATCTCATAACAGTGGAAAATTTCCGGAGAGACTTGTTCATAAAATCATAGAACAGTTAGGGCTGGAAAGGACCTTAAGATCATCCAGTTCCAACCCCCCTGCCATGGGCAGGGACACCTCCCACTAAACCATGCCACCCAAGGCTCTGTCCAACCTGGCCTTGAACACCACCAGAGATGCAGCATTCACAGCTTCCCTGGGCAACCCATTCCAGTGCCTCACCACCCTTACAATAAAGAACTGCCTCCTCATATCCAATCTAAACTTCCCCTGTTTAAGTTTGAACCCGTTACCCCTTGTCCTATCACTACAGTCCCTCATGAAGAGTCCCTCCCCAGCACCCCTAGAGCCCCCTTCAGATACTGGAAGGCTGCTCTGAGGTCTCCACGCAGCCTTCTCTTCTCCAGGCTGAACAGCCCCAACTTTCTCAGCCTATCTTCATACGGGAGGTGCTCCAGTCCCCTGATCATCCTCGTGGCCTTCCTCTGGACTCGTTCCAACAGTTCCATGTCCTTTTTATGTTGAGGACACCAGAACTGTACACAATACTCCAAGTGAGTATTTGGCTCCCAATAAAAGCCAGAAACTTTGAGAGAGAAGGGAGTTTTTTATATGAAGGCATGATTTTTAGAAGCCCGGCCAAGTGCAGAAGAGAAGCAAGGCAACCTTAGCCTCCAGAGAAATAACCTTCAAATCACAATTTGACAAACAATATCAGAAACTATCAGAGAAGCAAGCGATCTAGCTGACTGCAGTGTTTTCATTCCCTTCTCAGCAGTGTGACCTCATCACAGTCGCACTCACACAGAATCCTATTACTGCTGCCTCAGCTGCAGAGCTGCAAGACAAAGGAAGGTTACAGACATCACTCCCCTCTGTGCCTTGCTAATCAATAGTTTTTATCTAATTTCTTTGCTTCAAGATACAGGAAAACAAGGTGCTGCATTTGAAATGGAAGGCTGGGAATAACTGAGCTTTGTGGGAATCAATACAAAATAGAATAGCTGACAATGTCATCCTGCCCGAAACACTATGAAGACAGATTTGAAGTTCCTCTAATTATCTAGATGTTTATATTTTTAAACACTGACTTAGTGTCTGCAGAATAATTGGCTTTATTCAATAGCTATTGTGGTTTCATGCTACTGGTTAGTCTGCTCCATTTCCTTATATTTCTAGTCTGGATTGAAGTTTCCTTTTTGGTGTCAATTTAGGATTTACCATGAAGTGGCTCTGCTAGCTTGCTTCATTTAGGTAGGTAATTTACACATAGCAACATAGTGGGCTGAACCCTGGCTAGCAGGGATCAGCACAGCCCAGTTGATGGACAGTTATTGCAGCAGACATACTTTTTTCCATTCATCTAAATGCTAGTTAACTTTTAATAACCCTACATTATCCAATTTCCTCAAGTTGGCTAATAAGAAACATGAAGGCCCAGCACTACTTAAACCAGAACCAGCAAGGTTAAGAAATCTCCTAGTAGTCAAAGAAGGAGGCCACAGGCAACTTAGAAGAGGGTAAGAAGTCAGAGTTAAGAGATGTAAAATCATCTTCATCTATACTCCACTGTGAAACAGAAATGTCAATATTAAACATACTCTGTCTCTTCCCAAACACTGAAAGACTTCTCTAAACTAAAGCGCATAGGAGAAAGTTGAAAGGAGAGCTGACAGCCCACTTCACTTACCTCAGTGCCTCTCCACAGAGTCTTTCACCCAGGTATCAACACCAGCAGGAACCCACTCCTTTCCTCCATCTCAAGCCCTTGCAGTGTTCCCGTGAGAAGTCATTAATTCCTTACAGCTGGTGGGTCTCTGCACTCAGGACAGGCAGCAGTGTTACTGCATCTCGCCCTGCACCTCCAAGGGTGAATTAACACTTTCCCAACAGCCCCTTAGCCAAATCAAATGTGTACTTCTACATATCCCCCCACTTTGTTCCAATGTTTTCTTCCCAAATACAAAAGAGGCATCAGAGTACACTGAGCACATCATCCAGACTCTGCTCAGCAAAACCCCTCATCAACTGCCATCCAACTAAGGGACTTCAAGGTAAAAAAGACAAGAACTTCCCAAGTGTCTACAGTTTTCCTGTTGAATGTGTGCATTAGTTTTGGCAAGGCTGAGAAGGTGGCACCTATCTCATATCCAAGCTACTCTAGGATTCTAAACTCAGCCATTCCTCTATTTGCTTCCACTAAGATCCAGTTGGTTTTTCTCAGAGGGTGCCTGCCATATTTCAGTGGCACCCAGTGCTTTCTGTTCAAAGGAAGGGCAGAGGAGTCCCCTTGCTCCAAGTATTTAGTGGTTAGCTTGGTCAAGATGTGGATTCAGTTTCCTTTGCTTGGAGGGATTCAAACCCACTTCCCTGGTCATCTCCCCCACTCTGAGGTGAGGATCATCACCACTGCGTTGCTGCACAAAAGGAACCATCTCCTGATCCCCCTCACACTGAAAAGGATAGGACAAGTCCTGCTTTATTGTAAGGGGGAACAAAGGGGGCTGGAATACTCACCTTAAGGAGTGCTCCAGACAGCTAATCCCATGTGGAAAGAAATGAGCCACTAGCACTGTGCAAGGAGCCTGAAGAGGGGTATGGCTTGGTGGCACAAAGCCTTAAACCCTTAAAGCAGTGGCTGCTTTAAGCAGCTTCTTCCCAGCATGTTGCCTTTTCTGGCTGCCATTTTGAGGCTGCCTGTCCAGGGCTGTGGATCCCACTAAGGGGGAAGGCATCTATGGCTCAGCATTTTGGCATTAACATAATACTTTGGCTCTTGGTTTGAGGTAGGCTTAGTGTTCCCTGACAAAGTCTCCTTTCGCCCCATGCTGCTGTTAGAACAGCATCATCTTAGGCTTCAGCAGAAGGAATTGTGAAATCAAGTGAATGTGAAATTTCTTCTGTCACAAAAAGTAGCTTTTGCATCTGAAATGTAACTGCTTCACAGCTGAAGCTTCTCAGCTACAGTAAAACATTATTTTTCAGTAAGCATAAGATTTAATTTTTGTATAATTATGTGTAATTAATGTGGTTAGCATATAGCAGCTATAACCTCCCAAAAATGCCGTGCAAGCACCAACTACTCAGTGACGCTATTTCACTGCAGCTTGCGATCTTATTTTGGAATGCTGCGAGTTTGGTCTAGAAGGGGTTGTTTTAATTTGAGCATTTAACTGTAACAATCTCTAAAGCTCATTCAGAATTATAGACTTGCTTCTGTTTAATGGATAAACCATTTTTTCTGGAATGAACTTTCATAAATCTGCCACTAGCCAGGTTTTTTAAATAAAAATATGATTTTGATGTAAGGGGAAATTGCTCCCTTGTTAAACAGTAACCATTTCTCTCACTCTTACTTCCCTTGTGAACCATCGAACTGCTTGCAAGGTGGGAAGCTGGACACTGTGCACTGCAAGACTGAAGATAGACAACCACTGAAAAGTTTGAATCTGAGCTGCAGTAAAAGGAAGAACTGCTTTACAACACGTTTGTACAGTTCCTCGGCTGATGTTTTACTGCTAACCTGGCAGGAAGATTAGCTGCTTACCCAGGGAAAACTACCAACGCAAGCAATTCTGATTTTCTAGATAAACAGTAAATTCAATTTAAATTTGGTGAAGTTTCAGATTCAGAAAAGGGAGACATTTTTCAAAATGTCAAAACATTCCACGTTGACATTTTTTATCTAAAACGTTTGTTTCAGAAATGCCAAAAAGTTTCATTTTGACATTTTCCCAATTGAATGTTTTCTTCAAATTGGTATTTTTCATGCAAAAGTTCAGGTAATGTTTAAAAAATGAACCTTCTTTCAGACAAGCCAAATAGCTCAAAAATGAATCAGTTCAGGTCAAATGAAATATTTCCCATTGAACAAATACAACTTCAGCTTTTCCCTGAAAAGATCACTTCTGTTTGAACTCACACGGTTTTTCTCTAGATTTTATTCATAAAACAAAGAGAAGTTTCGCCTAAACCCATAAACATCATATTCAGTAGCTTTCTTTCGGTTTTCATAAATCTTATGGTGAGCTTCACAAATGGGTTCCTGCATCTTATTAAATCGTTGTGAATCTGGCATTAGATAATGAGGTTCACCTTTTAGTCTGTGACAAGCATGAGATAAAACCTGTAACTTCAGCTTCTTTAGGTCATGTTTAGGCTAATGGGGTTTATTTTGTATTTGCTATGTGCTAAAATGTTTGTTAAAGATCATTCACCACCAGAGGGTTCAATTCACACATGACTTGGTCTTGGATGGGGAATAGCCATAACTTTATTTACAAAGCTATATTAAAATGTAGGAAAGGCACCTAAATATTTTTCCTGAAATAACATCAGCCAAAGAAAATGACAAGCTAGAGAGCTGGAGATGGATCAGATCAATTAGCAGATGAGCTGGGACAACGAAGTGTTTCATCCTAGAACGTTGAGATCCTGCAGCTACAGGAAGTTAGAGACCTGTTTAATGTTTCATATGCATTGTGTCTGGTTTATTTTATACCAGGGTGTGTTATGAACTGGCTAAAGCAATCTGAGAGCTGCAAGTAGGTATCATGGAGATATTGCCCTCTATGGAGAGTAGATCAAGTTGCAGATGTTTGGAAAAGGTCAATCCTAATGTCTAATCATTAAATGCAGGAAGGCAAGGGGAACCAGGAAATAAAATGTCAGTCATCTTGAATTGCCAGACAAATATTACAATAAACTACCAAATATATTTTTATAAGGATCTCAGTGGAAAAAGAAGATGAAGGTGAAATTTAACCTGATCCACGGATTTGTCAGCAGCAAAGGAGGAGGTCCTACCTTTTTCTCCCTCATCTGCATTCCTACTGCTTACTTTGCACCTGGTCCATCTCTTATTGATACACCAGCTCTGCTCCGGGTAAGGAAAAAAGGTGTAGATGCCATATCTATTGACATTAATAACTTCACTGTTTCATATGGTAACTCAAAAGTAAATGGGGAAAACATAGTTTAGGTCTAGTCATAAAAATCTTCTGTAGGTAGTGACGTTTCACTGGACTGATATAATAAGTGGGGTGCAATCCTTCATCTGGTATGAGTCAATATTTTTACCATTGATTTTGGTGATGAGAACACACCAGAAAAACTCCAAGTACAATAGACAAAGACATGAAAACGTAAGAGGGTTTTGACAAACTGGTGAAATGGAATGAACAGACTAATTCAATAAGGACAGGTGCAAGACTCCACAGGTAGGCCAGAATAGCTTTTTACGCAGATACAAGATTGAAGCAGGGACCAAACAAGTATCTAGGTATTCACATAGATCACAAGCTGAGCAAGACTTTGTAACATCATGCGAATTCTTGAAAAGTGGCATCACTTCTGGAATGTGGGAGCCAATCCTTCTGGCTTGCTGATCATTGGAGAGGCCTCACCTTGAGCCCTGCATTCAGCATGGCACCTCCAGAAGGCGGAGGAATCTGAGAGAGAATCCAGATGAGTGCCATGAGAGCACCATAAATTCAGGTGCATGAGGAAATCTTGATGCAATGTAGCTTGCTTAGGGTGGAGAGGAAGAGATAGGAGGAAGATACAAAAGCTTCCTAAGCAAAGGTAGATCACTGGAAGATAAACTGTTCTAGATGTCCACGTTTAGCAGGACTAGAAGTAAATTGCGGCAAGGAATGTGTCACATGAATGCAAACTATTATTAATTAATTATCATTACTAATTTATTAGTACTATACAGTGTGCCTGCCAACATTCTACTAAACATTGCCAGGCTGTGGGCACTTATGGTTAGTTACCACTCATAAAGTTCTCCCCAGACACCAATTCTGGACATCAGCCAGCTGGTGTAGTTTTAGTTTGATTTAAAAGTCGTCCCACTTGCTCAGACCTATGAAGGAAGACATTCTACATGTTTAGTGGTGGACTAGTAGTTTTATGTCCCTTTGGCTGTTTATGTACTGAAGGAGAAGAAGGGACATGACAGCTGTAAAATTCCTCAGTAGTTAGATTAAATTGTTTGGGTGCATCTTGGCCAAGAGCAGCAGTGCAACATGGTTCAGGATTTGGGCTCTGGTGCAGGGGGAGAGCAGTGGGAGCACTTTCAAACTGCAGTTTGATTGATTATGGGTAACAGATATCCAGTATAATTAATGGGGAATCTCAATAGAGTTACATTTTATTTTACCAAAGAATGCTAGTTAAATAAAAACTGGTTATAAACAATTGGCTCAGTGCCACATCTAGAAGACATTTGAAGCAGAGAAAGAGAAAGCTAACAAATCTTTGGGCCTGATCAGAAATGGAGTTTGGGGACACAGGGTGTCACAATCCTACTTCAGTTTCAATCTAATTTCATTTGTAATTCTGAGCCTCAGGGAAAAGAAAAAACATCAAGCAAAATCCAGGAGTTGTATTAACACTTCAACATATTACATGATTAACTAGTGGCATACTCTGACTTAAGAAGTCAAGGGGTTAAGAGCCTCTGCAGTGTGACAGAGAACTAGTTCTACAGATAATACAAACATTAGGATCAACATCTGTAAGGAACATCTATTTCTGACGCCAATTACTTGCACCTTTCTCCCAAGCACCACCCTATCCAGAATTAAGATATTTGGAAAAGGAAATCTTTTCATGTGCAA
This sequence comes from Myiopsitta monachus, assembly GCA_017639245.1. Lineage (NCBI taxonomy): Eukaryota > Metazoa > Chordata > Aves > Psittaciformes > Psittacidae > Myiopsitta > Myiopsitta monachus. Next base: position 31,246,049 of record CM029928.1, on the reverse strand, counting down.
TCTTTTTCCTGTGAAAAGGAAGAATCCGGCAGGAATGATGCATTCATTTTAAATAAAACTAAAGAATTCAGAAAGGATCACTACAAATTTCTGCATGAAAAAGTCCCCTTTTCTGTCTGAGGTCAGGTTTTTGTTTCAAAGTTTTTAAACTATTGGTTTAAAATGCAGTTTGTACAAAGCTCAAAGTAGAACATCAAAATGACACTCTCTAAAGAACTGAAAGCTTCAAAAATTTCATGTCAGGGTAAATTTGAAATAAACCAAAACGTTTTCAAGATACCACAGAATTTAATTTCATTCATTTCCCAGTCAAGTATTGCCAGGAAACCGAAAACATCAGATTTCTACCATCTCTCAAAATATTGGGAGAAATCTCTGTGGTTGTGATTCATTAAGGCAATACCCACATAGCTGTGGGCAGGACTTGTCTCACCTAGTCTGAGGCATCTACAGTGTTGAAATCCCTGTCTGAGCTAGTCATCACAACTTCCTTTAATGTCAGTGGTAAGAAGCTTGTGTGTTGCAACATTATTTTATGGTAGGCATCTAAAATAGGTCAGATGTATCCTATTTCTCTCCATTGAGAATAAAGGGAATCTAGATCAGATGGAGAACTTCTGCCCTACAATGTCTTATGCTAAGAATTCATGTTTCTAAATAAATGAAGCAGATTTAACACTAGGAATCAGACTCAGAAGGCATCACACAGCATCTGTTAACACAAGCACAGGGAAGACAATGGCTATAAGAGGTGCAATTCATTGTAGAATAGATTCTTTTCACCACCTACCAAATGTGACCTGGAGAATCTTCTTCAGGGCACTTGCAAGGCCATCTGCTTTCTCTTCTGTTGTGTCTGCACTTTATTTGTTGATAAGGCAGAGATATGTAGGTGTCTTTGATAGTTTTGCTTTCTATAGCTCCAAGGACTTCAGCACAGAAATAAGATTTCGCTTAGACATTGAAAAGATAGAAAATGTGTGAAAAATTGTAATGATGTTCTCAAGGTTGTTGGATTAAGCTCCTGTTGTTATCACTGACAGTGATTTATCCTGGTTGTTTAAATTCTGCTGGTAAACATGATGCACTGAGGTCAGCTATGCTCTCATTGTGCCGAGACAGAATTTTCCAAAGCCAAGCATGAATCTCTTACTTTCTCTCAATGCTCTGTTCACCACGTTTTCAGCAATGAAAATAACCCTTACTACTCAGACAAATATGTGTAAGTCATTTATTGTTCCAACACAGTTCTCTTGTAACTGTTTAAGCTCCTTAAATATCACAATTGGAAGAAATCAGTTACTGCATATGAAGTGGTATCTCCACTTGGTAGATAGAAAGTAGTAACATGGCATTGCTTCCACTCTTCCATCTCAACCTCATTTACTTGACAGTGTGAGTGTTACGACCTTCCAGGCAACTAAGAACTCTATGAATTTAACCATGGATACCATGAAATGTATAAAGCTGGTACTTTGGATGTATGACCAGAACATTTCAGAAGTAAATGAAGTTCTTTTTTAACTGATGGGTAGTTCTGGATAAAATAAAGGAAGGAAAAGCCCTAGTGAACTGTGCTACAAAAATATACCATTAGGGTGTAACGAAGAAAAGAAGACAGTGAGTGATGGAGTGGTGAAAGCCACCAGTTAGGGGAGCAGGGCAGTGGTTCCACACAGCACAACCATGGTTAGCCTGCCACAGGCGTGAGCTAGCGCAGATGGACTCAGGTTGGTCACAGCTCATCTTTTCATTTATCTGATGCCCAAACGCTATCATCAACAGGAACAGCAGAACAGCAAGTTAAAAAATCTCTCTAAAGCCTTCTGATGGTTTTATCGTCCACAATACCGGAGGAGCCATTGACAGAAAAACCCACTGTTAAAGTACTGAGGTGATAGAGAGGCAAATGGTTAAAACTTCACCAAAATAATACAAAACCGGCTTTCTTTTCTTTCTTTCCTCCTTTTTTTTTTTTTCAAGTTCATGAACTGAAATGTTTTTAAACCCCTCATTCTTCCTATCATGGTACTCTTCTCAAATAAACCCCAGTCAGTGGCAAATGACAATTGCCCTCTGCAGGAAACCAGAGCACATTCTGCAAGGACTGATACGCAGATAATTCTGGCACTCGGTAGTGCCAAGGAATCTGAGGGGTGGCTCAGAACGTGTGTCCTATAAAGCCATAGAGCAAAATGACAAAAGTGCTCCAAAAACCCTCAGTTCTGGAAGGACCCTCTGCTGAAGTACTCATCTTCAGTTCAGGTCAAATGGATTACCCAGGTTTCAGAGGCTGTTTCTCTGGGATACATTTGTCTGTTTCTGATTTACTGGGGGAGCTATCAGTGCCTGGAGAAAATAAACTCCTACTCACAGTGCAATTATGGGATGCTCCTTCCTAGTCCTGAGGAAGGGAGTAAGTGTCCTTCTGCGACTGTGACTCTTCTTTGGGTCACAGAATACCTGCACTGTTCCTGTAGCACAAGAACAGGGTTTAGATTCCCTTGTCCTGGCTTACCTCCAGTTGTGCCCTTTCCTGTAGGATATTGCAGCTGGTGAAGAACCCATCTCTCAGGAAGACGGGAGCCCTTTCTCCTGCCTGGTTATTCAGTTCATGGATCAGGCCAGGAGCTTACTCCATGAAGACATCCAGCAGGACATGGCATGGAAGGAAAGGGGTGGAAATCCTTGTACAAGGATGGGAAAAGTCTGTAGTAAACCAGTTCACTTGTGGTGATGTGAACCAGATCTCCAAGTTGTGGTATCTCCAAGGTTAAAAGAAAGGGAAAAGCTGCCTCCTGAACTTCTACAGCCAGGAGGGATCATTCTCTCTTTGGTGAATTATAAATGATGTTTGGCCATCACAGCAGAAGCAGGCCCAATACTTAAAATCCTTCAGCCAAATCTGCCAGCAGTCACATCACATGAATTTGCATTGAAGCTTAGCTGCCTGGGATTTTTTAATGGAGAGCATAACCAGCTCACTATATATTCTCCTTGTGTAACCATCTATCCATCATCTAGAATATGCACAGCTATAAAAGCACAAACCAGATAGTCATTGTTATTTTTTGAGAAAACATCCCTTTGTTCAAGTGCAAAGCTTTGTCTCCTTCAGTTGTACCGGGTTTTAGTTATTCTAAAATCTGACTTTATAAAAACCTGCAAAAGCAGATAAAATGAAGGCTCTCTATGTGTAGGAGTGATTAGCATTCTGTAGTGTCACAGTACATTTTCATACTGATGTTTTGTGTGGTTTTCCCCCATCAGGAGAGTACACTTGTGAACTCTACGTATCTTAAAATAGATTGAAGATAACATTTTCAAAAATCTACATTTGGGCCCCTTAATTATCCAACTTTTTTTGTAACTTTTGTAGGAGGATTATTTATGTGAGGAAATAAAAAAGCGAGAGACTTCACTTCTGGGGCCAAAAACAAATACAGCAGTGTTTGGAAGGAAGGTTGAAAAATATTTGGCTCATACACCCTTTCCTTGTTACAGATGCAGAAGTCCTTGGGAAGCACTGTGAGGTTTCATTGTGTCCGTAATACCTTTGTGGAAAACAGGTATTTCCTATCTCTAGAAATTTAACACAGAGACAAGGACACAGCCTTGCAGCTGGATTCTGATCCCCTGGGAATCATTGAGCAACTGCTGCAGTTCTCCCTGTGGGCGCTGAGGGTGCTCAGCACACTGGCGAGCTGGGCTCCAACTGCCTTGCAGTTCACAAATCCCACAAAAGATATAAAGCCTGTTGTAAAGCCTGGGCCTCATATACAGCACTGGAGCATTCAAGTGAGATACGGCATCAAGACCTGAGCAAGTATTTAAACCAGAAACAACTCCAAGCAAGTGCACAAACAGAGCAATGGGATGTTCAAGTGGGGCTGGGCCAAATGTCAGGGAAATAAATTTGAAGAGAAAAAAGCCCACAAACCCAAACTCACTGTAATGACTTCATGAGCTGTTGAACTGGACCCTGATAAAACAAAACATCATATATTTTTCTCTTTCTTTTCTGTGTATTGTATTGTATGATGGAAAAGGTTTATGTTTTAATTCTTGCTGCCCTTGAACAATGATTTCCTTTCTTGTTTCCTTCATGGATAGTATACACATAAACAACTGCCTTTAACACTAGTATCATTCCATTGACTTCAGCAGCATTATTAGTATGTTTAGTGATAGGCATGTGCTTCATTACCAAACAGAAAAGAGATTTTAAATAGTTCCCCAATACGAGAAAGCTGTTTCAGGTTAACTACAAATGTGATTTGCCTTGTGGGAACCTTTGTCTCACTTCCATGATTGAGGGCAAACCATAATGGAGTAATGGGCAGATAATGCACTTAACTCCATCTTTTTTCTAAACAATATTTTATTGATTGAACCGAAAATCTCAAGTCTGTGGAGTTCCTCTCTATAATGCCAGCCAATAACTGCGTTAAAGGAAAAAGAAGGGGACACACACACAGACACACAAACCCTTCACTCTGAAATGTTAACCCTTCCAAGTTTTTTTCCTTTATAAAGCTCCTTTGCCTCAGAAGATGGCATGAAACAAAGCCAGAAGCATTTCTTTGGCAGACCAATTGGAAGCACCGAGAGAGAAGAAAGACAAACCAGGGCCAGCCCAATTTGTGTCACAGCTCACTACACTAGAGCATGTCTGAGCCTTGAAATTTTTTCTCTGTTCATGCCAGCACTCCTTTGATGATTATTTTATCTGAAAAAGATAGGACATTATGAATCTGATTATGGCATCACTCCACGTGGTTTGACAGGGCCTCAAGCACACTGGCAAATTGCTGTCTGAGCAGTTCCATTATTGTTACATAGCATGGCTCACAGTTAAGCACTAAGCTGGAATAAATATAGAATTTTAAAAAATGATAACAGTCACACTTAGCCTTTAAAGAAATTACCCTCTTAAAGTTACAGTGTCTTCTCAGTACTTGCAATGTGATTCAGTTAAACATTAATAATTGCTGGCCTGTGTATTCCCTGCAAGCTCAAAGCAATCCCAGCGGAAAGCTCCACAATGCTGACATGTCATTTTTGACCATCTCTGTAAAATCTAATCAGTACTTAAACTGCACAGGACTGACAAGGAGAACTGTTGATGGCAGTTGCTTTGAGACTGATCATATGAACTTCAGGCTGAATTTTGTGACTGCAGTATTTTAAGCAGAACAGTACAGTAACTGTAATTTTAACAGGAGGAGCATTTTACGTGTTAATTTCCTATGCACTAGTCTGGAATTCTACATACTTAATAGTCTCTCAGTTTAAAGACTTCAGTCTTGCTACAAAGAAAACTAATATACACTACAATTCAGAGCAGGTCACCTGAAGACCAAGCATATACATCACTTCATTGACACTGTAAGTTCAGAAAAGCAGTTATGTATTACTATTGTGCCTAAAAAATGCAGTATTATAGTCAGAGGGAAGTCTAAAGAATTTTGAAGTGGGACCATTACATCCCCTTCTGATTCCTTAGAGATACTAGAAGCACACGTAGGGGAGAAGGCTTGTGAAAGACCTCAGACATTAAATAGAAGACATCCCATTGGAAGAAGGAAAGCTCTTCATGAACACACCCAGTTAATTTTGTCTTGCAAGTACACAGTGATCTACCTGAACAAGAATGGGTCCTAGCACTTCAGCTAGAATGAGGCTACCAGAAGAGCTGGGTTTTTATCAGCTGTATCTGTAGGAGAAGCAACTTCCAGTGACAAAGGATGCAGCAGGGGCAGAAAGGGGTGACAGGTGAGAAGAAAATGTAAGTAAAATTATTATGGTTTTTGAGAATTATCTTTAGTAATGTAGTTACTACCTGATCATCCTTCAGCTAACCATGATCAGTGCAAGTGGTGGCAGGAATCCAAGACAGGACCTGAGCAAAGCTAGGGGACACATTTGGGAGAAAAGAAAATGCAGCTTCATTAGTGGAAAGAAGAAACTCGAATTCATAAGGACCAGAAGCCCATGGAGTGATGCAAGGAAGGAGTGACTTCCCCCACCCTTATCATAGGGTCCTTCTAAATAAAGGTGTATAAATCCAAATGCTAAATCTTTCTTTAACTAGTAAATAATGTCCTCATTTTGCTTGATTAAAGTCAAAGTAGAAATCTCCCAAGGTGTCTTTAAAAGTGCTAAAACATGGTCATATAGTGTTATATCTCAGATGGACTGGTGTTCATAACCCAGCTGTTAGGAAGCAGTTCAGAAGTGAAGCAAAATAAGAGAGTAAGAGAACTTCCCTGCCAAAGCAGATCACACAACAGATGAGAGTTACAGAGCAGACACAAACACACGTTTATCTCTGTGCGTGAACACGTGTGAGTGCACATATGCCTTCCACTTCTAAGGACTTAAGCCTACTTAATTTTGCTGAGAAAGCCCCCCACAGCTGTAAAGCAAGTTACAAGTGATAACAGGTTTGGTCCATTTCTATTTCAAAAGGCTCAGAGCTCATGGAGTGAGTCAGAGGTATTGCAGCAGCCTCCATGCAGGGAGGTTCTGCAAAGTCTTCCTCCCAGAAGTAATTCATAACTCTGCAAGTTTCCTGGGACTGCTTTTGCAGATCAGGTTTACATACCTCAAGCTTGGACTGTCTGCAGAACTGTGTTATGCTTGCTTCCTCCTCAGCTGACATGGTGTGCAAGAAGCCAAAGCAAAGAGGGCCCCCTGCTTTGATGTGCCTCACTGGAATCCAGGAAAAGTGTAGAGAGAGTATTTTAATAATTAAGAATTATGGATTTGAAAGCAAAGCTGCTAGCATTGCCAAGCTCAACCAAAGCCTTTGGAAAGAACTCTGTCAAAATGCGTTTCGAAGAAGAAATTATGGTATAAATTATTTTAATGGAATGTTCCAATGTTAAATGAATATTTAGGTTGCAGTTCACAAAAACCTCCCTCTTTTGAAAAAAAAAATGTTTTCATTTTTTAGATTTCTCTTTGTCAGCATTTCCAACAGTAAAAATGACAAACTTTCATGGGTAGGTGCCAATGGAGACAGCTGTGTTTTATTATTGAATACTTCTGGTGCTTAGTTTGGCACCAGTCCTGTTTATATTGCTTGTAAGATTTCATGCAAGCCTTTGCAAGGTCTTGTGTTTAAACTTAAATGTCTGATATGGTTTGTAATTGATTCCACCCAGTTCCCTCCCTCCTCCTTCTCAGACCAGTTTGTAAAAAGAGAATTTATCACTGCGTGGGGAACACAAACCTTCCAGTGCTGCAAATTCAAAGACAAAAAATTCCATAGCAAGATCCTAGAAACCTCTGGTTCTATTATGATTCTCTTCAACTGCTAGGAGAATGTATTAATCCCTGCTGTTCCTCCCCTTGGATTCTTATTTTTCTGTGTGTGTTTTGATTAATTGACTTTGCTCAGGGTTAAATCAAACCAACCCATGTTAGAGCAAAACTCCAGCTATTGGCTGCACTTCCCAGCTCTTCATTTTTCTCTTCACTTGTGCCATAACCTCTATGCTCACTACAGATATACCAGGCACTTTACTACATGCTTGCATGGGAGTCGGTGAATATCAAAAAGCAGCTTCACAATAATATCCTTTAAACAGGAAGATGGATTTGCTTTGGTGCCTTTCTGCAAACCACTGAATGGGTGAACTTCACTTCTGTCAGGGCTCGCATTACATGACCACAAAGTCACTAAGATCAGAGGACTTGTTTTATATGAGTGAACTTCAGTAGGCAGCAGAGGAAAAGAGTTTTTAAAAACCCATCCACTGGAGCTCTATAATGACAAACAAGGCAGATTCATCTGCCTTGGCCTGGTCTATACAGAGCCAAAGAGAAACTGAGAATGAAATACCAACTGGCCAATTTAGCATGTAATGAGCTACTCCTAATGGAAATCAGTGAACTGCAGTTGGCCTTGAGAATCACTTGTCATTGCCAAGACCTCTGCGATAGCCAGTCTAATCACATCTCTTTTATCACTGCTGTGTCTTGTAGCAGATACTGCTGGGCCCGAGATGCTCTTTTTGGTGTTTGCCAATACTGTGAGTGTTACAACATCCATGTCTTTGGCTGGGGTCTTTAGGGTTACTGCAGTACAAGAACTGATTGTGCGCCATATTTTGCAGCCTTCTGATCTTGTCCCTATCAGTTCATGCGCAGAGTTTCACAATATTTAAAATTAGGTTTTGCTTCTGCCTTGTTTTATATCAGAACAGCTTCCATGCCTTCAAAATTAATTCTCTATGTGCTGCTGATAAATATTGTGCAGAAAGATAAAACAGATTATTCACAATGGATTCAGGTTCCCATGTTACTCTGCATTCTGTAGTGGGCCCCTGTTAAAACTGTAAACATACTCCCTTGCCTCATTACTTTAAATTCTGTTACAGTGAACTGCATGTGCAGCTTATCCTACCGTAACAAATTTCTCTATAGCCATAGCTGGAATGACAATGTGTTTCTGCATAAGAAAAAAAAACCTGTATAGGGCTTTAAAAGTCAGTGTTTCTCTGCCACCCACCATAAAAAGAAATGTCTAGAAACATACTGTGAAGATAGTTGCACAGGGCATGATTGTCCTTCAAGGGAAATGAAAGGATACCATACAGATTTCACTATGGAAAGAGGGCTATAACTGCATGTTATGCAGATATCATTCATAACAGAATAACAACAAATATCATATGCCAGTAACTCAGACGAAGAGAGCTTAGCTAATCCCTCTCTCAAGGGGAGAGCGGAAGATGGTGCATCAGTAAATTGGCACCAGAGTCTAATTAGTACTCTCATTCAGCCTACTAAGTAGGAAGAAATGGAAGAAGTAGATATTCAGCAAACAGAGGGGCAGGCAGGCAGGTCTGGATTAATATAAATCGCAGACCCAAAGATCTCTAGAGAGTGCAAAACGCAAGCTAAAATTGTATTCAGCTTAATCACACTAGAAGGCAGAACAGAAGTCTCATAACTTGTTTCACTGCAATGGATGTGAAGCCAAATGAATCCATGTTCCCTCTAACTGTTTATTTCATCTTCTACTATGCAGGAAGGGGGAGGGAGGAGGGGAGGCAGAGGGGGGAGTAGGACTAGGGCAATAACTTATCCTGCAACATTTTTGGAGCTAAAGGTCAGGTAGAGTTCCAGGAGAAGCGAGTTCCAAAGGAATGTAACTCTGAGTCAGAATTCCCATGTCCAACTCCCACTCCCATCCTGATGGGGATGATTAGCTGAAGTTTCCTGATGAATGTAGGTGTTTGTAACAAGTCAGAGAGAGAGAGAAGTGATAAATTAGGTCATTTAGCCTAGTCTAGCAGCACTGTGTGGATAGGTCAACACTTCAGATTTGACATGGGACTCAGGCAGTATGAGGCGTATAATACGAGCATAATGAAGTTCTTTTCCACTTGGAAAGTCGACACCTTTCTTGTAGTTCAGCACTTATTAAAGGTACTGGACAGTATTCAAGATAAATCCCTGCTACAAAAGCTTCACTACAGGTCTACTAGAAGCAGATAAGCTTTTTGATTTTAACATCTGAGGATAAGAATGGCAATTCTTCACTGGGGGCAGATAAAACAACCATTTAACTGGACTGGGGTAGCATTTCAGACTCTTAGACTGAAGGTGCATTGACTAGGACCTTGACAGGATACACATTTTGACAAGAGGCTGGTTTATTGATCAAACACTAGTCAGGTAAATAGAACTTGCTCAGATTTGACTTCAGTTAACAGAGCTTGCTTCAGTTCCAGGCAAGCCTGTGTTACAATCAATGGGGTTGTATGATACTAATAATCTGCATTAGTCTTAGCAACCATTTAAATAATTTACTATGATTTAGAATTTTCTATTCAAGGGAAAAGTTGCAAGAACTACAAAGCTATAATGCACTGAGATAGAGAGCACCAGCAGGAGGAACTCCAGCAGGAATCACCATTTTCCTTCTGCTCAGAAAGTGCAGGCCTTTTCTTCATCACCCTCTTGACTGAATCCTATTGACAGGTTCCTCCAGCAGAAGAAACAAGGGGTATTATTTACCAAAGGCCTTCAAAAAAGTCACTTTCACCTTTTTTAGCTCCTTTTAATTTGTAGAAATGAAAAAGAAGGTAAGTAAGGAAAAAAGATCTCCTCCGCTAAACGAACCTTCCAGACGCTCAGCTCCAGTCTTGATCCAGCTTTTATGAGTAAGATTACACAGCCTGGAAAAATAAGGTTTTTAAGGAAAAGGCTTGTACAGAGACACCTTTGAGCAACCTCTGGAAAAAAGTTCCGAGTTGCATATTTCAGCAGAAATGCATCTTTTGTCACACGACAAAATGTAAAAGGTGCCATCATTCAGCCTGCTTGTTTAAGAAAGAGAATGAAAGAAAAAAGACAGAGCAACGTTAATACCTCCCAAAGGGAATACTCGGTGTCCAGAATGCCGTAGGTCCAGTCTCTTTTTAACCAAATGGGAAACTAAAGCAGCAACTTTTCCCTTGGTCTTAAGATAAGCATGTAACTTCTAACAACCATTAGAGTAACAAGGCTTCAGAAGCACAAGATAAAAACTCTCCTTGACTTGCCTGGGGGCTTCAGCAGTTTGAAAAGATTCCCAAATTGTTCATTTTCATTCAGTCGTTTATCACTGATTTCTACAGTTCCCCACCAAAATGGTTTCTTATAATTTTCATTTGGGTAAATGTGACAGCACTCTTCACCTTTTGTGCTATTATCCTCACTGCCTCCTACTGCTTCTGAGAGATTTACTGCTTTACAGGCATAAGTTTTCAAAATCCACGCGACGCAGCATGAAAGCTGTAAGGGCTCTTAATTCATTTGGCAAAAGCCATTAAGATTTTGTGAATGTTGTAGAAGTTTAACAACCTTCCCAAAGGAGGCGTTCAGCAGGAGTGATGATTCAGAGGACAACAAACTGCCACACACTGGTTTGCTGTTAAAGACGAATGCTGTTCTTTGCTGCATTGGAGGAAAGCTCTTAAAAATACGCGTCAGACTGGTTTGATTCTTGACTTCGCCACATGCTTTCTGTGTGACCTTGGGCAAGACATGCAGCTCGCTTCCGAGATTCAATGAGACTGAGGGCATGTGGCACTCAGCAGATCAGAATTACAACTGCCAGTGGCCTCATCATTCACTAATATATATAGTATACTCTGCTCACTCAACAAAAAACAAACCCAAATGCTGATCCAGCTCTAATGCAGTAAGTCTACTGTGGGGGAAAAGCTCTAATCTGAATGCAAACTCTAGGTTTAGTTCAGCAACAACTCCCCATAAGAGAGAAACTCCTGGGTCTGGGTCTAAGAAACAACCAGAACATCCCAGTTGCAGTTCTCTCCCAACCCTGTTAGCAGGGTGACAACAAGGTACCTTTACTTAGATCATAGGACAGGTATAGATGCTAGGTTCAGCTGTTCTTCAGCCAATTTTAGGCTGAGAAAGTTGGGGCTGTTCAGCCTGGAGAAGAGAAGGCTGCAGGGAGACCTCAGAGAAGCAGTTTCTGAAAGGGGGCTATAGGGATGCTGGGGAGTGACAGGACAAGGGGTAACAGGTTCAAACTTAAACAGGGGAAGTTTAGATTGGATATAACGAGGAAGTTCTTTACTGTGAGGGTGGTGAGGCACTGGAATGGGTTGCCCAGGGAAGCTGTGAATGCTCCATCCCTGGTGGTGTTCAAGTCCAGGTTGGACAGAGCCTTGGGTGTCATGGTTTAGTGGGAGGTGTCCCTGCTCATGGCAGGGCGTTGGAACTGGATGATCTTAAGATCCTTTCCAACCCTAACTGTTCTATGATTCTAATTGATTTTGGAAACCTGCATAATTCTATGAAGCATCCTTAAATGTGCTGTGCACCCCTCAGTGGAAATTCCTGATGACATTTCCTTCTAATTGTATGAAAAAGGTAATGGTTCCTGAGAAACACGGGACAATCAGCATTTTCTCATCAGCTCCCTTTTCAGTGTAATCTGCTTGGATACTTTAAACTTTCAAGAGAACAAGAAACAGCACAAAATTGAACATTAATGCCAATGCTTGGTGCAAGATATAAACACACTTCAATTTTTCAAGCATGCTAAAACAGAACTCTGCATTTTAGCTTCTGTTTGATGCCTAAAAATTAAGCCCAGCCAAATAGTGCTTGGTTTATAAAACTGTATTAAGAGAGTGCCTGATTTCATTTTTATATGAGTAGGTTCAAAATGACAGATTTGAAGGGAAAGTTTCATCAGCTTTTAGTTCTAACTAGACACTGAAAACTGATGACTGAAATTGCTAACCCAGAACATGAATGCCCAGAGCACAGATACCAACGTAGAAAGGAATCAGAAATGGTTTAATTGCATGCAGTAGACACAGAACACCAGGGCTTCGGGTGCAAAATTTGCAGACCCTGGTGACAGATGTGGAGTATTTCAAGAGTCTCCTGAAGCATGGCAATATTTTGTTCATAACTTGCATGAGAAACAAGCGTTTATTGCTGCTTTATAAAAAGATAACTGATGCCCTATCCATTTCTGCTAATTGTCCTGAATAAAGATTGTACTTTAAAAGATCTCCGTTCCCCCACACACACACACACAGAGGCCACATCTGTGTAAAATGAATTGTTTCAACAGCAACCATGGATTCGGAAGCATGAGAGTTAGATCCTAGGCATGTTATTTGGAGGGTTCTCAGTTTCACCACTGTCTACTGCATCTATTCCTATATCATCTACTCTGCTTCTCTTTCTCCTAATCCCAGGTATCGAGACCGCATTGGCCAAGGCTGACAATGGAAGGACACGTTCCCTACAGATCCACTATGCAGTGTCCCAAGGGATGTCTCATGCAATAAATATTTGCTCCAGGACCTCAAACATTCCCTGTGGAATAGAGAAGAGATACACAAGACAGAAATGCTTTGTTCTGTTCTGCTGGTCCAGAAAAAGTCAGAAACTGTAACTGTCAAAGGTACGTTCTTATCCAAGATAGCGCTATCTTGTTCTTTCTTGAACCTAGAGATCCCTGCAAATCTATAGCAAGAGATATTCAGAACCAGTGTGGATACCAGCAGGACAGTGTACAGAGAAATCTAAATGCTCCAAAGCCTTGTGCAACTAAGAGAGAAACTGCAGTTGTGTTGTGTGTCATCCCCCCACCCCTCAATCTTACACTTTAATGAAGCGGGAGAAATAGTCTCATCCAAGTTTAGATTATTTTCTTTCAGTGTACCAAATGCTTACAAAAGAATCAGTAACTACCTCTTGGGAAATTCACCGGACAGTTAAATATATTATGTGGTTTCTACCTACTGGGCAGAAGACCACACCACGTTTCATTTTGAATAATCCTGCCATTAAAATGGCAGTTCTTTTTACAGAATAGTGATGGAGACTGTTTGCCAATGAGGTACCCTCTAGCAGACGGCCTCTCAAAGTCACCTACAGGACACAGCACATGAGTGTACTCTGGGGTTTTGTATCTGAGAAAGGTACTGTCAGCACCAAAAAAGAAAGCCCATGAGCCAACAGAAAATTTGGTTTCTCACTGTTGCCAGCTCTCTGGACTCTGCAAACACACATACTCACTGCAGGAAAGAAGTGCATGAAGGAAAGATACTGTGGGCTGCTTGGAGTTGCTTCCATGCCACCTACTATACTAACTCTAAAAAACAGGACTGCATTAAAGTAATCCTTACACATTTCCTTTACATAGTGAAGGTTAACACTGGCACCATAATGTCCATCCCTCTTTCACAGCATTCTGTATTAAATTATAGCCACTTGATGTTAATTTTCAATTTCTGAATAACTTCTGTGTTTTATAGAAGGTGCAGCAGGAATGTTCCTCTAGGGGTGAATCAATATCAGCTTATGCCAAGAAAGAATTTTACAGTAGAGAGTTACTCTCTCTTTTTTCTTTTCTACCTCACAGAGAGTCATTAATTCCGTGGGTGATTCTAATATTAAGTGTACATGCATGTGGTAGGTGGGTGGCAAAGACAGTTATTGATCATTATATGGACATATCTGCCAGAGCTCATACTAATGTAATTAGAAATCCATTGCAATGAATATTGAACGATGTAAATAGCTTAACAGCAATCTCTGGAATAGTTCTTTATAATGAGCATAACAGAATTGATAACCATGGAGAATAAAGATCTCTGCTGCAAAGGGCAGGGGTGTAGAACAACCAGTAGCAGAGCAACCCAGTGTAGTCTGGTTGCTCTTTATAACATGTAAGTACTGCTTATTTATTCAGAGAAAAGTTCTGCAAAACTTTGTAGGGGGTTAGATACAGATCACCCAAAATCTGCTCGAGGAATGTCCAAAAAGATTAAAACTATGACAGCTCCATCTTGACTCAGGAGGAATTAGTATCTACTGAACTTAGAAGAAAGGACTTCAGTGCGCTGTATGTTAAAATAGCTTTCCGACATTACAGCTCTGGGCTACATCTTATTAGAGAGTCCCTGGTTTGTTACCAGTTTCTGAGCCTGCCCATCTCCTCTGTCACCGGGAAATATTTATAACCATATTGCTGCAATAGCAGACTTAGAGAGATGCCATCAGAAAGCTCAGGAAGGAATTGTTTTGCCATTCCTACACTACACCAGTGTATTTTCCTACCTGCTCTTTAGATTCACACCAATTTCAAACACTGAGGTGAAAATATACTCACAGAAGAGCATGTACTAAGTTGTATGAATGATAAATCCCCTTGGACAGCAGCTTTGATTTTAGCAGCTCTGTGCATCTTCTATTGGAGGGCAAAAATGAGAATAAACTGTCTGTTCCTAAAGAACAGAACTGCTCTTTGTGAAACAGATCCCTTCTGCAGAAATTTCTCTTCCACAGAAATTCTTTTCTACAGCCTGAAAGTTGCTAAAACCTTCTGGGAATCACTAATCAACTGCAAGTTCTACTACTTTTGCCAGATGTTCAGGGTGCTCAGCATCCTGCGAGGTTTTACCTTGAATCTCACTAGAATACTGCATCTAATTTAAGCAAACCAAAATTAATTGACTCTGTTGCAGTCTGGAGCAGAGACTATCTCATGAGAGAGAATCAAACCTTCAAAAGAACAGCTCCGAATGCAGAAACTGGATATCCTCAGGACACACCAGCAGGACCAAACCAGGATACAAAGAGCAAGATTTGCAAAGTAAAATGCTTCAAATGCTAGTAAATATACAGGTACTTGCAGTAACCACAAACCTCATATGTGACATTCTAATTAACTCTGAATAGGAATCTGAGCAACTGCCTCAAAATTGCTGAAGAAAAGCTTGACAAAATCTGGCTCATCGTGGGTTCAGCAGCAGCAGTCATTTTTCTCCTTCTTAGTAGCTGGTGCAGTGCTGTGGTTTTGACTTTCAGCCTGGGAACAGTGCTGATAACACCGATGTTTTCAGTTGCTGCTCAGTAATGTTTAGTCTGACCAAGGACTTTCTGAGTCTCATGCTCTGCTAGGGAGGAGGGGAAGCTGGGAGGAAGCAGAGACAGGACACCTGACCCAAACTAGCCAAAGAGGTATTCCATACCACAGCAAGTCATGCCCACTGTATAAACTGGGAGTAGACACCTGGAAGGGTTTGATCACTGCTCAGTCGGGCTGGGTATCGGTCAGCAGGTGGTGAGCGGTTGTATTCTCTTCCTTGTTATTTCCCTTATCATTATTATTATTGGTGGTAGCAGCAGTGGTTTGTGTTATACCTTAGTTACTGGGCTGTTCTTATCTCAAACTGTGGGAGTTGCATTCTTTCAGTTCTCCTCTCCATCCCTCCGGGAGTGGGGGGGAAAAAGGGGGGAGAGTGAGCAAACGGCTGTGTGGTACTGTGTTACCAGCTGGGCTTACACCATGACATGGCTACAATAAGATTTGTGCTGGATGAAAGTCTGGCAAGCATGGTAGTGACTTCTACAATATCCAGGTAAACCTCTGTAGTAGAAGTCTAAAGTGAGGCACCCACTCTGCTCAGTCTACTTTCCAGATTTTTGGCATTCAGATTTTAAAGCAGTAAATTCTACTTGTTTCTGTCACCTGTAAATTGGATACTATCACCCACCACAAAAGGTCACAGTGCAGCAATGAGAACTGGTCAATCTTTTTGCATCCAGAGTATCTTTGGATGAAAAATTGCTTTTCCACACTGTTTTTTTTTGAGAAAACCTGTCCATTGGATTTCTATTGAAAAACAAACAGGGAAATGAACGTGGCTAATGTTTCTGTTTCCCACAATAGAGAAAGTCATTGGAAAAAAATAACTTTAAAAAAAAACCCAACCCTGTATTTTAATAGCAAATAAATAAATAAATATATGTTATAGTTTCCCTGGAGGAATGTTAAGTTGTCTTGAAATCTGTGCAGAAAAAAAAAAGCATAACTAATTCACATGTTTATGAGATGCTCTGAAATCCATGGAGCCAGAGTCGTATCCTGATAGCCTTCTTCCCACTCTGTGTCACACAGAAGGCCCTGAGCATGAGCAAGGCCAGGAGTATCTAGCAGAAAATTACAAATGGCTACATGTGCAATTTTAATTACTGAACTGGTGACCTGACAAAGCAGGATTCAGGAAACACCAGCTGGTAAAACTCTGTACAACGAAATGAGACTAAGCAACTGGAAAATCACTACCAGCACAGTGTCTTTTTGTGGCACCCAAGCTGAAGAAATCCATGTACTTTAAAATGAAATCTAAGAGTGAATGTTTAAATAAGAAGTACGATATAAACATCTTTGTTAGCAGTACGTCTGCAGCAGGAAATATTATTTTATTACTACACTAATTGCATTAGTAACAGTGTAAGAAATATCTTCAAAGCCACTAAAAACAATAATGAGTTAAGGCTGATCAAACTCTTCACAGAAAAGAAAAGTGTGTCTGAAAAGACCAGAGTTCTGTGTCAACACTAAAATAGAGTCATAGAATCATCGAATCATGTAGGTTGGAAAAGACCTTTAAGATCATTGAGCCCAACCGTTAACCCAGCACTGCCAAATCCATCACAAAACCGTGCCCCCAGGCACCACATCTATGTGTCTTTTAAATACCTCTGGGGATGGGGACTGCACCGCTTCCCTGGGCAGCCTGCTCTGATTTCCTAGTCTTTAATTTTTACACTCAAATACTGTTACTTCTGAGTAGATAAATTTTAAATGTGAGTGTGATGCATTAAACATAAAAGTGGTAAACCTAAAAGTGGAGTTTAAATTATTAAAATCACTTCTATTAGCTTCAAGCACCATGGCTCCATTTAAGCAGATGAATTAAGCTCATGCTTAAGTACATTTCTGTTGAGTTAAGCTGTTTAGCAAATGCTTTCCCTGCAGGCCTACTGCAGCCAAAAGCATGTAAGCATATGCAAAATTTGGGATATACATAACTGCATGGGTTTAATAGAGGTGCAACACTGAATTTGAGATTAATCTTGGACCCAGGATTCCACTTCATCTGAACAAATGAGCGCTTGCATGGCTATGGTTTGGTTCTGCCCTCATCACACAGTAAAAATACAGTTGGTAAATGAAAAAATACTTTAAAATTCTTTCTAAGTATTTATGGAAAGGTAAATTCCAGGAATGATTAATGAGGTGGTACCAGAGGCAAGCAGACTCCAAAGCAGAGGAGGAAAAAAAACCCGTAAGCACTAGATCATTCCATCCTCTGTCAGTGCATAATAAACACTGTGGTCTTCCAGCCTGTAATTCACCAGATTCAATATTAGGTCATTTAAGAATCCCTGTGTGACACAAATCGAAAACCAAGTTAGCAGCAGAACTATAATGATGAATGTTACCTGTAGGAGACCCACCATGCCCATTCAGCTCCTTGGAAGCCCACAACAGCAGATTGCTTATTTTTGTTTTTTCTTTTCAGTCTACAATTGACACAGTGTTCTTGAAGACTCGAAATGAAGTTGTCAGGGGGAATGACTATCACTTATGAGGAAGTTTCACTGCCTGTGGGCATTAAAACAGCAGCAATACTGTCCAGCAGAAATGAACGGAATTAGTAGCTCCCTTTGTAATGGTGCAGGGCAATACATAGAAATAAACAGGAAAGCAAGAAGCTAAATGATCATTTATAGCAGCACAAAGACTGCCGTAGATCCAACATCTGCATATTTATTAGTTGCTGTCATACGGTCGAATGTTAGAACCCAAATTACGATGTGCTTCAATGCCCAACTGAGGATAGGTAGGCTGAATTGAACAACCACCATGCTGGTTGTTCTCTTTTAGCTGCAACACGTATTTCAGAACATGTGCAGTGATGACGCTATTAGAAACTGGAATAGTTGTCGAGTCATAGGACTAATTAGTAGCTTTATGAGTGATAAGTGAAAGAAAATGTTATATAACTTACTGAATTGCTTTATATAATCCCACAACCCCAACGGCTGTTTGCAGGAAGAGCAGCAATAGGCCCAACCACAATGATGGGAAAATCCCCTCTAATTTTAAGAATAAGAAGGAAGATTTTCATAAATGGTAGTAAAAGATCCCCACATTTTTGCAGAACGACGTAGATATACAAAAGTCCATTTTGTCCTAAGAATTACAAGAGCTGGAGTGTAATATGACCACAATC
Organism: Myiopsitta monachus; assembly: GCA_017639245.1. Lineage (NCBI taxonomy): Eukaryota > Metazoa > Chordata > Aves > Psittaciformes > Psittacidae > Myiopsitta > Myiopsitta monachus. The sequence goes on along the minus strand of CM029928.1, from coordinate 31,227,471 downwards.
AAATGAAGAAACACTTTCACAGGTCTCCAGAGTCTGGATGATGTAAAATTTTCATGTGAATCCTTTATTTGTAGCATTTCCTGGTGGGTCCCTAATTAATTCTTTCTAGAACCACAATGTAAGAGAAATAATTTGAGCAATAAACGATTAAGTTTACAAAAGAAAAGGGAATTTCAGAATCCTAACTTTACAGACAGCATCCAGGACAACTGATACCTGCTATTTCACTGCTCAGAACAGTGGGACTGAAATAGTTCCAAAGGAATCCTCAAAAAGTATCAGTCCCTGAAACCTGAGTTGCCTGATCTCAACGCAATATCACAAATGTCCTGCCTTTTGGCATTTGACCAATTAGGGCTGTTGAAGTCTGGGAGGAAGAGAGACCCTTCTCTGGAGCGGGTGGCCCTGAGCATGAGCCATTGGTATGTTTACATCTTCTCCGCCAGAGCTTTCTCCAGACACAGTGGGCTCAGGGGAGCTTTTCCCACTGATGTTGCAGGGCTTTGGGCTGTGAAGTTACTCAGCATCTGCTCTCTGGCAGACAGAACAGTCTTTGGGCAAAAGTTCAGGCAAGTTCCTGTGTGATTGAATTGGATCCAGTTCTTAAAAAAGCTTCTAAAAAAGAGAAAAGCAAATGCCCAAATCTAGAGAATCAAAGCTACTGAGCAGCCGGATGATATTGTGTGGCAAACAGACATTTACTTTCATGGAAGTAGTGGTACGGCTTTGGAGACACGAATAGCTTTCTTTGCTGAAGACAATGAACAAAGGGACACCAAGATCCGGCAACACCAAGCACTTCACACACTTTCAGATAGGCCACTCTCTAGTGACTGCTTCACATGGTCTTAAACCAAACTGTGTGCTTGGGCACAGAATAATAATGCAATAATTGGAACTGCAGCAACTGCAATGTTATTGTTCAACAGAGGAGCAGCTTCTAATAGTATTCTGTAACTCAAGAGGGTGAAATACCCGGTTTACGACTGCAGGAAAAACATGTGGAGAAGCAGAAGGCTACACTGCATGAGGGCAAACCATTCTCTGAGGTGCTGTGTGGGCTCACCTCATATTGCTTGCTCTCATTGCAATCACTTCATTGTTGAGCTGGATATGTAGCAACTTTTTAATATGCCGCTGTTTCCTTCCATTTGGACTTGAGCAATTACCTCAAGTGTAAAGCAGACTGCTGTTTATGAAAGGTCACCTTCTCTAAGTACAGCATCTCAATGTCTTTAAGGAGATATGAGATGTACAGGACCAAGAAGACTTAAATGGAAACAGCCAACAACATAAAAGCCAAAAACCTGGAGGATGTAAGAGCATCTGGGCATGGAGAAAACAATAACAGCAAATCAAAAGAGAGTTTCTGCTGGGTGTCCTGAACCTGACATAGTGTTCAGTACACCCCTGGCAAGTGTAGGAGAGAGCTTGGAAGGATTTTATCAACAGACCCATTCCTCATATTCCTCTCAGTTAAACTGCCTTGTAGGAAAGAGTTTGTTCTCATAAAAGCATCCATAAATGAACTCAAGTAAAGGGCTGGATTTCAGAGATCCTCAGTTGCAGTCTTGGCACATTTGTATTACTGGGTGATATAAATGAGCCACAGAAAACTTGGCCTTGACCTCCCCAGTAACAATTCAGTGCCCTGTGTGTCCTGGACAGAAGAAAGGTAAGGTTTTATAAGCCATGACACTTCTACAGACTCCTACTTGTAAAAGCTTCTCAATATTGAAGTGTTTTAAGTTTCCTTGCCTTGATGAAACAACACAATGCATACAATTATTAATACTGTAATTACTAGTACTACTGTCTATTGTAAGTAGGTATTAAGCTTACTCATAGGCAGCATAAGGAACGCAAATGTTCTTTCTCTTTGACTTAACATTCTTCCCCTTTCTGCTCTGAAAACTTTTTTCATAGATTGTATCAGACAGTTACCCATTCCACTTCATGACAGTTATGAAGGTGGAGGAGGCCCTGATTCCAAGATAAATTTGAGCTTGCTTTTCCTGGGGAGCCCCACATTTCCAGAAGCAGGCTTTGTCTTATAGTCTTTACCTTGCATTATGAAATAAATGCCAGGATGATGGAGAACTGCCTTTCTAGGTCAAACAACTGTAAAAAAGTCGGGGAGAGGCTGGAGGGGAAATGCCTGTTCAACCAAAAAAGTACACTAATGATTTCTAAAATGCCTTAATTGCTTGAGCACAATCTCCAGCATCCCTTTCATCCCTCACACAGGACAAATAACTCAGTCTAATATTTCAGAATTAGCAACTTGCTGAAGTAACCAGACTATAATCTTCCTAGTCATGGGTTGGAATTTTTGAGGTCTCATCAGCACACCACAGCTTCTTTCTTTAAGTGTTTTGTGTAACTGCAGGCTTATCTTCAAAGAGCAGATGCATGAACTATCATTTTTGATTAAAGCCATCCAGTTGGAATAAATAAAAAAAAATAATCATCTGTTCACTGCAGTTAGAATCATCTATTTTAAATACATTTCCATATTCCCTTAGCTGTCCAACTCTTTTTTCCCCCACTTTCCCTTCTTTTTGCAGTTTGGAATCCTGCCACATTTATATTTTGTACTAACTACTCAGGGTCCTAATTAGCAGAAATGGGAAGTCAGCAGGGTACCAGCCAGCAAGGGAGGGTTTTTAATTCATTGGGAAGACGTGCAGCATGTGGCATGGATCAAAATCTTTGCATCCCATGCAGAGAACAGCGTGATGTGAATTGCAGAGCAAGGTAAATGGCAGAATTTGGGTACCTTGGAAATTTGTGAATTGACAAAAGATACCAATTCACATGTTTTAGCTACAGGCAAAGAGAAGGGGGATTTGCCATCAGTAAGGCAAATTAATCCAAAATTTAGTATTTGAGCACGTGACATATTCAGAACTACTCTGCAATTGTGATTTGTGAGCCCACAGCTGCTCTACACATCCCAGTCCCATTGACATCTAGGGCTAGATAGAAATAAGAGATTTGGATGCTGCAACAGGTATCACAAAGTCCCACTTTAGCTGCCTGGCCCCCAAGAGAACTCCAGAATCTTCCAGAACACGGAGCTTGCCTACAGAACACAGGAGGAGCTGAATGTCTCAGCTAAGGTCCAAAATTACCAAGAAGGGAGCTCATTTGGCAGTAGTGGCAGTCACCAGCAAATGACAAGGAGAGACGTCTCTTCTTTACAGAGTGTGCAATAGGGGACATTTCTGGTCCTTCAGCATGTCATACTGGGATATTTTCAGGGGACTAGAAGCATGGTGCTTCTCACTATGATGGAGCTGTGTCCAACAAGAGCCAGAGATGATGCTGAAGCATGAAGGGCCAGAACAGAACTCATATGAGTGAGATTCAAAGGCAGAAGAAAAAAAACCAAACAGAACAACAAAACCAAAAAGCATCAGAAAATTATAGAGACCTAGAGCCAAGCCATGGAGAGCCATGCCTAAGAAAAAGCTAGGAGAAGACCAAAGAATGTACAAAGAACAGAGAAATAGTTCTCCATTTCCTGATGCAAACCTTTGTGCTCATTTTCAGCACATTGATTTCTGCAGCCCACACCTCCCAAATGCACAAGCAGCAGTGGGTCGTAGATGGCAAAGCTGTTGATTTGCATGTGTCCAGGCATTCCTTGTGTTATTCGCTGCTTAACCCTGGCATTTGCAAAAATATAGACAGGAACGAAAGTCTAGAGAAAATCACCTGCCCTTCATGGGTACAATCTTGCTAGTGCAGGGCTCTGTGTTTCTGACTAGTCTGTCTGTCCCTCTCTGAACAGAAATATAGCAGTAACAAAAGATGCAACCAGGAAAGTAAGAACTGGAAAGAACATGTGGGTTGCAAGGTCAGATTGATCTGAGGAATGATCTGTCTTTTCTTCTCGCCTTTGAAATATATATCTACTGAAGCTGTGATTCCTTTCAACAGACACTCTGAATAGCAAGGAGGATTTCAGTTCTGCAATGGGCAGGAAATCCTCTCGAGAGCAGACACAATTTTAGATACACATTGAACTGGAATGGACAATGCCAAGGACAGGTGCATTTTTCACATTTTTTAATACATATAAATAGATCTATAAATTTGCTTGTTCGTAACTACCCTGATGGCTTAAAGTTGGTTCTGTTACCAGAATTTGTTTTATTTCTGTCTTCTGCTAGTTTGTTATTCTTCACATCTGCATAGAACATAATGCTCTTAGAGACTGCATCCTTAAAGAGGCAGCATGCTGTTTGGGCAGAGAGCATAAACCAGCGGCTCAGATCCTGCCCAGCTCCTGAAGGTTGCTCAGAAGGCTGCTGCCTCCTTCTGTTGGGGTTTAAGGCCAGAAGGCACTGCACTGCACAAGCCATAGCATTTTACCAAGTGCTTTCTGCAGCACGGGCTGCTTAAGTTACGCTTTCAGTAGAGCTTCTGGTCTTGCGGTAACTTCCAGAGAGAGGTTATGTCAGCGGGTAGCTGCCTTCATTGTATATGGGTAGATGCTGATTTTCACAGCTGGGCACGGACAGTAAACAGCTGTTTTTTCAACAGTTTAAGTGGAAGATATTTGTCAAAACACCCAGACTCAGTGCAAAACTGAGTGGCTTTTACCACTGGTCAGACTGATGGCTTTGGTGCAATCTGCTTGTACACTGTCAAAGGGAAATATGATCCTTGGAATTACAAGTATGGTCATTTGAAGTAACAAATGTGGAGCTGTCAATGACATTCCAAAGGAATGTTGAGCATTGCTCACTAATGAAACATGAGTTATGATAATGGTTGGTAATGATAATTCTTAGTATGCTAACTGTACATCCAGTATTAAAATCTTATCTAAGCACTGGAAGGCACTAAAAGGTGTCAGACTTCTAGGGGTCAAGGTTTTAATCCGTGGTGAAGTCTAGTTTTACTGTAGATGCAAGAGGAAAAGGAAGAGAAGATGGGATAGACAGGATTCTGCTGACAATAAACAGTAAAAATAGAGAAATTTTTTTTCTTTCCTTTTTGAACTGTTTTGGGTTTGCTTTAAATTCTCTCACTCTCACTTTTCTCTTTTTTGCTGTTTAGCTTCAGAGTGTATGAAGTGACGGGCGTTTCTTTGGTCTTTTGCCATCAGAAAAATGTTGGATCTGTTTTGAAATGTACAGAGTGGTATAGAAAAGAGAAAGGAACAACAAAATACCCCACACTCGCTCTTCCTTTCTGGTTAGGGACAAAAAACAGTTGAGAAGACAGAAGTAAAACTCAAATCAGAAAAAATATCAAAACCGTGAGATTACAGAATTTGAAGGAAACCTTCAAAATTAAGACTTCACAGTTTTGAAGACATGGACCTCTTTCCAGTTTCATTTGAAAAGCTGCCACAAGGGCTATTCCATCTTTGGTTCAGAAGGATGCAACACCGGGAGGCAGGAGTTGACACTCCGTTCCAGTTACACAGAATGCAGAAGAGGGGAGAATCAGTCATGAGGGTCACAACTATGAAAGGAACAAATTAATGAATCTTTGGAAGCCACAGGGGTTTAATTAAAAATTCCAAATTACATTAAAGCCAGGACTGATCTACCTGAAACACAGACAATACTACTCCATAGCAAGGATTTATTTGACCCAGCTGTACTAGATTTGCTTCATTCATTTCCCTCTGGTGTTGTGCTAGCAAGATATTGTTATCCCCATCAAGTTGTACGTGATGAGTGTGGTGATGAAACACTCTTTTATATCTGCTGTATGTACATTTGGTACCACCAACCATGTTGGGCTTCAAAAATAACAATATAGGTACCTAAAAGGAACAGATTCTGTGCTCTCTATTACTGTCTTCCCAGTGACTCTGGAACAGAGTAAAAAGAGTGGGTTATAAAGATTTCTCTAATTAGAGACATGAATATTCTGATCAATTCAGAGCTGTTAGGCAGTTGTTTTTATCTGCTTAGTGGAATGCAGTTCACAGTATGAATAATCTCAGCCACCCTCCCTGTTTCTGAGCACTTTGTAGGAGGTTAGATACTATTAGGCTGTCATTACTCTGCATTACAGCAAAGCTGAAATCTCTTGTGAGTTTCTTCATGGAAAAGTTAGTCTGTGGCAGGAGAAACATATCTTTGGCAGTGTGGGATAATGCCATGAATGACTGAAGAGCTACACGGAGTGAAGAAAGACAAGGCCAAACAAAGAGAGCTTGCAAACTGCACTCTCCTCTGAGTTACAGACTTGAGTATTAAAGCTGACCCCTAGAAAAGCGTTGCGGGCAGTGACAAGAATGGCAATGCTCCAGAACTCCTGCAAGGCCAACCATGGGCTAGATGGAACTTCTCAGAGGAAGTGAAATATTTGCCTCAGTGCAATAGGTGTGGCTTTGACCAGAAGGTGGGCGAGAAGAATCTGCTACAGATCAGCAACTGCAGCATACACTGTCTCTCTTGGAATAATTCCCCCAAGATGACTGTTCCTTCCACAGGCACTTTATTCTGGAAGAGACTGCCCAGTGCTGCTCCTGAGCAAGCAGAGTTAGTTCAGTTCATGTCCCCCTGTAGGCAAATTGCATAGCTGATCTCACCCAAGGGCCTTTGTCTCCTTCCCCCAGGTATGAGTACTTTTTATCAGCATCGATGTACTTGAATCTTGGAGCAGGGAGACAGGACCCTTCATTGTTATTTGCAATGGAATGGCAAGGGCTATGGGACAAGGTAACCAAAGTAATGGCTGACTCTGGAAGTTACCGTTCTCCTTATTCATTGTGTGGGTAAGGATTGTACTTCCTGTTGTACCAAAAGGTTAGAACTAGAATTATCTGTATATTTTAACTGTGTACCTTACGGAGCTATCTAATTAGCCCAACACAGTGTTAGCACATTAACTACACTTCAGCAGCCTGAGAGTATTTATTACTAGGAGAACTCCTACCAGAAACCCTGGAATTTTTACAATACATTTTTGTCCATACTTTTTGAAGCAATAATAATGTAATACCACACTCCCTCCCCAGATAGCTGCAGGGTCCCTTTTAATGAATAGGAACAAACAAACTATCCAGCTAAGCCCAGAAACATGACCCCTATCAAAAGCAGAATCAAACAATACCCTGAAACAATCTACATATACAAAGAACAAACTTTTCTTGTTCTTCCAAAGATCAACTCAGCAGGTATTTGGCATTCAAAAAATCCTACGACAACAGAAATGATCTGTGTGGAAGAGGTTTTCTTTAGCATTATTGTTGCAATTATTTGGAAAAAGGAAAAAAAAAAAAAAAAGGAAAAGGTTTAGAAAACAATTCTGGAATATTACTCCCGGCAGTATTCTGTACAGCCAGTGCTCCTGGGCTCTTATTCAATGACAGTTTATAAAGTCCGATACGTTTTGAACGTAGAACTTTTTTCAAATCTCCTGCCCATCTACTACTAGCTCCTGTCATCATTTATTGCTCAGTCAACAGTGGCATTTTCCATTTCCCTACAAAACAGTATCTGATGACCCCAGCACTGTATCAGGCATGGAAGAAACTTACCCTGAGCTCAAAAGGAGAGGACACAGCCATACATAAATGGTGGGCCCAGGGGGAGACACGGAGATGCACAGTTGCCCCACACTGAGTACCGTTGGTTTCTCATCCTTCTATCAGGCCCAGACAGGGGAATGACTCGGAAAATCTCCCCACTTCCCTTGGGGTCAGGCAGGACCTTCCACTGGTCCACTGTGGGAGTTTCATGGGAATGAAGCCTGGAAAGAAAACAGAGCACTTGGCAAGCAGGTGTTCAAGTGATGCTCCCGTTCATCCCCCACCACACCAGCTGCCCTACTCCCTGCCTTGCAGACTGCCAGGGTCCAAGTGGCACAGCACGGCACCACTCCAGCCATCAGAGTGCCACATTATTCCACAGCAGCTGGGGAGAGGCAGCTCTCCATGCTTTGCCTCAGTACAACACTTCCAGCAAAGCTTGTAAAAGCAAGCAGTCCCTCTGGGCTGCCCTTCCCTCCAAGTAAAACTGAAATTACGGCTTTAGACTCCGAGTGCCCTTTGGCAGGGATTGTCTCACATAAGTGTGCAACACAGTGTGCTCTGATCTTTAGGATATCAATGTACAGCTACAGGTCAAGAAATGCCACGTGTGCATGACAGAATTTATAGATCCCAGTGATGGTTTTAGTGGTTATGACCTTTAGGGTTTATTAGCACATTGAGCTCTGAGTACTGGCTACTGCTCTGGGAAAGTCACTTCCCCTTCTGGTCACCTATACTTTTAGCTCATGTTTAGAAGCATTAAAACTAGTGGAAGCAGAGGCCAACCCATCAAAGATCTGTGTTAGGAGACTGGAAGAGTACAAAGAAATCAGCACTGAACCTTGAAGGTAATATGGATTGTTTGTGCAGGCTACCCAAGATGGTGTCTCCTAAGTGCTCCTGGTGCAAAGTGTAACATTCCTTTAGACAGTATTACGGGATGAGATGGGAAGGCAATAAAAATATTAAATAATCTGCTAATGCCTCTCAGAAATGGAGTTTTAAAGCAAACTGCAGTCTCCACATCAGTAGTTTCAACAGAAGGGTTTAAATTTGCATTTTTATTATTGTTTATTGTTTGGAGTTTTTTATTTTCACTAGGAGACCTGAAAAGACATTGCTCATCTTAGCTCAGATCCAAATGATCCCAGCACTTCCTCTGAGAGACCCTTTCTCTGTACATCGGTAGCGTCACAGCAGTCTGTCATGAACCAACCGCTACCACTCTATTCACCACTTTGATCCAATAGACCTTGGGGGTTCTAATTCTGTGGTGAAGCCTGTATTGCTCACGGGTGCTCCAGAAAGAGAATGAGTAATAGGGTGACTGTGCGTTGGCTTGAGTTGGGTGGCTTAGTCTATAGAGGAATTACTGATTTGAAATGAGTCCAAATATGAGTCATCCTGCAGAAACCTTACACGGAGATTCTTACTGGCAATCTTGCAAAGTGCTGAGGGCCCTCGAGTGTTGCAAATAGAACTGGAGCACGTTCAGTGCGCACCGCTCTGACGAGGAACCACTTGGGGTTTGTACAGATGCTGAGGGCACCCGACCCCTGGCTCAGCAGCCGGAGCGGCCGGGCCGCAGGCGGCGGGCAGGGGAGCAGTGCCGCCTCCTGACAGCGCGGCCCACTGCAGCGAGCCCGCAACCACGGCGGGGGCTGGCGGCGAGGAGCTGCGGGGCTGCCGCAGAGGTCTGGTGCAAGGTCAGCCTTAGTCTATAGCGGTGACTGAAGAGTCGTAATAAGAGGTAATCACTTAAACAGAGTGATTTTATTGTTCACCGCCAGCCTGTGTGTTAAGGAAAGCGCTCACCCACTGGTCACACACACACACCCCCTTCTACAGCCCTGCCTGTGGACCAGAAGCATCCTCTGCTTTTGGAGCCAACAGGGCTGAGCAAGCTGGTGGCTGCCATGTGCTGACAGGGACTGGGACACCCAGCTGAACAAGGCAATACAAGATTTTACATGGACTAGACTAAATAGCCCATCAGCCACACAGATAATGGTCCTGATCTGATCTACAGCCACCAACCAGGGAAACAGAGGGGGCTTAAAACTATTTCACATCAGATTTGAACTCAGCTTTGCCTTCTCTGCATTTCAGCAGCCTGGGCTGCGTGTTACTTGGCATTGTGACTCTTAACCATACTGTCCAAACCCTCCATCTGAACACTGCTGTGGGGAGGAGAAGGCATCAGCATGCATTTCTCTGGCCTGAGGCTGATTATTGAAACACAGAGGCCTGCAGTTCCCGAAGACTCAAGGGGAGAGAGTAAATAATTTTTCCTGGCAGATTTTCTTTCCTTTCCCAGCCTCCTAATCATTTCTCTGCCTTGGCTGCTGTTAGACTCAAATGGATTAGGCTGTGGGAAAGAGCAGCTACAGCAAAGAAATGTGCATGAGGGATCTTGCTTTGAAATCTGCAGGTAATGCGTTTTCTGATTATTGCTGCAGTACTGCATAGGCACATTTTACTTTACAGAGAGATGCAAAGACTGCTCTGGATGTTGAAAATACTCAGCATCTGCTTCAGTTCTGGAAGGATAGAGGGGTTTTTCTTTTTTTCTTAGTTACCAGAGCAGGCTACTAAGCATACGTCTTTTTCCTATTAGAGTGAGGAGGTTTTGTGTTCCAGTGCCCAACTGTCCAGTGTGATTAGAACTGCCAAAAACAATAACCCAGGAAATTCCATTTTCCACAACATTTTAGCCCTGGCTGACTTGGTGGAATCCCAGCAGTGAGCTGTGAGCAATGATATATGAAGTGAAAAATGTTTGCCCTCCCTCCCAAGCCTCTCTGCACACTGCATAGACTTCCTGCTCACAATCCATGCTGAGCTCATGGGCTGTGCTGGCAGACTGAGTTCCAAAGTAGATGCTGGCTGCATGTTTGCCAGGTGGGTTTGATACCACTGTGACCAGATAGATCGCAAATGACCATCTCAGAAGTTCTCCCTATTGCCAGTCCTTCTTTCAGATTAGAACTTCCCATGAGATAATACAAAAAGACTGGCTTGAGGCCCAGGGTTCAGGATAACTTGCCTTAAATTTGTGTTTGCTTAGTCCATGTTATAAGGAAATAGCTTTGTATCTAGTCACAGCGTATCATATTATGTAAAGCACCCCTGGAAATGGCCTCAAATGCCATATTCCAAGGGAAGTAGATGGACTATAATGAAGTTTGTCTGGCAATTGGAAAGCTTGTGAGTAATGTGAAAGTACTTGGAACAGGGAATAATGCGGTTTACTGTAGTACGGATATGTACTAAGTGGTCCTTCCGAAAGCTGTTCATGTGGAACGAAATGAAGCAGTGCAGCAGGTAGGCAGGTAGAGCTCGTAATAAGCCATAGCAGGCTTCCTTCAATGGCTTTTACAGCTTTTCACTACTCAGATGCCATTTCTGCATTCAGAGGTTAGGATATAATGGGATGTGCAGATGCATAGATATTTTCCCTTCTTTTGACTGACTTGAAGAATAGGAACCACAGGCTCTGTGCCACAAATGGGAAAGGCAATTCTTCAAGCTTTCATGAGAAGTTGTTTAAATTATTAGTTTCAGCAGTAAAATGTTGGCTATGTTTATGCTTACAGAAGAAAAAGTTGGGTACTGAGACAAGGGGGGGGACACAAAATCACAAAGTGAAATATATAAACCTTTAGAATCAGTTTTAAGTAATGTTAAGTTTGATGGCTTTGTAACAGTAGCAATGGAAAATTACTGAGGTGCATGATTCACAGAAAAAAAAATAGAGTACTGCTAGAGAACATACTGAGAATTCTTGTATAAGATAAACCGTTGTAGTTGACATAGTTTTAGGCCCTTATGACCTTAGCACAAAAATGAGTGTAAGAAAAACAGGATAGAAAAACAGGATGTAAGGATAAGGAGTATCTGGGAATAGCAGGTGTCCAGGATGGGCTGCAGTTAAACTGATAAGTAGAAGGACAGGATGATTGTTGTGTCTGTGGTGTTAATGAACCAATTAAGCTGGTATAAGCATCCACTGTGTGTGCTTCAAAGGCTGCCAGCAGTGATGAAGATTGTTAGAAGAAGTAAACGACCCTCAGAGACCACCACCACATTTTAGTACGCATGAGGGGAACTTTCTGGAAAGTGATGTAATCCATACTTAGCCTCATGAATATGCATGTATGCCCAGTGGCCATGTAAGTAAGGTTTGTGTAGCAATACGGGGACACAGGTTAGGAGGAACTATCCCCCGTGTCTCCCAGTGCCTCAATAAGGAATACCTGCTTGTCAACTTGAAAACTTCGTTGGCGAGTTTGTTCCTGGAGTTTTCTCCGGATCAGTATAAACTTTCCAACAACTACACAGCCTCTGAAAAGTTGTTCAGGATTTTCCCCCCTTTTCTGGCATGGCAATAATATTTGCCAAGAATGCAGTGGGTTTATTTTTTACTCTTAAAATCACACAAAAAGGTCACCAATTAAACTATCCTCCCCATATGGAATTAAGCAGAAGCAGATTAGTAGTTAAAATAGAGATTCTCATGGGGGTCTTCTCTAGATCTCTATGGTTTATTATTTTAATATTAGAAGTCTACTCTGAGTATCCAGTTTAGCTGAAAAGAAGTCACAGACCTAATGGTTTTTCAAATATGTCTGTGCTTTTTATTTTGCTTCTTTCAGGACACCACAATCCTGTTTATTCAAAGGTCACTGTGCTGAAAGCAATATCTGCAGATAATAAGAAATACTGAAGACAGTCACAGAGGGTAGAAAAATATGAGTCCCATAACCCTTCACCTCTATTCCTTTTTGGTCTGTCTATTGGTTTTACAGATGAAAACAAAGGAAATTCTATTGTCTTGAGTTTGCCTGTGCAAAATAAATCAGATTTCATTCTTGGTTCCCTCCGCCTCTGAAAAGAGCACACTAGATTCTGCAGCAGCAAAAAGGCTTTGGTTCTGTTAACCCTTCTATGGCTCATGCATGCTCAGCAACCTCAGTCTCCATAAAAATCCATAGAAGTCACATTAAAATGTCCAATATTGACACATCTTAAATGAAAGCCAGTTAGCACTGCAGGTAGGAAGAAATCTCCTCCAATAGTAGACTAAAGTAAAGAAGTAAACTTATACCCTTTCAAATGTTTTGATTAGACCATAACTCAAAATATGCTTTGAATATAAGAAAATCACTGGTCTGTTAAAAAACTCTTCCAAGATATATTCGTCAATTGCAAACACTAAACATGGCTGGAACAGGAAACCTGTGTCTCCAGACTCACAGCTTCCGCTCTTGAGGCTATTCGTGGTAGCACCTAATGTCAAAATGACATGACTATACCAGGCCAGAAGAATTAGCCAACGTGGCCTCTTGCAGGCATCAATTCTGTTTTGGAGAAGTATTATCTACAGCATGACAATGACCTGACGGCTGCTAGAGGCTGACATACTGCTGTGTAAAGAGGTACCACTGAAATCAAACACGTCAACAGTACACAAGATGCCAGCATAAAGCTACCTTCTTCATGATTTGCCTCTGACTCTTGGAAGAGGTTTCAGGAATAGGGCAAATGCAGATGTCATCCAAGCATGGGCTGGCTGTGAAGGTTCTGGATCTCCCTTGGGTTCACATGCCTCCCCATCATTCTGTATATACAGATACAGATACATACATGTTGAACATATATATGTGTGTATATATATATATTTGCAACATCTTTTTCTGGGATTGTTCTCTTTTACAGTCTGCAGTGTTATGTAATGCTCTTGGATCAGATTCACACTGAAAATAAATGTCTCCTGTAAAGAAAGCTGTCTATCCCTTCAGAGAGAGTAGCCTGGATTTACAGACTGAGCACGCTGGTAAACTCTTTCCATTCATTACACCAATGAAAATGTCTCAAGAGAAGTAGAGTTTAGGCAAGCAGTGAACTTGAAAAGCAGAGCACAGGAAGCTGACATGTGCAGCAAATTCAGCTCGCGGAAACTAGACATTAATATTTTAAGACTGGAATCTGGGACCCACAGCTGATAATGTAGAATTCGATACTTTTGGTAACCTGCTGATTTCCAGTGGAAGCCAGAATCTCATATATGGAATTTAAGCAGAACATAAGCCATTTTACTGACAAGAAACATACCCATGTTGACCATAACCAGCATCAGCCTCCTGGGGTAACTTTTTTTTTGGTGTATCTGTTCCACAATCTTCTCTGAGGCCTTCAGACAAATCAGAACGTCCTTTGGGGACCTGACACCAGCAGCAGGCCTCCAGAGAGGCTCACCCTGCTCAGAGTGATCACTGCAGAGGAAGGTGGCCCACGTTCTCTCTAACCAAGGGCCGATCTGAAACAGTTCTGTTCCAGATAAGCCTACAGACAAATCCCCAGTGCAAACTGCTTTTTAACCCTTTGTAAAAGGGGAACAATACTGATGTTCCAGGAAAGCGTCTGTTTTCCTTAAACATTATTATTATTTCATCACAAAACAATCATGGTCCAAAAAAAATGCCTTATTTTGTGCTGCAAATTTTCCAGCCAAAACAATTAATAAAATTTGGCAGGTTTTGACCTTGCAAGAAAAGTCTTGGTTTTCCATGTAAAGGAAACTTTTCTCAGGTGTTGTTAAATTCAACAGTTAAACAGCAAATAAATTCAGCTGCAAAAGGATGGCTAGGGAAAATGTGAGCCTACTGCTGGCTTGGGCAGGGGACCTTCTGTGCCTCTGTCTTCAGTGGCGAGATTTGTCTTGAGGAGTCCCAGGCTAATGGGAAAATCCCAAGCAAGGAAGACTTACCCTGGGTGGAAGAGGATTAGGTTAGGGAAGGTTTGAACAAACAGGGAACCTAATAACATACACCCATGAAAGCTGAGGGAACTGACTGATGTCCTTGCAAGGCCACTTGCAATTGTGTTTGAAAGGTGATGGCAATTTGGAGAGATTCTTCAGGACTGTGAGAAATCAAAATCACATCTCAACCCAAGAGATCCTGGGAACTACAGGCTTCATCTTGATCCCCGAAAAATGATGGAGCAAATAATCCTGGAAACTATTTCCAAGCAGATGAAGGACAAGCAGGTGATTAGGGATAGCCAGCATAGATTTATGAAGGGGCAGTCATGCCTGACAAACCTAATAACCTTCTGTGATGAGGTGATGGGCGTGGTAGATGTGGGGAGAGCAGTGGATGCTGTTTATCTCAACTGTATTAAGGCTTTCAGTGCTGTCTGACAGCATCATAACATCCTCATAAGGAAACTGATGAAATACAGGAGATATATATAGATCTATAGATATATAGATATGCATACACACACACACATACAGGAGTGAGAGAGAGAGATGAGAAGGTCATGAAAAGAAAGGACTCATGCTGTTTAGCAATACTAGTCCCACGCCTTTTTTAATGGCTCGAAGAGGATATGAAAATCTTGTAAAACACTTGCAAGGAGCAACTAAAATGTTGATGTGGCTGAACCAAAATTACCACTTGTTATTGTTTCCTTCATCTTTGTTACCATCATAATAAAAGGAAGAGGATTAGGCAGGGTATCTGAGATGGCAGCACGGATGGTCACGTAACAGATCCAGCATTTCAGATGACAAAAGCACATGCTGCTTGTTGAGGCTGATGTTAGTCTGCAAGTTCATTATTCTCTCTTGCCTCTCTGCCTCCAAACAGTAAAAGGCTTCCTAATCTAGCTAGCACAGTGAAGAGGAAGATGCGTGAGGATGAACCTGACTTCAAAAGAGGCTGATGTCTATCTACCCAAGTGGAGGAGCAGCAGGTTGAAAATAACAAATGGTTTAGGAGTGAGTGGGCCTGAATCCTGGAATACGAAGTCCCAAGATCTTGCCAGGAATTAATACTGACAGCACTAGCTCCATAAGAAGATAGGGCCTAGCCCCTCAAAAAGACATTACATTGCCTTTCAAATCCTGGGATCACCTTGCCTGGGGGCTGTGAAGAGAATAAAATTCTTGTTTGGGCTGCAGCTGCTGAAGGCATCATGCAAAGCATGTTGCTGCCTTGTATTCGGATGAAGGGAACCATTCTTCCCATTAGTATCTAGTGATTTCTGAGGAAAGAGTGAGAGCAGTACCCTCCACCTTGGTAGCACAGCCATGTTCCCGGCTGCCACTTCACAGACCACCACGGTACAAAATTCCCCAGGACGCCCCAGGGTCAAGGACCTGCCTAAGATCCCACAACATACTCTCTCTCTGGACCAGACTCTGAGGCTAGGCCACAAGAAGAGAATTGTACAGTAGTGTGCAAATACAGTTTGGGGTGGGCTAAGCACAGAGCTGCAAAGGCAAACAGATGCTAACGCTTGCATTAATACTCCCCAGAGCACCCAGGCCTGCAGCTCCAGGGGATCTCCTCCCATGCTGCCCTTTGAAAGTGAGGCTTGTAACAGAAGAGTTACAACAGTGTTTCAGCATTAAGAGTCATTAAAAATCAAAAAAGCCTGTCTACCTAATCACCAAAAATGCCAATTTGCAGGGCCTATTAAAGCTCTCTTTTAATGCAAACCTCTCCCATTTTTAGCTTGAGACTTACAAGAAGCTTTCTGCAGTTCTGTAATCCTGCCAAAACCCTGCCTTTCTTTCATTTGCTCTCTCCCTCCCCCTTTTTTCCTTTTCCCACCCACATATTATTTACTCAGAATACGACCTAATTACAGTTTGTGCTTATCTGAAGGACCTGCACTCCACTGCTGCAGCTAAGGGGGTAGGCTGAATTAGGATGCACAAAAGATCTTGCTAGAGAGAGGGGGAAAGAGTGATTGTTAGACTTGTTGGAGTCATAAGCAGAATCCATTAGGGCAAGGCAGTACCTCCTTGAGTCTTGGATCTAAACAGTTGTCATTGCAGGTCTGGAGTGTGGCTTATTGTTTTAGCCAAAGTCAGTTTCTCCTCTATTAAATACAGTTGGTTTTTTTCCTGGCCTAATCCTACTCACACTAAAGTAAGTGGTGATTTTGTTGGAAGCGATGCTGTGTCCTTTGTTGCTAACCATAATGACGGTGTTTGCTGTGCTTCAAGCCAAGATCCTAAAGAGACTCCAGAGACATTTTTTTCCTCCCTGTAGTCTCACAGAACTAGTTTTACTTTTCTCTTTTTTTAAGACAATGTAAAAGAAACAAGCAAAGCAGAACATCGGAAAATGATGAAGGAAAAAAAGTCCTGCCTTTGAAAGAAATCTCTGTGAATCTCTGGCACATATGAACAAAGGAGAGGAAATGGGAGGTTAAGGACAGAGCATCTGCTCACGTTGTGACTGCTGTCTCCTTCCAAAATTCAAGCTCTAGAAGGCCAGAGCTCTAGTTCTGACTGTGAACACCTTGACTTGTGTCTGATGCTCTTCCTGCACCCACTGCCTTCAGCTGGATTTTTGCCACTGACTTCCCTGGAAGTATCATCATGCATCAAAACCTGCATTGGTTTAGTCTCAACAATTAAGGATTGATAAAAATGATCCCTATTTCCTCCTGGAACATGTGAACTGAGTAAAATATGACTGCAATATACTGGCTAACATCTTTTCCAGCAGCTAAAGGTCTTACCCCTTCACTCAGTAGTCAAGGCTTTCTGCTGTTGTAAGTCCTGGCCATCACCAAGTCCTGCAGCAGCTTGGTCAGCAGTTCTCAGGCATCCCTGCTAGGGAAGGAAATACCTTCATTTGCACAAGGACTCATTTGTCACAGCTCAAGCAGATACACACATGAATAAGCAAGGAAGCATGTCTGTGCTGCATCTCCCCTCATACAGTCCTCTGCACATCTGGGACAGGGTTATCATTACATTTGAAATACTCCTCAGTGCGAGAATCCCAAATGCTTTTCACCTTATGGAAATCTAAGGAAATGTGAACTGCCCAGAGGAATTTCAATCTGGAGTGCTATGGTGCACCAGAAAGCTGACTGCAAAGAGCTGGAAAAAGTTAAAGAACAATTGGAGAGGATATAACTGAAATTCATCCCAACAGGAAAAAGGGCAACAGAGGCCAATAGGAATAAGTGAGGATGTGAAGATTAGCACCAGCAAAATGGAGAAGTCTTTCAAGCACAAACACTCTGGGAGGGAGGCAGGCTGGGGAGAGCTGATCTAAAAAAAAATCCAACAAAAAACAAACCAAGGCTGGAGCAAGTTAAAAGAATAGTTAGAAAAGGAAAAAAAATACAGGCTGGCTCATAGCAGCCCTGCATTGTTCAAAAGCTCCCTTTTTTGCTAGCAAAAGGTAAAACAGAATGGTTTCTGCAAAAAACAGTGGGATGGAGAAAAGGTGAAAAAGAGGAAAACCTGTAAGTATTTCCTTCAGAATCAAAGGGGACTCCTGTCAGCCTAAGTGAGAGTCACCTAAGGAGACCTCCAAAGACAGATAGCAGCTTCACTTTGTTTCTGCCTTTGCAAAAGAGGATTGATACAGTGCTAATGTATTTCCCCTTGGAATGGCAGCAACACAGTTATAAAATGCACAGATCCACCAGCATAGAGAAGAGACTGGGTGCACCATTAGCCCACCACTAGTCTGTGAGCTCCCAGTCCTCCCACTTGACCATCAGAGCTGTTCCTGAAGATACGGGAAACATCTGCATTGTAGAGACAGTAGTTTACAGGGATATCCGCCTGGATGCAATTTGAGACATATTAAATGTTGTTTGTCAGATTTAGTGTGACAGTCTAATCTATTATGTGAGTCAGTATAGCTTTACTGGTGAAAGATGACTTGGCTCTAGAAATCTTGGGAGTTTCCATCTACACAGCTGCCATGACAGAGTGAGAGAAACGCAGTAGACAGGAAATAATAAGGACTCAATTCTGCCTTCACTTATATTTATGCAGTTGAGCTGAAATCAGCAGGCTCACTTTTGTCTCTCATAAAACGTTTTTTTTTTTCCCCAGCAGTCCTTCACTAGGCTTAAATGGAGTTACCTCTCATATCCATGGAAGTGAAAGGAGAATTTTGTTTACTGATCTGTTATGAGCACATAAACAAGAGAAGAATTTGGCTGGTGGCCTTTGTGAAGGCATTTTGTGTCACACTTTATTGGAAGGAGTCACAGGTTGAAGAGAATAATAATGCTTTAGGGAGCTGAGCATTTCAGCACACAAGTGTTGTCTAAGAAACTGAAATGAGCTGCACTCCAAAGCCTTTATGGCCAAAAGGAGCATCTCCCAGCTATCTTCTTTTTGTCACTCACAGCATTTGCACTGGTGCTTTAGAGGATCTTGAAGTCTGTGGGAAGTTTCCACTGCTATCATTATGGCTTGAATCCCTTCCAACAGACATCTCGTCTTTTACCTTTCCAGCTAGGTAAGCTCATGCAAAGGTTCGCATTCCAGAGATTTCATAAAGTTACATCACAAATCCTGAGATTATCTAATCTGTTATCAGAGTCTGTTGAGGGGGTTGCAATGGTTTAAATGTGAATATCAAATGTAAGATGTTCATATCTGCTGACAACCCTAAAACTGTGGATACAGTTAAGAATGAAGAGAGGGAAGAACCAGAGCATTAGAGATATTCTGATCTTTAAGGAGTATGAGAAAACAGAAAGTGCTGCTTTCCTGGGACAATGACCTAAACCAGAAAGTTTAAAATTACTGAATTCACTGGCTATACATGGTGGCCAAGAAAGGAAGATTTAGAGGGCTATAGCACAAGCATTTTTGAAACCGTCCTGTATATGGCAGGTATAAAATTAAGAAAGAAGAAGGATGCGATAAGAATAAGACATGAAAGGAAACAAGGGAATTATATCGTTGCCATATAGAAGGCTCTGTTACACTATTCTGGAGAATGCTGAGCCAAATTCAGTTCCACTTCTTTGTTCCCAGAAGCTCTCAGTGCATTTAACAATTGCAGAATTTGTTCCATTGGTAATTTTGGCATCGTGGGTTTTTTTTTTTTCAGAGAGGTTATTCCAGCTCTGCAGAAGATGCCACATGAAGACAATCCCACGAACGAGTAATATTTCTTGTAAGAAAACTTGTGATCATGCAGGTAAGAATGTCTCCAATGGATCAGAGGCAGAACTAATTCCAAAGTGATTTCTTGAAACGAAAAAGCTATTGAGGAAGTGAAAATAATACAGCAAGCTGCAGATGCTCACAAGGCTCTTGCCTCTGTTGGCTTGTGCGAGACTGCATCCTGGAAAAGTGAAGACGTCTGCAGTAGAATAGAAATGTGAAACTCACAGCAAGGTTTGCTGAAGTTTCCATTAAGTCTGTTAGTTTACAGCACAGCAGGAATAAACACAACAGCACTCCCGGGAGGGCCTGCAGTGCGCGGTGGCATGCAGCAGTGTAAATCACAGACTGCACTGCCCAAGACAACTCACCCGTGACCATGTCAGCTCCAGACTGCAAAACCTCGCGTTTCTGCCTGGCTTCTGCAAAGGTGTAACAAGCCAATGTAAATAGTTTGATTCAGTCTGTAATGAATAACCTGCATTGCATATTCATTACTTACAGGCATTCAAATTGCAACAAATGGTTCTGATGACAATTACAGCACTTCTTTATTTAAAGGAAAATGGGTAGATAGAGCACGTAGATAAAAGCCCAGCTCTGAATTGATACATATATATATATATATATAAATCTAGCAGTTATCTCTGGATTTGTTGAAAATTCACAAGCTGTCAGGAGCAACAGCATTATACTGTTTATTAAAGTAAAAGAAGAATATATCTTTGTCCTTTTTTTGTACTGGATTTGTTTAGAGTTAAGTTCTCTGACTGCTGCTTGGTATGGAAAGCCATCCTTTGTGGAGGACAGGCATATAAAGCCAGTGAGCTTTAAAGAAACCAGATGCATGAGTAAAGCAAGAAGTAGAGGAGACAAGCATAAGCCAAAACTTTTGAAGGAATTTGCACGGAAGGAGAAAGCACTCTGTGCCATTTGCACAAAGAAAGATGGAAGGGAAGAATAAATGGGTGGGACTAAATCCAAAATTTTGCTGAGACTCCTGGAACACTGACTTCAGTGGCAACAGAACACAGATGAGCCTTAACACTAGTAGTACAGCACCTAGTTAGAGCTGGTTTGTAAAGCTGTTTCTCCACTCACGCTCAGGCCTTACTAAAGGCAAGACGTCTTCTAACAGAGAAAGGCAGTTCCCTGTCTTTGTACCTCCTAAGTCCTCAAATCAGCACCAAAGCGACACATTATTCAGACTTCCTGCAGCCAGTCTGACTCTGCATAGTCGTTGGTCCAGACTACGAGGCAAATACTCTCTTGAGCACTAACAGTTTTCCATAGCAGGATTGTTCAAGCACGACCCATCTGGATCAGAGCATGAGTCAGTTCAAGTTGGGATCTTCATGCTCTTTCAGAAAAAGAGGGCTTGTTCTCTACATAAAAATATTCAGTGGCTGGATACAGCCTCTCTGCACAGTGACAGTCCAGTCAGATGTTTTCTGTGTGTTGTTAGTTGCCATTTATAGAATACAGGAGGTGGTGGTGAAGGTCCTGGAAATGCTAGCACATGGAATCACTTCTTATGAGATGGATAAATAATTTTCAAAGCAACCAGTGTCCTTCCGCTTTTCTGCACCTTGGCTGGCAGTGCAGAGGTGTTGTAAACAGAAAGAAAATACAGTGAACAGTATGACTTTCCTCAGGCTCGGGAAGGAAGCAGAAGGCGCCGAATTAAACAAACATCTGCCCTGGCAAATAGCAAACAGTGTGTTTGTCTAGTAAACGGAGCAAACAGGACTTGGAAGTCAGAGAGAGGGGAGGATGAGGCAGAGGAAGCCAGGATGGCCATTTTGCCAAATGACTTTTTTTCATGCTCCAGCAGTCATTGTTGTAATTATAAGGCTCTCTGGGGAACTGAGCAGTCTGAATCTTCATTGCTTTAGAGCACTGCCAATAAGATATAAAAATTGCTAACGCAGTGAAAACATTCATATGCAATGGAGTTTGTTTGTTTGGGGTTTTTTTAACGAGCAAAATGTCTGTTAAGCAGAAGAAAAATCCACAAGAGGTTCCTTCATCACACAAATTTCATGCTCATCCAAAGGGCCAAATTAACAATGGCAGGAACTGACGTCTGGTGCTTATTCAAAAGGTGAAGCAGAGGCATGAACAGGTCATGCTTTCCTGTTAACCTGTCTCAACCCTGCCATGAATGGCAGCTTCTAGACCAGGTTAGTGACTCCTCATGGGCCCACAGAAGCTTCCATAGTGACAATAAGAGTAAGTGCATCAGCAAATTAGCACGAGACTGTGAGAACACCAAGAACACCCCACCATAGCTGCCGTGTGTTCTAGATAACTTTCAGATTTACTGCAAGAAGCCTCCAGATCAGGAAGACTTGATTGCACACTTTATGTTCATGGAGGACACCCAGTTCATGAAATTATACAATAACTGAAAGGTCTACCAAGGGCTACACTGCATGGCCTATCACACCTGTACCTACAACAAGCAAATTTGCAGCCACGTAAAATGAGGCAAGGTGGAAAGAGCAGTCCCTTACCCTCCACCCTGGAGACGTTCCTTCTCCCTTGGCCACTGGCAGATACAGAGCAAGCACTAGTTCAGACTAAACCTTCATGCCTGTCCATTCACTAGCCCTGCTAAACCTTATGTTGCACTCTTAGTAACAACAGTGCGTTCAGCAGGACAGGCTCTCAGCACTGCTGGAAGCCAAATTCCCTCGGCTATCTCTTTTTTTTTCTTTTCCAAAACCACTTCCATACTGGGTCACAGCTTTTTCTTTTCTGTCTTCAACTTTCATGAGAATTTGTACCTTATTTTGCACTTAAGAACTCTAAATATGGATGTTTAAATCAGTTTTCAGCCCTGAACCTCAGCCCTCAATAAATGATGGCAAGCACTGAACATATGGCTCCCATGTGCAATGTTTTCTGCTCCCTGAAGAGCTCCATATAAGGTGTAGTTTGAGACAGTACATTCATTCAGCGGCGGCTAGAAGCAGCCACTGACCCCACAGACACTGCATGAAAGAAACCAAACTTGGAATTTCCTGCCTTTATTAAATTTCCCCCCTTTTTTTTTTCTTTTTTTTGCCTCTCAATTATTTTTCCATCACTTTCATATTAGAGCATCATTTTTCCTTACATTAAAAGCAAGACTGGGCCTTCAACCATTGAGCTTGTTCTCGTCCTTCTTCAGCAGACAGGAATATGTGTATTTTATTGAGACAATGAAATCAGTTAACTATCAAAATGTGCATAAGTCTTTCTCAAACACTGGAAATGCTGATCACTGCCATAATCTTCAGTAGTGACTGACAGTAACTTAACAACTACTTCCTTTGAGTTTAATGACTACAATAGCTTTGTAATCATTTTGTTGGTGTGCTTCGGCGATTTAGATTTGTGACATGCGGGAGTATATTTCTTGGCTTCCCTGTTTCAGGAAACCTCTGCAGGCACTGAGAGGAGAAAGGCATTTGCAGAGGGGGGGAAAGAGGAAGAGCGCAGGGAGCCAGTGGCTGGTTTCAGGTATTCCAGTCACACAGCCTCGGTGGAGCACACCCAGAGCATTGCAACAAAAGGAGAATTTCATTTTGTTTTTCAAATGCTGTTATTACATTCAGGAAATTTGCAAAGGCACCTTGACAGAAAATGATCAAATATCTGAACTTCCAGAGCAACAACATTTACTGAGTAAATGACATTTTAATGCAGAAAGTCAAATTTGCATACTAATTAAAATTTTCTTTTAAAACATTTAGACTTTTTGGCCTTCCCACCTACCCACAGTGACAGAGATTAGAAGATTTTTTTATGAAGTCCTGTCAAACAAAACACACTTGTGTAAAGTGCTACAGCACAAAGTAGCACTTCTAACCCCTTTTCTAGTCATTCAGTATTTAGGCAGTGGAGGCCTTTCCACATGCTTCTTGATCTCAGGAAGGAAGCTCGTGGCAGAAAGGAGGGAATGATTGGGTTTTCTCCCTTGCTAAATTTACACATTGTGGGAAAACAGCTTCATGTACTGCATGCTGGGTAATAAAATAAAAAGACATCACACTTGTAAAACTACACTGGCTTTTTACTAAGCGATTTATAGAGGTGCTGCAAGTTAGAGTAACAATTCGGCTGTCTTCACCTTGTTTGACTTCCAGGCAGGGCTAGAGGGTGATATGGGTAAAGGAGGCAATAAATAGTCTTAAGATGGCAGAATGAGGATGTTAACATCAGACTGGAGGGGGGGAAATAGCTGAGCAGCTCTCTCAGCCTCTGCTCTTCTCAAGAAGCCTGGGGCTTCCAGAGTAAGTCAGCTCCCCAGCCCTGGCTGTGAGGAGCTGCCGCCATGCAGTGACTGTGGTCTGTGCTCCTTGCTGCCTTGCCCACCTCCACCCACCCCTGAGCACTGAGCACAGGCACACAGCGCTATCAGCGTGACAGGGCACTGTAGGTGAAGGAGGAATGCAGCCAGCCTGCAGCCTTGCTTTGAGGTTGCCTTTTTTTCAAACATCAACCACGGAAGCAAAATTCCTCATAGTAATTTCCTGGCCAAGCAGTTTCTTACTGTGAAACGACCATTTCTGTATCTTTTAGTGGAAACAAAAATATTTCAGGAGGATCAAGACAAACTTGCTACATCATTTTTTCCAGTCTCCTCTTTGTATGTGCCTGTTACCAGCAATAACTTCCTAAGATGTGGCCTCCCCACAAACCACTAGGATCACTACAAACAGGCAAGCAATTCTGCTAAGCCTTCAGTTGGTTTTTGCTCTTCTGTTAAGCCAAGAACTGAAAGCTTTGCTTCTGATTTGCTTGACAGGTCAACTTCAGCACTCTTCAAAGGCTGTTTTCTTTGAATTTATATTCATTTCTCTGTAGGATCAGGCTTGTCTGTTCTCTGCCACGCTGCGTGAGTAAACGCACATTTACACAAGGTACCAGACTGCTACAGGAACGGCTCTGACGTAACTGGTAGGGCCACATGGTGCTGTGTGCCAGACAGCGCTACTACTGCTAGTTCAGGGCTTTCCCCAGCAGGAACATGACAGAGAGAGGGCCATGCCATGGGTCTGTATGGTCCCCTGGCTGGTTATCAGCTCCGTCCTGAGAACTGGCTGCGTCCGCCTTGGCTCAGTCTTACAGTGCACAAAGGAGCTTTTCCTCCCCTAAACCACTTACAACTTAGGATGGTGTTCTCAGTGCCTGTTCCGTCTCATGGACTACAGCAGACATACCTGCTGCACTCCTGTTTCACTGAAATGAAAGTTTAATGTCTCACAGGTTCCCTCTGTAGTAAAAATGTGTTGGTAAAATGTTCCAGCATCAGTTTTGGAATTTTACATTGGGTGCTGAAACCCTGATAGGACCATTTCAAAGATACCTGACAGGCAGATCCTGAAAAAAGTGAAAAGCTGCAAACATATAAGTCATTGGAACTATTACTTTCACATCACCCAGAACCCAGGTGCAGATTCCAGCACTTTTCCTTACTTACGGACAAAATTATGTTCCTGGTCTTTTTTCCTGTGAATGCTTAGGCCACCTTTTACTGCTCTGCCAGGTGTCATTAAGTGAAGCTAAATTGCATGTGGTGGCAGTGCCATCTTAGGGGTTCCCCACACAAACACTATCTTGCGGTGGCATAAACAGGGCAGCTCCTATCATCTGGAATTAATTCTATCATTGTGAAGAACAGACTAGCTAGACATAAATCGTTCTGTCCCAGGAGAACAGGCCCAAGCTCTGCCAGCACTTAAACTTCTCTTTGTCCCATGTCTCATACCTGGGTTATGTACAGAAACAAAGGCTGTCTGGACCTGCAATAGGAGTGGAATTTCTGCATCTGTTGATGCTGCCTTCTTTGCTGAAGCACTGGCTCTTCAACAACAGCTATTCTGGCTATTTCTTCTTTACTTATTATTATGATTCAGAGCTCTGAAGGGGTATTTTAAACACAAGCTCCTGTTTTGTGTTTTCCTTTCCACACAGCTCAGATGCCCATACAGCAGTTATCCCTTTCCTCCCTCCCCCCCTTTATTCCCCCCCTTACAAATTTAACAGGAATACATCCTCTACTCTTCTGGGACAGTTTTCTATCTGCAGAGTACTGTACCAACTTGTTTAATTTAACCGTTTGAAAAAGAATGGTTTGACATGATGTTCTAGCACATCTTTTGCTCACCAACAGGGAAGGGCTGGTTGGAAATGTGATGCTCCAGGGCAGCCTCGGTTGCAGCGATCATGAGATGGCCGAATTTGAGATTCTAGGACAATGAGAAGAGCATGCAGCAAGCTCACTGCCCTGGACTTCAAGAGAACAGATTTTGGCCTCTTCAGGAACCTCCTTAGTAAGGTTCCATGGGATATAGCCCTAGAGGGCAGGGGGGCCCAAGACTGTTGGTTGATATTCAAGTATCACCTACTACAAGCTCAGGAGTGTTGCATCCCTACTAGAAGGAAGTGCTGCTCCCTACTAGAAGGAAGTCCTCCTCCCCTGGAGGGCCAGGAGACCTCCTTGGATGGATAAGGAGCTGCTGAGGAAAATACAGTGGAAAAAAGAGGCCTATAAAAGGTGGAGCAAGGACAGGCGGCCTGGGAAGAATACAGGGATGTTGTTCGGGAAGCAAGGGAGCAGGTTAGGAAAGCAAAGGCCCAGCTAGAATTAAACTTGGCAAGGGATGTGAAAGATAACAGGAAGGGATTCTATAGGTACATAGTGAATAAAAGACAGACTAGGGACAACGTGGGCCCCCTCCGGAAGCTGTCAGGAGAACTGGCTTCCCTGGACATGGAGAAGGTTGAGGTTCTTAATGACTTCTTTGCCTCAGTCTTCACCAGCAAATGCTCTGACCACACCACCCAAGTCATGGAAAGCAGACGCAGGAACTGTGAGAATGAAGACCCTGGGCCCACTGTAGGAGAGGATCTGGTTTGAGACCATCTTAGGAACCTGAACGTACACAAGTCCTTGGGACCTGATGAAATCCATCTGCGGGTCCTGAAGGAGCCGGCAAATGAAGCTGCTAAGCCACTGTCCATTATACGTGAAAAACCATGGCAGTCAGGTGAAGTTCCCGACGACTGCAAAAAGGGAAATATAACCCCCGTTTTCAAGAAGGGGAAAATGGATGAGCTGGGGAACTACAGAGCAATCAGCCTCACCTCTGTGCCTGGCAAAATCTTGTAGCAGATTCTCCTGGCAGGCATGCTGAGGCACATGAAAAACAACGAGGTCCTTGGCGACAGCCAGCATGGCTTCACTAAGGGGAAATCCTGCCTGACCAATCTGGTGGCCTTCTATGATGGGGCTACGGAACTGATGGACAGGGGTAGAGCAGTTGATGTCATCTACCTGCACTTGTGCAAAGCGTTCAACACTGTCCCACACGACATCCTTGTCTCTAAGTTGGAGAGACATCAATTTGATAGGTGGACCACTTGGTGGATAAAGAACTGGCTGGATGGCCGCACGCAAAGAGTTGTGGTCAATGGCTCAATGTCCAGCTGGAGACCAGTAACGAGTGGTGCCCCTCAAGGATCGGTGTTGGGACCGGTCTTGTTCAGCATCTTTGTCGGTGACATGGACAGTGGACTGAGTGCACCCTCAGCAAATTTGCCAACGACACCTACCTGCATGGTTCAGTTGATATGTTGGAGGGAAGGAATGCCATCCAGACACGCTTGTGAGGTGGGCTGATGCCAACCTGATGAAGTTTAACCATGCCAAGTGCAAGGTCCTACACGCGGGTAAGAGCAATCCCAGGCACAGCTCCAGGTTGGGCAGAGAAGAGATTCAGAGCAGCCCTGCAGAGAAGGACTTGGGGCTGTTGGTCGATGAAAAAATGAACATGAGCCGGCTGCAGTGTGTGCTTGCAGCCCAGAAAGCCAACCATATCCTGGGCTGCATCAAAAGGAGCGTGACCAGCAGGTCGAGGGAGGTGATCCTGCCCCTCTACTCTGCTCTCCTGAGAACTCACTTGGAGTATTGTGTGCAGTTCTGGTGTCCTCAACATCAAAAGGACATGGAACTGTTGGAACAAGTCCAGAGGAGTTCCACGAGGATAATCAGGGGACTGGAGCACCTCCCATATGAAGATAGGCTGAGAAAGTTGGGGCTGTTCAGCCTGGAGAAGAGAAGGCTGCGTGGAGACCTCACAGCAGCCTTCCAGTATCTGAAGGGGACCTATAGGGATGCTGGGGAGGGACTCTTCATGAGGGACTGGAGTGATAGGACAAGGGGTAACGGGTTCAAACTTCAACAGGGGAAGTTTAGATTGGATATAAGGAAGAAATTCTTTCCTGTAAGGGTGGTGAGGCACTGGAATGGGTTGCCCAGAGAAGTTGTGAATGCTCCATCCCCGGCGTTGTTCAAGGCCGGGTTGGACATAGCCTTGGGTGGCTTGGTTTAGTGGGAGGTGTCCCTGCCCATGGCAGGGGTTTGGAACTGCATGATCTTAAGATCCTTTCCAACCCTAACTATTCTGTGATTCTATGATCTTCAGCTCCAAGGAGAGCAGGTGCACCAATGGAATCACACAGGGGAAAAGTGAAAACTCTTATGTTCGTCTTTTAGAAAGAGCCTTGTTTGTCCTTACAACAGAGAGAGAGAGAGGAACTTTGCAAATGCTCCTAATATTTCCTTGTAAGATGATGTTTGTCACTTTGCTGTCTCCAAAGGGGACTTGAACATCAAGATCACAGTGCTTGATGATGTCAGTTGCAGCTAGGCATATACACCCCTTGGGCCTCAAATCTTCATTATATCTGCTACTGTTTACAGCTTATAATTATTGATATTAATTTACTGAGTGATGTTACACTTCTAGCCTCAAGTTATGTTTTTGGCATGTTAATCCATTTGCACACAGACTGTTGCATCTGATGGTGCAGGCCGAAATTAAAGAGTATTTTTCACTTTAATTTCATTTGATTTTGCCACGTTCTACAGGATTTAAAAAAAAAAAAAAGTAATTTGACTGCTTCTGGTAATGTTATAAATTTTGTTTAAATTTTACACGATGCTTGGACAAAATAGCAAGAGAAAAATGCTTTGCTCATCTGCACAACATCGAGCCATGTCTGTAGCACAGGTTTCAGGAGGCTGCTGGAACCACCAGAGGGCAGATGGTGGAAAGCCCAGCAGGTCTCCTGCATGAGACACCTTCCACCCAGGGCATGTAGAGGGTTGAGTGAGCCTCAGGTGGGACATCGAGAGAGGGATGGTTCATAAATAGCCTAGGAGTGGCCAATTGACTGGACTGCGTTTCATTTGAGAGACTGGGTGATGAGCCCTTGTCCTGCTTCATTCCTCACAGCCCACAATGAACACCTCCCCTTTGGCATTTCTACACCAGACAGCAAGGGCTGCAGCAGACTCCACACATGGTGTCTTAATGTCATGCTTGCAACTGGTCTGGGCAGTCATGTGCTTCAGGGCAAGAACTTACCTAATCAAATTCCAAGTGAGGATTTATACTGTCATAGTTGCACAGGGCTTTCTAAGGACTGGAGCCAACCATTTCAAGCATTTCTTACATAGGCTTTTAAGAAATTGGTTTTGAATTAAAGAAGGATTATAGCTGTTGCTGACTTACTCCTTCCTAATTGCTTTGATTTCAGCAAAGAGCAGATAATTATGTCTTCTTTAAGAAGAGCAATTTATTGTAATGTTGGAAGACCCTGATTCCACAAAGTCTTTAGGCACAGGAGTACTTTTAAGCTTCAGTGCACTCTCAGCCTCCTGTGAGCTTCACACTGCCCAAGAGCAGCAGGATGTCAGAGGCTGTAAAGGAGGAAACGCTAGGTTAAGACAATGTGCAGAAGAGGAGGCAGCTCCAGGCTAATTTAGGGTGCCAGGCATATCACGGGATGTGGGAGTGCCCGACATGCCAGCCAATCAGCTGGAGCAAGAAGGTGGTATGAACACTCCCTTCACCTTCCCAATTTGGGGAAAAAAATCCTAACATCCTGCACTTATAGGAACCCTCTTAATGCAAACAAGAAGTGTGCACTGCAGCAGGACACCTAGCTAGTCCTGACCCGGAGCTGTGTCAGGTGACATCAGCACTGGCAATAGTAGCTCCCACTGTTGTGTCTGAAGTAGATCCCATACCTGGTGCACAAACTCCTACGTTACAGCAGTGTTTTGTGCAGGCAGTGAGCAATCTCATCTCCGGTGCAATTTGACTGACGTTACAGTGGAGTTACAGACACTTTCCATGGGAATTAGGTGTCTAACTGCCATTTATACCTTTCAAAATCTCTCCCTAAGTGCCAAGAGAGAACACTGAATGCGAAATTATCCCCCTTTTAAAGTCAAAATAAAGGAGAAGATTTTTAACAGAAGCTGACCCTGAAAAAAGAAAGCTATTGTATAGTATAGAGACCAAGATCACTTCTTTTTTATCTTTAGGTGCTATCCAGGATCAGCCAAGAAAACCTGAGAGAGTTGAGTTATTTGGCTTCTCAGTTTACTGCCAACGTTTGATGCTCTTAACTGAGAAATATGAAAATATGAACAACAAATAAGGAATACAAAATAACAAAAAAAATGAAAGACAAATTATAATGTCAGTGGCCCACTGATACACAAATTAAATGCATTATCTAAGACATGGTAAAACACTCAGCTCATTTCTGCAAACACTTGCATTTCCAAATAGCTGATAGGCCATTGTAGTTACAGCATCCTCGGTTAGAAAGCATCTCCAGCTTGCCAAGTCTCAGTGCTGCAGGCCCTCAGGCTCTAACTTCTACCTGTTGTCATCATTATGGGTGCACCAAACCTCCTTAATTTCGTTAGTATGTGAATGTAGTCAAGAAATAATTTTTGCATTGGTGAATTCATCAAAATGTGTGCTTAATTCTCTTACTTGGCACATAAGCCCTGACAAGACAGCTAATAACTCTATGGAAAAGTTATGCAAAAGAAAATTTACCAAGAAAAAGAACATATTAAATTCAATCTCATGAAGAAGGCCCTCCGTTAAGTTCACTTCTGCCAGTGATATGATCTTCTGCCAGATATTATAATAAAAAGAGTGAACTACATTTTTTAGAGATTTCTGTAATCCCAAATTCAGTGGAATTATGACCATTTGACAGCAAAACCAAACCATGAAGTTAGTATTGCTGAGCTGTCCTGCTCCAGAACTACATCCTGCAAAAACGCACTGCCAGAGCACAAGGTTTATTTCTCTCAATGTGAACCGGAGCACTTGGAGAAGTTTTAAAGGGACCAATATTAAATCTTCGTAGGCCATAACTTTCTGATATTATGGACCATTTTTATGGCTAAGAACTCAGAACAGGAGAAGCCAGAAAGACTTTACTCTAATTAAACCAGAGTCTTAGATTTAATCTTATACAGTGAAACCAGCTCCCTTCCTCCTCTGACTCCCTATCTTCTCCAGTCAATAAATGTGTATTAATATAAACTGGTATTATTAATTTCAGAAGTAATGAACTAAAACTTAAAGTTTCCTAAACATAGTTCTGATTCCTGCCTTTTCCTAGGACATAGCCCTAAACAAGGACAAAGAAGGCACAATTTAAGTAGTTGGGATATTTGAAAAGAAAACACAGGACAACAGGAAGAAAACAATAAGTTACTATATCCCTGCTGTTCGAGACCTTGAACAAGCATCTTGCCTTCCTCCACAAATGGATACCTCAGTTTGAAATACACTGACTGAATGATGACCCTCACTAAAATCAGTGCTCTGGGACCAGAATTTTATCTGTTGCTGCTTCTTCATCATCTTAGGGCCAAAACCTTTCTCTGCTCCCCGCTTCTAGCTAGCATGACAGAGGAACTTGTACAAGTATCACAGCAGGAAGAAATATCATTCTTCAAGAAGGAGTTCTAATTTATCAGGTTCTCTGGGGGAGCCCATGAGGTGTTTGAGCTGCTTCAGCCAGTATTGCACATCTGTCCAGGGTGAAGAATAGTATTCCTAATGGCACTACTCTACCAAACACTCACCATGAAAAACCCCCACATAGGGATCATATACCCTTATATCACACCAATTCTTCCCTGCAGTCAACAAGCTATTAGGAAGAATGATAAGATTCATAAACCAAGGTATTGAACACAAGTCAAAGGAAATATTCTTGCAATGTAGAAGTAGTGGAGAAAACACATTCATCGTACACTTCTCTTATCAGCTTATTTCAAGCTGATGTGATAGTAATGCAAGGTACCGGCGAGGGCAGACGACAGGGGAATGTTGGATTTTTTATCTTGTCTAGAGGATTAGAGAATCTGAGTGCTAACAGGTTCTTTAAGCTGGCAATACTTAAAACTGAAGACATAGAGTATCTCTAGAGTAGGAAAAACAAAACTTTTCTTAAGACTATGGCATGTTTCTACATACTGCTGCAGCACGGAGCTGCGTTTCACTAGTGTGCTGACTGAGAGACAAGTTACGAAAAAGCCCCTAACTCTCAATCATACTCATCAGAACAGCAAATTCATTTATTCTGTGCCCCCTTTTCTGTCTTCATCATGACAAAGCCAATGGCAAAGCCACTTGGAAGGGTCTATCAGCAATAGATTCTCCTTATCACATTTTTCAAAGCCTGATTTTCCTTGCTAGGGAAATTCTTGGTCATTGCAATCAGTATCATCCAGAATAACTCCCTAACATGGAGGCACAGATGGAGACATATGTCTTAACTGCATCAACTTCATTTATATTATTTCTTGCAATACTAGAGGGACAGTTTCTTCCATAACATATACTTGATGCTTGCTTAAGCAGCAGTTTTCTCATTTCCAGGTGTTGGTGAACTGTGAAGCCCTCAGAGATATGGATTTTATTTATCACTTAGGTGTAAACTGAGCATAAAACATTTCTGCAATTTAACCGCTAGTCATTAGGAAGGACGGGAAGTGAATCCAGGACTTGTAATTGTCCTACTTTTATCTTTCATACTAGAAATCTTGCCACATACTCTTCAATGGGAGAGAAGGAAGGGAAATATGGAGAAAGTGCAACCTGCCAGCAAAAATGGCACCAGTGGTGGATTCCACGCTGCTGAGCACTAGCCCAAGCCTGCTTAGGCAAATGGGACTGTTACCAGTGGCTCCAACAGAAAAACATTTGGCTCAGTCCTGAGCGATTTTTAAAATGCTGCTTTGACATTTTAGGCCTGAAACCAGACATTTTCCCTGACATTATGAAACACAGCAAGGTAATATTACAAATAAGCGTTAAAAAATAAATCCAACTTGGAAAACATAAATGACCTTTCAAAGCCTGAAATCATGTAATAATAACTGGCCTGACCCATTGTTTGAGCTTCACTTATGGTTTTGCCTTTCTCCCTTGGATAAAGCGAATAGTTAGGGACTAAAATCCCAGAACAAGTGCATGCCTATTTACCAACAAAATGAAAAATGTCTTGAAAGAGTTCCAAATATCTCATCTGCTGGGAGGCAAATCATATAAAGGAAAAAGCCAAACCCTCTCTCCCTGGTTTCTCCAGGGTTTGTCTATATTGTTTGCTTCAGACAGCCCATTTCTAACAAATCCAATAATCAGCTGGCACTTGAACCGGCTCTGCCACCTCTCACTATTCTTCAGTTCCAAGAAAACTGCAGCAAGTCATATTTATCTTGCTCAGCATTAAAAAAGCCATAACAATACTAATGTTTACATATAGTTCCAAACCAGTTTTGAGCTTCAGTCAAAGCAAGAGATGAAATTTAATACACCCAAGGTTGAACTTCTTGGGAACCCATAATATTTTCTTCATTAGTTTTTCAAATATTCTTTTCTAAGGGCTTTTCCATCCCCAGATCTGGTAATACTTCACCTAGGTTGGGATTAATAGAGCAGTATCTATCCCCAACAGAGTTATTAGGGTATTAAGTCAGCACAGTATTTTAATAGCGCACTAATGCACTCAGATGAGTAGCTGTGCCATAAAATCTATTGTTAAGAAGACTCATACACTACAATTTTGTTGCAGCTCTGCTAAAAGCGTGTGGCTCAGGGCTCATGAGGCTCTTTGTGAGGAGGCAATGGCAATGTTCTTCTCTGAAAGCAACACTGATGTTGCGTATTTTGCCAGCTTCCTCATTTTACAAGGATGCCACTGCCAAGAGTAGGCTAGCAAGGTAGATGGCATCATTTGGTGACAGGCTCCTGAGCAGTGGGGTTTTTTGAGCTATAATCTAGCCCAGAACTTGGGTGTTTTAGCAAGAATTTCTGTGAATAACACCACGAAGGAAAAGCAGTTGTTTACTGACTTGCTGTGTACACACTTTCTGCCCCTTCCTTCCCACACTCTTTCTCTTCCTATGTCTCTACTATCTTATCCTCCACAGATAGTTAGCCTAGTCTGCTCCCACACTCCGCAGCTGATTGGATGGGCAAGTGGAATAGGTGCTGTCCTCATTCAAACTGGTGAGGCAGTATAGGTCTGCTAAAGCCAACAGGCCTGCTCTGCATTCCATTCTGGGAACGGTTAGCTCTTGTTCCACCTGCTTTTCCCTCCATGGAGACACTTTGGGTCTCCTTCTCTCTCAGTTGCCAAGTTCTGTTAACTTTGTTGGAATTTTTGTTCGAAAATTCTCTCCACTTTGGTAATTTTTCCTTGATCATAGCAGATTCATAAATGAATTGGAGAGGATAGAAACTGACAGACAGAAAAGTAGGCAGGCAGACAGCCTCATTTCCTTAGGAAACAAGGCTAACAAATGAACACAGTCCCTAGAGGTTTTGACAGCAATGACTTTGGTACAGTTGCACAGAGCTACCTTTAATTGGATACTGTTGGATTATGTTCCATTTTTCCTCTTGTCCTGACCTGCTCATTGAGTAAATAGAGCCATCTGCCAAAGCAATGGATCCTGAATTAGAGACGTGCACCTTCCTCCTGGGAGAGCAAAGTAGGCCAGCAATCCACCAGGGCTTTCTGCACCTGGAATTATTATTCAGGTTTCCATGCTGCAGGAGCAAGGGATCTGTATCTAGCTGAATAATCTGGCAGGAAATGCAGCTAAGTCACAGAAACATACTGGCTGAGAACTATGGGTATCTTAGAGAGTTTAAAGTGACATTTTCAGATCAGTTTGTCATTCCCTTTCCCAGCCCCAAACTGGTTTGTATTCACTGAATGCACTCCTCACCTTAGCAGTAAACTGTTTGCTTTGGATCCTTAGCCAAAGTAGAGATGTTAAAAGTCGTTAGCCATAGGCAGCAAAACTACTGTTTGAACTCTGATCGACCAGGAAAGCAGGTTTTTATCATTTGAAAACATGGGGTGCTTTTTCTTTTCTTCATCAATAAAAACCGATTTATGTTTTTTACCAAAAGCCCTGCCAACAGGATATTTTAGACTTCTCCAACCACTGTCTTCTTTAATGACAATAGGGTTTTGTTTTTTGGTTTGGTTTGGTTTTTAAACAAAAACATTTTCCTAGAAAACAGCTTTTCATGGTTAGAAGCTTCTTCTTATACGTGTTTTTGGTTTTTTTTTTTTTTGTATGACCTCTGCTAGTAACTGTGGTTTGGAAAAGATGGAGGAGGACTGAAGTCCATTCAAAGCCCCCAGCCATTCCTCTGGCAATCGCAGCAAGAGGCAAACCCAGTCCTGCTCTTCCTGGGAGGGCAGGGGATGTGCAATTAAGCAGCCATGTCTCAAATAGGTTAGTGCCAATAGGAAAGATAGGGCCACTGCTCACTACATCCACACCTCTTAGGAAGCAAACTAGCTGAAGTGACAGAACCAACTTCCCGACTCCCTTTTACCTCCAAGGTGAACCAATGGAAAACAATGGATTAAATAAAGATTCAGTTTTAAATAAATTCTGAATGAAGATTCAGTCTGTCAACCAACCTCACCCTCCTTTTTTCACTAAAATCAGCTACTCTGCAGTAAATTGGGTAAAACATAAAGCAAGCAATTCTTTTCCCCCGGAGGAAATATTCCTTTGCCATAATAAGCACCCTGTGTTCTCCTACAACTGTGTAAGCCTGTGGGAGGCACTGGCAAAGGCCTGGCAGAGGAAAGCAAAGAAAGAGTAATCACCTAGCAAAAGACTCCTCAAGCTCCCTGGATTACATGCTATCCACACGGACCAGCCCATGCATGCTCAAGTCTGCCTTTTAAGAACAGCATATCCTTGATGAATGTTATTGATGCTACCACAGGGACTGTCTGGGCACCTTCTCCCTTCGTAACAATCTTTCCATATTATTACAGGATGCTGTGGGAGCATCTGGGAACTTATCCCAACTCTCTTCTTGGATGGACACTCTGCCCACATGCATGGGAGGTTCATACCCAGGCCATTCAGCCAGAGCTGGAGGTGCTTTACCTCATTTGTTATCTCTGGCTTGCAGAGTGGACTTTGAGCAGCTGCGTAAATTCACCAGCATGGAGACCTACAGGTTGTACAGTCTTCTGGTAATGCTAGGAAAATCTATGGTAATGCTTAGATACCCTGTTTTGGAATCCAAGATTCATGAAGAATTAAAGTGCTACTATAAATCAGTTCTGCTAAACCAGTACAAAGGGCTGGTACCATTAAATCAATTGGAACGTAGATTATATCAATGTAAATTTGATTCATTTGGAATAAATAAAAACCAGTCTAAAAGAAGCCTTCATTACACCACAGTAAGAAAGGCCTTCTCTAAACTCATATAACTAAATGTAGTTGCAAACTAATTTAAGGTATGTTTCTGACACATGTAGGAAAAAATCTGCTGTCAACATCACAAACAGCTAAAGAGGGCTCACACCAGGACTCTATAAAGACAGATAACTACTGAAAATTAGATGTGTTCAGAAAGGCTTCACATTCTGCATTTTGTTTTCAACCCAGATGCAAAAAGGATCACTTTAAGATTTCTCAGCTCAAACCCAGCAGTGTCCCACTGTTTCTAAGAGTTTTCTGAGAATTCTGTTCAATGATTTGTTCTAAGACTCCACAGGCATTTTGATTAGAAAGATTACTTCAATAATAAAGCAGCATTTTGCAGGAGCAAAGCAAGGACAAGTTGGCCATGTAAAATGAGTCTCTAAAGCAGAATGAGATATGAGTCACCAAGCCATTATTTCAGAAGTGAGGCAACTGCACACCTCTGTGCTCCCACCTGCCCTCAGGATGCTCA
This sequence comes from Myiopsitta monachus, assembly GCA_017639245.1. Taxonomy (NCBI): domain Eukaryota; kingdom Metazoa; phylum Chordata; class Aves; order Psittaciformes; family Psittacidae; genus Myiopsitta; species Myiopsitta monachus. Next base: position 31,190,909 of record CM029928.1, on the reverse strand, counting down.
GGGAAGTGAGCAAGAACATCAGCAAACAAATAGTTCAGGCAGCCTGAAGTCTGAAACTGTAACAAACATAAATATTAGAAGTTTCTTGAAGATGGGGCACTTTTTTGCTTTTCTTGTTTGAGTCAGCTGAGTACCTACTGGTATGTGATAAAAGTGAAATTAGGCAATTATTTTCCTCTGTTCTGCAACCTGTGTGAAAGCACGTGGGGAAACGTCATGTCTGGTTGCAAGTACCATGCTGTAAGGTCTGGAAATCCACATTCTTAGAGCCCAGACAGACATGAATTGACAAGCATTAGTCATTCCTACAGCAAACATCGGATTCAGAGAGCCCATCTCTTCAGATAAGTGCCCCAGTTTTCCATGTACATGTGCAAACCAGGTCTTAATCCTTAACAAGACAACACACAAGCACATATGGAATCTTAAAAGATTGATTTTTGCTCTTTCTGGCTGCTAGACTGGAAGACCAGCTAAGAAAACTCTTAAAAACAGTTTAGGAATCAGGTTCTTTGAATCACATATCAGGATCTCAGGTTTCAGGACAAGTAAACCAAAACCACCCAGTCTATCATAAAACCAGCCTACAATAATATTGCTAAGTCTTACAAAAGCAACATACTAACAGACAAGACTGACTTATGTGAGAGTGCCAATAGCTGCTGTGGATAATGTTTACTTGTTGAATTTGGTTTTAGTTTGAGCTAAATTGTCAGATTTCATTTCTCATCAATCCAGAATAATGGTCCAGTCCTCTAAGGTACAGAGAAAGAAAAGAAAGGAATTCCCCACGATACCACAAAGATTAGAAAAGAACAAATAGTTCTGATTTCTGTGAAGTCCTTTAACCCATTCTGGTTAGATAGGGAAGTCTAAACTATTAATTATAATTAGCTACAATTCCAGCATTTTCAAGTGTTAGGAAGCTAAATATAGATCTAGGATTTTTGGCTAAGAAATCTCAAATTAGTTTAACTTTCCTTCCTCCTCAGGATCTGTTTTCACTGTACTCAGGACAACCTTCCCTCTAACCATACTCAGTGTCTGCAATTTTACACTTACCTCATCCTAACCAGGTGATTATCTTACACATTCTTGTTTCTGAGAAATAATAAAAGAAAAGGTTTGCTTCCTACTAACCCACCCACGCCGAAGTAGTGTCTTCTTCTCGTGTTTTGCTCCGTAAAGCACATGTGGTCCTTTCAAACAGTCTGATTTGACATCTCGAATAGATTAGAAGTCATATCAGAAAGATATCTGTTGAGTGACAACATAAGTACTTATTTAATAAGTATATTAAATACATATGCATGGCTATATACTGTACATGCAAGGTTTTAAATATATACCCCAGTTAACTGCCATATGGATATGTTGTTGTGGAAAAAAATATTTATAAAATGTTTTTTCCAAATGTTTAATCTACAGCAGATGCGCCTTGAATTCATCTGTTTGGCTTGGCATTCACTACAGAGAGATCTTATTAATCATACAGACCTCCTGTAGTCGAGGAAACAGAGGCTATTATGGGATTCATCTGTTTATGACTAAACAGAAAAAAAGATCTTCATCAAATGAGAGATCCCTTTCTGAAAGCCCTCTGAAATGTAGAAGGTTGTGAGTAAGCCACATGCTGTGTTTCATCCCCCAGCACTGCACCCTTACTCCTCCTCTTTATAGTGAAATAACAAAGCAAGACAGGCCGCATGTATCTGGGGAAGGAGAGGGGAACAGAGGGCTAGCAACTACAGGGATGGACCTGGAGAGATCCAGATTTCGCTTCCCCCATTTCCATGCTAGGATTGTGGAAGTTTTTTCTTCTAACGCATTTGCTATTCTGTTATGTTTGGAAAAATATATAGAAGGATTTATGGAAAGGACCTCAAAGTCTAATCTTACTCTCAACATCTCCAGTACTTATCTGAGCACTGCTTCACATAAGAAGAGTTTACAACAAAACTCTCATGACTTTATTGTGTCCCATAATTCAATGACTCCTCAGTTTCTCTAGCTCTGTTGTGACAAAGTGAGTAGCTGTAGCTGACCTTCTGAACTGGGCAGGCAAGAAGCAGGGAAAGCCAGTAAGGAAAAAGAATTCATTAGGTTCTACTGAGTAGAGGAGTTCAGCTGTTCTACACACACAAAAAGCAAAGCAAATAACAGGCATCAGAATTCAGGCGTTCAAAGGGTCTACTTTGAAACACAGGAAAACTTCTTAAGCTCCCTTCCTACTCGCCATACTTCATAAGCAAATTTGGGTCCTAATGCTGAAGGACATGTTCACATTTCCTTTTTATGTCTTCTAAACTTTGCTGTTTTGCAGACATGTTGTTAGAATGAAATACCTAACTTGCAACAAATCGGCTACCTACCAAATTGCCCTTTGCCCTTATTTTCAACGCGCACACCAGCAGATCACCTCTTCTGGTTGAACACCAGGCCATTTGAAGGCAAACTTACCCATGTTCACAAGAACCTGATCCTGTCTGTGATCTTCTGAAGTTACCTAACCTGAGTAAAATCTGCTCTAACGTGCCTCAGCTGCCACAGTAAGCCACAGAACCAGACACTGCAAATGGAGGAAAGGCCACCACAGAGAGGCTGCTGTTTAATCATATCCATGACTTTACACCACCGGAACCAGTGACAACTGAGGACTGCGCACATTCTCTCCATACCTTGGAGATTAGGAGCATGCATTACAGCTGGTAATGATAAAGGTTTGTGGGGATAAAGAAGGAATAAGGGACAGGATATGGTTGCTTTATTTACATGGCTTAAACTTTGCTTGACAGCACAAATTAGCCTTTGAAGTCAAAGTTAATCAGTACTTGACTCATAAGAATGTTCAGCATCAGTTCAGCATCTTCTCCACTTAAGAAAGTTCCAGTCCTCACTGCACTTTCCCTGTCCCCATCATATAATCCCCCTTTGCTGTGGATTCACTCAAGGCAACTGTTGCAACACAACATGTCCTAAGAATCTCCGCAGCACAGGTGACCTACCAACAAAGCCAAGTCTAGCTGTGAGTTGGTGGTGATACACAGGCCCTCAAAAGTAACAGAATCCAAACCATTACCTTTATCATCACCATATTAGCCCTTTAAAGATCAGCCTTTATGTGCCAATGATTGCCTCTACCATTCAGCCTAGCTGTATAGCTGCCATCTGTTTTCCAACTTACAGTGCCCATCTTCTATTGCTGACCAGCTCTCACGGTTTGCCCCATATGTTCATACAGTCTGCGACTTCCTGTCCTCTGTGTGAAATCTGCTCACAACTTTGGCAGTTTACAAGTTCACACTACAGCGTATCTCCAAGAAGGATAATCAGCAACTGTAGCTGCACAGAATACTCTGCATCACCATTCGCTACTAACACCCTTCTGATGCAAATAGCAGAGAGTTTTTTTTAATAACCACCGTTGTACAGCAAAGCAGCATGTCAAGTAACATGCCAAGAGCAGGTAATTTGCCTTGTACAGACACTGACAGGTCAAAGTTAACTGTAGTATTTCAATGTGCACATCTCTTAGGTTTATGTCAGAACAATTCTTTCCCAGAATCCCTTTGGATGCCAGGGGAAACTCTAATGAGGCTCTCAGAAGACGGACTCATGAACAAAAACTGTCATGACATGCCAGCTGTCATTGCTAAGATGCTCAACCTGTTGAAGATGGAAATTAGAGCTTCTGTAGTAGCATTGGCTTTTCTGGATATTTACCCCTGATTCAGTCCGAACCGAGGTTAGAGTATTTTGACAGGGAGCATAAGAACCAACCCCAGTAACTAAACACTTGGGTACTCAGGCAGGTGAACCACAAGTAATCCCCTCTCAATCTCCAACTCACACAACATCCGCAAGATAAAGCAGATAAGAAATGTTTGTATCTATTTTATACAAAACCCAATATAAATAGACAGCTTCTTGAATGCTGAAGGTTCCCACAAATGCCAGCATGAGACAGGATTAAACCAAGATTCCGATGTTACTTCCCACTTCCACACCCTTCTTTTGGATACATTTGTCTCTATATACATGAAACACCATGAAGGCATAACAGGAAAGGTTATAAGTGGTCCTAAATGGGGTTTTTATTTTGGATGGTTGATCATTCTCAGTACAAAAAAGAAATGCTATGAGAAGTTCTGAAGTTATGGTTTCAGTCACATTGCGAGGCACTGGCAAGAAAATTTAACGGCTGTTTTCCTGGCCTCCTGTACTCATCGTCTGTTCCACAATTCTAGTGACCAAGAGTTTAGTCTAATCTTCTGATTCCCAGCCCAATGCCTTATCCGGTTATCATTCTGCTTGAAAGGGTTTGAAAAAGAATTTCTATCCATATGGAACAAAGTGCACAGGCAAAACAATGTATGAAAAGTAGCAGTGGAATCTTATCCCAAACCATGATTGTTTTTAAATCTGAGTGTCCTACCTAAAGTACTGTAATTTTATAGCCATGTGTTAGAAGATGTGAAAGAAATGATGAAAAACCTAGGTCCTGCAAAACATTACATTACAAAGAACTGCATTTAAAACCTTTCTTTAATTATCTGTATTTACTTGCATGTTCTTTGGAGCTCTGAATTTCCTCAGGATGCTGACAGTGCCTGCTGAGATCCAGAAAGTCATAAGCAATACTTGTAGCATCAGAGGCAAAGCATTTCCATGCTGATTTGGATATCAGATTCCAGTGGAGGTTTTGTATCTTTCATGAAGCTAAACTGGAAAGACCCATGGAAGGACCCACGAAAGCAGTCATGTAAATGGAATGGGCACCATATTCCCAAAGCTTCTGCTCCTTCTGAAACACTTTTCTGTTTAATGTACTCTTGTCTAAATCCTACTTTGAGTTCTCATCTGCATTTATAAATTTGTAAGGTTTGTTTTCAAATGTATCATATATGGACCAAATACCTCATAAACGCAACTCAGTGCTTTAAACTGAGCTCAGTGAACTTACACCAATTTATATTATCTGAGCATCTGTCCCAGTGAACCCAGATTTCCTTACTCAATTTTCTTGCTTTAAACCCTAATCTGCCTCTCTCTCTAAATGTGCATCTCATATAACAAATACTAGCTAGACGAAATCAGCTTAATTATCTGGTTAATGTTAATTCAAGTTTATGTAGCATCACCTGTTTAAAGTGAGTGAAGTATTTTACAGTATCTGAAAAATGGCTCAGCTTAATAAACTGACGAAGAAAAAATGCTTTAAAAAGAACCAAGGGACAACTCTTGAATCCAGATTGCAGCATTACCCAAAGAACATCAGCACACAAATCCTTCTTCAAGGCAAGTGCTGCACAAGAAGCAAATCACTAACAAAAGAATCCCAATGGTATTTGAAATCCTTTTCAGGCTTCTATAGTGTAAATCTGTGTTCTCATCTACAAACAAGAGAGCTCAAACCCCATGCGGTTGTGATCTGCTGTGCAAGCACCAATCCTGTAGCCATACCAGTTCTGTATCATGAATCTTGTCACTGGTTTGTATTTCTCTTTCCACTTGCCGTCTAGTTTGCCTCACTGGGACAGACAAATGCATTTTCTGTGCATGGCACTGCAGAATGAGCCTGCGTACTTTTGGAAGCATGGCACACTATCAGATTCATTTCCTGTAAGCCATTAATGTCTTGTGGCTAATAGGTTTTTTTCAGATGTTTGATACACATATTTCACTTAAGATGACTAAACCTAATACCCATACTTGGACCACTTGTGATTTATAATTATCCTTTTCTAATTTGTCTATATTTATATATTCTAACCCTGTGTATCATATACAGCACTGAATGCCACATTTTGAACTGTAGGAAGCAAATCAGCATGCTCCAGCTCTGTTTTTCATGGTTCAGACATGTCTGAAATATAATGAGAGCAGGGATTTGTCTGCCCTGATTTAATTACTACAATCCAGATAACTCTGTCAATCAATTCTTCTCCTTGTGACTCCTGGCAGGATGAAAAATGCCTTCATTATGAGGACTGATCATTAGTGGATGTGAAGTTGAGAAGATGATGAAGATGAGTTGTTGGCTCTGGCAGAGAATTGACCCATCAGTGTCATTAAGTGAACTCCAGCAAGCCCAGCAATTCCCATGGGGCAAATCACTGAATTCCTCAGGAGCAAAGGTCTGTGTCTGCCTACACCAAAGCACTTTGAAAAGTACACACATGCAGTTTGCAGTAATCTGATGGCTAACTAAACAATTACACAGGCAATAACTAATTTGTCCTTCCCTGTTCACAATAGAAACAACTTCTAAGGTACCATATTTCAGATTCCTTTTAATGTGACAGTTTAAGTAACAGTTACATCCATTGTCCTTTTAACTCCACATTACCAAGTTCAACTCAGAGCTGCATCAACCTCCCAAAGCACAAACACTCTTTGTTAACAATGGAAATTGCACATCTAAGTCATTTTCCTTCCAAATATTGAAGGACAAGACTGAGTCACTCCAAGCACTACGTTAGGGTGGGGGTTTTAATCAATGGTGTTCATTCAGCAGTAAAACCAGGAACTACAAACGCGCTGCCATCCAACAGCCTGAGTTACAAGCAGCTTAATTACAAATGAGCATTATCTGCTTGATGTTTTTTTCTGAATTATGCTTTAATTGCAAAAGGTAATTTCATATAATTGACTAATTAATCATAAAAGAATAAAAAAAGAGATAGCTGCAATGATTACAATGCCAAAGAATTGCTACCAGAGCTGTTCACACACAGGAGAATCTCAAAGATTCTCAAACAAAGACATGCTCAAGAGGCCTACAGACAATTTTGGTGACCAGACTTCGAGCCAGTGTGGTGTGAAGGTTACAGGCCAAATACTACTTTCAGAATAAGTTGTAAAGTACATAATGTGGGGTTCCAGGGCTGACAGTGTATTACAGATCCCATATACCTTAGTCAAGCCTCTTCACTTGCAGCTGCAGCTCTGAGACTGCAGACTCAGTCAGCAATTTCAGTCCCCAGTTCAGGTCCCCTGGCTGTATCAAACTGATCCCCTCCACATCATCATCTGTCCAATCCTGAGAACTATCACTGCCAAAGATCCCTGGACTATATTTTCTCTGAAGGATTACAAGTATTAACTGAGTCGGTTTGATTGCAAGGATTTTGATTTCTAGCCCAGGCTCCAAACTCCGGTTTGAAGGGAACTTATGTATGCAAGTGTGCAACTAGGGTAAGGTGAAACAGGCAAGCAACCTTTGGCAGGAGTGGGTACAGAAGGGAATAAAGCTTTAGGTATTTTTGTTATAGAAGCTACTCAATTAGGTCTTAAAGCTGAGGAAGAAGGGAAGGTGTTACTTTGATGGGAAGGGTGCTGGCTGAGCTAATTGATTCAGCAGTGAGGCTGTTTGGAGCAGCTTTTTAGTACTGAGTCAGAAGAGCTCAGCATTAACTCTGTTAAACAGTTGGAACTTGGCCTACAGCTTACAAAATCTCTAAAGTATTTTTCCATCTTGATGCCTCAGATACACTTAACCACTGAGAAGGCTCTCTCAGGCTCTGCTGTGACACTGATATCCTTAAGTTCTCTTTTTTCCCTAACCCATAGCCCTTTTTGAATACCCTCTACAGCATGCATTCCTGGATGGGCACTATTTAGAAGAATTTCTCTTTTCACTACAGTGGTTCACAGCTAGAATCACAGAGGCTGTCCACAGTCAAAACTTACACAAAATAGTATCCCAGGTATGCTAGAGCCAGGCAAATTATTGATAGCAATCACTGAAATAGTACTGAGGGAGCCCAATTAGGCATCTGGGGCCTTAGTGTCAAATCAACATATAGGAACAAGTACTTCCCTGAATATTGTCAAAGCATAAGAAAATGAAGGAAGGGAGAGAAAAAGCAGGTCATGGAAAAGTGACAGTTAAATCTTCATTTTGTCATTCCATGTAAATTCCCAGCACGACAGCGACTGGGCTTTCCATGGCAGCACTGAGTAAACACTGCGCGCTGTAGGTTTGCTGTGGTAAACACTTCTGAAGGGGAATTCTCTGACTCCTGACCACTTCTTCTGTATAATGGGGCAGAGTGGAAAATGACTTTAAAAAGTCAGATTTTGTTTTTCTTCCAACCTCCCTTAACTAATGTGGATTCTTACCCAATTTCTTCAAGCTTTCCAAGGCAAATGGCATTTCGGCTGAAGGTAGGCATCAGAGTCTTTATCCCAAAATATGTTTTTTTCCAGAAAGCTAGAAGAGTGTGAAAATGTTCCTTCCCTGAGTGACCCTGATATTTGGCCACATGACCTGTGTTACTTCCAGCTCTCCACTCTGCACCTTTCTGTAAATAAAACATTAAGAGAAAAAATAACCTGCCAGTGAACTGAAAAACAGTCTTTCCAAATGGAACTGATTCTGAAACCTGAACATGGAGTGGTGATTCTTCGGCCTATGCTAAAAAGACAGGAGTCTGCCAGCTCTTGTCAATACCATACTCCATAAGCAGTTCCAATGGAAATCACTGAGACCAACTAGTGACACAAGGTGCTTCATGATTAAGGGCAGCTTTTCGGACCAGCACCTCAAGGGATTTATACAACACATAATTTGGAAGAATGTTGAGAAAATCAGGAAAGGAAGAGTGGGGAGGAACAATATGGCAGAGGTGTTACATTTTGTGGAATATGCAAAAGAAAGAAACACTGGCCAAACTAACTGCTCCTTTGCTTCAGTCAAGACAGCAGGCGCCTTCCCAATTTCTGCCTGCTTTAATAGCTTGTATACCCAAATCTGTGGCTGCAATTTGAGATGGAATGTTTGAAAGCTGTTCCTTAAATCACTCATGGACTGGAAAAATCAGAACCAAGAGGTTCTTAAAGCAAACCAGTAATCTTCACTAATCATGAAAACTACATATAATTCAATATATTTACATTAAACAAGTGAACCAAGACACAGCCGTTGTGCCCAGAGTGCATGATCATACTTCAGGAAGCACTTGTGATGATGGGTCAGATTTACCCTGGTGTCATTCCACCCATTTCAGTGAAGTTCCAGCGGCAGGGAATGCAGCCCATTTCCAAAGGCACAAAGCCAGTAAGTAGTCTGCAGTGGGATCTGATAAATGCTGCCATCTGCAAAATGTTATATCCAATGCAGGGCAGAAACAGATGGAAAAGCTTTTCAATCCAGAGTACCAACTTAAAATAAACATCCTTAAATGTATCTGTTCCTTCAATGGGTATTGAAGAACAGGCAAAAAATAAATGAATGAAACAAGGGAGGTTTATAAATTCTTTTTTACATAGTGACCAAAGTAATACCTCCTGAGCCCACATAAATTTTCCTCATGTAGGGATCAAAAGCTTCTTGTTTTCAGGACAAAATGAGCATGGAAGTCACAACAGTTCCTGAAGATAAAAAACACATGTGCCCATTCTCCTTCATTCTGATGAGAACCCCTATGTCCCACCTAGTCATCTTCAACTCCTTCCAAAGACCCAATCTGTTGCAATCCTCTTTATAGCAGCTGCAAAATTTCCCTTCTGAGCCCATCACTGAGATATCAATAGATGGCAGAGGTTGCCCATCAAGCATGACAAAGGGCCTCTTTCTGTCCATCAGGATGCCCTAAGTATGCTGCCTCTATAAACCAGGAGTCTAGATTTAGCTGTTTCTATTGGTATTAGCAGATATTAGCTCCTAAGCATGGGAAATGGCATAAGATACAACCCTCAGCCCAACATGCTGAACAGGACTGGAGATGAAACATGCTGCCAAATGGGAAACGGTTCTGGTTTTGTCCTTTATATCAAATACTAAGGGAAGACTTTGCATGCTTGTGTACATAGATGTGAGTTAGCTGTGAGCCCAGGAGAGCGCGCAAGTAAAGATAATATTATCCCTGGTTTCCAAAACAAACTTTCAGTTTGGTTGCCCTTCATTACAAGATGCTGTTTCGCCTATAAAGTCAGGACCATTTTGTTTAAGAGAGCTGCATGTCTCAGAATGCAAAATAAATGGCGACAGTCACAATGCTGAAAGGATTGACTTGGAAAATTGCAAATTGAATGAGGAGAATTACTCTGGCTAGACACACACGTCATTAAGAATTATTGGCATAAGGGTTTCAACAACACTGGATGCCTGAATGAGAGAATTTCAAGCTTAGAGGAGACAGATTTAAAAGGCTTTAAGATAAACTAAATGGGCTGCAGATTGCTTTATCTGGCAAATCAGTGTGCCATGGAAACATGCAATACACAATGAAACATACATAACCAAAACCTAATCTTATGGAGGCATTTAAGAAGGTGGCTTGGACATGCTTTCAAAGAGGTGAAACCGAAGAACAGATGTGGGTTTTACCTAGCAAATTGTATCCCCAGGATTCAGGAGATAAGAAACTAATGGTTGGCATTTGAGTCACAAGCCATAAACTCTCCCAAAAGAAAACAGGATGGTTTTCTCCTCAGCCCTCTCCAGCAACTTTCTCTCTGCAGTATTTGCAAACAGAAATCTCAGGGTCAAATCTTCAGCCAGCGTAAAACTGGTGTCTCTCCAGTGCAGCGAACTGATCTGCGCTATCTGAACCAGCAAGAGCATCTGGTTCCTGGACTTCTGAAATTACCTTGAGGTTTTTATTACAGCTGCGTTCTGTAGCTATCTTTGCGTTGGTTGGTGTGCAGGAGGGCAATGAGACAACACAGAGAAACTGGGGTGTAACACAGCTTAACTGAGATGAACTGGAAGCTGCTTTCAAATTGTGACCCAGAGGCATCCAGACACTACCCCTAAGTCACCAGACTCTCGCTTGAGATGCAGGAAATAAAGCAGTACATCTCTAGAGGTTTACACTTACATGCCGATGCTCATGATCAGTGACTTTTCCCTCTCTACAAATTCTGGCATAAATTGGAGGTACTTCACAGAAACCAATAGCAACATCTACAATTACATGTAAGGCCAGGACAGAGAAGCAGAAGGAAGTGTGAGAGCTAAGGAAAACAAGGAGGTTTGGGTAAGCAGCATTCTTGGAAGCTTCTTCTTCGTTTTCACTACAGACTCGTATCTCAACAAGTTCCTCAGTGCAGAACATCAGACTCTCTTTTTGAAGTCACAATGGCACCAAAACCAGGCTGCAACTTTCTGAATCCTCTCAGCTCCTCTTCCTAAGTTACTCAAAGCCACAGCCTTTGTTGTTTCCTGCTTCCCACCCCAACATCTGATACACCTCTCCATCACTCTGTGCCTCCTCTGTAGGGCTAAACGTTTGCCAGTCTGTCATACGTCAGAGCTATTCCTTAGTGCTAGCAGTACTAATGGAAAAAGCAGCCCCGCTAGAGGAAATTCATGTGGGCCAAATTTTGCTTTCTATTACAACACCATTGCTCAACCTTTTCCATCCTGAAACTGTTCCTTTCACCCTGGCGTTTAACACACTGCTTACTTTTAAACAATGTTAGTGGAAGGTGAGAATGGCCCCTTGGACATGTGCTCATGAAAATCCATGGCAGCCAAGCATCTGCTTCGACTGAGAACTGTTGTGTATCTGCAATGCAAATGCAGAATAACACATTTATTCTGCTGTAACTGAAAAACGGAAGCTGGCTCTGCAGATTCCTCCCACTCCTCCTGGTGCTTGTTTCCATCCGTAACATTTTTTCCAGTAAGCACCTGCCTGACTCCTATTTAATACATCCACAGCTGCAGTTTCCATAGCTGCCTTTTGACAGCACAGTCCAAAATGAATCACTCTCTCTGTGAGGAAATTTCTCCAAAATGCTTTTTCTTTCTCATTTCTTCTTTAATATCTCTGGATTCCCATTATTTCGAGAAGGTATATGATTAAATACCCATTAGAACATCGTTCACTCCCCATCCCTTTCCTACCACCCACTCAGAGTCAAATAGATCGCCACAGCACTAAGTTGTCAGGTCCTTTTTTTAATAGTCAGGCTCTTACAGCTCTTCATATTGCCATCTATCATGAGACATCCCTGACAATTCTGCTAAAGACCCTATTTTATCCTATCGAGATAAACTTTTATCCTATATGGATAAAATATATTCTGTAAAAAAAATGCTTAGGACAAACTGTATTTTGTCAAACACCTTTATTTATTTAGTACTGAATATTAACCCTGCCAAGTATCTTAAAACATTCTGCTGACAAACCTCCATCTTTTCAACCCAGGAAGGCAGTGTACAGCAAGAATTCTTGGGTTGAAATTTATCTGTGCTATGTCCAGTCACCAGCTCATCATCAGCACTGGTTATCTCTTCCCCTGCCTATGTTTTTGAGATACCCAGCAATGAGCATTGATGAGATACTCAGGTGCAGGAACTCCTCCCTGTTCACTTCGATCTTGCATTACATTCTCATTCATTCCATTCTCAGCTGCTCAAGCTCTCATCTGCTCTGCTCAGCCATGGTCTAGACCAGAAGCTGTCATGGATTCATAGGGGCACAGAGAAAGAGGTCTACAAGAGAATTCAGAATTAATCCCATCTGTTTCTCCCAAGGTGAGAAATACTGTCCACATCATGACTGGCACATATCCACTGAATGTCTTTAACAAGTAGCACCTACATTTGTTTTACCAAGAGAGCAACCAGGCCACAAGTGACCATCCAGACCTACCCACACTGCAAGAATTCCCTAACTCCAGTTTGAACTACAACATCTGTCTCTAAAACACATCCTGTCCCAAATTCAGGTTTAGGAGACTGAGAATCCAAAGGTTAAGCACCCTCCTGGCTCAGTGCCCAGCTTCTTCTAGACACACAGCATGGCATTCACAACGTCCCTGCAAGTTATTTTCTAGAGGATAATTCCACCCAAACCCTGACAGTTTGTTTCAATTGCAGCCAACTGATCCATTTTATTTAACAGCAACTACTGCCAAAGTTCTGGATAAATTCTCCAGAATGAACAAGCAAGAAAAGAGAAGCACCAGGGTAGCCCTGTATGTCAGGGCATGCTTTGGTCATCTAGAGCTCAGTGATGGTGACAATAGGGTTGAGTGTTTCTGGGTCAGAATCAGGGGGAAGGCCAAAAAGGCAGGCTCCATGGCAGGAGTCTGTTACAGACCTCCCAAGCAGGATGAAAAGGCAGAAGAAATATTCTATAAGCAGCTGTGAGAAGTCTCACAGTCTCCAGCCCTTGTTGTTGTGAGGACTTAAACTGACCAAATATCTGCTGGAAATACAACACAGTGAAGAGGAAACAGTCTAGGAGGTTCTTGGAGTGTGCGGAAGACAACTTTCTGACGCATCTGTTGAATGACCGAGCCAGGGAAACCACCCACTGGACCTGCTGTTTGTGAACAGAGAAGGACTGGTGGGTGATGTGATGGTTGGAGTTATCTTGGGCATGGCAATCACAAAATGAGTTTCCAATTCTCAGAGAAGGACTGATGTCAGCAGAATTTCTGCCTTGGACTTCTGGAGGACAGACTTTGGCCTGTTTGGGAGCCTGGTTGACAGAGTCCCTTGGCAGCAGTCCTGAAGGGCAAAGTGGTCCAGGAGGGTGGGACGTTCCTCAAGAAGGAAATCTTAAAGGCACAGGAGCAGCCTGTCCCCATGGGCTGAAAGACAAGCTGGTGGGGAATGAGATTGTACTGGCTGAAGAGGGAACTTTGGCTGGACTGGGGAACTCAAGGAAAAGAAGTGTTTAGTACAGAGCTTTCGCCTAGTCGGCTGCACCCATTTCTCACACATGCGGCACACTTCCTTAGGAACATCTGAAATTTCAGTAACATGAAGGTTTCAGTATAGGACTGAGTGAAATCAGGACCATGTTAAGGACAACATCCTCTTATTTATAGGAGTGACTTGCCTGGGAAGCTGGGGGAAGGGAGGAGTATATGCAAGCAAAGAATTTGTCCAGTAATTAAAAATCCAATCAGTAACTACAGCAAACTCATCACCAATGACCTGCATGCCAAAGATTTAATCTTTGCATACACAGATGTAAGAACAGGACTGGGATAAATTTTGCTGTACCTACCACATGTTTTATCATTCACGGTAAGATATATAGAGCTAACAGAGATTAGTTTTGGCAACAGTGCAAGTAATTAAATTAAACAGGATTTTCTATGTACTGGAGATGAAGTTGATGGGAAAGTATTCATACAATAAACTTAGGAGAAATGTGGTATGCAAAGGTTAACCAAAGCTTGCAGCAACTAAACCATGCCACATTCTCTGCTCTTTATGAAATCAATGCTTTTAGAAAGACAACTAAAGTTTTACCTCAAGTATTTTTTTCTCAGACTCAAAAACCTCCTTGAGGAGATTTAAAAAGGAGTGAAATTCTTCTTATGAAGTAGTTCTGCTTCCTGCACCCCATCTTGCAACCTTCTGGAGGCTGGTTGAACCAGAGGAGATGAACAGACACCCCCCCTCAAAAGCATTTGTTCCTGGCTTCCTTATTGAGGGCCTGATGCCAATGGCAGTGATTGAAAGGTCATGGCTCCTCACAGATCTTCCAGTAGCACAGTTCTTCAATGGGGGAAAAAAGGCATTTTGAACCAAAATATAATTTCCTTTAAAAACAAATCTGATTTCCTCCACAACCAGTAAGTTTTCATTAAAATATATATGGCAGAAAATCACAAATTATTCGGTTTCAGGTCTGAAAAATACCAATATAAGCTATGGAAAAGATGCTAAGGTATTAACCTGAGTTTTAAAGTGCTAAGACAAGTACAAATAAAGATTAAATACTCTATCTTCCAGCTACAGTGGGTTTGATCCTGAAACCTGGAAGTGAAAGGTCCCCGTTCAGAGGTTTAGCTTTTTTGAAAATATTAGATCAAAAGTCAAAAATCAGAGCTCCTGACCCAACCAGGTGGAATCAAAATCACATGAAAGCAATAAGCAAGGGCCAGGAGCAGGAAACCAGGCAGTTGATACTTGAAATCTCAGTCACAATTGATGTAGATTCAACAGTATTCTTCCATATCGAAACATTTGAAGCAGAGAATACAAACAAAACCATTCTTGGAAAAGTATTTCACATACTTAAAATGATTACCATGTGAATTTACAGAACTTGACTTTCCAAATCATTTTATTAAGTATTTTCTTTCTCCAGCTGAAATAACAGCAATGTGCTATTCTCACTACTCCTTTCCTGTAGTCTTCCCATAATCAAAGCAAACCAGCAGAAGAAACAATATGGAAAGGACAAGGCCACAGTCATCAAAATACTGTGAGTCTTCCTCTTGCTGAGATTAAGACCTCATCTTGTTGAGAAGAGTCATGGCCCAGCTGTACCCTGTCTCCACCTTCTACGATAGGAATAGCAATATAGGGGAGAGGGGGTGGGGAAGTGAAGCGTAATATTGTGAACTTCTGTTAAATCACACAATCTGTTACCCTGCACTCAGATAATGTTCCAAACCTCCCTTCTACCAGATCTTCAGCACAACACAAGCCACCAGGATAGGCTGCCTCCCATTGTGCTCTGTCTTTTAAAAGCAAACACTGTTCATAACATGCATGTTTTAAAAAGGGTGTGCTCTCTTCAGAGAAATGCTTTGGCACATGGATTTGGGCCAGCATCAACAGAGCTGATTTTCCTATGAGTCTTCTGCCTTGAGAATTGTCACATACATGGCAAGTACTTTTGTCAATCAGCTTTTGTGAAGACCACCCTTTGCATTGCCCCAGAGCCCTATGCTCCTATTTAGTGCTGTGGTTAAGTCCAGCACATAAAGATAGAATCATAGAATATCTCCAGTTGGAAGGGACCCATAAGGATCAACTCCCTGCTCCTCACAGACTACGTAAAACTAAACCAAGAGTAGTCATCCAGATGCTCCTTGAACTGACAGGGTTCATGCTGTGATCACTTCCCCGGGGAGCCTGTTCCACTGAGCAGCTACCCTCTCAGTGAAGAACTTTTCCTAACATACAGTCTGGACTTCCCCTAATGCAGCTTCCAGGTATCTGTGATTTAGGCTTCAGCATCAAGCCTTGCTCTTGATTTGCCCAAAGCTCGCGGGAAAGGGCTGTGTTGCATAATTGAATAGTGCATCCTCAAAGAGAACCACGAAATAAAGGGCGGAGAATTAAAGTCTATTGGGAGCCCACGGGAGCTACAGGAAGCTTGTTTAAAAAAAAGTGTTTTCCCCTTTGGTTCCTTTGAGCCTGGTATGAGATTAGCACTCCCAGAACAGCGGAGCTTTTGCAATGGCTAAGAAGAGACTTCCGCACATCACATGCAGGCACACATACATATACAGACACACAGAAGTACTGTTGTAATGGGCAAATTAGAAATGCAAGAAGCAACTCGGGATGCCAAAGAACTCAGAAGAGAGCTCCTGGCTTGAAGAGCATGTCTGTCTGCCAAAGTATAAGCACTTGTCAACATCAACTTATTTTCCAGGTAGTCCAGGCCAGGGTAAACTTGCTACAGCTTGGCTACTTGTTCCTTTTGGGAGCAAAAGGTGTCTTGCATCTTCACCAAATTAAGCCAGTGGTTACTGCAAGCAGCAAGCTGTACTGCAAAGTATAGCTTGCAATCATAGTAATATTTCTTCCTTACCATAATGTCAGGTGCCATTACAGCTCCATAACAGTGACTCTGGAGACAACCGAGGCTTTTCCAGCCACAGTGAGTAAATTAAGGCAGACTAATAGCTTGTGGTATTGGTTTTCATGACAGATCTGCCTTTGTGCTCTGTGCTCCAACCTGACAAAGGTGGCTGCCAGCTCTTGCCGGCTCTCAATACCTATTCTTCTGGAAGCAACCATCTCGATGAACATCACTTTGCCAAACCACAGTTAGCCAGAGGCACTGTCAAAATCTTAGTAGCTTTCTATTAAAGGGAACATGTAAAAAGGAAACTGGCCAAAGAGGTAACCTCTACAACCATGGACAAAACACTTCCAGGAATAAATGTTCCCCTGATGTCCTCTACAAGTACATTGCTAAAATAAAATGGCTGTAGTAGCCCCATGCTCTGATTCCCATTCACAACAGTCCCTTGTAGAATGTTCTCCTGGGAAAGGCAGTACCTTATTCTGCTGTGCTTACTGCCTTACTAATGGCTATCTTGCAGAAAGAAACCAAAAGGGAGAACACTTCTTTCAAACAAGTTTCCCAGAACTGCTAGGAAGCTCCTGGGATAAAATACTAGCCCTCATATTTCTATATATCTCAGCGACTTGAAGCATTCCACACCTGTGGAATGATGAAAATGAACTTTGCTTTTTACCAACTTCTGGGGGTTTGTGATTTTTTTATTCCCATTTCCTGTTCTTGGGTTCCACTGGTAAGCATTAGGTGCTGTGGAGGGGAGAAGGAAAAACAAATGCAAATAAAGGAAGAGCTTTGTATACATCCCCAAAAGAGCAGACAGCAAAGGTCAGATAGCACACATTAAAAACAAATAGCTGGGAGAATAAACAGGATGCCTTGAAAACGAACCCTATGAGTCAAAAGGGACAGGAGGAATCTGTAAAAATAAAAAGGAATAAAAGTCAATGTAGGATAACATGGTTAAAGGGAGATAGTTCTTACAGGAAACTCAGCTGCAGCAAAAAGCAGCAACACGCCTCTACAGAGGAAAAAATAGTTGCACAGAAATAATACAGGGAAAACAAAAACGGCCATAAATTCACTCAGAGGTCCAAGGTTCCCTCGGAGGAGAGGTGGAGAAACATTCTAAAACCCAAAGATGCTGTAAGAGTTTTCACAAATCCCTGATCCAGCGTTGGGCGATTTCTGTTTCTCACCATTTATGTTAGTCTCCTACATGTCCCAAGCCATCTGCACTGCCATATTTGTTTGACAAGGTGTGTATGTACTGCAGCTTCTCTGGGTCACTGAATACAAGGGAGAACTGGTTTCACAGGAAACCTTTTACAAAACTAGAAGGTTTTGAAGAAATATGTCAGTTTGAACCAAACTGTCTCTTCATGGAAGATGGAGATAGCTGAAGAAGCTGCAATTCCAAAGCTAAAATAACACTATGCAGGGGCTACAACTCACATTGCCTCGTCCTTGATAAAATAGGCAGAATGCTGTCTGCTCTGGGTACCTGTTTCTATCTGCCTGTCCCTGAGGATTTGAAAAGGCCTTGCTGTTGTCTCCTATCAGAAAATAAATACACTTCAAAACCTCAAAATCTTTTGTTAACAGAATGTTTTTTTTCCCAGTGCAAGAGCAATACTCTCCTCTCTGGCAAATTCTGTACTGCATTGGAACCCCACGGCTTCTTCTCCGAATGTTGATTTTTAAACCAACTTTCAAGGGCAGCTGCAGTAAATAAAGCCCTCAGATGGTTTTTCATGCCGCAGGGGATGGGGAGGGCCAGGGTCAGATCACACACTGCAGTGATCCTGCTCCAGCAGAGTAAGACATTCAGAGCTGCATGAGAACTTCTCAGATCTCAGTGTAACAGCAAGCTACCAGAGCACGTCCTGAAAACATTCATATGTCTGCATTACGTTCTTAAATTCATGCTACACGTTAGCCAGGGCAGGTGATGACTGTGTAATGAGATGAGGCACTGGGGCATCTCACACTCTCCTATAAAGCCATAAGTGAATGGTACTGCAGTAAAATAGAGGGAAAGAAAGGGAGTCTGAAGATCATGTATTATTAACATAAAGCTAAAGTTTAATAAATTAAACCTGTCAGACCATAACTATTCTATGGCTATGCTGGTAATCATGCTGAAGTGTATTTTAATGTTAACATCTGTATTGTTTTGATATCTTTAACATAAAACTATAGTTCTCTAGTGGTTTATGGTAAAATTGTTACTTCCTGATTGTTCCATTTAGTTTGAGATTTCATTTGCAGGCTGCAAAACAGTAAAACGTTTGAAGAAAAAAAAAATATAGGGTTGTCACGGTTTAAGCCCAGTCTGCCACTCAGAAACCACGCAGCCATTCACTCACTCCTCCCCCTTTCACACACAACCCCCCCACACACTCCCGGAGGGATGGGGAGGAGAATAGAAAGAATGCAGCTCCCATGGATTGAGATAAGAACAGTACAGTAACTAAGGTATAACACAAACCACTGCTGCTGCCACCAATAATAATAATGATGAGGGAAATAACAAGGGAAGAGAATACAATTGCTCACCACCTGCTGACTGATACTGAACCTGACCCAAGCAGTGATCTAACCCTTCCGGGTAACTGCCCCCAGTTTATACAGTGGGCATGACGTGCTGTGGTATGGAATATCTCTTTGGTCAGTTTGGGTCAGGTGTCCTGTCTCTGCTTCCTCCCGGCTTCCCCTCCTCCCTGGCAGAGCATGAGACTCAGAAAGTCCTTGCTCAGAGTAGACATTACTGAGCAGCAACTGAAACCATCGGTGTTATCAGTGCTGTTCCCAGGCTGAAAGTCAAAAACACAGCACTGCACCAGCTACTAAGAAGGAGAAAAATGACTGCTACTGCTGAACCCAGGACAAGGGTGAATAAATAATGGGGATTATGAGAAATAACCATGCCTTTAAAAACATATTTATTTAAAGGAATAAAAAGGCAACAAGCCACAATGCAACATACTGAAGTAAACATAGAAGGTTAATGCTGGACAAAAGGCAGTAATTTCTTTCCATGCAGCACAAAGACAGACTAACACTGAGTGTGGAACACTCCCTGTATCCCAAACATTAAGTTACTGAGGCTTATCCCAAAAGACAGGTTCAACTTTATTAACTCTGCCAGCTCAGGCCAACAAAAAGACACTTTGTTTAGGGGCTAGTTCAGAGCCCTTCCACCTCTTTTCAATCCTATTTTGCAGGATTAGAATCCTCTGGGACAATCACAATTATATTATATTAACTGCTGTCAGCTATTAGTGGTTCAGAAGCCCAGGTCATCCTTATACCACTCCTAATTCTGAAGTAACTGCATTCGAACCAGTTTAGTAGCTCCAGGTATTAACTGTAAATTGAATCTGTTCTAAAGTCTTGATGTCCTTTCTGAGCTTCATGAATGGTGTGTTTGCTGCCATCATTCACCCCTGACACCACTACCCCAGTTGGTTTCCAAAGAAGCGCTTCACTGCTACCTCTTTGGCTGTTCAGCACTTACCACCAGCCCTGAATTGAGATACAAAGCCCATGTAAGACAAAGAGAAAACCACAAGAAAATAATCAGTATCTGATAAAGGGCTCAGATTCAATAGAGGAAAAAATGAACACCACAATGAGGAGGAAAGGAAAATAACGCATTATACCAGCAAAGACATATCTGACTCCTGTCAGGTCCTTCCCCTGGCAAAGCGAAGGGGAGTGGGAGGTGTGTCAGTGCTGATGAGAGCAGCGGACTTAAGGGGACCCAGAACAATCAGGAAAATGGAACAGAAATACACAGTGCTTTTCCTTTCCTATAAACTTTCACCGAGCAAATTGAAAAAAGCCATAGCATCCCATGAATCAATGATCTGAGTCATGTTCCAAAATAAGCCTTTAATGCACCCCAGTCCAGAGCGGTTAGCCTAAACGGAGCAAATCCCTGGTGACTTCAAATATGTTCTCAAATAAGTTACTTGAATTAGCTGAGATATCATTTATAAAGTGTCTGTCTTCATGCTGTACAAGCAGTGCTATTTAACAATTCAGATGAGAATTGAGATGTGAGCTCCACAACTTCCTTCCCAATCTGCTTTGCTTGTGGTCTTGGGGACTAACTCGTATAAATATGAATATAATTAGATATTTAGAAATAGTAAAGAGAGTTCATTTGTTACAGAAATCTACAAAGAGAAAGAAGGGGTTTATAATGCAGTTTTGGATTTTAAATTGGATTCTTCCTTGTCTGAAGTCTGTTAGTCATTATTCCCTGGGTGCAGTGCTTGAATTGACGTCTGCAAGCATTTGTGTATGTATATGCCTCTAAGAAAACATTCTGAATAGTGAGATTCCCCAGGGAGTGCTGACACAAATAATGGACACAACATATTTTATCTATTAAAAACACTCCAAGCTTTTAAGTAACGCCAAAACCCACAATTAAATCAATATTAGACACATAGGAAGAGATGATTCAGAAAAGTTCTCCATAGTAACGCACAGGTGGATATTTGCATAGTGGGAACAAGCCAAATTAAAATACTTTTAAGCTCTGCACATGCAGAATGTTTCCTGGAAGTGACAATGAGCCAGAACTACCTTATTCCAGAATTCAGAGCCCAGTCCCAGAAACTGTTCGGGGAAAGTAACTCTTTCCCAAATGAAAGTATTTATCATGGAGCCAACCGCGGCGATGTCCTGGTTTTGTTCTGATCATGCATGCTGTCGGTGCTCTTCAGAAGACAGGTAGACAAGCCGCTTTCCTCAAAAAATCAGGAATCTATCAATAGTTTCTTGAAAAATGACTTTTGATCCATTTTGCAAACATTTTTCTTCTTCACTCTGGCCATAAGAGTGTCGTAAGACCTTTAGTTGGTTCTTTTACACTACTACCCTACCGTGGTTAGTCTGCTGCCAGGTGTATTCTGGCCATAAGATCTTAGTTATTTTTTAAGCTAACGGTATCCTGCCATGGTTAGTCTTCTGCCAGGTTGGTTAGGTGTAAATTGAGACATATCCCTTCCCTTTTTGCTTGGTTATTTGAACACCAAAGTCAAACATGTTCACATGTTTACATACTGAAAGCTCTGGAAATACCAGTCACTTCTAAAGCATGTATCCCTTCTTCTAAAGCATGTAACCCTTCCTTAACCTGTCGTTTTAGTTGCTGTTCCACATGCATTTAGTAACATTTCCTCACTTTTACTTAATAAAAAGTATTTATAATGGAAATAGAGATTCACAAGAGCCAGATTCTGGAAACATTTATACTCACGAATGCCTCCTCTGCCCCCAGCATTTTCAGTGATCATCCCCCTTTACCCAGCACAGATGAGGCTGCACCTCAAACACTGTTCAGTTCTGGGCTCCTCACTACAAGGGAGACACTGAGGTGCTGGAGTGGGTCCAGAGAAGGGCAATGGACCTGGTGAAGAGCCTGGAGCACAAGCATAATGAGGAATGGCTGAGGGGACTGGGGGGGTTCAGCCTGGAGACAAGGATACTCAGAGGAAACCTTATCGCTCTCTACAACTACCTGAAAGAAGGGTGGAGCGAGGCAGAGGTCCTCAACTCTTCACCTTCCGTGAATCAGAAAAACCATATGGAAATCAAACAAGTCTTGTTTTGACTCCCACAACTGTATTCAATGTGCCTGTTCACTGAGACTGTTTGTGTTTATTCCTTAAACTGGTTTTAATCAATATTTAGTTTGGAAATGTTTGCACAGAAGACATCTGGAAGAAAGAGAAGGCCAAGTACAGGGTACTGCAAATGCCACGACAGTTGTCTGTGGACTGGTCTGTCATATAAAGTTGTGAAATGGTAGTTTATGTTCCATTAAAAAGAGGTGGAGACAATTAAAAGCAAGCAACAGAAAAACAAACAGTGGAAGCAGCTGTTTTCCAGATCTCCTTGACAAGTTAGTGAAGTATTTAAACCTCTATAGTCTCCTTTTCTCCACATCACTGGATAATTTTATCCCTTGGTTATATCAAAACAATGCAAATGTTTCACAAAGGACATGTTTCCCAGAATCTTGGTAAAAAAAATAGGGTCTATAAATATGAAAGTGCTATTAAAGAAGGTGAAATATCTGGAGCTGACTCATGAGCAGCCCAAGGAGACTCAGAGAAGGCAAAACCACCTACCAGACGCAAGAGCAAGGAAACAAAAAAAAGGCTTCGCTACATTTCCTTTTCATCCTGTCCCAGCATTCCTTATGGACCAAACTCCAAAATCAAATGGACATTAGGGGCACTCAAATATTTTACCAACTTAAAAATAAATTTGAAAGCAATCCTTTCATTTCTATATCCTTCAAATGTAAAACAGCTTCTTGTCTCTTTGCATCAGACATTTTGAATAAGATTAGGGATCATTAATGAACTCCATGGGGTTCATGAGTGAAGTCAGTTTTAAATATACAAATAATACCGTACTTGTCATCAGTTTGGCATCCTCAAGGGAGAGACAGACAAGATTGCCTTGGAAAATGGAACTATGCCTTTGCTTTAGTTTAGAGCATTCCTTTGTATGGCAAATTGAAATTACAGTGGAAGAGAGGTTGAGGGGCTGCTGGTAGAAGACAAAGTGCTAGCGTTAGCTGAATAAGTTTATTTTAACCTTCCTCTTGCTCTTCTGTATTTTCAGCTGGGTGTGCTAGAAAATCTGGTGCTCAGACTCCCACTTCGATTCAGCCATGACTTTTACCATCCCCTCTCATTTTTCCTACAAACATTCCTGAATCGTTTGTCCACACAAATGCCAAAGAGATGCTTTCATCTGGGGGAATTTCACCTCTTCAGTCTGAGTTTGGAGCATATGGAGCTATGGACTGGAAAGACCGTGGAGCGAAAATTCATGAGACACAAACAGAAAGCAAATACTGATGAAGTCTGCATATCACCAGTGTAAGCTTATGTTTCACAACTAGTATTATACCTCCTCCTCCTAAGGCTATATGTAGGGCAGTAAAGACAACATTGCAGAAATCTTCATCTGCTGCTTCCTCCTGTAACCACCCTTATTCTTTTAGGCCTTCCATTATATGTCAATATATTGAGAGCAATGACTCTCAATCAAGTCTGAGGGTAACTACATTAGTGAGTTGTGTGCATTCTTCATTCTCACACTTTTCAGGCCAGAAAGAAGGATAATAGAAACAGTAAACAGATTAAAGGACTAAAGATGTCCATAGACATCTGTCCATATGCACAGAAAAGAGTACAAAAGAGAAAAGCTCATCGTATTCTAAAATATCTCAGATGATAATTCCTATTAAAAGGAAGTCTGCTTCAGACTCTCTAACATGATTTTAATGAGATGAAAAAGCGTGCCATGAAAATATAGCTTTGGGAATCATTCCCAGTCTTGCAACACAATACACAGCACAAAGCATAGCAGTTGAAAATTAAGGTGCCAGATTAGGAAAATGTCCTTAATAGAAAAAATGAAGAGGCAGTAAAATTCCCCAAGGGACAAGGCATCATCACTGCACACACCAAAGACAGACAGGACAGAAACAGAAATTATGTCAATAATCCACAAATGCAAGGTTTCAGATCAGTCCATTATAACACCACTTTCCCCAATGCTCCAGATCTACCAGCTGCCTTTACTCTTTGATATTAAATTCTAATATACAGGTACTGAAAACAAGCCATCCAAAACCACAGACCAAACCATAGTTCTTGGTTTGTGGCATTAAATAAAGTAGCAAACGACAGAGATCTTTGAAAACCAAGTTGAACCATGTGGATGTGTAAGGCCAAGTAGCAAGTGAAGGCAAGCTGGGTACCTCAAAAGAATCACAGTTAATGGTGCTCTGTGAAACATGACGAGATGATGAAAGGCAAGACGAACAATTAAGCCTGATACATAACATATGACAACCATGCATGGCTCTGTGTTGTGCCTAATCTAAAGCAGCAATGAAAAGAGATGACACAGAAGATAACACAGGAAATGTGAGCAGTGCATGAAAACCCAGGGAACCCAGCAGACCAGTCTGTATGGGGGCTAGGACTCATCTTTTCAAACTGTACAAAGCAAGAATCAAAGAGAAAACAGGACACATAAACTAGAAATACAGTTGTGCTTTCTTTGGGGGTCTTGTTTATTTGTTTATTCATTTTGCATCTGAGAATGAACTGGGTTGCAAAAAAGAGACTATGTGATTGTGGTTTTGTCAGCAAACCAAATATAAACCCGGTACAAAATGGGTACGAAAATCCCCTGCGAGTTTCTGAGGGGAACATGAACCAGATTCTGCAATGTTTCTTTGCCGATAGCAGGAGGAACTGGTATTTGATTGACATTCTCCTCCTCTTCCTCAGCATCTTTGGGCACCTTGTCTACCCAGCACTGCCAAAAAATAGGGAAACCTATATCACTAGATGGGAATCCCAGAATCACTACAGGAAATCTTGTAATGAGTGTGTTCAATTTTAGATTTGCAGAGCCTCTACCTCACAGTCCCACAAGATTTGCCAGGTCAAGTTCACTTACCATTCTGCCAAATGAAAACCTAAGTAACATCAGCTACATATCTCAAGGGTATTCCCTTAGGAATGCACTGCCACAGAGGCACAGAGAGCATCAAGTTATTGCATATATCATTTTCCATAACTATTAACTTTAGAGTGTGGTACAGCCTATATATACTTCTGTATGTGCATGAGCATGCGTGCATGTATGCGTAGATGAGAAGTTTCTAACAGGGAGCTTTATGCACAAGAGCAATGCATTTTGCCTGCATGTCTTCCATGCCTGGAACTGCCAGCAATGGCACTGGAAATTCTACACAAAGACCAGATTCTGGTGCCACTGCTTACAGGTCCTAGAAAAGAAGTAAGGTGAGTGGCAGAGAAATTTTGCTTCATTCTTTGTTAGACTTCTTTTCCACTTGGAAGTGATCTGGAAAAGTGCAGTGGCCATAGCCAAGGGAGCGCCTGTGTTTACATTTGTAGCTGCTCTTGGGCACACACAGCAATAAATTACTCTAATTTAAAGAGAGGCCTTCTGACAGCTTTAGAATTATGATTTAGCTTTACAAAGGAAACATATGAACACAATGGTTCCCATGTTAAATCAGCCAAAACCTCATCTCTTTCTGCATGAAGATCCTTCCTTACATAGCTATGCATAAATCCTTATATGGCTTGAGAATGAAGAGAAAATTCAGTCTCTATTTTTAACTGTGCCATAACTATGTTTTTTTTCTATTGAATACTGCAGTCAAGTCACTAGTGCTCAGCTCCTTGCAGTGACGACCTTTCCTCAAGGATCTCAAACGCTTTGCAAACATTATCCGACTAAACCTTCCAAGGAAGTATTACTCTGGTAGAAAAGAGAAATATTAGACATGGCTATAGAAGAGTAAAGGAGGGCAACAGAGATTTTAGCAAATGAAAGGAAGGTCACAGGGAATCAATGCTCTCGAACACACCCGAGCCTTAGGTTTGTTTGGAGCCAGGTTGCATTTCTTTTTAAATCCTGCATTAGGATAGACTCAAAGCCAGGATTTACGTGTTTGCAGAATGCATGCAGCTCATTAGCTAATACAAGTAATTTTATAACTCTTCCTGATAATATCATGAAGTACACACTGAATATACAGATGCAGACAAAATGGCCCAAGGAAAGGTTAAGAATATGCAGAATATGCAGAAGAAAAAGGTTTATCCTGACTGTCTTCTCGCCTTTTTTCAGCTCCCTTTAGTAGTTTTCACCACAGCCCCAAACAAGCCACAAGCCATCATGGCACCTTATCATACCACCTTAGAAACCAATCTCTGAAACACTGTTCCAGAACAATATCTACCTTGTAGGTAATTTTGTGTTTTGGCATCAAAAGCAGGAAAGACCTGTTAGATATTAAACCTCCAGGCAAGCAGTGATTCAAGAGGAAACATTCAGAGAACCCTGTATCACACCTGACCATAAAGGATTAATTCTTAATGGTGGACAGTCTCACTTGGGTGCTTTCTCACAGTTTTCTCGCTACAATGAAAACCAGATGCTCATTCATTAACAGAGACACTCAAGATGTCTATACTGATCAGTGAGAAACACTTCCAAATATATATTTGGGATAAATTTAATAATAAAAATTGTGTTAGACTTAAAAAAAATCTTCTATAAAAATACCCAATTAAATGTTCTAGTAACTCACAGTCGATTACTGGTATTAGGCTTCCTTTCTTCATTTCCTGGGCCCAATGTCACAGACCACCAATGAAAGACACCTGATATTTGAAATCTGTGTTTCATCAGACTGAGTGGAAGTTACCCAGCAAACAACAGCAGTGTCTTTCAACCAGGGCAAAAGTGTGACTAGCTGCACTGTTCTTCCTTATTCCTTTTCCTCCTAATGTGGGATCAGTGGCTTATTAAAACTTATGTAATAAGCCATTCTGTTTCTGTGTAGCCCCCAGTTCTGTTCTGCATGCAGCACAGCTTGTTTTTCATCATTTTCTCACTGGAGATGAGGATGCTGAGGAATACATGTCAATCAAATGACCTACATTTTTTAAGAAAGAAGCTCCTAAGGGTGAAGTGCAGC
Organism: Myiopsitta monachus; assembly: GCA_017639245.1. Lineage (NCBI taxonomy): Eukaryota > Metazoa > Chordata > Aves > Psittaciformes > Psittacidae > Myiopsitta > Myiopsitta monachus. The sequence continues at coordinate 31,163,825 of CM029928.1, read as the reverse complement.
ACTCCAGTTTAATTAGCAGACTTCCAGAGCTCTGTGATGAGGCTCCAAGGGGATGGTGGGAAAGGGAGCCCTTGTTTCTTGCCTCTGTCTAGACAGTGGCATTGAACCTTTTCCAAAAACCTCATCCCTAGCAGCCTCTTCACCAACATTTAGTTGAATGAGCAATTTGCCATGGCCCTGTCAGTGTTTCCCTTGAGATACAAGAATAAAAAACCCAAAAAGGTGTTTGTTCACCATGCTGCACAAGGCATATGGCTTAAAAGCAGTTAAAGCTACAACAAACACAGAAAGTTGATCCACAGATCAGAACTCACTGCTTTAAAGTTCTACCTACATATTAACTTTACCTAGATACACACACTGAACCCCAATATATGTTCCAAATCTTGAACCTAAACACTATTGCTACTCCAGGTAACATCAGCAATTTGGTCTTCTACCTTTAAATATTCATCAGGTCATTGCAAAAGCTCTTTTTTTTTCACCTCCACCAGTGCTTGTATATGAGCAATGCACACAGCCATATGACAATCATAATACGTATTCCTAGTGAGGAGCTAAGCTCAAGAATGCACTGCTGTTCTCAGCTATAATTATCACACTTGCAGTTCTGTTTGTCACCCACATAGGTGTATTATCATCTAATATGAAGCCGAAAGAACCTTACTAAATAACAGGAGCAGCAGCGGACAGAAGACCCAAAGCTGCTATTTCTGATTGCACGAGTCTACATTCAAACTCTTCCTGGTAGCTGTGTCTGTCTAGGATTTACTCTCTGTAACACAGTCTCTCTTTGCTTTGGTATTTTCCTCAGCTTTAAAAGTCTTGATTCATATAACTCATGCAAGCAAAACATTTATCAATACAAGGTGAAGCTCCCACTGCACACAAAGAATGAGACTTAGTTTGAAACATATGATCCTTCTAACACAAGTGCCAATGAATGTTTTCATTTAATCAATTTAATTCAATCACATCAGTTCATATGTTTATTAGTTACTGGTACCTCCTGGCTGTTGCTCGGTATTGGAGAGGAACAAAGATAACAAGCTAGGACTGAAGATTTCTTTGTGTTGCATTTCTGTGTACTTTTCTCAGGTTAGCTAAACTGAAGGTTTTAGAAAAGAGAGTCCAGGGCCATACTCAAAATATGCATCAAAGAATAAAAGTCAGGAAATGAATGGTGTATTATTATTATCTTTGAATTGCACTGTTATCTGGGGATGTGGGCCTTATTTCAGGCACAAAACCCTGAAATGCTTGGGGACATTTATTGCATTAAATATAATCAGGATGCTACATGAAAGAAAATTCTCAGTGTTTTTCATGGATATAAGCATAATACATTTAAATTGTGTAATTCAGTGGTTATTGTGTCTCCCAGGGTGGGCATCAGGTCTGACATTCTAGTGACAAAATTAGCCTTTGTAAGTCTCTGTAGGCCTGACCTTTGAAAGAAAACATTTATAAGCCAAATCAGTTATTGCAGTGGCATTAGAAAATAGTTTTCCATGTTACTAATTACAAGAAGCATTGTACCCATACCAGAGCAAACAAAAACCTCATCTGAACAGGCTGAGAATACTTCTATTAGGCCTGTTCAGTTCCAATGCTCTGCAGCAGATGTAAAGCAGCTGTGCTTTTCTGCTTGTGCGCCAGGAACGTGACTAGAATGGTTTAACCAGAGAAACTCAGCTTCCCTCCTCCATATTTTCTCTTCCTCTTGGCACTGCCTTTTCATTCTTCTGCTCAATTGTTCCTTTAATCCATGAAGGCAGTGCAATGACGAAGGCTCTTTCATGTACATTTCATTCACATTGGCAATGCCCTTGATCTCCTCTACTCCCTTCCTGAGGCACATCATAGTTTGCGGCTTTTGCTCTTTTGCTATTGATCTTCAGTGTGGTACAGGCTGTTGGGAAGTGTTTTGTGGCCTGTGGTGTGGTACATACAAAAAAGGCGGTCTGAGGACTTTTCCAGGCTGCTTGAGACTGAGAAGACTGAAAGGGATTTAACCAGGCTGATGCTTTGCTGTAACTATAGCTGTATTAAAATCTACTTGGGGGGGATTTACTGAGAAGAGCCAGAAACTGCTAAGAGGACTTAACATGAACGTTGATCAGTTAGTGACTGTAGTCTTTTATCACTCTGATCCATACCAGACCAACTCCTTGCAGAATAATTCAAGCTACACTGCCCAGAGACCAGCTTACCTAAGATCTCCTCTGAGGCTGGTACTGTGTTCTACGTGAATTTCCCTTCAGAATTCTCTCTGTAACAGGTTTCTTCTCAAGGTCACCAGGACATGGCAAGAGGGAAGCAGAGAAGTTTGCTTACACCCTCAGTTATAAAAAGTAAAAGATGACCATGTCCCACAGCTTTTCAGTACATCTTTATGGAAAGATACGTGGAGTTCAGCTTTTGTCTTAGGCAGACATCTGGCACAGTTAGGTAGACCTGTGTGCACCCTAGTTTTTCTGCTCTCAGAGTCCATTTCCTATCATCTGCTTCTGGTGTCTCATGTCTTGTGTTTCCACTGCCTGCTTAAAACACAGCAAGCAGGTCAGCTTCATTCAACAGAGAAAAGCCTCCTTTACAAAGGCATTCTATGTGCAATCTGTGTACACCTTTAAGGGAGTTTGCGAGAGCACTTCCTGCAGCGTGAATTAACCAACATGAGTGCTGATGGCCACAGGTCCTACTGTCCTCTGCTGTCCTCTTCTTCTCTTTCCTGTTCATATAAATGCCAGAACTTGCTTTGATTTTAACAAATGCAAAATAATTAATTCTTTGAATCAGCACAGTCAGCAGGGCTGCTGCAAAACACTTTGATGCCCAGCCAGGCTCTCAGTACAGGGTCAGCTCACCCTCCTCCCAGACGAAACTATGTGAGGGATGGACTGGGCCCAGTAGAAAAGAATACAAGGATTTTATGGGTGACCCTGCTGACAAAAGAGATTTAAAACAGTGTTCTTGACTCCATCAGGGTATTTGCCATAATTATCCTGTTGTTCTTCTCTTTGCTAACTACTTGTTTGATTTTATGTGTTTGTTCTTTAGACCACTGTGGGCATCGTACCTTGTGTATTGTTTTGAAAGCACAGGACACTCAAATGTATTATCTGCATATGCAAATGACTATAAATCTAAGAACTACGAGTCTAAATGGTAGCACAAGTAAAATAATTCTCCTGTTAAATAGATTCTTCATTGAAAACAAAATTCTCTGATGTTTGCCAGAAATTTGCCATTTCACCCCCAGCAGCCCACTTGAAGCATTTTGGCAATGTGAAGAAGAAAGTAACATGAGAACCTGAGGCAAATGTAAATACAAGTGGAAAGGGCGGGGGAAAGGGGCATAAGAAAATGAAAGAAAGAAAAAATCCAAGAATAACCACTTGTCCTGGGTTCCGCAGTAGCAGTCATTTTTCTCTTTCTTAGCAGCTGGTGCAGTGCTGTGGGTTTGACTTTCAGCCTGGGAACAGCACTGATAACACCGATGGTTTCAGTTGCTGCTCAGTCATGTTTCCTCTGAGCAAGGACTTTCTGAGTCTCATGCTCTGCCAGGGAGGAGGGGAAGCCGGGAGGAAGCAGAGACAGGACACCTGACCCAAACTGACCAAAGAGATATTCCATACCACAGCACGTCATGCCCACTGTATAAACTGGGGGCAGTTACCCGGAAGGGTTAGATCACTGCTTGGGTCGGGTTCAGTATCAGTCAGCAGGTGGTGAGCAATTGTATTCTCTTCCCTTGTTATTTCCCTCATCATTATTATTATTGGTGGCAGCAGCAGTGGTTTGTGTTATACCTTAGTTACTGGACTGTTCTTATCTCAATCCATGGGAGCTGCATTCTTTCTATTCTCCTCCCCATCCCTCCAGGAGTTGGGGGGAAGAAGGGGAGGAAGTAAGCTAACAACTGCGTGGATGATATGCCGACTGGGCTTAAACCACAACACCACTTCTCTGTACTTTGAAGTTCATCCAGTGCCATGCTATAAATAGCGGTAAAAATCCCACCACTCACTCTCTTCTCTTGGTAGGGGCATTAAGAAAGGATCTGTGTGGAACTGCAAACTGAGACTGTCAACTTTGAAAAATGTAAGAGATTTTGAAGAAAAAGTCAAGATCTCAATGATAAATCCATGAGATCTTTCTGTGAAAGATTAAGTCAATCACAAAGGAGCTTGACAAGCTCTGAATTCCAGAATTGCTGAAATCAAACCCACAGTGAGGAAACAACTGTGAATATGGCTCATATATCTATAGTGAACTGAAGCGACTGTCGAGCCACTGTTTTGGTAAATCTGAAATCAAAAGAGAAATCTTGGTTCTGTTACGAGTCAACTTCAGCTTTGTAACTGCTTCTCAATTATGTGGGAATTTCTGACTAGAAGAGGCCAAACCTTAAGTAAGTGTAAATTGAGTCAGTTCCACTGTCTTTCAACAGAGGAACATCAGTTAAGAATCTTGTCCACTGCATTTAGAATAAAACTTTCTGCAGAGAAACCTCCTTGTTTTTCCTGCTTTAGGTACTTTTTCTTCTCGTGCTGTTGGCTATGGGGATTTTATAAGGAGCTCAGCTCACATTCAAATGCCAGATAAATTTCCCTCCTCTGTTGTGGCTGCTTGTTTTGGGGTCTGAACAGGAAATACACTCAGCTGAAAATCTGACTGCAAATGTGGGATTTTTTTTCAACAAGTCTGAAAAGGGGTAGAGGAAACCCCAATTCAAGGCAGCAAGCAAGGTACTGAATAAAATGCTTCTGCCTTTTGTCTTTCTGTCTTTACCTTTGGGACACATGCAAAAATCAATCCATTTGCTGCAATTATGCCTCTCTAATACTGAATGGGTATCACCGTCTAAAACAAAAGACGCCTACCAGCAAATATGGAATAGATATACAGAATTTTTATATAAAAAATACTTTTTTTTATAAAATAAAAATTTTACCTTTTTTTTTTTTTTTTAATAGAATGGGACCGGTCTTGTTCAACATCTTTGTTGGTGACATGGACAGTGGGATTGAGTGTACCCTCAGCAAATTTGCCAACGACACCTAGCTGCATGGTTCAGTTGATATGTTGGAGGGAAGGAATGCCATCCAGAGGGACCCTGACACACTTGTGAGGTGGGCTGATACCAACCTGATGAAGTTTAACCATGCCAAGTGCAAGGTCCTACACCTGAGTGGGAGCAATCCCAGGCACAGCTCCAGGTTGGGCAGGGAAGAGATTGAGAGCAGCCCTGCGGAGAAGGACTTGGGGGTGTTGGTCGATGAGAAAATGAACATGAGCCGGCTGCAGTGTGCGCTCGCAGCCCAGAAAGCCAACCATATCCTGGGCTGCATCAAAAGGAGCGTAACCAGCAAGTAGAAGGAGGTGATCCTGCCCCTCTGCTCTGCTCTCGGGAGACCTCACTTGGAGTATTGTGTGCAGTTCTGGTGTCCTCAACATCAAAAGGACATGGAACTGTTGGAACAAGTCCAGAGGAGGGCCACGAGGATGATCAGAGGACTGGAGCACCTCCTGTATGAAGATAGGCTGAGAAAGTTGGGGCTGTTCAGCCTGGAGAAGAGAAGGCTGCGTGGAGACCTCACAGCAGCCTTCCAGTATCTGAAGGGGGCCTATAGGGATGCTGGGGAGGGACTCTTCATTAGGGACTGTAGTGATAGGACAAGGGGTAACGGGTTCAAACTTAAACAGGGGAAGTTTAGATTGGATATAAGGAAGAAATTCTTTCCTGTAAGGGTGGTGAGGCACTGGAATGGGTTTCCCAGGGAAGCTGTGAATGCTCCATCCCTGGCTGTTCAAGGCCGGGTTGGACAGAGCCTTGGGTGACACGGTTTTTAGTGGGAGGTGTCCCTGCCCATGGCAGGGGGATTGAAACTGGATGATATTAAAGTCCTTTCCAACCCTAACTATTCCATGATTCCATTGACAGAATTACTAGAAGTTGGGAAAAGGTATTTTAGCATTTTGATTTTTTTTTTTTTTTTAGAGATATCATCACCTATAAAATGATAACATAAAATGTATTTCGGAAATCTATGAAAGGAATAAAGCTAACCATACCTGCAGAAGATTCTCAGTTGCACCTAACCTCACAAGGCACAGGGGCTTCAGAACTGAAAGTGTTCAACTTGTCATAGTTGCCATTAGAATAAACCAAAAGCTCCAGGAACAGAAACTTAAAGGCAATGATGGTCAAATATGTGTATGTCTGTGACTTTTCTCCTGTATTCAGACTACAGAACACACAATCAAGCTGCCCACTGCATGATGGCAACCGATTGCTAGTGCACATTGCTGCATGACTGGCTAGATGCACAAAGAGATGGGCTAGCCTCTTTCTAAAGATCTGGGTATTGGCTGTCAGTATTGATTCCTTGTTAGCTGAACTAATAGCTTAAAGTTGAATTTAAGCTGAAGTAATATTTCAAATGCAACAAGGAATCAGAGGCTCCTTCTGGCTGTGATAAAGCTATCCCAAAATGCCACTGCAGCAAACCCTAAACTTTGTGTCTCAGTTTGCTCTTCTGTTGTGTTTGATCAAAGGTATTAGGCCCAGAAGGAGAAGTGCTCTTTTGTGCTATTTCTAAAACTTAGTTATTCTGTCACAAATAGTAGATCTCACATTTTTCTCTAGCAGGTTTGCTGTGAGGTTTAATTCACTGGGGTTTTTTTCAAAGAACATTGAGATTCTGAATAAAAGGCATTACAGAAATGGAAAGCTTTAGAAAACAGGATCACAAAGATATGGTTCTGAATGCAAGCTTAAAGTTGCTCATGCTGCTGCCTTTCAAAAAGCTGAGCCAAACGACACAACTTAGCAGGCCCAGCTAAGTGTCCTGGCCCTGTGAAATATTAACTTCATCTTGTTTGTGCCTACCCAACCTGTCTAGACTGTCACAACAAAGTCACAGAACCATGAGGGACATGGCTAAAACTCATTACACCAAAACAGCTTGAGAGTTACAAGAAGAGGAATGGTAACTCCCATGCAAGGTGTGCCACCTTGAAGTAACTTTGTCACAGGTGAGGGTGAACCCGGAAAACAAAGGAATGCTTTTGGAAACCTATTTAGCATAACCTGGGAAAACACTATCAAAAGCAGTACACAGCATAAATGAGCTGCAGGCCGCTCAGCTAGCTCCAGCAGTACTTAGAGAGGCCAAGATTAGGCCTGTGTGGAATTCTGGTGCTTCGTATGCTAGCTCTTCAGAGTTAGCCCTTTTTCAGAGCTGCTGTAAACTGAGTGAGGTGGTTTTTTTTTTTTTCTGGATCAGCCTCTATTTTTTTCTATTTTTAGTCATTTAGATTTAAAATACTTGAAACCATTTCTCTGAGGCCCCAGTTCCCATTCTTACCTGTATCTTTACAGTTACATCTGCTTAATGAATACTACAGGCTGCTCAACAACTCTTAAACCCTGAAGATTGTGAAGTTGCTTAAACATGGACATAGAAACCTGTAACTATAGACATTTATGTCTGCTTAGCTGCTTACATGGTAATAATAATTCTGTTATTTCAATGCTGTGGAATACCTTATAAAAGAAGAGGGGTATTGAACCCAAATCTGCAGTAGACTATTTAAGTCCTTTTCTCAGGATATTTTACCAAAATTATGGCATATAACAACACAACAGAAAAATATGTACCAGGTATTCTGAATACCAACAATTTCCTTTTAAACTCTGCACCTGCAGAAGCCATGTGTGATTAGGCTCTTCCCAATACGCAACAGCACTGGCTTTCCTTGAAGGTGAGGTTTTGTGCCCGAGTTTGTTTCTATATGCTTAAAAAGTGGCTCCATGGAAACACATGGAGCCCTCTAAGATAGCTTTAAAGGAAGGTAGGGGGAGTTTAAAAAGAAAGCTGTTTAAGAGTATTGATTTTACAAGTAAGTACTGTGAAAAAGAAGGTGGGAAATGTGCTGGGGAAAATGTGGAATTTAAATGAATCCTATAAATAACTTCCATAGCATACACATCTGTACAATGGCAGAAGGAACAGGGAGAAATAGATCTTTCAAATTCACTCTAGTTATCACAGTGTTAGTAGGTATAGCCATCATTCAACTGCAATGTATAACCTTGGATTTCTCTATCCTTATTTCCAAATTATTATATACTTCCTAGAAGATTACATGGAAGGCCAGTGCAACCAAAACCTTGTCAATTTAAAGAAGCAAAACCTTGAACCGTTATAAGCACATTCCCTTCAGCTCCATATTTTATATAGGTCAGAAACCCTGAAGAAACATTAAGATCCTTATAGCAAGGGAATATGCAACCAAAGAACATCTCCACAAGTAGAGGAAAAGGAACTCTCAACAGATGATACAAGCTCAGCTGAGCAAAGAGCACGCACATGAGAAAAGCAACTGGAAAAAAACTTTGCAAACAGGAAATAAACTATAACAGTCTGCTACTAACCAATGACATTATTGGCCATAATTGGCCATAACCCAAACCTCCTCTACCTCAAACCAGTCCTTCATACAGATTCCTTACACCGTTAAGAACAACAGATGACCAGTTAATTGTTGAAAATCATTATCCTTCATCAGATTTCAGATGCATATTTTTCAGTTCTGCCCACAAGTGCCTGTACATCCAAATAGAAGGTCTTGAGTTATCGCTCTAGTGAGAATTAGATTCCCCACTCCAAATCTCTTGAGACAAATAGTGTTATTCCTTATAATGATCTTTTAGCCCCTTCTTATTTCTTACCAAGTGGAAGGGGGGAAATACGTTATTCCATATGAAGTGTACCTATTTTTCTCCCATGAGTTTCACAGGTGTCCTTTAAGATTCATCCAAAATACAGGAGCCAGATTCTGGTTGCCATTAGGATACCTTTGCATGCTTGCATTGTCAGAGCAGAAAAAAAGGCCTCAGCTCCAAACCAGCCACATTAATATAGCTCATACATATGAATGGATGAGATTTTGGACTTAGGCAGCTTGGATTGTTGCTGGTTCCAGTATGTCACAATCCAGTTAATAGATTTCCTCCCAGTCTGGGCTTGCTCTCAAAAAATCAGGCTTACTGCTGGCAAAAGATTCTTGCATATTTCCTTTCACAGACCGAAGTTCAAGAACAAACCTCTAAATATGAAAGATGCTTTTGCTACACAGGTACCACCAGAGTGTATTCAACACTGTGCACCTGCATGACACAAGCTTGACTACATGGCACATTTCTATGTGTAAAAACCTTCAGTAGCAAAAGCAAATTTAAGAATTTTCTGCCTTCCCCTCTGCAGCCTGACAATCTAATCCCTCAACTTTGGCCAACTTCTCACTCACCAAAGCACCTAGGTAAAACCATCTGGCAATATCTAGAAGCAAAGAGGACTGGTTAACCAAGTGCCTTCTGGAATGCCACTAGCTACCTTGTGTGTTTGCCAATGGAGAAGATGCAAGAGGAGGTGTTCGCAGAACAAGCACTCTCACCAGCACAGTTATCTACCAGCTACAAGTGGAAAACAACTGCTAAAGGAAAAGACAAGATGTGGGAATCTAAGCAAAGCCAAAGGAAAAACAGTCAAAGAAAGCAAAGAGAAGACACAAGTTTGGGATTGCTCTACTCCTATTTGTCACATACACTGCAGTTTGTAGCTACTGGGTCATACTTAACCACAGCCTGTACTATGGCTTAATCTGACACCAAGTTTCTCTATGTGGAAGCTGTTATGTACTTTGCAAAATGAAGTATTCAGAAAAGGAATATTCTGATCTCACACTAAAGCATTCATGTCTTTGTAAGTAGGAGACAGCATGTGTGCAGTGTTTGGGCTGTTTGCAGGATGCATGCTCACCTTGCAATGCAGGGAACCTATCACCAGACAGCTCAAGCACCCCAAAAGTGCAAGAGCATACACCAGGCTGGATGTCATTTCTTCATGTGCTGCTCTCCTTTGAATCAGATTCCTCCTTTTTTGCATATTCATTTTGTTTCTATCACTTTCCATCTTCTTCTGTCTTACATTGTGACACAAATGCAGAACCCAACACCACTGCACATAAACAGTGTCCGTCTGATGCAGCCACATGGGTGCAGTTGTTTCCAAAATGGAATGGCAAGTTCCATACTTCTCAGTAGAATTTCTTATCAGCAAATCTGCCTCTTGCTCAAGGATTTTATTTTTCCATGCTCATTTGTTGTCATGTTGATGACAACAGTTTTCTAAGTACAGTATGTTTATCAGAAAGATGCATATTCAATTAATATTGCTTTAGGCAATCTTCACTAAAAATCAAGGCTTACAAATCTCTCCACAATTCACACAGATAATAAGCCCCTTCAGAAGGATGTTTGAGCAGTATTCTTAAGATGATGCTACCCTACCCTACAAGACCCTGCCTTGCTCATTTGGAACTTGACTAGAACTTTATTTACAGTCAGTCTAAACTAGATACATCAGGAATGGAAACTTAAAATGCTGATCCTTTGGTCTGTCATCACAGCTTTCCAGACATTCATTATCAAGCAGTTTGGTACCAATAACTGTTTGAGCCACCTTAAAATATTCTGTCACTGTGAAAGCAGATATATATTTATAATTGGTACATACACACAAGCACACACACAGCTCCTGCAATAGAAATAAAACCCCAAGCATTTCAGAGTTCAGCCTCTCTCCATTGGGCCTTTCTACATTTTCAATTAGGAGAACAAACATACTTTTTTCATGAAAATTGTCAATTCCCTGCATTTTAATTTTAGTACTAAAGAGCAACATGATGGGTCATGTCAGGAGGGCAAATGTAAGCACATGTATATTCATCTCTTCCCACGTCTTCACTAAGATCTCATTTTTCTTGTCATTAAATAGCAGAATAGCTTTGATGGAACTAAATGCCATTGGGTTAATTAAGTAAAAGCGCAAACATCTTTTAAGTGGAGCCTTCTTTTTGAAGGCTTCCTATCCATGGCTAATGATGTGTCCAATTCACCACAACAACCCTTGCAGGGGTGGGGGGAATGAAGAGCAGCAGAATTTAAACACATCAATTCATTGGTATTCTTTAAAAAGTGTAAATTTCTGCCTAAATAATGTGGAGAACAAACCTCACCAGTGATTCACAGTCATTATTAAATATACCAAGTGGGAAGCCAAATTTGGTTTAATGTTTCACGAGCTCAAGTTATTTGACTGGGATTCTGTGACTTGTCTTATTAATCTTTTTTTTTTTTTTGCTTCTGATTTTAAGGGTGCCTATTCTCCAATCTCAAATGTTCACAGCATCTGAAATCTTTTCCTTCTTTTTCATAGCCCTAGCAGCATTTCCAAGACCCAAAAGGAATAACACAGTCCAAATACATGATGGTAAACCAGCAGGAATTGACTTTTCATTGCAACTTCACTACTAGTAAGGAACTTGTAATGAGAAACTTTTGTAACTGCGAAACTTCCCTTCAAATGCGCTGGTTTTCTGAGTGGGTCAATGCTTAGAGCCTGTCACAATTAGCAAATGGTTTAGGTAAAGCTTGACATAACACTTTAATGAACAAAACGAGTCTGCTGTTTGTAAACCATAGGGAGAAAGGGGAGAGCTTCTCAGTACATGTCATGTTTCTCACATGAAAGGCTTATTTTGATATTGACAGCTGAAGACAAGCATCTGCATTATATATCAACACCTTTCCAGATAGATTAAATACCTGACAATGGCACCTGTTAACCAAGCTGTGTAACTGCTACACTGAAATCAGCAAAGCTAGGTTTAGCTAGATATTTAAGGTAATTCTCAGCTCTTAGTGTTTGGAAATACCACGCTGGCAACAGAGATCAGAATGGTCTGTGTGTACAGCACACACTGCTGCCACTGGAGACTACAGACATTTTGGGTACAGAAGCAGCATGAAGCATTCGGATGCATCCTATAGACAACAGACAACTGAAACACGTGCTGTCTTGCCTGGAAGTCACAGATCTTTGCAGGTAAGCCCATGAATACCTAGAAAGTAAAATAAAATTGCATAGTCTGTGTATTTACTAAGTGATTGGCTCAGGTATGAGTAAAATCTTGTCTTTTCTAAAATCAGTTGGGAGTTTTGCCACTGAATTCAATGGAATACAATTTCATTCACTGTGTCCTGATTCTCTGACTAGAAATAGATTTGAATAAAATATTCAAATGCATTTGAATGATGAGTCTTTGCCCTGTAATGAGTCATGGCATCTTCTGAGTTAAGATAAACTTCTCTGTGCTTTGATTTAAGAATGCTGGCCTGCAAGGATCCTCTCGGGCCAGCAAGTCTCACCCTGCAGCATCCATGCATAATAGCCCTTATATTCACACAGTCCCATTTGAAACCAAACAGGGCTTAATAAGGCCTGAACAGTACAGAGGGCATGGTTCATGAGAATAATGGAATCATAGAAGAGTTAGGGTTAGAAAAGACCTTGAGATCATCTAGTTCCAACTCCAACTCTAAGCTCTCTTACTTCATACTGGATTGCAAACTTAGCCAAAATTACACCTGCCATCACCACAACAGAAGTGTCTTAAAAGCAAGTCAGAGGACTAAAATCCAGTGGACAGGGATGTAGGCTAGTTTTCCAACTCTGCCACAGGTTTCCTTTGACCTGTTTTAAGTCATGCCTTGCTTTGTATCCCTATTTCTTAGCCTGTAAAATGGATACTGTGTAAAATTACTATAAAGGCTATTCTTGTACAGTAGGTTAAATGTCAGGTTTGAACTAACGATCTGCTGGGTTTGGCAAACATATGATTAGAGCCCAGGACCCCAAGGTGTCAGGGTAGGAACCAATTCTTCAGGCAAACAGTCAATCTAGTTTCATCAGTGCAGACATATCCTGATAAGGGTTCTTAATTTAATGGAGCTCCTGCAAATAAACAAGCTTAATGAAGATTACTTGCTTCCTGGAATTCATTGTGCTGCTCTAGTTTAATGCTATCACTTACATAAGAGGCTGTCACAAAGTCTCTGGAAAAAAATAAAATATGCAAATTCAGACACTTCAAAGGCTTTTATTTTAATTGTGCAGAACACAGAACAGAACAAGAGCAACTCCACTAAAAATGGAAAAAGCGTAAGAGAGAAAACTGATACATTTCCATCATTTCTTTCAGCTCTTTAAGAGCTACTATCAAGCACACAAGTTCTCAGAACTGCCAGTTCCTCTGAATCAGTGTAGTTCTTATTATGGGTTTGCAGAACTGCATGAAATGTCCACACAAGAAAATGAAAACCTCACAACACTCCCTCAATCTCAGTTTTATGGCAAATGCTGAGTTTCTTTGTAGATTTGCTGAAGTTTCTAAATTTCATGATCCAGCTTTGGATCACATTCAACAGAATCTGCGACCAGGTTTAAGCCATTTTAAAACCAACCTGGGCCAAACTGTGGCTTGGCACTCCAAACAGTGCAGCTTAGTGGTTTCTACTGAAGTTTGCCTAGAATTTGGGGGTTCTTTTGAATAGAGATGAGATCAAGATGAACAAGTCAGATCTGGGCCAGAAACTGTGGGCATTTGGATCCACAGCTGTGGTTCTGCCCCAGTTTTAAATGGAGCCAAAGCCACAGCTCAAATCAAAACAGCAAAAAAGTACAAAGCCAGCCGACTACCAACCCCCAGTTCTACACAAATCTCTCAGCTTCATGGTTTTACTGATTACAGTGGATGTTTCAGGCCATTCTGCATACATTAATTTCCCTCTGTCTTCCACAGGAACACAGCACTGTGCAATGACTTTGTATCAGATGGAAATCTTTAAAGAGCACAAAATAACTTTCTAGAACTTCATCTTGTTTTCCTTTTACTACATCTGAACTGGTTGTGGATAGGAATACTTTTGAATTTACTTAGCAAGCCATTTTATCTCTGCAAGTGAGTTCAATTCCAGGAACAGGACTAAGAGCAAGCTATTCAGTATGCTGGAACAGCTGGAGGAGGAACTGTAATGTAGAGACTTAGGAAGTTTGATAAAAGCCAGTAAAATAGTAATAAATCTTCAGTTCAAACTTGGGGAATTAACTGTGGTCAAACTGCTCAAGGATTGACGAGAACAGTCCTCAAGTTAACAGGTGGGAATTATTGTTCTTAGTACTCTCCTAGAACACAGTTGCTAAGTGAAAGTGAGAAAAACTGCAGAGAAGAGAAAAGGACTGACCAGAAAGAAGCAGAGGGCAGATTGGATCCTGCAGCTTTCACAAACTTTACCAAAACCTGGCTTTTTTTTCCAATTAAACTCAGAAAATTTAAAAATAAAATCAACCTTAAAAGCCAGGAAGTGACTGATTAACATAACAGGTTACCCTGCCATTTACATTCTACTGCATAACACTTCTCCTGAACTACTTACAAACGAACCACACAGAGTTTATTGCAATCTGACAAGCTCTCGTGTTCATTTATTCTACATTCCAGAGACATGTTCTAATTTCAGGATAATTAATAGTTTTGTAATGTTGACAACATAATTCTCTCCCATAGCTAACAGCTATGGATCTATTTTATAGACATCAGATTATAAACGGCACTTCATTGCTGTGCAAAATTTAAAACTTACTAAAATGGGGCCTCTCTGCCTGAAGCTCTCAGCAGAGCTGCTCTAAAGCAGCACTATCTCAAGCACGGATTCTGGGACCCTCTGTGTTTTCAAACAAGGTCTGTCCACAAACAAATCTATATCCCAGGATATGGCCTCAGACCATGATGGTAAATCCTCTGATCATATATGCATGTGGCTTGTGAGACCACCCAGAATTTAAGATGGCCTATTCTTAAAGCATCTCCTCCTTGGCTGTGCTGCAGAAATGCTATTTTTGTCTGTGGTGGTGAGCTAACCTGGCTGGAACACCCCACACTACAGGGCCACAGCCTGGGGGGTAATGTCTACATTTCAGACAAATGTTTCTCAGTCTCCTGGGTAGGTTTGGACACATTACCCAGGCAGCTACTTGCCACCTAGGATCCCAGCTTCTGTTTTCACACAAAGGTTCTAATATATTACACACAAACAAGTATCAATTCACAAAAGGAAGGCATCTAAACAACCCAGAGAAACTAAGTCCTGATCTCCGTGTGTTCTGTTCCTTACTTTACATATGCAATTATTGTGGCTTTCTTTACCTTCTCTGTGTAATGATGAACCTTTCTGAGCTTGATCTTTACAGAATCTACCACAACAGGATTTTATATCAGACCTCTGCTTTTGATACTAATCTAAAAATATTATTAAATATCATGAACTGTGGAAAGATTGAAACTAACAGCACAATCTATTTTATCCAGAAAATACACAGATAAATGTGCTGCCTACCAGTGCTGTTACACACAAACCCTAATGCCACAGAAAACCATACAATATTATCATAGGAAGATTACAAGGAACGGGAAAGTTAAGAAGGCACTTGTGTTCAAATGAAACAACACTATTTGCAGCAGGGCTGCCAAAGATGATTCTGTCTTCGATCAAAGATGGTCCCCAGCATTATAGAAGAGGTGCTTCTTCTAGGAAAGATCAGTCTACAAACTCCCCCAGGTATTTCTACAGTCCCCCATTCTCCTCTAGGGTTCTCGTACCACCTCAAGCACACAGCACTGCTATCCTCCCATTCTGCAAAAACTGAAATTGAAACAGAGAAACTAACTGGGCACTCAGGACTTTTTCTTTGCTTTCTATATGAAAACAAAGAGTGGAACTTCCACACCATAGTCTGTTCCCTCTGGGCAAGATCTGCACAGTGGTTATCTGCCTGCATTCCTTTCTCAAATAATACAGCAAACTGATACTGAAAAATCCCTGTTTACTGAATAATCCAATTCAGTTTCAGCTGGAAGAGTAACATTTTTTTACTGTTTTGAAACTACTGATCTTCATTCTGAAATATCTGGCTCTGGATTAAACTGTTAACATAACCAATGCCTGTAAAAGCAAATACTGAAGGCATGTAAGTTGTCCGGAAAACTGTGGATTGGAATACGGCAGTAATCAGTGTTATGAACAGCAAATTGGTCTTTTATTGAGAAGGCCAAGTTTGGGAATGGGGTCTCATCACCAAAAATATATAAAACCAGATCAGACACAGTAACTTGTCCTGGCACAGGCCAGTAGTCAGGACAGTAGAGTTCCCAGCTTATCTTCAGATCCATTCTCTGAATTTAAGAAATCCTTAAGAATTTAAGGGGAGGGTGCCTAGAACTAATACCGTGCTGGCATCCAATTTTTAAGCATAATTTTTCTAATATCCTTATATAGTGCTGGTACACCAGAGACCTCTGACATACCCGAGGGGAGTCCAGGGGTGAAATTTATCCTCCCTATAATCATTTCAGAAAGGTAACTACTCTACAGCATATTTGTGAATGCACACTTTGCTCTTACTTCAGGCTTAATTTACGTCTACTTTCTAGAGAATATTTTCTGCTCTTTGATGCTCAGGTGCAGCTTGTGCTGAGTAAGATCACATCTAGGAAAAGGAAACTGATCTCCTTTCAATATACAAAAGTATTGGTTTAGTTTCTTAACTGAGTGGTTAATATTTATAAAACAACTGAGAAAAAAATCATCCTAGAAAATGAGAGATCATAAGACTTCCCTAAAGGGCCTCATACCCCAGGTTATCTTGCTTTACAGTGCATGCTGCTATAAATATGTATTTAAAAGAAATGCAGTGCTGCTGTTATTGAGCAAAAAATAATCCTGAAACCAATGTTTTCTCTAAACATTGTTTTACAGCATAATGATATTGCTTTGTTTGGTATGTAAATTCAGCCATTGGACCTAGGATGATGAAAAGCAGCTCAAACTCCTTTGCTTTTAATTTATAGATGCTTTCCTGAGGAAGAGGCCCGAGTTCTTCAAGCTATTCTGCACACTTTGTCAGGCTCAATTAGACACAAGATGATGAAAGGTAGTATCAGGATCCCTTAATTCTGTCCAGTTAGTTCCTATATAGTGTCTTAGTAACTCATTTGAACAGAATCACTACAAGTAGAAGAGATTTCAAAATAGAAATTTTAAGAGCAGGTATGAAAAAGGATTCATGAAAATCTCTAATTAAAGCCACATGCAGGAGAACTAGAGCACAGTGTTCTTTTGCTTCCTTTCAATAATACTTCATAACTCTAAGGATATTATCTCAGTCAGGGGTCTGTTGAGCAGGACAAAAGAACATCCATATCCCAAACCTCTTTAATGTTTGTGTTTGGCAGGATAAGACAAGGGAGTGATCTTCCACACTGTTTTGTGCTCAGGGTGTGGGCTTATGAAGACATATGGAACTAAAAGCCAAGCCTTGTGCTTTCATGAAGGAAAAATTCAGATCTGCAAAGAAAGAATTTGGAAAAAAAAAAAAAAAAAGTTGAAAACCGACAGCCTACAGCACAACGTGAAGATTTTGGAGTTCTTTTTAACAAAGATCTAGGAAGCCTGATGGTATTTATAGCTTGTGTGTTTACCTGCAAACCATGTAAGTCAACTTCTATCTGTTGGCTTTCCCTGCCCATTTGGTTTTTACTTTATGTGAAATACTTTGATAAATTCTGTGGCACTACCTATACTTCCAAGAAATCTTTCAGCACAGAAAGCTACAATAACAAAACATGAGTTTATATAGCCTCAGTCTATGAATACCTTTGAGGAGACACATTTTTAAGAGCTGAGGGTATTTCTCCTCAGGCGTTAATGTTCCATCTTTGAACTGTAACTGGGAAGCCCTTATCTCACGAAAAAACAGGGAGATTTGGACTGCAATTTCAGAAGGTGCTGAGCATGAAGCTCTGAGGAACAAGTCTTTTCAGGTTCTCTTAAATTTGGCACATACTAATTGAAAACACCGAAAAACTATTTACCTTTCTTTAAGTCTTGAACAATAGAAGAAAAATACCATTCATCATTACAGTCAACCTCCAGAAGAAACGTCACAACAGTTAAAGAATGGATTATTCTGAATATCTGAAACAAACAGTATTTAAGAGGGCCAGTTCCACATTACTTGCCTTCTACAGTTTCCCATTATTGTGATTTCACTGTTACTGCTGCCTGAGAGAGCATTGTTATTCACCTCAAAGTCTACGCACTAGAAACCAGGCAAACCAGACACTGAGAGCAGATAGACCATATTCCCTATGAGCAGTAACAGAAGCTCTGTCCAGAAAAGCATTCTCCCAAAGTCATGTTTGGTTTTCCCCTACTTCCCTTCTGTTGCTCTGCAAACAGTTGCCCTACTGCTTTGGTAAAGCCGTGGCCTCATTAAAGACAATAGCAAATGTGGCACTGACATCAGTAAAACAAAGAAATGCTCTCATCAGAGAGGATGGTACCACATGAAAACAGCAAGCAGTAAGAAGCTTGGGAAACAGAAATCGTTCTGAACAGGAGTTTTTGAGAACAGATATCCCTGTCTGGTGCAAAGCAGGCACAAACACTGATTCTGCTGCAAGATGTATATTGAGCCAAATAAAGGAGATGCAAAAAGGGAAAGAAAACAGTCCTGCAACTAGCGAATATTATGCCTTAACAAGAAGGTATAATAAGGAGGCACATGGTTGAAAAACTAGATGAGAATTCAGGATGCTTGGCTATCAAAGATTAATATAAAGGGAAAGGATAAAGTGGGATTTGTCCCTTTCTTCATGATTTACAATGGTTTTTTTTAAAACTGCCAGTTCATGGAGAAAGAAAATACAGCTGAGTTAAAGACCTCAGAAGCCTGATGCAGCTGCAGCTCTGATATAATAAGGAAGCTTAGATCCAGACAAAATGTCATTCCTCCATATGGACCTTTGCACATTCTCAAACTCCTTCATAAACCCCAGGATTTTGGAAGAAGCCAAGTTGGAGACCCCTGTTGCAAGCGCTGGCTGACAGTCAGCAGTGGGCTCACGTACCTGCCAAGGGTGCCACCGCGTGGACAGTGACTAATTCCTGTCCCCATTGGCCCCGGCTGTTTTAAGACACAGCTGGGCTCAGCCAACCTGAGTGACACACACGGTTTAACAGTGCTGTATTTTACAGTTATAGGTGTTTTAAATTATTTTAACCACCGCGTGACTCTTACGAATTCCTTTTTAGAAGTGAATCATGTCATCAAAACTCCTATTATCGTGTCTTTGTGTTAACCCAGCCCTTAATCTGTTATCAGCAGGCATGGTGAATATTTAGCTGCATCAGTGTTTTCCATTCCTGCTCTTTCTACAGATTATTGAGATATTTACTGGACAAGAACAAAAGATTCTTATTCACAAATCTGGCAAGCTCGAGAATTTGAACTATACACAAAGAGAAATATAGCTCTGTACATTGAAAAACTGAACTGGAAACATGCCCTGGCTTTCATTCCACTACTGAAATTCCCTTTGTTTCATTATCTCTGCACTTTTAGTGTCGGAAGTTTATGACCTATCAATCACCAAAGTATTAAGAGTAACTATTAAAGACATATTTATGTGAGAACCATGTGTAGTTCTACATGCCAAGTAGTTCTTGGCATCATGTACAGCCTTAGCCCCCCCTTTGAGTCCACTCATTTGTCTCTGAGCATTTTATTCCTGAAAGAATGGCCCACTGTCAGATCAGTCATTTATCCATTGACAGAATGCCTGCTTCTCGGATTTTAAATTTGTAATTTGTGTAGGAATTATTGTTTGATTCAGACACTGCTGTGGGCAGACGGCTCTACCCAGTGAATCGTTAATGGAGAATTCATCTTAAGCACAAAAGTCAGCAGAGACATGCCAGAGTCTGGTCTAGTATTTATTCCTAAAATGAGGAATAGATCCTTTGGCTTTACAGCTGGTCTTGCCCACAGGATGAGGGGCTCTGGCAGCTGATGGTTTCATTCAGCAATGTTTCTTCTAACCAAATCTTGTAATTAGTGCTTGCCCATAAGAAATGCAGAGCTAATTCCTAGACCAAATGCAAGTTTGACCATAAATTTCAAGAAGGGTACATTTTCAAGACTGGCATAAGATTATCTCATTCTTTAGCCCAGAAGAGAGTGGAGGAGTTTGACACAAAATCTCAGATCCAAATAGGAGAAAAATGTGTGACTAAGATACCAGAACAGGATTCAGGAACTCTGGTTTCAGATTTCCTGGGTGATCTAAAGAAATAAGTTAATAATTTTTACCTTCATAATCCCTCAACTCCCCATTTTATTTTCTTTGTTTTATTTATGAAGGTTGAGTAAATCGCAAAGGCAAGGCTTGCTTTTACTACACAGGAGCACAGCACACCCATAGGCATTCTCTGCCCTAATACTAAACTAAATACTCTGTCCTAATGATAACAAAAACAATAGTAGCAGATTAGAATAAAGATATAAAATTAGATCCATTTCTCCTGCCATGGTTGAATATTTTGACCTTTGGCAAATTTTCATTTGGGATTTACATTTTGAAATTCCAACCCAGATCTTAATACTGAAAGTCTGGAAACAGCTTCGCATTCATGAGAAGAGCAGCCAACAGAATCCAACAGTGAGTGAAATAAATGATGTATAATGGAAAGACACAGAATGGGGACTAATGGATAAAAATAAGAGTTCAGGAAGGTTGTAGGAGAAGAAAAAAAGAAACGGAAGGAAAAGTATCACTGTGACCCCCAGTCTCCAAATCAGAAATTCTAACTCTCTACTGCTAAGCTAAAAGGCTGCAAGCCAGAGCTTAATATATCGCCCTGTGTGTGTGTTTGTGTAAGTACCTAACTATAGCATCAGAAATACCTTTCTGTACCTGAGTCATACTGACTTTAAAGGAAATTTCAAAATCCAAATGTGACCCTAAAGCTCTGTGTAAAGGCCAGATAAGTTTTCTATGGTGACCAGGCATTGATGGGGTCTTACACACCAAATAGTGGCTTACTAATGATGCTGCGAACTGCATATCTGTATACAGTTCCCACCCTAGTTTCATTTAAACCTGTTTTCTTGACTGCAGTGGAGAAAAGGGTTTGCCCATTCCATTCTTAGTGTTCTGTTTCCTTTCAGTCCAATACTCTGATTCCACTAAACCTAAACCGAAGCCACTTTGGACACCTCAGGCCACTGTTGATAGCATAGCACCTGGCAGAAAGTAGGCCAGTGCAGCACATGTAACTTGCAAATTCAATCTCCTAGTAGACCTTGTAGGTTTTACACATTTTGTAAATCATACCTTTTCAAGAATTTTTACCAACACTTTTATTGTGTAAGTAGTGTATAAAGTAATATTTCACTTTGCTTTCTTAATTTTTTCTCCCTTTATTGAGCTCCATGACATAAGCCCTCATACTCTGCAGCACTGCAATTCACTTGGGCTGTACCAATCTGTTTGCAATGCTTTAGGAGAGTGAGAGAAGAGGAGGAAATGGGGAAAATGAAAGCAGCAACAAAGCCACATCACCTCCTGTGATTACAAGAGCAGAAGATCAAATATGAACTTTAATAGTAGCAAATTGAGGACCAGACTTATTAGTTGCAAATTGTGCCAAGTGCTCAGCACACCAATGTGCAGCAACACTAAGAAATTAACTAAGCAAAAGCTGCTAAAGGTGGGGAGGAACCCACAAGAGTGAGAATGCATCACGGAGAGCTGTCACAAGTGAAAGCACTGGAGCAATTAGACACAATACTAAGCTCTGTGCTACTTTCCCCATTTTAATTCTGCTTCATTTTAGTCAGAAGCTAGACTCAAACTGAACTCTGTTGGATATGGCAGAATTGACTCATTTTGAAGAACAGAATGGCCTAGCAGTTATCTTCTACTTTTCAACAAAAGAAGGAGCAGGAATTTCAGAAAAGCGGGGAGGATGAACTGGGAGTAGTGATGGCTCAGTATAATTTGGTCAGAACAGTGTTCGTTTTCTAAAGGAAATCCCAATAAAAATCTACAAAATACCTCACACTGCTCTCTATTAAATGCTTCTTTACGTTCACCTCACCTAAGATATTGTTGAGAACTCAACTGTTACTATGGACAGGCATAGGATCACCAGTTCTTTCTCTTATCCTTTCCTCGTTGGCTGGGAAAGCCTACATCCCCTTGTCCCTCCCAGAGAGGAGCTCTTTGGGGAGTCAGGTATGGACTCCATGACAACACCGGTGGGGCCAGACATGAGTTCCTGGGAGGTCCATGAGTTGGCAAGAGTACATTTCTGGCAGGAAGGTAGCAGCACAAATATATCCACTGGACCAAAAAGGGCAAGCAACTGAACCTTGCACTACAGCAGGCATTTCTCCTCCCCCATTTCTATCACTGTACTGGTCTTGCTTTCATGATTCACATGAGGGTTTTTTTGGTAATGCAACACACATTTCTGTCTTCTTGGTCCATTTTTCTCCTTACAAGGAATAGTCCACAATGGGACAGCAGACTCAAAACTTACTCCCCTCTCCTTGTGCCAGGATAAAGTTGACAACCTTAGTCAAGTTATTCTATATTTGCAGGATATGATGGCTAGTTACCAAAATGACCTGTGACCTGAGTGGCTACACTCATTCATAAATCCCCTCTCCCCTCAATGGCACTTATACCACAACCTGCAGTAAGAAATGAAAGGAGGCTGAGTTTCTGCATATCCTTTGTGCTGGGGCAAAAGGAACTGTAACCCCAAAAAAATACATTGTCAAGTCATGGAGCTATGAAAATACAGGAATCAGCCTGCCATGGTGCATCCATGAAAGCACAGACACTGGACCTCAGCAGGTAGAAAAAGAGAGAGAAATGCATTGCAACAACTGGATGAAATGCTCTGTAGTGAGATAACATGTTTGTTTTGAGTTTGCAAATGTTGTGAGACAGAGCTGTTCACTTCATAGTACCTACCACTGGATATGCTGGCATTTTGTTCTGCCTGTGGTTTGCTGTAGATGAGCAGACATGTTGTGCAAACTGAGCAGGAACAAAATTCGGTCCCATATATTTTGAGGAGTTCCTCTGCAAAGTGTTCTTCCCAGCAGATATCATTTTGATGAGGAGATAGTTTTTCCTTTTGTCATGTGACACTGATTTGTTGCAATTTTTAAATCCAAGATTAACAATTCTTCTTCTTGACACTACATCCTACTTTTTTTTTTAGTATTCAATGAGCTTTAATAACAGAGAAGCAAAGAGAAAAGAAAGAATTTTTTGGCACTCTCTGATTTCTCACACAAAACAATAACTGTTTTGGCATCCGGAGATGTCAGGCCCTTTTCAAAGACAATTTCACTTCTTTTTGCACAAAGCTGGTGGATTTACCATTAGCTCCAACAAGTTATAAAAAAAAGGAAAGAGAGAGATTGAGATCTGCAGCATCCCATTGAACAGCTCTGAGGGATGTAGGAAACGGGAAATGTTCACATACACATCATCATGTGTGCTCAGGAATACATCAAATGAGAAAGTCACCGAGAATGAAGAGCCAGAACCTGGCATGTCTGCTGTGAAGTCCATGGAGCTTACATCTTCTGATACGAAATCCTTTTTATTATCTTTTGATTCATATTTCTTCACCATTAACAGAGCTAATTGTGGAACTAGCCAATATTCTCATCATACTCTTTCAGCTGAGAAATCTGGGTTGAACTACCATGGCTAACAGAATACTGTGTATACTGGCCAGTATGTGGAATGCGCTGGTGCTATTCAAGATCAGAGGTAGCTTCGCTCATGTGAGTGCTGGAAACTACTTTCTGAGATTTCTTTTTTCCGTGACTCTGCATGCTTATGCTAATGACTCTGGTACTTGTGCACCTACACTGCCAGGAGACATCTTCTCTGATCTTACACTGAGAACTACTCTGCTCAGCAGAAAGAAAACCATAATGAACACAAGAGTGGGAAAGCAGGAAATGCATCTTGTGCAGTATCTCTGCAAACCTTCAATAAATAGGGATTATAAGTACACCATTCTGTCTTCATGTAATGAGGAGGATATGGGAAATCACCTTATCTACCACAGCACCCAGCCAACGCTTCATCCAAAAAGAACACCTCTATTTAACAAGTTTCTGACTACTGGAGATACATAACTGTGGTCCTGCATATTCTGAGTCATTCCCTGGCACAAAAAACCTCCTCATTTGGCTATGCAGCACATTCCTGTCCAACAACTGCATATCTGGTTATGAAGAACAGCTGTGTTGCTTTGCAAACACTTTGCACTGCCTTTGTACTCTTGGGTGTGTGACAGACCGTTAAAGGAGACGGTGCTTCTGTTTATACGCATTGTCTCTTCAGAACAAAAGCAGCTGCAACACTGACAAAAAAAGACTGAAGTCCTACAGAAAAGCAATGTGACTAGAACTGTTGTCAACACGGATTATAATCCTCTGCCTGTCATAATTCCTCTGTATCATCTGTGGATCATCACTTCATCCTCACATGCTACTTAGAATGCAAGTTTCTTTGGATGAAGACCTACTCCCATTTTGCATTAGTGACATAGTTTAGTGGTAGACTTGGCAGTCCTGGGGTGAAGGTTGGATTTGACGATCTTAAAGGTTTTTTCCAACCTAGTTGATTCTATGAATCTACATTTCAAATTCCTAAGTGCCAGAGCCACATAGGATCTCCAGTAACAAGTGTCTCATTTTACAGCTATCTGTTGATCACATGAGAAGGATTTCACTACTCACATAAAGCTGTATTTCTGATTTCACTGGAACTCATAAGAAAGTCTACTCTCATATAATCCTCCTATACACAAGTTACAAATGTAGCATGTATCTTATATATGGTAGAATATTTAGAATAGAAATACTGTGTTTCAGCAGATCATTTTTCCTTGCTTCCCATGCAGCTTGAAGAACACTCCTAATATGCGACCTATGCTGGGACTCAGAGCCACATGCTGTCTGCCTTCATTAATCATTATCCTCCTGCTGCTTCAGGCCTTGGGAAGCCTTGTGGATTTCATAAATAAATTACTTCATGGAACCATATCTCTCTAAAAACAAACTCTAACAAACATACCACAGAAATAATTAAAATGTATAAAGTTTGTGTTATGCTACAGGGCAGCTCTCCAGAATGCTTCATGTTCTCAGTTCTGTATGGTCAATAAAGGCAACCAAGAGCTTCTGCAAGTGAATAAGCTCAAGCTGATATACTTCTGCCTACGGAACTATTTCTTCAATGTAGCATAGATTCACTAGACTTAATAAAATGGAATGTAACCTTTAATCTGTTCTCACAGATAGTATTGGAAGCAACGACATTACTTATATAAAAACAGCATTCCTGTTTGTGTACTATGACCTGCTGGTGCTGATGGGCTAGTTTGCTGCTGAAACAAGGAAGTAAGAGGTGGGTGTGGGTCATCTGGGTATGCCTGGGATGGGAAGAATTAATTACCGTAAGTGTTGTATGCTAAAATTGAGCTAGGTTGAAAAACCAATGTCCAAATACTAAACTTAAGGAAAACCAGCCATGTGTGAGAGAGAAGAAATGAGTCATCAAACTTGAAACAAAAAATTAGGCAAGAACATGGTCATAAAAAAAAGATTTCCCATGATGGGGCTAAAAGAGCAGGATGAAGGATTTGCTTTGCTTTTTTGTCCACACTACAAATCCTGAAACCACCCCTTCCATTGGCAAATAAACTTTGTCTTGGCAGGAAGACTGACCTGTATCTCAGCAAACACTGGTTGGTTTACGTACTTCTCAAAGGCAAAAAGTGCCACATAATGTTTGAGCTCTTTTGGCTTTTTTAAGTAGAGGACTCTCTTAGGAAAGTGTGAACACCTAAACCCCAGCCTTATAAGGGAAACCTCCTTGGAGAGATTGTGATAAGCTACGAGATAAACTATGAGAAAGACTACTCTATCCTATTTTCTCATGTCACACATTTTACAGGTGAGCTTTCTGTCCCATAGAGAATATCAGCTAGTATAGAAACAAGCATAAATAGGTGTTCTGAATGCACTCCAGTAAAGTGGCAGATCCACTTTGTGGCTCAGCATGTTTTGAGGCACCTGGCTTGATCACAGCAAAGAGTCTTGCAATCGTGAAGCTGGATTCCTGAAAAGCTAGTTGTAGGTCTCTTTCTCTGCTCACACAAATGAACTGTGGATGGACCAAAGTCAACAGGTAAAAGGTCACTTTAAAAACCAATGACCTTTCTATAAGCTGCAGCAACTTTAAATTCTTGCCTCAAATCTGCAGCTAAGAGAAAATGAAGATAACTGGGCTACCCCTAAAACACAGTGTATCAAATGCAGCCCACAAATCCAGAGCAAAGAATAATGGGTTTATGCCAGCTATATCCAGATGGCCAGACAGGTCTCTTTTATTGCGGGGGACTATAAGGTACTTGAAAATACCCTATAATAAAAAACCTAAAAATAAATTATATCTTCATAATATGAGATCAGATCCTGGAGCCTTCAGACAGTTTTCAGTTGCTGAATCTACTGTGAATGTGCTGAAAAAGCTGCAGAAGAATCTCATCTGCGTAAGATTCTCACAGTTTAACTTTTATAGTTTACCTTCAATATTTAATTCAAATCCCTTTCAATTTCAAAACCCAAATGTAGAACTGATCTACATTCCTTTGCCAAAACAAGGGCATACTGCTGGAATGACTGTGTTAAGTCTTCGGCTTCCTTTCTTTTCACGAATATGTTGTTTATAAGCAATGAACAGAACCCAGCTTCAAATCAAAATTCCAGTTTCAGTACTGAAGTTGAAAGTCTCTTTAGATAAAATACATTTCCTTTTCTAAAGGGCTGCAGGGTTGATTTGGGGTTGTTCTTTGTTTTGTTTTTTTTTTCATGAAATTCAAAGGCACCAAAGGGATTATCCACGGAATCACTCTAAAATGAGTTCAGTCACAAAAACCCCTCCAGATTTTCCACCGAAAATACCTGCTGTCAATAAACTAGTTGTACTGTACTGCTCACCAGTCAAGCTTGCAGTATAGACAACTGTCGTCAGACATAAGCATCTCAATTCTATATACAATATACATTTAACAGTGCAATTCACAGAAGTAGGGGATAGCCTAGATCTGGGTTTCTCCTGGATATTATTTTCCCATAGAATTTAAAAATTGGGATATTTGTCTTATATTTCTAAATGTTTGGCAGTAGCAACACCAAAGCTGTAGCTCTGACCCTGTTGCTAGACGTCTGGAAATCCAGACGCGTAGTCTCAATTCTACTGCACATGCACAAGGGGTCCAAAAGCAATCAGCTTTTCTCAAACAATTTGTGCACAGCACGAACAGAAGGTTTGCGTTTTTAGGAACACTACTCAGACTTTACATTGTGAGTGTTTATACATTTCTGCTGGTACTCTAACAGGTCACCATACCCTTGGTAAGTGAAGACACATGATTTAATTCATTAGAACACTTGTGTATGGCTTCAGTTTTAAATCCATCCCTTTACATATTCATCCCTTTTTAGTTTTTAATGAAACATATTGACTATCTTTTCATTTGAGAGATTTTGAACTAAATTTTCTGCCAGGTTCCAATATCTTATACCCATTTTTGTAGATATAACTGATTACCATGTTCAGTTTGTCTTTTGCAAGCGCCTGTTTTTTTCTCTGATGCCGGCTGGGGACACGTACAAAATGAAAAGA
This sequence comes from Myiopsitta monachus, assembly GCA_017639245.1. Lineage (NCBI taxonomy): Eukaryota > Metazoa > Chordata > Aves > Psittaciformes > Psittacidae > Myiopsitta > Myiopsitta monachus. The sequence continues at coordinate 31,136,285 of CM029928.1, read as the reverse complement.
ATAAAGTTGTAAGCCAGGTGGAGAAATCTGGTTATCAGGAATAAGAAATGGTCTCCATTTCGATTTGGAAATTTTGCTTGTATTTGCAAGAAATAGAATTTACATCCTCAAGGCTTATTTCCAGAAAGCCTCCATGAGTTAGTCATCCAAAATTGATGCTGTACAAATGGGAGCCTCACAAAGCAGAGCTGCTATCTCTTTGAAGTCAGTCGGAAGGGAGGAAGCATCCTGTGCAAACAGAACAACATTCCAAAGACTTTTTAGGGGGAAAATAGAAACTAGGACTGAACAGGCAGGACAGAATGTTAAGCAAAACCATGTTTAAGTACCATATAGCAAGGAATACAAATATTTTTTCTTGTCTTGTGCTTCCTCTGTGCAGTTTGACGTACATTTACAGAACAATCAACAACAATGTGAGCACTACTTTGATTCTTTTTAGCCTTAGTTAATATCAAGTATCACCTGTAGGGATATTGAAATAAAGAGACCAAGCTCTATCTGTATCACCATGTGACAAAAACTGTAACATACAAACACATTCAGGTAGCAGCTTTGAGGAAAATTAATTTCTGCATCCAGGCTGTGATACACCTTCCTAAGAAGTTAAAGTCTGAGAAAAGGTCACAAAAAAGGATTACAGTCTAAATGACAAAATCAATATAGGAAAAGATTAGAAGCAATATCCTCTTTCAAGTGGGATCTATCTAGGCTTGATCTTGGCTTCATTTACATCCCCAGTAACTGCATGTGCAAGCAGACTCGTATAGATGCATAAATAAGAGGAAAATTAGACTTATTTCAATTAAAGGCCAATACATGGTAATTTTTTTAACTTTCCTAATCCAATAGATTGCATGAATGGCACATGAAATAAAGCTAGCTCAAACAGATCTTACAGATACACATAACATTATGAATGTGAATATTCCCCCTGAAGTCAATACAGTGTGTAAATTTAAGCACATGCTTTGACAGGAGTGGAGCTGGGTGGTGAGCAAAGAAAACAGATCAAAGCAATTTAATAAAAGTAAGTTTCTGTGTTTTAATAGAACAGTGCGCTTCCAGGATGTATACATCTGATCAGCTTGATCAAATAGTGATTTTTATGTAAAGTCCGATGTATTTTAAATCTAACACTTTTATCACTCCTAAAATCACAGTTGCATTTCAGCAAGTTCCTATCAGGCACACAACCAGCAGCATTCACTTGTGATGTTGATGTGACGTCAATGCCTATCTATTTAAAACAAGGTTTGAAATCAGAATTCCTTCTGATTTCTGTTTTCAAGAGAATGCAGAATAAGACAACACAGATCAGCCTAAGTCCATCATTCTTTCAGTATCTAACTGACTAACAACCACAAAGAAGTACCAGTTCTTCCTACTAGCCTTTCAAAACCTAGTTTGACTGACACGATGTTTTACCCCTGAAATCATACCATTTTTATCATCATTATTTTCATACCAACACAAAACATCAGATATCAACAAAGAAGCAAGGAAGGAAGGCTTCTAAGAAGACAATAAAGTATGATTCAGGGTGGTGGGGGTTTTGGACTGGCCCTGTTCAGAGCCTTGTGAGCAATCATTTTACATTAGTAACATGAAAAACTCCTTAAAGGTCAGATTGATCGTCAAATGTCAGTTATACTCATTCCTTTGGACCAGTTCCTGAGGTTCCTGACTCATTTTTTATTCTGGCAAAACCAAAGTCCCATGAGAGAGGAAAGAGACTGTGTTTGCAGCATAAATGTTGGACTGAGACTGAAGCACTGATTTCAACTCACTCCTTCACAAACAAAATTTCTGTCTTGTTTTGGGATAATCACTTCACTTCCCTTGCTACTGATCTCCATCTTCAACCAGCAACAATAACGTATGTTCTACTGCCTGCGCTCTTGGGTACCTGTGCAGCTCAAGCAGTATAAAGCAATACAGAAAATACTAATATCCATGGCAAAGTTTTTCAATACAGGACGTATGCTGACAAAGTACCACTGCCTTGGCATCTGCTACTGCCATTGGCAGAGAGTGGATACTGGGATTGATGGACATTTGAGCTGACACAGTACAGCTGTTCATATGTTCTTGTGTTTCTACAAGGTCTTACAAACATATGTTTAATTTTGGGGTTTAAAATCTTGTCTTTGACCTGACAGTGCACTGAGCAATTCCTACAAACAGATGAGCTTACCTCCCAGCAGGTCTGCCAAGACCTAAAGACTTTCAAAGTCACTTCCAAATGAAGCTTTTAATTAACTAAAATCACACCGAGAAAGCAGAAATGGACAAAAAATCAGGTTCTCTGAACAGGATAGGAAATGTACACCAAATCAGAGACACCACTTCCTGAAGAAGGAAAGTATCCACTCTACAGTTAAATAAATCCAAAATAGTTCCATCATTACTAACTGGTAGATAACCTTCTTCAGTGAAATTATTGCTATTGTGTTTCCTATGAGAACTCAAAGTAAGAACCAGATGTCTCTTTCTTTTCTGTAAATTCAAACCTAACTGAAGTGACAGCTGAATAACAGTAAAGGAGCTATTCTGAGAATTCCCATGCACAATGTATGGAAACCACTTCCTTTGTTCGCAGGTGTTTGGACTTGCTTTTTCACAGGGACTATGACTGATCATTACGTCATTGTGGAAGAATCTTTTAAACAAAAGCAAACAACCCTCACTCACCTCGAAGTAAGATTTTAAAGGTAAGAAAAACTTTTATTACAGATGTGTCCAATGAAAGCACTGGAATTTTGTCACTATTATATCAATACATCAATTCCTCTAGAAGACTGAAATCTTTAGCAAGTGCCAAGAAGATAAAATATGACCACTGCATACTTCAACACCAAGTGTCCAAGTTTCACTTAACAGTGCTTCACTTCTGTTTTTTCTTGTACTTAAGCAGTAACCATGAAGTGCAAACACTTTACATGGCAGTCAGCAGGGGCACTGATCATCAAAGCCAAAGCCAAGCTGCTAAGCCTAAAGTGAGCTCATCACACAAGGAAGAGATGCAGTTGGCCACCTTACTCAAACTCACTAAGAAAATCATAGAGTTGCAGAATGGTTTGGGTTGGAAAGGACCTGAAGATCATCCAGTTTCAGCCCTCTGCCATGGGCAGGGACACCTTCCACTACACATGTTGTTCAAGACCCCATCCAACCTGGCTTTGAACACTGCCAGGGATGGGGCATGCAAAAAAATGTGCAACAGAAAAAGGAATTGAGGAAGTAAAGCAATTCCATATCCTGTTATAACTGCCTGCCTCCTCAAAGAGTGGGACTTTTGAAGAGAAACAAATATGTAACCTGAGAGCAAACACCATGGGTTGGGTTTTTTTTTTCTGGTTCTGTAGATATTCTAAGTGCATATGATTAAGAGTTTGTTGTCCCCAAAATCCTTGTTTGTGTAATAGAGAAAAAAGTATCCAGATGTCACCAAAAATATCTGCCCTGTTCCATAGACTGTGCTGTATGTCACACTTTCATATGCTGCTGAGTTTGACATTGATTCAACAACCCAGCAACAGATGGTTGAGTTCTATGCTTCCAGTGTGCTAGCGGAATTCTTTTTTAGGAGATATTGGGGCAATTCTTCTGTGCATTTATTTAGGCTAGAAATTAAATTAATTCACTGCAGAAAAATGTAAAATACAGACCATGAAGAGACTGGTTCTGAGATCTCATTTTTTCTAAATGCTCAGAATTTATTACAGGCTTGGTTGGTGTGAGGTTTTATTTAAACCTACCAGTCAAAATCCATTGTAGCGCTCCCCTTCCAGGGTCTAGAATTTATCTTTGGAGTGTAAAGCAACCTGCAAGCTTATGGGTGCTGTACGAATAACTAATCCACTACTATTTTTGTACACTGGCTTTTTCAAGCCCACATGATCAATCTGTACTTTGGGCCCAAGGCTTTTGGAACAACAGCTTACATATTGCATTAGTTCAAGATGATTCCATGGGTACAAAGACACTAAAAACTCAAAAAATCCGTGATCACAGTGGTGGCTGAGGCATTTAGTGTGGATGGAAATACCTCTTCCCTGAACAATATGTTCTGGGGTTTTGGTTTGGTTTTCCTTGCAGTTGCCAAAGGGTTTTAGGACATCACAAGAGGTCTCTGTCTAAGGCAAATCATCCCTCTCTGCAAACAACTGGTATAACTTAGATACTTTAACTCTATTTTTTGTTAGAACTCTGCAAGGCAGCAGTCTGATTCTGTAAGAGATGTTTTAAGTCCCTTTCTTCTTTTAAATACAAAATGCTGAGGTTTATTTTATTTGTTTGAATATTTCTCGTCCAGAGTATACAGCTGAAGGACCAAGACTGCTTCCTGCTGAGTATTTCCTGGCAAGTATTTCTCTCAACTAGTTCCATCTAAAAGTCAGTACCACTGTGCAGATTCCCTCTAGAGTGAAAGAGCAGAAGTAAGAACATCTGGAGAAAGTCAGCCCAGATATCTCTGACAGTAATCCCAGGGATCCTTTAAAACATCACTGTTCCCAGCTCTCTGCCCTTGACCTTAAGAAACCATTCTGAAAGTAAGGACACCACCTCATCCACCTCTGTTAATAGTCTGATACATCAGCTTGAAGCATGGTCCAAGGTAGGCAGTATCTCAAACAAAGATGACTGCCTTCTATAAAACATGCATGATACTAAAAGGATCACAAATGTTTTAGCCTGCTGGGAAAAAAAAAATCATGCTAACTTACCCATTATCTGTGATGTCTTTGAGAAAATGTTCCTCTTTCAACCACACTGGATTATCTACCTGGATCTGAAATCTCTTCTGCATTATGATTAGTGCTTGAAGATTAACATACATTATATTTTAGGCTTAACAAGGGCTTTCTTTCTGTGAAGATTTTTCAAGCAGGCTGTACAGAGAGATGTAAGTAACTACACACACATTTTTTGCTTGCATTTCTGTGAGCACCTTTGTCTCCAAGGCCAAATGACTCTTTTGTGACAAAAAAAACTTTAAAAAATCTGGACATTTTCATCACTGTTTCTCTGCCACTGTTCTTTCAGGGGAACAGCCAACCCATGAAATCCATAAGCTACATAGACTTTGGGGCTCCAGCAAGGTACAGGACTTCTGCCCACATACCCTATGCTCCTACAAAGAAAACTTTTCACCAGCATCAGTGTTCTATGTTACTAGGAAACAAAAAGCAGAAAAGAATCCTGTATTTCCTGAGTGTTCTGTTTTCCCCTAAGCACAGTGCTTACAGGCACAATAGATGGGCTTCTAAAGGAAGGAGGAAGATGAAAAGGCAGGCTGATGATCATAGAATCATAGAATAGTTAGGGTTGGAAAGGACCTTAAGATCATCCAGTTCCAAGCCCCCTGCCATGGGCAGGGACACCTCCCACTAAAAACCGTGTCACCCAAGGCTCTGTCCAATCCGGCCTTGAACACCACCAGCGAGGGAGCATTCACAACTTCCCTGGCAATCCATTCCAGTGCCTCACCACCCTTACAGGAAAGAATTTCTTCCTTATATCCCATCTAAACTTCCCCTGTTTAAGTTTGAACCCATTGCCCCTTGTCCTATCACTCCAGTCCCTAATGAAGAGTCCCTCCCCAGCATCCCTATAGGGGATATATATATATCCCCTTTCAGATTCTGGAAGGCTGCTATGAGGTCTCCACGCAGCCTTCTCTTCTCCAGGCTGAACAGCCCCAATTGTCTCAGCCTATCTTCATACAGAAGGTGCTCCAGTCCTCTGATCATCCTCGTGGCCCTCCTTGTCATCATTTCAGGTAGGAGGATATCTCTGTTGTCTAATTTGGGGCATTACATTAGGAAGCAAAGTTAGGACTTCAGGTTTCCTAAACAGCTTTCTTGAAGCTTCGCTTGTTAGGTTAGGAACCCTAAATATGAGTCTACTTTTCCCAACTGACTATACAGTAATCTGTGTTCTTCTCTTTCCATGTTAGGTAGCACAAATGAGATGAAACATGTAGCCTAACATGATAATCGCTCAAAAATCATCAAGGGCAACTCATTTCCATTGGTTCTCTTTGCAAAAGTAGCTTGTTGAAGGACTAGAGGTTCCCTGGAACTCTGGCCAAAGATGGGACATCCCCAGTGAAATTCAGCCTGCTTCTTTTCAAGGTTTTAAAAATAAAAGTTACTATTATTTCCTGGGTTACTGAGTATGTCAAGACATTATATGGCCTATAAATCAGAGAATAATTCTGAATTGGTTAGCATTACAAGTAAAATCAGTCGCTACCTCCTTATCCCATAAAATGGAGCCAAAATGTTTTAAGGAAGCCACTGTTTAAGAACCACTATTTCTTAATAATTTCATTTTCTAGCCAACACATTCTCAGTATCTACAGGAACTCTCAGGCTACAATCATCTGTTTCATAAATTCTTGTACTCACTTTAAGTTTGAAGCTCAAACTCCCTGTTTTTTTCAGTAGTCAGCGTTGCTTCTGGCTCATTGTCATACTGCCTTACTCAAAAGCAGAATCAGATGTGAAAAACAACTCAGTAATTAACCAGCAATTTGTATAAGAGGTAAAATATCTTCATAGTAGGGCTATAATGGAGTCATGATTGAAAGCTGTCTAAAAGCACTACACAAAAACAGACAGAAAGATGTTTGACCTCAACTACACCAATTTCACAAATAAAGCCTTAATAATAGCCTGCAATCACACTTGGCTGGGCATTATTTCCCAGACACGCAAGGTCTGCATTACAGGGCCAGAAGCAATGACTCACTCTGCCAGCTGCTGGGATGGCACAGGGCAGCTTGTTATTCTGTCACAAGTTGTTTTGTGCATGTTGGAAAAGCTTCTGGACATCTGATCCCTCAAGAAAACATCCATACGCAAGAAGGTAGGGATATTCCCCCCATTTCTGAAATATGGTTTAAAGTTTATTTGTGAAGGTGCAGGAGAGAAATGAAATTATCTTCTCCTCAAAGAAAAAGAAGACCCAAAGGGGACTTCTTTTTTAAATACATGATTAAAAAAAGAAAATAGGGTTGAATGCTTTCCACCCAAAGGCAATATAAAAACATGCATTCAGTGTTATGTGCACATCTGCATCCATCAGTGCTGCAGGCTGTGTATCAGTATGCGGTTCTGAATTGTAAAACAAGCAGACAATGCTGAAAGGCTGTGCATCTTTTCTATACCAGTCTTTGTCTAGAACCTCAGCTGTTCAAATTGTCACAGGCTGAAAGCAGAAACTGGAAAGCTAGCCTACCAGTTCTGTAATCAAAGACTGGCTAAGACAGCCTATTATTTGTGTTGGTAAGAGATTTAAAGTCAACATTACTGTTCAAAGCTCTTGATTAGCCCAAGCACATGATCACTGCCGTGTTTTAGAGACTGACTTTTTGTGTCTATGCCTTTTTGCCCTCATGTAGCATCTGCTGTTTCCTCTTGTCTAACAGGAATGACATCAGTCACACTTTTAGCAAAAGGCACAGGTTTATTTTCAATGACACTCCAAAGGTTTGGAAATGAATAAGCATAATTTAGCAATTGACTAGAACTTTATACAACTTGTCTGAGCATCTTCATTTTTGATAGTTTACCTGAGTTTCTTATAGATTGGGGCTTACCTCAAGATTCCTCATTTCTGAACTACCTGGAGATAAGCCTGTCTTCTACCATGCTGGCAGAGCGGAGTATGATGCTGGATAGTACCCAGACTTTTAGAGGAGCAGTCTCTGTTGGACATATTTTACAATAGCTCCTTAAACATTCAGAGGGAAATCAGCGATACTTCTTGTTACAAAGTGATAAGGGTCTTAGTTTTCCTGACATATATCATCTGGTTCTTCAGTCTGCTCCTTGCAAAAAGCAAGTAAGGCAGTAGTCAGACACTTCAGAAGCACTCTGCTGTTACCAGCAGTTTTTATAATTTCTGATTTCCCACTGACACTCTCTTCAGATCACATACACTTGTTCACACCTCTTCAATACCTTAGAAAATCTGAGTGAGATCTAGTAGAGCTGAAAAGCTTGTCCTTTAATCTTTCTAAAGAGCGAAAAACTGCAGATAAAAATCTCCTGCTTGAGGGTATGAGCTGCCCTCTGCATGCCTGAGGTTAGGACAGACAGTCCCTTTTGAGCATGTAATTCCAAGATTGTCTGCTGCAGGGAATCCTTGCAACCTGGTCATGTGGGGCTGGCCACTGTCATGTATTGGACTAGATGGGATGTTGCGATATAATATTACAATTCTAGTCTTAACATTAAAATTTATTTGCAGTTTCATCTGGTGTGCAGCCCCCTCAGATGATAATAAACTTCAAAACTTTAAGTTGCCCCATGAAGTTTATTCTCTAGAGTTAGCAACGGTATTTGTACAGTGACTGAGTGTCATTTAACACCTGTTAAGTGCCACAGAAAACAATACATGATGGGTGAGTCATAGCTGGGTTTTGAAGTTTAAGTTTCTGCTTAAATTCTTCAGAACCAGGGAACCTAAAGCAATAGTTTTGCAGGTTTTGGTAAAAGTGGTATGTATATTTCATCCTGGAATCTGTAGCTAAAGAAAGGAATCTTGCTTTACTTTTAGTGCATCTTCTATTTATAATCTTCAGACTGAAGATGCAGAGGAAGTGGGTTAAGGAGGAAATGGTTCTCACATAAAAGAACTATTGTACCACTACAGAATTGCATGTGACCCAATTCAGAGCACAAAGCATGAGGAGAGAGTGAAGAGCTGATATGACAAATTCACAATCTGAACACTTCAGAGGTGCTCCCTGAAGGTAAAAGAAAGAATAAGACAGAATGAATGAGAGAACACCCAATTTTAGGTGTTCACAACAGCTGAATGCCCAAATCCGTAAGTACAACCAAGTTTATGTACTAACATTTATCACACTTTTTACTTATTCAGTCAGATAGGATAGTCTTATTCTGGGAGATACAGAACAGTACAAATCACATTTCATTACAGACACTGCTAGAACATGGAAATCCAGTAAGAATTATACAAGCATAAATAAATACTTGTATTTATGAAACACTTGGAAGAGCTACATATCCCTAAGCTTCTCCACATGAAAAATATAGTAGACATCTGTTTGTATTTGAGCACACACTGAAAGCAGACCCTTAAAGATTCACAGATTTTACAAGTATATCCATTTGCAGCTATATAAACTTTGACTGTAATGTTTACTGTGTGTTTAGCTTATTGTTTATATTGTAGGTTATCTGACACAGATACACCTAGAAACAGTCATGGGGGAAAATTGAGGCACACAGCAACTGCCCACCTGCTTCTGACCTCAATGGGAGCTTTGCTGGAGTAAAGGTGAAGCATTTCAAGATCTGAGCCAGTTTGTGTCTGAAGACACCTTCATGACACGTATGCATGGCTTTCAGATAGCAAAGTTCTCTCAAAGATTTTATAGAATTCTAAAAGGCTTGAAAAATGTTGGGCCATTGCATACCTGATCAATCTTTCTAAAGATATTCAGTTTATTTATAGTGTCAACTTTGTTTCCTTTTCCCTTTTTATTGTTTATCCTTTAACAAAGTAAAAGACTTTCACCATGTATAGGAGATCAGAATGAATGAATTCACCATGTATAGGAAATCAGAATGTCAAAGTGTCCTCAAATACAAACACACTCTAATCACTATTGGTTTGAATTTACTTGACACATCTATCCTGAATTGTATCTCAATGAGCAAAAAAACTTATATGAGGCGAGTGGTCACTTCCGTTGACATTACCAACAGTACTCAACTACCTATCGCTACTGTTTCTCTAGCCTTTTCCTAAGCATAAAGTATCACTGTCTGAAAGGAAGAGAGAAGATGAAGACTACAACTCTCCCACTTTGAGCACACATCACAGGACCTTCTTAGAAGAGCTGTAGTTTCTGCACAGTTTGTACAGAACAATCTGTAGCCCAGAGGTTTGCACTCCTCCTATTTCTTTCTTCCTGAGAGTGAGGAGGGGAACCTGCTACATCACTGCACAGAACAAAGCGCTTGCTGTCATGCATGCAGGAGCAACCCTGGACAGTAAATAATGCTCCAAAATCAGGACACAAAACATTGTCATAGGGTCAGTTCCCCTGCAATGCAGTTAGACTTACAGCCTGAGCAAGATCTGAACAAATGGGGAAATTCTTCCTTTCTTCCTTTCATAGTTTAGTAATTACCACATCAGCCAGCTTAAGCAGAAGTAAACTGTGTGTGCCCAAAACCATCATCCAAAGGGCACCACAGTGTTCCTGCAATATCTGGAGCCAAAGAACAACCAGTAATATTTTACATTCAGGGAACAGAGCACTTGGTGATAAACTCTGACTGCACTTTAAATTAGTTGCTTTCAGCCCATAATTTCATGTTTAATTCACATCAGCACTTGGCTGAATTTCCCATTAGCTACTAGAATACCAGTGCACAAAGTGCAAATAGGGACCAGTATATGAAGAACACAGACATTTACATTTATGTAAAGACCAATACATAATGCCTTTTATGAAATAAGTAGTGCTTTACTCCTCAGCCTTTATGCTCCATTTCTAAGATATATTGCTGCACAGAAAGTTGAAGTTACTGGCCTTACCCTTTTCAAGGACTATGTAAAGAAGGGCAGTTATGACCACCTATTAATTGTAAACTTCACTTGACTGTAAACCATGGTGAAAGACTTCAATTTTATATATTTAAAAAAATGGAAAATATATATGACTGATCACAACTTCTGTTATGGTTGTGCTAATTCTTCAATGAATATGTTAGAAGAATAATCACGATTTATTCTGCCTTTTAAAAGAAAAAGGACTTCAACCAACCATTACAGTTATGCTGCTTTCATGGATGGAAAACACTGAAATGCAAAACGTGTTGTGATTAGGAACAGTTTCATTTCAAGAAGAATTAACAGTTGTTTCAGCTTTAGAAGAAAGGCCTGTAGCACACACTGACTATAAAATATTCTAGTATACATGGCCTAGCAATGGCAAAGATGTACTGCTTTGACCATGAGCTGAACTTTTTCTTTTCATCCCTATGTCCTATTAATCTGCTTGCACATTCTCAGCAGACATGTTGTTAGCGTACAGCACAAAGGATGGTATCCTTCCTCAAAAGGTCACAGTCCTCTTCAGTTTCTCCAAACTGTCCCTTGAAAACATGAGGAACCTCTCAGGTAAGAGCACAAACTCTTCACAATTCTGTGTGCAGACAGTTCATAGTTCTGGTTTCAGACAGAGGTAGTCTCTAACTGCTAAAATTACTTGCCTGAACATCTGCAATTGAAGATAATCCTGTTGTGCCTTAGGCTAGCAGTGAGGGAAGATGTTAATGCAAGCTCAATAGGTACTCAAATCATTTCACAGGAACCTTCTCCCTGATTCTTCACAAATAATTATCTCAGTCTCCTACACAAACATAAGTTAAAGTTACTAATTCATACACTGTGGTGCCTGCTCTGAGGTCTTTAGGTCAGAAACACACGTAAGCTTTCAGTCAATTAAAAACCCCAAATCTACAATATTGTAAGTGTAGAAATGTAAAGTATTGTCATTCTTTCAGCTCTCCAGGTGACACCCTCTTTCCATATTAGATCTAGAAAGTTCAGAACATCTGCAGATGCCCTTCAATGCATCTTATAGGTTAGAAGTATTTTCTTCCCTTTATTTTGATTTCAGAAAGTTGACAATGTTAGGCACTTTTTCTCATCTCATTACCGATGACACACTTCCATGGCTGCTCTGCTGCTTCCAGCGCTGTTAACTTTTTGCTCCTTTTGTTCTGCCTCTCAAATGTACTGTCCTTTGCCACACTGTTTATTGGTTTGTAATTTTAAGATGAATTCATGGGACTGAAAACAAAGTGATTCATAAGATCTTCTGAAGGTCAAAGCTAAAAAGGTCATAGAAACTAAGAGTATGATACTTCAGGACCAACATGCTAGTAACTGTATCCCAGAACTATCAGAAGCAGGAAGCAACATGCATTTTTATACTTCACAACAATATTGAAGGTTATTTCAGAAGTTTCTAATTCGGATTTTCAAGCAAAGAGAATGCCAAACCTAAGAGCAGTATTTCTGTTTAGGACCAATTTCTGGTGTCCTAACTCAACGTGAATGGTACGCTTGCCCTTAAGAAGTCCAGTGGAACACGGTGGTACGAATCACGAAGGCAGGACACAGAAAGAGTAATCATGTTAGACGGTATGTGCATTGCACAAGTAGAGGTGAAGAATGGCAAGCGTATTTCCCAAGCCCTGAAATTTCTCTGTGTGAGAATTTTCTCAGTATTTTCTCAGTTTCACTTTTCTTTGAAAAAATACAGTATTTACCATGCCAGTGGCTGGCCTGGACCTCCCACATCCCAGATAAAACCTGTAGTGACTTAATATGGTTACTGTGAAGAAAAAAAATCCTCCAAATTACCGTGTGCACATTTATCTACACAGAATAAAGCAGAAGGAACACGTGTTGTTCAAATTAGGCAAACATTACCATGGACTGATTTTCTACATCACCTGTGTTCAAAGAAATCTAGAATAAGTAGTAAAAATTATTCTCAATTATATTGAAAGGAACTGTCAGAGGGGAGAGGGGGGAAGGGGAGTAGAGCAGAGGAATTTAGACCTGTAAAATAGAAATAAATTCTAATCCGCTGCACACTACAGCTAACTCTGATCAACTGCTGAGCACTTTATAACATAGAAGAGTGCCTTTATTCTGGAGATTATCTATTTCTTCTTACAGACAGTTCTCTTCAAGGCACTTTTTTTCCCCCCACACAAAAATGCCTCATACTGATAATCAAATTCAGTGACAAACCTGTGGGTTCTCTGAGGACAGATTGCACCTTTTGGTGAATTATTGTGCCTCCTAAAATGTGAACACAGACTATTTTGCTCAACAATTCAAACAGATGTCAGGAGCATGGTAGGTTTATGCATACTATTTCTTCTGCTTAACACAGACTTCTGCACCATGCAGGAGTATAGCTCTTTTTTTAAATGGATTTTTTTATTAATTTTTCCACAATTCAACACCATAATTCAAGTAATATAAAAGACACAAAGCACTGAAATTCCACAAAGAACTCCAGTAACATGCTATTATGTCTTGAAATTTGAGAGATTCATATAACACTCTTTGGGTTATGGAAACAATTTTACCAAGATTGCATACGAAGTTTGATACTTCAGTGTGACCATGTTCTGTTCTTCTCTGTCAGAAAGCAATGTCTGGGTATTGTTCCTCCACATTCAAATAAAATTGACAGAATCCAGTGATGCATAAATTCAAGCAATCATCCTTTTACATGCAAAGAATCTTCAATCTGACCCCTAAGTCTACACTTCTGACAAGGAAAGTGAAATGGTAGAACACAGCCTGGTGGTGACAAGGAAAGGAAATTGATTGTTAATATGAAATGGGTCACCTTTATGACTATGTGTCACCTGCAAGTGAGTGATAGATGTCTGGGAGAGATGTTTTGCCCTGCAGATGTACGAGTGATACACGAAAATTTTCAAGCAGAAGCTGCTGGCATAAAAGCCAAAGAACATAATGAATAGGAAGTGGTGTCTGACCTTTAGAGGGGAGAAAAATGGACAGGGACTGTGTAGCTGACTGATACTTTAGTAAAAACAAAAATTAAAAGTTCAAGATGTACTATAGTCATATTGGGGCTTGTTATTTCTCTTGTACAAATTACTACATTACCTGCTATCTCTGAGATAACATTAGTTGAAATAAGAGGTAGAGAAAGGGTGAAGTTCCAATATTACCTTAGGTCTCTTCACTGTTCTTAAGAAGAGTGGGTGCATCATACGCTGTCTGCATAAACAATAAACAAAGGAAAATCTAGTTTCTCCTTTTAGATGTTGCTTACCTTTTTCCTAATTACATCCTATGCTTTTTATGATAGGGATGTCTCTTGAGACTGCATACAGTGCCTAACACTGTATAGTGTAGGCACTAGTAGTTTCCCCCCACAGACTGTTGGAAAAGCCGTGAAGTGTGTCTCTGAAGCTGGGAGATGCTTAAGGAAGGAAAGGCAGGGAGCATGGTGGAGCCAGTTCCTTGCTTGACCAGGCTATCAATTGGCCTCAAATCTGGGGATGGCCCCTTCTTCCTCAGCACTTAATTTATACTATTTGTCAAGAACAAAAGAATGTACAGATTAGTAGCTCAGTATTAATCAGCTGCAATCAGCCTCCTGTCATTCTACTCCCACAATATTGAAAGCCCTTTCAAAGAATCAGTGCCTTGGAGCTCTGGAGAATCATCATTTAATATGTGAAACTACCATTCAGGAGGTACCTATCTATCAACATGTCACTTTACATACTAATAAAACAATTCTTCTTCTATTGTATCTGAACTTAAGATTCTCAAGGTGTTTCAGAAACAGAAAGCCTTAAAATTCTTACAGGATTCTTGTGATTTCCAGTGAAAAAATGGATCTGGGGGCCTCAGAGGTTGCCTGATTTCTGGAGGGAACTCAGTCTGACCAGTGAAAATTAAATCTCTTTTTGAAAGTATGTTTAGTTTAATCCTTAAAACTTGAAACCCCAAAAGTGGTCATTTACTTATTAATTTAAGCCATAGTCAGTAGTTCCTAATATGCTGCCTGCTGGATCATCTATTAGACACAGAGCCTTCAAAGAACACAAAATACATCACATACAAACAGAATTTTTTAAATGTTTTATGCTCCTTGATCATAACCTCAAAAAAAGTATTGATTAAATTTAAGATATAAAGAAAAAATGCTAATGGCAGATAGCAAGGCTGCTGAGACATCAACATTTAAAAGCACTTTGCTGACTTAAGCATTTCTTTTCATCTATCCAGAATGACTTTTGCACATTTTTATATCCTAAAAATGCAGGATTAACTGCATCTGTTAGGTCAATAACATGAAGTAGCAATGCTGTCTTCCATAAACACCCAGTCAGTTTTATGAACCAGATTATTAGTAGTTAAATATTTAAAGATGCTTGCCCGCCCTTTGGATCTCACTTTGATGCTTGCAGCCAGAAAATACTATCTTCCAACACCACATCCAGGCTCCACAGTGTGGGAGGAAGATTTTTGAACCAGATCAAGAGTAAAATTAATTTTCCAACCTTCTAGACATAAAAAGAAAACCAAGAACGTATTCAAAAACAATACTGCACATTCTGGCTCATTAGAGATTTTCTTCAAGGAATGATGCAGAATGAACCATATGAGAAACACAACAAATTTAAGAGGGCAGGGAGTGAGGCATAAGGATTTGGTTAGTGCATATGAAAGTCTTAACATACACAAAGTAACAGCACAGCAAAAGAGTGAATCAACCAGGAACACTTCATTTCTTTGTGTCATTTTCTGTTTCATGACTTTCTCTTTCCTCTGCAGTGTTTGGCACCCTCAGTTCTCCTCTGTTTTAACTGCATTATCTCTCAATCTTCCCCACACCCAACACCCACCACACACACACCCCCATTTAGTTTTGAAAGTAAAACTAAATGTATGCCAGGGAATATCTACTGTAACTCCCACAAAAAAAATATTTCAAGTACATTAAAATGACTGAATGTCCATAAACTGGGAAGGCATTGGCAGCAGCAGAACTAGAGCTCTTTATCAGGAGGATTCCAGAAGCTGATTCAAGAATCCCAGGTATGCCTATGGGAGAGAGGTAGTGAGAGGTACGCAGGGTAATAGTAATGCTGTTACATGGGTCATCTGGTCCTTTCACCCAAAACGTGGTCAATGGAGCAGTGACCAAGGCACAACATATACAACCTGGAAACATGTCTCCCTGGAATTTTGCCCATTCCTCTTGAGTACAAGTCAGGCTGTGCACTCAAATGTAACAGTTGGTTTCAAACAAACTAACAGCTATACTACACTGAAATGTTAATGGGCTGAAATCCTGCCTGATTTCCTTTCACAGTAACCGAGGAACAAATTCTGAGAGCTACAGAGTAAAAATCAAAGCATTCCAATACAAATACATAGCATCTCATTAATTCTTGATGTCCACTTGTATTTAGAATGATCCTTTTCTCTTTTGTCTCTTTTCTGGTCCTTCAATTGCATACTCATCTTTGGGGCCCCACCAACATGCCTCCAAACCCAATGTGGCAGATGGGATAAGACTCACATTCTCTGTACACAAGCAGTGTTAAACTCTAAAAGAGCACTTCAGCATCCAAGGCAAGGGGAGCAGCCATTGAGGTGTCCAAGCTAGAAAACATCTGGGTACAACAAAGAAGAAAGTGTAATACGTGATTAATCCAGAAATGCTAATTGGGTATTGACTCTGGAAGTGATGCTCAGCTAGTACTTGACAACTAAAGAATATACAACTGACAGAATTCAGAGAGTGAGAAGGAGCATAAATGTTAGTAGAACCATACCAACACTCACCCATAGAGTCACAAACTCTGTTTATGCAGAGTTTATGCATAAACTCTCTCTAAACAAAGAATAGACCCCATTTAAAAAAAAAAAAAAAAGTATATATTTCTCTAGCACACTGTCCCCATGCTTGCTACCTGCTGCAGCACCCAGGAAGCAATCCAATCTGTTCTTACAATTGTATGAAGTGTATTTGGAAATCCAGTAATAACTTGCACCCCAATAGACTCCCATTGCTTTAAAAATACACTGCACTACATTTTAAAGAAAACATCAATGCATGCAAATTAGAGGTTTACAGTGATTTCACAAGCAAAAACATAGGGCAGCTCACCACTAGTTCTCTGGCTAGTGGTAATAAGCTTGTCACTGTAACACATTAGCCTATCTGTAAAAATGTATGCGTATCTGCACACATCCATCTGCACACGTATTTCTGTTCCTGTTTCAAAAGAATTTCATATAGCGTGATATCAAAACAAAAAAAGCAGTCAGTAGTAGTATTTACATGAAGTCAGAGTAAGTTAAGATGCCAAATTAGTGCTTTTGTTCCCTTGAGACTTCTCTATCAATTTATTTCAATTTAAATATAGCATATTAGTTTTTCTTAAAGAGAAAAGAAAAAGAATCAATCTTTTTGTCACTTGGAATCACATTATCTCATAAGTATAATTCACGTAAAACAAATTAAGAGGCTGAGGAAATGCTCTGTTAACATAATTCTTTAATAATAATATCACTTAGATCTTAAACTGCTTAATTAGATTTCAGTCATTGCAATCAACAGCCTCATTGAAACTGTTCATTTATAATTCATACTTTTTGCATTTTACTATTCATTTTAAGAACAGCATTAACAGTAAGTACGAAAAAAACCCAATAGTAACAATTAAACCCAAAATTATTTATAGAGATGTTGCACTCTTTAGGTTTTGGGATGAATTTATTTCCTGGTACACTGAACATCAACAAAAATACTTCAATTGGCTTGAATGGACTCATGATTTGCCCTTAGGAAAAACACATTTGGACTTTAAACACAAATCTAGATCCAATGTTTTGCATTTGGCCACAAATCTGAATTGTATAAAATAAAATAAGCTGTGCTTTTATTGAAAAGTTGACATGAATAGATCTTTCAGACACACTTGAGGCCTACACACGTTCAATTCAACTTTCATTCACTAATCAGGTTTTTCTAGATAATGAAAATGTAAAGAATAGCCAATGCAACATTAGCTGCTGTGAAATAATGTTCTTTAAAATAAAGACCACCACTTTTGCTTAGCACAATGTAGAAGCGTTCTGTAAAGAAGGCAATTCTGTGTTTACGCACATCCAACCACAACAATGTTTGCAGATAACACTTCTTCTGACTGCAGATAGAATTAGGTCATCCAGGGTCAGCTGATTTACTGTCTTGGGATAAATTACAGTTATATCTACAACAGTAAAGTACAGCCTTTGGGCCTGACCTGCAGGAAACAGAACTCCATATCTGATACCATTCACACCCACAGAGCAAGTAGAATATTACAGCTCCAGGACTTTAGATAAGATTTATGAGGTTTGCAGTTCCTCTTTGAACAAAGAGTATCTTAACATTAATGAGACAAGTATTTCACTTTTATTCCTGCTATTTTAATAGCCTGATCTTCATCTTTGTGGTTACTGCAAGATTATAGATTTATAATTACGCTCCTTTTAAATAAGCAGTCATTGGTTACCACATGGGTGTTTCTTCAATAACTACTTTAGTTAAACTGAACACATTTCACTAGCTTCTTCCTAGCAGTGCCCATAACGACCCCAACTGAATTTTAACACCCATCTCTCTAGAGCATGCTGCTAATATGCTCAAAATATATGTGTAAACTAGCAGGCATCTGCTAAGCTACTAGTGAAGAATCCAGTAAGTAAATAAATGCATCTGGGTTGTAGCCACTGAGATTTATAGCACTTTTCCCTGATTTCCTTTTTCACACTACAGTAAATACAGTAATGGTGCTGGCTAATAAACAGCCATAAATCTGCCTTCCTGTTTTTATGATGCTTGCCGATTGAAAAGTAATGCTGTGAAACTGATGAAGTCAGTGACTATGAATGCAGGAAGGCTTTGTGTGCTAGGGGGGGATGCTTTTAGTGTATTTGAAATGGTTTATTTTGCAAGACTTTTCCACTCCCACATCAATAAGTTAGGGTTTTCTCATAACCTTCACCCCCTCTATTTTCCACATGTTGTAAGCTAGATTTTTATTCCTAATAAATTCAACACATCCAGTGCAGATGTAGAAGAGGAGGTCTGGATGGTTTTTTGGACATGGCTTCTCACCAACAACTTAATTCAGTTCCCATGAAATCATTGGAAAAATTCCTGTAGACTTTCATGACAGTTGAATTGGGCTTCTGTTGCTTCCTTCCTTCCGTGCTATTTCTTTGATACCCCCTCTTCCATCCTCGAAGCAGCAGGACAATTTGGGAGCTGTAGTATACATCAGACATCCGTTCTTACAACTCAGTTAATAGAACAGTGCATGATGCTTCTAAAAGTTCAGGAAACGCTGCCTGCAGGATGTCTGCAGGCAAAGCCAGGCAGAGGCTTGCCAGAGATCATCCCTTTAAGAATATCCATACTGTTTCAGTCAGTATCTCAGATTTTGCTGAGCCTGATGGGAGTGTCCATAAAAGTCAGACATTTCTTCTCAAGTGATGACACCTTCAAGAAAAGTGTGGAAAAGTGATAGTGGGTTTTTTCCTCAAATATTTCTTAGTGATAGAACAACTAAATTAGAAGCAAACAGAAAAAGTGGCTTATTTAGTAACAATTTTATCTTTAGCAACTGTGGAATCAACTTATTTTATCCACCGAAGGCTTGCCACTTCTGTAAGCTAGAAGTGCTATACACTTGTGAAAGGTAGCCCAAATATTAATTAAAACAGTTTGCAGATGTCAAATCTGCAAGATGCCAAGTGATAGTTACAGGGAATTAGCTGTGTTTAAATTTCAGAAAAGAGGAAATATTTTGTCTTCCTACCAATGAGAAGACAGACAGACTGTTGGCATCAGCCACCAGGAGTCCTTTCTTAGCAGCTCATCTAGTCTTGCCTGTGTGCATCTTTACCTCATTCCCTTATACCAGATGCACTAGTTTCAGGAAAGTTTAAAGTGAGTTCCTTCAAAGCAAATAGTTAAGACAGGCTTAGCTATGCTAACCCGTAAAAGCTCTCCCAGGAGGAAGCTTAATTTCATTTTGACAACCTGTATCCCCTCCAGCAGTTAATGGCTACCAACTTTGCAGACTGATATAAAATCCTCAGGGCTATAGAAACAAAGGAAGAAGTGAGACCTCATGACTGACTAAACAAGAAATCCCACTGTTTTCTGTTTTCCTTCCACAAGAGCCCATGCTACAGTCTTGCTCATCTCCTTACACAAAAACATGTATCAAAGGAGGAAAACATGTACAAAAGGGGAAAAACCTCAAATCAAACACACAGCTATACACTGAGAATGTCCACAAGAATTGCGAAGGACTCTCTCCTTCCCAGCTATTGTCACTTCTTTAGAGCTGCACAAGCCCAGAAACTGCTACACCCACAAGGCAGGTGAGTAGGCATGAATTTGTCAGAGTTCACAGACTGGGGGGAACACCATTTTTATTCTTTTTCTGATACTTGAGAATAGGAAATGTGCAAAACAAGCAGTTGTACAAATTATGCAGGTGGGAAAAGGCCTTCTTTCTGAATGGCCAAGTTATTTTTTATAAAATAACCAAGTTATATTTTGTTCAGTATTGTCTGAAGCAGGAGTTCAATTGTACATCAGGACCACCATTGGTTTGCTTCATATTTTGCAGGAGGAGAAACTAAAACTGAAATTTTCAAGTGCAAAAGAAAAAACATCACTGTGCAGCTCTTAGACTGAAAGGTCACTGCTTGTCTTGCTTTATCCCTGGCATTCCCACTTTATAATTTCTCTGCCGTACATGGATCTCAAGTCCCATTTTTATTAGTGCTAAAATAGACTGTTCTCCCACTGTCACACCATCTGTGGCTCTTCCTCCTGCCTGCCAGTACACAGAACATCTAGGAGCTGTTTTGAAAAGAGAAAAAAGGAAAGAAAGAAAACTGTATTGTTTTGGTCACACACTCTGCTGGCGGCAGCCTGTTTCCAGCAGTGACTGTCTTCACAGAGGGACACATTCAGCCATTGCCAGCCCATGACACACATTTGGTTAAAAAGCCCCAAAACAAAGCCATCACTGGTTTGGAATGAAGAGAAATGCAATTTCCTTTTGGTTCTCCCACTGTGTGACTGCAGAGAAGGGCAACTCCTCCCAGTATCACTGCTGCCTTGTTGACATTTCAGGTTCTGTATCAGAAATTTCTCCTGACAAATTTCTGATTCAGCCTGAGCCTGAATCAGCAGCAACAAGACCTGTTCACAGCAAACACCAAGAATGGGATTTTCAGAATGTGACAGAAAACACAATATGGGCTGTTGCTGCCTTTTAAAAAAATTATTTTGACTTTAAATCTACAAATGCTTTGGGGGGCTTTTTAATACAGGCAAATTTCCCCCCCCCCCCCCAGTAGTCCCCTGTATGAGTAGCAATCTAGGAGACTGCAAATTCCACTTCCACTCAAGACAAGAAAGAGAATGTCATCAGTGGGACAACAGGCTGTTATTATAAAAAGTGTCCTCATGTTTAGTTTTATACCTGCCTGACACAGATACCAGCAGTCACTATCTCATAAAACAAGTCAGTGGAAACACTTTGCATTACATGTTGGAAATAGTTGTAGATATTTTTCCAGGGGGAGCAGTCTGAATCAAAGATCAGTGAGCAGGAAAAGGAAAATGTAGTAAAAATGCATTATTTAGAACAAATTATCAGGCTGACCATCACCCAAGTCCTGTGAGGTAGTACAAGAAGAGGGAAAAAGGACTAAGCAGCATGAGACTTCCGAAACTGTTATGATACAGGTCTGTTTCTACTGTATTTAATATATAAAAGTTGCATCTAAAGAGAACATTAACATTTATTGAGTTCATGTGTTGGTGAATGAACACTTAAAAAGCCTCCAGTAGCTCCCCTGCTTTGACTAAAGGATATTTCAAAAGCAATATAAGTGTGAGCCATGACAAAGAAGGACGGATAAAGTACATTCAGAAACATGACAACTTGGAAAGTTCTAGAAGCCCTATTTGCCACTTATTTACATGTGTGAACCCATAATAATAAATCTTAAGTTCCACCAAAATAAATACCAGCATCTCATAGATCAGATTGAGAGGCTGATTGGGCAAGACTGAGAGGGACAGCTTTGAGGAGCTTCCATTTGATTTTTATCTACTTTCAGAGCAATATGGCTTCATGTTCTGTTTAACAGTCCTTACAACACCCTGCTTTTTTTCCTGTGGTCTAAAAATGAATTTGCATGGAAATCATTTGA
Source organism: Myiopsitta monachus (assembly GCA_017639245.1). Lineage (NCBI taxonomy): Eukaryota > Metazoa > Chordata > Aves > Psittaciformes > Psittacidae > Myiopsitta > Myiopsitta monachus. Next base: position 31,114,424 of record CM029928.1, on the reverse strand, counting down.
CTTTTCAAACTTTTCAGATTTTTCATGGGAAAATAGCACCATCTGTAGGAGAAAGTGGACCCAATTTCATGAAAATGTATTTTAGTTTCAAGCCATTAAGCAGAAGTTCCTACTTCCTAAGAGAGTAAATTTATTAATTGTCAAAGCAGGCTCATGCTTTACACAGACAGCAAGCCAAATGGACTTCTGCTGGTCTCAACGTCATTCCCATCTCACAATGAGAGAAGGTGCTAAGACAAAAAGCTTGCTACTCTCATCACCTCTAACACAGTTCAGAGGTACAGTAGTTGTAGCCTACAAAGACCAAATCCTCCCTTGCAGATTCAGCATTCATCTACAGCTGCAACTATAACCTTGCTGTTGTAAAGAAGGTGACAACATTCCCTACCTGACAGTGGCACTACTGTACATTTTTGGTACTTCCAACCTTCCTGTGCATCACAGAGAAGCAACTGTTTGAAAAGAAGTTCCAGCAGTGAACTCTGAGCAGAGGCCTTGCAGATCATAGACTCACAAAACAGCCCAAGTTAGAAGGGACCTTGAAAGACCATCTTGTCCAAGCTTTCATGGTAAAGGGAGCCTAGATGGGATTATCTTGCAATGTTTCCTATTCCGCTCCAACTATCACTAAAAGGTTAAGTTTGCTTCAAAATACCACCCATGGTGGATAACAGCATTCCTAACTTACCTGTCAGGAGGTATTTTGTGTACTTTATGAGCACACATATTCAGTACAATTCACATACTTTCCTCTGTTCATAAAAGCACAGAATTCATACATGCCCTCAAAGAAAGGACAACATGAACAGCTATTTACCAACTGTACTAGAGTACTTCGCAAGGAGGTGACAGCAAATTCCATGCAGATTGCACACTAACACTGTAGAAAAACGGCACTGAGCTTGAGCTTGTAAGCACTGGGGAGATGCACGTCTATTACTTCACATGTGTTCACACAGCTTCTGGCTCTGAAAGTAAAGAATCTACTGTAACATACAGTGCAGATCCACCGTAAATCTCTGTATGCATCCATACCGAATAGATGTAAAACTGAATCAACAAACATAACCTCACATTCCTGTGTGAGTATGAGACACACAAAGGAAATGTAAGGGAATATTTTTAGTTTCAACATCTCACACAGAGCAGGATATAGGGGCAGCCATCGTTTGTACAACAGTCTGAAATATCCTGTTACACAGGAGAAGCAACAAACTAGAGGCAGGAGGGTAAGAACTGAAGTAATTCATAACTGCTGCAAAAGAGTTCTTGGGTATCTGAATGTAACTGACAAAAAAAAGGGGGGGTGTGTGTAAGAAGCATATAGAGACAAAGAAATCAATTCAAGCTTAATCCAATGTTCACTGAAACAGTGAGTTGAGCCTTTAAGGTCCTGTACCACCATGAGGGCAAACATGTATCAGGCTATTGTCAGAAATATTTTTCAATTATTGCTAGAAAAAAAGAATTAGTCCCTTCAGTAAAGTTCCCAAACTGCTGGCCAAAGTTAGGTCTAACATATGCATTCATTATTTTCCGCTAAAGCACACATATGCACTAGAGAATTTGGCTGCTTGTTGTAAATGAGTAAGATGTTCAACAAAAGGAGCTGCATAAACATTTAAAAGATTATTAGTTCCATGTTCTTATTCAATTAGAAGATGAAACATCTCAATTGACAGGAATACATTAACAGTGATAGTAACTATTCTGTAAGCCATTTGCTCTCTAAAGGGAAGAAAAGAACTCCCATTGCTAAATACTCCCTAGGAAAAAAGTTGCCACTTCGGGACCTAGTCCCGCTTCTACTCTCATCTTGCTGGGCAACATTGTAGTCATTAAAGCATTCTGTTTAAAGTAAAAAGGAGGTCTATTGGCTTTGGAAACATTTATAGTTTATTTCATGCTGTTTGAAATGTTTACATATACACCACACCTTATTTCCTAGCAAGAATTTCTTGCGATTGTTTAAAAGGCTTTCAGTATGTATCATGACACTGGTTGCTCTTAAATGTACAAGTCGCATTTCAGTTAGCCTAAAAATGGTTTCCTAGGAGAACGGACGATTCACTTAGAAACACTGCACAGAGCAGAACAGCAAGTCTTCAAGCTAATGTGAGCATGCAGGCATGCTTCTATCTTTCTTCATCACATAGTCAGAATAGTGTTATTTGCCCATGGACATTTCTTTTCTTAATTTAGCCTTCACGTTTCACTTTCTGTACTGACCTTTATTTCTTCATGGCAGTTAGACTGTGTCTGAATGCAAAATTTAAGGCCCATCCTTGTTCACAATGCCTACAGAAAACCCTTGTGGGCTGTGGTTTTGGTTTTTTTTTTAAACAGTAGCTGCAACACAGCTGCACAAACTGATAATTAAAGAGATATTCCCCTTGTTCAGCTGCTATGTTTCATGAGATAACATTATAGTGCCATTTTTTTCATCCAGCCTTCCGGTGAGATGTGGAAGAGCACAGCTATTATCAAAAAACCATCAGCTTATCCCACTTATGTAACTTCTGTTACATACGATAATACAAAAGGTGACCCAGCTGAACACATTAGACTGGCCCCTCAACTAACATGGCAGTCATATAGTTTTATAGGGGAAAAAACAACAACAAAAAAATCATCTAACATCCAAAGAGCATAAATAGCACGCTTTGAAGAAGCATAGGCAATGTGTTTTTACCCCAGTATTAGCTGCTGTCTCAAGAAAAGAGAATTTCTGTAGAATGCACCAATCCGGTAATTCAAAAGGTGAACACAGTTCTGTTCGGAACTACACCAGCTCCTCTCTGGAGTCAGAAGGGCATGTGAAACCAGTCTCTCCCAAATGCTGGTTTTGAAGCTACAGAGCAAGATGTGAAGAGTGAAAGAAAATCTTCCAGGTTCCACTACTTCTAAGATCCCACTGGGGCTAGTCTCACACGAAATGCCATCCAATTTCTTTTGGGGGGGGGGGGGGGGGGGGGGGGGGAAAGATGCACTTAAAGCAGCAGCTGCAAACTCAAGTCTTGAACGAACTGAAGAAAAGCTCCAGTACAGTGTCTATGCCAGGTGGCATTAGTTTCCAGTGAGATCCAGGCATAAAGAAGATACATGCTGTTCTCATCAATGGAGCACAGGGAGTTGAATTTAGTAAAAGTTGTAGAATTGTTTGAACAGCCCAGGAGATATTAATCAAAGACTGATTTGTAGCATCTGCCATTCCCTCATCTGTCTTACATAACTGACTTTGAAGATGGAGAGGGAGTCTGAGTCTCTGATATTACTTTCCATTTTATGGCATAACACCACCAGCTGTTGCTACCTTCTGGGCTAACGCAGACTAGGTAAATCTCACCCATGTGGAGGCAGCTAGCTAAACAAAGCCTCCACTTCATTTACATGCTCCTTCAAGTACACATACTGATATATTCCGCAGGATGTCTGCTCCAGGATTAATTTCATTCAACAAGCTTTTTTCAAATCTAATGACCTTCTTACACAAACAGTGAGATTTCACTAAGCTTTTTCATGTATTCAGAAGTTTTCATGATGCTTAAGATGATCGGGTTTTATCAAAACATTTAAATAAAACAATGTAATGCTTATTGCACTCAATTTCCAGCTTCTCAATAGCCATAAAGGCTAGAAACATAATTTAAAAGGTAAACTGAAACTGCTACCACATGAATTCAGGAGCTTAAGATACGAGCAAAACCTCAAGTATACAAGAAGTGTAACGTAATAGTGACATTACCACAGTATATTGATATCACCTTGATATTAAAGTAGGAAAATATAGTTGATACTTGTCCATACCACAACTTCTAATCAAGTCTGAATCCAGAAACTGTCACAGTCAGTTTTCTATAATGTTATCCTTAATGTGCTGAAATGATTCCACCGAATATAGCCAAAAATAACCAGTCAATTGTGCCAATGGCCAGAGTAAATTACCGAGAACAAGAGCTGACACCTGTGTTTGTGAGGCATCTGGGACAACTCAATCCTAATCCACTGCTAGGGGTTCCCAAACATTACTACATCAGTAAAAATTAGTTTTAAAATGCTTGTGGAAAGTCAAGAGTGCAGACAACACACAACATTTTCATAGACAAGGAGCTTACATTTATTCATGAAGACTACACAGATAAAACAGTTCAGATTTAACAATAAAATAGAAAGCAGCATCAGCAGGGCCAGGGGCAAAAGAAAATCAGTTTTAAAATTCAGTATGGTTGTAGGACCCTATTTTAATTTTCATTAAGTACTCTCTGTTTCATTCCAGCACCACAGAGCAGATACATAAAAGTGAGAATTTTGTTCTTACTGTTTTCTCTCACATTCTTCTCATGCTCATCATTTGCAGCTCCCTGAGATTTGAACAAATTGTACTCGATCAGAAAATTTCCAGTTTGCAGGGCAGCTTCCCCTCACCCCAGTGAAAATTCATGACTATTACGTTTTCCTCTAGCTTATTCCTGTGCAGACTACACTTAGCTGTGAACCTAGCCTCCTCACCAAAGTGTGATGAGTAGGAATGGAATAAATGGGTCAGGTTTCAAGAGATGTCTAGCTTGCAGTGATATTTGAAGCTCAGGAATGTAAACTGGCAGACAAGCTGTCATGGGAGAAACACAGGAAGATCTCTTAGCATATTAAGTAAGTCTCCTTAACCAGAACTCTTTCTGCTGTCTTCCCTTGCCTCACCTGCAGCTAAGGAGATACAGTGAATTACAATAACCTCAGCAGTTTCATGACTGTAATTAGACTTCCAAGTTAGGTGACAAACCCAGAGTAAAAAGATTTCAATAAATTCCACAGAGCTTTGTGCATGTGACTTGGCCCTACTTAAGTGAATTTCAAGGCCTTACAGTTTTGTGCTGAGTCTGTAAAATTCATGCCTTTCGTGCAGCATCAGATGTAAACTCAACTTTTCCAGTTGCATTTTAATTTTAGCCTGAGACTACCAGAAACTACAAATGATAATAAAATTTGGTAGAAAAATACTGATGCAAAAGGAATTTACTTAATACAGAAACTTAAGGCAACATTTGCACAAGCTCCTCTGAAGCCCAAATCCCAAGCATCACAGAGCAACAGTCAGCATTGAGCAGTGCTGAGAAACACAAAATATTAATGACACTATGACAAGGCTTACATATTTCATCTTAGGAACAGGACTCCTACTGTGTATGTTAATATTCGGTTTCTAAAAAGTAGGAACACGCGTCACAGATGTTGGAATTTCTCCTGCTTTGATTTGACTTGGAAAGGCACGATACAAACTGATAGATGAATACCCGGAGACTGATTGTCCCACAGAGACATTTGCATCTTTCAAGACCTATCACACTTCATGGTATTGCATTGTGTAGCGAAACAATGTGATGTGTCTGAATAACAAATCTCTGGCTTCCTGCTGAACTTACAAAGAAATAATAAACATACTTTGCCTTTCTTTTTCTTTGATACATATTCTTGTGAGTGAAAATTATATGACACTGTCTGAAGTCAAAGGACTGACAAATAAGGCTTCTCTGCCAGCATCCAAATTACCAAGGATGCAAATGTTTCATTTGTCTCCATTCAAACGAGGCGGGCTGGTTTTATTTTTTAATGCCAGCACAGACCTATTTCCCTGCAACTCTCTCACATCGCTCATGAGATGCATGCTCTACTGAGAAAACTCCCTTCTGATGTTTAATATTGATGTCTCTGCAGACTGCTTTCATTGCACCAATTAGAAAAGGAACAACAAAGCAATCCTCAAATTAAGTCTTAGAGTGTATGCAAAGGTAGTCTTGTGAAATGAGCTATCATAAATATAAGCAGAGTCCTCAGAATATCAGAAAATAGTAGATCATAAAGCACACAGGCATATATGTACCACAGAACTGGACACAAATCCAGAAATTGACAATATTAACCCAAGCCAGTATCATTTCTTGAGTCCACAACACCCTTGTAAGCAATCACTTGCTCCCTATAGCATTACGTCAATCAACACAGATGTCAAGCCAAACCTCTAACCTCTACTCTCCTTAAAAGCCTGTCTTCAATAGGTTATCTGCCTAAAATTTATTATATGGCATCATCCCAGCATCTTACGAAAGCTTCATCTCTTAACTGAGCTACTTGCCTCCCCCTCCCCCGATTTTTGTTTTAAATGAGGACCAGAGAATCACCCAATTCATGACCACAGAAAAATCTCCAGGGAGGCTTCTTATTGCCATTGTAAGGGACAGCTATTTTCATTATTGTCATTATAGGGATAAGCAACCTATGTGTAAAGACTAGATGTAACTGGAATACAGATCCTTACTGCTTCACAAGGAAATCCAAAGACACTACATTTTCAAAAAGCAGTGCACAGTCAAACTGACTCTTTTATCTGGCCCAGTTTCTAAAGGCCACAACCAGCCTTTATAAGCCCTAGTAATTATACAAGTGATTTATTTTATGCAGTGGGAACAGGATTGAAAGTATTGAAACAAAACTACAAAACCAGTAAAAAATCAACATAAAATCTTTAAATTCTTATTTTTTACACCAACCACCGCTTATAAGGCATCACTGGTCTTCACCATCTGACACCACATTGTACATTAGGATTCTGTCACTATGCTCAAGTACTCTCTTCCAAAGAAAAATACGCTGGTTGCAAAGAACACTTTGGAAAAGACCCTAATCAGGAGGAGCATATAAGTGTCAAAAATGTGCCATTTACACTATCATCTATGATAATTTTCTAGTCATATGACCTTCATTAAAAATGTCTCTACCCAGTCAAATGATTAAAGTGATGAAAGGTCATTTAGCACTTTCTACTCCTTGAAGGCACTCAGTCACACTTTGTGCTGCAGAGTATTTGTCTTCTCTTAGAGTGTTTAGAACTACAGAGATGGCAACCAACATTGCCATGATGAGTTGTTCATTTCTCTTAAATCAATTACAGTTTATTACTAAAAGCTTCATTAGCTGACACTCTTCATTTGCTTGTTGATTATAGCACAAGACAAATCTTATTCATATTAGTGATGAAAGATTTCTTCAAAGGTATGGTCAGTCTGGCCATCTTTGTTCTTCCACTATCATTTTACGTAAGCTGCTATAGGACATTTCCAGTTATAGTACCTGTGTTTTAATATACTGTTACAAATATTGATGCAAACTAAGTTTATCTTGCACTTGTTCTTGGTGTCAACTCTCAAAGCTATTACAAACAATTTTAGACTACAACTACGGTGCTGTTTAAAAGAAACCCTCATTTCCTATGACAGAAAAGTAAAGGTTAAGGCCCTGTTCAGCATGATTTCCCTGCCTATAACTTGCTCAACTTCACACTGCAGACAGTCATTCTGAACACAACATAAGCCCTCCAAATAGTTTAGTCATTATGTCCAGATAAAACTTCCATATCAAATAGAGAACACTCTCTTCTCTCTAGACATGTCCTTTTCTTTCCAGATTACAGAGAAGAATTGCTGTCTGAGACACTAAGTTGAGCCTAATTCTATCATATAGAACCATAGAATAGTTAGGGTTGGAAAGGACCTTAAGATCATCCAGTTCCAACTCCCCTGCCATGGGCAGGGACACCTTCCACTAAACCACATTACCCAAGGCTCTGTCCAACCTGGCCTTGAACACCGCCAGCAATGGAGCATTCACAACTTCTTTGGGCAACTCATTCCAGTGCCTCACCACCCTTACAGTAAAGAACTTCTTCCTTATATCCAATTTAAACTTCCCCTGTTTAAGTTTTTAATATATTTGAAACAAGATTTTTCATTTGATCTTTCCTGGCTTAAAATTTACTTTTTCCTTTTTTTTTTTTAAGATTACTTCTTATATTTTAATTCTTGAATCATGGATTACTTTAAAGCTAGATTAAGCTATTTACAGAAAGTGTGGTCTATATATGGGGCATAATCTTACTCACTTTAAACTCAGTTTTGCCAAGTCATCATTTCAATGGGTTTGTTAAGTAACTGGAGGTTTCTGGGACTGCAGAAGCTGATGGTTATGTTTGCTCACTGACCTTTTCTTTTTCTGTACAAACTGTTCTATTCCTTGGAAAAAATTAATAAACAGATTACAAAAAAAAAAAATCTAAATCCATGCTTGAGTACAAACAGTTTTTAACAACCACCACCACCAACATATGCACACATACACTGACACAGAATCACAATCTCGCGGAAGTTTCCTACAATTGTAATGCAGCCTCTCCTTATACAGGACACAGGTAGAGGAAAAAAAACATGCAAGGAAGATCTGATGGTCAGAACTCCCAATAATCACTATTGCCAGTATAAAAATACCCCTTATTGAATGTTCAATGTTACCTTTCATTTTCTAAGAATCAACAGCACTGAGCACAACAGCTTGCAGGCATTCACATGTCATGCTTGCAGGTTCCAAACCAGACAACTTAGAGTTAGGTGGCAGCCACCTGTATTCTATGTAGTTTTTAACTCCATCTTTCTTAGACTAGACATCAAATGTGTACATTCCATACTTTGCTTGCATGATGTGGTTCATATTTTTAAATTAGAATATCCCTCAATAACGGAGAAATCCTTTTCTCTGAAGGATGGAATTCATTTCAGCTACACAGCAGAAAGCTACATTGATCTACACTACAAGATGCAGAAGACACTAATTTATCAACAGAAAGTCTGATTGGCTACCATGGACGATAGAATTAAACAGAAAAATTCCAAGTTCTGTAATGTCTTCACTCCACAGCATCTATTTGGAAGTTGTTCACCAAAAGTTTAATCAAAAATAGAAGAGATCAAAATGCCAAGTGCCTATGAAGACAGGCCTGTGCAATAATCAGTACCACAGCTGTTACTGTAACGAGAGTTGGTCACATCTAGCTTGGTAGGGAAGGGCTTTTGAGTGAGCATTGCCTTCAAGGAAGAGGCACGTTTTAACTCTTCCTACTGCCAGTGTCAACCGCTACTTAGCATTGTTCAGGAAAAAAAATAAATAAAAAATAAAAAGCTACAAAAATTCCTGAACTTGCAACACACTTGCAAGTTGGAATATTTTGGAGAGGTATACTGTACATGCCATTCAAGAGGTACCTAAAATGTTCACCTATAGTTAATAGTGCTGTGATAAGCACACAAAGAATACAGTCAGCATGATACAAACACAAGAGTACCATGTTAACCCATAATAGGGTTCCACGTGTTGAGAAAAGTTTTTAGTTTTAAATGGATGGTCTTAGTGCATCTCTTCCCACATATAGTAAAGCACGTAAGTGCTTTGGAATCATCCAGTTTATTAACTGGTTTCAATCATAGAGTATGTAATTTCCATTACTGCATTTCACAGTGATCTCCCTTAGCACAGATTTTAGAGTGTTTTATAAGATGAACTTAAAAAAAAAATAAAAAATTAAACCCCAAACACAACAGAAAACCACAAAAAAAAAAAAAAATACAAACCCACACAGTTATTAAAACACCTATCAGAAAACTTGAAAGAAAAACATAGCAAAGGAAGGAAAGAACTCATTCAGGTAAGGGTATTTTCATGTTTTCAGGTATTTACATCCTTTTCTACTTGCTGGCCGACTTGAGCTGCAACATTAAAAACTTTGGCAGAAGAGAGCAGTGCAAGAGAAATGTCACCTTTCTTATTACTCCTTATACCCTGTGGGTCACACCTCACAAGCATGAAGAATCCCATCCAGATGAAGTACTGTCACCATAGTCAATGACAAAAAAGCCACATCACTCTTGCAAATGAAATTTGGCTGGAGTAGTAGCAAAGAACTGAGTGCCAAGCATATTTTTGTTTGGCAAAATTAAAGGACGTTCTATCTTTTCAGCTAGAACCCATATGTCATTCATACCAAGAGGCATCAGTAACACATTTTCTTCTGAAGAAAGAACACAATGAACTGATTAATCAAACCTTAATACTGTGAATAAAACTACTACAGCCATTTGCTAAAAACAAAAGGGCATTAAGAAAACAGAGTCCTAGTGATATCTGCTATGGTTAATGCAATGATGTTTTCAGAAACCTAGGTTTACAGAAAATCAGCACCTTCTTTCTGGGACTTGAGCGCTTCTGAAGAAAGAAGTTTCTCAGCACTTTTCTCTGAGTCACTAAAAATTAACAGATTTATTTTGTTTGTATCTACATCAATCAGGATAAGACTACTGAAATAAGTGTGCTTGATCCTACACTGGCTCAAGTCTTCCCTTATAACTGTGTGTGTCTCCAAGAATAATTTTACTTAAAAATATATCCGATTAATGTAACAGTCTCAAAACAGGTCTGCGGCATCAAGACAAGAGAGCTACAGAGATGAAAGATGGAAGAAGGCAGACAAGGCAAGTGTACAGCCATAAGGTTTCACCTCTGTCATGTGATCAGAGTTCATATTTTACCAGGAGGCACTATAGTTTTTCTGCCCTTTTCATTGTAATTTCAAATTTTTTCACTATGTCACACGAAATCTGTGCTGAGTTCATTAACAATCCTTCAATTGTCTTTCTCAGCAGTAGTAAGGTAAAGCTGAAGTGCTTAACAGCAACAAAAAACATGGAGCTGCTAAAGCAAGTACTGGACGGTTCACAGGCCACTACAGATTGATTTCATTTTATCACAACAGTTTTGTTTAGAAACAGAAAGAGGAGCCCTTCCATATCCTAGCAAGCACTTAGATGTAGTGTTACTGGTGAAGAGCGGTTGTATTCTCTTCCCTTGTTATTTCCCTTATCATTATTATTACTGGTGGTAGCAGCAGTGGTTTGTGTTATACTTTAGTTACCGGACTGTTCTTATCTCAATCCGTGCGAGTTACATTCTTTCGATTCTCCTCCACATCCCTTCAGGAGTGGGGGGGAAGAAGGGGCAGGGTGGGGAGTGAGCGAGCGCCTGCATGGCTGAGTTGCCGACTGGGCTTAAACCACAACAGATTGCTAAACCTGAAATTATACATGAGCAGAACCTTCACAAGAGCTAACAAAAAAAGTAAAATTAAGTAAATTTGTAAATAAAGGCAAAAATTGGAAACACAGCACTCAGTCATTTAAATGACAAAAGGACAAAACACTAGTGGTCACTGGTTTTCTTATTTAATTGCTGCTCCTTCAAAGCAATTAACAAGCAGAACTCTGAGATCACATATAATGCTGCCTGGGTAGAATTTCTGTTTCCACACCATACACACATGAAATTCAAAGTGAAAGACTGAAAAGCCTAATGCAGTGAAGATAGAAAATATCAAACTTTTCAAACCCTTCTTTTTCTGGCCTTTTCCTCACCCCAGTCTCTTATCACTTTTTTTTTTTTTCCCCTTAAAAGACATTATGTGTTAGGAGAGCAAAGCAGCCTGGGGAGGTGATATTTTACCATTGTCTGTGCCATTAATGCAGTTAAAAAATCCTCAGACTGGAAAAATCAGACAGATGCATCTTCCAGGTTCACATGTGCCAACTCCATCTGTTAAATCATTAACACACAGGCTTGGCAGATTCTGGAGAAAAACACATTTGTTTTCATTACAAAGAGGAAGAGTAAACTTTCTTTCTCATAATTCTCTCCTCTCCCATTATTACTTTAATGTGAAAGCCTGCATGAATGGATACTATTTAACATGCTACTGAAAAAGGGTTTCATTGAATTGGGGCACATGTGTGTTAAATTATACATCATAACCTGGGTTAGTCAAAGACATGGATCGTGGGATTGAGTGCACCCTCAGCAAGTTTGCTGTCAACACCAAGCTGTGTGGGGCAGACAATACACTGGAGGGAAGGGATGGGATCCAGAGGGACCTTTACAGGCTTGAGAGGTGGGAACCTCATAATTTCAACAAGGCCAAGTGCAAGGTCCTGAACTCAGGTTTGGGCAATCCTACACAAATACAGCCTGGGTGGAGAATGGATTGAGAACAGCCCTGAGGAGGAGTTGAGGTGTTGGTTGATAGAAAGCTCAATATGACTCAGCAATGTGCACTTGCAGCAACCTTGTCTAGGGGAAGATGTCCCTGTCCATGGCAGGGGAGTTGGTAGTGTCCTTAAAGATCATCTAATTCCAACCCAACTCATTCTGTGAATCTTTAATCTCTTAAACCAAAGTACATAGCTGCATTAAGATGCTTCATCATTTCCCTTTTTATTGCATATAATTTGTTACAGCACCTAGTTAAACACTTACTTTCCTAACAAGAAAGAACTTCTTCAGCACATGTTTAAAGGTGCAGTTTACATAAGGAGCAGCAAATCTGATCACAGAAAACTAACAAGCATTAAATAAAGTAATTGAAAAAAACCTTTAATCCAAACTTGAAGAAAAAAATACCTTCTACTTTCACGATAAACAAAAGCAGCAAAATCCTAAATATCAATATCCTTTGTTTTCCCAATATCAATACTAAATTGATTTATGCATTATTTTTTCCACTACAGTCACCGTACAACCATTTTTCACTGTGACAAAATTACCTATAGATCATGTGTCTAAATATTGAGCATTTTGAATGCAGCTAAATATGTCTAAGTTCATTCTATATTGTAAGTAGGACAGTGTAAATATTTTAGATCCCATGACCTCCCACAGCTACTATTAAAAAACAGATTGCTGCTGAATGCATTTCTTTCTGTATTCTACAGGGAAACAGAATTTCAATCTCCAGACAGGGCTTTGTATTCTATTGAAGAACAGAATTTCATTCTCCAGGCAGGGGCTTATCCTAAGAGCCTTCCAGACATTAATATTGAGAACATGCTACATTTTTTCTTTAAGAGAAGGGTCTTTCACAGCACATCATTCCAAAAACAGTCACAGACCAGTCTACAGTTTCTCTCAGCATTAAGGTACAGAGCTAACAATAATTGCTAAAATCACCCTCGACTTTGCACAATGCAGAAGCATGATAGCATTTTTTGGCATGTACATGGACATTTCACATGGCCAGAAAGAGCCTTTTCATTTCTTTGTGTAATGATAAATAAAATTGTCATGATTTTGGAGGAAACCTCTTTGCACAAGACTACCATTTTTCTAGACAGTAAGGCTTAAAAGTACACAGTGAAGAAGTCATTATTTCTGTGAGCACCTGTCTCCTTAATATGAGTATTTACCCATATATCAGAAGCAGTAGGATCCCTTCAAGCTTAGTAGCAGAGAGATTTAGACACAGCTGCAGTGGTTAGAGGGGAAAACAGAAGATTTCTGGGATCCGACCTTGGAGAGCCAAGTTGTGGCTAGCTGTGAGAAAACAGCTTGGACATTTTTACCATGAGAGGGAAAACATTTTCCTTAGGCACGGAGGAAATCACCTTTCAGAATCTGGGTCCAAAACAGCACAAAAATTTACTGCTTTCTCAGCATAAGACTTCTCTCTTGGAAGATCTCCCAGTACAGGGACAACTGACCCTTTTCCAAGGGAACTGAAATATAATTGTTTCTAATGTTTTCTTTTGGGAGTTTAAACTGAGCCTGCTATACTCAACAACTTTTCCCCATAATGATTTACCTGTTTTCAAAAAAAAAAAAAAGCTGCGCAAATTATGCCCAAAAGAAGGAATCAGTAGGTTTATTAGTGGATAGATGAAGAAACACTATTTCATAAGTGTGTATGTTGTGAAATTAAAATTTAAAAAAGGTAATAAAAATCCCATCAAGCCAGCAGAAGTGGTTAAGATGTACTGAAACAAACCAGATACCAGCTTGGCTTCTTGAAGCTACACTCTGGCTCAGTTTGATGAGGAAGCAGTAAAGACAGACAACACAATACAGCAGGATACAGGCAATTCCTACTCCTGTATTACACAAGCTGATGCATTTGATTCCATGGTTTCTTTTTAGTAGTTCAGAGGCCCTCTGGAGGTTACATTTAAAATTTAGACAACAGACTACAGCATTTTAATTCTGTAAGATGAAACATCTCTCACAGGCGGTTCCACAGACAGCAATATACAGCATTAGATTTTGTTTTCTGCTGTCTGCAAATGTTAGCTCAAGGCCAGAAGGCTGCTTAATCATACTTAATCAAGCTGAACTCAGGCAGTATGGAGTCCTATAGGCACTCTCCTCAGGATAAATATTCACTTGTTAGGGACTGTAGAAGTTTACATGCTGCAGGTGATTATGTTTGAACTTTCTATATGGGGTTTTTTATGTGTGTAAAATAAAAACATAGCATAAGGCTGGCTACCCAAATTTCTATTCTTAAAATACTGAAAATCATGGTAATTTAAAAGAATGCTTTATGGACTTGGAGGCTAGAGCAAGTGTTTTAATTTCATAAATTAAAATAAGCTCAATGACTCCTTGGTAGAGAAATTACTCTCAATTAGTCTACCACATCTATAGTATTTTTAGTTCCTATAATAAGAGGTGTATTTTTTAAAGGAAAATTTAGATTAGGTCAGTGTATAGAACTACTACATTCCCAAAAAATTAAAAGAGGATAGATTAGGTGTTTGCCAAATGGCCGATAATCATGTATCAACATGAGATTTGGACCCACCATAAGACTGCAGCCTCATGTCAAAACTAGATCCTTCCTGTCTGCACATACCTTTCACAGCAGTGAAGCAACTTTATATCCTGCCCCAGAAATCCAGATGTCTTAACACAGTTCTGGGCATACCCAGAACTGACCTTCACACAACATTACTAGCTGACTCCATTTTTAATAAATTCCACAAAGAATGAAGCACTCTGCATAGATGCTTACTTTACCACAATGCATTAACAGATCCAGAATCCCAAGCCTTCACCATTCTCAGCTAACAGCTCAGTAAATACAGTGCGGCATTCTAACTTAAACACTGCACACATTTCACTGCTTGAACACAGAATCAACTTCACTGCAATGTCTTCTTGCTCTGCTATTACCTCAGTGTAACTTCATAGCTGTCAGAGCAATAGAAAAACAGCATAAAATGCTCCTAGGAGTAACTGAGCTTTCCTCACACTTGCAATATATTAATTGTATTCATAATCTGTAAACATGTACTGGAAAAACATTATTATCAACAGTCTTCAGATTCTTCTGAATGCCAAGATATTATTTTAATACTTTCCAATTGGAAATGCGGGTATACATCCAGTTGGTGGTTTACTTTCCAATTGCAGTTTCCTAATTACTTCTGGTTTAAATAACATCAGTATTTGTAAGTATGCTTTGTTGATGGCTTAAAAATTATTTACTGAGAGGTCATTAAGAAAGAGAAAAACATTCCAATGTTTGCCATTTTCCAGTTCTTATTACTTGTTTGGTTTGGAGTTCTTTGGATTATTTTAATAACTATCTCCTTGTCTTGGGAGAAACAATTTAAGGAATTCTGGGAACTTTTAGAACTTCATCGACATCAGAAAAAAAAAAAAAAAGGAAAATATTTAAAGAGAAGTACCTTCACATTTATGTAGAAGTGTTTACTATATATCCAGAAGTAGAACCATAGAATCATAGAACAGGTAGGGTTGGAAAGGACCTTAAGATCATCCAGTTCCAACCCCCCTGCCATGGGCAGGGACACCTCCCACTAAACCATGCCACCCAAGGCCCTGTCCAACCTGGCCTTGAACACCGCCACGGATGGAGCATTCACAACTTCCCTGAGCAACTCATTCTAGTGCCTCTCCACCCTTACAGTAAAGAAGTCCCCTGTACTTTGTTCATTCCCTTTTAAGACGTACACGTCTGTTCAACCACACACACACACACACAAATCACATAGACAAAAGATGAAGTAAATGTGACCAAGAGACAAATTTTATTTTATATATATTATTAACCATTATAAAGTGAGCCCAGAGTGATACATACTTTTACTGTCATTAATACATACTTTAGCCAATCTGCTACAAGAGTTGGTAAATTATTATGTTCCTTGTTCTTTAAAAATGCAAAAGAATAATTTCATATTTGTCCATCTAGAACATGTCTCTATTAATACTTGAATACATGCCAAAGCTTTACATTTACTAATTCAAACAAAAAAATGCATCAGTAGTTTGAAAAAGTCAGCAGTAGGATTATATAAATTACACTGAAATTGGATTTTGATTCATTTTTAACTTTCAATAATATATATTCTATTTCAACTCAGCAGTTGTGTTTGGAAATTTTATTTGACGTTTTTGTGGTTTCTTGCATTTTTACAGCTATTTCATATCATCATTTTCCCTTTAGCATTCATAACAGCAAAGCAGAGAAATGAACAGCTACTTCACATAAAGATACCTTCTTTTACAAAAGAAAGTATTATTCTTGTATTTATACAGTCCTATAAGATTTCTTAGAACCTCGGAATATTGCAGAGCCATTGTTTTGAGTCACAGTATCACAGAATGGTTTGGTTGGAAAGGATCTGTCAGATCACCCAGTTCCAACCCTCTGCCATGAACAGGGACACCTTCCACTAGACCTGTTTGCTCCAACAGTTCCCTAAATATTACCTATGTACCACCTAAATATGGCTGGGGTCTACATAGGGCACTACTTACAGCTTCTCCAATGAAAATAAACCTAGGTTAAGATAAAGTGGAATAGAAAGAGTTTCTCCAATACTGAGCAACAGAATATTTACAGTGTATTTATAACCTTACCACTTTTTATAGCATCAAAATAACTTCACTGTTAAAGCTGTACTCAGGTAAGACTAAGCAAGTAAGGTACAACATAAGTGTACCAAGCAGAAAAACAAAACACAGGCATATCATAGAATACAAAACAGAAAGTACTTTAAGTATTAAAAAACAAAAACCACACAAAAAAAACCCAAACCATAAACACCCCCCAAAAAAAGACAAAAAACAAACAAACAAACAAAAAACAACCTTATTGTAAGTATGTACTTTCTTGAAAGCATTTTAACGCCTTTGCTGAGAGAATGCACACGGAAATGTATCTGAAAGAGGCAGTCAATTCATCATGTTATGGCTGCACATAGGGAAATCTGAACTAATAACAAATACTCTCCTAAAGTAGAATACATTTTAGATGTTGATATCCATCGTTGCCTACAATCACCCTCAAGGGAATCAAAATTACACAGGACTAGCAAAACATTCACTTGTTTTAAAATTTACAGGAGGCTCAGAGAAATTTCACATGCATTTTACCTCAGAAACAATGTGCTACTTATTCTTCCTAGTGATGGTATTTTATATAGCATTCCAGGATCAAAATATAATTTCAACAAAAACATTTTCTGACGTTCTCCAAGGAAAAATTACTAGTTTCTTCCCTCTAAAAGGATTTAGATGAAATAACATCTGTGTTGAGATTATTGTGAATATGTTAAACTGACAGCAAGTCTCTAAGGGGCATTGCTCATTAATGTTTGTGCATAAAATTAAAACTTGAAATATATTTTTCAATCCATTTTAAATCATTTAAGCAATTCTCATGAAAGAAACTATTCTGCTGCAATAATATATTTGCAGAGTAGGATATGAAAGCTATTAAAATGTCCTAGACCCCCTGCCTTTCATGCAAAAGGAAAAAGGCAACTCTTTCTGATAGAAACATGCCCTGTATTGAAACAAAAAAATACTGTCAGACAATGAAGAGTTTAATTTCAGTTTATGCAATGTAACAAAATTCAAAATTAGGTCTTTTTCCTTCATCTTTAACTCATCTTGTGCCTAGGTACTCCAAATTGTATCAGCAGGAGAATTCTGGCAAGTGTTGCACATTGGCACTTACAAGGAATTTTCAGCCTGAGCAGGCTACAAGTGGCGCACTGGTCTCCTGGTCTTTGACATTACAATGAGGTGGCATTCTGCAAGGTCTCTGCAGCCAGAACTGTGAAGCAGTGCTCAGAGACAATGCCGGTTAATGAAGAACTTTGATGAAACCTTGTCCTCCAATTTAGAAGTGACAAACCTCTCCATGCCAGTAGCAGAAATATAATTGTTTGGAGGGCATGTACACTTCACAGGATACAATACAAATATAAGTGTATCCACCAGGTGTTATGTAAAGTGTCTCATAAATCGCTGGTTTGAACAAAAAGCAATGAATCCACTCAAAACCAAATAAAACTCCAGGAACTATTGAATGGCATCTAAATTCAATTAAGATTGTTCATGCCTTCCAAGCACAGAAATCTGCATAAAGCTGTTGCTGAAAGTGCCATTTAACGGAAAGAAAAATAAAACGTATTATTGTTGGGAAAACAGACATAACACTTGCTGTTCAAAAGTCACTGGATAATTACAGCCGCACTAAGATGACATCTTTAAGTTTTGCTACAACATATAATGGTTCTACCCGGGCCATTGAGTTCCTTTCACAAATGGAAATTCAGGAACTCCAATTAACATACTCTGCATGTGATAGACTTTAGCAGGGGCCTTTGGAATTAAGCCAGTCTATAGTGTCAATTGGACTTTGTTTACTTAAATCACAGCAATCATAACAAAGCAGTCTACCTTTCAGGCTGCCTACCTCTGAAATATTATTTAGAGACATTAGCAAAAGACACTAAAGTTATATTTACAATATCCTCTATAAGACTTCCACATCTAATGTTACAAACTACAGAGCAGCAAGCACAGAACTGCTAGTACTAATTAATATTTTTTGGCAAGCATTTTCAATGCAAGAGCCTAAGCACAGATACACAATTGGATGTATAAACGCCTCAGCAAACAGCTTCATTTTCAGAGGTTCTGAATTGCTGACATTGGAGGGGAACAAGCTCTGTGTAGCTGGAAAAAAAATATTAAAGCTGCTTTGCAAGTTTTTAGATGTGAAGATGGCAGTGGTTAGAGTGTGAAGTGCAGGCCTTCACAAAGCAAACCAGAGAACCTGGACTGGTGTAAGCTACTGTGGGTTTCCTTAGGAACATTAGCATTCTCCCCTCCCTCACTGCTATTATCTCCCATCAGCACAGAGCATTTGTTCTACTTCTCCAGCCGTCAAACAACCTAGTCAGAGCCCTGACAGTTGTCTCTACAGAGCTGCCAGACATCCTGCAAAAGCTGTAGCACAGCAGAAACATGTAAGACTTACTGGTTGCATACAAGTTTGCAACACAGCTCTGGGACAATTCACCAAATCACTCGCATGTGCTATTCATGGCACATGTATTACATTGCACTGTCTGAATCTCTCTGATAGAATACAGCATTTACAAACATCTATCCCAGCAGGACACACAGTTGTAGAAGCTGCATGGCCCTCTGAGCTATAGCTGCTTCTATGAAGAAACAATCACTATAATGCTTATATCTTCACAAGAAAATATATTTCTGTTACACCAGATCTTTACAGTTGCTAGTGTGTTGCAAAAGCATTTAGAAAACAAGTATAAAATTCAAAACTTGATTTAGTGACAAATGCTTCTCATCTTGGAAGCTTTTAGCTCCCAAAGTAGAAAAACAGTCATACTTTTTCATTTACATTGGTGCTTTCCCATTGACTATGGCAACTACTACAGTTCATGATACAGTATCCTGTTATAATGTGGGGTAAGGACAGAACTGGATGAAGAGTCTCCCAGGCGCTTCTATGCTGCTACACACGAGTCTACCAAAAGCCAAGACAGTCCTTAGCCAAGACATGTCTAGGACCTCCTCTAAGCCCAGCCAAGAGTAGATGCTCAGGGACCATCCCACCCAACCACAGTATTTTGTGCTGCAGTGACACAAGCTAGCCCTGCCTATGCTTACCTTCCATATATATAGGGCAGTAAAATGGCAATAATTTTTTTACAGCATTCTGTACGTGTCATAGAATATTCTCACCTGTCTTTGGGGGCTGGATGTGTGTATGTGTGCACAAATGTCCAATCTGAACAACACAGAGCTCTTCCTGAAGAGATAAAGGATTTAAATCCAATTGTCATTCTGTGATGAATAATATAAAATAACAACTTATGGCCTAAGAACTAGAAAATATAAAAACCACTGAAAATTCTCTTTACAATAAAAAACAAGCTTTTCCTTTACCTTTCCTACCCATTCTCTGATGAAAGGCAGAAGATTCTCGTTTCCAATTGGCAAAAGCATTGAGTACAATAAACCTGCATAGTTGATAGCATAATGCTGGAATCTGGGACAGGATCTAGGTCTGGCCTTGTAACTAAAAATTACAGAAAAGCTAGTTTAGAACACCACAAAGCATAAGGTATTTTATTCCTACATCTTCAGCACTTGAGCCCAAGTATCATCTAGAATCAAATCTCAGCATACTCAGTGGGAGTAGAGATGCTCATAAACAGCAGTTACAAGTATTTACATAGAGCCAGAAGAGAACAGTTTTTTTCTCTTTCAAATAATTTCAAAGATTATCCCACAGAAAGCTATTGTGTGCTAATATGGACATTTTTCTCCATAAATAAGCAATATAAAAAGCCTTAACATTTTCAGATCAAGGTAGACACAAGAGATTTCCAGAAACCAAAAATTAACTGAAACCCTGAAGATCACAAATGACACTAACAAAACCATCATTGCATGATACAAAGTCTTTTGCAGCAGCAGAGGTTTAAAATATCCACCTACCCTGGGTTGTTCACTTCAGCTCATGCATCATCTTTTCCTGTCTCCATTCTGTCTGCTGTCTTGACTGCAGAAGCACAACTGCTTCTGGAGTGTTCTGTGAAACAGATTAAAACAGTGTGCTGACTTTCTCTTTTTGCAGAGTCTATTTAAGCCACTTTGGTTCTCTGACCTATTTTGCAGAGCAGTACCACCTGTACTTGTGTCAACACAACATCCTAAGTTTGTAGCTTTGTAAACACAAGGACTTAGCATTATCTTCCAGAACTGCCCTTTGCCAACCCCTTGTGCACTGTCCTGCCATGTGCTGGTGGAGGCATTTGTACTGCTACACAGAAAACTGTATTTAGGTTAAAGCAGCTTGTTTTCCACATGGTTAGCTTTAATCTCTATCACGACCCTAGCCTGCATCTGAACATAGCACCACAAGCACTTCTACTATCTGCTGGGAGAAGGGAGTGAAAAATCAAGACTGAAAACACTTCCCCAGTGACAGCGTGATGTCCTGTGGAAGTGAAAGGATATCTGAAACTCAAGATACTAATCTGCAGCTCTCAAGATGTAAACAGGTTGTAAATTCCTGAACAGTTGTGAGTTCTTGAAGAATAGCCATTTGAACTATAGCAGCACTGCTCAGCATATTTATTGCATATTGAATACTTGGATAATTCCTAATTGGAAGAGGACAGGAAGCATTGACATTTCAGCATTTATGGCCATATCCAGGTTAGAATTTACCCATCTTAGAAGATCTGAAGCATCAAGTGCTTAAACTTGATTCTGTTTAAATATATGTCTTGAGTAATGTAGTATCTACTTTAACATTTGTCATGTGATGACAAATGCTGGTGTAGGTAAGCTACAAGGTCCAGACTTTCAGCAAATGACTTTTGAATCAAAATGGACCTGTATCACCAAGTCATTCAGTATAGTTATTAGCTCATTAAAATCCTATTTCACTTCTTCTCAGAATGCAAGTGCAATTCTAATATTGTCCTATGCTTATAAGAGCCTAATAAGACCTACAACTAAATACTGATTTACTGCATCCTACAACTAACTGCTCATTTTCTGTGTTCCCTTAACTGAAAAACAATTCAGTTAAGTACAAAAAGAGAAAGGCTGAACATTATAAAGCTCTACTTTCACGACGTTAGTTTAAGAAGTTTCATTCGCGCGACACATACTAAATCCTGACACATACTAAACTGTGGATTTCATTGTTTTCATTAATAAACTATTTTTTTTTCCACAGAAAGCATCAGGGCTGTAGTAAGTGGGCTCCTGATACAAGTGTGACTAAGCAGCAGGAGTTAATTAAGTAGGACAATGAGTAAGCCCTTCTGGGTGTGAGAGGAGACCCAGCTGATTTGATTGCCAGTCTAATTATCAATTACAGCGTCAAGAAATGGCATGTGAGTGAAATATTCTATCTGTTGATAGTTTAATGATGTTGAGAGACCCAGAAACATAGCATTAATGGCTATTTTGAGACTAGATGAGTTTTTCCTTCTTACTCAAACAGAAGTTCTCAGTACTTCAAAAGTGACTAGTAAATGTATATACAGCCTTCTCCTACGCCAGTATTTTAGGCCTTTAGATCATTTGCTCTATTAAAAAAACCCCAAACAACATAAAAAGCTAGCAATTAAGCATTGCAACACACTGCCTATGAAACACTCAGCTTAGGTCAAAACCTTTCTGCATTTATTTTATAAGGATAATAACTGTCCAGTGGCGTGAAAGAGTCACATTAACTATTTACAGTGTGTTTGCACAAGCCAGTTTCTAGACAAGAAAGGAAAGGGTCAGGGAAATATTTAAACCCATAAGGGCAAAGAGCCAGTTGGCTACATTGATTGTTGGAATGTTTTATAAAGCAACTGCAAGAAAATAAAATTACAAAAAAAAAAAAACCTGATGGAGAGCCAAAAATATTAATATATTGGAGCACAGAAACTTATTACAAACTGTAAGTGTTTTTTGGGTTCTCACATATAATCCATGAAGTATGTTGAGGTCTTTCCCAGAACTTCCACTGTTAGCATAGAGCTTGTGAAGGACAACATCTGCCAGAACAAGGAGATCACAAAGACACTGTATGTCACAATACTGATGTTATTTCCCACTACAGTTACCAAAAGGTAATTTTGGTGTATACTGAGAGGAACTAGGGAGTGCAGATAGGAGGTAAAAAAAGTAGGGAACAGAAGCAAACGCCCACCACAGCACATGCAGTCTGAGCTTTGGACATGTGAACAAAAATAAAGAGAAAAACTCACCATCCTTCAACCATTTCTTATGTCCATTACAAACAATACACGACTAGTTTTCGGCTGTAGTACTGTCCCTTGTCCAGGTGTAAAAAAGACTCCTAACAACACAACGTCCCAAAAGGTGACCAAATATTTGTTTCCTGCTCACGGGAGCCGGGCTAATCAGTAAGCTGTGGAGTTTAGACAACATCGCTTCCTTGAAACACAGCTAACTCCTCAAGCAAGGTACCAGCTTTTCATCCGCTTAATCACCGAAAGATAAAATCAACCGGGTTGGAAAAGACCTTTAACATCATCCAGTCCCCAGCACTGCCAAGGCTACCACTAACCCGTGTCACTGCGGGCCTCATCTACACGGCTTGTGAGCACTTCCAGGGACGGTGACTCCAAACGCGGTTTCCTACTGAAAAGCACTCTAAAGACCCCCACACCACAAAACCGCTGCCCGATGTCCTGCGGGGGGGGTTCACCCGAGAGCCGCGGCTCCGGGCCGACACCGCGTCAAACGGAAGGGGCGGCCGGGGCAAAACATTCTCCTCAGGGCACCAACGGCCCTTCCCGCCCTTTTGCCACGGCCGCCGGCACGAGCACCGCGCCCTGCCGCGTCGCCCAGCAACGCCCGAGACTCGGGGCCCGGCGCGGTGCTCGGCCCCGCGGCGCCGGCCGGGGTCCCGGCCGCGGGTATGGCGCAGAGCCGCAGCGAGCTGGCGAAGTCCTGCAACGTGGTAGCGAAGGACAACTGCTGGTAACGGCCCCCGGCCTCCCTTCCCCCCGGGGGAGATCCCGGCCTCCGGCGGGCGGAGGCTGAGGGGGTTCGTGCGCACCTCGCGTGTGTCCGCGCACTGTGCTCGCTCGGAGCACTCAGGTGCAAAACGCCCGGGGTTTAACTCCATGGATGGCGTAGCCCCGGGTTGGACGCGCGAAGCAAGCGATGGCCGCGGGCTTGCGGTGCTCCCCGCCGGGTGAGGAGGGGCGGCAGGGCCGGGCAAGGGGCCCTTCATGGGTCAGTAAAACCGAGAGGAGGTGTGAAGGGGCACTGGGGCTCACTTTCCATGGGTGTCATGGCACGTTTGACCTCCTCCGCTTCCCAACAGGAACGTAATTTGCAAGTGTTTTCACACCTACTGTTTAATTTCCCCATTACCTCCAAGTCAGAAAGGTGTTAACTCATGCATAAACCCTGGTGATTTTGAGGGAAAGGTCTCAAGCTTCATGCTAAAGTGCTGTGCCTTGTGACAGTAGTAGTTGGGTTTGCATTTTTCCTTTTATTTTAATGGAAGTTTTCAAAGTAATTTAAATATTTCTCTGTTTCAGGAAAAAATACGTTGAAACTGAACTGGAGGCTGCAAAAAAATGGTCTCACAAATGGGGATTCTTGAAAACACCTCTCGACGAGGTAAAAATGGCATACAAGAAACATGAAATTGTACACAAATTTATGTAGGGGTAACTTACGAGAGCACAAAAGACTAGGAAAATACTGAGTACACTTTACAAAGCCAAGTTCCGAGGTAACAAGTGCACTACTTTTAAGATGGGTTCAAAGTTTCACGTTGCCTCTGAATAAAATACGGCAAGTGGTAATTTATATGCTGTGCGTATTCTGATATATTTCTCTTGAGAAGCATGACTTCCAATAGTGTTAACGAGTACTAGATGCACACTGACAGGAAAATATTTCCCCTTTGTCTATCCATATGGTAGCTTAAAAGTCTAGGGGAGAAGGTTCTAGCTAATGAAATTTTCAGTGGGGGAATTTACAGCAAATGAAAATACTTGGAGAGATGTCTATTCTCACTGCTGTTTAGATACTAAAATACAGTAGCACATAATGTACATTTGGAGCCACAGTATTCCGTTGCTAAAGAACAGGGTTGATGCGGCCCCTGAGCAATTATAAATGTATTTTCCATGGGGCTAGAAGTACTTAATCTGTCCTAGGAGTGTTTGGAAATTCCTATAGGCATCCAGGTTAACACCTTGGGAAACTTTGGTCATCTAGGCTTCAACATCCGTCATTCACATCTCCTTTGCACAGGCTACAGCTGAAAAGTTGACAAACTACACATTGTTACTATTGGTGAACATGCGTATTTAGCATTTGTCAATCTCTGTTTTGTGGTCATATAAGATACGTGACGAGATACATTTCTAGCCCTTTTGGGGGCAGTGATGTAGTTAAGAGAGTTGGAATCACTCAGCAATATTTAGCCTTTCATCTGAAATTCAGAATTATATCACTTTCTAAAACCAAAAAGAATACATTACAATGGTTTCCAAAGCACTACTATAAGTAGCCCTGTTTTACGTGGAAAGAACAGGAAACTCAGATGCAACAGTGACGAGGATAGTGTCAATGTCACATATTGTGGCATATTTCAAAAGGCAGAGTCCAATGTTTAACACTGATGTTTTGGTTTTAGTTGATTCACGATAAAAAGGAAGAAAATACAAGCTCCAAGATAGAGCTTCCAGAACATCTGCAGGTTCGACCTGTGACACCTGTGGAAAAATACATTAAGGTTAGAAAATTAGATTTTAAAATTGCCATGCAGCAATATCTGTTTTAAGAAACCACACAAGCTCTAAAAATCGGTTGTCTTGTAGGGGTGGGCCTTTAACTAAAGGTCAAAGTAAATTGTATTTACAACCCGAGCAATGCTTTTAGAGCATTCATTTAAGACAAGGAATTGCCCTTTGGATATGGTTGTTAGTTCACAGAGCTTTCGCTGTACATAAATCACTGTATATAATCATCTTTCTGTAAAGCACCTCCCCCATGCACTCCATCTAGTATCAGAACAGTGCAGCTCAGTGCAGAATGGTGGTCACAGAGCTGTTTATGGCTGCTGCTAAGTCATTGCTTAGATATATACATCTATATTACTTCAAGCCTTACCAAAATCTAACTCAGTTTTAACTATTGGTTAAGATGCAGCCATTTTTCTAGCTTTAAGACAGTCTTCTTTTTGTCAGAGATGTCCACTGTCCTCTTTAGTAGCAAAAATTAGTAAGAAGCCAGTTCTAATGGGCCAGTTAACAACTATCTGATTTTATATTACATAATTTATATTCACATATTTAGAGACTAAAAGTTATCAAACAGCTGGAAATGAGAGTGGAATGTGACTGATGGTTTGACTTATAATGTGTCAGAATCACCAGTGAACAGTGTAACTACACACGCAGCTAAATCAGTGACATTGGGAGGGGACCATATTCATAAAAAGGGAAGCAGAATATGCTAACAAAAAGGAAGGTTAGTCCACTTAGAATAGATTAAGGAAACAAAAGAGACTGGAAAATCCTACTTGCTGAACTAGCTTTCTTTCAAAGGATTCCAAGGGTGGGGAAATAAAGTGAGGAAGCAGTAAAAGCTTTTACTCAGATTAAATTGAAACAAAAAATAAAGAGTGCTGAGTGTGGCAGAGAAATTAAATAGCAGCATTTCTGCCATTAGTGCTACTTGTTCTTCAGTTTTGTCTCAAGACTCCAATTTCAGTCAAGTTTACCTCTGCTTCAGCACAGTGAGGGTGTGTGTGTGTTAGCAAATAATGCAGACAGCTATCAGCTGCTGAAGTAGCATGCATAGCCTAGTGCATACTGAAACAGGGATCGTAGTTTCTATCGCACCTCAGAGTCTTTATTTGCTAAGGAAGATAAAGATTACTTGTGATTTAGGTCCCCCTTACATATTCAGAAAGAAGTTTTCTAAGGCCTTATACAGAACTATGTGTCTTTTTGCACATTTACCTTCATGGTAACAGTCATCATATCTGTTCTTCTCTCTAGGTTAGATTAATAATTGCTTCCTCGTAGTCCTTTCCCCCAGCAAGTGGGACATGGTTTCCTTCATTATCCTGCTCAGTGGGTGGCACTTTTGGCCATAAAAATTATCTTTTCAGAGGAACTGCTCCACCTAAATATCATAAACATTTTCTAGTCTTGGCCAAAGAACAAAGTGAAGCAACTCTGGCAAGAGAACTGAAACATTGTTCTCTTGCTGTGTATTTCTTTAAGTCCCCAGATGCTAAAATGATATAACGTGCCCAATTGAGATGATTCAGCCAAAGTAAGCGCAGCAGTCGGTGAACAGAGTCTGTTGGCTTTTGTTTTGTTTCCTTTTTAGCTAGATTAGTTGCAGATTAACTTGATGCTTACCCATCCTTTAAAGTAGAAAGAAGGTGGAACGAATAAGTAGTTCTTGATGCAAAAGGCAGCTTGGTCAGTAGTATCTTCAGCATTTGGCCACAAAACTATTATTCTGTCTCTGCATTGCTACCAGATACATTACAGGAAGTATAAAATGCTATTCCTCCTGTAGAAGTTAACTAGTTTTAAAGTATTATTATTGTTTAAGGAAAAAACCTAAAGCTGAAGATAGGATTCTTCTAATAACATAAAGCCAGTAAAGCCTTTAGAAAGGTTTGGAATAAAACTCAAGTATGCTAACATACAATACTAAATAATATTTTGCATTTTGATTTCCTGTTAAACGTACCGATTTAGGCACTAAAAGACTATTTTTTAGAAGGGTGGTAAATGAAAGTTAGTTACTTCATTGGAATTTGGCAGGTTTACTCCTCTCTTTCCCTGTGCCTTGCTATAGAGGGGAACTTGAATTATTCTAATGACTTTCTGAATTATAAACTATCATGTATTATAAATCAAACTTGCTTGCAACTGGGCTATCTTTCAAAGTTCTTACTTCCTAACACTAATGTCAGTGTGTGCTCAGGATATTAATTCAGCAAATTGCATTGAAAAGCACTATTTTTTATAAGTTTTCATGTCCATCTGCACTACAGTACAAAAGAGGATGTTGCATGAGAGGAACTACAATCAAAGCCCTTTTAATCATTGAATTCTACATGTTACTTTTATTTTAGGTGCTTCCATCTCCTCCAGTACCTAAGACTACCCAGCGGTTTATTGGTTGGAGATCAGCTGTGCCAGAGTTGCAACTTGAACGTGGTTTTCAAATCCAAAGCTGCAAAGGTTCCTTTTTCAAGGATCTGAAGTGGCCATGTGAGCCCTCTGACTGACATTATGAAATAACAGCTAGGCACACAGATCCATTTGCATCCCTGAGGAAACATTCTAGGGTGGACTGTTAAACATTTATGCTTTAAAAAATCCACACTAATTTTGGTAAAGCGTGAACATTTTAATGTAGCATTTTACGTGTTAGAGCTGCGGCATCCAAGCTGTTAACAATGCTTTAGGTTTACTTTGAAGTAACAGTGAATAAACTCCTATAAAGATCACAGTACAGGCACTACTTTTATTAGCATTAGTAAGATTATGATTTTTAAGTATTTACTGAAAGTCTTAAAAATAATAGTTTGCAATGACAGAGCACATTTTTGTACTTGTTTCTTCATGAAAACCTCCATTCAGAGTCAGTTTCACAGCAGCTTTTTCAAATGTAATTACTGACTGCCATGTTCCTGACAATCCTATCCTGCTGCTCATTCCCAATTCATCACTTACCAGCACTGGAATCAGTGTTTAGAATTAGTTTTCGATAAGCTCTTTGAACTGGCCCACTACTGTGTTGCTCAAGTGCCCAGGCCAGCACAAAGACATCACAAGGAAAGAGAATGAGAAGAGGCAGAGAAAAGTAGTAGGCAGGGCTTAAATTGGCTCAGGCTGCCATGGGTCTGCATCCTTGCATTTGGAAAGAAGCTTTCCTCATTAAAAACTAAAATGCAACAAACAAATGAACATACCTGCAAAAAATAATTAGCAGAGTTCATCATAGTGTATCCACTGCAGGTACAAAAGAACAGGCAAATCAGAAGTATGGTTAATTCATAATTATTAAATTCATTGTCTTTTGTGGTGTGTGTGCCTTACTGGTATGCTTTGTAGTTCCACACGTAAGTAATTGAGTAGTTTCCAGTGCAGCTGCTGATCGCTATCAAGAAAGTACACCAAGGCCACAGTGACACGAAGTCACTTTCAAAAATCAGGTTTGATACCAAAATAAGTTCTTTTCAATTAGCTGATCAGAATGCAAAGGGGCTACAGAGTATCTATGTTGCTCCAGTTTTGTTTATACCAGTATCTACACCAACCAGGGCTGGTGAAAGACTCGGAAACAGTAGGGGGTTCCACGGGGAGTTACCAGTGTAGCTACCTCAGTGCTATGAAGCTTAGCCTTGCACTTCACGACCTACCTGAAGATTTGCCAGGACTTCTGGAAACTCGGAAGAATTGTTTAGTTGCAGCAACTATTTGCAGGATATAGTTCCTACTGGCTAACATGTTTAAACAAGGAGCAGCCTCCAAGAAGTCAACACAGGCAGCTCCTTGTAACTCTGTATTACTTAAAAGACTTTCCTCTTTAATCCTGCTGCAAGGGCTCCTTTATGTTCTGCAGCTAGCAACATTTATTTCTTGAGTCAGCAGTAAGCCCTTGGCTTTCATAGCAGTAGGTCAGCAGCTAGTGTTTGTGCTTTCCTTCTTCCCAAGAAATGACTCACAATGATCAACATCCCACCTTTTTTCTTTTTTTATTTTACATTCAGTTCCAAATGCCTACAAAATAATAATATTTTACTTTTTCCATACTCTTTACAAATAATGGAGAAGTGACTCATATCCTTTGGAAAGCTTACCCAAGAATAAGAATACATAGCCGAAGTAACTTCAGACACGTTACTTAAAAAACAGAATAAAGAACAACTTGGAATCAGAGTCTGGAAATTTAAGCTAAATTGCAGCTTAGCGACCAACTATAACATGGATAAACTGTTCTTTGAACAAGCAACATAATTGTAAGAACAATATTTTAAATCAGTGTGCTTGCTTCTCATTGCTAGCTTTGTATATCTATTCATTTTAATCCCAGGCTTCAGTTTATTTTAAGGTCATGTATAGATCCTCTTGTTTGATTTATATAAACAGGTACTGTAAAAATACTGTGTGATTTAGTAGCAGCAAAATTACACGAATTCAGGCCAAATGAAAGGGGAGCTTCAAGATCACTATTTTTAAAACCTGTCATATTAAAGAACCAGAGCTGGCACCTGAGCCAGTATATGTTTGTGCGAAGTGAAATCCCAATCCATATGAGTCATGGCTTGATTTTGAAAACGAAAAGAAATTGTGTCCAGCATCTACAGTTGAACATTCCTGAATCTCATTTCCAATGTCTGTATATTAGCTCTGTACTAACAGCGAGGGCTCTCAATTATCCTGCCCATCATTTACTTCAGGAGATATTCTGATACAGCCTATTGGGATGTATAAAGACTATCATCTAAAATTTGATCTCATTCCTCTAGCGTATATTTGTCAGTTGTTAATTGAGCCATGTATGTGGGGTTTTGGTGTGCAAGAATATATGAACCTATTTCTTTCCCCAACACTTATAGCTTGACCCTTTATATCTGAAAAAGTTGTGTAGAACTGTGGATTGGTAGCTGGCACAGGACTGCCCAATGAACTGCCCCAGTTGTGAATCCAAAAGGCCAAATACAGAATGATTAAATCACCCTGTACTGTTTCAAACCTGACATTTAATTTGTGGAAATTAACCTATTTATTGGAGCCAAGTTGGGCACATGAATGTCACTGCACATTGTAAAATACCACACCATTGCCAAGGTCAGGACAGTGTTAGTAAACTCAGTGCACACACTGGGAAAACACTTCAAAACACAATTAAATCACTTCAAAAATGCAGGTAAAAGTCAACACGATTTTAATTCTATATTAAAGTCTTAGACCTGCGCTTCTGCGCAAGACAAAGCAGAATGGGCCATTTCTAAACATGCATTAAAAGATATGCAGGGTTTTTTAACCAAACCCTGAAAACAAGATGCAAGTGTACTTAGATGTCTTCTATGCTTCAATCTAAATTTCATTTGGTGTAGTTTCATAGAGCTCTCTGTAGTCTGAGGTTCATGTTAGCAAAGTGGTCTGAATGGAAATCTTTTCCTAGCTGATACCCAGTTTTTCAGAACACTGAAGCCATCTTCTGACTGTTTTCACACAGCCTAGTCCTTTAGTAACAGGCTCATTTTAAGAGCTATGGATGGTGCCTCCTGAATTGCTTAGACAAAAAATGTACTGTATTTGATACACGGTCACCACAGCAAGACATGAAAATAGGTCAGCCAGGTATCTTTTGCCACCATGCATGTGTGCCTGCATATACTTGCCTGGATGTGTGATGAAATAAGAGTAGAGGCTTAAACAACAGCTGTATTCAAACTGAAGAACTATGAAATCAGAATGATCTTCTTCACAAGCACTTGCTTTAGAGACAACAAAATTGGGTGACAAAAAACTGGTGCGCTTTCCTTCATAATGTGTTCTTTTCTGTGCTGTTAGAACTGGCACAGAACTGGCACTTGCTATTTATAATTTCATTAATGTAGGATATTTTACCAGGAGCTCAGAGTTGACAGTTTATTATTTAAAATGCATTTGGCATCAGAGAATAAAGGGGTTTTTATTAGATAATAGTGAAATGGTGATGCTGAATTAGTAGCAGTGCTGAAATTGCAGTCACCATACAAGTGGTTCTGTATGTTTTGAGAGAAGCAAAATGAAAAGCAACCACAGCATGTGCACAGCCAATTGATCCAGCTACTGTAGAAGGAGGCCGCTTTGAGAATAAAGCTAATCACTATTCTGCATGAGACATTTCTAGAGCTTCATGCTGTGCCTATCCTAATGGATACCTGCTGCAATCCTAACTTTGTGCAAAAATTACTGCCTCCAGTTCCTGCTATTGGCTACCCTGTTAGCCTATTACTAGTAACACCAACTCTAAAATCATTGCTTACAAAACAGGAGGTATATTATTGTTTCCTTTTCAGAGACCTAAGGCTCCACGTTCCCACACATCATTTCCTCCTTTAGTGAAGGATTCTTTGTGGCTTCTTCCACATTCCACAAAGTACCAAAGCAACAAACACTACTCTAACATAGTCACTGGCAACCAGAACAGAAATCTCTACTCCCACGTGAAGCCCAACCCAGATCACTTCTTTCATGAGGTTCCTAAATGTGTTGTATTTAGCTCCCCTTGAAACCATAGGTGTCAGTGTAGCAAGACCGATAAGGCCCACTCACAGACTATTACCTTCTTCCTGACTCCTGTGGTTTTCACATCCCATCAAATTGTTATTTAACTAGTTGAAATCATGTCAAACCACTTCATAGGACCGTAGTGTAATAAATTTAACTGTACTGGAAAATGATACCATTATGCTGTGAAACTGATGAGGTTGCCAGTGAACAAACCATTGCCCCTTCAGTCTGCTCTGTCACACGTAAGACCAGCATGCACTGAGAAATAAATTCAAAACCAAATTGGAAACTTTGTGAAAACAACAAATCTGGTTCATATCGCACCAGTGAAACGAAATACTGGAAAGGGTCATCATTTCTGTCGGATGAATTGGGGGTAATTTTGACCTTAGGGTTTCAGGCTGCTCTCACATGTCTCAGGATTTGTTACACAGAGAACAGTTCAAACATACTGAAGTAACGCTCTTTCCTGTATACCTCAGTGGTGGATTTATTTCCACAAGGGTTTCTAACTGGAAAATCTCTGATAGAACCTGAAAGGTACCATAGGGCAGGTTTTCATCTCACTGCAGAAAGCCGCAGTGTTGCCGCCTTTGAGGTAGGACACACTAACGAATCTGAACACTGGGTTTTACAGGCTCTGACAGAGGATGTAATATCCAAAACCATCCCAGGATAGCAGTAAGCCACTGGACATCTAGCACACATCTTCTTACAGAGAAATTGGAGGTTGTGTTCATGAAGAGTGTTCTGAAGCATCTGCATTTTCTCTGCACCATCCACAAACTGCCATGGCTTCAGATGGGCACCATGCAACGCTGTAGCCTATGGACAATACGTCAGCTTCTAGGGAGCCAGGTCACCAGGTATTCAGGGAAGGATGAGATGAGCTCACACCATCCAGTTAGTGTAAAAGCAAACACAGCATGTTAATAGAATTCCTTATCATTTAAGCAAATGGAGTTGTATTTACCATAACATGCAAGGTTCTAGCTGGACATGAGGCAATGTATTCTCCAGAACATCATTATGTCTGATCTCCAGTGTTAGATTTTCCCAGCATTTAATGCTTTAGTTATTCTTCAATCAGTCCATTGATCTCAAAAGTAACATTACAGAGCCTCAGTAAACCTTCTAAAAGTAAAAAACCATTCACTCTGTGTATAGCAACAGCACAGGAAATTACAGATCAAAGGCTGGTTGTTACTTCTTGGTGCCTTTTTGTTTCCTCTTCAAGAGATGAGGGCATATGAAAACTTAGAGTTTAGAATAAGCAAGGTTCCTGCTCTTTGGAAATGCATAACAGAGGTTACATTTCATGGAAGAGATGTGCTAGGTACATTACAATACATCAAAGTATCTTTTTCAGACAGTATCTCTAAGGATAATTACCTGTCATATCTTGTATATCATTTATTATTCCTGACTTGTGTCAATAATGAAAAGCTGAGGATTTTAATGCTAGCTAAGAAAAAGGTAATAATGTTCCACACAAGTGGCACATCTAAGTTTTTGCTTCATTTCTCCACAATTTAAAATGATCCACAATAAATAAATTTCTAGTTCTAGTTTACTTTAAAAACAATCAGCATAAATATATTATATTATTCTATATTGTGCAAGCCGATGCTGCCACAGCAGAGGGATAGAACTGAAGATTGTTCGAGACACCTTCCAGTGCTACTTTCGTATGTCTCTGTAAGATCTAAAAGACAGCTGCATCACAGGGTTCTTTACATATTCCTCAGGCATTTTCAATGTCTCGCTGCAAACCACACCTGAAGCGTATCTAAAGCCCTATAGCACACAAACCTTTGAATGCGTGGATGCCCGTTCAAATTTCAAATCAAACACAGGTAAAACCGTTAACTGAAGCTGCTAAAGCTTGCTCTAAATTCACTCTAAGTCAGGACATTAAATCTATCACCATTCAATGTCCATTGCACGCTAATTCCAACAGTGATGCAAGCTGCTGTTTTAGGGATTTTCAAGTTTGTATTTAATTGCTTCAGAATGGAGAGACAGAATTACCTCAGTAAACCTGGAGCCCGAGAAATAAACCCTAATAATGCAGATGCAGTTTTACCATTTTTAATGCAAGGCAGCTCACTAGGTCTCTATTCCAAGCTCTATTGTTCTTTCTCATGGGATAACCTTACGCATCCTCTTTTATGTGAGGGGCATGCTGCAGTTACACAGTTCTCTTGAAATCTGGCTGACATTTCAAAGTGGTTAATCAGCACAATGTGTTTTTATCAATGTAAATCACACCTTGGGGTCACAGGTTGCCCAAGTTCGACTCACCTTTGAATATGTCCCTTCGCTTCATGTTGCACCCACCCCGTTTATCTGCTTCAGTAAAGAAGTGAAATAAACTGAAGATTCATGAAAGATTGCAATAAACTGAGAACTTCAAAGCACAAAAAGATGCAATCATGGAGAAATAAACATCAGAAAGAACCCTTCATTCCTGTCCTTTTCAGTTAAAGTGGCTCCACTGACCGCTTCACTGGGAACAGCTGTTTGCAAGATCAGGCCTTGCCAGTACCAGGCTGGGATTAAACTGGTGGCTGGGTAGCTCCTGTTAAACTACATTTTTACCATCTCCAGTAACAGCATCATTTATCCTTCTAATACAGGGAGTTTAGAGGTGGCCATTTTCTCTCTCTGCCTCCTCGACAAAGCCTCTTTATTGGATTCATTTTTCTGTCTGCTTTCCAGAACGATCATTGTTGTAGAGAACAGCCTCGCACCCAAACAAGGCATGGCAGCCTTCATCCCCGCACCCCGCACACACACACACTTCTGTCTCTTGCTGTTTCCCAGCGATGCCTCCAGGCTGCCGTGTGACACCCAGCTAATCTGTCCTGCCGAGAGCTCCAGCCTGACCTAAACCTGACAATGCCTTCTCACTTCTGCCAGGCTGAAAGCAGCCCCTCCTCCTCCTCCTGAAGTGAGAGACGGTTAATGCTTTTATTCCTCACCGGGGAGCAAGATGAACCCAGCTATGCTAGTGAATCTCCTCTGCTTGCTGACATGCGTCAGACACAACATTCTCATCCTTAAAAGCTGGAGCAAAAACAAAAACAAAGCAAGAGCCCGAAAAAACCCAGTGAGCTACAGTCCCTGTCTGGAAAACTAAACAGCCATCATGCTCTTCCTGCCAGAGCAGTCATGTCCTTTGTTTAGATGAAGGATACAGTAATTTCTTGTGCTCCCCATCATGTGCATTACAGCTTCCATCTTAGCATTATATTTGCTTAATGAACAAACCCCACGTACTTAAAGTCTCTCCACAGAAGCCAAGGTATGGCTGACAGGCTGGAAAGAGTACAGAGGGCCACTCTTCACTGGCTCACTGTCTGTCCGCCCACCTCATTTCCTTTCAGGCTATAGTCACAGGCAAAGTTAGGAGTTGGAATTGGCAACACATCCTTAGGGGCAACAAAACAGCCCTTCTTGCTTAAACACAAGTCCTGAGATGCCAGCCTGGTGGTGCTGCTTCTGTCATAGGAGAATGGGGGTCGAGCACTGGAGCCGCTGGGTCAGGGGCTGGGAGGAGGGAAAACTGACACCCCCAGCTCTTCCCTTGCAGCACAAAGCACCGGGAGACGAGACCTGAAGCTTGAAGGCAGGAAAACTCGCTTTAGCCTACGCTGCTGGCGGTTTGAGCCACGCAGTGCCAGGGTAAAGGGAGCGCGCTGCAGTGCTCGACAGTAACTTGGCTCTCACGGAGCACTGATGATGGGGTTTTTTACCTCCTACGAGCTGTGTCCTTAATAATTGGAGTTCCTTATTTGCAAGTAAGAAAAGCTTCCCCAGCTCTCAGCATAAGTTCTGGCCAAAACAAGTTTTTCAATACATTTACCGGTCCTTCTATTTGTTTAATGCAGGAGCCCCGAGGAAATAAGCGTTTTAATGTGACAGCCACTAACAATGGACAGCACAAGATAAACTCCTTCACCTTGGGTCACTGCTATTTAACTCGTGAGGGAACAAACTTTCATACTCAGCAAATCACAGTTAAAATGTCCCTCCTAAATTTGTTTGGTAGGACTTAAAAGATGAAGGAGAAAAGATTGCCTAAATCTGCTTTTAATTCTCCTTTCAGGATCAAGTGAAGGGACCTCTCCTGATGAATACAGACTTCTCTATAGAATTACTGCTTTATTATGCATAATTCAAATTCATCAACTGCTTTTCTTTATTGCCCCTTCTAATTACGCACACATACTTGTAATTTATTGGAATATAGACCTCACGCCCAAAGAACTGCACAGAAGTACGTACACACTTCCTTCGTAAGGAGAATGGAAATATCAGTGAGGCCAATCAGGAATTTCTGTACTCCTTTGTGCCACTCCGGATTTGGAGGCGTTTGTACAGGTTCACAAACCACCTCTGAATTTGGGCTGAATCTCTCTTTGATTGTTACCCAGTCATTAATTAGCTGTACTCCAGAATGCATCACAACACCTTCAGTTGGGTTTTATAGCTGAAAAACAAAGCCAGATGCACTGAAGTTTTAGTGCTCTAACAGCCTATTGAGGACAACACTAACTCAATTTGTTGCTGGATCCTGGCTCAGAGAGACCAAGGTCAGTGATGTTTGATATTTCACATGGATTAATTTGAAACTTCTCTGACCATGATTCAGGACTGGAGTCAAATTCAGACCTTTACATGATATGCAACAGGACCCGTGCTTTCTCCTGAAAGCTGCAGAGGGAGTTTGGGCAATAAGTTCCTACCTTTTGACTTCAACAGCAGTTGTCTGAACTCAGTGTGGATAACCCCATCAAGGCAGGAGGCCAGGGCTGCACAGGAAGGCAGCATGTTCAACTTGTTCCCCCTGAGCCCACATTTACTGGGCTGATCACTTCAAGAACACCCTTCCCTTCAAGAACATCTGCATAGAACAAAACTAAGCAAAAAACTTCCAATGCATTTTTCTGCACATATCAAATTACCTATGGAATGTAATCCATCTCATCTGTACATCACATCTGCAAGGTGTCAAGACAGCACTTAGTCCAGAGGCATTTATGTACAGTGAAGATGGAATGCCTGCAAGTGTCTCCCAGAGGAGAGACTGGACAGGCCACTGGAATGGATGCTTTGTTTGTGGTATTGATTTGTTAATTTGTTACATGCTAATCATTAATCAGCATCTGAGGCATGACAATACAAGAGGTCAGACAAACAGCCATGCAGTTTGCTACCCACTGGCCTGCCATCTCTTCTGCAGAACTCACAGAGCACGAGCAGGCAGATGAACCGAACTTCCTTCAAGCCCAGAAGGAACTTTAGTTTCATAAACTAAATGCCAACACTGTTTTGCACTCCTTGGGTTGAGCCCAGCCATGAAAGCACTCCTGACTAGATTAGGGAGAGCTTGCCTTATGTCCCTGAGGTCAGAATTTGGCTAAACATATGCAGAACATGTTTGGCTCGTTACACATGTGCATATTAAATCAGCACCAAGGGAACAGAAAGGCAGTATATGGTAAAGATACTGGAATTGGACTTCAAAGATCAGGATGCAATTCCACAGACTCCCAGGGTGACTTTGGCCACAACAGTCGCTCTCCCCTGCATCACTTCCCATCTGTAAAAAAGCAATATAATCATCCCTCATTTTTTACTTCATCCATCTTTGCAATTTAGACTCAGGAGTTCTTTGTAGTGGTGTCTCTGAAAATACATCCAGCTCCCAGCACAAAATGTCCTCCTCAGAACAGCCTTATGGAAATGCATCCAAAAAGAAAAGAAAACCCAACCAACCTTATAAAATAGCCACTGATGAGATGAGACCACCAGCACAACAATGCAGGGAACAGCTGTAGTCTGTGGGAGGATTATTTCCTTGCCATACATGCCATCTATTTTTCAAGACGCGAGTTATTCCCTTTCATAGCACAGTGAACTCAGAATCTGCAGACAACTTGCCTCCCAACCAGCGCGCTTTTCAAAGATGCCCAGTAACACGTGATATTAAATAGAAGGTGTCACATCTTAATGACAAATACTAGTGCTAGCCTGCTTGATTAACATAATTTGCTTCTTTGTTGGATATTTTATTCCAGATGAGCTGCTTCTCATCCATCCATATTTTCCAGGGCAAAAAAATACGCATTCTGACGTGCAATGCTAATGTGCCCTCTGCAGTCACCTCTTATCTCCAACTTTTCATTCTCGCCTCCCATTCTCTTCAGTGCATGAAATGAGGTCTAGAAGCAGCTGCTGGTCAAGACTCTCACATGCTGGATACCTGCCAAGGCTTTTGGGGTGTTCAGCAGAGGCAAAAGGTCTATTCCTAGGTCACACACATTTAAATTTAGCACTAAACTGGTGGGAAAAAGGAGAAAAATATGTAAAATGTCACTTCCTGACAAGCAGAAAATTAGAATTCATTCCCCTGAGAATTAAATGGACTTTTCTGCTTCCAGTCACTAACTATGACAAGGTTAACATTTTTCAGCCTAATGACTACGGACATTACATGCGCATGTGAATAAGAAATAAAATTACTAGAGGGTATTAGCTAAGTGTGTGACAACAGCCCACGCTGACAACAGAACTCCAGGGATGCAGATTCTAACAGTGACCGTTTGCTGTGGAGAACCAACGGGTAACAGAAACACAGGGTACCAGTACATGAGGTCATCTTTCACTCATCATTATTATTACAACAACATAAGCAATCACAGGAAGAGTTACATCTCTGGATGGGGTTAGGGCACATCTCTAAGTGCATCCAGCATGCTCTCAGGATCCCCGGCAGGGACACTGAACTGGGCAGCACATTACTTCGAGGCCACGAAAGCCCAAAGACTCTCTGAAAAGGAAAAATTCCACATCCATCTTTCATTTCCCCAAAGATTCTTTCACCACTACCCCCCTCCCCATTCATGACTCAATTCTGATAAGGATTAGGGTACAGTATCAAGTCACCATTTGTGACTTGCATTAGATTCTGTCCTTCCCAGTTCAGTTCTCCCTGTAGCTCCTCACTGCCTTGCTCAACTATGGCAAACATAACACACGCAGCTATGGCTTCTACGACAGCAATGGATTGCCATCCAGTGCAGCACTGAGTAGGGAGGACTCAAAGAAAAGAGGAGCCTATGTGTTATTGATACACCCTAGGTATTGAGACTGGAAATTATCAACTAACAGCAATCTTTCTGGACATCAATGAAATTGGGGCAGTAAAAGGTAAGACGGAGATTATATCTTCAAATACCTGATTTGTCCTGTGAAAAGTGTAAAAATGATGTTTAGAGACATGGGTCACATTTGAGACAGCGCTTTTAAACGGTGATGGTTAACATGTATCTAACAGAACGAAGAAAGCTGCAAGGACATCAACTGACTTCAATGCAGAGAGCTCTCCTTTTATTATTTCTGCCTTTGATTGGGTTTCAAAAGCTACTTGGCCACAACTGAGAAAAAACTAAAGCTGACAATTGAGGGGACAATTGAAACATTCCAAATTAAAATAGGCATTAGAACTAAAGAGAAGGAAAGAAAACAAGCCCTTTCAAAGCCACCAAGTCTACCTCCAGACCAGCCAACTGGAAAGATCTGTCAGTTTCTCCCTGCTTTACTGTGGCCCAGCCCAGTGCTCATTAGTCCGAAACAATACAGGGTTTTCTTTTCCTACTCTAAAGTTAGCATGATGAACTATTAGTTACAAACAGCCCAGATACAGTTCATGTTTCCTGTAACATTAAAAGCTGGATTCTCATCTATTCATCTGCTACTAACAGACACATTGCATCTTACAGCCTCTGAAGGCTTTTTGCTTGGTCAAACCAGCATGAGAGGATCCCTGCACGTTTTTATAGCAATAGATAAGGCCTCACTCTGTCCCTCTATCTCTTGCCAGCAGGGCTACATCCCCTACCTACATCCATCTACCCCTTTGCTT
The DNA here is from genome assembly GCA_017639245.1 of Myiopsitta monachus. Lineage (NCBI taxonomy): Eukaryota > Metazoa > Chordata > Aves > Psittaciformes > Psittacidae > Myiopsitta > Myiopsitta monachus. The sequence goes on along the minus strand of CM029928.1, from coordinate 31,074,680 downwards.
TGTTTACTCCCAGAAAGAGGGACAACTATATTTGGAAATCTTCAAAGAGAAAGATCATTTCAAACCAGCTCTCGTTTACAAGCCAGTTCATGGATTGACAGCGCTGAACAGGAACCTCTTTAGCTGGACTAACCATTTCTCACCATGCAGTGAGCACTGCTGTAGGGGCTGAGTTCTGTAGGAGAAGCATCAAGACAGCTTTCACCTTAGACACAACTTCCCCAGTGCTGCATGCCCTGCTCTGTATGCCACACTGAGCTCACTGTGACTGGAGCCCGGTTACTTTTGGTCCCTGGCCTCATTACCTCACAGTTCCCTGCAATAAACTGCATAAGCCACTTATCTGCTGTAATCCCTTTGAATGAGTTTGTTTTGTTCCTCTGTCCCCTACCCTCCTGCCCCTACAACTTCCCCAGCCTTATTCTATATCATCAGCATATTTAAGGCACTTTCAAAATTACATTCTGCTCAAGGTCACTGCTCTGAATTTACTTCCCCTCCCCCCCAGCACAGCAATGCTTTAACTCCCATCTGATTTATTTATACTGTTTATTATCAGAGCCCAATTCAATCAATACAAGCTGGAATTCAAACACACACGCACACATTTGAATTATACATACGAACACTCATCACAAGATAGACCACAACTGCTATAGCCCAGATCATTCCTCTAACACATGGGCAGCTCATAGGTAAGGAGGCTCATAGCACTGAATTTTTATACTTTGACTTTTGCTTGACCTCAGTGGTTGGTTGGTTACTGGAAACCAAAGGAATTGCAATAGCGTCACAAATTCCACGGAAGAGGCTTGGCAAGGGATCGCTGCATTTCTTATCCCAAGCCAGTAAAACCACATTTTAAGATGGGCTCTTCTGAGCTGACAGTTCCTTTATTAGCTTCTGTACACACAGGAATTCCAGCAGACCACCATCAAACCATAGCAGACAGTCATGCCAAGCAAACATTGCAAACAGAACAGTATATGGAGAACTGGAACTTGAAGGAAAACCAAAGCACTAACCTTAATTGCAGCCTAGGTCAGGCATTCAACCAACCAAAAAGGGATGCTGGAAGCACAGTAGAAAGCTAATAACTTCTGGCTTCTCCCTGCAAACCACTCTCCTTTCTGAATGTTAATGGTCAGCAGGATCCTCATAGTTCACAAGCAACTTCTGGTTGTCTTTGAACACAGTTGGTGGTTACAACTTACTAAACACTGCAAAGTCACAAAATGAAGGCAGAGAGAGCATGCATGCACAGGCTGTGGCAGAGATCATGCTATAGACACAGGCAGACTATGCAGACTGGACTGCAGTCTTCAGGGATCTGAGGCACAAAGACTGATTAACCAGAAAATTCCAGTGTGGTGCATGAAGCTTGGGAAAGAAGAGCACACGTTCTGTACAGAAATGTTTTGCATCTGCTTAGTTAGCCTCAATGCTGACAGAAGCCCATCATGCCAAGTAAAATGCAATGCAGTGTCCACCATCATCAGTTTGGGGGTCTCCAGGACTAGACAGCAGATCCCTGCATGCCTGTTACCTTCATAATCACAATCCCCAGCTGATCTGCAGTTCTTTCCATTTCTCTCTGTCCTTTACTACCTCCTTATTACTCTTCTCTCTCCATCCTCTCCCTAGCATAGAGTATTCACAACCACATTGCCCTCTTCCAATCACTCTTCTAGGAAAAGTTGTTTCTATTTCTCATTACTGAGACAACATCTTCATCACACCAGAGCTGCACTGGTTCATACTGGACACAGGCACAGCTGTGGTGTCAGGGATTAAATCACAGCCACACTGAACTCCCCTGGACTCTGACAGTGTTGAACTTCACCCCTGCATCTTCCCTGGGCAACAGCTATGTGAGTTCCAGGAGTCTCTCTGAAATCTTGTTTTAATATTTCACCATTTATGCACAGGGAATATTTTGGCTTCTCTATCAATATATTTCTGCTTGGAAACTCCCGGTTTGAATGCTGATTGTGTTTTGCATAAATTAACTAAATTGCAGCCCTTCTGTTTCATTGGTACTTTTTGTCTGCTTCCTTCATGAACAATGTCAGGGAGATTGCAAGCTGACTACAATTCTGTTTCCTAAGCAAGAGGAAAACAACATCTAAGAGCCCAATCAGTGCAAGTTTCCTGATGTCTGTGGGGTTTTGTAAGTTACATTGTATTCTGGCATTTAACAATTTCTGGACACTTGCTTCACTTTAAGGAATGAATGCAATGATTGCTACAGTGTTCTGCACTACTGTCATCTATTGATAAATACGGAACAGGTACAACAACAAGCTTGCTCTTTCCTCCCATTTAAAAATTCACTGAGCTAACAAGCTATTTGTGCGATGCCCAAGTAATGACAGGTCCTTGCTCTTGAGTTTCAGCACTCAGTTTCCCTAGGGAGTTCTACTGCAGGCTGCGTTTCACAAGCAAGAGAAGACCAACAGTGATGTTGGGCTTAAAGGAGTGTTGATAAAACACATGAGCACAAAACTCCGTTGAGGTGTTGCCTGAGCCCAGAGGCACCCCACAGTCCCACAGCTATGGCAGTTCCATCAATAAATGGCACATTTTAAAAGAAATGACCTCGGTCCTCATTGAGAGAAGCTTCTAGCACCAAAGACATTTCCAGGCTATGAACTGGGAGCAGAGCGAGAGGTTTGTCTGCTGCCTTTGGGTGCACAGCTCTTGTGGGTGGGACCCAGATGCTACACAAGGAGACACATCATCCACCAGGGGGTCTTGGTATATGAAGCAGAAGACGCTGCAAAGTAATGCGGCAACACAGACCCTGCTGTACTTTACTTCTTCATAGGCACATAAATTCACCACAAGGCACATCCTTGTAGCACCTCACTTTAGGCAGCAGCACCAAACCTTTCTCTTCTGCAGCATCCACATGGGAGGAGCTCAGCAAGACAAAGTAAGCATCAGCAAGTACAGCTCAGGTGAGATCAGACATTTCTAGAGAAAGGGGAAATGTTTGGGGAACATTTCACTACTGTTTGAAAGTACAAAAGGTGACAGTTCAGAGACACCCACAGCTCTCCCTGGCTACAGTGACTGTTTCTAAAGAGCAGCAGGCACGGTTTCAGGCTTGCTAAGCCTTGTTCTTGGGACTCTGGGGAGCAGCAGCCAGCAGCTTGCCCAGGCAAGGGAAGGGAGGGTGGTGGTGATAATGATAAAAGCCTGTGATTAATTATTCCCGTGCTTGTCATCTTTGTTTAAGCTACTGCCATTTGCATCCAGGGGAACCACAGTCCTTCCAAGAGAGTTGTTCTGGATTTCTTAATATTAGGAGACAGTTGTGACATTTGTTCTGCCCTGGGCATAATTAGACTTAAGGCATTTTAGTGATTTTTCTTCTCCATAATGATCTCCCTGTTTCTTTATACAAGGAACCCAAAGTTCATTAACAAGTCCTTGCTTCTGGAGAGCTGTGCTGTGCTCCAAGAAGAGAAAGTAATGGCTGCAATGCCAAATGTACGAATCTTTGCCTTGCCTGTGTTTCCTTTCTTTTGGAAAGGTTGATTATCAGTTTCTTTTCTAGAAACACCACATTGGTGCAATAGAGAAACATCTGCAGGGATTCCTGACACTATAAAAGACAGAAACCAAGTTCAAGATCCTGTATCAAGCAGCAACCAAGCTGCGCATGGATTTCAGGAATCCAGAGCCTCTCTCTCTTCAACAGACACACTCCTGCCTGAACCCTGCATTGCAGTCTGCTCTCTCTCCTGATGTTTATATCTGGTGCACACTACAGCACAGCTGCTTACTTTCAAACAAGCAATATCATCTGTTTTGTCTACATCTGATTTTTATTCTTCAGAATAGAAACCGTAAGCAACAAATACAACATTGCAACACATATGATCAGCATCCAGCCATGCTGCCGTGCAGCCCAGAGTTCTCCAGAACTCACACAACAGCACATGCTGTCACAGGGCTCGTCTCACCCAGACGTAAATTCTCTTCTGAGAATTGCCCCAGCACAATTTTGGATTGGTGCACACCAATTCCATTTCCAAACTGCAACACATCAGTGACCACTGTTCTGTCTTCCGAAAGGATGAGGCTCCAGCTTCCAGTAAAGAAACTTGATATTTGTCCCTAACTACAGTCACGTAGCACACTATCGCCCCAAAGCCCTTTCAGTTTACAAAGAAAGCTTAAGTAAGGGGATATTTTTCTTAGATCACTCTAGAGAATAAATCTGTGCTTCTCATCTGTCTCCATTTCTGGTTCTCAGCACTGTACACAGTGTGGCATGAGGAACATCCAAGGAAAGTGCAAGCCCTGCTTTGAGACCAGGCATCTTCCCAACCCTCCACCTGAATGAGGCAGACAAGTGCTTGGGGGATGCAGCTGCATTTTTTAAGTATTCCAGGTTAGTATTTAACTTCACTAACATGGAAACTTGGCTTTGGGACTTACTTCCAGGAAGCTGAGGATTGCGAGCACAGAGAAACAATTCCCTGAGCAGACTAAACTGCCTGAGCTAGGCAGCCCCATGCCTGGATACCCGCCATCTCACACTTGCTGTGCTTACCATGAACAACACTACACATCTCTGCCCAGGACCATCTGCTTAGAAACATGCATGGGAACATAATTCAGATCCCCTGATTTTTTCCTGGAATGCAGGGTACCTTTGCTTGGGTACTACAGCACCCTGCTCTGCAGCTCTTCCCACAGGACTAGGCCATTGTGACTTGCCTCCATTCACACAGTCAAGCTGGGATCAGAGCACTCAAATCAATTCTTAGTCCACACCATTAGCCACAATCTCTCCCTTAAGGGATTATAAACTAAAGGTATCCCAAGTCTGCAGCCAGCATCTTTCTGCTCCTTGTTTCACCTACTTAGACAAGGTTGCACAACAGGACACTTGATTTCCATTGCATTCTGGTTATGGCTACTCTCAGGCACTGATCTGGAACACAAACTGCAGTTCTGAGGCCAAAATTCACTAATTAACTGGATATTTATGTAGCAACTTTCTGTATCAGTTAAAGAAAACGCTCTGACACAAGAAAACAAGAACAAAAAGTTCGTTATTTGTCGAGTCTCCCAGCTATGCACTGGGCTTTGCAAGCACAAAGGCAGTGGGCCAAGTTCCCAGGAATGCTCGGCTCCCACTGAGAGCCACTTCTTCCACAGTTAATTGGAAGCTTAATGCCAAGCTCTTTGGAAAGGTGTCTAAGCAAAGCGATGGAAACTGCTCAAGATAGAGTCCTTAATAAGTCCTCAGAAAACAGACCAGGAGCTCTGTTTCCTGCTACTGATCATAGAGACATAAAGAGACCAGAAGCAGTATTTTTATCTTTAAAGCCTCTAAGGAACCTGAGATACTAAGAAACTTTGGAAGCAGATGGGAAAGGTCCTTCACCCCATTGCTGGCTTTAGGAAACCCCAACCTTAAAAGCCCTGAGGCTTAAAATGCTGGAGACACTAAGCAAGCACTGGGCAACTGTAATTAGCCACTTACACGCACATCAACCCTGCCTGCATCTCCCATAGCAGACAAACTGCCCTACTTACAAAATAACCCTTAACTGATCTGCCAGAGGCAATAGAGCCAGTCAGGGCCAGAACTGGATTAAAGATCTAGGGATTTCCAGTCCCCTGAAATACCCATTAAACTGTATCGTGCTGGTCTATTGCCAACTATTAGGAAATTACCCGAGCAAGGAGCATTCCAAAGAGCACTCGCAGACAGGCTCAAGCTCTGCTACAAGCCATATTAACTAAATGGATGGTTTGGCTGGGGAACAATGTTATAAATACTTAAGCTACAAATTAAAAGCGTGTTTGAGAGCTGTGCTGTCAAGTTAGTTGTCATCTTAGCTGCAGCATCACCAGTACATGAGCTTATTTCATAACTAAAACCTCCAAATCCCACACAGTGACCTATATTTGAAGTGTGGGTCTCCGAGAAAGTTACTGACTGTCCCTTGAAATTTGCCAGAAGCGAGTCCATATGTATTTTAGGATAGGGGACCAGGCACCAGCTGCAAGGCTGGATTCCCAGTGCTGGAGGGTGGCACAGCACCAGGGGATGTCCTCCTCCCCTAGAAGGGAACCATGGTTGTCTGTTCTGTTACCAGGCCCACAGGCAGGCAAGGCTCACTCCAGTTTGTCCCTCACTGACCTAGCCAAGGAGTAGCTCAGTGCAGTCACATGCTCATGATGACAGAGGCGAAGAGCTCTCCTTCATAGCAGGGTCTGAGAATGCAAATCCACATCTGCAGCAAATGACACGCAGCGTGAGCGTGACAAGGCATACGAAAGGAGGCAATGCCACCTGCGGGCCACAAGGCACAATTATTTTCCAAAGGCAGATGCAGTTTGTTTCAGTCACATCTAATCAGTGGTATTAACAAACCTGCCTAGCAAATAAATGCTCCTGCCTTCAGCTCACACTCTGCACTTAGACATTCTTTGTTCCATTCAGGCACATTGCCACTGTTTCTGCACTGGGAGCTCTCACTAGGAGAGGACAGTGTTCTTCAACAGGGACAAACTGAGGAGCCTCAAGAACCTGGACTGAGGAGAGCATGGCCAGACAAGGTGAGATTTCCTCCTCAGCACTAGCTTTCAGCAATAAAAAAAGTAATTAACAAATGCCCTTTCATTCAGGACAACTGAGCAACCTCAGCTGACCCAAAGGGCTATCCATTGTGCAAATGCCAATTTCTGGGGAAAGAGCTTATTTAGTGGTAAAGCAACAAAACAGCCTACATGTCAGAGCCACAGAACTACTGTTTACAACTCTTCCGGTGTTTCTGTGGCTGATAAAGGACTGCACAGGTCTGATAAAAGCACTTCTAGATAATGAGAAAACAGGACTAAATGAATGAGACCTAAAACAGGGAAGTAAAAAAATTCAGAACCCTGTTTTTCCAATATTAATTTCTGCTACACCAAAAGTTGGAGAAACACTTAACAGTATTTTTTGTTGCCAAGTCTACATCAGAACTAGTGTGCTGAATACATTCCCCCCTGACATATGTGAGGCCATTTGGGTATTATTCTGTGGGCTGGGTAAGCAGGAAAGTGGAATGCTGAGCAGGTACAGCCAGAGAAGAATTGTGCTATCTAAGAATATTACCATATCTCCGGAAAAACCTGGCAGTTTCAACTTGACCTCTGTGGCTGGCAACAAACTGTGCCTCGACAGCCTGGTGTGCTGCCTATTCCTTCTTCTGCTCTGGTCCCAGTAACTACATATGGCACGGTGCCTGCAAAGTCTTCCGTAGCTCACAGACACGTTAACTGCAGAATAAACACAAACGTCTTAGTCTCTTTCAAAAGAGCAGTCTGATTCACTTTAGGTATCAGTCTCATATGTGCTTACAGGATGCTTGCAGACTGCATAAATCACTCCAAGACCAGCTAAATAATACCTGTCTTAACTCTTGATTCCCTTCTATCTAATGATATTTATTCATAGCCATCTCTTGGAGGGAACATTAACTTCGGTTTTATTTTTGTATGTACTCAGTGAACACCACAAAACCTAGAAATTCTCCTTACAATCCTTGTCCTTCTGTTAAGTTTGCTGGAAACTGACCTGAGCTTGTGGGGAAGAGGACAAAGACAGCATTGGACACATAAGCCCAGGTTCCTTAGGAGGCACAGACTTTGGACCTCAACAGCAGCAGGCGGCTCAAACCCATGCTGCCTCAGTATCACATTCTTTCCCAGGAGGAGCTTTTTTTCTAAATAAGCCCAAACACATTAGCTCTAAAATGTTGCTGAGAGGCCTCTTGGGAACAATTTTCAGGTGCCTCATGCTGCTGCTCTTCCTGAGGAACCATTTCCATGTTGGGCTACGTATTCTACAGTGCACCGTGGTTTTCTCATCTAGTAACTGGAAGCACATCATTAGAACAGCTGTGTGGTTATTTCTTAAAAAGAAGGGGTTTTCTCATTTGAAAATCAACAGTGTCAACAAGCTTCCTGCAGGGCTCTTACGCCAATGCACCTTTCATTTCAAAGGAGACCATCTGTCTTGGTGGCACATCCTTTGGTTTCCTGCTCTATATCAAGTAGGAAGAATCTTTAATAAACCAGGAACTCAAAACATGGGAGGAGAAAACCAAATGAAAGCAAACAATTTGCCCAGCAGTAAAACACAAGCCATTTGCAGCACAAGGCAGAACAGCTGCTTGCCAGTGAACTGCAACACTACACAACAGTTAACAGAATGAAGCAAAGAACCCTGTCCCATCCATTTGCAGTGGTTGGGGAAACAGAGGAACAGAATGCGATTAGCCAGGTTGGAATTTGGCCAGGCCAATGGAGATAATGGTTACTTATGAAAGATGCTAAAGGATATTTCATGAACGCATCTGTTCAGTCCTGAAGGTTTACACTACAATTCAGCTAGAGTACCTTTTGTTGCTGCTCAGACAGTATTTCAAGCCTAAATCAAGAAAATAGCATATCCTTTATCAAAGCACCACAAACTATTTGTTCTATAAAAATCAAAGCTTTCTTACCTAGACTTGACTTTGAGTTTGGGATCCCAAGTCTGACTGTGAACTAGCACCAGATAAAGTGGACGAGACAGGGAATGTCTCCAATTTTTGATTTTGGTAGTCATGTGTCAAGTTCCATTCTTGCTCTGGAGTTAGCATGGCCAGAGGAGGACGGACTGTGGAAGAGAGTTTCTACTTCTGATTAACAGACAAGTCACTCAGCCTAACCAGAATCCCCAATAACAGAATTTCAACCTTCTAATAGTGTTCCAAGATAACCAAGAAAAAGGCCTTGCTTACATACAGAGAAAAGCAATTTGATAAAGTACACTCAAATCAGTGCTACAGAAAGCTATAAAACAGTGAAAAGAACTTGCACTCCAAGCGTATGTGCTGTTTTCTTGCAACAGCAAAAGTCGTATTCCTAAATTGAACAGACAGCATAGGGATTGAGGCCTTGGATAACCAGCCCCCTCAAAATTACCATTTTCATTGCAAACTGTTGCCAGTACAAGTAATCTACTATGGCAACTCTCTTCCATTATAGACTTCCCTACTGTTTGCTCTGAAGTCCTACTTTATGAGTATACTTAGGAACAGCCTTTCAGCTTCTCCACATAAAGTCAGTACCCCACCCATTCACAGAAATAACAGAATCAACCTTCAATCTCTCCTGCAGCAGCTGCCTTGAGATGCTTCCAGCTGTCTCCTCACCAGATGTGCACTGTAATTGTTCCACCAGGGCCAGTATCATTGTCCTTAAACATCAACATCTGGCAGATCTATTGTAGGGACTTAAAAGATAAAAGCAAGTCAACATATCCTCCTAGAAGACAGACCAGCTTAAAGTTAGATGGTGACCAAATTCTTTCAGCTGTGCTGGTGTTCTCCGGCTGTCCTAATGCACAAGACACCTTGGATGCTATGACTGACTGGTGAGCAATTACAGAAGGATTTTTGTTCCTGCCCACCTTAAGATTTTCACTTGGATGACAAACTTACTTGGAAGACATAGCAGAGAAACAAAGCAGTTAAACTCAGGTAAGTACCCAAAGCTGGCTGTATCTATGTTCCTGTTCACCTTGTTAAAAGTCTAGATCTCAACATACATGTTTAGTCTAATGTGTAATAAATAGATCATACGGCTGTTTAATCTGTGTTTCCAGTTTACTACTCAGGGGCCTTGTGCCCCTCACTCAAGGCACGTGGTGGCGTTACCAGGGCACATAGAGACCATTCTCCTCACTGTTGCATTGCCTAAAGTCTTGTAGGGAGAGAGAAGGGAGGTCAGGTATTCTGCAGCAGTTGGCAGAAGCGCTAGAGCACACGATGGAGCAGCCAGTAAGCATCTGAAAAAGGGCAACTGCAGCAGTAGAATATATAGAAGACTCCTGAAATTAGAAACAAAACCAATCAGCCAAGTGTCAATCATTCAACATAATCCCCCCACCCTTCTCTAGTCATAACAACTACAGTTTGTTACTGCAGGATGTCCATGAGCAACACCACATCAAAATAAAGTCCAAAATGTCCTTCCAGGCTGAAGTTTGGAAAGGTAAGGATTTTGGATGAAGATCTGGATTGCCAGTCTCAAGCAGCACACACATTTTCTTCATTTAATAAAGATCTTGTTTAGAGTTTCAGTTCTGTCAGAATTTTAGCTGCAAAGCCCTTTTGGCACATTCTCCTCAAGCAAAAAGTGCAGGAGAAGCCACTTCAGATCTCGGAACATCTAATGGATTGTTTACTACACAGCATGACGAACTCCGCACTCAACCCTGGTTTGACAGATGACAGCATTTACCCTAGGGGGATGTTTCATTACTCAAAAGAACACATATTTCACCTAGACAAAAGTAATTTACCACACATTGATTTACAAAACAGTCACAGAATTTATTGAGATAAATACAAACAGAAAGGTACATAGATTCTCTAATCCAACAAATGAACAACACTTCCAGAGTGTCCCCACTTAACTGGGCTCTAAACAACCCTGGGTACAGACACAACTGCCACTGGGGCAGTCATCCTGACTGATGCCAAGTGCATATCATGCACAAGATACCAGTGAGGCTGAGTTCTAAGCAACATGACTAACATGCTTTGGATTACAAGTGCTTGATAATTTCCTATAGCATCCAAGCAATATTGCACCCACCAGCGTTTTCATGTTCCTTAGCTAGAAATGTTTAAAACTGAGATTCTAACAGCTGATATGCAAGTGGTTCAACTACCTAACTTTGCTCCATCTGGCTTTTAAAATACTCATATTTGCATAATTTAAACAACCCAGAGAACTGTATGCCAACACGCCACTTTATTCATCATTACGCCCATTGGTCTAGTACAAGATGTAAAGTGCAGCCTTTAAACATGCTGAATCATTTGGTTTAGTTCTAAACCAGAAAAGAGACAAACCTTTGTAGAGGGTAAACCTGTTTACTAGACCTGCATACTGTATACCAAAAACCCCTCACCCCAAAACTACAATGACCCCATTAGAGCATGCAACTGTAGAGTTTTACCAGAGTCTTTAAATGCTCTCCTTAAATCATATCATTTAAGCCAGACATGATTTCTGGAGCCAGAGAGGTACCAAAACGCTCTTAAAACCAAAGAACTTTGTTTAGTCTTTTAGTGAACTTCTATAGCTGGTGGCTTACTGTCTACACATACTCTAATTAAAAACTCTTAGTGAACACTAACCAAACATGCTAAAACAGATGGAAGCCTGCCTTTTCCAGTGGATTATTGCAAGAAAAAGGTAACTATTTAAGATTCTGACAAACAGAAATCTGGGTTGGGTTAATGTTCAAAGGATTTAATTTATATACAGTACATTTCAAACATACTTACATATACACACACTTAAAAAGATTGGTTCAGTGCTGAGAAATTTAATGAACTTATAATAAAAAACAGAAGTAAACCCTTGTCAGATAGCCCTTAGAAAAGTTGAACTGTTAGAAAATACCAGTATAATGCCAGCATTAGAAAAAAGATATCAGAACTAGGAAAACAAAATAACTCGAGAGGTCTTTTTGTTAAGAAATTGCAATCATGAAAAGTCTGTACTGAAGAAGCATTTGCTTCAAATTATAAAAAACCTGTAAAAAATTAAATGTAGAATCTTGCAGAGTTTACTGAGTTTACACTGTTGCTATCCCAGCAGTGGTAACTTCTGCCTGCAACTTCCAAAAAGCATTTTGTGATCTCACAAGAAAACAATTTGTTACAAATACTGTACATATTATAATACAAGACTAGTTAAACTTACACATTACTGAGCCCTCCAAAAATACAGAACCCAGCTGAGGAACCCATTTGCTGTAAGTGCAGACAAGCCGGATTTAAAACAGAACAAAAAAGAGAGCAGTAATTTCTGTAAAAACCTTCACCCGTGTGAACTACTTACTATCATAAGTAGTATATTTACTACTCATACTAAAGGGAAATATTTACACAGGTCTGTCTATAATAAAGTATCATGCTCAGAGAAAGTAACTTATTACATGAAACCATTCTTTAGTACTTAAGCATTACTGAACAGGACAAAACTCAATCCACAACCCAAGAAAATACGACGTGTGTTTTTTTCAGGCCCCGCATTATTTACAAATCTGGGACACAAAAGAAGTCAGGGTCCACCAAAAAGTATCGGCTCATAATTCTCCAACTGGTCAGAAGCTATCCAATTTCATAAACAGAACTTGGTTCTGCCTGTATATTCTTTCTTCCAAAACACCTGTTTAAACACACAGGAAAAGTCCTACTTATGATTACAGATCTCTCAAACCTTCGTTTATCACTTGCCCCAAATTTTGCCATACAATCAACAAGTCATAGAGCAAACTGTGTCACCACCTTTCCCCTGAACATTCGTTAGCTTGGGTTTTTCACAACTTAGAGTTGCTTCTTTTTCTTAGGAATACAGTAGTGGCCAGTTTGGCATTTGAACACTGGATCGGTTAAAAGGTGGGTTGGTTTGTCTTTTTTTCAAATGAGGCGTATGTAAAACAACAAAATCCTGTAAAGTTCTGCAACACCCTTCTACAGATACAGAACATGCACCGAATCCCTTAGGTGAGCTGGACTTTGTCAGGGCAGAATGAGTAACTTTCAGTTCGGGAAATGTACAGTCTACCTACCACAAGGAGAGCCAGTAGTAAGGAAAACAGACATGTTAACACCTGTATGGGCATAGCTCAGAGATTACAAATTAATAGAAATTAATAGAAAAGTCACAACAGACAAAGAATCTTGAGCTCTCTGTGCTTTGAAAAATACCACATTTAGTAAAAATGAACCATGCCTTAATTCTAGCAGAATAAAACGAAATGATTCTGGAGCTCTTTTCCACTGATACAGAACTAAGTTCTTCATCGGTTTTTGATAAAATTCAAACCTATTCACATATATACACTTTTTTCAGTTAAAATGCAATACTTTAAACAATACAAAAACTGCAATGAAAGTGAGGAGAATATCTTCACATAGGCTTGCTATAAAACAGGTTTTAAGGTTTAGAAACCATTTTGATCTTATAGTAGACTGCTCTACTACTGTAAATGTTTTGTTAAAAATGAAATATGAATTTCAATTGCACTGAAACAATGAGTATGGTGTAGGACTTACATGAAATACTTAACTGCAGGCAAGATCAGTTATCACCCACGTTTACAAAGAAACAAAAGACCAAAAGGAAGTACTCATGCATATGAGACAAAAACACAGCCATAGATGAAACATGGGCATGAAATGAAGACCCTAACAGTCCTAATACAACCATTCCAGGTGAAGTAGGTAACAATAACAAGCTTCTTATTTGTCCACATTATGTTCATAGTTAGTATGAATAAGGTGAATAACCATTGTGATGTTCAGTGTTTACTGCAGAACACCACATTAGTTTTATTTGTCAATGGTAGTACTGTCCATGTTATCCTGTTTTAATTTTATGGTGGCAAAGAAGGACACATCTTGATCTTTGTCAGACTGCAGGGCTAAAATGGTCTCTTCTGCAGCTTCTAGATGAGGATTGCCAACACTTTTAAAATAAGCTAGAAGGAGAGAAGAAAGAATTTTAATCAAAGCCAGAAGAATAAACCCTAGGGCATAAGAAATACAGAGGATTGGGTGGCATGGTTTAGTGGGAGGTGTCCCTGCGCATGGCAGGGAGGTTGCAACTAGATGATCTTAAGGTCCTTTCCAACCCTAACTATTCTACAAATCTAGGATGCCAAAAACATCTGGGGTAGCACATCCAATATACAGGCTCCTGAGAAAAACTACAGGAAGCTAAGGAAGGTGACAGAGAAATATGCTGCTTCTTATTCACCTTATCAGGTACTTAAGCATTTCAAAGAGAAACTATTTTTGCTGAGCCCTAAATCAAAAAATGTATCAACAAGTAAAAGCAAGCTCAGGAAGCTGCTGCTCTCCAATGTGCTACAAAACACTCCCCATACTTTATTCTGAAAAAGAGCGGAGATCTCTGTGCATGTTCCTTTGAATAATCTGAGATCAAAGGATTATTTGTTGTTGTTTTTAAAGAACTGTAGTACAGAACACTGTAGCAGTAAACAATTACACTATTTCCTAGCTTAAGACTAAAATGACAAAGCAAACCATTTCAGAAAAAGGTGTAACGATTCACCTGAAGGACCCCAAATGCAACTACTGCATTGACATAGAGGTTTGAAATATATCAAAATAATCTAATGTTAAGAAAAAGTATATTCGCCAAACACGCTGGACACCAAACCCAACCCTCACCAGTAACTGCAGTGCTTCTGGTTTTAAACAAGGCTGTAACTGCCCTCTAGAGGATGAAAACCTTGTTCTCAGATTATCGATGCCAATTTCTGGCCCTTCAAGGATGATAAATATTCTAACACAGAAAAAAACACAATACACATTCCTAAAACTAAGTTTCAATGCAGCATCCCAGCTTACAACATGTAACTCCATTTTCAGCAATAACCAAACCAAACAGCCTTCTATCGATAAAGAACTGCAGTGGCATTAAAGCCAGCATTTGTTAGATGTTAGCTCTTTGAAAGGACACTGATGACCACACCTTTCTCCAATAATGTCTGCCTTAGAGCCTTGGCCAGCAGGACCCTTACGTTTGGCACAGGATCTGATGCAAGACTCAACAGACTGGGGAGTAAGTGTTCAACAAACTGGTCGACAGGCATACATTCTTCTTCTACTACAGCCTACAGGATAAACACAGAACAGAAGCAAGCAAGATTTATGTTAATAATACACTATTTGCCATTCCTTCCTATGCTGCCCTTAATTTGGCCTGGCTATTAAACAAATACACTCTAAGTTGGTGAAGCAAGTACAACCTTTGGAATGCTGTTATGAAAACATGTCTTACTGTTCTGAAGTTCAGATGAAGATGACCCAACAAGAACAGCTATTTCTCTTTGAACTACATTTTAGGAAATATATTTTAGGAAATAGAGTTCTCTTGCCTGTATCACCCTTTCGCCTTTCAACACTCAATCCTTACTCCTCACTGCTCCCAAAAGTAAGCATTTTTGGTTTGAAGGCGAGTGAGTAAGTGGCAATAAGGAGGGAAATAGTTCTGGCATCCAGCACTCACAGGTAGTTTCAAGAGCACGTGTGAACCTTTATCCCAGCATATCAAATCATTACAAAATGCATCTTTGTTTAGGACTTAATTCTTAAGACTTTGCTACTGGGATACCAGAAAGTAGAAAGATCAGCTATTTCTGCTGGAGGCATAAACCAAAGCAAGGACCACAGCTTCCAAACTGGATAGCCACATGCTAGTAACTGAGACCAGTCCAACTCTGCCACCATTTTCTGTGAACTCAGAGTCACAGAACACAGAAGAATGACAGAAAAAAATTGTGAGTCCAAATTTCAGTTTTGTCCACATTGCTGAAAACCCCTAAACTGGCTCCAAATTAGATATATAAATAGAAACACAGAGAGAACATTCCAACCTGACAAATGAAGGCAAAAGCTTGTCTTCCAACCCACTTGGAGCAGTGGCGAAACCGCACCACGAGTTCGTTAATGAAATTTAATCCCAGTGCATTTGCATTGTTTGCATAGAACTTCTGCAGTATTGCCACAACCTGGGAAAGAAGGGGGGGAGGGAATTAAAACAGAGATGAGACTTTAGTTGTAGAGCTTAAAAGGTTAATAAAAAAAAAGCATTATTTCATCCTACAGAGGAATACCAAAACCTGTGGTCAGTATAACCAGCTGCACTTGCAAGCCTTTATGAATACTGTGCTTATTCTGTTGGTCGATGAGAAAATGAACATGAGCTGGCTGCAGTGTGTGCTCACAGCCCAGAAAGCCAACCGTATCCTGGGCTGCATCAAAAGGAGCATGACCAGCAGATTGAGGGAGGTGATCCTGCCCCTCTACTCTGCTCTCAAGAGACCTCACTTGAAGCATTGTGTGCAGTTCTGGTGTCCTCAACACAAAAAGGACATGGAACTGTTGGGACAAGTCCAGAGGAGTCCCACGAGGATGATCAGAGGACTGGAGCACCTCCCGTATGAAGACAGGATGAGAAAGTTGGGGCTGTTGAGCCTGGAGAAGAGAAGGCTGCGTGGAGACCTCATAGCAGCCTTCCAGTATCTGAAGGGGGCCTAGAGGGATGCTGCGGAGGGACTCTTCATGAGGGACTGTAGTGATAGGACAAGGGGTAACGGGTTCAAACTTAAACAAGGGAAGTTCAGATTGGATAGAATGAAAAAATTCGCTACTGTAAGAATGGTGAGGCACTGGAATGGATTGCCCAGGGAAGCTGTGAATGCTCCATTGCTGGCGGTGTTCAAGGCCAGGTTGGACATAGCCTTGGGTGACATGGTTTAGTGGGAGGTGTCCCTGCCCATGGCAGGGGGATTGGAACTGGATGATTTTAAGGTCCTTTCCAACCCTAACTATGATTCTATGATTCTGCAGAAAACAAGCATAACCTTTAAAAAACAAAACAAAAAAAACCACAAAACAAAAAACAACACTGTTTGTTCAAGTGAAGCAAGAAAATACTAAAAACTTAACCATTAAAATAATGCCCCTTTCTATGGCACCATGAGGAAAATAAGACTGAAGAAATCTTTCTCCTCATTCAGGATATCTATGGGATGATGGCATTATTAGGAAATTCATAACAAATTAAATTAAAGGGAAGATCAGCAATTTCTTCTTTCCTCCAGAGCTAGGGGGGAATCTCCCAAATGTTCTATATCCTGATTTTCATCCAGTTGCTAAAACCATTTCTAATTCAAATGCAACAAAGATATTAACATCTGTACAAGTCTGACAATTCAAAATACTTTCTAAAGTTTCCACTTCTTCCCATACTGTTTACCTTGCTTATTAATTGCTTATTATCTCTATCTGCTTATTAATTTGCTTATTAATTGCTTATTAATATCTCTATCTGCCCTACTTGTCTGAAAGAAAACCGTGATTTCAAGTATCCCCCTCGAGGATCGTTTTCTTCATCTCCTGTCAGGAAGTAAACCAAGTCCCTACCAGCCTGAAAGAGATCCACCGGACTTCTGAAACTTTATCAGAGCAGAGAGTTAGCGCAATGTGTCTTAAGTAGTCATAGACATCATTGGGATTATAGAGCTCCAGTATCAGGATCAGCTGCCTGGAACACAAAGAAAGTGGTTAACTCTAGAGTAAGAGTAACACTAACCTGCTCTGATTACACCAGCTGTTAAACACCAGGAAGGATCATTTGGAGCCTCAAAAATGCCACAGTTACTACAAAGCACTTGAACAGTTTGCTCTTCTCTTTACTTTCTAAAAGGCACACACACCTATTGAAAAGTTACATGCTTTAATCCCTCAAGGAATCTAAGAGAAACTTTTATCCAAAGTAGGTGCACCAATGAATCAAGATTATCCCAAATACTAGCAAAAGCTACAAACAGAATACAACAAAAAGTTTCTCTGCAACTTCAGAGCACTATATTCTTGTAAAGCAAAAATGAAAGGTTTACTTGGGTGTAGAAATCTGCAGTTCAGGAAATAGTTTGTATCTCTGAACTGCGCAAAACTCATTCTAGCCACACCACTGTTGTGCTACCAGCAGCCTGCCCAAACCAACTACCAAGCAACAGCTCTCCACTAGATGTCAGGGAACTGCTGCACAACACTCCTGCACCACTGAAGTGAGATTTTGTTGTGCAAACTAAAGTGAGGGCAAATCCTCAACAGCCCAAAGAAAGAAATGAGATAAACATGAAGGTCAGATTTTGGCTGCAAACTATGCCCAAAGCATTCTTTGAGTGCTTCAGATATCAACAGGGCTTGCAGACAAGGAACTGTAGGATGTTACTTTATCCCCATTACATACACAGTCATGTGGAAACATCGAATTAATAAACTATTCTTAACAGCTTTCTTTCATACACATCAGGAAGACTTTCTACATTACATTCCACTTACTGTTACAAGGCAGTCTAGAACTAAATAAGATCTGAAACCTCACTGAAGATTATCTATCAGATTGTCATGTTTCATGAGCTGCAAGTGAACCAGCTCTCCATTTTAGTATAATTGCAGACATTTAAGTTTGCCACACCTGACTGCCACATAACTTGTCAAAAAAAACCAACAGATTGTGGCTTTGATGTTCAGTTCCTTAATAAAGAAGGGTTGTAAACTTTTAAATCTTAATTAGGATGTGTCAGCATATGAATGTAATTACCTATTTCCAGATTAGTAATATAGATTAAAAATCAGAAGTTAACCAAGTTACATACTCTGCCAGCTCGTAACGAAACCTCCAGTTCCTGCTGTTATCAGTCACCACAAATTCTTGAAGTTGATAAAGATACTCTCGCCTTTTGTCTGCATGAAGTAACTAAAAGAAAAACATTACTAGTATAAAACCGGTAACATTCCATACCTGCAGTTCTCTGATGTATTACACTACTCATACCTATGTGCACTTTCCTACTTGAAATCAAGCGATCACTGACAAGATGTTTACTGAAAACCATGAACAATCAGCTAAGTGCCGGGACAAACAGAACTAATATCCAAGAGTCATGACTTCTGCAAGGACACTCGCCAAAACACCATCTCTGGGCATGAAACCAAGCAACCAAGCACTAAGGATTTGCATGTATTAGGCAGCAACTCCCAGCCCCAAACAAATTATTAATGGTGCAACTTTCCAGCTCAGCTGCACGAAACAGTAATTCCTTTACAAGAATTAATAACAGCTAATTGTGTTAGTAAACAGGAGCATTTACAAGCACATGTGAAAGTCTTTCGGTCATGATGTTTTGTTGGGATATGAGATGGAAGAGACATGCCAAACCTTAAAAAAACCCATAGACACGCACACACATACGAACACAATGGCAGTAGTGTACAAAACTAAACTAGATACTGGTTCCTGCACATCTCAAAAACACTTAATATAACAGAGTCAGAAAAAAGTTCTCTTGAGAAATTAAATTACACTTTCCTACCTTCAGAAAGTCGTACAGATGTTTAAGGACACCAATACGCACTTCATCCAGATCTTTCAAGAATCCATTGAAAATTGGCACCAGGTCAGCAGCTGTTAGCTGATCCCCCAGGATAACTGCTAGCTCATGTATGGAGAAAGCAAGTGTCCGACGTACCTTCCACTGCAAACAGCGTAAGAATTGAACTAGGTTAGGCACCAGAACTAAAGTAAATAAGCTTTTGAACTACATCTGTGTGAACACTGAAAGAGCAGAAGAAACAGGGCTAGTTACATAGCAGCAGAAAATCATATTTATGAAGTCTGACTTAAATCTTGAATTTCACATTTTTGGTGCGCATTTAAACCCTTAAGTATATAACTGAACAAACAAGCTACAAAGGGTTCTGATTCATCATTTTTTTTTACCTGTACATCTGAGGCCAATGTCTCATATGTATCTTTCAGGCAGTGCCAGTTCTGTCTGCCTAGTGTCAAGGCCACCCCAGGAAGACTATATGCACAGTGTTTGGCTATTTCAGTATCAACAGTCTGGGCTCGAGCTGGGTCGGTCATTGACAAGTACTGGTCTAATAAAGGCTGAGGTATGATATCCTATAAAGAAAGACAGCAACACGCATTTTGAGAAGAGAAAGAAAATACGCTTGTTGCTACAGTACTCTTGCTACCAAACAGCTGGCAGCAAAACAGAGTGGCAAGACCCACACTTTTTCAGACCAGTTTTACAAAGTGACCCCTCATGATCCTCTCACTAGGATATAGCAGTCAGCAATGAACAGCAATTATTACATTAATATGTTGCATCAAACCAAACTGAAAATGTCTTCTTCGCTGAAGACAAAGAGTTAATCCAGTAACAAAACAGTAGTTACTGCCCCCTTGACTACACAGATTGCATCTGTGCACCAAAAAAGCAACAGAATTTTTCTTGCTTTCCAATTTAAAATAGGATTTTGCTCAAGTGCCCAGAGCAATCCTTCACATTCTGCAACTGATCAGTTGCAAAAGATATCACTGTATTAAGCATTAAATGAACTGCATCTAGTACTCCAACAAAGCAGTTGCTATTTTAATCACCTGTAATTTTGACTTATCATCCAGTGGTGAATTACTTTCTTCCTCTTTCTTTAAGAATACACTGGTTCCTCTGTGTTGTTCCTCTGAGTCCTGTAAAAAGACACACTAGCTAGTGAAATTACAATTACTGCTGGTTAGGATATTTCAAAGCATCACACTTCAGAACAATGCAGTTCAGATACAGAAAAGCCTTCTACAGGCAAAGCCTTATTTAGTGTGCTTATACAAGTACAGAAGGACAGAGTTGTACACTAAGGAAAACACTATTAAAACCATGGCAGCAGCAAGGAGAACAGTAGTCAGATTTACTTCTAAAAAACCCCATCTAATTCAACACAAACCTGACATTCATACAGATTTAGGTTTTTTACTATATTCTTAACTATATTTTATTCTTGGCACACATTTAAGTTATACTAAGGCATTTTAGCAGTTGCTCCAAGTCAGTCAATACCAGGAAAGAAGCTTTACTTGGTTTTGATACTGCTGGAAACCCCCAAGCCTATGAAGTTAAGAAGCATATGCCTCTCTCCAAATACTAACAAAAACCTTCAAAGTAATTAAAGGTTTAAAACTTCTAAACCATACAAAAGCTCAAGAAGTTCGCATATCATTTTACATTTTTGTTTCTAAACAAGAAGAGCTTTTCCTTTTCATTATTAGCTCTAGCAACACTAAATACTGTGCAAACAATTCTTTCACTCCTATCTCTATATTATAATCAAGAAGCAGTAATCAGGAACTGTGTATGTGTCACCACTGATTCAGCCCCCTGCCTGGTGATAAAGACTAATTTTAGATTCATTACAGGAAGAGGTGAGACTATTTTCATTTTAAACCCCACAACCACCTATAAAAACTACTGCAAAACTTGCACTCTTAAGTAACCTGTGTGCAAACAGAAATAATAAACTATCGAGGGTTATCTTTTTTAATTAAGGTAGCACATGACATTTCTGGACTAGTAATGTTCAAAGGCTTTAGATCACAAGCAGATCAATTAGGCCAGGGACTACATGAATACACACTACTAAAGCAGGTAAGAAGTAATTTCAGACAAGTGAACACAGCACATACTTACTGTGGTTTCCAGTACACAGGTGGTAGACTGGTCACTGATGTTATCCTGCGAGGCATGGGATGAAAGAGGGTCCTCCTTCACCTGGCTGCAGGTTGCATCTGAAACAGTTGTTTCATCTGAAATAGTTTTGTTCTGGAGTTTGCCTCTGCTTTCTTTCATTTTTTTGGTCTCATAGTCACCAACAGAATCAAACTGAGCAGCTCTGAGAGCAGCAGACAGCACTTGGACCTGAGCTGTATAAAGCAAAAGACGACTCTTTACTCTCAACTGCACTTAAAAGTATTCAAGTTGTAATTAATCTAGAAATGATGTATTAAGAAACATCTGCTCTTAGAAAGAAGAGGCCCATTATTCCTCCACAAAACCAACACAAATAAAGAGCAATGATTGGGAGGTATTAACATTTTCAGCAGAACCCTTCTACCAGTTTCTACTACTGAAAGGTATGTTCAGTAATGCCTGTAATGAGGTACCACAGCATACTGGCTCTCCTCCCATTCTTCATACTGTCAAACTTTAATACAAGTTCTTCTGTTCTACTCTTTAATTGATTCTATTGCTTGGAAAAGACATCAATATGCATTTGAACATTTCTGAGAAAAACTTTATGCAGAGGAGGGAATTAGTGAAACCATCTCTCAATCATTTTTTTGCAGAAGTAGATATAAAACAAAAGGTCAGGTTTACCACTATCACCAATGTTAGGACAAACTGTATTTGCACGTATCTGCACAAGCCTATGACAAGTACAGTTTGAGGAGGAAACACCCGAGCATGCTTTAAAGATGAAGAATACTAGATAAATTCAGTTGACAACAGGCAGCTCTGTCCCTAAAACCACAGTACTTGGTTATGGCACTTAAAGATGGTTTCAGCAAACTTCAACAATCTCTTTTCCCTTTTGCAGTTAGATCCAATTTATTTCTCATATGAAAAGGAGGCAGGAAAACTTGCCCACCTGTTCTAAAAAGAACTCAGGTCTTGTGAAAGAAGGCTGTTGCCTAACTGTCTACTGTAATTACTGCCAATTAAAATGCAGACAAAGGCTTTATAAAGGCTAGGAGAAAACACACTCAGAGGAAATAGATTTTGCTGTTAAGAGTCTCACCTTGAACATCTGGATCATCTATATGCTCTTGTAAGCTTTCTAGAACTTTTTTTATTTCACTACTAGCAACACAGTTATTACATGGCACTGAACAACTATCTTTATGCTTTTCAGTCTTGAACTGAAGCAACTCCAGATCCTGACTTATATCAGGCAGAGGAGGGCGCCAGTATAGAAAAGTATTAAATACATCCTCAGCAGACTGTAGCCTTGAGTTCATTCCAGGAAAACTGCTCTCCTTAGTGACTTCTATGACACCAGCAGCAACTCTGTCACCCTGAGACAATCGAGACACATCTTCTCCAGGACCGGTACAATAATATGAACTTTCCTCCTGTGTATCTTTATTTAGGTTCTCAACAGAGAGCTTTGTATGAACTTCAGCTGAAGTCTCTTCAGTCGATGATTCTGGTTTGATTTCCATTGGTTGCTCTGAACTGGTAACAGACACACAGAATTATCTAAATAAAACTGAAAATTCTCTAACAAGTTTCAGTGAAATACTTCTTAAAACCCACTGTCAACTACCCAAGTTTATTTTCCTCTGCAAAAAGACAGAATTGGTTACAACAGCACTTTACTTCACCAGTTTTCCTTTTACCCACCTGTGACGCCAAAGTGAGTTTTACAATGAAACAGCTATACTCAAATAGACACATACCTATCTTCACCCTTCATACCTTTTCTAGAACTATAGTCTCGAAGTGAGATTTTTAGCCATGAGAAGCAATAAAAATAATTATCCTTTTATCTTCCACTACACCACATCATCTGTCCTTCCCATGATTTTACCTGGACAGTGTAGCATTTGTACTGGAGGACACTGAAGTTTTATTATTGCTTGGCTGATAGGAATTGGAATTCACATCTTGCGTTGACTGTTGGATACTCAGTGTCCCATCTTCTTGAATGTAAAGACCAGCACTTGAAGGGTTTGCAAACGTAGAAATAAATGGGCCAAGAGACTGAAAAGCAGCCTGACGAACCTGTGATAGTATAAAGACAACAGTCAGGATTCATGCAATTCCCACAGACTTACTGCTGGAAAACAAATTTGGTTCCATTTTTTACTAAGAACCAAATGGTTCATATTAAATAAAATAACCAATTATCAAGTAAGTGACACTTAAGCAAAGACTGTTAGAATATTAAGCATTACCTACAGTCATAGAAACATTTTAGGAGTTAATATATTTGATGGACATTACTGTCTACTTCAAGACATTTAACACAAGCAACATTCTCAGAAGAGTACTTACACTTACAGGAAAAAAAACTTGATAGAAATTTGAAGTAGTGAGAGGAAAAATCAGATACTATCTTCGGTAAGAGATTAGATTTCAGTAGATTAGACTCTAATCTCAGCAAATATAGAGAACTTTTACAGCACACTCCTGACTTGCCCATTAATGGACAAGATCTGCCTAGGAAGGTGCATCAGGTATAGAGCGAGTGACTTACCCATCTGCAAGTGTCACTAATAAGACTGATAAACAGTGGGGATAGTTTGCTTCTGCGAACTTCTGGGGATGTTGTATAAGACACTGCCATGAAGCATTCAGCACAAGCTTTTCTCATTCCCCAAACACTATCAGAACAGAGTTCAAAGAATTTGGGAATCTGCCAAAAATAAGCAAAACCTATAGTTAAAAGCTAAACAGACTGCAGCAAGTTACTATCAAGTTATTTGTTTGGAAACTCTAGACAACAGCTACTCAAGAGAAAATAAAGTAAGTGAAAGATAAAATGAACAAGGACGGGTTAAAAGTATAGCTTCACTAAGAAAACAAAAACTGTCTCCTATTTACTTCATCAGGATTTTAGGTATTACTACATGCACTAGGAAAGGATAGAATTATTAATGGCCTGTTTTTCCTGGAACTATAACCTGACTGATCATCTAGGTCAGGGAAAAAAAACGTCAGTAATTCTAACTTTTGTGTGTGTACATATGCTGTCAATTACATTTTAAAAAATACTTTTCAAAACAAGAACTTTGCATTTTAGCCATTCCCCGTTTTGCCATAATTGCAACCAAAGCTTAGCCAAATCATTTAAAAAAAATGCACGCACACCGATTAATTTACAGAGAAAATAATACAAGAACTCATTACCAAGCCTTTTGAACTGAGAAATTCAAGTCCTGTCAACTGATTTTGATTTTTACATACCAGCAGTCTTTCTGTGGCTTCTTGCCCAACTGCATTACAAATGTCACCAAAATTAGCTGCACAAATCTAAGAAATAAAAAAAGTCATTAATAACATTCTGGCTCTTTCAAGTGCATTAATTATCAACTTCACCATGCATTATTTATCCCATGTAACAACTGCACATTCTTGACTATTCAAATTTCAGCCATGTAACCACAGCCTCTAATATTAACTCATCCTGAACAAAGACTCATTAGAGCAAGCTTCCATAGGCCACATGCCCTTGAAATCAATAGTAATAAAGGTTTCTGCATGAAGAGCATCACCTAATTCAGTAATCACTAAAAGGGACAATAAGCCTACTGGAAAGTTTAAATCACTTTGAGGAGCAGCTGTCAAAACCAAAGCAAACTGAACATGATACGAAGGTCAGGACTTATGTGTACCGACAGAACTATCCTTGCTACAGCTGTGACTGGCTTAAGTACTTCTCTGAAGCAAAGTTTAATCAAGGTCTCAAGTTAGTGCCATTTACAGTACATTACGAATACTATAATTAAGGCAAATGGACATCCCCTCATGCTGGAAAAACATGCTGTCAAAATCTGAAATCAATTAAGATAGGGCTGTGTTAATATAGGATTTATTCATTCTTTTTTAGAAAGCCATAATGCAGCTCAAATTCCAGCAAGTGTAGCTTGTTAAGGACCAAGCTGAAGCTCTGCATGTCCCTTAAGTCCACTAAATACTTTAAGGCTTCTTAGGCAACATATTTTCTTTTCTACTGGACCATAAACTGAAGTAAACCTTACGCTTCGGGGATTTCTCCTTTCAATAATACCAGATTATTTATTTCTTTTAAGGAAGGATGTCTGAGATATCTATTACTTTTGAACACTTCCGGTTTTGCAATAAGATGGTGGAGATTAGGTAATTTGTTTGCATCCATAAACAAGCATGATGGCTTTAAAAAAAAAAAGTTATACAAGACCATTAAATGTACAAGATCAGTTTAACTGCTACACCAAAGCTATTCACCAAAGACTGCTACCTGTTTCTTTACTAAATGAGAGAAACTATAACCATGTCAATAAAACTGCTCCTCCCGACGCTGTCAAAGTTCATCAGCTAAAGCTATGACTAAATTATTCAGGAAGCTATTTGAACAGCAACATACAAATTCATTTTTAAGTGGTTTAGGGTTGAAAACACCAACCTTACGGACTTGAAACAATTTCCCATCACTGCACAGTTCACAGAAACGAGGAAGCAGCATGTGCTCAACTGTTGTTCTGCTCAACATAGAAGCCATTTTACAAATTATCTAGAAATCAAGAGGGGAATATGTGTAAGGAAAAGAAAAGTATAAAGCTTGTAAGCACAGCCAAATATTCCTCCTAAAAATTACCTCCAAGACAGCAACCACCAAATATATTTAACTGCTACTCACTATACTGACATACACCTGTTTGATGCGAAGCACAACTATAGCTTCAATTTAAAATTATTCTGTGCCTGATGAGAGCAACATTTCTGCATGTAACTCACTGTCATTTTTATCCAGTTAAATGTTTTCAAAAAATGCATTTCCAAGGTGTTTTACAATGTGGCAGACACTGGTGTTTTGTACAGAGAGGACAAAAGTTCCATTGCACTAGCCAGTACACAAAATAATAATCTTTAAGCATATTAGAAATATCTCAAGCTTAAGCATGCAAATAAGCTCCTTGGCTTTATCAGGACTATTCAGATACTTAAAAACAAGCACAGACCCAGCTCTTTATAGGCTTGCACAACATAATAAAATACAAGTTTGCCATGCAACACGAGAGGAAGTGGAGCATACAACAAACCAGTTATATATGTGAGCTAATGAACTCCTGACAGGAATGATCCTCAGAAATTTTAGGAGTTACCACTGCAGGATAACTAAAGTTAGTAACATACCCATTAATTTAGCTTTCTCTGAGGAATTCTCAGTTTCAACCTCCATTACAAACTTTGTTTGTGCTGTGAAAGTCAGGTGCTTTGGATTGCATGTTTCCTTTCAGCTCCCACTTTTTGGGATAACTTGCTGCAATTCTTACATTTGCAAAAGTAAAAAGGAAGGAGTTCCCATGCACCTTTCTACTCAGCTGCTCTGCCTGTAGCACCAGGAATTTAACACTCACAGAAGTGTTGTCAGATTAACAGTACTCATATCTAGTCTATCTTCACAAAAAATAAGCTTTATTCCTAGAAACGTTTGCCTTTGAAATAGAACGTCAAAGAAGACCTAAGGAAGACATCATTTAAGGACTTTCCAACAAATCTTCAGGCTCTTAAAATGCATCTGGTGCTCAGATCTCAGCCTGGAAAACTGCCTAAGCAATACCCAACTCCCAAATAAGGAAGGGGAAAACGTAGCTGGTAAAACTGTTTTAGAGGTCATGCATCAAATACCCATGATGAAATGTAATTACACACCAGCACTTTTCTTTGGAGTCAAGTGATTTCTTGAAAGTGAAAAAGGCTTATTTTTTTTCAAATGCCTATAAATTAAAATCAGGTCATCACTTCTACTTTTGCTCTATGGAGTTCCACAGTAATGTTTTAAATGTAAAGACACTATATGAGAACATAATCCTAAGAATTCTAACAAGGCTGCCAAGAACCAACTGCATTTTAAAGCTATTCGGTGCTCAACACTACAAATGACTAAGAAATCTACATATTCAAGGCTTAACAGCTTAGCATACTTCAGGTTAAACTGTATCATGACGGTAGGCTCTCAATTCCCAACTCAACAACTAAAAATAGGGAAAGAATAAAACAAACCAAAATAGGAATGGTATAAAAAGTTTAAGTTCAATGATTCATGTAAAGCTCTCAGGACATTAAGACTGCAAGTACAATTTTTATTTTCTGGGCTTTATGCTCTTGAGTATCTCACACAGTTGTTATATTCTATGAGTTTCATAGTAGCATTGCCAAAAGATAGAAAACAAATGAGACCAAAAAAGAAGGCACAGCTACAGGTTGGGCAGAGAAGAGATTCAGAGCAGCCCTGCAGAGAAGGACTTGGGGGTGTAGGTCGATGAGAAACCTGACACAAGCTGGCAGTCTGCACTCACAGCCCAGAAAGCCAACCACATCCTGGGCTGCATCAAAAGGAGCATCACCAGCAGATTGAGGGAGGTGATCCTGCCCCTCTACTCTGCTCTCCTGAGACCTTGCTTGGAGTATTGCGTGCAGTTCTGGTGTCCTCAACATAAAAAGGACCTGGAACTGTTGGAACAAGTCCAGAGGAGGGCCACGAGGATGATCAGGGGACTGGAGCACCTCCCGTATGAAGACGGGCTGAGAAAGTTGGGGCTGTTGAGCCTGGAGAAGAGAAGGCTACCTGGAGATCTCATAGCAGCCTTCCAGTGTCTGAAGGGGGCCTTAAAAGGATGCTGGGGAGGGACTCTTCATTAGGGACTGGAGTGAGAGAATAGGACTGGGTAGAGGGTTCAAACTTCAACAGGGGAAGTTTAGACTGGATATAAGGAGGAAGTTCTTTCCTGTAAAGGTGGTGAGGCACTGGAATGGGTTGCCAAGGGAAGTTATGAATGCTCCATCCAGGGCAGTGTTCAATGCCAGGTCGGATGGAGTCTTGGGTGACATGGTTTTTAGTGTGAGGTGTCCCTGCCCATGGCAGGGGGGTTGGAACTGGATGATCTTAAGGTCCTTTCCAACCTTAACTATTCTATGATTCTATGTGACTAAACAAACAAGAAAAGTAAAAGGTGTAAGATTTCTTCCAAATTTACTTACATTCACAGCTTCCACCTTGTACTCATCATCACTGTCAGGAGCAGAGAGGTCCAACAGAATTGGACACACCTTATTTTCAATGTCACTCTGAGCAACAAGATCTTGTTCTAGCAGTATAAGCAGTGCTTCTTGACCTGCCTTTCTAACCTATTAGCATAAGCAAACAAACATACATCACTATGAAAACATAGATACAAAACCCACAAAAAGCATGTTTTCAATGAACACACAGATACAAGTTAAAAGAAATAAACCACAAACAGAAAAACTTCTCAGCTTTAACTTCATAAGGAATTAGTAATAAATGCTACAAGTTCAAGATAATCATTAGGTAACATTTCATCAAATTCTGACGAGAATCCAAAAAGACAAAGACAGGACTTTAAAGTCATGCCTCCTGTAACAGACTGCATCAATACACTGCCAGGCAAATCCTGTAAGTTTCCCGTTACCGGCTAAGGAAAGTATAAAACAACCCCTCAGAACCCCTCAGCAGAGTGTGTGGAAACCAAAACATAAGGTTCTACATAAAAGCCGGGTACCAATCAACATGGAATTTCCTATTATCTCTTCCTCATGCCTTAAATTCACTGAACCACACAGATTTTTTCAAATGATTCAACCCATGCGGTCTGGTTTTCCTACCTGATTGTTAACATCTGTGAGGTATCTCACTACTATGGGCATAAGGTATTCAAAAAATGCTGTTGGGAATTTTGGTCGATTTTCTTGCAGAAAAATGGCAATAGGAGGTATTTGTTCCATCAGCTCTGTACGTACAGTTGGCTCTAGTAATAAAAAGAAAGTCAAAACAACATCAGTAAGTGTGAAATTAAGATCAAGTATCTTAAGAAAAAATGTAGCCTTTTTTGTCTAATGCTTTCACAGCAGAGGAAAATTAAAATATTCAAAGAAATATCACCACTGAGGTTGCCTGTTCTTAAAGGAAAGCTGAGTAAAACAGAACAGCCTTACACACATCACAGTCCAGAGACTTGGGATCCCAAGTAAATCAAAAAATATGAGAGCACTAGCTAGAAACCCCAACCACCACAAATGTATGCACATGGATTATTAAAACATACAATTGCACTATACTACATACACCACACATTCAGGTGTAATCCATTCCCTGAAAAAAATATTACTTTGCAACCTACACTAATTAAGAGCCTTCATTTACACAGCCACTATGCAGAATACTTCAAAACAGAGGAAAAAATATTTTTCATGGATATTGCTGTGAGATGATTTAGTTTCTTCCTTCAAAAAAATTATTGCCATCTGTATTTCAGCTAATGTAAAATAAGATGATGATGATAACAACTTTCAAACCTGCATCTTCAGAGAGCCTGACCACTATTTCCATTACAGTCAGGAAGTCTTCTTCATTATTACTGAAATCTCGAAAGACATCCAAAAGACCTCTGGCAATAATCTGCCTGTGAAGGGAACAACATGTTAATTGTTTTAATATCCTGCAATGACACATAGATGGGATGGGAGGGGAGCTTATAAAAAGCAAATAGGCACCATAAAGAAGATCAGGCTCTTCTCTGAGCATTCAGACACACCAATTATAAAGTTTTCCCACATCCCAACATACAGATGGAATCGAGAGATCTTATTCAGATAACCAAGAATGAAAACTTCTTTTTATGTAGCGACACTGTATCATTCACAATGCTTTATCATCAAGCTTACCTGTTAAATATGTTATCGCTGAACGCGTATTTTTCTAGACGAGCCAGTGGAGTTAAGTTGTCCTGGCCAGGAATATCCAAGAATGCAGTTATCCTCATGCTATCACAGTCTGGTCCATAATCTTCGAACCCAACTTGAAAGACAAGAAGAGTAACCAAAATACAATAAAAATAAATCCAAGAGTCATCAAGAGATGTAAAATACATTACACCGATAATTATTTTTAGAACTGTTCTTCAAAGTATCTGTACAGCACTGGAAACAGCTTACAAAATATATAATATTAGGTGCCTGTACTTAACCAAGTCAAGAACAACACTTCCACATAGACCTGTAAATTCAAGCTCTGAAATTTAGTTCAACTGTCAAAATCTTTAGCTTTTACCACTTTACTTCATAATGTGAATGGATTAACCACATGCACTGAGTTAACAGGGCTCAGCTGACAAAACCACATACCACAAACTTGAGCAACACATTCAAAATGAAAGTCCTATTAAAAGAAACTGAAATGTTAACAATGACAGAAAATCCCAAACTATACTGCTTTAAAATAGCAAATCCTTGTGTCTGCTTTAAAAGTTACTAGGATACATTTTTCTCACTGTAGTTACTGGGTCCCATGTATCTAAATCAGACTGGCAGCTTTGGGAAAAACTTCAGCTTTGCCTTACTTGTGAATATTCTGGGAGCTTTCTACTGCAGACCTACCAACTACAAACTTACCACGTAAGCTTACTCTTTTGGAAGAGGAAAAAAAGTAAAGTCTTTTTTGTGTTTGCAGCTTCAGATCTGATAATGAACTTCAGCTTTAAACTACATCAATATTTATTGTAAAACACTTTTTATACGGAAAAAAAATATCTCTATTGCTGAGAGGTAGCTGGCCTCAGCTTTTTCCTACAGAAAAGCTTCTTATTTCACATATAAAACTCTGCTTTCCAATTACTTAGCAGGAGTCAAAACAGTCTCAGAAACACAGCTTACTTAAAGAAATCACCTGAACATATTTACAGCAAAATTTTATACCTAGATAAAGCAGACTGATTTAAGCAAGCACAGAGTCTCCAAGGACTAGAAAACTAGATTAAAAGACTACAGCAATTCTCAATTCTGCTGTTCTTGCAGACAACAAGCTCTGAACAAGTTCAAAAGGATGCAAATAGAAGAAAACTATGGGATTAGAATAAACATTCACATTTCAATTGTTCCCATAGATGCTACAAGCAAACTCACAGGTATAGGATCAGAAACATGCCAATTACTCATGGCTTTTTATAATTGCTACACATTGTACTGACCCCCTTATTTGCATTCATATGGTCATTATTATTTCTAGTGGCTACTTCTTAGATAGTTTTAAGTTCTGCCAGGTTCAAAACATTTATCTCCACAAGCACATACAATTTTATCATGCAGATCTATCTGGGATTGGTTTGTCCACATACTCTAGGGCAAGCTTTCCCACCAAGAAGATACATCCAGTATTTGCTGCTTCAAAGGAAGCCTAATATATCACTGAAAGCAGTTATACAATGTACACAGGAGTGTGAATTCCCTCTCTCAGGTTGCCACAAACTCTTCATACCCAAACCCAACTCTGACCATCCTTGTATCTATGCAACTGTAACATATATATATATTTGAAAATCCACACAAGTTGGACACTCTTTCACTAGCCGATTTTTGAGGCCAGACATGTGTTATACACAACCATTTATTACAGCTAATAAAAATAAATATACTTGCCGTTAACTTTCCTTAGTCCCCACCTGTTCTTGAAGCAAGAAGCAGGTTTAAAACTGCAGACTCTTACAAGTTCACTTCAAATATTTCCTACTTCCTACCAGTTCAAATAACAGAAAATTCTAAGTCTGACTACAATAACAATACTACACCTGGGACTAATTTTGTAAACACGATGAACATGCTTTCATTTACTGGAGTGATTCTATTACTCATTTAAATTAGCTAAGAACACACCAGTGCTTCTTGGACTAGAGGGAAAACAGAACAACTATCTATGCTCAGAATCAGGAGAGTTAAATACCTGACATCTTTTTCCACAAACTCTCAGTACACATAAGTAACAGTCATGGCAGAATTCATTTTGTCCTCTCTCAAGAGTTTTAATTTTATCTTTCCATGCACAAAATAAGCAGCCATAGGTACTTACAAGTGTCAGAATACACTGGAATACTACTAGAAAGTAAATTACATAAATAATAAACCAGTATTTCTTATCTAACGTACTTTCATAGGTAAATCGAACATCTAGTATTTTTGCTTCTAACATCAAACGAGCAAGCTTGAAATCTGTCCACCTATAAATGAGAATAAAAGTGACAGTATTCACAGCTGAGCTGGAGTTCACCATGCTTTAGTTTGACCTACACTCAAAAGCTGCTTAAATCCTGTGAGCATGCAGGTGTTTCTTACAGGCTCTAACTATGCAATTCAACACCATTAGCTACTATCACTACCCACTTTTTCCCAATACAAAACAGTAAATACTAGTGCAGAGTGCAATGACTTCATGAACTCAAGGAGG
Organism: Myiopsitta monachus; assembly: GCA_017639245.1. Taxonomy (NCBI): domain Eukaryota; kingdom Metazoa; phylum Chordata; class Aves; order Psittaciformes; family Psittacidae; genus Myiopsitta; species Myiopsitta monachus. The sequence goes on along the minus strand of CM029928.1, from coordinate 31,042,218 downwards.
CTATTTTCTCTCCCACTGTTTCTAGAATGAACAGCAATTTTTAAGATATATTTCTTTCTTGTACAGAGGGTGTAGTTAAGTTAGTTATTTTTGCAGGTGATCCAATGTCTCACCTTACAAAAGGCAAGTTTCAAACTGTACTCAATTCATGCAGGCAGATTTTACTACTGCTTTTCCCTATGTTCAGATGAATCTACCATTTGTTCCAATGGAACTTATCTGCAACGTGCATTACACTATTTCACCAGTTACCAAAGTAAAAATCCAGTTCCAGTGCTTTTTTTCACTGCTATTTTCCTAAAAGTCATCATGAACTCTTTACTAAACTGGTCACCAGACTAGCACAACAGTATCTCATTCTAGATGGGACATCTGAACTCTGCTGTAATGCAGTAGAAGACAGCTTTCAATACCATAACTCTTAACTACATAGTCAAAATAAAGCTATTCTTTTATTAAGTTCATCAAGTCATAAAATAAGATCTCAATAGTGTTGTAAAATGTACATTTATAGCGCTCATCCCGAAACTGACAGTTTCTTGTACACAAACTAAGTGTAAAAAAAAGTAAAAAAGAGTAAAAAAAAAACCCAGACATGTAAAAGGTTTATTAATTACCACTTATGGCAAAGTTTTCTTCATCTGAATGTTATTAGCTTAATGACTTGAACTAGTTTTGCCTACTAGCACCGAATTTCTCAATCAACTTACCACACAAATGATTACTAATAGAGAACAGAACACTTAAGTCAGCATTATGGTCAGTCCTGGTTCAAGGCCAACACATAACAGAACACTACAGGAAGTTTGCATTTATTTTCAGTGCTTGCACTTTACTCGCTCAGCAAATAAACCTAAATTACACACTAGTTATGGTTGGGGATTCTTCCTAGAGAGAGAAGAAAATTGGAAAGACCACTTGGAGCCATTCAGAAAGACCCAATCAATTAAAGTTGCTTATCATTACCACTATCAAGAGCTTTGTTTGGGATGTTTTGTTTGGTTTTGAGTTTGCGTTTGTTTTTTTCCAGTTTTCTGGGTTTTTTTGTTGGTTTTTTTGTTTGTTTGTTTTTGTTGTGGTTTGGGGGGGTTGGTTTTTTTTGTTTTGGGTTTTTTTTGGGGGCGGGAGCAGAGGGGGAAGATAATTTCAATTCTTAAGTACAGGACTACAGCAACAACTGTTGCAGCTCTACTACTGGAGAGCTCACTGCAAAGTAGGATTTAAATCAGCATAAGCACACTGAAATGTATGTTAAGTGTCCTCCTCACTTCAATTCTGTTCAACACACATTTATCATCTAAGGTGATGACTTCTTACAAGCTGCTTACTGCAGTAAGCAAATGTAACAAATAACCTATAGCACCTCTTTTTAAGCATTTTTTTAGTGTTAAATCCATGTGTGTTAAATTAGTGTATTTCAAGTACTACCATACTCTTATGGTTTTTAATTTCTAGATTTTTCAAACATATAACTGCATTAAAGGAGGATGCATTTTACAGTTTTAAATTCATTAAGACCCATATGGTTTTTCTGTATGAGAAAAAATGCTTACTGTCTTTTCAAATACCCAAAAAAAACCATACTGTGTAAGAGCTCTCGATTCACTATCCCATCATTTATACAGCACTTACATCCCAAAAGATCCACAACTTCTCTTGCTGAAACTTAAGAGCACTTTTTTCCCTGCTGCCACCTAATGAAATGCAGAAACCTTAAAGACTGAATGCAACAACACATAAGAGCAGCGACTAACAAAATCCCACAGAACAACCTGGCTGTGAGTCAACATCCCTGCGCATCCTGCCAGTGGAATACTTCGGATTTCACCTGTAGTCTAACACTTCCCCTGATCTTCCTGAATACCCCCCACTCCCTAAAACAAGCCTATTCATGCTAGGTTGGGGGAATCCACCTGTTACACGTTTTCAAGTACTATTAAAACAATTGTCTTGTGGTAAACAGTCTCTCAGGAGAAACAAATTCGAGTATCAGCTTAAATTCTGTCAATCCAGCATCCAGAGCACCAACGAAACAACCCCAGATACCCAGCTGCTTCCTGAAGCAGTACAAATACATAGAGTTATTAGTCAAAGAGTCATTTTCTTAGGTCACAGCTCTTGCCAAGCTGTCTGACAGATGGTCAGCTCTACTCCTGCAACACAACTCTGGGCTATACCGGCTTAATGTAGTATCTACGACTTTAACTACAGCCAGCGACGTGTTAGCCAACCGAGTACACACAACGGAGGGTTTTCTTTTATTCCCGCTTCCGAGGTGTGCACAGAGCCCCTCAACAGCGTCCTGCCGAGCGCCTAAGCCGCAAAGATGCCGTAACTGCAAGACTCACGGCGTCCTCAGCAGCCTGAAGTCTTACCCGTCGGAGCTACCCCAGCTCGGAAACCCCTCGGCTGCTCTAGGGTCGTTTCCACCACCAACAACAGCGGAGCTAATCCCCTGAACCACGGCCGGCCAGAGCGCTTTCCTTCCCCAGGGATCCACTACGGGCATTGCTATAGGTGCTGTTTGCACCGAATACAGCACTTCAGCGGGCATGAGGCAGCGAAGTGGTCTCTCAGAAGGCCGCGGAACAACAGCGGCCCCCCAAAACCCCACTTCAAGAGGCCGCCCACCCGTCCTCCAGCGCTCGAAACGCCAGCCAGAGCAGCTGTGAAACGCGCCAGGTGAGGCGAGAGCCTGCAGCTGAGGGAAGGAGCGAGCCCGCTTCTCCTGTCAGCACCGCGCTCCTGCGGGCACACGCATGCACTCCTAACTCTTAAACCTCAGGACCCTGTAAGCCCTCGCCAGAATAAACAGCCTCAGAAATCCTCCCCTCACCCTAACCTGAATAAGAAAAGCGGAGAGGGAAAAAGGGCGACGGAAGGACCCCGGGATGGGAGAACGGGGGAGGGCCTAAAGAGCAGAAAAATAAAGAACAGTTACTCACAATCATCTAAGTCATCCTGCAAATCCACAAAATACAAAGGGACCCCTACAAACAAAAACAGAAGAGAGACACCGGGGTGTTGATTTCAGAGGACTACGGCGAGGACAGCGACAGCCGGGGGCGAAGCGCCCCAACACCCCCGCCGGCCAGCCCCACTTACCGGCCATCTTGGAATGGACATGAGCGAGGAAGAGGAGGGGAGCGGGAGGGCAAAGGGAGGAGCCGTCAGTACTTCCTGCCTGCGAATCGGTCCCTTCGCAGCCGGACCGCGGCCGCTTATCCCCCGCAGCCGCAGCGGCGGAGCGAATCACCCGTCGGCACCCGGCCTCGCCTCCTCACGGGCAGGAAAAGCGCGGCGGCGGCGGCGGCGGGCGGGGGCGCGGTCAGGTGACGCCGGCGGGCCGCCCAAGATGGCGTCGCGTTCCCGCAGCTCTGCGGTGGAAGGTGGGCTGGTAACCGCGGCGTGAGGGAGGCGGGGGGCTGCCCCCGCGGAACGCGCGCCCCGGCAAGGGCTATGAGCGCTCTGGGCTGTGTCTTCGGCGCTTGTTAAAGGCACAGTTCGCGCGGCCATGGCTCTGAGGGAGCTGAAAGTTTGCCTTCTGGGGGTAAGTGCTGCGCGGCTGGCTCTCCGCGGGCCGGGGGCGGTGGCAGAGAGGGGGTCTGCTGAGGGGTTGGCTTGGAAAGCTTTCTGCGGTGGTGGAGAGCTTCTTGAGCGGGAGCTCTGTCCCTGGCAGAAGGGTGGGCCTCGCTCCCGCTGGGGCTGCCGGCGCGCCCCGGCTGTGGGGCCGCGTCCCGCTGAGGAGAGCGGGCGGCCGGAAGGGCCTTCCCCAACGCAGGACAGGCGTTCTCCAGGGGTTAATGTCACTCCTTTTTCTTCGATCTTTTCCTTTATGAAAGAGACGAGAGGAAGCAGAGGCACCTAGCGTGTGCTCCCCTCTTCCCCGTAAGCTGTTTCAGGCTTGGAATTCACAAAATAAATAAATAAAGTACCTGAAATCAAACTCGAGGGGGATGCGCTTGAACTTTTCTTCTTAAACAACATATGTAGGCTTTGAAAGTGTCTGAAGGGTTGCAGGTGGTGGATAGAAGGAGACATTAAACAAACTGAGGTAGACGTTTAGAAGAAGTTAAGGCTATAGAGCTGTGTTGTTGGTTTGGCTTGATCTGAGGGCTTCACTGGAGAACCTCATGTTGAATAGGTGGAGTTGTCCCCACTTGTATCTAAATCCCGAGTTGTGCAGACTGGCAGACTTGTTTTCTGCTTCTAAATGGCCACATTGCACTTGAGAGGGAAAAATTGAGTGTTTCTCTTCTCCTTTATTATGAAGGCATTTGAGGTAACTGTGAGCTACTGTTCATGTTCACCTGACCTGAGAAACCTTTCCTCATGTAAGACGAGGAGAATAAGCTCCCAGGAAAACTGATTGTTGAACTCCGGTAGTTGGGAATTGCATCAGTGTTCTGAGCTAATAAGCTTTTCTGTGAGAGGAAAATAGTTTGAAAAGATAAACACAACCGTGCATACTGTATCCAAATTTACTACAACATTCAGAAGATTCAAGAAAACGCATGAGTAGTGTAAAATCTTATTTTCAATTAAGCAGTTTCTTAGAGGTTTTTTTTTCTTTAAATTTTAATGACTCTTGAAATGTAAAGCAAAACGTTTGTCTTCATGTGTCTTAATTAAATGACTATTTAAAATGTCAAGCTGCTATTGAGAGCAGTCGTAATGCTAGTAGTTGAGTTCTTTTGCTACTAAACATGCCGTTCAACCATGAAGTCAGTGGTGCAAATGCATACGGGACTCAGAACTTTCATGTTGCATTTCCTCTTTTGCATTTATAGCTCTTTGGAATTCCATTAGATACATGTTTCAGGTGTGTCACAGAAGAAATTTCAAGTCTTTCATTAAGCAGGGTGGGACGGCATTAGTCAGAGGTTGAAATGTGTGTGTCACTCTTGCATAACTTAATGTGCTCCATTGGCTTGAAAAAATGGAATACCATACTCAATTGCTGTCTGTTTTACTAAAAGTGGTAGATGGTCTTTCCCTGTTCTTGTTCAAATGCAATCTGTGCATAGCTTTGGAAAAAACAGAAGTTTGAATAAGTGGCAATAAGCATGAATGCAGATTTGATAGTCCTTCATAAAAGTATCTTAACAATTTTGCTTAGAAAGCTAACTTATCAGAGACCTGTCATTCCTACTTAATATAATATCTGAAGTATTTCAGAATCTAAGTTCTCTGAGATTCTCTGCATGAACATATGATTCATGTTCAGTGTACTGCAAGATGTGAAGACAAAAAGAAACATCTGGTTATAGTAACTAATGTCTCTTTCAATTGTTTCTGTTCTTTTTTTTAGGATACTGGTGTGGGCAAGTCGAGTATTGTGTGGAGATTTGTAGAAGATAGCTTTGATCCCAACATCAACCCAACAATAGGGTAAGAAACTAAATAAAAGTGGTTTATTTAAGACTAAAAACAAATTGTATAAATATATGTCTGTATCTCCTGAATAGATCACTTGATTCTCCATTGTGGCAGCTAAATGTGATAATAAACATGACTGCAGCCTTCACTAGGTCATGAGCTACCTTAGGAAATGTACGAGTGTATGCAGCACTCCTATAACTCCATTTTCATGTGTGAGATCTGGACCCATTTTGTATTTTTAATCTAAGGTATCAAAATCTTGCTAAAGATCCTGGGTTCTGAAGAAATGATGCCTCTGTTAAAGGAGTAATATGCTTTTCTCATGCACTACTTTTAAGTTTTGAAGTCTATTATATGACTACATGATTTTATTTTTTAAGTTTTTTTTAAAAATTATACAGAAGGACAAGTCTGTTTTGAAGGTAGCATACTAATTCAGGCTGTAGTTCTCTTAATAAATTAGTTGTAGTTTGACACATCTATATGCAATACACAAGCGTAAGTAACTGATGAAATTGTTCATGCAATTGGTCTCACAGGTAAGGATGTTTCAAAGTTGAGCCTCAGAATACCAACATTACTGAGCTCAAATCTTCAAATGCATAGAAGGAAGGCCAAACACCAGGAATTCTTGGAGTGGTTGGATGTTTTTATTTCCTTTGCTGTCTTTTTTGCTTTGAAAGTGTGTTATGGGCTGCTTTTCTCGGTAGCAATTCCTTACTTTACAGGAGGGCAAGACTTCACTTGATGCTGAAAAGTGTGTGTGGGGGGATGTCAGTATAACTTCCTGTCTCAGGTGGTGCACAGGCTGTACTACTTCTTTGACCAAGAAAGATGCTGCTGATAAAAGTCAGCTGTATCTCATCCTGTCCTTCTGAAGAAAGAAACCCAAGCCAAATGTGGTTCTGCTGATCCTCCTCTCTCTCTACGTCCCCTTTTCCACTTGTGCCCCCAACCTTTTTTTCCCCCCCTTTCTTTTTTGCATGTAGATACTGGTAGTGAAGTGTGAGGTACTCTGTAGGAAGTATGCTTTCTAAAGTAAATTTCCCTGTTAACAAAGGTAGCTTTGGAATGAATTTCATCAAGTCTTGCTGTTTTCCCTCCAAAGTCAGTTTCTTTCAGTCTGGTAGTTTTCTGACTGCATGGTGTGTTGGTTGATTTCTTTTTTCTTTTCTTTTTTTTTTCCCTCCACCCTCCAGTGTAGCTCCTGTCTGGAGGCAGGAGCAAAAAGGGGTCACAGGCACATGTCTTCCCAGGGGAGTGTCTGTAACAGATACTGTGTAGTAACTTAAGGTGCTGTTAGAAGATGCTAGCCATTGTGCTAATGAGGCTAATGTGCAGAAGAGAATTTGTCTTCATGGGTTTAATGACAGTACTGGGATTAAAATACTTTCTTGAAGTGACAGACTAAAAATCTATCTTTTAGCCGTCTTAACACAGTCATTCATTTGCCTGAGGATCTGATATCTTGGTAGTTTGCTGTAGTAGTATAAATGAACCAAAACTTGTCTAGATGGCAGGGATGCAGTCCCAGAATTGTAATCAAATTAATTTTGAAACTTTCTAGACCTTGTTTTTGTTTTAGGAGGTGGGGCAGAACAAAGTAAGGATTAGAGGGGTTTTGATCATCCTAAAACTAAAGCTGAGACCTTTCTATGTTTACTCCTGTGTTTTTGAGTTCATGAGATACAATCTTGTTTCCTGCCCTGTTTTCATTTCTCTTAGTATTATCTGACAAATCATACTTTATCATGAATGTTCATCATCCAGGTTCAAATACGGGCAACTGTAGAAATCCTGTCAGAATTCTGCAGCTTTTGTCTTCTCAAGATGCTGAAGACACATTCTGCTTTGCCTGACCAGCATATACCTGTAGGCACTGCAGTATGTCTAGTCTTTCATTATAGTATCAAAAGGAGTTGTGAATGGGTATAAAACTACTTCAGGTGCATCTTGTTCACTTAGTTACAGTGCTTACTTAGCTGGTAGAAGCAGCTGTGAAAACTAGTAGGGATGATGCCTGTTTTCTTATCAGAAGTGGTTGAGTATAGTTGTAATTTAGAGGGTTTTGTTGACCCAAAAGTGGTTTGTCTTTAAGCTGTTTTTCTTGGGTTTATTTTCCTTAATTCTGTCACAATGAAAGCTTCCATTTGTCAAAGGATTTTAAGAAGCATTCAACCTCTAGTGTTAGCTACCATTTGGAATGTTTAGTTGTGGTGTGAATTAGAGCAATACAGCTGTTCAGTTCAAATCGACTGTACAGGAATGTTTTGGTTTATAGAACCAAGTAAGGTAAATTTTCAGAGAGAATCTATGATTTAGGGAATTGTTTCCATGTTGGCTAGAGAATTCAGAATTGATGCTTAATTTGTAGCAATCTTAAGGAAGTGGAAGTCTTTTTGTGTTTTACAACAGATACTTCTATCACTTTATTTCTTGTTACTCTCTGCTAAAATACATAATCTAATTAACTGTATTAACATTGAAATGTATTGCAGTTAGACTCTTCTTAGGGATACTGCAACCTTTTATTTGGCCTCTTAAAAGGATAAGCTTTGGAGATTGAGATACTATTTGGCAAGCTATCTGAGCTTCAGGAATGGAGAGGAAGTTATCTCTTAGTAGCTGAAAGCAATGTGTAATTGCTCCCTTTCCTTTTAAAAAACGTAGATAGCTGTTGTGTCCTCCTATAGCACTGAAACATATCCAAAGACTCCAGTTATAGTAACTACAGAAGTGTCACAAGCATCATTAAAATCTGTGCCCTGGTGGTACTTAAGATCCCAGGCTGAAGTTCAGAGTCAGGTATTTTGTGTTGTTGATCATGCTGAAAGACTCCTGCTCTCTGAATCTACAACAAGCTTAGTGTACTGTAGGAAGCTCCAGCATGGGCAACCACCTGCATTCTGTCCAGAAATGACAGTAGGAGAAGTTTGGGAACCTGCAGTATTGTCAAGTGACAGGAATTACGCATGCAAAGGGTATTCAGGTTCATAATGTAGGATCTCATACGCTTAAAATAAGCATGGCATCTATAGTCCTTATTCAACAAGGATCTGAATTCAGTGTGTGGCTTCTATAGTGAAAAATATGGCTACAGGTAATAGAGCAAAGAACTCCCCCTTGTGAAAGATTGGGTCTCAGAATTCCTGTTCTTGTGGAAAACACAGTGATTCATGGAAAGTAGATCAAGTAAAACACAAGTACTTTATGATGTTTTTCAATATGTTACTGTAAAACAGCTAGAAGTTGGGTGGGGGCATCTGGAGCATAGGAAGAAGTGAGTGTGGGAGATTGTCTTCTGAAGTGCATGAGCCTCTGCAGACAGAAGCATATAATAACAGGTTTTGGGAGCTGTGCAGAGTGCAGAAAACAAGCAACTTGCTCATTATTGATTTCTGTCTCCTTAACATAAGTGATATGAATTTTCTTTGTCTTATTCCCAAGTATGGACTTGCCAGCATTTATCTGAATGTTAGGACAGAGATAGAAAAAGCTGATACAAAGGGGAAGGATTGATCTCTTTCCCTCTGGAAGTTTCTGGTACATGCATAAGTGATTTGCTGTGGTGATTCCTCCATTTAGGAAAAGTGCTGTTAAAAAGGCCTTCCTGATTTGTTTTTGGCCATACATCCTGCAATTTTCTCAAAAGCTTATGAACAATAAAAGCTTAAAATTTGCATTTGTGTTCCTTCTGTTTTCTTAGTTGAATTTCATCCTCTGAGGCCCTTTGCCTCATTGATTTCAGCCTTTATGTATGAAAATCTATATCAGTTTTGTGTGTATGTGTGTGGGAAGCACTTTTATTGGGATACAGACCTTTTTGAAAGTTCATGGTGGTGATGTTCTAAGAGCATGATTATATTCTGAAAAGCATAAGCTGTAACTTTTTTTCCAGAGCCTCATTTATGACCAAGACTGTACAGTATCAAAATGAGCTGCATAAATTCCTAATTTGGGATACAGCTGGACAGGAGCGGGTGAGTAGAATCAATATCTGTGCTGATAGTTCTGGCAAGAGATTGGGTCACTTTTCAGCCCTGCCCTTGAAAGTCACAATGTGATCTGGTTTTATGACCATGTCCTAGAATGTTTGTTTCTAGGCAGGTTTCTGCCAAGATATGGGCGCTGTAAATATGCTTTTATTTTTCATTTTTGGTATGGTTAAAGGGCAGAGTTAGGGGTGATTACCTAAGAGGAGCCTATAAAAACAAAAGATTGGATTTAGATTCACTAAGAGTACCATTTCAAAAGAAAACAGGGTGGAGAGGGAGCCAGCAGCTGTCTCTAGCACCTTTTCTAGTTGAGTTTTCAACATTCAGCTGGAGTTACTTTGCAGCCAGTGCCTCTGGCAGCCTGAAAATCAAAGTGAAATGAATAATTGTGTTTCATAGTATGAGTAAGGCCCTACTTCTGGGAAAGTCTATAACTGCTAACACTTTGTTAGCTCCAGTGTTCAGGTTATTAATGTGAGTAAGGTATGGGTTTAGGCTTTAAAAAGCAATGTTTCAGGCAGTGTTATAGGTAATAAGTGATCTATTATTTTATAAAGTTTTCTTCTCAAATCTGATAATGTTAGAAGCTATGTCAAGAAATCTGTTTTGGTGCTTTGATCTCTGCAGCATGTGTAGTTCTGAGGGGAGGCAATAAAAGCTTTCAAGAAAATGACTAGTCGAATGAAATCAATTCATTAATTTGCGTGATTTTTACTTGGAGTTTAAAAGGAAGACTTTGCTAGTGAACTTGCTTCTTTATGGATTCCTAGTAACCGGTAGAAATTATAGTAGCTGTATTAAGAATGCTGCCTTGACTGGTAACTATTGAAAATAGTCAGTCACTCATGATGAGTTTATTTAGGATGAGAGTGAACTGTAACAAAGATAGACACCAGAGCTGTCCCCCATAAGAGTCAGTTTGATCAGGTTGGGTTATTACTTCAGGATAATAACTGGAAAATGCAGCTGTACTATTTTTCAGGATTGGCTCTACAGAGAAACTGAAGTGTATTTGTATTGCATTTCAGTGCCTAGATCTTGAATGACAGTTTATTTCCATCCAGCAGCACTATATAAAGCAAATTTATGTTGCCAGGGATTTGTCCCAGGGATAGGTCCAATAGTATCCATGTTACTAGAAATACCCAAGTCCTTCCATTACCAGTATTCACTCAGCATTTCTGTGAATAGTTTGTCTTAAGTGAACATCCTAGCCCATTTGGAAATGTTAATGCTGGAATGTGAGTCTTCTGGGAGATAGAGTGTGACTTCTGAGAGGCTGGTACACTTAAATTGAAAGCTTTATGAGCATGCCCGCCAAAATTTGGCAAGAAATTTCCAATGCATATTAGCATTCCATCCTGTTCACTTTAGTTGTGTTTGCAAGCCATGGGAGAACACTGTAATTTGGATTCAGCACACTATAATCAGAGTAAGCATCTCTGCACATGACCATCGTATTCCTTGTGTTTGTATTTAGACTTTGAATGATACCTCTTTAATTTACTTCCATACAAGTTGCATGGTATCTTTCTTGAAATAAAACCAGGAAAGGTGTCTTACCTGGTCTCTGACCTGTGAGCTGTGGTATCTGTGGAGCTTATGTTCCACACCTGAGAAAAGTCACTGTGAAGCCACAATATAGTCAAGGAAACCAATGAAATGGGAGCAAGAATATTTACTTAGAAATGATGTCAGTATATTCACAGATGTTTCTTTCTTCAAAACAGAGCAGCACTGTCAACTTGCTGCTAGTCACAGATGGTCTGTATACCTACCTTGCCCTGAAATCCTTAGCAGAGTTACATCTGACAATGAATTATGGAGGGGATTTCCTCCATAATATCTGGAATACCGTAAATGTCCACACCATTCTTGGAACTAAAATGTCTCTGCTGACCTATGATACTTAATGCGCAGAATTTGTAGTCCTGGCTTCTTGAGGAGCATTTGCTGTTTTCCACTTTGAAAGTCCAGGAGTGAGTAGTTCTATGCTGCACTGGGCAATCCCATGTTCTAAATGACTTCAGGGAATGGCGGGCCTGCCTCGTTCCAAAGGTGGAAATGTGCACTAACTCACTTCGCACAGCTCATTGCCCAGCCTTATTTTTTCTCTTGTTTCTTCTACGCAGTGTGTAGTTGATAGGTGATTACTTGTAGCGGATTACTTACAGCAGTCAGGATTTTTGCCTTCTTACCTAATGATTTTGAGTTTCTCTGGATAATTATGTCTTAATAGTTCTGTCAAAACACAAATTGGAGGCTGGAGGGTAAGCTGAAGTCTTTGGAAAAATAGCAAAAGGAAAATCCAATGTTTCTGGTAACATCTGTTTTGTGAATGTATTTTATCTGCCGGCTGCTCTTAGGTGGAAAAAAGTATCTAAGTGTTAGCAGTCAGGAAATGAGAGTAATACAAAATCAGCAAGTGAAAGTTGGTTTATTCCCAATGTAAATAGTCAAATAATCAAAAAGCCAGGTTGCAACCAGGCCAAGTGGTGGTTTACCAAATACGTTTCCCTTTACATTTTAGTACTTCGGGAGGAAGAGAGGGATTATGTCCCAACATGAACTGAATCCCTGCCTGTGTCTCCCTTTCCCACTATTAAATATTATTATATTCTGAACTTTGTGTTCAAAATCGTATTTTCAAAACAGAATTTGAGAGCCAAATGTAAATGCTCTGGAATTCTGCTTTATAGCAAGATTTTTATGATTTATAGTATTGCTCTCAGTTGAACTGTACTAAGCAAAACGAAATTGGTATTTTATTAGAACTGAATAAGCTTTTATGAAAAACTGTATTCTAGTCATGATCCTTACCCTGAGTAATAAGATGCACAAAAGCACTAAATCACAAATGCTTACACAAAAGCAGTATGTGCAGTTTACTCTGTGCTTTGACTGAGAGTTTTGGTTGCTAGATTAGTTGTCTGTTTCTTTTTAAATTGGCAGAATATCACACTGGTTTTAAGAATGCTTGAATTTTGATGCAACTTAATCATATGCTTTATCACTTTTTTCAGGCCTGGATTCATAGCGCTGCCCATGCAAAGGCACAGGCCTGGTTTATATCCTGCAAATGCGCTACCAGCCAAGTGTACCTGCTGTAGATTTAATTTTGAAAGTTACGATAGAATTACAGTATCATTTTGCTATCTTGCATGTTCCTTAAAGGTCTGTTTGCAACAGGTCACATAGCTGTGGGCTTTTGTAGTTTTCAGTTTTAAACAAGCTTCTAACTTGTGAGAGTTAAAATAAAAAGCCCTGAAGCTGTAAATTAGGTTACAGGGAAGGAAACCAGCATTTCTAGCATTGAAGAGTGCCATGACTGATCCATGAGGCTAGGGGTTGACACCAACTTCTGAACGTTTCAGAGCAGCAGTAATACATGCTAGATTTCTTGAAATTACTTCTTGTCCGAAAGCATGAATGTCTTGCAGGAAGAAGCTAGTTCAATTTTGACTATTTTCCCCTTGTTTGGTGTTTAAAGTTGAGCATATATCCTGTCTGTGTGTATAATCTACAACCTGTTAAATGAGAGATTCTAATCTAGTCAAAGTCAGGTCAAGTTTGGCTTCCTGCTTTTTTCAGTAAGTGTGCTGCTGATCCCTAAGCTGTTTATCGATTGGTCTTTGTAAAACAGTACTTGAATGGAAGTTATGTAGATTATTGCACAGCATCTCTGTAATTGTAAGGAAAAGTTTCCCACTAATGTGAACTTTAAAGCTAGTTTTCACTTCCTCATAATAATAATGAGATCGTGGAGGTCAGTAGAAGATCAGGTTCATAATGTCTGGTGTCTTTCTTCCAGTTTCGTGCTTTAGCTCCAATGTATTACAGAGGGTCAGCAGCAGCCATTATAGTGTATGACATCACAAAGGAGGTAAGAAATGTGATATTTTCCCAGCATTACTATTTCATGTGGGGTGTGAGGGTGTCACGGGCCAGTTCTGACTCTCTTAATTTCTTCTTTGTCTTTGTTTTCTTTTTTCTTTTTTTTCCACACATCAGGAAACTTTCTCAACATTAAAGAACTGGGTTAAAGAGCTTCGACAACATGGACCTCCGAACATTGTTGTAGCTATTGCAGGAAATAAGTGTGATCTTAATGATGTAAGGTAAATCACTTGGTAACTTGGAGATTTTCACTTAAGCTCGTAGTGCTAAATGTTCTAACATTTCAGATCAGGTGAAAGGTATAGAGCAATTTAAGCTGTTTTGCACTTGCATTGTAGTTTTACAAGTGATCTGAGCTGTTTCTGCTGTCAGAAGACTTGGTTAGTCTGGCCTTGCACAGTCTTGCCCACTTCCTCCCCATGTTGGTGTGAGTACATGTGTGATGGGGTAGTAAATCAGGCTGTAAAATAGATCCAGATTAAAACTGATGATTTTAAAAAAGGAGAACTCGTCCAAGTATATTTATGTTTCTCACACCATGAACGCTTGCTGGCATAACAGAGGTGGGATAGCAGGGTTAGGAATGAGCAGTTTACAGTGAGACAGGATTACCTTTTCTAGAGGCAGTGCCAAGTTACACAAGTCTAAACTCCCTTTGAAACTGCAGTGTAATACAAGCTGTTTATCTCACTTTATAAGAAGTACCCCTGTCAGTCTGTAGCACCTCATTTTGTTAGGAAAAACATCAAGCCTGTTGGAAAGCATTGTGTAGGCTTTTCTAGCTTGCTTGTTCAGGTGCCTTCCTTCCCTGCTCAAATAGCGGGGTGGAATTGGCACGTAGCTGAAATAGTTTCAGGGAGCGGGAAAAGTTATTGAGAAACTGTATGAACAGCCAGACTTTCAAGAAGGCGTGTACAAAAAACAAAAGAAGCCCTTTTTTGTTGATGTCCTGGTTGAATAAGCCAAAATTCAGAAAGAAGGTGTGTGCAAACCTCTTGGGTTTAGATTTTATTGGAAAAGGTACCACAGCTCTTGTCTCAAAGGAGATAGTTGGTTATGTGTTTAAAGAATCACTGCAAAGTTAGGTTTTAGTATAATTTTACGAATTGGTAATATATGGGTGTTATCTAGTGAGCTCTAATAACTTCTGTTAGAAGCAGCATGTCTCAAAAGAATTGATGACATAAAACTAATTAGAAGGCAAATACAAAGCATGTAGTATTTGTCTCAAATGTTTATTTCTTGCTGCTTAGTTGACATAAATTATACTAACATTGTTATTCAAGGTGATGAGCAAGATTCCTTGTACTTCAGTCAGAGGCAGTATTCGGGTCAATGATCTAAAGTCTGTGCTTTTAATACCTTATAGTCCCTTGTTACTGAAAGCAGCCTATGTTTTCTAGAAATTGTATGTAAGGTGATACAACATATAGTCCAATCCTCTCTCTACATATCGGGCTTTGTTTTTTCTGTTATTTAGGGGAGTGTTACCAACTTGCCTACTTAAGGGTGTAGAGTAACTTCTTCACTTCTTGACTCTGTGCTCAGTCTAAATATGTTCCTGATAATAGCTACATTTTCATGCTTCATGTAAATTAAATGCTATATGAATGATCTGTGCAGTGTTGTGAGATACTCATTTTTGTAAACAACTATAGGAAATCCACTGGATTACTGGAATTAATGCTTTAGTATTTTTCCAGTACATCTAAAACTGTGTGTCAAGATTAAAGCACCCTGTAATGACTGACTGCAGACCTACACTTAAAGCACTCAAGAAACAAACTCCACTGTAATGCTGTCAGATGGGTTAAGGCATTGTTTAGTTTATGACTCTGCTTCAGTGATGCTCCTACCTCAAGGCAGGGAGACAGCATAGAGTAAAGAATGAGCATTAACTTCAGGATGAGGGAGGCCTGTGGTGCCACACATGTAAAATACAAAATACTCACTAGTGTCACAGTTGAAAGCTTAATCTATCCCTCAAGATTTTTGACTAATGGTGGGGTTTTGCATTCACAGTTTTTTCTTTGCTTTATTTTTGCAGAGAAGTCATGGAAAAAGATGCTAAAGACTATGCAGATTCCATTCATGCAATATTTGTAGAGACAAGTGCGAAAAATGCAATTAACATTAATGAACTCTTTATAGAAATTAGTAAGTATTGAAACAGTTAATGTGCTTTCTTCTGAAAGAAGTTCAAGTGAAATTTGGTTACTTCTTGTAGTATTCAAGTGAGATTATACTGGCTTGAATTTGTGACAGTGGGCATGAATACAAACTGTGAAATGAGCTGTATAAATTTTTGGCCATCTGATGACCTCTGAATAGTCCTTTTAGAGCTTTTAAGCTTACTGTGATGTTGCTGGATAAATAGCAGTGCACTCATGTCAAGTCACTTTCGTCTTATTATATCTGTTATTGAATGCTTCAATTAGTACTTCCAAGGGAAGTACTAATTACTAATTAATACAATGGAAGGGAAAGGAAATGGTGTGAAGATGTGAGAAAAGTTCTCACTCTTAGTGTTTGTACTTAGTCTAAAATGGTGCATTTTTCAAAAATAGAATTCATGAAGGCTAGATTACTGCATGGGAAATGGTAACTATTGTGTGTAGATTTTCCACATGTATTTCTGTGATACCTGAAGGTTTATAAACTTAAATTGCAAACCTTTTCTGATTCCTTCATGAACGGAATGACAGTAAGTTTTCTTGTGTTGAATGCAAAGCAGACAATATTCCAAACAGAATTCCATTCAAGATTATTTGCAGGATGTTTCAGGCAGTAGCACGAATGTATAAGAATAGTCCTTATAAGCAGTTGAATATATTGAAGCTGATGTAAAAAGTATGTGCTGTAGAGTAGCTTTCTGATTTACTGACTTAATAGCTGCTCTCTAAAATTGATCTTGAATAAATTATGGAAAAAGTATCATAAATCCTCCTCAGAAAAGAATACTTAACCAGGAATAGTCGATTTTAATGACTGATTAGATGACTAAAGCAGCTGCCTTAACAAGGACTTCTGTGCTAAACCCGATGCAGGTGATGTACTGTGGAAATACAGGTCGAGATGGTAGCTCTTAATGAAGATATTCCAGATGATATTGCATCCTGCAGAGTATATTCTCTGGGTGGTTTTACAGCTTAGCTCTCAAAGTCTGGCTTTGCCTGAAGTGTAAACACTGCAAAATTAGCTTAAAACTGCCTTTGCTCTTCTTCTGTGGAACCATACCTCTTGCAGACATAGTATAGACTATTAACTGCCATCCTCCTTTTATGCAGGAATGTTGTCGCTAATGATGTATGACTAATCCAAAACATACACTGATTGCTTAGAATTAGTTTCAAGTATAATGTTTGCTGTAATTTTTTTTCTGCCTCCTTGTAGGTCGCAGAATTCCATCAACTGACACCAACCCCCCGTCTAGTGGTAAGGGCTTCAAACTTAGAAGACAGCCATCGGTGACAAAGCGCAGCTGCTGTTGACTGATCCATTAGAAAATCAAACTTGTCTATACAGTAGGTGGTCTTGGAAGTTAATAGTTCACGTTGGGTTTATATTATCAGTCTTAGATCGTTATCTGCTGGTGTTAATACACACAAGGTCCCACAAAAATGGACCAGTTCATTTGACATCTGTACACTCGCAGAAGAGACTGCAATCGTAATGTCAGCCTGTTTACTTACAAAAAGTGTAGTATCTCTTGCATTCAAAGGGAATCCATCATCACTTTTTTGGCCTTGCTTGACAGGAAGGTGACTATATGGATGGTAGTACTGAAATGTTTCATAATTTTGTAATCAAGATTTTAGGGTGGTTTTGTGTTTTTTGTAAAAAAGGGAAATGAGCACTTTTGTGGGACTTAAGGGTGGGAGGAGTCTGGAAGTTAGATGTCACTTCTTCCTTTTCTTCAGTGAGCCTTATTTTAGCTAAGTAGCTAATCCAAAGTATGATGGGACAGTTGATGCGAGGTGGCTACAGAATAAGCAACTGAAGACAAACAATAGGCTAATCAGTCCATCCAGTCCCCAGATCCCATTTGCACTTTTTATTTAAAGATGATATGCGTCAAGGGTGGGGACACAAGCAACAGCTCTTAAACCACAGACAATCTTTCTTTCATGCTGACTTTAATCACTTTAAGGCAAACTGATGTGTTTGTAGACTTCTTTTTGTTCCTACAAGTTTTTTAGTAGTAAGATGTTGGTTGAAGAAAACCTAGTTGTAGTTCTGACTAAATTAAGTGGTTACTGACTAAAGCCAGGTGCTGTGAACAGATGCTGTCAGTGGTTCAGGTAAGACCTAAAAGTTCTTGGGGAAAGCTTTTAATTGCTTGGCATGTGTAAAGTGTTCATATTATATTTATGAGACCAGTGTCTAAAGTATTATAAATTATGTAAGAGAAAAAAAAAAGAGGAAAAAAATGCAATCTTATACACTCCTTCCATTCCATACCTATGGATAAGCTCCCGGGGTATCTCCATCAGGTGTTTTTTCCTGCGTTTTAGGTATTGCCGCTGCGACTTCATCTAGAGGCAGTCTGAAATTCTTTCTCTTTCAATCACATTTGAAAGGGCCAATAGGGAATGGTGTTGGTGTAGCTTGAGGACTGTCTGTTGAAGAAGTTTTCATCTGTGGTGCACTCAGTCTTTCTTGTTTTGGGCACTAAAATACAAATAGGAAGTAACCTTAAGAGATGTGTAATGTAGATCATTACCTCTTGGTTCCTGGGCTTTTTCATCTGTAAGGGTTTTTAGCAGATCAGTGTTTAGTTTATGCTCTATTGATATTAGTTTCAGTTAAACTGTAGGTTGACCGTACCCCTTTGTACTATTTTATTTATTTTTACTTTTTGTTTCCTACCAGAACTAGTGAGAAACTTTATACTCTTGAAGAAAAAGAGCTTAATAGACTTGAGTATATACTAAAATACACTCTTTAGCTTTAGTATCAAAATGAGGTCATGTTGATGATGCTTATTCGTTGTTTGTAATCTGGTTTTCTATCATCTCAAGTATTTTCTCTGAAGGAAATAAAGAAAAGTTGGTAAGAAATGAAAGGACTTGTACTTCAGATTAGTTTGTATTAGTGAGAATTACTGTTTTGCTCTGGAATAGATCTACAGGTGAACTTTTACAGTGAAATTTTGAATGTGTCAGTATGTTTTAATGAAACTTGGTGACTACATTGTATCATGCCTTCTACCTACCTGGCCATGTCCTTGTGCCTTCTTTGCCACAGTTGTACAGGCTACATGCTTACAGGGAGCCCAAGAAGTAGATCTTCATCAAATGAAGGCTGTTTGAAGGTTCTTTTAAACATTGGTTCTTAACAAAGCATCTCGTAGTAGAGATAGGTTTGTGTTTGGTGTTTAGCCTGATGTATTTTTTTGTTCTGTCACTCAAAGCAAGTAAATTATTAACAGAAAACTTCAATACTCCCACAAAATGCTCGATGGAAATAAAGAACAGAGTAAACTTGGGTTTGGGCATATTTTTAATTGTAAAAAGGCAGGTGAGTAATTCAGTGTAGCATTTTCACAGTGGCAGTCACAGAAATCCCTGATTTCTTTGCAATGTCTAAATTCTTAGCCAAAGATTAAATCCTGGCAAATTTCTTAAAAATAAATTGTGTGGTTATCTAATTCAGCAAGGTTTTAAAAACATTTTGTGTTCACAGTGCTTCAGAAGTCTATTCTGTATCAAGATACCAGGTGCTTTAGTATCTTAACTGCAATACAGAAATTTCTGCTTTTATTCAAGTTGGTTAGTAATAAATCTGGAAATTCTTGACCTTGGAAGGATGGTAGCAGTAGAAGGAAAGTCTCAGTTATTGGGAATATCTTTCTTGTAGATTAGTAGAAAAAGGCATTTCAGGTTTTATAAATTATTATTGCCTGTTAGCATGTGGTAGAAATGGAGTTTAAATCTGTTTTTCAGTGAGATAACAAAAACGGCTTAACAGTATCCATCCAAGATTTATTAACTTGGAAGCAAAATATTGCACGCTAGGCAAGACTGAGAGCTATGCTAGTACTGAGATTGTTGTAGTTCTTCAGTCAAAGGAGAGATCCATATATCTTAGCAAATCCTTATCAACTGCTTTTTGATCTATACTATTTGCTGTACACCAAAATTAGACTTTAAAAAACAAAGAAAACAAAAAACCACCTCAAACCAACAGTCTGTCTCTTCTCCTAAGTAGCTAAGTCTTACTGCCTCCCTACTCCTTTTGTCTTGTTACCAGGCTGGGTAGAATGCCAGCATACTTTATATCCTTTTGGCAGTTCTGATCTTGAATTACTGCAGTTAATGAAAACACAGAAATAGCCAGTGTTTCAGATTGTCCAAACTACAAACACAGAAGTGAGGCTGCTTCTTAACACATGTCTATTTCAAATGACAGACTGTTGATGTAAGTTCTCTTGAGCCAAGATAACTGTTCATTGATCAGTTGGCCCTAGCTGAAAGCTGGAATGCAGTCTTCCCTGGATGAGACGCACATGTTCATTGTTTCATTTCTGTTGGAGAAAAATGGTTACTTCTGTATTAATAATTTGTTAGGCCATCTGCTCTCATCTGGCACTAAGCATGCTGAAATTGATAGCATTTTGTCCTAACATAACTTCTCTATTTGGAGATATATTAGGCTTTGAGTGTTTGGAGTGCTGATTATTATCCATTCCAGCTAAATTTTTAATAATTTCTTTTCTTTCTGTTAAGAAGTTATTGAAAAAGCTCAGGACCAATGTTTTCTTCCACTATGCCTTTCTATTTAATGAATGGAGCTTATCATAGCGTCTAGACTTTCAGATACTCTTAAAGGGAATTAATTGCTGCAAAACAAGTTTGGAAGGGTGAAGTATCCTGTATGTAAAAATGTAGTGCAGTGCATGTCGTATCATTGATACAGAGCATTTTTTAACTGACAAGGTATGACTGTTTCAGCTTCTGAACACACAAATTCCTTCCCATGAAAGTTATAGATTTGTACAAAAATATGATTTGATAAATATTTAGTTCTTAAGCTTTGGAGCAACTTAAATATGCTCCCCAGGTTTTGGAAGTGTCTTCATCCAACCTTCTAAATTACAACAGTGTCTGAGCTGACTTGCCAGGCTCCTGATCTGTGCTGTTGGTAGTTTTGTAGTGTATTTTATATACATGCTGAAAACTGGTATTCTAAAATGCCTAAGTAGCTGAAATCTTGGAAGCTTATGTTTAGTAACAGAAGCATCTAGTGGTCAAACTACTGAAAATTGTTATAGGTGATTTGAGAAGTTCTAAAACAATTCTAACAACTTTAGCTGTTGCCAAGAAGGTAGAGACTTTGTTATTAGATCCCTGCCGAAACAAAACAAATCCTTGCACTTCAAATCCCTTACTGACATGAGTGAGTCCTTTCCTTTAAGTGATACAGGATGAGACAGCTAATAGTTTAGAGGGGTGTTTTATGCAGACTTTGGTCTTTGATATGTTGGTGCACGTAATACCAATTTAATGCTACCAGCTTGCTCAAGAAGGATTATGTACATGCTTGAGAAGAGAGTAAAAGGAGAGGAGGCAATGCCTACTTACTGATTTGAAAGTCATATCCTTTAACCTGGTTGAGAGGTGTCTGCATTTGTGGTTAAAGCATCATTTTAATTATCAAAAAATAATTCAGGCTGAATGTCTTGAATGGTTTAAAAGTTGGCCTCGGTAAGATTTTTCTTACAACGTTAACCCTACATTACTCCTTAACATTAGTGTTAAGTTCCAGCGTAACATACTGAGTGTTAGTCAGAAAAGGAAGCCTTTGCAGTGATGTCTGAATGACTTGTGAAACAGTCTTTAGTGTTTATTGAGGATGGTGCAGTCTATTTATGGTGTGCTATGTCAGCAATCTGCAAAGACTGTCTTGGGAACTGGTGAATTACGGGACAGAAGCTGTCTGAGCTGTGTAGCTATTCACCCTGTAGTGAACTTCACTTATAAGCAGCAATAGCTACCTTGAAGTAGAAAAAAATCATCTTAAATGTGAGGAGAATCTGAATAATTCACTGACTTAAAGTTCTGCGCTGCCTGTTCATTTTCTGAAAAGCTTCATGTATCTCTAACACTTTAAACCCCTAAAAAAGAGGCTCTTCATGTTTGAAAGAAGAACAGGCTTGCTTTGTGTTTTTAGCCGGAAGTCATTTTAAAGCAATGTGAGACTTTGTAGCCACAAGTCAGTTACTTGAAGCAGGAGAATTGTGTGCTTGGAATTAAGCATCTTAAAAATCCTCACAAAATTCTCTCAAGAAAACTAGTGCCAAAACACATTTCCCTAAAATTACTAGGCCTGCTGACAACAATGTTTGGTTCTGAAAAAATCCTTCCGTTATTTTGGAGGTCTCAAAAGCTTGGATGCGAACCCTTTCCTAGTCAGCTAGAATCCAAAATGCATGACTTGAAAAAATCAAGCAAGCATTACCAAACTTTATCCATGAACTGTCACAGATAACAAATCTGTCAAGGGATATAGGACTATCCTGAAATGCAAGAGTACTGATGGGCTTAGTCTGTGGCATGCCAAAATGATCCTAGGCTCAGCTTTTTTCCTCCTTCCCCTTCCCATTCCCTCCCCATCCCTCTCAAGTCTGAATTTTGAACATGGTGTTGTCAGAGTGTACATGCTATATACAGCTACTTAGAAATACTTAGAGAAGTTCTAGTGGCTTAGAGTTATTTGGTGCTTCCTATTTTATGTGGAAAAATCAATGCAGTGGGATGATTTGTTCCCCCCAAAACTGGGACAGTGTTTGCTGAAACTGTTCTCATTCTAGAATAAAGATTTCTTAGAAGAAAAATTCTGCTGTTCCCATTACTTCCTCCTGCAAGTTGGGGTTCTGCAATTTTTACTGAAACACTAACAGCGTGTTTTATTCGAGGAGCTAGATACCTTTGTAAAGGTATTCTTCCTTTAAGAAGGTTGGGGTTTTTTTTGCTTAATTTCTGTTAATGTTTTCACATATGTATTATTGAACAAACCAACTGCTACTTCTTTTTCCAATGTTGAAGGTTACAGACCACTTTCTGTCATGCTCTTCATCTATGTGAGCGTGATACTCCATCCAGTTGCACTTGGATATGCTGTAACTCTGACACCTAGATGGATTTCACTACTATCTTGCCTCACTTTTACTCATGTTACAGTATGTATTTCCTATTAAATCCATTATGTTTTCTTGACAGTTTGTTCTTTGTTTCGTTATGGGATTTAGCCAAGAATAGGTGAGGAGTGTCCTTTTCCCCTCAAAGGTTCTAGGAAGTATCTGTCACAGTGGCAAATGTTTGTGGACAAAATGGTAATTCATTAGTACAGCCTTATGAAAGTGTTATGAAGACATAATAGCGGAGACATGTACTATACTGTATTATACCACATGACAAAGGCTTTAAAAGCACATTCACTTGGGGAGCAAGTTATTATAAGGCTTTAGTGACATGACAAACTCTTCTGTATTTTAACTTCCTTTTTTATATACTTCCTATTTCTGAATATTGTGTATCCAACATTGAAATTGTGACAGTGAATTGATTTAAGACACAAATGTATTGCATTTCTGCAGCAGAAGTTGGAACTGGATGATCTTAAAGTCCTTTCCAACCCTAACCATTACATGATTCTATGATTCCTGGCAATCTTTCCCCTTGTGCTCCCCATACCCAGTACAGTGAATAAATAAAGAAGTTCTGTAGGTTTCGTGTAAATGAGAAACATTTGCATTTGTGCATTCAGGGCACAAAAATAACCTGATATGCATATAGCTCTTGCAGTATGATAAATGTTTGTCTGTAAAATTAAGCTTGAAGGTTAACCTTTGTATCAGCAATTCTTGTCCCTCATAAGAACATTCTGCCTTTTCATTATAGGATTGGCTTAACATGTTACAAAGGTTGAAAGGTCTGTGCCTTCTTATTATAGTCTCTCTCGTAAAACAAACTTAAGCCGCTCAAAGTTACAGAGCATTTGCAGCACTGTAAACTGCACAAATTTACAACCATTGCTTCACTGCATGAAATGTAGTCAGATTACTAGTGATGAAATATTGTAGCGATGAATTCCCAAGCTTATGAATGTTTTGAGACATTTTTTTAGTCTTCTCTTGGGCTGGTCCTGAGAGTGTGTACAGGTTTGTCTGTATTGTTGGTTTGTAGATGCTAATGAGGAAAACCAGGTTTTTGTTCTTCTTTTTGTTTTGAATTGTTACATTCCCACATAGTGGATAGAATGCAAATAAGGAAGTGTTGATTTGACATAATGTAAACAGCCTTTTCAGCCTAAGCATTCATAATAAACTTTTATAGTGTAATAATATGCTAAATCACTACCAGTCTGATGTATTGTGCAAAAAAAAAGGTGTAAACATTTTATTAATAAAAAGCTTTGTTTATAAATGTGCTAGCTTTGTTTATAAATGCTTCCAAAATCCTCAACATCTCAAAAAATAGTCTATAGCAATAGAACTATGGAGAGGAATGAAAGCAATACCGTGGCAGAAGTGAATTTAGTAGTTTGAGTAGCTTTTTTCCAAAAGTGGTGACTGCTGGTCATTCAGAAACTGAGGCTTTTCCCTGCTTTATGTATACACAGACAAAGGCAGAAGACAAACTTGTACGAAGAAGGCATGGGGGAAAACAGCAGAGAGAATGCAGCTTTTGTGTAATGCTTCCTTTCTTTGCAGCATGATGTCTGAGAAACTGCAGGCCACACACAGCCTTGTCAACCAGAGCTAGGGTCAAGTTATTTAATATGTTGCTTCTGCCTTAGACTGCATGAAACGTAAAATTTGTGACTGCTTAGGCCAGGTTTCTGTCAATCAAAACTGCAGAGTGCTTTTTTTAATATCTGCATAGTGGTTCTGGAGCCTGTCATGCTGGGAAGGGATCCTTTATTTGTTAATACAGCCAGCTGGTTGGTAACTTCCTTTTGTTTTTTAAAACACTGCTTTGGTGGTTATGTAGGACACAAAAATGCGGAACTGGCTGCTGTTATCTCACTTGTATTCTGTGAGGCTGAAAAGGTTTTCTTGTTCTGGATTATGATGCGAGTTTAACATGTTCAGTTAATCACAGCCTTCAAAAGCATAAATAAACAAAGTCCTCTTTCTGGTACTGCTGTTTCACCTGAAAACATTTGCTACAAGTGTCTGCTGAGCCACTGGCTGGAGCTCATATGCAGGAAATATCCTGTCATTCTTTTAAGAGACCTGGAGTAACTTAAAATTATTGCTCAGTACCTGCTGGTTTTAAGTTATCCTTAGATGTGTGTAAATGGCTTTTGAAGAGCATAAAATATATTTGTATAAGGGCTAAGAATATGAATCAGAGGATAAGAAAGGTAAACACAAGGAGTGTGATAAATAGAGAGAAACGTTTACATGTGTTTGCATAGGGAACCTAGATAACCAAATGTAAACCACCTAATTTGCACACAAACAATGAGAATGTTTTCCTTGCATAAAGTCTTTCATAGCTTTTAAGGTAAAAGTTTTGCAACAGATTAAACTGTTCTTAGTACTGGAACAATTTTAAAGCTTTCAGGTGTTCTTCAGAGTTGCCCTGTAGTGTTCATCTCTCTTTTCTTCTGTTAATCAAACCCTGACCTGGGCAACAAGTTGTCCTCTGGTCTTGTTAATGAAGTGGGGATGGGTTTATGTGTGCAATGAGAATGTAATATTGCAGGTGGCCTTCATGCATGCCTGTTTCAATGAATCTGATCTGCACAATGTTAAATGTACACACATTATTTACATGTAACAAACCTGACAACCTGCATTCATTGCTTCATAAGTTTCCGACTTAAACAGTGCTGTGCTGTATAAAAACTTCAGCCTGGATCAAAGTGTGGGCGAGTCCTTTGCATACAAGCAGGTAGGTTCAGAGCTGCCAGCTGTGGTAAGATGATACAACTTGGCAAACCCTTTAAGATGTGGATCGTCAAACGCTTTGTGCTTTCAGGAGAAGAACCTGGAAAGGTCTGAGTAGCAACACTGAGCAGTTGTTTACTTTAGGGTTTTTTATTATGTATGACTCTATGTTGTATAAAGTTTCCTCTGCTGTGTTCCTCACTGTTCATTTCCAGTTAACTTGCAGATTCATATAACACTTGTCTTTTTCTGCTAATTGCTGGACTGAGAATGCCTAGCTCAGTGCGAGAATCTAGTTAGAAAACAACCCAAAGAGATCAGGTGAAGATAACCTTTCCACAGTATCAGCCAAAGACAGCTCTACTCCAAAGTGTTAAGTGAAATCAGTTCTCTTCTGATTTTGAGATCTACTAAAATGTCACATCATCTGTAGCTTTTATGCTATAATTTAAACTCCTGCAAGTAGCAAAAAACGTAAGCCAAGGACATCCTAAATCTTAAGTAACTAAGAAAAGTAGACTAGCAGAGACCTGGAAAAGAAAATGCACTCCTTCACAACCTTGTGTGACCATCTTTTCTGGAGCAGAGAAGGAATTTGAGGAAGAACAACACAGTATTTTGGGAGTGTTGCCATATATTGCTGAGGCTACTGGAAGTCCTAATGTCTTGTCTAGGAGTTGGCAGGTTTCATTTCATTGTGCAAAACCAAGAGCTATACTAAAAGTTACGTGGGTTTGTTTTGGTTTGGCATTGAATGAAAGAACAAAACCAAAAGATGAAATGGGGTTTAAGGTGGTTAAGCAGAAGAGCTGGAAAATGGGGGATATCATGGATAAGAGCAGCTGAAATTCTGAGATGTGGTGTGAACGATGCAGATATGCTTGGAACACTGAATGTCTTCATCTGCTTTAGTGCTGTTAGTTTTAACATCTACATTAGCCATTTGCTATTGGTTTTATCACCAGTAACCCTCTTTTTAGGAATTCAGATCCTTTTGGCTACCTTATACATTTTTTCGGCAATTATGAAGAAAAACAGCATTCATGATATATGAGGGTGAGGCACACTGCACCACACTGGTTGTATTGATGTGATAGAATGAGGTTTTTCCAATATTCTACCATATTTTTATTCACCTCACCTGTTTGCTAATCAGCCCTGATTAGGACTTGCTCGACCTAAACTGTGTGCTTTGGGTTGCTATGCTTTGGAAGCCAACTGATGTTGATACACTTGATTTTTATCTCTGCAAATGTAATCTCTTCCTGAAGTCCTCTATGTCTGAAGTTGCCTAATGCATACTATTGGTGTATTACCAATTACCAGTTTTTAAGACTAGTGCGTTTATGCTGATAAGGGCATCCCACACTCCTGCTTTATTGTTAGTCCCTACTGACTTTGACTGGTTACAGCAATGTTTTATACATTCCGAGGAACTTTTAGAATGTTTAAACTGAGGCCATAGAGGAAGTGTACTACTATTGTAACTACACTGGCCTAAGGCCATGACTAAAACAGTGCTTCATATTAGACCAGCCTGTACATTTAAAGAATAGTTGGAGTAAAGCAAATAAACCCAGCCCCCCCCAAAAAACACACTCCAAAAAACCCCAACCCAAACACCCCAAAACTTTGGTCACAATTTACTTAAGGGGCATAGTGTCTTAAAATCCTCACATTGTTTTTATTTAACATAGTCTTCCCTGAGGCTTGGCGCTGGTTACCGGCATTTCCGCGTTCCTGCAGTGCCCCGTTCTCCACCCGGGCAGCCGCGCCGCGGTGCCCGCAGTATGTCATTCCCCGGGAGCTCCTGGCGCTGCCTCCGCGTCCCCCCGATCTCGTCCTCGGGGATACGGCTCCGCGGTGAACCACGAGGCGGAACAGACCTCGGTGTAGGGACTGGAGGACTGACATAGGAGGCTGCTGCTGGGCAATACGGCACTCATTACCGGCCGTGTTTTCCAGCGATGATTGAGCTCCGTTAACATCCATTAGACCGGGTACAGACAGCTGGAGCCTGACGAGCGCCCCGAAGCGCGCTGCGCCGCCCGCTCGGCCCCGGCGCTGCCGGCAGCGGGGCGGGCGGAGGCGGGGCGGGCGGGCGGCAGACGTCAGCCGCAGCCTCTCTCTGGGCCCCTCCGTGCTGCATCATCCCGCCTCCCGCCCTCTGCCTGCGTCCCCGCCTGGGCACCGTGCGCGCCGGCAGCCGCCCCCCGCCCTCCCCGGCCTGTCCCCGCGCCGCCGCCCGCACCGCCTCTCTTCTCGCCGCTCCCGGGCCACTCGGCGGGGCTGAATAAACCAGCCGGGCGCGGCCCCCCGCCGCCTGCTTTCCCTCCTCTTCTCCCTCCCCCTTTCCTTCCCCTCCCTCCCCGTCCCTTCCTCTCTCCGCCTGGTGCCGCCACCGCCGAGGAGGAGGAACATGGCGAAAGCGGAGCAGGTCCTCAGCCTCGAACCGCAGCACGAGCTCAAATTCAAAGGTACGAGGCGGCGACCGCCGCCATCACCCTGCGCCTCCCCGCGCTATGCTGGCGGCGCGGCCGCTCTGAGGCCCCTCTCCAGCGGCAGCCATTTTCCGGGTACCAGCCGCTAAAATGTCCTTCAGCGCTGCGGCCGCCGCCCCCCACCCTGCCGGGCCTCTCCCGCCCGCCGTGGGGCGGGGAGGTGCCCCCCAGCCCGGTGGGGCTGCAGCGGGGCGCCGGGCCGCTCTCCGGGCCTGGCCCCGCAGCGGCTGCGCCGCCCGCCCCCACCCGTGCTGCAGGGCCGAGGCTGCCTGAGGGAGCGCGGCGGGGGGGGCCCGGCCGCCGCCTGCTCCGGCCCGGAACTGCCTGTTTCTTGCTCGGGGGTGGCTTCTCCGCAGCGTGGCGGAGGCTTTGCTGTGCCCGCCGGGCGTGGGCCGGGGGCTGCGGTGGGCAGCGCCCGAGCCCCGCGGGGGCCGCCGGGGTGCGGGGAGTGACCGAGGCGGCGGGAGCCGCCCCCGGGCTCCGCGAGGCCGCGGTGGCAGGGGAAGGGGTTTATGCCTCAGCTGGTGCCAAGGCAGCGCTCGGCGGCTCCGAGAACAACCCCCGCCCCCCGGCCCTGGAGCTGTCAGGCAGCCGGGGCGTGGGGCACCCGAGCGGTGTGTGCGGCTCCGCGGGCTTTGCGGAAAACACGGGGCCGCTGGGCAGCCTTTCGTGGCGCTTTCTCGTTATTACTGTTAGAATCCGAGACGTCAGCTAGATAAATTAATCGTGGATACTCTGCTTGTGCAAGAAAGCATCCTTTCTTTAAATAAAAGTCTTGAATGGGTCTGGATTTTTGCTAGCATTGAAATTTTTTCCCTGTAGCCTCGTGGCAGTACTGTAATACAATATTCTTGGATTACAGATAAGCATTCAGCAGGTTTATTTATGCTGCAGGAGTCAGAGGTGACTTATAGCTTCATTTGACTATCTAGCAAATAGGCTTAAACAAACCGTGATTTATTTACTGGCTTCTCTTAAAATGCTCCTTTAAACAGGCTTCATGTGCATTTTCAAATGTAGGGAAGTATTTAGCTGGTTTTATTAGTAAATATATTGCAAGTAATAATATAAGGTGGGCTTATCTAGAAATGTGGCAATAAACACCGGGTGGAGTGAATGTATCTTTGTTGTAAGCTGAAGTATTTGCATGTTGTTATGGTAGCAGCATCAAACATGCTTATAGAAGGAAACTATTGCTATTTTAACATTCTTTATGTTAAGTATGATTAGGTGAAAATCAGCTCTTGTTCTGAATAATATTGCGGTCAACAAGCAAGTGAATCCATACTCAGGTGGGCAAAAGGTGGAGCCTTAATTGGCACTGATTTGCTAAGGAGATATAATTGTGATTCAGGGTTTGGTTGGTGGTTTTCACTTCATCACGGGTAGGTATAAACCAAGCTAAAGTTTGGTTTTTGCTGAAGTAAAGATGGCTAGCAGTCTGACAAGCATTCCAGTTGAGGTTCGGGGCTAAATAATCAGTAGCTGTTGAACTTAAATCAGCCAACCATATGGATTTTGGTTGCCACATCTTTAGCCAGCAACATATACTCCTTATAATGTAAAACGTTACTTGACTAACTGCAGCTATTAAATGGTTTGATTTAAAAGTATGCTTAAATATTAATGTTCAAACAGACTTAATGCTATGGGTAGCATTCATGTGCCTTGGCCATATGTTCTAACAGTCCTTTCTAACAAGTAGTGCTGAGCACTCTCCTTCATTCAAGAAAGGCCAATTTGAAATATTCGTGAAGTAAATTGTGCTCAAAGCATTTCTTGTCCTGTTGGTTTTGTGATGACATATTGCCTGGTAACGTGGCAGTAATGATTTTCTCACCTTTGTAAATAGTAGCATTTATTTCTGAAGCATTGCTTTGCCCAGTTCGAGTAGATACAAACTGTCAGAGGTCAGTAGTGCTGTTCACTGGTAGGCCTGTGCTTTCTCACTGGTGTGTGCTGAAAGATCTGATGCTTAGCATAGGGTGGCAATGTCAGCAAGTAGGACTGTAAACCATGTTTCACAAACAGTGGAAATGGATAAAGAGCATAGTCAAAATGCAGGTAGAAAAAGCAGAAAACTATTCCGATGCAGTTAAAATGTTCTGTACAGCTCTTAAGTATAAAATCTAGTGGGAGGTATGATATTTGCAAAATGACATGAGGAAATAAGATACCCCAGTGACGATTTGTTCTGTCCCAGTCACTGTGCACTTGCAACCATCTCTCTCTTAAGCCAGCACTTTTCACTTGTAAAGGATGAAGTTCAACAAGGTCGAGTGCAAGGTCCTGGACTGGGATCGGGGCAATCCCAAGCACAAATCCAGGCTGGGTGGAGGGTGGATTGAAAGCAGCCCTGGGGAGGAGGAGTTGAGGTGTTGGTTGATAGGAAGCCCAGTATGACCTGTCAGTGTCTGCTGGGCTGCATCCCCAGAGCATCATGGCAGGGATTCTCTTCCTCTGTTGTGCTCTGGGGAGCACCCCCCCTGCAGTCCTGATCCAGCTCTGGGGCAACAACAGAAGAGGGGGATGTGGAACTATTGGAGCGAGTCCAGAGGAGGCCATGGAGATGCTGCGAGGGCTGGAGCAGCTCTGCTCTGGAGCCAGGCTGAGAGCTGGGCTGGGTCAGCCTGGAGAAGAGATGGCTCCTGAAGGGGAGAGCTTAGAGCAGCTCCAGTGCCTAAAGGGGATACAGGAAACCTGGAGAGGGGCTTTGGACAAAGGCCTGTAGGGACAGGACAAGGGGGAATGGCTTTAGACTGACAGAGGGGAGACTTAGATTAGACATAAGGAAGAAATTATTGTGAGGGTGCTGAGGCGCTGGCACAGGGTGCCCAGAGAAGCTGAGGCTGCCCCATCCCTGACAGTGTTCAAGGCCAGGTTGGACAGGGCTTGGAGCAACCTGCTGTAGTGGAAGGTATCCCTGCCCATGCAGGGGTTTGGAACTAGATGAGCTGTAGTCCCTTCCAACCCAAATTGTTCTGTTATTGAAGACCTTGTTTTAAGAAGCTTTTGCAGGTTTGCAGTGAATTTTCTATATTCCTTTGCACTCTGCTTTAAAATACTGCGTGTGTGATTTGTTTGTCAAAATATCAAAGGAGTTTTTCATGCTGGAATTTTTTTTCATGGCATGTGAACATGAGCAGGGGTTGTCTTTCCTCTCCACCTCGCAGCTCCTACACCATAACGCACATGATCCAAAATAGCATCAGCATGTGCTGTACTGAGATGCAGCTGTGAATAGTGGGAGTCAGGACACCATGATGTGGCCGGAGGTGCCTGTTTCCTTGCTCTTGTCTTTGATGCCATGTGAAATAGGGCCTTTGCTTTCTTGCCAGTGATTTTCTTCTCATTGTGGTTGTTGCAGACTTGCAGCCTAGGTGAGAAAACATCGAAACTAAAGGTTTGCTGCTTGCTGATAATGAATAGTGAAAGAAAATTGTTACACATGACATTTCCATTTATGTTTCCTTTTTTTTTAATCTAGGAGATAACATGCAACAATCTGCCAAGAATTAATTGATTATACTATTTGAGGCTGACTTTATGAAATACTAGCTTTAAACTTAGACAAGGATGTAATTCTGTTCCCTTTTGCCATGTGCTTTTTGACATAGCTGGTAATTACAGTGCCACACTTGTGCTTTTGGGTGCTGCCTCAAGTATCTCGCAGGGTGGCTTCCCAGTGAGGCTGATCGATATCAGTGTAATGTGCCTGTCTGGAACAGATACCGTTTGTTTCATGTCAGCAAGCAAAATTTTATTAGAATATAACTTATTTTAGGTGTTTGAAATGCTGCGGCATTCTTTGCAGATGCAGAGTGCCGGGGGAATTGTGTTTAGCTGGGGACACACGCAAAAGCTGAGGTAGCACCCTTTCTAGAGGTTTGCTACAGGTTAGGATGGACTTATGACTCAGCACTCTGTTGCAGCGCTCCCCAAGTGGCAAAGAGCAGTACTGTCAAACGCAGGATGAATTCCTCACCAAACTATCTTAAGTTGCTGCCAGTTGAAATGTTATTTCCTGTTCCCAGTATGAGATTTTGCACCTGCATGTATGCAACGTGTCGCTGTGTAACTCTGCCTTCTCCAAAGGGCACAATAATGAGCCAGACCAACCAATACTCTCCAGTCCTAATAGTACTGATTCAGACCTGGCCTGAGGCCTAGCAGTATTGTTTCCAAGCCATCACCTATCACTGGCTCAAGTGAATCCCCTGGGTACATCAGAGCTGCCATCCGAAGGTGCTGTTGACCCCTATAGATGTGCTTGGTCTATGACTGTATCTGCAGTGCTGTGAGGGAAGTATTTAGTGTTTAGCCACAGCCCTGTGCAGCTTGTGTAACCTGCATTACCATGGTGAGGTGGCTGCCTCTTCCTAATAAGATTGTTTGTGCTCCTTCAGGGAAGTTTGTGTAGAGTAGAGAGATCTGTCGCTGCAGTGTAGGTGTGCGAACCCCCCCTGTATCTGACATGAATTGCCAGTTCTTATCAGTAGCAGGCTAAGGCTCTTCAAGCCAGAAGTTCAGTAATGTTTGGGATGTAAGGTTAGTCTTTACTGTGCCTGCAGCTGTCAGGTCTCAGAAGAGAGGTTAAGGGCTTAACTGGACATTGTGACTATGTAGTTACATCTCTGTCCCTGTCATCATCTGTAATGAGTAAAGCACTCCTGCACTGAAGGAGTTTGGAGGGATTTCGCTCTGTGCTCGTTCTGTTCTGATCAATAATGATTTCTAGTCACTGATGCTGGAACAGGCTGTGTTTAACAAT
Organism: Myiopsitta monachus; assembly: GCA_017639245.1. Classification (NCBI taxonomy): domain Eukaryota; kingdom Metazoa; phylum Chordata; class Aves; order Psittaciformes; family Psittacidae; genus Myiopsitta; species Myiopsitta monachus. The sequence continues at coordinate 31,009,773 of CM029928.1, read as the reverse complement.
GTAAAATGCTGATGGTGTTGTAAGAAGTTGCCTGTTTAGTATAATTAATATGCATCTTTTAAGCTGAACACTTACATGCCATTTTCTTTAAACTATCTGCAGCATAATGGCAGTTAGTGCTAGGATTTCTTTACTCTTCGAAGGCTGCTGTGTCAATGGCTATCTACTTTTCTGCTGGAAAATGTACCAGGGCGTGCTTCCCTTTGACTAGCCTGATTACTAGTATAATCATTGTTACTGCGTTAAATATGCGTAAACCTTCACATGTCTCTACATATTGGAATTTGATTATCAAATTATACACTCAAAAAGAGGACATAGTATTTAAATAATAGGTAGGCTTCCTAAATCTAAACTAATCTTAAGTATGTAGCCCAACTATCAACCAAAATTAGTCATTTTCTGGTGACACTTAAATATTTGCAGTTTATGTAGTGCTCACTATTCTTGCAGTTTAGCTAAATCCATGGTTTACCTAATTTGCTGTGTCTTACTGAATTACTCTTATTTCATGTGCACCATTAGTTTTATAATTCCGTCATTACTTTGCATAGACTTTAAACTTCAATTTAAAAGTGCAGTGTTCAGAGGAAAAGACCTGGAGATAAATGGCACATCTCATCTTTTAAAAGTGGAATAAGTTGAAGGTGGTGCTTCTGTTGAGCTTCCTTAACCTGCTGGTGTCCTGTACACTAGACATGTGAAATCAACAGCCCCACTGGGAAAGGGGGGAATTGTGTGTGGGGGGCTAATGGAAATTTGAGATTTTGAACAGGCTGGTTAGAGAGCCAAATAATCATTATTTGAGCAGCAGCCAAGGAGGTTTAGCTGCATTTTCTGTTAAATTAATGTATTTAGGTCTCCCAGGACTATTTCAAAACAGTCTCCCAATTTGCTTGAAGGCTTTGGCCGGTTTGATTTATGGGTTAAGGGCTTTTGAATAATTTTGTACTGCATGGACTTTTAAGAATTGCAGGTAGAAGTAACAAGCATTAATGCGAGCAAAGTATTACTGTTTCAAGGAAAGTTCCAATGCAGTGATAAAATCAGCATGGGCAGCTGTTATTTAGCAGTTACTACTTAGTTTTGTGGGATTCTGGTTTTAATATGATTAACTGTTTGCCTTTTTTGTAACGGATGGGACACATACATGTTTAACTTCCCATTCTTTGGGAATCTCAGATTTGTGTGCCAATTTTCAGCTCATTTTGAGTTGTGGAGCCAGCCATGGATACATGAAGAAGTTTGTCAAGTCGGTTGTTTAAAGCCCATCAGGGTGGTAGATTGCCAGTCTGGTTTGGTTGATGGGATGTGTCCTCTATTCATTGCTTCAGAAAATATATCAGAATGAGATTGAAACAAATGATATTGAAAATGCATATAAAAACATAAGGTAATGGGTGGCTGCCTTTACTCCTAGGAGCACGGCTAGCATGTCAAACTAAAGACACAGGTAATGTATTGTAGTGGGTGCAGATTCACATGGATGCTTAGCAGGAAATTGTATTTACCAGCTGCTTCCCTGCATGCCATGTACAATGTCTTTTCACCTGTGAAAGAGGAATATGGAATAGAAATTTGCACAGGAGTTTTCTGATCGTTTCTTCTCAGTGGATATAAAATTGCCTTTTTTCCCCCTCACTTCACAGGTTTTCTAAATTGAAAATTTACCAGTAGTCATGCAGTGCTTTGTTTCTCTTAAGATAAGTTAGCTACCTTTTAATACAAGGCTGAATTCTGTTTAATTGCACTCTAATTCAGAATTAGGATTGTAAAAATGAGAGTACAGTCCTTTAAATAGACTGTCAGATCTGTTTTGAAATTCAACTGGAAAAACATCATCATCATCATAGTGAATGATCCAACTTTATGAGCTCAGGTCAGCTTACATCTATGAACAAATACCCAATTTTAAAAGAAGTTTAATTTCTTGTGGGCACCCAGCTCTGGAAGCTGTTGATTGCATCAAATTAATTTTGAATGCAGTGAGCATCTCCATACATTACAATGCAGTTTTTGTAGACAACTTGGTGACTGAGTGTCTTGTTTCTTGCTTTTAGAGTGCCTCCAATCAGTTTTCTACCTACCCGGAGACAATGCAGGAATCAAATGACCGATGCTAATTCTGCCTGCATCTTGCAGTGACACTCATTTGCTACTATCTTGTTACCATATTGGTCTTATGTTTGTTCCCCGCTGGGAACAACTAACTACTGAATGCAAATGTGTTTCATAGTTGGTACAATAACAGCCTTTTTACTTTTTCTGTCAGTGTAGTTGGTTGGCTTAGAAAGCTTTATTGATGGTGTTTGCAACAGTTTTGTTTGTGGTAACAGCTGTTATTTCAGACTTAAGTTTCATCATTTCATCTTTGTAGGGAATGTGATCTTCAACGTTAGCATCCTGCTGCTGCAAGCTGGTTTGTTCTTTTTTTTTACTCCCAAGTAAATCCTCACTGATTTAAGTGAGAATCTGGTCCTCTCTGAGTAAGGGACTTGACAGTTCCTACCACAAGTAACATTGAAGCCTTCTTTAATTGTCTTCCTATGTGATGACCAGAGGCCGAAATGAATAACACTATTTTACATAGATATATTTAAATACCATTTTATCTAAACTGGGAGCCAGACTTACACCAAGTCTCTTTCTTTGTCATTTGATCCAGTATTTGTTCAATATATAAATCATTTCATACCTGCTTTGTAGGCTGAGGTGTCCTTAGAGGCATATAGGATATGTTCTGAGATGTCTGGGATGTTGTTGAATTTAAAACTTGGCCTGCTAGGCAACCTTTCATAAAGAGGGATTTGTGCCATCAGTATGGAACAGCTGTCACAATCTTGCTGTCATCAAATATGTATGCAAAGTGATTCACCCTTTCCATGTTTAATTCAGTGCAGGATTAAAATGCATATGGATTGAAGTGATTGAGTGTTTACACTCACTAGCAAGACAATCCAGACTGAGAGTTGACCACGTCTGTCCTTTCTGTCTTATAGCTGTTCTGGAAATTGCTTACTTCAACTGTAATTCTTCTGGCCTCAAGAACATTAGAACAAATTGGGCACTGCTGCTGTCTGCAGTACTCTATCCCACATTGTTATAAATACTATATGAAAATAATCTCTAAACTACTTCAGTGTTCAGTTCTCTAAGCTGTCAACGAAGTCCCTCATACCGTGGTGCTATGGATTAAAGATTTTATGGTTCTAAATTTAATCCTGTTTTCTTGGTTGCTTTCCATGAGGGATGGAAAAAATAAAGAAGGGGGAGGTGTGCCTGGTGATCCGTTTACTTATGTGCAAGTTATAAAGTTGCGTAGGTGTGGGGCTCTCTGTGGAGCCGAACTTGTGTTTTTGCAAACAATTTTCAAGCCCTAATTGAAGCTAGCTGTGCGTGTAGAAGGCATGTCAAGTGACTGTGTAATTCTTTACATTTAAATCAATTGCACTTTTTTGTTTTTCCCATGACTGTTCCTTTTCATCTGACCAGTTGCTTCATCCTTAGTGGTGCTTCTAATGTTTCTCACAAGCAGGAGCTGAGCCTCCCGTATGTAGTTTCATGTTTGGACTGCCACTGTTGCCTGTTTATATTTGCAACTGCTGCTTCTTGTGATATGTGAATTAACAATATATTTTTTGCATTCTCTCCAGATATTTCTGTGCATAATTTCCTCTGCTTTGCAATGTCTCCTCTTCTGGCCTTCCTACATTTTTATCAGACTAGGAGCAAAGGTGTAATGGCAGTAAGGTTTTCTTTGGGTTTTTTTTTTTGTAGTTGTTTTTACAGTGTGCTCATTGGTGTCATATGGTAGTGCAGATAGTGCTTATGGAAGTTTATGTTTGGAAGAATGCAACTTCACATACTTCTGATTTAGTTTTGGTTTGGTGGTTTTGGTTTTTAACTTTGATCCTGAAAGCACAGTTAATAGGCTAGTTTTTAAGTGGCTTCCTCAAAATGTATCTTGATAAATTCAAGATTCTTTCCTTATTTGTAGCTGTAATTATTATCTCGCTGCCTATATAATGTGTTTTTTTTTTTACTTAGAACACAGCTACTCACTGTGCATCCCAAGAATCTCTAATTTAGCTTGTTTCTCCTGATATTTCCGATTTATGCATAGTTTTGCAACTTGTTCAGTTACCATTTGAGCTGCACATCATATTTGTCTATTTGAAGAGTATATATGAGCATAAAACTAGAGTAATTGCTCCTTCCCTACCATTTTAATGTGCATTTGAAATGAAGATTAGTGATGAAATCAAACCAGGTAAAATTACTTCACAAGAAGTACGAAAAGTATAGTTCAGGATAGTTTTTAAAAATTACAGTGCTTTTTCCAGTGAGATACTTTACTTTGGCTTCAGTCTGTAGCACTGTTTTTACCAGGGAAGCTTGTACATCAGGCCACCATCATTTTCCACTGCTGCATCCTCACTTCTCTCTGGAGACCTATGCTTTGTTTCAGTTTCCATTCAGTATTCACCCAGCAACCCCCATGAATCACATACTGGTTTGTGTTGGAAGGGACCTTAAAGCTCGTGCAGTTCCAAGCCCCATCCAGCCTGACCTTGAACACTGCCAGGGATGGGTCAGCCACAGGGTCTCTGGGCAACCTGTGTCAGGGCCTCACCACCCTCACTGGGAAGAACTTCTTCCTAATGTCTGATCTGAATCTGCCCTCTGTCAGTTTAAAGCCATTCCCCCTTGTCCTGTCCTTACATGCTCTTATAAAATGTCACTTTCTGGATTTCTTGTCCGCCTCTTTAGGCACTGGAGCTGCTCTAAGGTCTCCCCCAGAGCCTTCTCTTCTCCAGGCTGAACCAGCCCAGCTCTCTCAGCCTGGCTCCAGAGCGGAGCTGCTCCAGCCCTTGGAGCATCTCCATGGCTTTCTCTGGACTTACTCCAACAGATCCACATCCTTCTTATGAATGAGGTTTCTAGCCATGTAGAATAAGTAGGTTTCTTATTATAATTAGGTCTTGCTATGTCATGCTTATGGAAAGAAATGTAGCTACTATTCCACTATCAAAAGAGTATACACTATTTTCTGTTTTGTTTTCATACATGGAGAGAGTTGATACATGTGATATTTGTGAGTGGAATGAGCAAAGTGTTCATCATTCGGTTCTAAAAGGATATGAAAGCACAGTTGAAACAGGGATATACCTCTAAAAGCTAGCCAAGTCTGCTATCCGTCTCTTGTGCAGTTGGGTATAGAAATCTCTTAAAGTTTTGGATGTAGAGAAAATATTTCATGTGTGATTTTGTTGCTGAAGATGGCTATAAGCAATGTTTGGGTGCAGTAAAACTGGTGAGATCAGTTGGAAAAAGCAAATGGCACTGGTACCAAAATTATCTGAAGGACATACTCCTCCATTTATCTTAGCAAGATTACGTGTGGCCTCTCAGTTCTTACACCTGTGATGTCAAACTGTTAATGGTTTTCTGAGGAATAAAAGGTGACAGAAATTGCATACTAACAGATACCCTGAAAATAGCCTTCAGTCTTTGGTTTGGGTTTTTTGTTGGGTTTTTTTTTCCCCCCCATCAAACATGAGGCCTGCTCTGGGAAAAATGGTTTGTGCCAAAATGGGCCAGAGGAGGATGCTGATTGATCCACCCGAATAGAATAATTCACTGCCAGCCTTGCTCCAACTTTGGTATCTGGATCACGTAATTTTGCTGGGTTTCTACATTATTTTTTTTTCTCTGGGATAATTTTATTGATTACGTATTTTAAAATTACTCCATTGCACCAGCTATTGCATGGGGAGGGTTTTGAATGGCACTTCTAGTTTTGTTTGATGCAGTAGAAGTGGAAATGACCACTTGCCTCCCATCACTTCACTTCAAGGGCTCTTTTGGGTGAGTATAGTGGTGGTAAGAGTAAAGAAATTGATGCCACAGGGATGGGGTTTTCTAGCTACGTCCATGTAAAATCTGAGCTGAGAGTGAGAAGTTTGTGGGAGGTTTACGCAAGGATTAAGAGCAGCCCAAGTTTTTTCTTAAAAATAATTACCAAATTTGTGGGTCTTGGGCCCCCTCAGTGAGTTACTCGTGAAGTCAGATGTTTGTGCAATACAGACACTTCTTGTTTCTCATCCTTTGACTTTGCTTGCAAAAGTTGTGGATGCTTACTTAATTATGAATATCTCCAGAGCCAGATGATGATGATTAAAACCTGGCATGCAGTACTTTTTAAAACACTAATCTTCACAAGTTTCTCTGTAATTAGATAAGTATTCTTCTGACTTCACATAGAAGAAAACTGTAAGGATCCAAACCTGCTTCTGTTTTGGAGCTGCTGTCAACTCTTAATGCTCTTAATAGGAGAAGGTGGAGCCCTGAAGTGATTTGTCTGAAGACAAGTAAGATGGTGGAAGAGTTTGATGGAGTGTTGGGTGTTCTTGATTCACAGACACCTGGCTGAGAGCTCAAGATGTCTTGCTTGACATTTCAGCTTTTTTTATTTTAGTGTGTATCTTCAAAGGTCATCAACTGATAAGTTTAAGAAGCATACAGTAAGACAAATCCTACACCTGGTACTGAGCCTTCTTGCTCATAGCTAGTGTGTTTATTTTTACTGCCTCTAGTAATGATAGCCTCCGAAATAAAATGGGAGAGATTGTGGAAATAAAATGAAGTCCACTGTTGCTCTCAGAGGCACTTACCACTCTGGGAGCAGGAATCAGTGCAGTGTGATGGGGAAGGGAGCCTGAAATAACACACTTGGCTACTGCCCTCCACATTCACACGTGCAGGGTCAGTGTGGCTCTCCCACTGCATGAATTATTGCTCCATGTGGACATCTACTAGATAGGGCATCTCAACGTGAAGGATTTGGGCTCTAGAGAAAAGCCACAATTTAAGTTTTCCCTCTACTTCTTTCCACCATCTCTCTTACTAAAGATTCCTTGGTTACCTTTCTTTGGCTGATTACTATTCCAGGTGATTAATGACTTTCATCTGATGCATCAATGGGGTTAAATCATGGTGAAATTCATCCTTCTTCTATTGTTGCATTTCATTGCTTTCCACAGAAGAAGTACAAGAGGGGTGGTCTCACTAGGAGCTCCACCTCTGTTTCTACCTGTTTCCAGTTACCTTGCTTTTGACAATGTGTCTGTGGTGTTGAGTTAGAGCGGCAAAAGTTGTGTAGGGAACAATGATAAAAGTGCATCTAGGGCATTCTGGGAATACGTTGATGAGAATTTATTCTTTGTCTTATTGATCAACAGTCGCCAGTTTAACATGACTACGATTGTAGAAGTGCTCCTGCAGTGCAATTGCTCTGAAAAGCACCAATTCACAAATTTTTTTGAGGGATGCTTGGCTTTAAACAGATGAGAATTTGCATTAGACTTAAGCATGAAAAAAAATGGGCATGTGCCTTCATTATTTTTTAACAACTATGCCAACACTACACATGTGACTGCAGTGTGTATGCCTGGATTTGCTAGCTTTAACCTACTAAATATGAGAACTTGTTGCCTTACATTGTCAGAATGCTGTGCAGAAAGATGCAGTTTTCCTGATGCCAGTGCCTTGAGTGCTGCTTGGTCTGGCTGAAAACTGATTCTCCTTTTTCTCTTCCCCACTGCCCCCTCCCTCGCTCCCTGTCTTGTAAGTGGATTTATTTTCAGCCCAGGCAGCTCCCTCGCTCTGCTCTCGGTGCCAGCAGATGAGCACTGCAGCTAGCACAAGCAGTTGGTGGAAATGAGAACTCAAACTACCTCCCCTTTCAGCAGCAAGAAGGACTAGCGCAGAATAAAGCAACCCTGGGACTGTGGCCCACCTCACGTGTGTAGTTAATTATAAACTTGTAGTAGTATTTGCAAGTATAAATCTGCAGAGAACTATGCCTCTTTGGTTTGAATACTCCTGTCGAAGCCTTTGCCATCAAAGCTTTACCTCCGCTGATACTTGCACTAACTTCTTTGTCATGCTGAAGAGAGCTACAGCAGTGTTCTTGCTGCACATATGTATGAGGATTGTTTATTTGCCAAGCTAAAATGCGGAATTTTGGTTAAGGTGAGAAATCATTAAAATTCAGTTGTGATATAGGTGTGTAATATGTTTTCTGTGAGTAGTGAGTGGCAGAAAACTTACAGCAAGTACTGTGCTGATCAAAGTTATCTGCCTGGATTTGCTGGTACAATTACAGGCAATTTTTTATTGCAGTGAGAGTTATATAAAATTTAAATAGAGTTGACATCATGTTCCTGTGACCTAATTCCCAGGCTTTTGTATTACTAAAATGATCCAGGATATTATAATGCAGTACACTGCAGAATGACACTCTTAGGAGATTGATACAGCACTGGTGTTTGAATAGGAAATGGAGCGTGGCAAATTTTGTGATAATGCTGGGATCTTCAAATGTGAAGGGCTGTGTGCCTGGGTGGAAAGCCACAGCTGTGGTTTGAAACTAGGCTGGCTGATGTTTCCTTTTCTTCAAGTAGTACTGCTAGTTTGTATATCACTGGATGTCCAGTTTGTATTAACACAAGCTAACTTTATTCGAACTAGCAAGAAAAAGTCATTGAGCCCTTGTGGAATATTCCAACCTTTCACTGCCAAATTCAATTTACTACATTCTTCCTTCTGGACAGCTTGCAGCCATGACAACCCCATGTCAGATGATGCATGTACACACTCTGAGGCTCCCATAACTTTGTCCTTGGGATGACACCAGTGGCATTTTTCTCATGATCCTTTAAAAGCTAAGGAGAAGAATAGTTCCTTTTTTGTGTATATGTGTGTGTGTGAATTGTCATTTGGAAAGCATCCTGTTTCACTGATCTACAAATATTAAGCGCAATCAAAATTACAGTATTTTGAATATGCCAACTTGATGAAGTTTAACCATGCCAAGTGCAAAGTCCTACACCTGGGTTGGAGCAATCCCAGGCACAGCTCCAGGCTGGGCAGAGAAGAGATTCAGAGCAGCCCTGCAGAGAAGGACTTGGGGGTGTTGGTCGATGAAAAAATGAACATGAGCCAGCTGCAGTGTGCACTTGCAGCCCAGAAAGCCAACCGTATCCTGGGCTGCATCCAAAGGAGCACGACCAGCAGATTGAGGGAGGTGATCCTGCCCCTCTACTCTGCTCTCAGGAGACCTCGCTTGGAGTACTGTGTGCAGTTCTGGTGTCCTCAGCATAAAAAGGACATGGAACTGTTGGAACAAGTCCAGAGGAGTCCCACGAGGATGATCAGAGGACTGGAGCACCTCCCATATGAAGATAGGCTGAGAAAGTTGGGGCTGTTCAGCGTGGAGAAGAGAAGGCTGCGTGGAGACCTCAGAGCAGCCTTCCAGTATCTGAAGGGGGCCTATAGGGATGCTGGGGAGGGACTCTTCATGAGAGACTGTAGTGATAGGAGAAGGGGTAACGGGTTCAAACTTAAACAGGGGAAGTTTATATTGGATGTGAGGAAGAAATTCTTTCCTGTAAGGGTGGTGAGGCACTGGAATGGGTTGCCCAGGGAAGCTGTGAATGCTCCATTGCTAGTGGTGTTCAAGGCCAGGTTGGACATAGCCTTGGGTGGCATGGTTTAGTGGGAGGTGTCCTTGTCCGTAGCAGAGGGGTTGGAACCAGGTCATCTTAAGGTTCTTTCTAACCCTAACTATTCTATGATTATGAAATAAAGGTTTTTGAGTGCAGTTTCTTTTCAGGCACGCAATAAGAGTCAGTCTCCACTGCAGAGTCAACTTGCTGCTTTTATCCAAGTACCACCCAGATGCACCAATCTGAGTGACTGTATGTGTACTTACAGCCCACCTTGGGAGTACAGGCATTATCCAGGTGGTGTGTATACTTGTATACGTAGTCCATCTACTTGCAGTGAGGACAAAGGCAATGGAAAGAAGTGTAGAGCATTTTACCTTACGGAACCTGTTGGTATGATTCCACAAGTCCTAATGCCTTGCATTGAAAAATGAAGCTCCAGGGTAGATGTGTGTCTCATACAGCTGTAAATACCCAAGCCAACCTTACCTGCTGTGCTCAAATCCTGATATAGAGAGCAAGGGTGTAACTCCAGTGCAGAATTAGCTTGTATTTATACTGGGATCAGTTTGCCCACATACTTCAACCTCCCCCAAAAATGTCAGACTTAGGCTACAGTAGTCTAGCAGCAGGCTATCAGGGTTTCATTTCAACCTGATTTGGCAGTCCATGGGCCTCGCTCTTTAAAAGACAGGCCAGCCAGCCTGATAATATTTCACTGCTGTACCCTAATTACCCTGAGTAATGATCTGTTGTCTATTTCTTTTTTTACACACTTCAGAGCACCTAAAATGGTACTTCAATCCTGCATTCGGCTGCTCTGTTTTGCTTTGCTACAGTATTTGAACAGCAGTGCCCTGAGGCACATGCCTGCACACAAGTTTGCTGAAAGTGGACGTCAGCCTTCTAGTACAGTTGTGCTGGCTCATCTGTAAAATCTGTAATTTGGAGAAAATGGAGCTAAAACTGTTTAAAGTCTAGTGGACAGAAAAGAAAATGTCATACACAAAGAATGAATTTGATCTGCTAAAAGGTTTCGCTGCCAAGTATTTTGGTATGATCTGTGTTAGCACTAAGTAACTCCATTTGGAAATTGTTTTACACGCAGAATTGTTGTTTCACCACTACAAACAGCAGCTCTGTGCTGGGGCACACAAATCCTGCATGCATTCATGGATCAGCCAAGTAAAAACATGGTATTTCCTGCAGGAAATCTATCCCAGCATGCAGACTAGGAAAGCACTACTGAGGATGCAGCTGCGTATGTAGGGCTTTGTAGAGATGACTCTCCTTCTGTGCTGAAATAGCTCAAGCTGTGATTTTTTAGTAAAGACACCTCCTTCATGTTTAGGCATCAAGTAATTTCTTCTGAAATGTTCTTCCATTAGAGCTATCTTGAAGGTCCGCCACTGTCTTTACACACCTGGATGTTTGCTGGGGTTTTCTGATGGTTTGGCTTGTTCAAGTTCTCTAACTGCTCATGGCTGTTCTGCCCAGTGTTTTCCTTTAGACTTGAGGTCCCTGCATGCAGAACACAGAGAAAGCTTAACTTCCATTTCATTCTCTTTTGCTCTCAGTGTTTCACCAGGCACAGGTTTAGTGAAATCTTTGTCATAGGATCTGAAAAATTTATTGCTTCAGGTTTTTTTGCTACCAGATTGCATTATAAATGCAAAGCTGGCCTGGGTGGAGCTCAGGCAGAAGTGATGCTCTGTTGTTGTCTGGTTGGGTTTGTGTGTGTGTGTGTGTGTGTGTGATTGTTTTGGTTTTTTTCCCCTTCCACTTATTTAGATAAGATGAAGGATAAAGGTTGCAGGCTGCAGTACTTTTACAGCTGTATTAAATGTTATCTTAGGAGATAAGTTTGTGTGATAGATTTGTGGAAAATGAAGGGAACTTTATTTTAAGCCAACCATGCTGCAGGAGAAGGATGGTGAAATGCTGTCTGCTAGTGTTTTATCATCATCATCATTCACCCTTTTTGAATGTTAGGGCTATCATTTCTGCAAGAAAAGGTTCAATACTCTTTTTGACCAGTTTGCTTTTTTTACTTCTGAGGATAGATGAAGACATTTTATTCAACCATCAGATTAATTACTTTTATGCAGAAGACAGTTGATCACAATGTGCTTATATATCTTTTAATTTAACTTCTCTACCATCTGAGCACGCACTGTTGTTGCGTGTTACCTGTCTGATCTGTCAGGGTCTTACAGCGAATCAGTAACTCTCCTCTAACCTGAGGGGTTTTGACTAGGTGGTGAGGCTGTGAGAAAGTGGTTTGCCTGCACTTGGTATCGCAAGACTTGATAATGGTTTGGTTCTGGCTTTCCTAACAGAAATCTTTGCCAGTGCTCTGAGCATCCAGGAATTTTCCAATTTCCACTTGGTCATTTCCTGCCTTGGGTGAGGTGTGGGATATTTTATGAAGGTTTCTTCTGGTTTATCATTTTTAGTAACCAAGAAGTTTATTTAAAAATTAAAAAAAAAGAGATGGTAGGCAAAGGGGGTGCCCCCTGAATGCTGATGTTTTGGTTTTGGTGTGGCATTTCTGTATACCTGGAAAACTCTTGCTCCTGTGGAGGCGCAGCTTGCATTTGCAGATGAATCTGTAGTAGCCACTTTGTTACCACTCTCTTTTTAACTTATGTACTCTGGTGTACTCCCCTATTTATCACCTGTAATGTACATGGTATCTCTGTAAGCCTGGTTTTATTGATATTCAGTAGTTAGAGTAACTGTGATGCAGCAGAGAATTTGGCGTCATTGGAATGCCATGTTGGAACAATGTATAAATGATTTCCCCTTTTTGTTTTGCTGTTAATGATCAGCCTGAGCCGTTGTGTTGAACATGCTGCATGTGAGAATGCTCAGAGGCCTTGCTGCACCCGCAGCTTTGCGTGCATGATTATCTGTACGTGCCATAGATGGAAATTGAACATCTAATTACTTTATAAGATTTATGAAAGGAGACTTAGAGCCTGCTTAGCCTCTGCTTGATAAGTCCTTTCTGTGTGATTTCAAGTCTGCTTTTGTTCTCCTCAGGTCCTTTCACAGATGTTGTCACTACAAACCTGAAACTCGGCAATCCTACAGACAGAAATGTGTGCTTCAAAGTTAAGACCACAGCACCACGCAGATATTGTGTAAGGCCTAACAGTGGAATTATTGATGCGGGAACATCAATTAATGTTTCTGGTAAGCCATTTGAGTAGATTTTTGGTGATCGAAAATAGCTTCTTCTAATCAGTTATTTCTTGGAATGCTTTGCCATTTGAAAGTATTATTGAATGTTTCTAGAAGCAACAGGTTGTGATTATATGTAGAAGCAGCCATTTCATACATCCTTACTTCCCTTATTCCTGGTCTAGCAGTAATAGGTTTGGGTTTATATCTTGTTTTGGAGGGGGAAAAAGAGAGAAATAAATAAAGTACTTCTGTAGTTCATTAACAGCATTAGCCAGCCTATCCAGACCAGTACTGCTGCGGCCCTGCCCTCCCTGTGGGATTATTTTTGTACAGTTAGTTTGTTGCCATTTTAGCTTCCTGACCCAGCTTGCTGCAGGGTCAAACAAGTGCTTGGAGGGAAGGATAAAAGCAAGTGGGCTGTAGGCACACCACTCAAGACTGGTATTGGCTGTTGCTGAGCTGCCTAATGTAACCATTAATGAAAACGTTTCCTTTCAGACCAGCTTGTGTTGTGTTCCTTGAAAATGCAGTGTGCTTTGGTGTCAGAAATGTCAAGTGACTAAATCTTTGTGGTTCCATAGGAAAAACTAATGTTTTTCTCTGAGCCAGTAGCTCTTGACTTGCCTAAGTTTTGGTAATGGAAAAGCTAGGAGTGGCTTACTTTCAAAGCATAAGGTGCTGAGTATTTCTCATAGACAGAATGTCTGTATATTATTAACTTGCTGATGATAAATGCCCAGAAAGAATATTTTCTCAATGACTTCTCCAGTCCATGTTGTCAATAAAAAACTTCTATCAAAGCATGCAGTAGTGGCATGCTGCATGAATGAAGTCTGACTTCCTAGTTAAGAAAATTATTTCTGTAAAATATATTCAGATTTGGTTTACTATTTAATACGTTTTAATATTGTCATGGTAAGAAAAATTACTTACAGATAGGTTTTACAGTTTGCTGCTAGTCTCTTACCAACCTTTTCTGGCCTGGAATAAAAAACTAGGGGAGCTAAAACTACTGCTTGAGAAATAATGAAAATGTGGAAATCAGGATTTTATTTTTTTACTTTAAATGTAAAATATTTAAACACTTCACCTTTGGAGAGCTTGCTTCAACAAAATAAAAACTGAACCCAAATATACTTTGCACTGTAACAGTAAGAGGCTCTAATCCTAATGTAAGTCCTCTTGTGCATGCCTACATTGTCTCGCTCATTGATCTTTGGGACTTCTATTGTGTCAGTTGAGCGTGCATATGATTTCAGAATTGTGCCCTGCTTGCAGTCAACCTCTGGGGGATATAACAGTGAGGAGATAACCAGTGCAGTGTGGTAGCTACAGGTGGGGCAGGCAAAGCACTTTTCCTTCAGAAGGGTAGCACGTATCCAGTAAGCTCTGAAATGTCTAGTGTGTAAATGAGAAGCTCTCTAGAGAGAAATTTTGATCTTTAAAACACAGGATATCTCCCCACTAAAGCTGTCTATCATCTCTACTAGCTGCAGGCAAGCATATTAAAGTGTAGAAATCAATGAAGTGATAATGAAAATTAGCATGGTTCCTAGCTACAAATTATCTTCATGCTATAAAGATGTGGATTCTTTTAATCTTTCAAATGAGTTCTCAAAATTAAAAGCTCACTTCCTTCGCAGGCACATACCATGCTTTTTTGATCTCAACATTGAGTGTTTTCTTAAACTCCTGCTTGCAGTGACCCTTCACTCTACCTCGAGCAGAATATAGTATAGTAGAGTGTGGTATGGACCATCTTTTGTTATGCTGCCAACATGAATCTTACTTGCTTTTCCAGCTCAGCTCTTCCCAGATGCGTACCAGACAGAATATGGATCTAGTCCAAGACTTGACTTAAAGTATCCTGTTATGAGAGATTGCTGTGCTAACCCTAAGCTATGCTTTGCTCTTGCTGACATAGCTTTGAAAAATTTCCCTTTTCTGATAACTTCATTTAGAGTGATTTATGATTCAGTTAGTTTTGCAATAGCTGTGGTATATTTAATCACAAGTTCAGATTTGGGTTCAACATATTTTCATGCTGATAAAAAGTAAGTAATAATAACAATACTCCTTAGTTTCCATTCCATATATTAACATTATATTTTCAAATGCAGGTAGTACACATTCATTATTTTTAGATAATATATGAAGGTAAATACATAGGTAGATATGTTACAGATTTCTGGGGTTATAAATGTTATTTCTTAATTTCCTAAAACATTCTAAACTGAAGCCATTCTTATCTTGTGCTGTGATTGAATTTGTCTTTCAAAGAGCTGTATACATACACTGCTGGTAACTCCTTTAAGCCATGCTCTGGAGCTTATTTTGGACTTGAAGACGTCAGTGTCTTTGGTTCTGATTAGAGATCTTTTGGATAGGCAGGATCAACGATGGGACTTTCATTAACTTAAAGAACAGAATTATTTCCAAATTCACCGAAAGGGGCGAGATGTGTTTAAGCTTTGCTTTGGAGTAATCTTGCCTAAGAACGGAGGGCCGATTTTGGAGTTAAGTGGAAAATATATGGAAGTTGTTCCTTTGCCTCTAAGTCAGTTACTTTTCAGTCATGTAATTCAAGTCTTGCAGAGGGCATAAATATAGGACTTGAATTCCTCCAAGCCTAGTAAACACTACTGATGAGAAATTATTAGAATATAGTTAATTCAGTAGCAACTTCCAGACACTTTAACTGGGCTGTAATACTGTATGCAGTATGTCCTCTTGAGAATTGCTACTAGCTTCTAACACAGCCACTTGGTAGCACTGTGTTGGTACTGCACCTTCTCTCTTGAAAAATCAGTGCCTAAGTATAACAGCACGAAGCTCTGGAACAATTTGTTAGTTTCTTAGAATATTCCTGACTGAAGCTAAGTTTGGGGCAGCCGTATCTTCCTTGCGTTGTAGTAGCCAGCTACCTTTGTTGCACTCCTGTGAAACTGTATCTGTGCTATTTTGATGTAGGTATATGAGAGAATATTCTGCCTTAATACAGAGGCAGGAGTTGCAACGTTGTTCCACTTTGTTTCATACTAGTATGATGGTTCATTAAAAACATACAGAATGCTACAAAAGCTTGCTTTATTCTAGTGGAGTCTCAAATACTGGCTTCTCACACAGCTTTTCCTAACTATCAGAATTTAAGGCCTTGTCAACGTGCACTGCTTGCTGCAATGTCAGGTTTGTAGCCCGTGTTTTCACCTATTATGTAAAGGCATGTAATTTTAACAGCTGAGTTTATGTAACTATTGGGAAGTGTATGTGTGTGCTGTCATCTGATTTCATTGCATTTGCTGTGAAATACTTTGAAGAGTGTTTGCACACATTCCATTTTTGTTAAACATGTCTTATTTCCACAGAGATATCTGATTTTATGGCTTCCGAAAGGTTGAAATCTAAATAAAAGGCATGAATGGATTGCAGAGGAAAAGCGAAAAATATAAGCTTATGCTGATGAGTGTGCAGATACAGGTGTATAGCAGGAGGAGAGAGGAAGTACAGATGGTACCATCTGTGCACACTGTCCCACTGAAGACAGTAGTCTGAACATGCTTCCTAAAAAATGGGAAGAAGCTGACGTTAGCCTTAGGTTGCTGTCAGACACCCTTGAATGGGAGTTTTTAGTGTTTTGTAAACTTGCCTGCCTTTGGAAAGGCAGTTTGTGTTGCCTTCAGGAGGGTGCTTCTGCAGCTGCTGTTCCCTTTGGTCACAACGGGTCTGCTCCTTTTCTAAGACACCGATCATGTCCCATCCACTGCTGCAGCCCCCAGCTCTCCCAGGGCAACGTTGCTGCTGCACCCTGTTCCCCTGGGCCTCCCAGGACTAGGTAGTGACTGCCAAGGGTTGGTTTTGTCTGCTTGCTTTAGAAGAATTTATCTTGATATTCACAGGTGTGACATATTTTTGTATGACTGAAATATTTACAGAAAGAACTATGTAAACATGGAACAAATGTGGAATGGTGCAGTGGATTTTGCCTGTTTCTGTAGATACGCGTGTCTTTCACTCACCTCTAGCAGAGCTGATCGAATTGCACTGTTGATCTTGAGGCTTGCTCCTGTAGCTTGTTGGGGTATTTTATGTAAAGGTGACTTGAATGTGGTAGATTTGATCTATCCAGACCATAAAGAATTTCATGCAGTGCCATTTGGGAAAATTATCAGTAAAGCTAGAAAAGAAAAATAGATTCATAGGCTACTGAATGGGCTACTTAAGAGTAAGTAAACAGTGATGTGGTGGATGGAAATGTAATAGCAGGAAGTTACTGGTGACGTTTCTTGAGAATGATTCCTAGTACTAATCTTGTTTAATGCTTTTATAAGCAATTCTGGCACAAAGAGTATACTAAAAACCCTGATCATGATGTGAAGTTGGGAGGCTGAAGATACAAAGAAGAACTGGGCGTCCTTGAAGGCTACAGTAAGAGAAACAAAGGATGAGTTTCATCAGAGAAACTGCAAAATCATGCACTTGGAGAAAAAAATACTCCTGCTATAATTGCAAGCTTGTTAAATGAAGGGGGTTGGCGAGGGTGACCAGAATGCTGACATACTGAGGCTGGGAATAAGGCAAATGTAGTATGTACAAACAGGCTGGCTAATGGAAGAGAGAAGAGGGTATGAACGCTGTTGTCCAAGGCACTAGTCAGATTTCCTGAATGTATCATGGGAGTAGCTCATACAGAGAAGTTGAAGCCAGAACAGGTGCAGGGAATGAATGGGGAGCCTGGCGCAGAGAAGGACCCACTGAGTCTGGCTTGTTTAGTTTACCAGAGGGCCAAGAGTTACTGTGATTGATGTCTTGGAGTGCGCCAGAAGTGCATGGCTCTTCCCCTTCCTTGATATTTAAGCATAAGGGCGGTATTGGTCTAGGACCAAGTAAACAGACCATTAATAATTTTAGATGGAAACTAGAGGAAGGTTGCTGATGATCTGAGCAGGGAGACCTTTCTTTCTGTTCCTTCTGCTCTTGGAAGGGAGTGCCAGATCCTAGCAGGTGTTACGGGTAGAGTTTAGCCTCCTTCCATGTTCCTTGCTTCAAATTCCCACTGTTCCTTGAGAAAGCAGGTTTGCTCTAGGAAACCAGAAGAGTTTAATGCTTTTGATATTGTTATTAACGTTGCCAGTAATTGTTCTAGGAAAAGGAAAGAGCATGTTAGGTGGTCACTACCTCGCCTCTGCTATCTACAAAACCCTGTGTAAAATACCAGGGGTGTAGCAGCAATGTGTGACGAAACTGGTATCCATTTCCTTGGAAACACTTCAGAGCAGGATGTACATATCGTCAGTCCTTTGCGTCTGAATTTTGACAACACCAGATGGGGTAACAAACATAACCTGTGTTATTCCTCATTCCACTGGGGTCTCAATGACTTTACAGTCTTTGCTTGTGGTAGAATACTTCTGGTGCTTTAGCTGGAGAGTGATCAGTTTAAGAAAGTGGTTGAAATACATACCCCTGCCTGAGGGATGCTGGTGCTAGTAAGCTTGAAGTTCATGTTATTAGTTTTGTTTCTTAGAACTCTGTGCTCTGATGAAAGCTGGTCAGAAATTTTTGAGACGACTGATCTGAATAAGGCATTTTATAGGAAACATACACTTCCCACATAGTTCTTGTGGAAGATATGCAATTTCCAGTCAAAACAATGGAGTAGTTCACAGTAGCTAATTCTTCAGCAATTACGGGAGTTACATGGAACTGATCTTTCACCAACCCCCCATAGTATGTGAATAAATGTTGAAATGCTTTGGCTTCCTCTTGAACAAAGTACATATTTTTGAGATTCCCATCTGGCTTATAAGACATTTGCTGAATAATTTGTGTCAATGTGACTTTCATGTATTGATCTAAAAATACAAGTGCTAACAACGTTTGTACTGTCAAGCCCTCTCTAGCTGCTTGCTCTTACGATTCAGTGAATGGAATTCAGAGCAGCGACTGTTCGCTGTTTGAGAATGGCTTCAGCGCTACCACTTGGGAAATAAGGATCTTCAAATGAGCTTATAGTTGCACTCAGTAAAGTGAACTGATCTAACTGCAGATCTAGAGAAGTTCCATAACAGTGGATAGTTTTAACTACTCAGTTGGATTTTACACATTATGTGGGCTTGGAATAAGTTAGGGGTCTACTACAGGGGTGGAAAACTTAACACTGCTGCTTTGCAGTGAGGTATCATGCAGTTTTGAAATATAGAATCATAGAATAGTTAGGGTTGGAAAGGACATTAAGATCATCCAGTTCCAACCCCCCTGCCATGGGCAGGGACACCTCACACCAAACCATGCCACCCAAGGCTATGTCCAGCCCAGCCTTGAACACCGCCAGCGATGGGGCATTCACAGCTTCCCTGGGCAACCCATTCCAGTGCCTCACCACCCTCACAGTAAAGAATTTCTTCCTCATATCCAATCTAAACTTCCCCTGTTTAAGTTTGAACCCGTTACCCCTTCTCCTATCACTACAGTCCCTCATAAAGAGTCCCTCCCCAGCATCCCTATAGGCCCCCTTCAGATACTGGAAGGCTGCTCTGAGGTCTCCACGCAGCCTTCTCTTCTCCAGGCTGAACAGCCCCAACTTTCTCAGCCTATCTTCATACGGGAGGTGCTCCAGTCCCCTGATCATCCTCGTGGAACTCCTCTGGACTTGTTCCAACAGTTCCATGTCCTTTTTATGTTGACGATACCAGAACTGCACACAATACTCCAAGTGAGGTCTCCTGAGAGCAGAGCAGAGGGGCAGGATCACCTCCTTCAACCTGCTGGTCGTGCTCCTTTGGATGCAGCCCAGGATATGGTTGGCTTTCTGGGCTGCAAGCGCACACTGCAGCCAACTCATGTTCATTTTCTCATCGACCAACACCCCCAAGTCCTTCTGCACAGGGCTGCTCTGAATCTCTTCTCTGCCCAACCTGGAGCTGTGCCTGGGATTGCTCCAACCCAGGTGTGGGACCTTGCACTTGTCATGGTTAAACTTCACCAGGTTGGCATCAGCCCACCTCACAAGCATGTCAAGGTCCCTCTGGATGGCATTCCTTCCCTCCAGTGCATCAACCAAACCACACAGCTTGGTGTCATTGGCAAACTTGCTGAGAGCGCACTCAATCCCACTGTCCATGTCACCAACAAAGATGTTGAACAAGACCGGTCATAGATGTGCTTTCACAGTGCTGTCACTTCTGTTTGGAAAAAAGTTCTAAAAGCAGCCTGTTAATTTGCAAATGTTTCTTTTGGACTAGTGTGTGATTACTGAAAGATGAGCTAAAAATATATAATAATTCTTTAAAGACCTCATCTGAAAGAATTTGCTGCCTTCCATCTTGTGGAGCTTTAAAGTCATGAGGTTGTTGATAGCCACAGATTGTGTGCATAATGAAAGTGGCACATCCGTAACATATTCTGCTCATTGAAGGAAGCGAATTGATTTGACTTGCCTTCATGAGCAGTAAATGGGATCTTTTGGATATTGCTTTTATATGACAAACCCCTGCAATGAGTGCATGTGAATTTGGGCACATAATGTCAATGAAACTAATCCTAATTCTTGAGCTGCTTCTCTTCTTAGTGATTGAATTGACAGACTGAAGTAGCTCACGTGTTGTAAAAAGGGAATTTTAAAACCTGCCACCATTTTTTATGTTAGCAGTAATTGCAGTATATGCAAGTTCATTTTAGACTTGAGGGGGTGGTAGCTTTTTGCAATATCTAATAATGAAATGTATGTATATGAAATACATGATTGTGCCTCGTCAAGTTACTTTAACATGTTAGTCCCTTACCCACAAAAGAAGAGATATAGAAATTCCTAACATTATATAAATAAATTAATATATGATATACTTTACTATATACTATGTTATGTACTATGTAAATAAATGACATTTTAAAAAAGCACACACACCCCTTAAACCTTAAACCTCTCTGCCCCTGAACACAGTAATTTTCTCCATGAGCAAATGCTGGAATGTTTGTGATTTTCGAATGGAGAGAAATAGATTTCTTGCATGCCTTCCAGAGGCTAAGTTTATATAGCATTTAACGATAAACTTTCCAGCTTTAAATTGTAACAAACTCTCAGCAACTTATTTTTGGAAGAGAAATATTTGCACTTGATAAAACAAATACCCTGAGACTCTTAAACTCTGTAGAGGAAATTTCCATCCTGAGACTTGGACCTCAAGGTTTAAAAGGTTTGAGGCTGTCTCTAGTCTTTCTCAGGAACCATCAGCAATACAATGTGTACAGCTATTTAAAATGCCAGCTTATTACTTCTGCCCCAAGGAGGAAGGAAAAAAGACGCTTTCTTGAAGGATATTTCCCTCTGTCCCAGAAGATATGTAAATTACCCTATTTACTATGAATGACTATTATTATCTCACCGTAGTTTGTATATGAAATATTGTAGCATGATCAGCACTTCCGAAATTCTCAGACAAAAACCTAGACAGTCTGAAGTCTGTTCCTCTTATCTCTTGAAATTTGGTTTCAAAGTGAGGTTCCCAGTCTCAGAGGCTGCTTTGGTCATAACGTACATACCATTTGAAACCGTTTGAATGTTTGTATTTCTCAAACCTGGTAACTGTATCATCAGTGCATGTCTGCATCATAGCAATGTTAAGATAATGTATTTTGGGGTTTTTCTTGCAGTGATGCTACAGCCTTTTGACTATGACCCTAATGAGAAAAGTAAACACAAGTTTATGGTTCAGTCTATGTTTGCTCCAGCTGATACTTCAGATATGGAAGCAGTAGTAAGTATTGAAATGAATGAAAATGGATTTCCTTACAATTGTATAATATTATAGACCTTTCGTTATGTTGCCTAAGGGCTATTGTCAGTCCACACTGGAATCTTTGATGGATCCTTGAAAGCTTTGCCAGATCTCTGTCTCTGCCTTGCAAGGTGTTTTCTGTTTTTTGAGCTCCAGGAATCTTGCACTGAAAGACACAGTTGGTATCTGTAGTTGCTTCTTTAACACAGTGCTGTCAGTAATAAGATTCCAAGCCATGAAAAGAAAAATATAAACTAGTTGTATTTTTTCCAAGATATTATTTTTTTAGAAAGGACAACTTGAACTATATATTCTAAGAATATGTAGAATATATTCTAAGTCTGTGGCATGTTTTTATATTTTTGCCTCTACTGTCAGACTTGAGTCTTCCCTTGAGCAGCCCTTTTTTCCAGGAGGATGTTTTACAAGTATTGCTTTTATTTTTATCCCTACCTATGTTTGTTATGGCTTAGGTAAATGAAAGGCCCTCACAGATTTTGTCCTGTGGATTGCAAGTGAGAGTAAAAGAGGTGTGTGAGTGCTGAAGCAAGGAAGGGCAAAAGATGTAGAAATAAGGTGTCAGGCTACGTTAGGACAAATTAGAGACAAATCAGTATGTCAATTAATGGCTTTTCTTATAACAGCAAAATTTGC
Organism: Myiopsitta monachus; assembly: GCA_017639245.1. Lineage (NCBI taxonomy): Eukaryota > Metazoa > Chordata > Aves > Psittaciformes > Psittacidae > Myiopsitta > Myiopsitta monachus. Next base: position 30,987,647 of record CM029928.1, on the reverse strand, counting down.
TATTGCAAGTAGGCACAAGGAAGCTTTCTCTAGTCTGGCTTCTGTTGGCTTTAGAGAATACTCAGTAGCTACCGAGGACACAATAGAAAAGAAGAAAAGGCCATTGCTCTAAATTGTGGGTCTTGTGTGTGTTTGTATATATGTGTATTACTTTAAAAAGCCAACCCCAAAAACCTCAGAGTACATATGGCTTTTTTACAGGTAGTCTTTACAATATGTATCATCTTTGGAATAGCTTTTTAAAGCTGCAGCACTCTGCAGGGTTAAGTGTTTCCTTTCTGAAAGAGATTTATGGAACTATACTTGTTTAATGGCCTCAAAATAAGATCCAGTGAGAAAAACAGCAATAGTAATAAAATGTCTGCACCACTAGAAAGATAAACCAGATTGCCTTTCTTTCTAAACCTTTTAATTTTTATGAGTTACTTTATACCAAGAAAAATGTTCCTCTGCTAGCAAAGAACGTTTTTTAGGACCTAGGTGGCCCTTCCAGTTTTCCAGAGCTCTACAGACCAATATGATTTCTTTGCCTGTACCACTTTATCAGCTGTTAGCTTTGTTACCACTCTCCATGGCTCTTCCTATTCTGGATAAACAGGTGAGACAAATTACTGGAGTACTATAAAGCTTTCAACACTTCACAGGCAGCCAAGGAGCTCAAAATACAGCTCTGACTTCAGCCACAGAAGGTCTGAAGTACGATTCTGCTATTTAGGATGAGTCAAATACTTGCTCAGGTTCCACAGGGGTTAGCCATAATTTGACACCTACTTGAGATATGCTGAGCAATACCATGCTACCAGAAGTATGGTCAAAGTGAAGAGAAGCATGTGAGAAATCCAAGATGTAAATGTGGATGCTTCTTGCTATGTATCACTACTATGAATCAGTCTTTTCAGTTCAGGGTTATGGCAGATACTGAGCGAAGATTTATAACTGCTAATCCCTATTAAAATATTGAAAGGGAACTTGTTTATGGTAGACTCCCTAATTGAAGGGGAGAGAAGGATGAGGGGAAACTATCCCTTTCTATATGTAGCACATCTGTTATTATTTAGACATTGATCCTGAAAAATAAGGAGGTGGAAAACTAGGAGGGAGAAGAACAGCCCTTTAGTTCATACCAGTCAGGAAGAAAACCTCATGTGGAATTCGAAAAGGAGGATCTCTGCTGAACAAAGACTTCAGAGCTAACTCTTACTGATTAAAGGTTTTGTTACCTTTCCCTTCCTTTAATGCACCCCTCCTTTTTTTCTGTTTTTTCCCCTAAATCAGGACCATAGCTCCCCCTATCTATGCTCATTACTCTTACACAATTCCCAGTTCTCTCATAAATTACCTGTGGGTTTTTTCTGACTACTTAGAATTATTTCCTTCATAGTATGTGGTCTTTCTTTGATACCACTCAGTTACATGTTTGGTTTAATTTTTCATCATCTAACAGTAATGAGACAGACACCTGTGGGGTTTTTGAGAGGTGATGATATTTACGTCATACCCTGCATTTTTCATCTGCCTTTATTATACTAATATGTTTAATATTAATAATAAATTATTCTAGTGGAAAGAAGCAAAACCGGAAGAGCTCATGGATTCGAAACTTAGGTGTGTGTTTGAGCTACCAGCGGAAAATGATAAGCCTGTGAGTATTTCAAACTGCATATTGAGTGTTTTAACATAATACCACAATAAATCATGTAAAATGGCATGTTTATACAGACAGCTTTTAAGCAAAAGACAGAACACTGTTTCACTGCCTGGATGGCATCACCTTTTGAAAACACAATATAAACTGTTTAAAAATCTTAGTGATACTTAATGTGAGGAGCAGCTAATTTGAACAATGCATGTGCAACGCTAGCACAAAGAAGTCTTTGAAATGATCTCTTTTAATTTAGTGAAATATTGCAGGATAAAGAATATTCTTTTAAAAATTGAAAGATTGTGATTGATGGTCATAAAGCTGAGAGTTTATCCTGAAGCAGGTGTAACTGTCAGCAATATTAATTTGCCTGTTCAACACTCTCTTTGCTTTCCTGATACAACACTGATTTTAGCAAGTAAATTGGTAGAAAGCTGATAAGGAAGACATAACTGCAGTTAGGTATTATGTTGCAATTAGCAGCTATAATATTGCAGGATCCTTTTTTGTTAGGGTAATGAACGCATTAATTTTTAATGGCAGTATGTAGTGTCAATTGTAGAACTGGTAATGGATTGAATACACTGAGAAGTGTTTCCTAGTAGGTACGTGATGAAGGCATAATTGTTCCACCTTGCACTGGGCAGCTTTTAATTCTGATTGTGTACTGTTATAATGTCATTAAGATGGGGATGGGACAGCCAGCTCTGGGGAGAGAACAGAGAGGGAACCACAGCAGCAGCAGCTCCTGGCAATCCCTGGTTCCTGAAGGAGCTGCTTTTGCTTGTGCCTGGGGAGGGGAAAGGTGAAGAGAGCTCTAATACTCCATAAGCAGACCAGGAGCAAATAAATTCCCGCTCACATTGTATGATGTGGTCTAAGGATATTTCCTTTTCTATGTATGCAGGGACTGAAAAGTCAGGTTCATTCTGTCTGCGCTTATTGCTGCTGATCTGGTGTTTTTGTGAAACAGAAATGGGAAGTAAAGGTTACAGAAAGAAAAATGTTGTTTATTTCTTTTGATGCAGGCACGTGTCAGGTGTGCAAGGACAATTTTACATGATTCTCCTCCTAAATATCAGGTGTGTGGTGTGGTGTTAACAACTAACCAACAATCACTCTATCCTTTTTTAACAGCATGACATAGAAATAAATAAAATTGTATCCACAACTGCAACAAAGACAGATTCCTCTGTAATGTCTAAATCAGTAAGTTCTTCTTTGGATGACACTGAAGTTAAGAAAATAATGGAAGACTATAAGAGGCTTCAAGTAGAAGTTCAGAGGTTACGGGAGGAGAATAAACAGTTTAAGGTAAAGATGCTTCTTTATTTTTTTCCAGATTTACCCCTTTCCTGAAAAAGAAGCTTCCAACTTAAAGGTTTGGTTCCCTGACCTTGGCATGGTATTCTAATATTCTAATGTAAATTAAAAGATAATTTAGGTTTTCCCTTTGTAAACTGAAAGTGTTGAAATCAATGCTTCTTTGAAAGGGGCATCCAAGTCATGCAGTCGGAGAAACTGATTGGATAGCAAAATGATTAATTCCTTCTCTTCTTTTTTCTTTTTCCACCTGTTTTCCTCAGTCTGAGGAATGCATTCAGTGTTGGATTTGGCCCGGTTCTCTCAAACCGATGGGAGCTTGAGAGCACTGTTGTGCAAATACTGTTTTAGTAATTGCACCTACAATACCTCTGTAATACAATACAGTTAAAATGACCAAAGTGAGACAGATTAGTAGGAAATATGCTTCCTATCAAATCCAGTGCGTTGCTCTGAAAACAAGTAAATGGGAAGCCTTTAACACCATGCTGAGAAACTCTTTACAGCAGTTTCATTTGTTGTAAATGCCTAGATCACAGATAACAGCACCAATGAAAATTTGGGATTTGTGCCTGTTGGAGCTCACTGAAAGGAACTCTGTTCTGGCAGCATTGATGCTGCTTGGCTTGGCTGATGCATAAAGAAATTCTTTAGACATTCGTAAACCAGTTTTGTTCTGCACATAGAATTAACAGTGTATATGGCTGAGACACGACCTTCTTCTTGTGTTCTTGCCCCCTTAAATTTAAAAGTGAGAAACACTGCCATACTCTGAGCCTTCAGAATTTCACTTATCTGACAATTTTTAAGGCTGCAATTACTTTTATTATAATCTCATTAGTTATCTTTTATGTATAGACTTGAGGCTTTTGCTTCAGTACCTTATGCTTTTGCACTATAATATTGTACCACATAAAGTCTAACACTCATGCTTTGGCTGTATACAAGTTAGGTCACAAAAGGCTCATTTTGCTGTCTCTTAAAGTGCTCTCTGTGTGTGTAATGGGGTGTGCTAACACACAGCTATGCTGCACAACATCTTGTGTTATGATGTTTTATCTGTTGTCTCATATATCTTTAAATTGAGAGAGCTGTCAAACTCATACCAAGAATATATCCTAATTACTGCCATTAGTTTCATGTCAAAATGTCAACATTAATATGATGGGGGAAATAGATTGCCCTTCAAATGCTGATAAAATTTGCTTGTGACGTCTGACTAGGCAAATGATGAACCTAATTGGCTTAAAGTTGCATATTTTTCACAATTGATTTTAGTTACGCTGAAAAGCCTTTTCCCCAGCAGTGCTGTATTTGGTTACAGAGCAAGAAGAGCACTTTGTGCCATTCCTTCCATCATTGCTTTTGAAGATCTGGAGCTCTCTGCAGATTTTGGACAAGGCTTCCTCATTGCTTCCCCTGTTACCTTAGTCAACAGGAGAAAACTTCCAAGAGCATGTGGATTTGCTCTGCTAGTCAAGTAGATCCAGCATTCTTTTCCTACCTCACTACCCTTTCCTTTTTAGGATTATTGAGGAAAATAAAGTTCTAAATTAGCTGTAAGTTAGCTTTCACCTGTTTTATTATGGCCACCTGAAATAAATATGATAAGGGAGAATATTTAAAGCTGTCTTTCAGTAGAAATAATCAATATCTCTTCCTTCAGGAAGAAGATGGACTGCGGATGAGGAAGGCACCCCAGACAAACAACCCAATATCTGCTTCTGCAGCTGCTGTCAAGGATGAAGGGTTCAGCTCCAGACTACTCGCTTTGGTGGTTTTGTTCTTTGTCTTTGGTGTAATTATAGGAAAAATAGCCTTGTAGAGGCAGCATGCTGGAAATTGTAAATTGGTTTGATGGTTCTGCCATATCATTGGATTAAATTTATTCATAACAATGTTTAAAAAAGAATTAATGTATGACATCTCACAGGTCTTGCCTTTAAATTACCCCTGCACAAATACTATGTAACGTAATCTAGAAAGTTTCAAATGTACAGTGAGTGGATGAATGAAAGAGATTATGCTTCAGTGATGAAGGGGGGAGAAAATCACGTTTTAACACTACAATGGAATATTGTATATGTCATTTTAAACATTCTTAGACCCTGGTACATGTTGCTGGATGACCTCTTTTTAAAAAAAAAAAAAAGAAAAAAAGAAAAAAAGGGAAAAAAAAAAAAAGGAAAAATAGAAAAAACTCTTCCTCCACTGCTGGAGCTGGCCCTATTGGATGTTTGGAGGTGGGTTAGGCAGGAGGTGTTGAGAAACTTCTGTAAAATACGTTAATCCACCATTCTGCTCATAAATCTAACAGTTTCTGTCAGTGTCTTCAACTCTGTGCAAGTTACCAATTTCTTGGCACTCAAATGAATCTTGAGAAACTGAAAAGAATTGTATGTGGCAATGCTGAATGTGCTGGGCATCATTAAGAGGCGTATATTGACTAGTATGACGCTCATTTGGAATAAAGGTCAATGCCTTGTTCTCAAAGGGACCAAGCTACATTGCTGTTGGTTCATTTAGTTGAATGAAAATGTTATTCAGAGATGTTTAATGCATATTTAACTTATTTAATGTATTTCATCTCATGTTTCCTTATTGTCACAAAATTGACTAATACTATATGGTATGAAAAGGCACCTCTTTAAAGCCAGTGACTACAACTAAAAATTTGCTGCTGTAGTGATGCGAGATTCTTCTGCCTCCTGGTGTTTCGGGCACTACACCATTGTTGGGAGTTTTGATTATCTGAGCATTGGAGAAACAGTGGTCAGGAAACTGGTTTTGTATGTAAATAAGTCTAGGGGGACAAAAACTATTAGTAGTAAACTAGTCCTATGCCGTAAAAGACCAATCCTGTTTGACTATGTAGCATCTTCAAAAACAAAAAAAAAAAAAAGAAAAGAAAAAGAAAAATTAAATAAAGCCCCCAAATTAATGTTTCCTTTGTTACTTTTGTCATGTTCTCACAGCTGTAGAGGGGGGAGGAAACAGTATTCTCTGTCAACTTAGTTCATGGCATTAGGAAGGCCTCGTTTCAGGATGATTTATTTTTCTTTCCAGCCTAATCTTAAAATCCATCCAAACCACCCCATCCTCAGCCTGATGCACGTAAGTGTTGGGCAGGGTAACCATTCTGACTGCTGAGGTACAAGGTAATGTCCCGTTTTTCAGTTTAGCTGGATTCAGTAGTTAAGATGCTTAGTAACATGTTGAAAGTAATGTTAAGGTAATCTTGTTCTAAGCATACTTTTACATACGCTCAGTGTGTTGTGACACATTGGACTGCAGTAGATGAGTGCTCCTGAGGAGGTAAAATCCTGTATATTCTTAGATTAGGTCCAAAAACCATCTGTGACAAGTTTTGGCAGCATCTGTCAGGTTTAAGGTAGGTCTTTTAGAAGCGACTTCTTTCATTCCTTCATTATTCCTGTGTTTTCTTGGGAAAGTTGTTTGGGCTGCAGCCTGTCTGCCACACTTGTTGACCTTTATATTTGTTCCACCTGTGTCTCAAGGGTTTCCTGCTTTGCAAGTGCAAAGAAGTGAAATTTTATGTGATGTTTAATAAGAAAATAGGAGGAGAATAATCTTGCTGGTGTGTTCAGCTTATGAACACAATTCCGGCAGTACCTCCAGAAGGTTCAGCTGAAATGAGGGGTATCTTCAGCATTTTAAAATGCGAGTGCCTTGTCTGCTCAGGATGGAAGTGACAAAGCTATTCAAGTATGCCTGTAAAGGGCAGAGGAGATGGGAGATGAGCTGGAAAGAACAAAGCAGATAGTTCACTTTGACAAATTGGGCACAACTGATCAAGAAAAAGATGCTTTCTGGGCAGTAGAAGCTAAAGAGAACTTTTACATGAAACACTTTAAGAGAACCTTTTCAGAAAGACGGGGTTGTAAGAGATGTTGCAAAATGAGTTTTCATGGCTTTGATGAATGTATTTGAGCGAACCGGAACCGAAGGGAGTCGGAGCTATGCAGTATTTTTGAAGAGGCTGTTGTAAGTATCTTGATATCACTGAAATGTGTTATCAGAAAAGCTGAATTCCTCACTTGCTTTAAACAAAAAGATGTTGATTCCTTCGGGAGCCCTTTGTTCTGCTGCAAAACAGCCTCAGAAGAGTTTGCTTTCTTGAAGAACAGGCTGTATGCAGGGTAAAGGGGGAGGATTGAAGCTTTGAAATGGCCTCTTGTGAGCGTATCTGTAATAATGTTGCAGGGCAATTTTACACACACTGTTAGCTACCACAGTGGACTTGGCTGGCACAGGCAGCTCCCAGCTGAAGGGGAAAGCCAGCAGAATGTCCATTTTCCTTCCAGTGTTCAGTACTCACTTAGTGATCTGTGGCAACTTGGAACTTTAAATCACTTGTGAGCAAAGTCATCCCTGTTGTTTGCACTCCAGGGTTATAAAGAGGTCTCAGAAAACACTCTCATGCTTTGCTAGATGCCTTACAAACGTATGATCAAGGAGCCCAACAGAGGACTGTAGTTAAGGATCTGTTGGCAACAGTTGTAGCCTGCAGTTGGGCTGACCCCTGCTATCAGTCCTAAACAGGACTCCTAAATTAACTGCTCATCTTTTGGAACTTTACAAAATTCTGAGGTCTTTCCTCGCTGTTTCTGACAGCAGCTGAGCAGACAGTAGCACTGAATTGTCAGGGTAAGGCTTTTGCTGAGCTTAAAATAAAAGGACTGATGAGTGGAATCCTTAGTACCTGGTCAACCAGGTACTTCTTACACAGCAGAAAGAAATCTAAAGATGTTTCTTCTTGTGAGGTTCCTAAAAAGCCAGTCTGTAGGCAGATTACAAACCAGATTGGATGGATGTTCTAAGCCCACCTGGATCTTTCGGAAGTTGTTCCTTACACAGTGAGCCCAGAGCAAATGTTTTCATGAAGTATTCACAGAAAGTGAATTATTCTGGGGGGCACTGTGTGTCTTCAGAAGTTATGCATGAAACATAGAGTTTCTAAATAAGATTGTCTGGTGTCCTTGCACAACACCAGATATTAGAAAACTGTAACTGATACATGATAGTACAAATCAATATATTCTTTAATCTAATTATTGTCCTTACTCTTATTTTAAGATGCCCAGTTGCATATACATTAATCATTAATTTCTGTAGAGGCTGCTTAGGCAGTCTTCATTTTGTGGAGCTGTACACTTCTGTCTGCACTCTCTGGCTAAATCTGGAATAAATAGCTATCTAAAATGTCTTGAAGCCTCATACTGGGAAATGAATGCAGAATAGTTTCTGCTATTTTTATGTAGTTATCCACATCTTAAAGCAAATATTCCATGCATGAATGATCATAACTATTGCTCTGCATTGGCATTTGTCAGCTGTGACTGCACAACTGCAACAATTGCATATGTAAGCCAAGCACCCAGCTTCAAGTTAGCATTGAATAGCCTTAGGGATTGAAGAGCAAGATAATGCCAGGTGTGTCACACTGAGAGGGACTGATGTACCAGAATGTAATTTTCTAGGATACAGGATTGTAATAGCTTGCTGGTGGTATTCCATGTGGCTTTTTTGTCCTGAAATGCTGTGAGTGGGATAAAGTTGGAACCTCATTTTGCAAATGGCTGTAGTTTCTTCTCACCAGTAAACTATACAGTTTCTATTCGCTGCACATGTAAAATTGCACTTCTAATTGTAATTTTGATTTAGCAGTCGGCGTATTTACATGGTGTGTGTTTACATACACACAAAAATGGATTGTTAATGTCTTGAGATACTTGCTGTTGCAGTTGCCTCATGAAAGAAAACTGTCAAGCCTTTTCTTTAGCAAGTGTGTATGACATTTTCATCTCTTCATCATAATGCTTCCTTAATTCTCGGGCACAGCAGTGACTTAACTGTAGTATTCTCCGTTTTTGAAGCTATACTTCTCTTGCTCTACATGATGTCCTGAAATGCCATATCCTGAGTTCTGGTTTCTGTATAAAGTAACTGAGAAACAACCACAACCAAAAATCCCTCTGTTTGAAATTAAAGAACATGTGAAACAAGCGTGCTGAACTTCATGTTTGTTGTGGCTGTGTTACAGCTGCAATAGTGCTTCACAGCAGCGCTGGAGCAGCCTGGGGTGGGAGAGCTGCTCTTTCATTGTTTGAAAATGGGTTAGATCCATTACCCAAACCCTCCAGTGAGCAAGCTGAGGAGGGACAAGTGGTGAGGGAATTTCAGTTACATACTTGAGATTTGGTTTTTTGGAGCCAGAAACAGTAATATAAAAAAGAAGAAAGTAATCTCTAGAGGAGTGAGATTAGTGCGGTGCTGCATGTGGAAGTTGCTGTTCTTTGTAATCAGTTACGTACCTACAGATTAATTTACTAATTAGAAAATACTTGTGTAAACAGGTGTTTAGGCATTTTACAAAGAAAAGCAAGTACTGAGCAAAGCTGGTTGCTTGTAGAGTGAAACCTAGCAGTTCTTTGGAGACACGTCATAAAAGGATGACAGTGGGATGCAATGCTGGTGTAAATCATCCATTGCTGTTAGGTAAATAGAGGGATTTATTGTTCAAGCAGGGCAGCGCTGATCCTTTGACCATGTCCAATTAAGATTTCTTTACGTTATGCTGACAGCCTCCTGTATACTGAATCACTTTGTCTAATGGGTCAGTGCAAAAGTGACATTACTCATTGTGCTGTTATTAACTTCTGTTTTGATAAGCTCCAGAAGACACAGTAATTGCGCGTTTCCACTGCTCATATTTGCTTAACTGGAAACCGTGTTTGGTTTATTAATGGGTTGATTTTTTTTACAGGATAAATGTAGATTATTTCTTAAAATAACCCCACCGCCAGCCAGAAGTCTCTTAGGTGCGATTCTCTCCTGAGCGTGCGCTTGCGCACTGCCACGTGCCTGGATACCTGTCACTTACTCTGCCGGTTCTGGGGCGTATTTGCTTCCACAGAACGGCCTTCACATTTGTGTCCTGAAGAGTAAACCCCTTGAAAACTTCACTAAACTTCCACGTAGATCTTTTTGCCTCTCAGTCCAGGCCTAAGTTTGTCCTGAAGCTTCTGCATGAGTGAGAACTGCAACAAGGACCGCTGAGTCGTGAGCACAGAAACAAGGCAGCTTCTCCTTGAAGCAAGCTTGAACTTTGAATCTTTCCTCCTATGCTTTGTCATTGGAAAATGGCCTTTTCCAGATGGCAAAACAAAAGAAGTTAAGAAAACAAATGAATTAAGAAGAATTAATTGAAGCCGCATATTGCAAGTTGACATTGTACATCTGGCATTTCTGTTTATGTTTCTGCATCGGTACATTTCATTCTTTTCTAATAAGTTCCTAGGTTTGTGATGTCTTTCCCCAGCATTTTGAAGTGCCTGTGAAGAGCCGAGGAGCAGCCTGGAATATTGTTCCCAGTTCAGCTGTGCTTCACTTTTATTTAATCAAATCTTTTTCTTCAGTGGATAAACTCACAAGATTAGGAAAGCCTCTTGAATTCCCTCATGTTTGAGTTGGCAAAGTTCCCACGCGCAATTATCCACACACAGCTACTTTTAAAAGACCTTTACGAAGCCTGCACAAAGTCAAGCACTCGGAAGTTAGGAAATGGCAAAACCAAGTTTGTGCACTCTTAATTCGGCCGCTTTTTGTGAGTATGAGGCAGTATCTGCCCAAGCCTTCAGCACCAGGTCAAGAAGTGAGCTAAGGCTGCCCAGAAGTTGCCTGAAACTGCCCCTCTCTGTGTGCCTGACCGTAAGTTCTCTGAAGATACGTGTAATCGGGGTTTTGAAGGCTGAGCTGTTGAGCTTAAAAAACGGCATCATGGTATCCAGTGTAACCCACGTGTGTGTCAGGATGGAATCCTTTGTGTCCTGCTCGCGGACATCCATTCTTGACCCGAGCATCTTGATGTAGACTCTGAGCTGAAGCAGCAGGATTAGCTTTCACATTTCACTGGGAGGCCACACACAAGTGTGATTGGAGCCAAGAATTTTTGCCTCAGTTCTGAGCCCGAACTGTTTCTGTGAAGGCTGCAGTCTGTCTTGCCTGATCCCTTTCCTCATCTACCCTGCCTGAGCTGTCAGATCTCACTCCCTTCCCTCCCTCAGCCATTTGGTTTGATTCAAGTCATCCTTGTTCTTTCCCTGCTCCTTGGCAAAGACACTGATGTTCAGATGAGTGTCACTGAATGGCTTCTCTTCTCTGCTGCCCGTTTACTTTCCTTCTCAGCCTCTGTTCCCACTGCCCTTCCAGGCCTGCCTGTCCTGGACTCCTGGCCAGTGGGAGCGCTGGGTGGCTGCACCCAGGCTGGTTCCCAGCCCAGGTAACCACTCACCTTCCTGCTTCCTCTTCACTCTGTGTACAGTTTGAAGCAATGAAGTCTTGTCAGCCACCTCCTTTCTGCTGTTCCAATGCAGGGTATTACAGTAAAGAACAGGCTCCTATTCAGTGTGGATTGCTTTTCAAATGAAGCCCTGGCTCAGTGCTGTAAATACATCCAGAAGCGATTTGTGTGTGTGTGTGTTTTGTTTCAGTTTAAGAATTGTTTAGGAAATCTGGAACCCAAACTGCATTCTAAGGTGATTTAAATGGTGGGGATGAAGGTGGCTCTCCAGTAGTCAGGACTAATGTTCATTATCTGTGTCCCAAACCTGTTTTTCTAATGCAGTGTTAGACATGAAACGGGAAGCTATTTGGATTTGTCTTATGTCAGGTACAGAGAAATGAATCGAGAACTAGGAGTTGGAATGCTGATGGTTGAAGGAAGTATACAGCCATGCCGGCTGCTAACAATGTAACGAGTACTTCAAAAGTCCATAGATGAGCAAATTCCTGATCAAATCCAGTCATGAAGAAATTGGATGGAAAACCGAACAGATTTGGCCGGGTTTGAAGAGAAAGGTATTAAAGGGCCAAAAATCCAGTGATTTTGCCATCAAGAAGGGGGAGAGCTTTGGCTAACTGCCCACCCTGTTCCAGTGGTGAAATGAAGGAAAAAATGAGATGTAGAGTCACATAAAACAAGTAAGAAAAAGGGAAGCAGCAATCGACTTAAAATGAGTTACATTAAAAATTAATGAGGAAAGCAAGAGGCAAAGGAAAAGGAAACCATGGATTGGAGTGCTTGAGAGGCGGATAAAGAGCCAAAGTTCAGAGGGAATCTTCGTGGTAGGATAAGGACCATTGCTAGACGCAGGTGATGCTGTGTGATCACAAGTGCTAGTGATGATGTAAGAGAACTGGAGAAGTGATGTCATTCCTTAGCAATGTTCAGTATTAAAAATGAACCCTTAAGTTCAGTGGGTGTGGAAACCTTGTGTCAATGTCTCCTAAGGGCAGTCTGTGACCTGTGATGGGGAGGAATGCAGAGGGAACAGGACGGCCCAGGCACAGCTCTCAGCCAGCTTGGCACCCAGGGAAGAGATGAACAAGGAGATGGGGTGAGTGAAGGAGCACAGTGTAAGTCATTTGATTCTTTGTTTCTGAGCTTGCTTTTGGATCCGAGGGAACTGAGTGCATCCACCCCCCGCAAAGCGTGGTGTTCTCTGACAATCACATTTCAAAAGTGGGCATTCAAAGAGAACCATAATGAATATGGGGGTGCTCATAGAAGGGTTCTGCTGGGACCCGACATGATTCAGTGGTTCCAGATCACTGCTGAAAACATGCAGAATCCCACTGATGAAACGCTAACGTGACAAAGACACCCATACCCAGGCCCAGAGTAAAAGCTTCACACGCGTTCCAGCGCAGTCCCAGGGTAAAAGACTAATGAGTAAGAATGTGTTCTTGTCTTTAATTACTGTTAGCAGTAAGTGATTATACGTGTGTATGTCTCAGCTGTGAGGGCTGGGAATTGTGGATGCAATTTGGGTATTTACATTTTAAAAGAGAAGCTGAGGAACTGGAATGGATGCAAAACAACACAAAAAGAGATTCAGAAATGACTGGTGGAGTGTGAAAATGCCTTAGAGAGGCCGAGAGAGAACTCAGATGGCTGAGTTTAGCTACCAGAATTGAGAATGTCTTGATTACAGTGCACAAGTACCTTCACGGGGAGAAAATACCGAACACTGCAGGTCTCTGATCTTAAAAAGAGCAACGCAACACCAAGCACTGACTGGCAGTGGGAGCCAGGCGAATTCCAAGTGGAAAAAGGCACAAATTCGTAAAGAGAGAATAACTGTGTAATTTAGGAATGTTTCTTCAAAAAACTGTGAACGGAACAATAAAAGTTATGATATTTATGCAAATAGCTTTTTCATGGCTTTTTTTACTTCAGAAGTATACTTCAGCATGGGAGGGAACAGGACAAAGAGGCTCCTGATGAGGCTTTCATAGGAGATTCAGTCAGCAGAGCCCACCCGTGGTGCAGAGCATCTGGAGGCAGCTGCGGGAGGAGGTGGGACTGTTCTCAAGTGCTTGCTGCATACCTTGCAGAAGTATGTGATGTTGTCATGTCATTTCTTACATCACGTTAATCCCATCACCACCCTGAAAGGCTCTGTGGTCTTGGAGGAGTTTTTTACACCATGTGGTACCCGAACACTTGCTTTGTAAATGAGAAACAAGAAAGTATCTGCACACGAATCTCACTCTTGCGGGTAAACAGAGGGCAGGAATTGCCTTCCCGCTCTTCCGCCCACCCTCCAAAGACAGCAGAAGCCATGTTCTTGCCATGGACGTCTTTCAGTTCTGCACGAACACATATCCTTGCTGGCTGGAGCTGCGGCACGTGCCTGCTCTGGCATGGTGATGGGAAGCTGCTTTGCTGAAATGTATGGTTTATGGGGATACATAAACCATATGGCTATAGAGATACGTGCCTGTGCTGCCCCGACATGCCCCAGCTTACAGCATCTCAACAGGGACACCCCAAAGGAGACGCCACATTCTCCAAGGATGCACTTCCACTTCAAACGTTTACCCGTGGCTCTCTACATGGAAGCAGGCAACAAAACCCAACAACTCTCAGAAGCAGGGAGGTGTATTGCCTGCTGAACTAACCCCTGGCGAAGTCTCCTCCTCCACTAACAGCGGAAGGAACCAAGGCGAGGTAGCCAAGCTTGGCCTTTGTTTCACCTTAAAAGTAATGCGTATGATTAATATTTGATCATGCCAGGAACATGCTGACAACATTCATGTCACAATTGTATGCATTTAATAAGCATCTCATTTGAATTATTAGTTAATGTACAAATCCCTCAAGAGTACTTTTGTGTTATAAACCCCATAATTTATCTAAGTATACAAGCTTCAAACTCATACATACAGCATTAAGAAGGTAGCTATTGCATAGCTGGTTTAACAAAATACCCTTTGTGAGTAAGATATATAGGCTTATTTGGAAAGGACTTGGCTACTGGGAGGAGGGCTTCTCCACAGAAGTTACATGCTTCTTAGCTGCAGCAGGCAGGGATGTTAATTTCTTAGTTTGTCCTTGTCAGCAGAGTCAGTTGGACCCGACTATGCTGTCGACTCGAGTATCTGCTCAGCCCATCGCTCGCGAGAGGCAGATTTATAAAGCATCTCTACAGGAATGAGGCTGGAAGCGACATTTTGATTGAAAGGAGAGCTGGATTAACAACTGCTAGGCCAGTAGGCTTACCAAAAGGGAGACAGTAAAATCCATGGCCTGACAAGACTTGTGAGCTTCTGCTCCGCTTGGAACGTGGCGAGTGGAGTCACAATGGCTGGGCAGCGACCCGGGGCAGTGCCTGGGTACCAAAGCACAGGCCAGTCCTGCACTGGAAAGCCAGGACAATGCAGCAAGGATGCAGTGTCTGCAGCTGGGTAATGCTGAAGGTTGGAGTGTTGTCCCATTTACTGCGTCTTCTTAAATGACCACGGTCAGGCGTAACACTGCTGAGGTAATGCCCTGCCAGAGCTGCTTGCTGTGAGTGGGAGAGTGTGTATCGCGTCTTTGTGTGTGTACACGCACACGAGAACTGCAGAAGATGTCTGCAAACTGAGAAAGGCATGATTGAGTCCACCCTTATCAAGAACCCCTGCTGACTGCTTCATCTATTGCTGCCTAACTCTGCAGATTAAATTTGCAAGAGCAGCAATTAGGAGCATGATGGGAGGGAACTTAAAGTCAGAAAAACTCAGCAGCCGACGCTTCGGATGTTTGAATTACATCTGAATCAAGCTCTTGATTAAATCTTAGCAATGTCGAAAGCTCAAAGCAGTAATTGTAATTGATGTCACTTTTTCCCCCTGTCATATTGCTAAATTGTCTATTGCAATGTGCAGCGCATCCATGTCACTACATTAAAATTGTAGGCAAAGCGGGGAGATGAAGCAATAAAGCCACGGGGCAAACAGCATGTAGTCAGGCGTAATCTGCTTGGCTTCACTCACTGCTGCTGGTCGCTTTTAAAGAGTTTCCAAATCTAAAAAAGGCCGCTTCCAGATGTGCTCATTTGAAGGATATAAAAATCACACTAGCACCAGGACTGTCTGAATTCTGTGCTGCACCTCAACAGGTAACTAGTCCCATCTTAAAACCAGAAGTGCTATAAACAATAAAAAGGCCACAGGCAAAGGTTTTAGTGCTTCATTCCCATTAGCATCCTTTTCCCCCAAGTATTTTAGACTAACATAGTTAGAGAATTCCTCTGGCGCTCCAGCGCACTGAATCAGAGGTGCCTGATAGGACGTGGGCCGCTTGTCCGGGCGGTCGGGACTGGAGCCGTCTGTGGGCCTCTCGCCGATGTACAGCAGGCTGCGCTCCTTCGCGTCTTGCTCCGTTTTGAATAGTTCATACTCTGTGTGGGGCAGCCTGATGCCCAAAGCCAGGCACCCATTTGTGGGTGTTATATCCTGCTCCACCCCAGTGCTCCAGGAGCCGGCCAGCCCGCAGCTTCCAGGTTCGGAGGAGTTCAGCATCGTTGCCGTCACCTGGTCCATCGGCATCACCCGAGCCTGCGTGACTTTAAAAGCCAGCTCTGTGCCACCCCGCACTTTGGAGGAGGGGATGCCTTGCGTGTAATGCCCGGATGCGTAGATGGTGAAAGTCGGCTGTTTGCAGAGCGGGTCAGAGTAGTGGTAGTAGTAACCTTCCCAAGTGTGGTTGTTACCGTGGAAGATGAAGTACCTGGTCAGGAACAGCACCGCGGGTCGCACCTCGCAGCGGGTGCTCACCCAGCTGCCGCTGAGCTGCATGGGCAGCTGCGCTGTGACAGGCAGTATGGGCGGGTGATGCTCATCCGCTCTGTAGATAATCCCACAGGCAGGGCAAGGATGCACGTGGTGCTGTACAGACAGAAAAAAACCAAACCGGTGAGCAGAAAACCCTTCAGGGTATTTACAAAGCTCAAACTCCCCTCTTCCACTCCTGGGAGTTCAACAGCAGGGAACCTGGCCCAAGACATCCAAGCAGATTAAATGTGATAAAGCGCTGCCTCTTTGCTATTCTGGTCCGCTGGGAAGGACGGCAAGGTCTGTGCCCTGAGGCTGTGCTCTGCCCTGCGAAGGGCTGCTGAGGACAGGCTGCAGGCAGGAGAGCGGGGCGAGGACAGAGCTGCAGTGTGGGTAGGGAAAGCTCCCTCGGGCCAACCAGGCTGGTCCCCAGGCTCTCTGCAGGCTGCTGCCCTTCCCGTGGCGAGGATGTGGGCGCTGGGACATGTCAGCTACACCCACCGTGTTCCTGCACTGGTTCAGAAAACAGTGCAGCCTTTTTGGTGGTCCAAAGGGTGAAACCCAACCGCGGGGAGGCTGCTGTGGCCATGCCGCACTGCGCTGACGGCAGCCTCTCCGGGACAGCCGACAGCACGCAGCGCTCCCGTCAGCGGGAGAGAGGCGAGGGCTTTGCCAGCAGCCACAGCAGCGGGCACTGCACCTGGGAGAGAAGGAAAGGACCTACAGCAAAACAAGGACCGGCCCTTTGCTGCTTCGTGCAGAGCTCTGAGTCAAACCAGCCCTGCAGCTGATCCAGTGCCAGGAGGGGGTTGTGGAGCTTGGCGTTTTCTCTTATACCTCATATATCGCAGCTGATTAAATACCCAGGGTTTGACCGTTATCTCGCTTTGCAGAACAAGAGCTGATCTCTACTGAACTGTCGTACGCAGCAAGGTTCAATAACTCAGTAGTTAACTGTAGGGTGGGTAATTTACATGCAAGTTGATTGGAGTCTACTGTAATTTAGTCATTTTCAGCTTGCTTTACTGCTACTGTCACGTTAATGAGTGCTGACAGTACACAGTACATTATGGCCAAATAATCCCAGAAGTTGGCAAATATATATGCTCTGCTTGGGCAGGAAATTCTTTGATAATGAAAGGTAATTTGGGGAGAATGGGTTTCTTTAAAACAGACCTAAATTAAAGGGGGAAAGAGCGGTATTTTCATAACGAGGGTTAAAAAAGAATTCCTACCATAGCTCTGCAACTCCCCCACACAGGCGAATGGCGCTGGGTCAGAGAAAAGGGAAACGAAGAAGAAAAATCCTGCGCCCAACAGAATTATCACTATAGACACGGAGCCAAAAATCTGACTCGCTCATGCCAGTTGTGTGAAGTTACTGCTAATATATGGCAGCTTCTAATTATCGCCAAGTGGTGACATCATGCGCTGGTCCATTGGAGAGCTGTTAGCTGATTAATTACAGCGCTCTGTTCAGAGAGTGCATTGCAGTATCTTTAGGGTTGCTTTTAAATTAACTTTTAAAAGTGTTTATGTTTACCATCTGGTTTTGCTCAGATATATGGTTTTGGCCCAAGATAACACAAGTTTAACCAGTTTGAGATTGTTACTTTCAAGGGGAGAGGGCTGCTGCTCTGTGGTTTCCAGAGCTCACTTGGTGGAGTCGGAGGTATGGGGAAATGTTGCCCCCAAAATAGTGGTTTTTAGCTAATTCAATCCTATCTGGTGAAGTTCAGAGGGGTTTCTTCACCCCATCTCACTGCTCAGTCCTTTCTGAATTGAGTAGCTATGACTGAGATTGAAACGTGCTTGTCTGGAAATCAACTGAGCTGGTGCCAAATAAAATACAATAGAATATAAGATATAAAATGGAAACAAGATATAAAACAGAAGGCAACCGTGTCTCCTGCTCAGTCTTATTTCTGCCAACCCTGGGGACCCACACCTCCAGCCCCACACCTCCTCACCCGGTGCCTTGGACAGAAGCGAGCTGACCGCAGGCAGCTGGTATTTTAACTGCAAGGACATAACAAATGCTTCCCCATCAGCCGATGAGGGGACCACATAAAGGCATCACCCTTACCATGGCGTTCTGCAGAGGCCGCTGGTAACCGGTGGGTCGGTAGTGGAGCCTCTCCAGCCACTCCGTGTGAATGTCCCCCAGGTACAGCTCCTCCACCAGCCGGCTCCCGCTCTGCTGCAGCTGCAGCAAGGGCTGGTAATGCTGCTCCACGCGCACCAGGCTGAGCTCGTGCATGGCAAAGCCCAAGGCAGCCGTGCAGTCGCGCTCGGTCTTGGCGCTCAGCAGTTCATAGAGGGCTCCGGGAGCCCAAGCGCGCCCTGGGGGCAGGAACCCGCTGCAGCCCTCGCCGGAGGTCTGGTTGATCCAGGAGGCCACCTCCCGCATGGCCTTCTGGCTGTGGAAGACGATGCCGACTTTGTGGAGGTGGTAGTCGGCCTCGGTGGCCCCGCGGGTGATCCAGGAGGCCTGGCGCAGCCGGAGCTTGCCCTTGATGACCAGCGAGTAGGAGGGGTCGCGGCAGGAGGGGTCCCAGTAGTAGAACTGGTAAGCCTTGAAGAGGCGGTTGGCGTAGAAGAGGTAGGATCGGGTGAGGAACTCGGGTCCTGGCCGCACCTCGCACCTGGGCAGGAAGGCAGAGCTGAGCCACTGCAGCACATGGGGGGTTACGCAGGGCAAAATCCCTCCCCAGGGCACCCGGCATGTGGCAGGAGAGGGGGGAATCGGGGTCTCCCACACCCGGCGGCCACCCTTGGCTGATTTTAAGGCATCTGCTACCAAAACGCAACAGTGCCGGAAGGAGAACCTTGCTTTGTGTCGCATCCCCACGGAGCAGAGGAGGGTCGGAGGGGATTTCGAACCGCTCTGCCCGATCAAGCCGGGTGTGCTTGTCAAAATGCACCTAATGACGGGGGGCGGCAGGAGGCTCTCTGGGCACCGGGGGGGCCTCGGGCCTCCCTCCGGCGTGGGGCAGGCGTTGGCGAGGGGCCGAAGGGAGCAGCCTTGCCTGTTACTGCTCAGCCCCTTGCTCGCACCGGGTGGGGGCCGCGTTGGTGCGCAGGGGCGGGCCCGGGGGTGCCTTACCCGGTGGAGACCCAGCGCCCCTCCAGGCGGGGCGGCAGCCGCGCCGCGATCCTGGCGCCGTCCTGCAGGTGGCGGAGCTGCTGCCGGCACCGCGGCTCCCAGCGCAGCGAAGGCTCCGCGCCCGCGCAGGCTGTGGAGGGGAGGGAGAGCGCCAGCATCAGCACCGCGGGGCTGCAGGTCCCACAGGCACAACAGGCACAGGTACAACAGGCACAGGTACAACAGGCACAGGTACAACAAGCACGCGTACAGGTACCCGGGTAGAGAAAGAAACCCCAAACGCTGAGCTAAGCAGAGAGCTCTTGGTTAAGGATACAGGTTGGGCTTTTTTAATTCTACTGTTTTCCAACTGAAATTTCATCTGAATCCAACTATTTTTTAGATTGAATCTTCCAATGAAACTGAGAGCTCTTTGCACGTGTTCTCTCTCTCGCTATTGTTGAAGCAGTAACCGAAACAGGGAATTACAGCATGGGAACATCAGACTCGCCTGTCGCCTGCCATAAGGACAGTAATTCTGTCACTTACCTCATTTCCCATAACAACGGATGTTATTGGTTTAGGGAATGTGTGAACACTCGGCTAAATCCTGAAGACCTTTGCATGCACACATATATAGTACATATATTCCTATATATTATTCACTCTTTACTTAAGCAAACTTCTGCTGCACTCATCACGAGTTTGCTTCAACAAGAAACTTGGGATTTGCCCCTTTTTAACACCACAAAATGAGCTCTCGGCAAAGCTCCTCCTCAAACCCCACCAATTTTCTGCTGTGGAACAACTGCAGAGCCCAGTCCTCTGGCCTGGGGGTGCTCAGCCCAGCCCAGGGCTGAGGGGGGTTCACTTGCTCTTAGCTGCACTTTGCAATTTACCTAGTAGTGTACTGGAAACGTTCCATCCGGACTGATCCCCTGCACGCCGATGGTCAGGGCACAGGTTGCTTCCCAGCCTGCCATTCCGTTGGAAAGCAAAATCTTACGTGTACGTACTTACTGCCTTCCAGAGTGAGGATGCAAAACAGTTGCACACCCTGGGCCTCAGTCAAGGAAACCAAGACACGGTCACAGCTGCTCATCTTAGTCCCTGTGTGCCACACACTCTATAATCCATGTTGGCAGCAGGATGAATTGTGAATAATTCCTTCCTCCTGCCCAAGAGCTCTCTAATGCAGTTAATTTGTGTCTCTCCTAAGACAAGAGAGCGGAGCTGCTCTGATACGCTTCACCAGAGGCTGAGTAACAGAGTGACGTGAGTGACAGCCACTTTATGCTGCTCCTGCCATAGAGATGTGCCCTAAATGCAGATTTTAGGCCTGGAACTGAATTTTCCAGCTTGAAAGGATGTTTGGATCTGGTGCAGCTGGGCTGGAGTATGTAAGAGAGGAAAGCAGCCACATTCCATACAACCTGAACCATCCCATGGTTTTTACAGGGAGCTCTGCCTAAACCAGACCCTTCAGCTGGGAAGAGAAACCCAAACTATCCAGCTGCACATGAGAGAAGCGATAGGCGAGAGTGTGAAGGACACAAGCCCAGCCTGGGGAGCACAATCTCTTCCTCCCAAGCAGTGCCTGCAGATCAAGGTGGCACATGTGGATGTGCTGCAAACCATGGGCAAGGCTACGAGCAGCTGAGCAATGCCAGCCAAATCCCCCCGGCTCACAAGCTCGGGATGTAACACACGTATAAACAGGGTGAGATTCACAGCTGGGGTCTACCAGGAGGCTCCCCCGATCCGCACAGCCAATGTATTCTGAGCCAGGAGCCTCTCATCCCTGCCATCAACACATCCGACACACACAGGGTTAACCCTGCTACGAGTCTCCCGCACCCAAGTTTGCCACAAATACAAGCCCTACACCAAGTCAGAGGGGAGCTCAGCAATTCATCTGCTGTGCAAGTCAGAGGCTCCTGAACATGTGGCAAAGCAGAGATATTCCCACTCAAATAATATTTAATTATTAATCTAGTCATATGTAACTCAAGACTTAGATCTGATGGGCAAATTCAGTCACTTCTCGATGCTGCTGCTGTCTGCAAAGGTTTTACATGTCACAATAAGAGGGTCCTTGAAATGCTTTTGTGTAGACTTCAGCACACAAACCCTGAAACTACTGCTAAGGGATTAAACACATGGAAAGCAAAGCCCCCAGTGAAGCAGGAGAGCAGTAACAGAAGCAGCCTACCTACCCAAAGGCCAGTGAAACCAGCACTGGAGTTTCTGTTACCTCACTGTGCACTGGAGTGCATAAACTAGCTGGAAAGACACATTATTAGTGCTGAGGGCTCTTTCTGGAGCAGACTCGTGATTGTACTGGTTTTATCATCTTCAAGGGCTGGACGTGGTGAGCATGCACACCCAGCTCCTTCACAACTGCCTGCACTAGGGCTTCCCAGAGAGCAGTTCTTCTGAGTCTTCATGCAAAAATGGGAAAATATGGATGACAAACCCCATTCCTGCTAGCTAAACCTTCAACTTGGCAGCTGCAGCATGCACACAGACTGCCCCATGTAGAGCCCATTAGGAGCTGGGGCTGTGTCCTCATCCCATCTGCCATGACTTGGCTTTGTGGCCTCAGGCAAACCTACTCCTGCCTGCTTCTTACTCCTGGTGTTTTTTCACTTGCCTGCAGAATATGCCAAGTTTCATGTGACCGCCCCTACCAAGAGGCCTAATTACTGGCAAAGCTTTTGGAGAGCCATCGGTACAGGGACAGAGCAAAGTGAATTACACTTAAAACAAACATGACATCATTATCCTAGAGAATATATTAAGCTAAAACACAACTGTATTTGTATTAGAGGTAACAGACTGTAAGCGTCAGATTTGCTCTTGCCCATAAACCACAGAAAGACTGCAGAGGTCTGAAGACTCTAGAGGTATATAAACTCTATCGAGATCTAGTCTATAGCTACACCAAAATAACAGCACAGAATACAGCTCCATTCTCAGCTCTCTGACTATGCTCCATGTGTGTCTACTGCAGCAGGAGCTTCAAGATTTGACTGAACCCTTTAGTGCTACTTTTGGCAGAAACACTAAAAGTCTCCATTGTTTGAGAGCACAGTCTCTTTGGGAGCGCAATCACGACATTTTGACACACTCAATAGAAAAGGAAATTTTTATAATCAGGATCGAATTCCATATGGGAAAAAAACCCAAAAAACTAAAAAAAACAACCCTCTGGAATGTAAATATTTGACATGATGGGAATTCCTCCGGATTTTGTCTTACTTATCTGTAAACAAGACTCTAAGCTGGGTGCATCCTCAAACCACAAGCTATTGGCTTGTATCCAGATGTTGTGGCTGTCTTCATCTCTCGAATCCTCCAGCCCACATCCAAACATCCTTTCAAAGCTGGAAAATTCAGTTCCAGGCCTAAAATCTGCATTTAGGGCACATCTCTATGGCAGGAGCAGCATAAAGTGGCTGTCACTCACATGTCACTCAGTTACTCAGCCTCTGGTGAAGCGTATCTGAGCAGCTCCGCTCTCTGTCTTAGGATAGACACAAATTAACTGCATTAGAGAGCTCTTGGGCAGGAGGAAGGAATTATTCATAATTCATCTTGGGGACAAAAATACTCATTCATAGGAAAATCTCAAAATCCTCCCCAACTGTTATCCCTTCCCCTCCCTCGTTATCCCGTCTGTCTGTATCGATTAACCACAAGCGTTTCCAGAGAGTTCCTCACTACAGCAGCTAGACAAAACAGTGGCTTTTTCCAGCTTTCCGGAGTGTGCTGCATCCAAAGTACTGGCCCAAAGTCTCCAAGCAATGGGGCTGCACAAGCACTCTGGCAATCAGGAAAGCCAGCGACCAGGAATGGCTGCTGATCACTGCAATCAGCAGAAACTGGATCAAGCCTTGAGACAACAGCAGTAGCAAACACTGACCGACTATTCCATACATCCATTTGTACAAGCAGCTTTTGGAAAAATCAGGCCCATGGCCTCAAATGACAGAAAGTCAGAACTGGAAATTCTGCACAAAGTCAACTGGGTAAAATTAAGATGAAAGATTCTTAGGCAATGGCCAAGCCTGCAAGCGAGAGCCTGCCAGTGGGGCTGTGCTAGGTAACTGCTGTACGCTCCAGATTCAGACCCACTTCTCACTTTTAAAGGGAAGAAAATACCAAACAGGAGAGAAACAGTGTAATTTGCCTTGTTGGAAACAAATCCTGTTTGTGTTCCTCCAAGCAGATTGACTCGGGAAAAAAAGCAAAGCTGAGTCACACATCTGCTTCTTTATAAACGGGGCAGAAAATGCATACATTACAGTTTGCACCTACTAGTTACTGTAGATCAACTCTTCTCCAGAGCTGGATTGCTTAATCTGTTACATGTTGTTGCCTCCTATGGCCAGAATTTATTATTCCCATTTATAATTCTAATGTTTCAGTTAGTCACCCATTCACACGGATAAGATCAGTGCCTGAAGTCATGGAGCATTACACACTTCTTCATTTAGAGATGACATAAAACCTTTGATATTTTCTGAGGAATGATCAGACTGGAATGAAATGGACAATAAGAAACCTCAATATAGCCTGCATAAGCGAATTACACGTATCCACACAGACTTCATTAAGAGAAAAGCAGCATTTCTTTAGCAATTTTCTCTCCTGGGATCATACAGAATGTATTTTGGGTTAGCCACTACAGGAATAAGCCTTCTTTTAAAAGTAAAGAAAGCTGTTTGTATTTAGCAAATCCATTTTACTTACATTTGTGTAGAGATTAAGTTAATGGTGCTTTTAATTCACAGAGAATAAGGCCTTCCCAAGAGAACAATTCTCTAGGAAGAAATACATTTTATATTATAATAGTATAAAGTTATAAAACTTAAATAGAACCCATTGGGAGAGGAAAACTGTATCACAGCAGAACTTCACATTTGCACTTCACTATCTGCAAACTGAACACAGTTCATGACAGGACTTAAGCACATGCTTAAGTCTAATTGGTTTCAGTGAAACTTAAGCATGTGCTTGAAATTAAGCCACTGGATGAACATTTTCCCTGATTAGTAACACCTCCCTGAACTGAAGCCAGAATATGGTCAAGTGGTTGAGGAATTATGCCAGTGCTTTCACTAGAGTACTGTCTGGCTTCTGGAAATGTATTTCTATTATTCATCCCTTATTTGTCTGTAAAATGGGTATAATTACATACAGTTGTTTCAGAGCCTGATGCTCAGTTCGTGGCGTTTGTAAAATGCTTTGAATTCAATCTATGTTTCTCAGTTCTTCTTCTAAGGATGGCACAATAAATGTATTACATGTTAGCTATCACTGCAGAGCATCACTCTGAGTTTCCTGGGCATAACAGTGCATAATCATAGGTGAAATTCTGCAGATCCTAAGAGGAATTCAGCTGACTCAAAATTCCCAAGCAGCTCAGGATTTTGATTTTTAAAACATACCTTCACTACATACTTGCAATACACTGGAAATAGGCTCAGGCACTGTATTCTAGGGCTTCAGCCTGGCTGTGATCATTGACAGGTTTGTCTGATGTCCACAATTTAAATAGTGAAGCACTTGTGGTGAGCTGACTGCAGGATTTTGAGGCACTACAGAAGTAAGTATTTGCCTCTTGGAATCATGGAATTATTTCTTTCTTCTGCAAGTGTCATGTCCAGCAACAGATAACTAGACAGATTTGATTGTGATAGTGAAGGCGAGAAGAGAGAAGGTATTATCTCCTGCACCTCAGTGTCTTCAGTAGAAATCACATTTCAATAAAACAGCTTCTTCAAACTGCGTTCTCTGGTTGCTTATCCCAAAGAAGAAAACCAGGCCTAACACTGTAAATGGGATTGCAGGGCTTTATCCCAGTTTCACTGGAGTCTGTAAACAGGAAAGAGCTCATGACTACATCAGCACCTTATCCAGAAGATGACCATCCCCATAAACTGGCAGTAAACTCTGCGCACTTGGAGAACGAAGGGATACAAGGGAGAAATGGGACACCGGATACTCTCAAATGGGGGGAACTAAGCAGCACACGGAAGAGTTGGTGTAGAGGACTTGTGATGACAAATAAAAGCACTGGAGGCGGATGGGAGTACATCTTCCCAAGAGATCTCCTACAGTTAATATTAATCAAAACGCCACACTTCTCAGTTACACAACAGAGCTTTGCTCTGCATGTACTTGCTGTCCTGATAGTTACAGGAGCCATTTCATTTCGTGCTTCTCCCACCCCTGAGAAGATTCTGCTCACACTCAGAAAGAGCCACACAGTCCTTTCACAGCTACACTGGTCAATGCCAGAAGATTTACCAGAGAACAGCTGAGCAATTCCATATGGCCCAATGGCCCCAGTTGGCCCAACCATTGTGTCCACCTCAGCAGTGACCAGCCCTCAGCTCAGGGCTCCCCAGCAACGATTCACCACCTCCACACAAACATACAGGACAGAGCCTGGAGAGAGGGCTGGTCAATGAGGAGCGGTAAGAGCTAATGGAGTGATTGCTCTGTGCCGCCTCCTTTTTGTCATCAGTAAGCACTGAAGAAACCAGATGGGTTCAGGCCATGCTAACACATCACGGCTTGTGTTAAACTCCGACTCGTATTGACACGTAAGTCTGGCACAGAAAATATATAACCAAAAACCAAAAGAAACCAAATGAAAGGAGGGCGATGCCAGAGCTTTCTTCCTTGAACACTGGTGAAGGTTTCGATTTTAATTAGGTGAGATAGGTGAGACCTTTGTGAGATGATCTTATCCCCTGTTTACCTATATGGTACCCTGTGTACCTACATGATGAGAGTCTGGTGAGAACACATGGGGGAAAGCACTCATTTTCAAGACCAAAAGCAAAACAACCAAGTCCAAGGCTGAATACCCCAGAGGTACTACTTTGATGCAGTTAAATTCTAGCTGGAATTGATATTCTTTCCCAATGGGAAACATTACACATATCTTCCTTAACTTAGACAAGCTGGGAACTCATTAGAAAATACAACACATGTTTTTGAAATTAATGCCACTGCGTCAATTTGAATGTATAGAGCACCCATGCAGTTTTTGGCACTTCCCTCAAACCTCTGCACAGACACTCTATTAGTGGCTATTGTGGCCATTTTTAATACTGATGGCTAAGCATATTTTTTCCTGGAGTGCTTTGAAAAGCGGAACCAGTAATCAGGCCGTGGCTTGGCTATAAAATGCCAACCTCATTCTAAACGTCTAAAGCACTCACATGGACCATGAGCGCAGGGAGGACCACCCACCATATAATATTAACATAAGTATAACATTTACCCAAAGCAAAATGAGCAACTGGAACTGGTGGGAGTTGAGAGCAGAACAACAAAAAGTGATTAGAGGGTGGGAGGGATTGAGTTACGAAGGAAGATTAGAAGAGCAGAGTCCATGTAGCCTGGCTGAGTGACGGCTGGGGCAAGATGGACATGATAACAGCCTATAAATATTCACAAAGCATAAACACCAAGGAAGGGAAGGAATTCCTTGCAGTGAATAAAGAGGTTCTGTTGGGAGTGAATGAAGAGAGACAAAAATGCAGCTTGTGTATCAGGGTGAACTTCTTGAGGCACAATCTAGTAGGCAGCACAAGTCCACTTGCTTGGCAGGATTTGGAAGGAGTGAACAAAGCATTAGCACAGCAGGGAATAACCCGCTCTTGGCAGCAAATCGGCGGGATATTCTGAGTGGCCTTTCAGTCTCCTACAGCCATGGAGCCACCCCAGTACCCTGCTCCCACAGGAGACAGCTGCTCTCCTGTGTAAGTATATTGTTCATCATCCAGCTCACCAGGATCATTGCCTGGCCTCCATAGGACTACACATACGTAATCAACTGCAATAGGTATTAAACCGCTGGACGCAGCTAGGAGTCCCAGTAGGTTCCTGCAGTGTCAAGTACTCACCGCTGAAAATCTAAGTCCAGGAAATTGGATTATAAACCCACTAAAGCAAGAACAATCCTTTTGTTCTCTCCTTATTTAGCACCTAACACAACAGGATTCTTGGCACTGCTGCAAGGACAGTTTATAGTAATAAAACCAGGATCTAATAGGATCTAATAAGTCTGAGGCTACTGGACTCCTGCAAAGCCAAGCATGAGAAGGGCATTCAAAAGCAGTCACAGCTGAAGGTATCCTCAGAAAAAAAAATCTCTGCAGGAGGTGGTAAATTGATCCACAGCCCACACCAGAAATACCCACACATTTAACTCAGAATTACAAGTGACCACAGAAAAAGGTTACTTGTTCAGCTGAAACACAGAATTAAAAGTTACTCCTAGCATGTGTTTTGGGGTCTGGGTGTGGTTTCTAGATAGCCTGAAATTTCAGTCTACTGTTTTGCCTGTCATCATTAGCCAAGTTTTGATGTGTTCCAGTTCTCTTAAACACTGCCGACAGATGCTAAAATCAAAGTTGACATTCAACCTACGCGGTGCATAATCTAATAACGGGACCTGTGCTACTCAAGTCTAACAAGAGCTTTTCTGTAGCAAAACTCTGCTGTCATTTATATTTTCATCCATCTTTTCCAGGAGTCCAATAGAAAAAATGATTTTTTTCTCTGAAAAGCTTTAAAAATAACATCATTGTGTTTTTGTATCAACAGGGAAAAAGAGCCACTTAAAAGCCAGAACCTGCCAGTGTCCACCTATTGTGGATTTAGTAAGAGTGAACAAGGTAAATCCAACTGTCTCAGCTGGGAGCTTGATGTACACATTGATCCCAGAGTACAACATAAAAGCCCGCTTCTGAAGATCTGTCTCTGATTCAGACAAGGCTGAAATACCACACGCTTGTCAGTGTTTCTTATTAATGCAGTAGAAAAAGTCCACATGGGGAACTTCCTCAGTGTTCAAGCAAACAGACAGTGTCAAGTTTAAATCATTATTTTAAAAACTAAACTCGAGCAAATCTCTTCAAACACTTGGTCAGGAGACTTCTGTTGATTTATGTACTACCACACCAGTTATAAGTCAAGAGCTGTAGCTGCACTGATCCAAAAGTCTAATAGTGCCACAGCAGCTGACTTAACCAAAGCACTCTGTTTGAGCTGAATTTAAACCATGATGATTTAATAAGCTATTCACTGAAAATGAGAAAGCATCAGTATGAAAGACATGATTCATCACACTAGCACCCTGCTAAAACTCAAAAATAATGATGGATTCCAACCCTCTTATCGCTTGACGCACTGGAGCACTGGCATTTCAGAGACACCAGAGTTCCTTTCCTAATACGTAGAAACAGAACTTTCCTAATTTTACAGTTGTAGAGTGTGAGGCCTTTTAACTTCTTAAAGAAAAAAAAACCCACAGATTGTATATTACTAGCCCCTCAGATCTTACACAATCTGAACTGGGTAGTGAAAGAGCTGTTCCATGAATCACATTTTCAGTTTCAGGCAGCACTCTCAGCCTACAGAAGAAGGGTAACACATTAAAATCCTCACATTCTCACTGTGAGTTTCTTGGTATTGGTATGTCTGAGATACATCATCTTAAAATCATGAAGCTAGGAACTTGTCTTTTTTCATACCCTTCTCTTTCTTGGCAAATAAGTAAGAAAACCAAAGGAATTGTGTAACAGCATTGTGTAGGTGCTTCCTAATTTTGAGGTTGATCTTGGCAGTGATTATATCACATCCATGAAAGCATTGTCTTTATAGATGACATATGCTATGTTGTGGGGAAACATAGGATCCCACTGAAAGCAAAATCTCTTTCCAAACTTTGTTCTGCCAGATGCAGCCTCCCCTAGCATTGGATTCCAGCTTTGGTTTTCTTCACAGCAATTTCTGGCTTTTGAAAATCTCCTTACTCAACAATTTGTGCTTGTGGGGAAAATATAGAAACCACACGATATTTTTTTCACTTGTGCTTTTTTTACATCTCAGCCCTGGTTTTATCTATATCCATATACTTTGAAACATGGCTAACCTGTAATTATTGAAAGAACAAATAGAGTCATACCACACAACCCAGCATAATATATTAGCTGTTGAGGTTTTGGCCAGCTTGAGAAATGAAGACGAAACCTGCCAACTTGGTAAATATAAATGAGATAAGTAAACTTCGCCCTAACAAACATTTGAACCAAAGACAATTATGTTAATTTAACAGTACGTACATATATATGCACGCATAAACACACACATGCATTGCTATATTGAATGCAGTACTATCATTTATGGGATTGTCTTCCTAATCTCATAATTGAACGCAAGTGCTGATCTTATCTGACCTCAACACTGTAATTTTCAAACTTGAAAATAAACACTGAAAGCAAGAATAGATCTTTTATGTTAAAGCCATGTAGGAGAAGCTACACACGAACAACATCAGCATGGTGTTACTGGAATGTAAAGACTTTAATGAAAGCTTAGGTAAAACTCAGCAAGTCTCTGGGGCATTTCCAGGAATGAGTGATTCTTTTCTGAAGGAGACTCCAAAATCAGATCCAGTTACCTACCTAAAGTGCTTTTTCAACTAATTATGCACCGGTGTCATGCTCTTGCTGGTGTTCACTTTTATGCAAAATACAGAATGCCAGCCCTGTTCACAGTGAAGTCACTGGCAAACCCTGTTTGGACTTTAATGAGCCATGGATCTGACTTTGCTATTTATGTTTTAAGGTCCAGCTTCTGTTTCTTTTGAAATAAATGGAAATTCCCTCCCTGACATCACGTGGAAGAAGCACAGGGTTTAAATTAGATTGGACTAAAATAAATTGTATGAGGATTGAAGAAAGTATTCTAATTAGACTTAGTGAATAATCTTACATAATGAAGTAAAACAGATCTTTGAGCAGAGCAACCTGAACTAATAAAATATACAGAGAAGGAGAATATGTGTTTCTCAACCCATTAAGCCTTATTTTTGGGGAACAACATATGACAAAGACCTCGCACAAGAACACAAAAGTGACCCTATAGAAATACCATGCTTAGAGGTTTCTTTCTATAATCTGGTCCTTTACACTTAATGCAAACAACGTCCAACCACTTTCACTACACAGCTCTTCTGCAATGATCACTACACTGAGCCCTGAGCTGCAGAGGCAACTCAGCATGGTATACTGCTGCCCAAAACCTCAGATGAGTAAACTAAGTGGCGGAAAGGAAGCTAGCAGCAGGAAACCCAAGTGTCTGTGTTTCCAGTGTCCAGACTGCACTGGGGCCTCAGGGGCACCATCTCACCCTTTCTTTCACCTGCCCTTTCTGTTCAGGGGTGCAGAGTCTGAACCAAGGGTCTCCCTTGCATTTCCTAGGGAAATACTCGAAGGATGAGGAGCTTTGCTCCTTGCAGTAAACAGAAATCATTTTGCTTTTTTTTTCACAGCACAGTTGTCTTTGTTCTCCCATATGGTCTCTTAAGCCAGAACCTTTTCTTCTGAAACTGCTCCAAGAACTGTGGGGTTGAAGGATGCCTTGCTGAAAGGGAGCCGCAATGTTGCAGCCTGTGCTGCTTGAGGCTCTGTGTGCAGCTGGGGCTCGTTGGCACGTCCCTGGAGCAGGAACTTGTGAAGCTGTCCTCTGCTGGGGCAGGTGTTGGATCCTCCCAGGAATAATTCCCATTTCCCAGCGAAACACCACTGACAATCACCTCTGAGACCTTCCTTCATCTAAACTCGGCTCAAGCACTCGCGGTGCTCCGCGCTCCGGATAGGAGCAAGCTGCAGTGGCACGGGGGAAGCCCGACAGGGTTTTGGCGGCAGAGGGGGCAGCGACCCCCACAACTATGGGAGCCGAGGTGGGACCCAGGTGCTGCTCAGCACCCTTGTGGCATCTCCACAGGTAACTCCGAGGGAAAGGCTTAAGGGAAGCCCCTCGTCAGGGGTACTGTGCCCCCCGTCCTCCCGGCCCCACAGCTCGGCGGCATCCCCGGGGCTCCGGGCTCCCTCCGTCCCCTCCGCAGGCGCACGGCGGTAGATGGGGCAGGGCAGCGCGGAGCACAGCCGGGGACGCTCCAGCCGGGCACCGCTGGTGCGCACGGCCGAGAAGCCCCCGGCCCCGGCCGGGCGGGGCGCAGCGAGCGGAGCTCCGGCACCAGGTGCCTCCTGTCCCGCCAGCACGGCCCGGGGACACCCCGCGGACTCCGTTCCAGAGCCGCCTCGCAACTTCCCTGTGCTCTCCTTGCAACCTTCCCGCACCCCTCGCGCCTCTTCTTCGCATCCCTCTTTGCAATCTCCGTGCGCTCTCCTTACAGCTTCCCTGCACTCTCCTTGCCATTTCGTTGCGCTCTCCCTGCACCCTTCTTGCACGCTCCTCGCTCTCTCTTCGCACTCCGCACAATGCCCTCGCACCCTAACTCCTCGCACCTTCGCAGTTCCCGGGTGAAGGGAGATGTCAGGGAGGCCCCCGAGGGGACGACCCCGACTCCGGCACCCGCTCCCCCACCCCCTCCACCTATCCCGGAGCGGCAGCGGCCGCCGCTGGCACCTACCTAAGAGCAGCCCGGCGAGCCACCAGCACCGGACCATGGTGTCCGCTCTGCTTTCTCGCCGAGCCAGCGGCAGGAGAGGCGCGATCGCCGCCAGTGCCCGCGGAGCTCAGCGGGGCGCGGCGCCCGGCGGGGCAGCCATGGGCCGCCTCCGGCGCTCCGGTGCCCGCGGCGGCGGGACCCCGGCTTCTGCCGGCGGGAGGCTGAGCGCGGCGGGGCAGGCTCCGGAGCGGTTTTGCTCAGCCCAGAGCCTTTGCAAAGGGAGGAAAGAAAACAACGAAAAAGAAGTATTGTAAAATCAAACACCACAACCGCCCGCCCTCGCCGCGCAGCGCGTCCCCCCGGCTCTGATAGCTCTAATGGAGCTTGGCAGCCACAAGTTCCAGTTGCCAGAAGAGGTGGAGACTCCGCCGCCTGCGCCCCACATGCGGCCGCGCACCGCACGCTCCGCGGGAGGAGGAGGAGGCTTGACCCTTCCGCGCCGCCGGTCACTGGGGCCCGCGGCCCGAGCGGCATCGGCTCTTCCGCGTCCGAACCGGCAGCCGCGCATCCCGACCGGTACCCCCGCCTCGGGGACCGGCATTTCTCCCTCAGGAGCCGGCCCCGGCGGCCGCCCTGGCCGTGAGGCGCAACGGCTGCAGCGTCCTGCTCTGCGCCTCAGGGCCCCGCGACGGCCCAGGGCGAGTGTCACCCCTGCCTCGCCCTCACCGGTGGTGGTGGGGCTGCCCCGGCTCCCCCGAGGCCTTGGGGCCGCTGTGGGTCCTGGCCCAGCTCTCCTTTGTGGGGCACTGTGAAGGGATCCCCACAGCCTCAGCCTCCTGCTCACTGCAGGCCCGGTGTGGCTCCCCGAGGCCCTCCATTGTCTTCAGCCGGGGCTGCCAGGGTCATGAATAGAATGGGGCCTAGGGAGCCTAGAAACCTTCTCAACATCCCTTGCTGACAAAATACGGGACCTCTTGAAAGCAACTGTCAAGTCCACCTCAGGCAGAGCTCACCCAGGGCCCTGGCGCTCATGCCAGCCAATTCCCTCTCCATTACATAACTGAGGCTCACAGGGTAGGGCTGGAATTGATAAAGGGCTTATAATCGGATCTTGGCATGAAGCTGAGCACAAATCTGAGCTTGGACGTGTCTAGGACAAAACAACATTTCTCGTGTGTATTGGGGATTAGCAGTGAAGCAGTCTGTTTGCTGTCCTTTAAACACAGTAAAACGACATGGTTCCAATAACATGAGAGCACAGTTGT
The DNA here is from genome assembly GCA_017639245.1 of Myiopsitta monachus. Taxonomy (NCBI): domain Eukaryota; kingdom Metazoa; phylum Chordata; class Aves; order Psittaciformes; family Psittacidae; genus Myiopsitta; species Myiopsitta monachus. Next base: position 30,954,768 of record CM029928.1, on the reverse strand, counting down.
ATGTGGAAGCTGTGAAGGGAAGAGGCCGTGGTGGCCCTGGCAGTCTTAACACTTGTGATGGTGCCAGCACTAAAGGTTGGACGTTAAGTGCATTCTTCCAGACTGAAAAACTAGGTTCAGTTTTTGCAGATGAAGCAAAGAAATCAAAATACACCTATGTCCCCAGCAGAGCCCAGGACCTGCACACCCAGTTTTCCTACTGCAACTGCATGTCTCACTGCCTAAAGGGAAATTTCAGGGAATAAAAGAAAGCTGGTCTCCAAGTTCACAGCAGTAATCCTGTCAATTGCAATGAGCAGAAGAAGCGAGGCCTGATTCTGCAGTCACATACTTGCCGAGCAGAGGCTTCAGCATGCTGGGGTGAGTGGGTTTATTACTTGCTCAAAAGTAAAGCATGGCATCTTTAATGTGAAGTGGGGCAAACTTACCTGTCACGGGTGCCTGAAGAATTAAAGTTGAATGACACTTACCAAGATAAAAATAACAAAAATCCATTTGTAATGCAGGCACTCTTTTTGCTAGCTCATATTTTATCTCATTTTATTTCTCAAATTCCCCAAACCAGTAATTCTCCGGAGATGTCCAAACCACTGTGGCTTCATTATATTTACAAATACATAAATTATGGAGTGCATAGGCAAAAAGATTGTACTTCATAATGATGCTAGGGAGAAAGGAGTACTTTTGCAAGAAGTTACCTTTACAAAGCAGGACATGTTCTTTTCATATGTCCTGAAACTGAAACCCACAAAATGATGGTATAGGTGATCTTCTACCAGTAACAAACTTCAATTTTGGCTGTGTGCTTCTCATATGACACCTAACCTCTAATGCTAATCTCCTTCATTTCTTTTGAAGCATTTTGAGAACATCTGTTTGAATAGCTTTTACACAGGTGGTTGAAAATTTTAATAATCACATGTAAACTACCATGGGCTTTTATCATATATCAGAATAACAGGGCATAGTGGTAGTGTCTTTCATATGGCCTCATTCATCCCTGCAGCTCTCAAGGGACCTTATCAAAGTGACCAAACCATAAGCACCTTTTCTTTGGTAGAATTCCTCCTGCCACCATTGTGTTGCAGAGCTGCCTGAGCACAGCAATGCAGCTGTTTCGCAGCGTGCTGCCTCAGGAGGATGACAGGAGTGCCACAGCCTGTTAGAAATACCGTGAGGATTTAGACAGGCAACCAAGTCTTCCAACCTGGAAGTCTGCCAGGACATCAGGCTTAAATCCTCAACTCGTGTAAAAATTGCTGGGTAATCGTCAGCTCCTGCAGAGGACCAGCAATGTAAAAACACCTGTAATTTTTATTATCAAATAATTACAGACTACCTGCTGGGCAGAGCATGTGGAGGGAGAGAAATGATTGCAAATAGCCTATAATTCCAGCAGAACTGTGTGGCCTGATTTACGCGTTCAAAGTGAATATAAGTCGTTCCTATTGTGATTGAGGAGCGCTTTACTCACAGTGCTGTAAATACTAACACAGCTGCAGGGCAAGTGGGAACCAAACCAAGGTGGTTTTATATTAGCTGTGCTTCACTTGCATGGCACCTTGTGAAATATTCATTCCTCTGCAAAACAGGTACAGAATGCTTGAACTCAGAATCATGCAGTCTTGTCAGCAATACAGGGCAATGAGTTTGCCTGGCCCCTGAAGGCCAAATATTTTCTCTTCCCCTTGCCAGACTAAGAAGAATAGGCAAACGCACATGAAGGCAGCAGGCCAGGAAACCAAAGATTAGTAAGCCAATAAGAAAATACTGTTTGTCTGAAGAAAGTAGTCTTCTGAATAGACAGGTCCCCAAAAAGCCGTTATCTATAAGCCATAGCAACTTTGCTTCTGAAGTTCAGTCTCTAAGGGGTAATACCAAGGGATATAATGTTTGCAGAGCTGAAAATACTGGGTGTGCTGAAAGTGCTGAGTATGTGCATTTATAACCAATGTTTACACTGTAGAACTACTTGCACTCCAGCTTCAGGGGTGTATTTGATGGGGCTCTGGAAATTAGTATGCCCTGACAGCTTTCTAGGATAGCCTGTAAGTTTAGGCACAAGACTACTGCAAAAATGTTAGTGAAAGTAGAATACTAAAAAAGATCTTTCTTAACATTCAGACTCTGGTTTCATCCAGGTAATTTCAGCTGCTAGGGATGGTCACCTGTAAAATGTGGTTCTGCATCATGGCAGAGTTTAAAGGCATAGCCAACATCTTTCTCAGTGTCTGTGAATGACTTTCAATCTACAGCTTCTTTTGTCAAGTCTCAGCCAAAAATAGATGGAACTGAATAATAAATCCCTGTTTTGAAGGGGCTGGGGGAGAAGAGGTAGGCATACCTCATGGCAAGAAGATTGAATCTCACGGGGACTCTGGAGGGAGCTATGTACATTTAACACTCTGACTCACCAGCAGGTGGACCATGATGCAGAGTTGGCAGGTGGGGGCAGGAAAAAGATATGAAAAAGATATAAAAATCTATAAAAAAACCCAAACAAATTCTAGAATTTATCAGAAAAAAAGTTGCAGATTCTATTTCTTTCACTCTTAAATAAAACCAATTAATACGTGCAGAGGATTCTTCATCAGTAATACAATGTACAGAGCCTTTTTTTTGTTAGCTCTCATAACATGGCCAAAGGAAGATAGAATTATTTTCTCCACAGGAACACTGGGACCAGGGATGGTACATTTTGCTTGAACAAATAAATGGTGTCATCAGTGCCTGTCTTAGGACATCTCCCCGCTATAATGTGCAGTACTGAGTACCCTGTTTCTCTCATTTCATCACAGAACAATAGTTCCCTGCTGTGCAATGTACTGTATTATTGCCACACTGTTTGCCAGTAGTAAAGAAAACGTGACACTGCTGTCCTTTATTACCCCTCATTTCTTATGCCAACCTAATCTCAAGCACACATGATTTCCTCTTGCCTTTTTGTGATTGGACTCTGCCATTTGAGGCTGCTGGTGGATACAGACAGAGATTGCTGGCGCTTTGGTTGTCTTTATCAGCCACCTGAGATGAGCACATTCTGACAGTGGAGCAGTGAAGGAAATATCACCTTCCTTTAGTCTGTTACATTGCGCTATTCACTGAGAAGTAGCATTAAAAAGAAAAACTGCAGAGTCATACGGTGCATACCCGGTGCACTTCGCAGAGTAACAATAGGAAAATGTGAATAAACCTTCAACGGGCACCTGGCTCAATGTATGTGTTTATATGCTAAAAAGCACTGGAGTATTATTTACATGCTTAGCTGGGGTTTGTCCTTTCTAGAGAAGTCTGGACTGCTACCTGTTGTACTTGGCTCGCAATGATTTAAATAAGAATTTATAGACCCTAAACCATCTGCAAAATGTCCCAGTTCTTCAAGGCCAATGTAAATGCAGTGAGGGGGGAAAACCACAGAAAGAAAAGGCTAACAAGGTTTCTCCTTGCCTCCCCCTTGGCACACTTTATAATTAACTTTATAATGTCTGAGAGCAAAGGTTTGAAGAAGATAAATCTCCCGCATCCTTGGAGGTAATTGCAGCAGATTGCATAGCACATTGCACCAGAAGCAACTTTGGTTTCATTGCACTGCAAGTTGTTGTGAATATGTGCTCTGCAGGGCACTGTGGAGTGCTGGCTTCACATCTCAACATGAAAGCAGCTTGCTGTGATTTATATCATCATGCTAATCAGGAAGTGTGTATTCATTCAAGGTCCCTTTTGAGGGTAGGGGAAGAAGGAAGAATCAAAAATGAGCCAGCTTTCTATCTTGTGCAAGGTGTCACTGGTTTCCAAAGTGTGAAGGGATTAAGCATGTCATTAGTTTTTACAGGCACTATAAAAGCAGCCAGAGGAGAGATCTTCCTGCGTGCTGTACTGAGAGCTACAGGTGATGGAACATTCATCTGCCCTCAGACTCTATCAGCATTAAGGAAATTTAAAATTCAAATAGATCTTGAAACTCTAGCCCACATTTTCTTATGAATGACAGATCCTTCCTGCCCTCAATCCACCACATTTCTCCAAGCCTGAAAACTGACTCTTCCTTCTTAACAGCAAAAAAGTGGGAAAGACGTTTGTGGTCTGGTGGTTACACCATGGGGTTGGGAAGCAGAAGAAGTGTTGTTTCACGTCTGGGCCAAGTTTCTTGTTCACCATGGACTTGATCCTGCCAAATACTGAGCACCCATTGATTTTTCAAGGCCAAGCCTTCACACAATTCATGTGAGTCCAAGTTCTTGTTCCAAAGCAAAAACTGGGCCTGTATTCAAAAATATTGGTGCTGATTCTGTGGTTATGCTGCTTCCTTCACAATCCCAGGAGCCTGGCATCAATTTCCATTCTCCCTTCTAGTGACATGAGAGCTGGGACAGTCATACTCCAACATTTGACACCTCCTAAGCCCTGATTCCTCATTAAAATTTTATTTTACTCCCCTCTCGGGTTTAGCTTTTACAGATTAGTGGGAGGTCCTGCTCTCTTCTGTTTCTGCCCATAGTTAGGAACGGAGAAGAATAACAATCTGGAAAGAAATTGCTTTTATTCCTACAAATTGCAAAATCACCACTGGGTCTGACATTTGCTAGAGGAGAAGCTACTATACATACAGATGTAGTCTGTACTGAGGCTGGTTTCTGCAGCATGTGGCTTAGAAACAACAAGCAAGCATAATCATAAAACTAATCTAATTCCTGGTTTATTAGAAAATTAGGATTGTAGGAATTGAGGTGCTAGCTCCTTATAAATACCTTAGATGAGTAATTTTATGTATGTTTTCCATGGATCTTGTGATGACTGTGAACTAATTCTAAGGTTCTGCAAAAAATAACCAAGAAAAGCAGGTTGTGTTGAAAGTGACGCCGTGGGAGTCCCTGAATCCTAAAAGACTGGAAACCACCACTGAGAGCAGTGGACGGCTTATTTAGATTGGATATGGCTCCTTTTTTTGCATCTTTATGTGTAATCCAGTTCTCAGTGTAAGATTTCAGTGTAAGAAGTGCCAGTTGCTCCGCTGCATGCAGAAAACTGCACAGATCTGGCTGACTTCAAAGGTCTGTGGCTGCAAGCATGGCCTCTGCCATTCTGCAAAGACAGAGAAAATAAGAGGGAATTTGGGCCATCAGTAAAGAAAGGTAAAATAACCCTATCTTTGTTCAGTGACTATAGTAACCATAAGCAGCTGTTAAAACAGTGTGTTAAAAATCTAAGCCTTTCTGAGGTACCTAGTCCAGGGCTGTTACAATAAGGCTTGTTTTCTCCTCGTTAAAACAATCATTTGCTCTTTATGTTTAGGAAGATAAATGTTTTCCAGGCACATAATGATATCAGCAAAGATAAATTACAAAGGCCACCAGCCAAATTCATGCTACTGTGAGGAATGCATTGTAAATCATTGCAGCAGACACATGCCTAATCTAAAAGCAGTGCTAGTATGCACCTGCTCATGGCTTGAGACCAGCCCCTCCATTTTATATTCCTGCAAAGCATGAGGATAATCTTTACAGGAGTCTGCAAAGAGCAGCCAAGGCTGGTGCCCTGTTCAGGAAAGCACTTAATCACTTATTTAATCCTTGCTTTACCCCCAAAGTATTTCAAGATATGAACTTTAGTTCAAGCCTTACATATGTAGTATTCTTATATACCCAAAACGTTATTCCACTGAGTGCATTTTTTCCTGGTTTATATATGTGCACTTTCCTGCCACCATTCAAACCTATCACAAAATGTTTTCAAAGCTTTTTTTTGTTTTGTATCTGTGAGTGCCCTGTGGGTATCTGATGTTCAGCATACTTGCCAGTGCATCTTGCACAAACCCTCCTTGCTGCCCTGTAACAACCACCAACTGTCCCAAACTGCTGACCTATTAACCAAATAAACTCTGCTAAATATTGCCATGTGTAAGTGTACTACTATTTTTCTAATTGCTAAAAACATGTCCTTCCTGCATTCAATAGCTTCTAGCAGAGATTGTTAACATCTGGGTATTTAGCACAATAGAGGCTTTTAGGTACATTGTCCAGGTCAGTCAGTGAATTTGGCCATATGTATTTTTTTATAGATGATTCTTTTCATGTTATCTGTGTTACATTTGAAACTGTGAATCAATAACTCTCATGAGGATTAAGTCAGGAGAGAGCATAATTCGTTATAAAAAGATCTGAGAGAGGATGGATGTAAACTTGGACGGGTGATGATGGATTGGGACTGCTTTTGGACTGGATGTACAGCTTTCTACTGCGGGAATAAGATGTGGAGGGAACACAGTCTCCCTTGGTATTTTCTGATGTAGTTGTGTGGGGTAGCAGTGGGCATTATGACCTAAAAAGTCCCAATCACTCCCATCAGTGTATGAAGAGTACTGCAGACTGTGCTTTGCTTTACCTGTGGCTTCAGTGGTGAGGGAGCCCATCTTACATATGGCTGTAATAATTTTGAAAACTTAATTTTATTTTCCACCACTAATTGCAAGGGGCTTTTTCCTCCAGCTTTTTGCTTGTCATTGAGGAGAAGTCGGTTTTATTCTTGTTTCTAGACAGCTTCAGTTCCTGCAGTTTGCTGTTACAGCATTTGTATTTTAAGCATGAAAACCAGATGTCTAGACCCAGTAGTGTTGGGGAGGGAAATTTCTTTGGTATTTGAACTATAAATATGGAAATTTCCCCTCATCTTCTATTTTGTAAAGCTTTGTTTTTACAGAAGTATTTAATCTTAAATCAAACTGTGTCTCTGCTTAGTTATACCAGTCCTTTTGAGCCAATACAGTCTATCACATCAACAACAGTTTAGGTATTACAAAAATAAGATGATTGTAAATCTGAGCCCTGTACCCGTATGTCCCAAAACACTAAGGATAAAGCAGAGATACTCTGCATTTACAAAAGCAAGATTTAAACCTCATTATCTCAAGCGAGTTATAGTGTGCTGTAAACAGTGATGTTGTCGGGCTCAAGAGTCAAGCTTTCACAGAAAGAGCTAACGTCTGTGACTTTCAGTGCAAGTCTTTTCCTTTTTCTGCATCACCACTGTAGCATCACAGATAACAGCAGCTCGGTTGCATGGATGCTAAGGAGCCTGCAGACACAGATGTGCTGCATCACAGAGGTGAGACAGAGACCTGCACTAAGATTCCAGCTCTACAAGTAACTGCCCAACCTGAAATGCAGAGCTGACAGGGGGACCTTTGATCCTCTGAAAACAGAAAGTGCAACTGATTCTTTTCACTTATAAGCATGTCTGGTGTTGCATTTCCTGAGCTGGACAAGGGTGGTCCAGATGTCCGTGGCAGATTTTTGCATAAGCACTTTAAATTTTTGTTTTTTCTAGCTGTTTGCTCTTCTTTCCTAGTTTAAAAAAAAGCTCTTCATATACTGTCACTGTTGTTGAAATCACTGCCCTAAAAAAGGAGTTACATCAGCCTTTAGCCTTTAATAGTTTATTGGATCTCTGGTTGCTAGTGGGGAAAATAGACAAAACTAGGCAGACAGGAAAAACTGTTATTTATGAGCAGTGCTTATGGGCAGTTATTTATGAGAATCTGGGATCATTTTTTTTCTTTCAAACAAGTTAGTAGTATAATAATATGCTGGAAAAAATATGCCAATTTTTACCCAATCAACTTGCAAGTCAAATAATTGAACTCATGAACTGATTATTTAACTGCATGTGCATTTTGAACAATCTGGAATATTTTTTATGGACCAGATTCCAAATTATTCATACAATCTGCAGAAAGTCAGTACGTGATAACAATGACATAATTCTGTCTCCATTTTTATTCTTCTGCATGTTTATGTGCCCACTCTGCAGTCGCTGTGTACACAGAGGTCCCAGTCCTACACGCAGAGAGCTGTACAGGGTCTCTACAGAGGAGAAATAGAGACTAGTTCATAGAATTATGAAATAACAGACTGATTTGGGTTGGAAGGGACCTTAATCTCATCCAGTTCCAAGCCCCATTCAACCTGGCCTTGAACACTGCCACGAATGGGACAGCCACAGCTTCTCTGGGCACCCTGTGCCAGGGCCTCAGCACAGGAAGACTTTATTCCTTATAACTTATCTAAATCTCCTTTCGGTCAGTTTAAAGCCGTTCCTCCTTGTCCAATCACTACATGCTCTTATAAAAAGTCCTTCTCCAGCTTTCTTCTCAGCCCCTGTAGGCGCTGGAAAGCCACATTAAGGTCTCCCTTCTCTTCTCTGGTTGCATACTTCTAGGCTTCTGTAGAGATGGACAGGTCTAAAACATAGGTCCATTCACCATTCAGTAATGAGAATGGCCTGAATGTGTTTACTGCATGCCAGTGTGCTGCCAGTTCAAGCACAGTGCTTTCTGCCCACATGTACAAGATAGAGTATGATCAGCAAAAGCATCTTTGTTCATGAAAGGCCATGGGTGGTGGAAAAAGCTCTTTTTCTGATTCAGTTAGTAAAAGTCTGAGTGACTTACAGTGCATGTTATAAAAGCATGACATGAAAGTTGTCCTTCTTGGTCTAAACTGATGCCACATTCAGTTGAAAATGCATCAAAATGGGGACATTACCACAGAGTGCTTGGCTGTCTTTGTGCCAGGCCAGCTCTCTTAGGTTAGAGGAATCTTCTCTTCATTGCCTCTGAGCCTGAGCTCTGATTTTTGTCCTTGCAACCATACACTGGGAGGACCAGCCCCAACAAAAAGCCTGTTGCCATCAGTGAATGTTCATGTGTGGACTTGATCCAGATTGACTCAAATTGATAATAAGCATATGCAGACATTAGCATTTACTGCTATGCACAATGCAACTGTAGCCATCCTTTAAGAATTCTTTAAGCCTGGAGAGTGTAAATGCTGCTTAATCCTTTTAGCTAGGTCACTAGGAAGGTGTGAAATTCATATTTCTCATTAAACAAATAAACGTTGCTGGGTTTGTGGCCATACATTCCTTTGAAAAATACCATTCTTTATCCTGGCAGTGCCACTTTCCTTAATGCATCATTATGTTCAGCAGTGACATATTTCTTTCTGGCATTTTTACGGTATAGTTGCGCATTATTTCTCTTTGTAAGGCTTCTAAATAAAGGACAACAGACTAAAACGGGCTTCATAAACTTCCCAACTGAGGCTTTGACACAGAAACTTTCTAGTATGCACAGAAATATTTACTTTTTCTTGGCAATTCCAAGACAAAGACTTGCAGGATAACAAGAAATTTAGTGTCAGATAATCTTAGTAATAAATATAATACAGATCATCATAACTAATACTAGAATCTGAATCTCACACGTTATCACATGGGTATTCCTTCTTTCCTTTAACATCTAAGGAAACACAGAATGCTGAGCGTACAGATATCAGTCCATCCAAGGTCTACTCAGTTCAGGGGCAAGCTTGCTGTTGGTTCAGGGGACTGTGGTCACCCTGCCCGCTCGCAAGACACTTATTTCTCTTGATAACAAAAATAAACTAGAACAGTTTCTGAGCCGCTTCCAAGTTTGCTTCTGGAATATCAAACATAAGTTTTCATTCTCTTAATTCTTGATTAATGCATTTAACATCAACTTTTTTTGGTGATTTCTAAACTTTAATCAAGGAGAAATGACCCCCCGCTGGGCATTTTAATCTTGTTTCTATGTTTTTAAAAGAAATTAAATGTTAATTGCTGCTTGGTAAATTCATCTACAACAGTAATTTTCAATTCATCCCACAAACAGTAAGAAAATAAAGATAATTGTGTGGCATTTCCTGCTGAATAAAGGAGCAAGGACTTTTTCTCCCAAATAATATTTTTAAAATAAAGAATTTTTAAAGATTACTGTTACTGTATATTTTTAAATGTCTGTTACTTTCAAATGCCCGGCTAGGCCGACAGCAGTAATTGTTAGGAAAATATTTCTCTCCCTGTCTCAGAGGTGACTGTACGAGAACTATGACTTTGTTTAAGGAGAGATTAAAAAGGAACAAAAAATTGCCATTGCATATTCAATAGCAGCCTGAAAATACAGAGCCCAGCTGCACTGGTGGACTCATATGTGACATCCAGCATGTGTAGCTTGAGTCCACTGAAAGAAATAATCATACACTGGTTATAGCACAGCCTGTTATCAACTTGCAAGTCAAGACTGTTGATTTGGGGATCTCACCACTTGTACTTGCTCTTTCATTATGTATTGGGACTGATCATCAAATGTTCTGACTACCCCATCCCAGGAAGTTGGGACTTTCAAAAGATGCTACAGGCTGACTAGCCTGAAATCAAGGCATGCCAAGACACACGCAAATTGAGACCCACACGTCTGGCTTTCCAACAGCACTACCCACAACCATCCAAATTTTAGAATTGAGCTCTTGTATTGCCAAAGATTTAAACCTAAAAAAATGTCTTTGGAGTAAAATTTCAGCAAGATTTACCACTAAAAACATCTCTGTAAGCAGCAAGCAAAGACCTCATGGTTTCAAATATAACTTTTTGATCTTTTTAACAAAAGCATTGGCATTATTCTGTGAAGCAAAGCAGCTGTGAAGATCACATCTTCCACATCATGCAATCATAAGAAGAAAAAATATATTGAAAAATGTCTCTATTATAAAATCTACACATTAACAGGTGGAAAAACAGCAACATAATTTAGCTTTCGACACAGAAATGTCTTCCTTGGAGCCAGGCAAATTCACTCTGGTGTTTAATCTGAACTGTTGCCAATTTTCTGTCCGTAATGGGAATCCAGTGGAAACTCTAGGGGAGAAAGAATTAAAGATAAAATGCCACTTTTTGTGCAGAAGCTTTGTCTAAGCAAGTTTCATAGGGGCAAGCAGAGCACAGTCTTAGGGACTTTTCTCAGAGCAGCACTAGTATAGCTTAAGGAGTGTGCTGGTTTGCTTTTGGGAGTGTCTGCCAGAGTACACGGGTGACTTACCTCGTGTGTGAAATTATCATTATCAGTTCAGACTTTAGCACAAATGTAAGTTCCGGTGCTACAGACTCACTTGCTCTCACACATGCATGTGCACACACGCTTGGCTCTACCACCTTGGCCATCTTCTGGACCAGATGTTTCAGTGATGCTCTGAAGCCACTCCGTCACGTGGTCCATGACCAAAGTTGGTGCTCAGTTCTCTCTTGTCTCTGGAAATTATTGGAGAATCCACCCACTATGGTCCTAAAAGTCTCCTACTTTGAAGAAACATTGGATTGCAATAAAGAAACCCTAGGACTAAAGAAAACTGCTCACAGGAAAGTGGAATGTGCAAGAGGAGCTTGTGGGAGCGGAGGATGGATTTGCCTTGGGTCAGTATGCCCATTCAAAATCCAGAGGGGGTCAAAATTAATAATTTTTTCTAAATTTCACAGATATTGTTTTATTAATAGGAAACCCTGAGATGTTCAAAGGAGGCAGGGAGCTAAGCTGCCAGTGTCACTGAATTTTAATGATAGATGTATTCCTTAGGATCTTTTAAAATCCCAGCTTTAATGTGTTGCTTCCTGCAAGACTAGAAAGCTTGATTCCAAGCAATAATTAGAAGTCTTCTAATCCAAAGAAAAATTAGATTAAGCCATAGTTCCCCTTTATAGTGATTAGACTAAAGCTGCTAAAATTGAAGCTTCCTCATAGAAATTACTTTTCATTTTTTATTAATTGTGACTCACTTTGAATTAAAAGCCGGTAAGTGGGGTAAATAGAATGTTAAACATGCTAACAATAAAGTTTTCAGTCTAATCAATCTCTCTGTTACTACAGCAAATGAAATTATTTTAATGGAGTGCCAAGATAAGTAAGAAACTGAAAGTAATCTGAAAATTTCTCTAACTGCCTGTTAATGGTGGACTTTCCTTCATTTTCTCCTTTGAAAACATTCCAAGAGTGTTCAGAACTTGAGTGAAATATTTCCTTAAATATTACCTAAGAATGACTTTTGTGTTGGCTGGTTTAAATGGGGGAAAAAACCCAAACCCAACAAAATCCCCTTCTAAAAACCACTGCAGTCTTTCTTTTTGCAAAGATGGTGAAAAAAAGTCAGGAAATCTCCTTTGTTTGCATTGACAGATATTTTATGAGGGTGCTGGAGACTGAACAGACAATTGATTTTCTTACCTTCAGTATAAAACCAGAAAAAAATAGGAAAATAAATAAAAATACAGGAGGGAAAACTTACAAGACAAATGAGTATGACAGTGAGATAGTAGTAAACCAAAATGTTTCCAGTGGCCATAATAAGGACTCTGCAGTAATATCACTGTAGGAAGGCTCAACACAAATTATTATAAACAATACTTTTAGAGCTTTCTTGCCTATAGGATGAGAGATGAAGCATGTCTAAACATGCATGTATATGAGAGCTATGTCCCAGTCAGTAACTGGTATCCCACTCATCTTTTGAACTGGCTATAACTGGAGCAGGCTCTTCCTTTGCTCTGCTGCTCAGAAATCACAGGGTCTGTGCCCTGGAGACAGGGTGCAATGCAGAGCATGGGGCTCAGGGACCTGGCCTGCATGACAGTCATGGTTTGATGGGCACATTATATTTTAGCACTTCCACAGTAACTTGCCCCAGCAGGGCATCAGGACCACACAGTTTGAGCTCAGAAATTCTCACCAGCTGCAACCCTCCTCTCCCAGCATCTCCAAAAGCCGACATGCTGCCATGCAGTAGGCTTTTCCCTGGATTGGTCTGGCAGGAGATGCCCTGTCATATACGAGCAGCTGGCACCAAAGTGCAGACAGCTCCATCAGAGCCTCCCTGCATCACAGCCTGCAAGACATTTCTTTGTTCTCTCTTCACAACCAGTGTTCCCTCTGGTTGTGGTTTGCTGATTGCATAGCCTCAGGTATGCAGAAGGGAAGTCAGGATAGAGAGGTTTTCCATTAAATACCTTGTTAAGGCTCCATCTTGTTTGGAAAAGGACTTTGGTGTGTCTGCCATGTCGTGGTGACAAACATCAAGAAATCCTCTTGCACCATTTGTGCTTCTGAATACACTGCCCACCAAGAGATCCTGGTGTCAGCCTCTGCTGGAAGATGTCCCAGCAACATCCAGGGGGATCACTGAAATCTGTCCGTGACCGAGAATTACTGAGTAATGGGCATCACTACCAGAGCTGCTATGGCAAGAGCTGGAGCCCCATGCCATGGCATTGCTCCTGGCAGGACATGTGCAGCCCTCCTCCTTTCCTTCAACCCTGGCACCCCAGCGCGCAGTGTGTCATTGGGAGACATTGCTATTGCAGCCTGCGGTATGTGTTGGATGCCCCTACTGCCATTAACCTCTCAGAGCAGGCTCCCTCTTGAGAACCTGGCTGTCATGCCTTAAATCATCAGACTGCCATCATTCCAGTGCTTTGTCCCAGCTTCTAAGACTTATTGGCAGTGACAATAATAGTTCTCAGTGCAAAACTTATAAAACATGCTCATTTATTTAGGTTTCTAATGCATAACCCTACAAAATGTGCCCATTTCTGTGGTTTCCTCCCAGTGAGTAACTGAGTTTCAGCAAACAGAAGAAAATGGGCCAGGGTAATTCTCCTCTATCCTCATTACTCTTACCTGTCATGTTATTCAAAGAGATTTTCTACATGTGAGCCCTAGGACAGTTATAGCCACGCAAAACTCAGCTGTATGAATAGTTCCTAGAGCTTCATTTCACAAAGCTTCTTCCTTTTGGTTTGTTTTTTAAAGAGGAAGAATTTCCCTATGAGAGTAGCTTCGTTTCGTTTAATTTCTTTGTGAAGAATGTCATCTAAGCTTTTCAGTAAATTGAGAGGCTAGGAAAAAAATACGATATATCTGGTGTTGAGAAATATATATACCTGGCGTTTTCCCACTCAGTGCAGGTTGAGTGGAAAAACAACTGAGGCAATTGTGAGGGCAGTTCTGTGTTCTCTTTTACATGGAAAGGCTAAACCAAGTTGTGCAACATCAGCTGAAAAAGAAGAAAGCAGAAAGGTGGGAGGTGTAACTGCTCAAGCACCTAACTGTGGCGCAAGAGTAATCCAGGCTTTGGTGTTTAGAAAAGCCAGGCTCAAATCTCCTTTTGCTCAAGTGTACATGGCTACAACTTAGACTAGCAGCTACTCTCACATGGCAGCAGATACTCTGTAATTGGCCTAATTCACTTGCCATATCTGTTTCTTGGTGCTTTTCTTTCATGAAACTATGTGAAGTCTAGACTCAGCTCAGGCTGAGCCCCGGTTTGGTACATGTGAGGAGCTGTATAGATCGGATAGTTCGTCTCTCAATTGTTTGAAGTCCTGGGTCAGGAGTTTTTCCGCAGCTGAAATAATGGAAGGGGTAAGATTGTCTGAACTCTCAGAGCTGATGAGTCTCTTCATCCACTTGTTGGTGGTGCTGCCTCACTCCAGGTCATTGATGCCAGTGAGTGGGCATATGATGATGGTGCACTCCATGTAAGTTTATGTCACATGGGTTGTGCACATTTGACTTCATCTGAATCTACGGATGTATTCTGGCATCTGGCCTATGATAGATCATCTCTAGAATGGTTGATTCCCTCAGGGACTGGATGCCTGCCTCTATCATCGTCCACTTGCCTGAGCAGCATGTAACATCATCCTTTAGGGAAACCTTTCCTTCACAGCTACCAAGAGCTGCCTCCAAAGGCTGAGGGCTTGTTTCTCTTTTGCAATTGCTTTGTCAATTCCTCATTCCCTTGCAAATGATCCCAGCTGCTTGGCTTCCCTACCTTCTAGCTTGTGGCCGTCGGCCCCATTGTCCCAGCATCAGAGCAACCAGGTGACGAAGTGCTCCCCAGAAAGATGGGTGAAATCTTTTTGCATATTCGCAGCTGGGTCAAGGTCCAGGACTGAGAAGTTACCTTTTCCTGATTCTTGTAGTAATAACTCTAGTTCAGATGGTGTCCCCTCTAGTGCACGCACTGGGTCTTCATCTTTCTTCACTGCACAAGTTGTTCTTTGTGGCTCTCCTTTGCTTTTCCCCTTGCTTATAGGGGCAACGGATATTGGCATGGATTGGTCCTTTGGTTTATCTGCAGTGTCTGTCACAGGGGTTGGAGTGGCTGCAGTGTCTGTCACAGGGGTTGGAGTGGCTGCAGTGTCTGTCACAGGAGCTGGAGTGGCTGCAGTGTCTACTACGAGCATTGGAAGGGCTGCAGTGTCTGTTGTTGGGGTTGGTGCAGCTGCTGTGCTTGGGGCTTGAGTAGCTGTGTTGTTTGTTGCTTTGCCATCAGATCAAGAGACATCTTTTTCCAGAGACGCTCTGCAGGCATAGGCCAAGCCCCAGCACGTTGCCATGAGTCGTCCCTCTCTGGTATTGCCAGGACAATAGCATACCTCATTTAAGTATTTTACTAGTTTTTCCAGATTTTGCACTTGTTCACTTGTTCAGGTTTAATGTTCCAAAGCACTGGAGGTGTCACTGGCCCAGTTGCTTGCCCATACTATCCCACACACCCTGCCACTCATGACTGTCCAGACTGGGGGAAAATCTCTTGGTGGTCCTCTTAGATCATCGTTTAACCTTAGACAAGACCTGAGCCCAACCCTAATTAACTTTCAAGATCAGATGAAACAGGGCGTTCTCAAGGTGGGATGGCTGTGGGTAAAAAAACATGCTGTATATGTGGCAACATGCTGATCCCCAGTAAAAGCAGCAGGCAAGTTTCAAGGGCATCCAAAGGCCATCCAAAACCTTCAGAATTCTCAAATGCTGCTCTAAATAGCCTGGTGGGGAGCAGAGGCTGTGAGGGAAAGTCTTTCCCATAGGCTGACCCCCCGAGGAGGAAGAAGAAAGATATGCAATTGCTAAAAATTTCATTATATGCCTCCCAAAGTATAGAGGTGGTGACCACACTGGGAACTCAATCCAGACCAGTTTCATGATCAATGAGTCTATTGTATCACAAGTCATTACCATGGAGTACAGCGAAACAAGAACCATAGCCCAGGCTCCTCAGCCAATAAACACTGTAACAGCAAATACTGGCTGCAAGTAGGGTATGACATGCTGAAACTCGGAGACCAAGCGCAACAGCTTTGAGAGCCAATAAATCCTGTGACAAGTTACTATTAATCTGAAACAATGAGTGCTTATCACAAATATGATTAGCCACACTCTGGTCAGATCTGTCGTTATCTCAAGCCCCACATTGGGCTCCAAAAAGAACTGTCATGGCTGAAGCCCAGCCAGTAATTTAGAATCATGCAGCCGCTTGCTCAGTCACTCCCTTCTTCCTCTGTGCCCTCTCCCAGCAGGATGGAGGTGAGAATCAAAAGAATGTAACTCCCACAGGTTGAGATGAGAACAGCCCAGTAACTAAGGTATAACACAAACCACTGCTGCTACCACCAGTGATAATAATGATCAGGGAAATAACAAGGGGAGAGAATATAAAACTAAATGGAGAAAAGGAAGAGAAAACCACAAACACAAGTGATGTACAATACAATTGCTCACCACCCGCTCACCGATACCCAGCCTGATCAAGCAGTGATCTGGGCCTTCAGGGTGGCTCCCCCCAGTTTATATACTGGGCATAGAATCATAGAACAGTTAGGGTTGGAAAGGACATTACGATCATCCAGTTCCAACCCCCCCTGCCATGAGCAGGGACACCTCACACCAAACCATGTCACTCAAGGCTCTGTCCAACCTGGCCTTGAACACCACCAGCAATGGAGCAGTCACAGCTTCCTTGGCCAACCCATTCCAGTGCCTCACCACCCTCAAAGTAAAGAACTTCTTCCTCATATCCAATCTAAACTTCCCCTGTTGAAGTTTGAACTCATTACCCCTTGTCCTATCACTACAGTCCCTCATGAAGAGTCCCTCCCCAGCATCCCTATAGCCCCCGTTCAGATATTGGAAGGCTGCTCTGAGGTCTCCACGTAGCCTTCTCTTCTCCAGGCTCAATAGCCCCGACTTTCTCAGCCTATCTTCATACAGGAGGTGCTCCAGCCCCCTGATCATCCTTGTGGCCCTCCTCTGGACTTGTTCCAACAGTTCCATGTCCTTTTTATGCTGAGGACACCAGAACTGCACACAATACTCCAAGTGAGTTCTTAGGAGAGCAGAGTAGAGGGGCAGGATCCACTTCCTTGGACCTGTTGGTCATGCTCCTTTTGATGCAGCCCAGGATACGCACACTGCCGGCTCATGTTCATTTTCTCATCAACCGACACCCCCAAGTCCTTCTCTGCAGGGCTGCTCTGAATCTCTTCTCCGCCTAACCTGTAGCTGTGCCTGGGACTGCTCCCACCCAGGTGTAGGACCTTGCACTTGGCATGGTTAAACTTCATCAGGTTGGCATCAGCCCACCTCACAAGCGTGTCAAGGTTCCTCTGGATGGCATTCCTTCCCTCCAGTGCATCAACCAAACCACACAGCTTGGTGTCATTGGCAAACTTGCTGAGGGCGCACTCAATCCCACTGTCCATGTCACTGACAAAGATGTTGAACAAGACCGGTCCCAACACCAGTCCTTGAGGGACACCACTTGTTACTGATCTCCAGCTGGACATTGAGCCATTGAGCACTACTCTTTGCATGAGGCCATCCAGCCAGTTCTTTATCCACCAAGCGGTCCACCTATCAAATTGATGTCTCTCCAACTTAGAGACAAGGATGTTGTGTGGGACAGTGTGGAACACTGCACAAGTGCAGGTAGATGACATCAACTGCTCTACCCCTGTCCCTCAGTTCCGTAGCCCCATCATAGAAGGCCACCAGATTGGTCAGGCAGGATTTCCCCTTAGTGAAGCCATGCTGGCTGTCACCAAGCACCTTGCCGTTTTTCATGTGCCTCAGCATGCCTTCCAGGAGAATCTGCTCCAAGATTTTGCCAGGCACAGAGGTGAGGCTGACTGCTCTGTAGTTCCCCGGCTCATCCATTTTCCCCTTCTTGAAAATGGGTTTATATTTCCCTTTTTCCAGTCGTCAGGGAACTTCACCTGACTGCCATGGTTTTTCAGGTATAATGGACAGTGGCTTAGTGGCTTCATTTGCCAGCTCCTTCAGGCACCCGCAGATGGATTTCATCAGGTCCCATGGACTTGTGTACGTTCAGGTTCCTAAGATGGTCTCAAACCAGATCCTCTCCTACAGTGGGCCCAGAGTCTTCATTCTCACTGTCCCTGTGTCTGTCTTCCAAGACTTGGATGGTGTGGTCAGAGCATTTGCTGGTGAAGACTGAGGCAAAGAAGTCATTAAGAACCTCAGCCTTCTCCAAATCCAGGGTAGCCAGTTCTCCTGATAGCTTCCAGAGAGGGCCCATGTTGTCTCTAGTTTGTCTTTAATTTGGTACATAGCTGTAGAAACCCTTCCTGTTATCTTTCACATCCCTTGCCAGATTTAATTCTAGCTGGGCCTTTGCTTTCCTAACCTGGTCCCTAGCTTCCCGAACTGGTATACTTCCCAGGCCACCTGTCCTCACTTCCACCTTTTATAAGCTTTTTTTTTCCCTCCAAGTTTCCCAGCAACTCCTTATCTATCCATGGAGGTCTCCTGGCCCTCCTGCAGCACTTCCTTCTAGTCAGGACACAACATTCCTGAGCTTGTAGCAGGTGATCCTTGAATATTAACCAGCAGCCTTGGGCCCCCCTGCCCTCTAGGGCTATATCCCATGGAACCTTACTAAGCAGGTTCCTGAAGAGGCCAAAGTCTGCTCTCTTGAAGTCCAGGGCAGTGAGCTTGCTGCACGCTCTTATCACTGTCCTGAGGATCTCAAACTCAACCATCTCATGATCACTACAGCCAAGGCTGCCCTGGAGCGTCACATTTCCAACCAGCCCTTCCCTGTTGGTGAGCACAAGGTCAAGCATGGCACCTCTCCTTGTCAGCTCCTCTATTACTTGAAAAAGGAAGTTGTCTTCCACACAATCGAGGAACTTCCTGGATTGCTTGTGCCAGGCCGTGCCACCCCTCCAACAGATATCAGGGTGGTTGAAGTCCCCCATGAGGACAAGAGCCTGTGAGCTTGAGGCTGCTCCTATCTCTCTATAGAGTGCTTCATCCACCGAGTCCCCTTGGTCAGGCAGCCTGTAACAGATCCCCACAATAATGTCTCCCATCGCTGTTCTCCCTTTAACCCTGACCCACAAACTCTCTGTTAACTGCTCACCTGTCCCCAGACAGTTACATATTCGCCAGCCTTTCACTGACATAAATACCAATGCCCCCTCCCTGTCTGCAGGTCCTGTCTTTTCTAAACAGCCTGTAACCTTGCATTCCAACACTCCAGTCATAGGAGCCGTCCCACCATGTTTCCGTGATACCAATTATATCTCTGTAGCCGTGCACACATCTCTAATTCCTCGTTTATTCCCCATACTGTGGGCGTTTGTATAGAAGCATCTGAGCCGAGCTCCAAATGAAGCTGACCTATTGGCTGGAGCAGCTGAAATATCCCTGCATTGCTCCAAGCATTTATTTTAGTTGCTGGCAACTGACTGGGTGTGTTGGGATGGAATGATGGCCCCCTCTCCCAACACATCTAGTTTAAAGCTTTCTTAACTAACCTGGCAAGCCTCCTACCAAAACATCTCTTCCCCTTCGTCAGACCAGCTCCACCAGCCTCCAGCAGACCTGGCCTCCCAAACTGAGTCTCACATTCTAAATACCCAAACCCCTGACTATGGTACCAAACCCATGACTATGGCACCAGACCCCTGACTATGGCACCAAACCACTGACTATGGAACCAAACCCCTGACTATGGCACCAGGGTGGTACCATAGCATGATGTGGTATGGAATACCCCTTTGGCTACTTTGGGTCAGGTGTCCTTGTCCTGTCTCTGCTTTCTCCTGGCTTCCCGTGCCCCTCCTCACTGGCAGAGCATAAGACTGGAAAGTCCTCGGTCAAGGTAACCATTAGCAACAACTGAAAACATTGGTGTGTTATCAGCAGTGTTCTCAGGCTAAAGTTAGAAACACAGCACTGCACCAGCTAATAGGAAGTATAAAAATAACTGCTACAGCTGAACCCAGGACAGTGACCACCAGCACCCGTCCTGAGGTGGTGGGATCAGCTTGGTGGAACCCGGGCTGCTTTGCAGGTTGACGCACAGTCCCACCTGTGTGGATGGACAAGGGCGGCAGTTGGTGCTGGACCCACTGTCACCCCTGTTCATCACCAGCACTGTGCCCCCAGAGGCTCCAGGCTCTCACCTTGGTGATGAAGGCTTCAATGCCAGTGAAGTTGCTTACCATTTAGTGGTCCTGCAGCAGCCAATAGTTGACAGCGTTGCACTGCTGGTCCAGATGAAGGTCGGCATCTTGTCTTGCACCATGGAGAACTGCAGAAGGGACAGAGCAGACCAGGGTGAGCTGTGGAGTCCCCATCCCACCCTCAACACCTGGCCCAGGCTGTGCCTTGCCGAGTCCAGCCCTGACCCTCTCCACTAACCATGATGTCATGGATGCCATCAGGGTCCTCATCATCCCATTGGTCTTCCTCCTCCTCTTCCTCCTCCTCCTCAGGAGGCTCCGAGATCTCCACTTGTGGGCTGAGCCCAGCCAGATGCCGACCCTGGCTCTAGACCCAGTGCTGCCTCCCACTGCTCATCACCACTGTCTTTCTTATCCTCATCGTCCTCCTCCAGCAGCTTCTGAGCGTCCTGCTGCTGCCCCAAGTGGGCACCCACCCTGAAAGTGTTGGAGAATTTCTTCTCCACCCAGCCCCATGCCCGCAGCAGATTATGGATGACAGGGTAGGAGCCCTGCACTGAGAAGATCTTCTTGTCCCCAGGAGGGACACAAGCGCTCAGCCATAAATGTAATAAACACATGTTCATGGCATGTTGGGGGGTGCATGTGTAATCAGGCCCCACCTTGATGACCTCCTCCATGTGCTGCCTGGCCCTCTTCAGTAGCTCCATGGTGACTGAGGGCTGCTGCTTGGTGCTGGCAGGGGCTATCAAGGACAAGGCAGGCTGAGCTGCTGGCCCCGTGTCCCCAGCCCCATGCAGAAGGGGACAGCAGGGCAAGGGGAGAAGGCACTCACCTCTGTGCTTCAGTCTGCCTGAGCCGGGTCGCCCCAGCACAGTGTGCACTGGGTCACAGAGCTTTGTATCAGAGTCCTGGCTGCTCTACACTCCCAGGGGTTCCTCACACAGCCCGAAGGCCCTACTCGGTCCCCCAGTAAACACCAACAACATCGAGTGCTCTTGCAGTCACCAAAGAGAGAGTGACTCCATCCAGCAATAGCCTGAGGGTGAGGGGAGCTGCGTGTGACTGTGGATCCCCCAGGCGCCAATCGCATCCTCTTTCACCTTGGGGACTGAGGTGGGGTCCAGCACATGGACCCCTCCAACCCCTGCACCAGCCCCAGCCACCGCGCTGGCCCCACTGCCCCGAAGGGGGACAAGCATTAGCCTCCCAGTGTTATGTGTCACCCCCCAACCTCCCAGGCCCCTTTCTTGAAACCTTTCACAACGAGACACCCCTTTCGTGCCCCACATCCCAAGGACATCCCAAGGCTCCCCCCAACTCTTTTGGTGCCCGCAGCAGCACTCGACCCCATTTATTCCCCGTTTACAGCGCCCCCCCCCCCCCCCGCCCTCCTTTCACCACAGGTCCTGCCCCCACCGTCGGGACCGCCCTCTCTGTTTGCGGTTGCTATGGCTCTCCTCGAGGATCACTACGAGACGTTCAACGCCCGGCGTGTTCCATGCCCCCGCCCAGGCGTTACACGGCCCCCGGGAGTCCCATGGGCCCCGGGGCTCTGCAAGGCAAGAGGAGAAGAGAGGCGGCTGTGAGCCCCAGAGCCCTGGGCTGCGTCCCCAGTGGCTGCTGCCCCCACTCAGCGTACTCTGGGCATCCCAAACCCAGCACTTCCCCAGCAAAGGGGACACAAGCACCCCGGGGCATCCTCCCATCCTGTCCCCAAGAGGGTCTTGGGCATAATGGCACTGCTGTCCCCATATGTGGGACTGGGGGGCTTGGAGCCCCACACCCTGCTCCCGCTATCCCAACACGTGGGATCCGACTCCTCCTGTTCCAGAGCCTCAGGTTCTCAAGGAATTCCTCCGCCACGATGCAGGCCCTGGTGTTGACAGACAGCTTCATCTCACTGATCTTGTTTATCTCCTCCATGAAGTGGATGACAAAGTCATAGAATCATAGAATCATAGAACAGTTAGGGTTGGAAAGGACATTACGATCATCCAGTTCCAATCCCCTTGCCATGGGCAGGGACACCTCACACCAAACCATGCCATCCAAGGCTCTGTCCAACCCGACCTTGAACACCGCCAGCGATGGAGCAGTCACAACTTCCCTGGGCAACCCATTCCAGTGCCTCACCACCCTTACAGGAAAGAATTTCTTCCTCCTTATATCCAATCTAAACTTCCCCTGTTGAAGTTTGAACCCGTTACCCCTTGTCCTATCACTACAGTCCCTAATGAAGAGTCCCTCCACAGCATCCCTATAGGCTCCCTTGAGATATTGGAAGGCTGCTCTGAGATCTCCACGCAGCCTTCTCTTCTCCAGGCTGAACAGCCCCAACTTTCTCACCCTATCTTCACACGGGAGGTGCTCCAGTCCCCTGATTGTCCTCATGGCCTCCTCTGGACTTGTTCCAACAGTTCCATGTCCTTTTGATGTTGAGGACACCAGAACTGCACACAATACTCCAAGTGAGTTCTCATGAGAGCAGAGTAGAGGGGCAGGATCACCTCCCTCAACCTGCTGGTCACGCTCCTTTGGATGCAGCCCAGGATGTGGTTGGCTTTCTGGGCTGCAAGCACACACTGCAGCCGGCTCATGTTCATTTTCTCATCAACCGACACCCCCTAAGTCCTTCTCTGCAGAGCTGCTCTGAATCTCTTCTCTGCCCAACCTGTAGCTGTGCCTGGGACTGCTCCCACCCAGGTGTAGGACCTTGCACTTGTCATGGTTAAACTTCACCAGGTTGGCATCAGCCCACCTCACAAGCGTGTCAAGGTTCCCTCTGGATGGCATTCCTTCCCTCCAGTGCATCAACCAAACCACACAGCTTGGTGTCATCGGCAAACTTGCTGAGGGTGCACTCAATCCCCCTGTCCATGTCACTGACAAAGATGTTGAACAAGACCGGTCCCAACACCGGTCCCTGAGGGACACCACTTGTTACTGGTTTCCAGCTGGACATTGAGCCATTGAGCACTACTCTTTGCGTGCCAACTTGTGCTTGTTGCAGCTGAACTCAGGACAGTATCCACCCCTTATTCCATGCCTTTCACATCATGCTCAGATCCCACATTTTTCAATATACCATTGCTTTTTTCTTATATACATATATGTATACACACACACAAAGAGATACCATTCCTTAGTCCTTGGACCTTCTCTATAAATTTTGCTGAATTCATTCAGTCCATGATTTCAGGCTCCACCTCTTGTAACAGCCTCTCAGGCAGAAGGGACAGTGTATAGTGTTGGGGTTTTGCCTGCTGATGACACCGCTGAACTCATCACTGCTGAGCTTGTCTGGTTTCATCAAAGTTCATTCTTCGTTGGGGTGATGATCAGAGGGAAGTCAGGGTCAGTCAGTGGTTACCTGAGGAGAGTTCTGCTGCTGCTGCTGGCTTTTCCATGACTTTATTCTCTGCTGATGATCACGACAGCACGTATCTTCTTTTGAAAGCCCAGAGTGGTTGGAGATGGGCATTTAGCTGATGGGCTATAGAGTGCTATATAGCAGGCAGCAGCATATAGTTGAGTTCATTGGCTGTTTTCCCCCAAAATTAAATTCCCTTGATGTACACATTGGACTTCCCCACCTTCCTGCATTACCCACCAAGTATATCTGGGTCGCTGAGCAAAAGCAGTCCCTTGAGTGGGTTTGCCTTTACCTGAAGCAGGAAAGACCCAGACTGTCTTCCCCAGCAAATTCTTTATGTGCACCACAGGAACTTTGTCCCATCCACAGTACGTAGAAGTTCTGGGCCAGCCCTATTGACTGATCCCTTTGTGTTGATCAACCAGGTGGCTTTTGGTAAATGTGTATTCCAATGTTTGAAAGTCCCACCACCCATTGCTCTCAGTGTAGTTTTTAATAGCCCATTGTACCGTTCGATTTTCCAGAGGCTGGTGCATGGTAGGGGATGTGATATACCCATTCAATGCCATGCTCTTTGGCCCAAGTGTCTATCAGGATGTTCCAGAAATGAGTCCCATTGTCTGACTCAATTCTCTCTGGGGTGCCGTGTCACCACAAAATCTGTTTTCCAGGGTCCAGGATAATGTTCCGGGCAGTGGTGTGTGGCACAGCGCATGTTTCCAGCTGTCCGGGGGTTGCTTCCACCATGGTAAGTGCTTGGCACTTGCCTTGGTGGGTTGGTGGGAGTGTGATATAATCAATCTGCCAGGCCTCCCCGTATTTGTACTTCAGCCATCACCCTCCATACCAAAGAGGCTTTAACCGCTTGGCTTGCTTACTTGCAGCACATGTGTCACAGTCATGAATAACCTGAGCAGTAGTGTCCATTGTTAAGTCCACCCCTCAATTAAAAGCCCATCTGTATGTTGCCTCACATACAGCGTTCTGAGGATTTAATGACCTGGTCGGCTTGCATTTTTCAATTCTATTTGTTGAGAAAAGTGATCTCTTTGCTTCATGAGTGCAAGACCAGTGTCAGGGGTTTAGGAATTAGAAATAAAAAGAAAGAACAAGCAAGTGGAATGACGGGGAGCCACTGTCCTAAATAAACCACAATCAGGAAAAATGCACTCCACTTGCCTTCTTTCCAAGAACACACTTTGTTCCTAGAAACGTTCTATTCATGTATCAGTCAATCGACCCAGCAAAACACTTGTCAATACAGAATGTAGTTTTGTGGTGAGAATATTCTGGAAAACACCTCCAGAATCAATACTCTTTTCACACGCAAGCATGAAAGACTGACTTGAAATCTGCTCCCTGGTATTTCCAAAGTTTTGGGAAACGCAGCTCAACATCTGGGCTTTTGACTTGTCCCCTCTCGCTTGGGTTGGCAAGGTGACTTGTTACCTTGCAGTAACAAGAGACCCATTTGCACATGCTGGTTCAGAGCTTTCACAAGCTAACAGAGCCTGAACACGGGATGTGCCAAAGCCAGTGCAAGCTGTAAGCTCTCAGTGCTGTGGAGAATCAAATCCTCTTTTTAAAATGCAGCCCTGCCTGGTCTGTATGACAGAGATAGAAGAAGACAGTGCAGTGCAGTATTTGTGTCAGCTATCACAGAAGTGTGATGAACGTGCTGTCAGAGTCCTACAGCTCTATCTGTTTGCTGTCTGGTGGTTGCATGTTTCAGGATCAGTTTATGAGTTTCTTCTGGAATCAGATGGTTGCAAGGCAACAAAACAGATGCCAGCTACATTTAAATGTCAAATGTTCAAACCATCACATGTCAAAATATACAGGGTTTGAGCAGCCAGCAGTGTTACAGAGCACAAAGCCAGAGACAGGCAGTGGGTCTTGTTTAGCTGAATAAATAGAGAATTCAGGAAAACTAGTAGGGATACTTAGTGAAGATGAATCAGCTCCTCATAACAGAAATATGACCAGGTCTGCATGTGATGAGATGATAGCCTGCAGTATATGTCACGAAAGTGAGTCCTGTCAGACTCCAGTACTTTTTTATCTCCGACCTTATTAAAAGCTAAATACAAAAGGTGAGGTTGCTAACCAGGAGGAATTTACAACAGAGACAATATCTAATCCCTGTGCAACAGCCTGTGCTATCGTGAAGTATCTGTGATAACTGCACCATTCCAGAGAATTATATCTTGGCATTAATTAGTCTTCGTAATTAGTGTAGTCAGAACATAACTGCAAGGCCTCTGCAGTGTTGGAAAGCACACTTCAGTGGGTTCCATTAGTAGATATGACGTACAACTTTATTCCAGATTCAAGTACTCTGACCAGTAGTTTTGGCATTTTATGTCAAACCCCATGGATTTGAATGGGGACGGATTTTGGACTTGGACTGGTTTATATATGTTCTGGCAGAGATTAATGCAGTTTTATAATGAACTATTCAAAATCTTTCCAAACAGACTCAATAATAAAAGGATTTGCCCCCGTCAGAAATGAGGTATTTAGATGATTTGTGATGAGTACAACCTTTTCTAATAAGGGCTGAATATATTTTCTTTTCAGCTGCACTTCACTCATTTGCTAAAATCCAGGAAACATTTGAATTGAATTAGGACCAAACAGTGCAAAGGCTGAAATGTGGTTATCATTATGTCATGCACAAGGCAAAGGCTCAGGCAGAATCCACTCCCTCCAGAATGTTCCCATCAGTATTATGGGTGTGAGAAGGAGCCTGCAGCCATCTGGCCTTTATTAGCTGTGTTTTCAAGCTTGATATACATGAGGAAGAAGTCTAAAAGACAACCTGTTACAGTCAAAGATTTGCAGCAAATGCCCAGCCCCTGGATGAGTGATCCCAGGAAACTATCTGCTAATGAACATAACATGGCATTTTGCAACAAGGAAGCTGTTGAACTAGTAAGTTTTAAAGTGTAGTTTATGACCATCTCCCTTTTTAAAATTAAATAGTGTGTACTATCTATTTCAGAGCCTTTTAATAAGCATTCATTTATCTCTGCAAGACAAGAGTCAGCAGCATATTACTGTGGGTACTTCTGTGAACATTTCAAGGCAAAGTCCTGCCTCATACATATGTGTTCAGCAGTCCAGGCAGTGAGCTAGTGCCTTAGGTGGATAGTGGACTCTTCCATCCTGAAAACTAGGACCATGATGAATCAAAATCTATATTAGACTTGACCTTACGAGACCTCTGCACACTAAATTCCTACTGATTTCAGTGGGTGGTTGAGTGTGGGAGGCTGGGAAAGCAGCGGCTGGGTTTTCACTGCAGGAGCCATTAAGGGACATTGCATTGTATACCCCCAAAAGTCTTCCAAGGCCTTAATTAGAGCTGGGCACTGTCTGGGTCAGCGGTTACAAAGGCTGCAGAGATTTACATGGAGTCCTCAGAGAACAGGCAGCCACTGCATTAAGCTTGTTCCCAGGTTTGCACCGCATTTGGGGATATGCCTCCCAAATCCATCAGTGCCATCAGCAAATCCCTGCTCCAGCCCCAAGCGTCCCGTGTCCGTAATTATCAGTGTAAATGTGGTCCTGGCTCCTCCCTGGACAAAGCATGAGCTTGAAAATCCTGGGTCAAGAGGTGAGATTTCTCTCAGCGAAAACTGCAGCTCTTCCTAGAAAAAAATCCCTAAGCCACCTATTCTAAGATTGATGTGTTACATAGATCAGAATTAATCCAGCTGAGACTGTTTAAAGTCTGTCCTTTCTCTTACCCAAATGAAACATTTTGATGTGACTAAAATGAAATGGTAAAGGCAGAGCTACTGCTATTGACTATTTTAAATGAGATTTCACTTTAATCAGTGAGATTCTCACTTGTTTTCCCTGGCTATTTTCAGAGCCTTTATCCATTAATATTTATTATCCATATTTTCACACCCAGAAGACTAGGCTGCTCCTTACTATTTGTGAGCTACTATAACACTGAATTTCCTATCAATCAGGGCTGTGCTACTGGGATGGCTGTTGCCAGCTCCAGGGTTAGCACATGAATGGGAAGAGCCAGGCTTTAGTCTTCCATGTGGTTTGGGTTTGTCATCTTCAGCTTCAGATTCTTGGCTGCGAAGTGGGACATAACCTGTGCAATTTTCCTGATCCAGATGTGAAATTTGCTTTGAGATTGCCAGCGGAAAGGTCAAGAAATTAGTCTGACTTTTGTATCATTTGCCCTGGTGCATGGGAGGTTTATCTACAAAAGACAAAGAGACCATTTGGCTGGGAATCCTGACTCCCATGTGCTCTGATTTGCCTTTGCTGTGGTGCTTCAGCTTCTCCTGAGGAGCAGGGTCTGAACCAGTGTGCAAACATAGCATTTTCTACAGTTAGAAGTGCAAAGCCTGTTTTGGGACATCGAAAGAAAAAGAAGATCCTGTGGTCACCAGGAGGGAAGCTGTCTTTCTGGAAGTTGTCCTTCTGTTTGCAGATGAAAGCAGCCAGAATCACAGAAACCCCAGTGATTCCACAAAAGGTACTAAAAAAAATCTAGAAACAAGACTAAAACGCTTTATTTTTCAAAAAGGTTGGAGACTGTTGAGAACTTTCCTCCTTAAAAAAAATACCCCTAACTGAAAATTTCTTCACTGAAAACCAATGTCAGCAGGATCCCTTCCAAGCCTCCCACATCCCCAGGTCAGTGCCTCCTGTTTGGTGCCTTGAGGAGGCCCCTGAGCAAAGGTGCCAAGCATGCAGCTCTGCAAGCATGATGGCAAAGCCATGCTGTGCCAAGGAAATGGAGCTGCTCCTCCACTGCCCCTCTGCTTGTCCCAGAAGGTCAGAGCTGGGGCACGTGTGAGGAGGATGCACTGGGGTGCATGGAGGTGTTTATCACTCTGCCGTCTTCCACAGCTGCTGCCTTCCTGCTGATAAATCCTTGCTTTGTCCTTGCACTCAGGGAGAGGCTTTTCAGATTGCCTCTGCAGTTAGTCTTATCTCTGTCACAGCTCTCCTCATTTCTTTTCCCACACAGAATGAGCAACTTAATAGCAGAAGGCTCATCAGGAGGAGAGCCAGGAGTGGTCCGTGCCAGCTGCCTGGAGCATGCAAACAGCCACTGCCTGAACTGGGTCAAAGCACCTCCGTTCACTGCAGGGAGGATTATGTGATGCCCCAGACAGATACCTGAGACAAGACAGCACTTACATACTTATATTATCAGTCAGAGAGAGATGGAAAATGGGTGATAAGGAAAAGAGGTGGGGTGAGAAGCGCTCTGTTGACATTGGTAGTGAAGAAGTGAGTGTGGAAGCTCCTGGGTGGCCCTGGGGAAGCCACTGTTTCAGATCCTGTCCCTCCAAAAGGGACAAGGCTTGTGTCTCCTCAACCCAGCAGCATGTATGGAAGGGACCCAGAGAACTGCTAAGTGCAAGCTGTTGTACAGCTGGGGCAAAAGATTTACTTTGTTTACCGAAGTGAGGGAAGTCAGTTAATGTAGAGGCCCAGCCCAGTTCTGTCTGCCAGGAAAAAGGCTGAAAAGAGTGGGGACTGGGACAGGGACTGTTTGCCTGACCTGCAGGCTATGGGCATGGTGTCTGCTTCTTGCTGTGATACTGCAAAAAGCTTGTCTCTTAGTTGTTGTCTCCTCCTTACTGAGGAAGAAGGGGTCAAACTACCTTTTCATCATGATACAAGGTCAGCCTATGGACAAGCCTGGGAAGCTCAACTTTATTCCATTCTCCCAAAGTCTGGTAGATCCACATCAGTGCCCCATAGTTTGCTGAAGTCATTATTGCAAGACAGTCACCGCCATAAGTCACAGACTTACAGACATGATGCCAGTCCAGCACTGTTCCTTGGTGTCTCCAGCATGGATTTCCATGGAAGAAACCCATGGATGTGATCCCTGAGCAGAGCTTTGCTTAGCAGGCGCTCGCTGACAGTAATTGTATTCCCCAGAGGGAACTGGGCTGACTCACACTCAAAATTCTAATACAGCATTTGGGATGGGCAGTGTTTGTGCTCTGAGTCACGCTGAGCCATTCCTTTTTACTACTGGAAAGATACTACCAGGAGGTTTCCGCTGAATGCTGCTGTGCAGAAGACTTCATGTGGTAGTCACAGCGCCTTTATGGAGGTCACTTTGTTCTCAGAAGGAGCAAAATGCCTTCACTGCCACAGTCATTCCTATGACATGCTCCAGGAATTCAGTTTTGCACAGGAAATGCTCCAAACAGTCACTTAGCAATTGCAAGTAAATGTGTAATTGGAGCTCGACACTCAAAAGTGTTGGAAGCCACCACCCTCCCAAATCATGCTTGCATTTAAAGATCCTGTGGAGGCCCTTGCTGTCCTTATCATAGTCCCAGATGAAGACTGAGCCTCTATTTCTCTCTCAGAAGGCAGCAGCTGCTTTACCAATGCTAGTGGAGAAACCGCTGTGGAGCTCGGCCGCTCAGGAGGACCCCAGCAGGCTGCCTGAAACTCCAGCCAAGAATAATATTACAGTACAATGTAGTGAGTTTGTTTTTCACAAGGCTCTCTGTGCTTCCATGGGCTGGGCACATGACTCAAAATTAATGGAATGCAATCATTAATTTCGCTTGTCAAGCCAGCATTACCCTATCTTCTGCGCTGAAAGTGGTGTTGCGTCACACCGGGTCTCAGTTTAGGGTGGAATCCTGGAGGAAATTGTAATGGAGAAATCATGAACAGGCCTATACAACATATCTAAGAGGGTTATTTTTATGTCTGATAGTTTCCTTTTAATTAAATATAAGTGTGCCTAAGAAAATAGAATTTGAGGACAGGGTTTTTGGATGGAAAATCAAATGACCAGGCCACATGTTGTGTTTCACAGAGGGAAGAAGCAGTGTGGGGGACTTTTTATTCAGGCTGTAGAGATCAGTAGATTTTCCATGGTTTTTGTTTTATTTTGTTTTCACATAAATCCTTTAAGTGTAAATACAGTAATATTTAACAGAACCTCCTTTAATAGAACCTTAACTGAACCAGTGCTAGTACTGCAGGGATTCCTCAGATCCGTGAGCGGCATGTGTTGGTCCTGGGTGAGCAAAGGGGCAGTGTAAACCATGGGGCTTCTCCCCTGCACTTGTATTTGCTTGCTGTCCCTCTTGCAAACCCCTGTCAGTTCCCCATGTAGGGGGCCTGGGTTCAAACGTGAGCTGGCCACCTGAGCTCACAAAACCCCAGAGACTGAATTTGATACCGGGGTCTCAGAGGCCATACTGCAGATTTCCCAGCCATGGTGAAGAGAAGCACCTGTAACACTGTGGGGAGCCACTGCCTCCAAGGAGCCATTGCTTTCGTGTGTATAGTGGCAGGTAGAGGCTGGAAGGATTTGAGTTGTATGAACCACTATCACGGTTACTGGTGTTGCTGGATGAATGTTTTCCTTTGTGCTGTGAAAAATTGTATTCTTTGGGGAAAAATACAACGAACCCAAACCTCCTCAGAAACCACTTAAGATGCAGAGAAAGATTAATGATAGGAATGAGTATTGTGCAGTTTCTCAGACTGAGGACATGGCTTGGTTCAGCTGCACTAAAACACAGGCTCAGATGTGTCCTCAAGGGCTCCAGGAACCCACCTTCTGCACAGTGGGTCCACAGCACGTCTGCGATTTCTCTCTCTGCAGCATGTGCATGCCACTGCTGTAGAGCAGGTGAGGCACTGGCTTGTGTCGCTTGCACACTTTTTTCCCACCTTCAGGACAGATTTAGTCCTTTTTCTTTTGGCGAAGTCCATCTTTCACTTCTAGGGATGAAAATTATATTCCAGACCAACTTGGGTTTCCCTTTCCTTTATTGCTGAAAATTGTTTGCTTCAGGAGTGAAGAATCATGAAACCCAGACTTGGAAAAGTAATTTTCTTTGAAGGACACAATCCAACACAAGTGGGTTTTTTGCATGACTAGTTGTTTGCATCCCTCATTTGTTGCACTCTGAGTCAAGCCTTTGGGCTCTGGCAAACTGGAGTCACCAAGGAGAAGGAGACCAGGGTGATCTGTGGTGTCCTGGAAATCACAAACAACATTGCCTCACTGCAAGAGTTCTAGCCTGTATTTGATCATTTTTTAATGATTTTTTTTACTACAAGATTTATACTTAGAAAGATCTGTTCCCAATCAACCTCTGCAAAGAGCAATTGCGTTACGAGAAACTGATCCCTTTATTCTTAGTCACTTTGGGAAAAGCACGTTCATTGGTATATGTGGTCAAAGGCAAGTGTAAGTTACTAAACTGATCATCTAAAGTTGCATGATCACTCACTTTCTGCTTGGTTTAATGAATTTCCTGTTGTTTAACCACCTAAGATTTAGTGTGGCATATAATTCCTTCCAGGGAAATGCTGTGATCTGCTTTATTAAAATCTCTGTTTACCCCGGGAATTCAACTTCTTTCAGATAATTTATCAAGCAAATGTGGATTTTTTTATCATCTTCCTTCTAAATTCTATGCTAATTTTGACCCCAATTTAAGATTCTTGACATTGAGATTCAGCCTCTACGGGCCTTAAAATTCCAAGCTCATGAAAACTGTTTGATCTCTAGGAACTGATTTCAGTCCTTGAAAGGCTAGCACACGCCATGGGGTCATATTTATTTTATGAGATGATTTTTTCCTAGTGAGATCAGTTAATGGAGCAGCCAGTGTTGCAAAATGTGGAATAAATTTCCAATAACATACCACAATACCCAGAAAAGATCTCACCTGCCATTTAGGAGTTAGTAATAGGTGCATTTTCATAGCTTGCATTTTACATATCTCTGGTTTTGTTACTCCCCTGCCCTACCGTATCTCATACATGTATATGTGTGTGTGTATGTATGAAATGGTTTCCTGCTTTCTTACTGAACACTGGGGAATTAAAAGTCAACTGTACTTCCTTCAGTTGCTGAAAGATTGCTTTCAGGTGCTATGGGAGTTCTTCCCAGGATTTAGCTATAAATCAAGACAGCATCCACACAGGCCACTGCATTGCCCAAACATTTGCGTAGCAGCAGGCTTGTTACTTGAAAGGCACTAAGGAGCAACCCACACAAACCACAGCTTTATACTGAAAAAATCCAGCAAGCACTGAAAATTTTATTGTGGTCTTGGAAGATTCTGCTCTAGGTGTTGCCAGTATCTGTTACAGACATGCAGAATGCTGTTTTTCCTTGGCTCTAGCACCAGCTGGTACCCAGCGCATTTACACAAGTTGCTGGAATCATTATTTAACCCTGGTGCTGCAGCGTTAAATGATTTAGTGCCAACTCCCCCATGGCCATCAGATCGAGATCTCCTTCTGAAATGCATCTTCTGTTGCCAGCACCCCCCATTTCCAGCCTAGTTATCCAGTCTGAAAGCACTAGAATTTCAGTAAAAGGACCATGACAATGTAAGGGCAAGTGTTAGATGCTGCCTGCAGGACAACTGTTAAAAACTGTGCACTGGATCCATATCACACTTAAACCCCTTGGAAACCTCCACTGTATTCACAGCAGCACAAGTAACACCCTTCACCCATTCCACTCAGGCAGGAGACCCTGGCTTTCACCTGAAGAGGAAAGCTCTCTATGTCCCAGATGCAGGCACAGCCAAATACTGCTCTTGTTCACACATTTCTCACTAATTTGACATTACAAAATCAGTATTTTTTTCCCCAATAAAGTTATAAAAATGCTAGGATGCTCCAGGGCAAGTGATGCATGTGCCTGTTGAGAGGGTGGGGAGGGGATGGGGGAGTGTGGACTTTAACACTGTTGTATTCTAGATGTCTAATTCAGTAAAGATCTGGCCTGATTACATAGTCAAAGCGACTCCCCTTCCGATGAGGATTGCTCAGAGCTCCTAATGAGGAGCCTGCTGCTCACCAAAAGCAGGGCAGGAAGCATAAGCCTGCAGTCAGGCCATGTTTGTACGTCCCAGACACATTAGTTCCTTCAACTCTCTCTCCGCTGTGGTATATTGAAATACGCCCTTCTTATTTGTCTCAAAAAAGGCTTTATTGGCATAGCCTTATGCCCCACTATAACCTCTCCTTCCCATTTGTTATTTGTGAAGAGTCAGCCCTGATTAAAAGCAGGCCCATCTTTTATACTGTGTGATGGCTGTTGCTTCCTCTCCATGGATTTCTTCCACAGGATTCAGAGTTTCCTCAGCCTGACACGTAGGAAGCCAGCACACAGAGCAGGCCAGAGAACGAGATTTCCTTTGTAGCTTTACTTTAGGTTTCCTTCTGTTTGATTTCCAGGAGAGAGATTTTATGTTGCCTGGTTTTTAATATTTAAGGGAATACTCAGGGCCTGGCTTGCTCAGTCAGAGTGCCAGGCAGCCTAGCGAGGCGCTTCTTAATTCTCAGTGGTCTTGCATCACTGATAGGCATTTCAGGAAAAGCTTCTTTGTCCTTCACCTTTCTTCATCTTTCCTCTCCAATGTAAAGTGATTGTGGATGAACTGATGTTTATTTTCTCTATTATTTCAGTCAGAAAAAGTATTTGCTCATATTTCGAGC
This sequence comes from Myiopsitta monachus, assembly GCA_017639245.1. NCBI lineage: Eukaryota > Metazoa > Chordata > Aves > Psittaciformes > Psittacidae > Myiopsitta > Myiopsitta monachus. The sequence continues at coordinate 30,920,789 of CM029928.1, read as the reverse complement.
ACTGTGATGTCAGAGATTAAAGTGACCAAAACAAAAGTGCATTTTCAGCCCCAAAGCTATTCGCCAGTAATTATAAAAATCCCCTGCACTCTCCCACTGGTTTTGCAGAGCTGAGATTAGACTCTTGGAGTCCCAGACACTGGTTCAGTGCTGTCTTTCATATGGCCAGCAGACTATGGGAACCCACCTTGACCCCGTAACAGGAACCAAATTAAACTGTGTTGACCAACTCATTATTTTCAATTGACTCCACATTCTAAAGCAGCATGTGCCTGGCATGGGGGTTTGTCAAATGCAGAAATAATTCAGCCTGGCTCTTGACTCCACTGTTCATTGCACTGAAAAAGTCTTCTCTTCAGCTATGGCAATCTTCCACTGAGTCTAAAGAGGTAAGAGCTGTACACTGGGTATAGTGTACTGGCAAGAGTTTCCTGATGCTTTGAGCAATTCCTTTTAAAATTATGCATAGGAAACCGAGGCTGTAACCCTAAGTCATGCCAAAACAATCTACCCCTTCTAGATTTATAAAGTTTGCCCAGCTTTCTACCACTGCCACCCAGGTGGCACTTCACCCTACTACAGAAAAACACCTATAATTTTATTTCTTTGAAAAACATGTGAAAGTTTTGGCTCAAAGGCTGGGTGGGAAAAAAGTACATTTCTTAGTGGTTTATTGCCCTTAGGAAAACATACTTCAGTTATGAAGTATTCCCTCCTGAAAACTTACTTGACATTTTGTTGAGAAAATAGTAACATTTCTAAAAAGTTAGCCAAACTACTTAATATCATAGCTGTAAAGCAAAGACCTATAGAAACGTCAGTGTGTGGATGAGGCTAGTGACCTGGATTGTTTTTATTCCACCTTCATGAGCATGCACTTCTGCTTAGGGACCCATCCTGTGAAGATTGACCCACAGTAGCAGGAGTTGCTCCTGTAAGAGAAACCACACTGATGCTTCCCTGCACCGACACCATTGCTGTCTTGCCAAGGGGCTGTTTCACAGTCTGCACAAAGCTGAAGAGTAGGAAGTGAAGGCAAGAGAAGTCCAGACATCATGGGGAAACTCCTGAGGGGCTGGCCTGGGTCCCTGAAGGTTCAGGCAGGCAGCAGGCAGACTTGAGCACAGAACCACTTTCCTCTGAATCTTGGGAGCCTCAAACAACTCAAAATCCTATGTCCTTTCCCATGTCAGGCTTTTGGACATGTGCCATAAGCAGCTCAAAATGGGTATGATGATACACTTCTGTCAGTGTTCACTTGCATTTCAAAGAAATAAGTCTATCTTAGCTCACACAAGCTAATTGATTAGTGTCTGTCTGTCCTTCTGTCTGTCTGTCTCTTCAGCTTGGAATGAAATTCTGGCTCTGCTGACACCAAGTTTTGCTATTCACATATATGGGTCCAGAATTTCACTCCTTATCTCTCTACTTTTCAGTCTCAGAGCAAGGACACAACAGAAAGCAAAAGCCCTGTCTCGTCAGCCAGCCACTTCAGGCACATCTCAGGTGCCTCTGACATACATTCATAGCTGCGGTACCACAATGTACATCCAAACTTCGCAGTTGCTCCCATCTTTCAGGAGCAAGAGAGTTAAATGCTGCGTCTGAATAAATCTGAACTGCGGGAAAGTTCAGACCCATGCTGGGATGTGAACTCTGTGTCTCGAGCCCATTTCTAGTTGTGCTGTAAACAATTTCAGAATGTGATTAGATTTTAGGGGAAACTTGTAATAGAGCTGTAATAAGATATGATGTAATAGGTAATAATAATAATATATAGCAGCTGTTAAGTAAAGCTTTTTCTGCATTTATCCCAAAGGATACAGGGAGTCAGCTGCAACTTCATATTTTGAAAGAGGGAATATTAAACACTAGGACCGTGATGCAATGATGTTATTGTAAACGCTAACAGGAAAGCCCAAAGTGTGAGAGTTAAGACCAGCAGAAGATGCATGCAAACAGCTGCTCTGATGCAAATTCCCTCAAGTTTGGTTCATTTTCCTTCATTTAACTCAGAGTTAATTCACTAGGCTCACAGATATTGCTTTCTATAGGTTCTGGCTGCTGACAGCAGTGGGATTCTTGCTCTTGCTCTCTGTTGAGGCATGAACGAACCCACAGAGTGCACCTAAAGAGATTAATGCAAGGTGTCTCTCCAAACGCCTGTCTGAAGCAGTGTCACTCAATTTCAAGTGACACCCTATCCTCAGTTCATGCCTTAGGGAGAAAAGCAATATAAAGTCAACAGGAGTTAGGACTGGAACGTCAACTTCAAAACGGAATTTCCTGGCGCTTTTCGCAGCATGCCATAACTTAAGTGTTAACTAATATTGCTCCGTGTATTTAATCTCCATGTGTTGAAGGAAAAAGATCTTTCATGGAAAGACTAGAACAGATAAACTTATATTTAGCCTTCTATAAACACCTCCGAGGTTCACATTTCTGAAATGCAGAGGCCAAGGCTTGCACAGAGAAAGTGTATGAACACGGGAACAGTTACATTTGACTCAAAAAAGGAGCATTTCTGTGTATGATGGACAGAGCCCATTATAAATTAGGCAATGTATTAAGGTAAAACATTCAAATGTTTTTTCAATAATTGTTCAATAATAAGAAATTATCCAATTGGGGAGGAAAGGAAACACATTTTTTAGGTCGTTTCCAGAAGGTTTCTAGGGTGAAGTTACTGAGCAGCAACACTAAGCAGATGGAGGGGCTGATTTTGGTGTACACAGCTCTTCTTCTCCACCTGCCCTTGGCAGACAGCAGTGCCAAAACCCTGCCTGCCCTGGGCTCTGCCAACCTGTTCCTGACATCAGCTTTGCTTTCCACATAATTCATTTGGCTTTTTCAGCCCAGGGGTGAGCTCTGGGTCCTGTCCTTCCTGCTGGTGATAAGGGCGGTTGGGACCTTTTGGTTAGGCGAGGGCCCCATTTCAGCTTCTGCAGATGCAATGAAATGGTGAGGCTTTTTTCCTTCTAGACTTAAGGACATGCTGGGATACTTGCGGTGTCAGTGTTAGAGAAGAGAAACAGAACTGAGTGTCCCATTACACTGGGTTTCAGCTGTATTTGGGAACAACCATTACGTGAGAGGCACTGCCTACTGCCTGCTCTAAGTAATCCAGGCCTGATCCAAAGCCCCAAACCATCTGCCCTGCCAACAAAAGCATGTTAAATAACTTACCAGAAAGTGCATTAAAACAGTCTCCTGTCCTTAGTGTTATTTTGGTATTTTGCTGCCTGTGCAATGTTACTACATTGTGCTTGCTGCTCAACTGGATTTTAGTTAATAATAAATCTAGAAAAACAGTCATCCTTTCACCTGAACCTCAGAAGCTGATTCATTTTTCATGTTTGAAGATGTCCTGAATTCACACTGGGGTTTGATTTTTCTGTAGATATGGCTCTGAAGTTGAGGGGAATTTTCAGTAAGATTTGCAATCTTTTTTACTGTCTTAGGAACTGAAGGTCTTTGTGTTATGTTACATTGCCAACTTTGGAGAGAAAGGGAGAAAAAACTGGCATTGCTATGTGTGCTGATGAATACAGGAGAATTGGAGAGTGATTAACTTCAAAGAAAGCGAGGCTGTTTTAATTATGAGATTGTTATCTGAGTTGAATGCATTTAAATGTGTATTTCACAGTCTGCTGGTCAGTCAAGTCATGAAAGTACTGTAAACCTTTAAAGAAAAACTGAAGGTTAATAGGTCAGAAATCCGCTATGGAAATATATGGGTCAGGAAACAGAAGGTTTTATTCTTTCCAAGGTACACTGCAGGACAAAGTGGGCAGGGGTCGGAGTTGCATGCTGCGTGGGGATGGTTTTTCAGCAGTCACTTTGCAGGCTGGGGGGACATCACATCACAAAATGTGGGCTATCACACTACAGTGAATAGCGAGGCCAAGCGAACATCTGGTGTCATTCACCAGCGACACAGCACTTTGTTGCTCCTGGCTCAGTAGCATTTTGTTGTGTGAAATCTCTGCTGAATACCACAGTGGTAGTACCTGGGGCAGTGCAGAGAAAACACCATGCCACCGCCTCTGCATGTGCCTGGGCTTCATGAGGATTTAACTGAGCATGTCTCCCATGTGAAGCAGAGCAGCTGCATTTTCCCTTTTGAAACAGGGAATGTTGTTCTCCTGCGATTGTTGTATTTATTTTATGAGTTGTACTAGGAATGTTGTGTGGCACTCTCTTGGCTGCTCTTGCCTATGATTTACAGTAGTTATAAACATTCCAAAGTATACATGTAAGTTAAATGATACATTAATATTATAAAGTTACAATTCTGGTATAAATGTGTCATCAGTTTGAAAATTCAGTTTTTCCTTTGCCCAGGTTTGTGATTAGGCTGACTGGAATCAGCTCGATGCAAAAGCACCACAGACATGAATTCAGTGTGCCTGTGCGTCCCCAAAGTAAAACTCCGCACAGACAAGAAGAGAAGGATATTCTGCCAGCTGAAACAGTTCAGAGTATTTAAATGCTTACGTGCATTTTTATCACATTCTTCAAGAAATAGACTGGGGAGGGGGAGGGAAATGATCCATATGCCCATCATAAGAAGACAAATTAGACCCTCTGAAGTCCAGCTCTCCCAGTGGGTTCATCCCATTGAAGTCATTTCTGCAGCGCCAGAAACCACAGAGCCGGACTTGCTGCTTGGAAGGATATGTCTGCACCAGTCCTTCCAGACCTGGCCACAAACTGCCATGGCTCCAGGTTGGTTGGATCCAAGTCAAGTCCACAAGCCAGTGTCTGGTCATTGCTGGCCAGAGTGCACAATGCCCCTGGGACACTTGCACAGACATGCTCCCCTGCTTCTCCTTTGTTGGTCAGGACATTTCAGCCCTGCTGCTTGCAGCAGCAATGGCACCCCTGAGCTTTCTTTCCCCACTTACCCCCACTTTTCACTTTATGAAAAGAAGCATTTACATATGCTAGGAGGAATGATCTGGACTGGGATTTTCGCAGGAGGATTTCACAAAGTTCAGAGACATCTGCATCCCCTGTATTTGCAGAGTAACTGCCACAGCAGCCGTGAAACACAGCAAAACCAGATGACTAGTTCAAGATCACTCAGGAAATCAGTATTACTGGGAGGAACTAAACCTAACGCTTAAGAGCTATACACTCAGGCTCTAACACTAATGTACAGAAACTCAGCTGGCAGGTATTCTGTAAAATATAATCTGGCTATGCAAATAAGGCTAAGAATAATCACTTCCATAATGAATGCAATAGAATAAATTAAGGTGAAAGACACTATCAAAGGAAAAGGAAATTTTTGGCATTAAAAATTTACAGGCTCGTCTCAAAGTTGGGTGGAGATAGTTTATTTGGAAGGAGATGGGGTGGCTGTGTTTTTACCTATCCAGCTATGCACTACTGGTCTGAAGAACCCCAAGGAATGCTAGTTTTCAAAATAAAATATATTAATGAACTATTTAATAAAAGGTGGTGACCTAAGTCTTTACACTCACAACAAAACTCTTTTGGTCTGATTAAGGTGACTCGTTCAGCTGCTTCATGGGCACAGTGGAATGTCCCTCGATCTCTGAACATGTCACCTGCATTGTCTTAGTAGTCAATTCTTTATCAGTCATTCTGGTTCTTTTTCCTTTGCAAGAAGTTTGTGAGAAAACAGCTCAGCATTCAGAAGTGCAGCTTTTGAGAAGCACTCCTCCCTCCTGCTGGAGCGGGTGAAGGGAGCCGGGTGAGCGATCAGATCAAACGAGCCTACCACAGAGCACTTTTCATTGTTGCAGTATGAAAATATTTTCTGATGTCTCATAACTCACGCATGAGGCTCAGATAATGCTCACGTCAGCCCCCACATTTCACACTGTGTTTAAAAATACAGCTTGTTTATCCACCACATGGGCGGCAGCCTGCAATCAGGTTTACATTTGAAAACACTCAGCACCCCCACACAGTCTCAGGGACTGTCTGATAGAAAGCACCCTGCCATGATACAGAATTGCCACCTTCTTTCTTGTAATTAATGGCTTAGAATTGCATATTTTTGTCTCTGGGTTTGGAGAAAAACAGAGTTAAATCCATACTCTTAGATGCATTGAAAATGCTTTGCACATCCCTTTCACCCTGTATCCTCTGCAGACTGAGTGAACAGGATAGGTGGGTGGCCAGATGGGGCAGAGCCACAGTGTGTTTGTTAAAGGTTCCAATCTCCTCTTTATTTTATTGTGTTTTGCTGCATTTAAATTTTACTCACGGTCCAGATCTTAGACAGCTGTGAGAGGATCTCTGCCCTCAGCAATAAAAAGTAGGTTGCAGACTATACTATTACACTGAAAATCTTCAGTATGCAACTGAGATCATGGAATCATAGAATAGTCAGGGTTGGAAAGGACCTTAAGATCACCCAGTTCAAACGCCTTGCCATAGGCAAGGACACCTCCCACTAAACCATGCCACCCAAGGCTCTGTCCAACCTGGCCTTGAACACCGCCAGCAATGGAGCATTCACAACTTCCCTGGGCAATCCATTCCAGTGCCTCACCACCCTTACAGTAAAGAATTTTTTCCTCATATCCAATCTAAACTTCCCCTGTTATAAGTCTGAACCCATTACCCCGTGTCCTGTCACTCCAGTCCCTAATGAAGAGTCCCTCCCCAGCATTCATATAGCCCCCCCTTCAGATACTGGAAAGCTGCTATAAGGTCTCCACGCAGCCTTCAAGAGGAACCTGTGGGTCTTAAGGTAAATGCAATGAACCTCAAATGTGCATTTAAACATACAAACAGATAAAAATAAAACAATATAATGAATTCTAAGCCAATTTCACAGTTATGTTGCCTGAGTCACAAAACTAAATCTCTTGGAGTTGGCAGTAACATATGAACTTCAATTTGGGTCTGTGCTCTCTATTTTACATTACTCAATTAGCTCCTTAAATAGCAAAATAAGGAATGACTTAGTATATAGCAGTAAATCCTTCCATTTTTTTGTATGCCCTATGCTGCAGGAGCACAGTTTAAGTGAAAATAATTTTTTTACAATGACAATAAGTGCAGGATATTGCCTGACTGTAAAAATGAGGTGGTGGTTCAGTTAACTATTTCTTAATGCAGAGTATTAAATGTCAACCGGAGGCATTAGCCAGTGGTTTCAAGGGGCTTGTTATGATTTTAAGTATTCAAGCGGTGTTTTCCTGCCTTGTTTGTATAGCTGTTGGGCAGTTGACAAGTAGTTTTGCAGAGCATAAGGGTTGCACTGTATCACACCAGGGCCTAGAGAGAGACAGATGCTGCAGTATAAGGGATGGGGGCTTCAAGCAGGCCAGCACATCTTGCTCAGTGCATGGAGGTTGGTGCTTTTATCATTAATTCATGTGTACCCAGGATGTGTAACCTCCTCCTGTGTCCTCAGCTGGCCCATTCCCTCAGCACCCCTAGTCCACATTGTGCCCATACTACCTCCAATGCTGCCTTTATCTCCTGGCTTTCTGAGGCTCGCTGCCCACCGCACAGCGTCTCTTTAATCTTTGCAAACCCAATTCCCAGCCAGAACAAACTCTGCGTGCCAGAACACACTTGGGAGGGATGGCAGGGATGAGCGGTGAGAGTCTACATGGCAGAGGAACAGGCATAGGGGCCTCAGGGATTTATTTCTGGTCAGGCACCTCCTTTCATAAGGCAGAGCAGGCAACAGAGAACTACTAAAACCCCTTGGAGATTTTTCCATCAATTATGGCACTTGTCTAACCTGCATTCTCAGGCTTAAAATCACACAAAACCACCTTGCAGTGACCTGAATTTCAGCCCTGAAATATCTTCTTGTGTGTGGCTCCTGGCTGAGGGCTGCTTTTTGGGTATGATTTGAGGCAGGAGGGCTGAAATCTGTCTGAAAGCTCAGCCTGGATACAGGGAACAACAGGCTTTCACGAAAAGCTTATTCTAAATAAAAGCCCAACCTGTTTATTGTATTTGGAAGCATGTGGGGGGTTATCCACACAAGCCAAGTGTTATGTTTTCCAATTGTCCAATAAAATAGATTTACATAGGAACAAGGAAGAAATAAAGCATTTTATAAGGCTATTCCTAACCTCCATGAACTAAGACATCTTGATTTAAAACTGCTCAGTGCCCAGCAAGAGGAAATAGTTTAGACTGTATGTGAAAAGAGAATAATGGCTCCATCAGGTAGTCTGTCAGCTTGTGTAAATAGGACCAGGCTGGTGTGTATGGAAGCAGGGTGAATGATCTACTCTCCCAGGAAAGGGCTTCAGTGAGGCATTTAATGAAACTAGAACAGACTTATTGTTCTATGGGACTTGTACAGCAATTCCCCTGAATCCTTTTGAAAATCACAGTCTGAATAGACACAACAAGAAAAATAAAGACTGTGTTTACAGAGAAAATGTTGAGTCCTAAAGCATTTACAAGCTCAGTGTAAGGCCTTTCAGAAGCACAAGCTGAATCCATAGTTCTTCAAACTTAACACCTTATCTGCAGGAGCATCTCCCTGTTCAGTGGAAGCAGCATAAAATGTATGTACTGTTTGGTGGGAATGCTCCACCCTATGCAAAACCTGACTGAATTTATTTTTCAGGATGTCTCTTTCCTACTTTATTTTAGCCAAAAGACTGCAGTGTGGAACTAAGTTTTATAAACCTAAAGACTAAGGTCGATTGAAAGTCAGGAATCAGTCATGGAAAATTAGCAAATGTGGCACACGCAGAGTGAAATGTGCGCTAAGAATCTCCTCCAACTGGCGAGGGCCTAACCTACAGGACAGCTTTATTGTATCTCTCAGGATTACAGCATAATTTTCTCTGACAACTAGTTCACAACTCAGTCTAAGCAGAAATCCTTTCTGGATTTTCTCTCTGAAGCTGCCTGCTGCGTTGGGATCTGTGAAAAATACCAGGACAAAACCAAGCAGGAGGGGTTTTTGCTTTGTTGTGCACGAGGAAGAAACTCGCCTTGAAGCGGTGAGAGGGCCCATGTGCTGAGGCGTTGTTTCAGACTCTCTGATTCCTCTGTCCAGATGCACATGTGACTCCTATTAGCACCAGCTGGAGCTACACATGCCACAGTGGAGGAGCAAAGCCAGCAGCAGATGCTAGTGCATGACCAGGCCCATGTTTTTCCGGATACCATCATGCCTCAGGTATACCCGAGGCACCATGTAGCAGCTGAGTTCTTCCCACCCCTCCACTGTCTTTCCAGCACTCCTGCACACATCCTCTGGGTTGTTAAGCAGCAGGCAGTAGTGGTTGCCTAAAAATAGGAGGTATTTTTGAAAGGAAAGCCCAGAGAGGCTCACTGCATTGCTGTGCAGAAGGAGTGTTCAAGGATGGAGTTGGGGGCAATTGCATGCTGTGCAGGACAGAGCCTGGTCCAGGCGCAGAGGAAGGGATGCTGTTGCTCATGCAGCAGGAGACAGTGGTGGGCTGTGACCTGGGAAATAGGCAGCAAGGCGTGGAAGGTGTGGCATGGGAAGTTGCTGCAGTCTGCACGCTCTGCTGCGATCAGCGTGTGGATTCAATGTCAGTAGATGAAAGGCCACACGTCTGGGGAGGATCAATAAAAATGCAAAATACACTTTGGATGGAAATGTTCATGAAGAAACTAAAGAGGAAACAGACTTGCTGGCAACAGTAGCTGCAAAGCAGTCAGACAGGGCTGGAGGATGGAAGGTGGAGGAATGGGATACAAAGCAAAGGAGGTAACTGCTCCCTTCATCTGGCCACGTCAGGAATTCTGTAATCAGTGTTGTACAATTTGCTTTATAAATTACACTGGGAAAAGGGAGTAAAGACCTTGTGATAGGAGAGGTGCTGCTTTTAAGAGGACCTACTCAGCCAAGCAGTTTTGAGCAAGGCAGAAGCCAATCGCCTCCTAATAGAGCATAAAACCCCTGAAGGGCTGTGAGGGAAGAGAAGCACTCTGGTTTTGGGGTGGGTACCACTGCTTCCCTCAGGTAAGGCTGCTGTTTCTGCCAAAGGAAATTGTGAGAAAATACACTGTCAAAGTGTTTCAGACAAGACAAAATTCCCCAAAATAAGAGATGTGGTTTCTATCGAGCACTCTACCAGAGGCACAGGGCTGGCTGCTGATGCAGAGGCATGCTGGGAGGAATGCCCATACCTCTCCAGGCAGCAGCCACATACTCAGGATGATGAAATTCAGCAGTAAGCAACAGGGTCTGCAGGAGGTGGCCCTGATGATGCTTCAACAGTAAAGGTCATTGGGATGAGGGTGGATTTAGACCAGGCTAACAAGTCCCTCTTCTTTTCTGCACTCACATCTGGTAATTGCAGGGGTTGCAGTCTCAGGAAGCACTATCTTCTGCCTTTTTATTCTCACATCAGCAGCAAATGGTGTCATGGATGGGAAGTGCCAAAAGTAATCTTTCAATTTCTTGTTTTCATAATATGAAAAATGTATCTAAATTATTCTAAAAGAAAAAGAGAAAAAGAAAATGATTTAGTGTGGACCCAAAAATTGAAAACCCCAAAGCCTGCCTTGTGACGTGAGCTAGGAGTGACTTGAATAAACACATCTATTAATATTAAAATATAATACTTTTCTTCAGAAGGAACTACTGCCATGAAGGGGGTGTGTATCTCAGAAAGCTATTTACATTGCCTTAACCTGCATTCACCTTTTATTTCTCTACAGTATTCATTTCCTTTGCATAATGTTCTTCTCCACATTAGCCCTTTTGCCATAGCTTATAGTTTCAAGAATGCACGTTTTATTGCCTGCACTTTTGCTTTAACCTTTATGCAACTTTTGTTTCCAATGAACTCTACTTTTCCGCGTACTTTCTTGTTCCTTCTCATTTCATCTTCTCTTCATAGCGATTCCTCTGCTCTTGAATCTTTTCTCCTGTTAGTTTTCAGTAGATAAATGTCTAGGAACTCTCAGCAGATGAGTGTTGCCTTTTGCTAAGTGTAAGCCAAAACTTTTATTCCAGAAGACTGAATCTGTGTCTTCTCTGTTTGTAAAAATTTGGTAATACAATTTCTCACCATAATGAACAAAGATCTGCTTTAAAACCACACGGTGTAAATGTTCATACATTTGATTTACTCATAACCCTGTAACCCAGAGGAGGCTTTCCTCTTACCAGGAGGCTGCCAATACACAGTAATAACTGCAGGGCTGTTTCTCTGGCCTTAGCAAGTGGGAAATGATTACTCCTTTATGGTGCTTTACTGCACTTCCTGGTGTCAGGAGATGTGTGGGATATGGCCAATGACCTCATGATTCAGAATAACTTTCTAAAATATATGATGGAGAGGAGCTCAAAGTGTATGGGCTTAGTTTGTAACCCCAAGGATAGTGACAAAGAGACTTAAGCATAGCTCTACAATTGGGGAGGGGAAGACCTGGGGATGCTGCAGAAGTACTCTAACGACTGAGATACAGGCAGGCTCAGGACCATCACTTTTAAGCCAACAGCATCCACAGAGCTGAGGAGCTCTGTGCATGATGTCTCATGCTAAGGAAACAAAGTTGTTATGGATCCAGCCCCAGTAAAAAAGAGCGCAGTCAAAGCTGATCCAAGGATGGGTTTTTTTCCACATGAAGTCCAATTAAAAGTCAGAATTTAGTACAAGAGGAAGTCTTTGTGGTCAAGAATTAAGCTCATTCAGCAACCATTCAGGATAATAAACTTGTCCAGAACTATAAGGGTTACTGTTAAATGCTAGAAGTATTTTTAAGCCTAATGCTTCTGAGCTCAAAACAACCTTGACCAGATACAGATTAAGAAGTGTCTAGAGCAGGCAAACCTCTCACACCAGCATCTTAGGCATTTCTTACCAGCAGTAGGCTTTATCGTTAATGAGCATCTTGAAATGAAGATGCCTACATGAATACTAAACTCCTTTAAAGAGCTTGGCCCAACCCAGAAAGAAAAAGAAAGGGTTCTCTAAGGTACGGTTATTTCTTCAGGCTGTATTGGGTAGCTGCCAGCTTTATTCACAGAACTGCTGTTTTCCTCCTTCCATAATTGCAGTGGGCAGAAAGCCACCTCAAAGAAAAGAACTGGCACATCCTTGAGCTCCAGCCACCCGCCTCAGGATGAGCTGGCTGGCAGGTGCAGCCACTGTCGTTCCACAGAAAATGCGGTGTGACCTCTTTTTGTTCCTTCAAGCTCAGTGCCCACTCTCAGAGCCCAGTTTTCCAGTGCTGTGAATGCCAACCCCTAGTTGCTCAGGTGCCTTTTCACATCAAAAGCTTGAAATTTTGCTCCTCCAGTATGCAAAAATTGATTACTTATCCTTCCACTGCTGAGTTTGATCCTGCCTCATGTCATAAGCACCATCAAACCAGTGGCAGTTATATCGAAGTCACTAGCAAGTTCTCAGTGAATTGGGGTTTTGTGCTGTTGGAAAATGGCAGTTAATTTGAACTGAAGCTTTCTGTGCAAATGTATTGGTTTTGCTAAATTTAACTCATGACAAGGTGTGAAACTGCTGCGCAAGGAGGCAGGGCGGGTGCATACCCCCTTCTGCCTCTCCTGCCCTGATCATCCAGGAGAATATCTGGTGTCCAGGCCCCTCACCTGCAATATGGAAAAGTTATTTTCAAGTCCTTTTTTTGAAATAGTGCAAAATCTTTCACCTGGTACCCTAACCAATGGGTGAAGGAGCAAAGAAATCATTGGTTTCTTCACTGCGAGAGGTGGATGCTGCATCCGGGTGCCTCAGGCGTTTATCCAGAATAAGAAAACAGTTCTCTTTTTTTTCTGAAAAACACAGAAGTTTTCAGTTTTATTCCTTTCCAGAACAAAGCAGACGTCAACACCTGCACATTTCACCACAGGAAACTGTTGATGCTTTGGTTATCCCTGGCATCAGAGTGGCAGGGTGAACCTTTGGTGACCCACATTTTTATCCAGCAGCTTCCCCAGTGGCCTGGCACCAAGGCTCCCTCTCCATCAGTTCTGAAACTTCCAAAGTAGCTTGCAAGGACAAGACAAAACTTTGTATTTAATAACCCATTTCTCATAGTTAATTTATTACAGTTCAGGTAATTGGGAGACCTGGGTGAGAAGTGAGGGTCAGCTGCATGTGTTATCCTGAATTCCCTCAGCTCTTACTCCTTCAAGTCCAAATGTACACCAGAGGTAATTAGAGGGAAAAGGAGAACAGTGAGTTGCAAAATCACATTCTTTCCTCTAAAACATGAAGGGACATGTTTGCTCCAGCACATTGGGTTTCATAGTGATGAAGTATAAGCAGTTTAGGGAAATAAGCCTGTCTGCCCATGGTCAGTGTGTCTTTGCCTCTGTCTTACTGTAACTGGTAACAGGAGTGCAGAACCTGGTTGCCAGAGCTGCTACCTGCCTGTGAGCAGCCAGCAAAAAGCCCTCAAGAGACCAAAGTCTTTCCTTTGCATTTGCCCAGGCAGTGTGGCTCGATACACGTGTTGAAGAAAGTTTGACACCTTTTAATTTCTTGAAGAGTGGATGTTGGAGCAATGGGAGGGGGAAGCTGAGGCTCCTTTTAAAGCTGCTTTGATAATATTCTGCACAAAAAGTGAAAGCCCTGAGATTTCTCACATTGTAACATGGAGCATACACTGCTTGAGACCTACATTTATAGCTCAGTTACTAGGAGTGAAATACTTTACATGCCTCTGGGGACAAGTGAAAGGAGAGCTGCCCCCAGGGTATTACTAGAAGGCATGCCAGCAGTTCAAATAATTTTTTTCCAAGATTTTACGATCTGATGCTTGGATTACATTTGTTTAGCTGTAGAGGTGTGAGGTCTGAGCAATTTGTCAAAGGAAAGAATAGCCCCAGCTCCAGATGTGTGCATTTGGAGTTCAGCTTCAACCATGACACTGGAAATACTTGAGGAGGGACAAAGTCATAGAACATCTTGCCCAAGACCTGAAATGTAGGAGAGAAGAGAGACACAAATGGTGGCAAAGAGTGGGAACAAGTGGATGTGAGCCACTTTCCTCCCCTGTAGAGCAGGTTGAGTGCAGCACCTGAGGAGGGTGTCTGCAAGGCAGTGGGGAGAAAGCCCTGGAACTATTGCCTGGTGTCGACAAGTGCTGTGCACCCAAACCTGGAGTGAAGGCAGCACCAGGGTGAAGTCATCTAAAGCTCACCTGAACATCTTCCACCATGCCGTGGTCTGCAGTGGATATCTTGTACCCCAGCCAGACATCTCGAGGAGCAGAAGGGGCTGGACATGAAACATCCCTGTCTCAGTCGCCTGCACTGCTATGACAAGAAAAACCTTCATCTCAACTATAATTTTATAAAATTATTTTATTCCAATAACTTTTTCCTCAAATTTCAGGCCTCAAACCTTTGTTTTTGTTGTTTCAAGGGGGCAGCTTAATAACATTTACTTTCCACAGACATGAACTGTACCTGAGAGCTCTCCAGACTGGAAAGTGACTATGCACTCACCCTGCTGGGCAGGTGGGAGCATTGGAGCTTTTTTCCTTCCCCTTTTTCTCCCTCATCAACCTTCCCAGCCCAGGTCCTTCTGCCAGCCCACAACACTTCTCATCCTGCCCTGACCCTCCGTCACTTCCCTACATTCATCTGCCACTTGCATCCACTGACATCCTTCATCTGCCTGTCATGGCAAACCAGATCCATTCCTACACACACACACTTCATGGGTTGGGGAAACTTGGATGTGGGCTGCACCTACCAGAAATCCAATGGAAAAGAGCTTGGGGCATAAAAAGAAGACAAACATAAGAAAAAAAGGTGGACATATGGTAGCCCTAATAAAGAGTGATAAAGTCCTCTGATGTTTCTGGAAAGACTCCCACTTAATTAACCAAGCTTTGGACCAGACTCCAAAGCAGCTCGCTTTCCAAAGCTGAGATAAGTTCCTGGCTCATATTTCCAGCTTTTGTGCTCAGACTGCTCGACAAGGCCCATCCTCCTCCTTTTATTTATATTAGGGAGTCATTCATTCATAACTCATCTGGGACTGAAGCTCACTTCCCGTGTCAGGATACAGATCGTTTATAAGGTGATAAGGGACTATATTAACATTATAACCCAGTGTTTGTAGATGCTCACATTCTCTCTCAAGATGTTTATCGCCAATAAACACAGCAGAAAATCTGCCTTCATTGACCTTTGCTTCACAGATGGTTGTCTTTCACACTGTACAGAAAACCTGACGTTTATTTAATGTAGTGCTGTGTTAGGTCCAGTCAGGTTCAGTACATAACACTTAAGAGAACAGGAGCTGTAAGCTCAGTACCTTGAAAAGGCTGCTCTCATAAAACCTATTTGGAGTTTTTAATTGTCACATGTGCCAATGGTATATTCTTATTTGATCACCAGGAATTCCCCCTGCACACTGTCCACCCCAAAACCTGAATTCATTTGTTTTCATATGAACAACAAAACATACAATTACCAAGCACATGACAAGATTCCATGATGGATTAACAGCATTTCACAAGCTCAAAAATAGGCCTGTAGATAAAAAGCAAATGCTAACAGATATTCACTTATCTGTTAAGTGAATAAGAATAAGAACTCAGAATTTCTACCCCATCTCTAATTGCACTGTCACAGTGCATGCTACATTAATTGAAAGTATTGATAGCAAACATTCCTCTTTTATTTTTGAGATTTTTTATAGAATCATAGAACCATAGAATAGTTAGGGGTGGAAAGGACCTTAAGATCATCTAATTCCAACCCCCCTACCATGGGCAGGGACACCTCACACTTGTCCCCTTCATGGCCAAAAGTCTTCATATACTGGACTGATAAATTTCACATTAATCTCTGAGATCTGACAGCATTAATGAACTGGTGCAGGTACCAGCAACAAAGACTGGGCATGAATGGCTCATGCCATTGGGATTACTCTTTGGTTCATATTTTAGGAGTCTTTCATTTCCAGGTAACAGATTTGACTCTACCATCCTCTAAAATGATGACTAGTTGACAGAGAAGACTGGAGAGGAAATTCAAATTGCATCTAGTGCTCTCAGGATGAAACAGCACTTGTGGGTCAGTGACTCAATGGGTCAGCCCTACGTGCAGAAACTCTGGAGAGCTTCGCCTGAGCTTGGATAGCAGAGCTTTGGTGAAGAGTCAAGACTTGGATGGTGATCCCACCGCAGCTCTTGGGTGACTGTTGCTCATGCCTGTGCTTTGGAAATGACAGATCAAGATATGGGGTGCTCAGCTTTGAAAATGTGAAGGAATGTGACTGCTAGTCAGTGGTCAGCAGTCACCTCTAAAAATAGAGGCACTGGAACTCACTGGTGACTTTTGATGGTCTTGGCCAAAATCAACTATTTTTAGCCCATCTGTTCCCTCCAAGCTCAGTTCTCTCAGGAAAAATGTATATTTTGGGGGAAGGGGAGGAGGCAGAAGTTTGTGTCACAGTTGAAACTCTTACATATCAAGAGTGCTAAAAAATGACAGAACCACTTCATTTCTTTAAATGGGTGTGAGAATGTTGCCAAGTTTTGTGAGCAATTAAACTTAAGGCAGGATAAGATGGCAGGGATGAAGGATAATTTTATGCTCTCAAAAGCTTGGTTTTTCTGTAAATTAAATGGCCTTAGGGAGTTTTCCAGCAAAGTTTGGGCTCAGCTTTTTAGGTCAAACAAAGCCAATTGCCAGTCTCATACTGTAGCTCTGTACTGGACGTATGTGACATGATTCTCAAGGAATCCCCTGTCAAATTCCCATTCAGTTGCCCACCAAACCTGACAATAGTTTTGTTTTGCTTTTGCAGTTTTGTGCAATCAGATCTTGCTAATGTGTTAGATATCCCACATACCTGCACTCTTCTGAGCAGCAAAGAATTCAATATATTGGAGACTGAGAAATTTATCTGACAAATAAACACTAGGAGCCTTCAAGGTGATATTATAATAAATAGGAGCACTAATGACAGCCCTTACTAATGAGTCCAGGTCTGTGAGGTGTTTGATAGTTCAGGTGCTCAGTGCCACCACTCGCTTTGCTGAAAGTCAAGAGCATTCATTCTTGTGAAAGGGAGGTGCAGGTCCTGATTTGCCCTTACACAAGTTGTTTAGCATGTTAGTGAGAGTATGTCCAGACACCAACTATCCCATAGCAGTATGAGAAAGACATTTTTAACAAGACCAGAGGCTGTGCAGAGGCTCTAATCCTTCAGACTTTGAGCACACTACTGACTCATTTTCTTCTGAAGTTATCTGTGGATGTCATATGAAATTATTCACTTATCAGTATTCAGACAATGTTACATGATATACTCATGAGAGTTTTTACAGTAATGTTGTAAACCAGCTACTGCTAATTCCCTAAGATCAGTTATTTAAGGAACTGGGGGAGGTGGTATGATATTCTTTGTGTGATGCTCATTACTGTCCTGTTTGAAAAGTTTTGCTTAGCCAGACACCTAACAGAAACAATATAATGTGATTTAACAGTATATTTGAAACACCTGAGAGTCAGTCTGAAGCAGTTCATGCGTATCCCAGAAATGGAAATTTTAGGAGGGGATGGATTATGAGAAAGGTCATGAATTATTAAAATATCATAAGAATGAAGGATTAATAAACTATAAATGCATCACTCTTCTGATGTTTGGCATCCACTCTTACAGGTCACAGCCTGACAGGTTACAAAACACAGCCTTAGGCCAGACACCATACAGTTGATTCTAACAGAAAGAAAGAATATTTACAAGCAACTTGTCTAGCCATGTGAAAAAGTTATTTCCATTTTTATTTTATCTTTTTCCATTTTCATTTTTTATTTCATAAATCTATTTTGTGTTATTTTGGCAACATTCTCTCCATGTAAAACATAGTTGCAACTAACTATAAAAATATTTCCCAAGTACATTCCAACTAGCTTCAAGGATGATAATCTTACAGACATTTTTCATTTTATGGCTTAATTATATGTATTTTTAGTTGAATTGTTGGGCTTATTCTTGGGAGCCTGTTGGATCCTGATGATGCTTGCATTTGCTGTTGGGAATATGGCACAAACAGCAGCACTGAAGCGGATAACATTTATAAAGGCTCTAATAGCTTCGCTGCTGGCGAAGAGCTGAGAATGTCATTTTCCCAACCCCACCTAGAGATTTCAGGACCTAACAAGCTCTTGAACAAATGCTGCATTTACATTTTATGAAAATGATTTTATCTGCTGCTGGAAACCCCTCCAGCTCTTGGGAAAAAAAAAAAAAAAGAAGAAGAGAGAGATAAATACAGTTGTATCTGATATTTGCATTTGTTTCTCCACTAGTTGAACATATATCATTCTGAGTAGTTCAGTGATGTTGCCCAATGCCATAAACAGACACCTACATTACTGTGTAACTGCTATGGCCATGCCACCATCAGCTAGGACTTAATCAGCTTGTATATGCCCGGTCAGGCTAGAGCCTGGGCAAGCTGGGTGGCTCCAGAGGGTTGCTCTGGTCATTTGGTCCAGCTGGAGTATAGAATCACAGAACTGTAGAATCAGCCAGGTTGGAAAAGACCTTTAACTCCAACTTTACCTCAGGATTGCCAAGTCCACCACTAAACCATGTCACTAAGGGCCTCGTCTACATGTTTTCTGAACACTTCCAGGAACAGTGATTCCACCACTGCCCTGCGCACCCTGTTCCAATAAATGCATCCTTCTGCCCAAGAAAATGGATCATGCAAATGGATCGTGACCTATTGAAACTGTGACCACTTTGTTGGATTGAGCCTTGGTGACCAGGGTTAGTGGACCATAAGGTGGACGACAGGCAAAGCAGTTAATGGGAATCTTATCTTTATATGATTTAAAGATACCATGTTCTTTTCCTCAGGAAATACTTGACTCAACATTGCGTAATTGCAATTTCCTATATGGTTTTTGCTCTTTTTTTCCCCTTTGATCATTTCCTATCCTTCTGTCTTGAAGGAAGATACTGAAAATTGTTAAGCAATTTCTGTCTGAGATACTTACATTTCAGTAACTCATACCCAGTATAGTGCAGTTTGCTAATTTATCATTCAGGAAGGAATACACCAAATGTAAGGTGCAATGAGGCGTACATTAATAGTACGTGTTCACAGTTAATATTAGCTTGATATTTTTTAAGGTTTTTGATGAATGGTGCCACATTTGAAAAAACGAACAAACAAAAATATCTGAGCAAAGACTTCCTGGTAAATATATTTCACAGGAGCTAAACCTGAAATTAAAGCTGTTTCCTGGGTCCATGCTTAACATGACATTGCATGTTGCACATGGGATTGACTGTTTGCCAATTGTTTCTGATTGTGATGCTTTAAATACCTAATAACAGCAACAATTTGATGTTTCAGTATGTCATAGGTCTCACATTCCGGAGCCTAACTGTGCATCCAGTGTCTGTGGCTTGAAAGCCCCAGAGATACCCATGTTTCCCATGTGTGTGAATCAGTGTGCAGCGTAGTCTCTACTAATTGCCTGGAGGGTTCCCGTGCATTTATATTGGCATAAGTTGCACAAGAATCCTGTTCCCTGAACCTTGAAAACAAATACTTTGGCTTCAGGAAAGAAAATGGATCCACAACAAACGGTGTATTATTGCTTAATGGTTTCCTGACAAATCCCTGTCTCTGCTTTGGAGCTGTGAAAACAGACGCAGAGCCTGCTCTCATTTCAGTCTCAGGAGGAACCTGACAGGTGCAGTGAGCAAGCTGCTCAGGATAATAAAAGCCATAGGTTCAGTACGCTATTTAAAAAGGCATTATGCACAGCTCAGACACTTAGCTCAGTTAAGGGCTGCCTGTAAAAAACCCAGAAGAGGAGAGATCCTGTGCTGCTGGTATGTGTGATGCTTGCATGTGCTTGAGTCACTCGAAAATGCTGAGAACAGGAAGGAAGGCAGGTTCTCTGTTACACGGCACGCGGTGCAACTCCCCAAGATCACAGCAACACAGAATGGGCGCAAATCATGCTCGCATAGGAATTGTGTACCTGGGGATTGGGTTTTCATGAAGTTTCTTCTTTGCAATGGTTTTATAGTTTACTAGGACTCTCACCACGAGTTCAGCCATGGGTCAATCACAGCCCAAGGTTTCTTCCCTCTTAACACCTCATTGCACAGTAATTTCTGCCCTGCATTCAGATTCTCTGCCATTTGAAGAATGGCACTGGAAAAGGGTTTCTTAGGTCATTGAAAAGTCTTGCAGAACTAAACAGGTTTGATGTAACAACCCCGAAAATCAGCAGATCCCTTCTGGCTCCAGCAGAATGACCGAGCTGGAAGGTAGTGTCTAAAGTAACAACCCTTCTCTTCCTCTTTGCCTGTCCAGCCTAGACTAGACCACCTAAGTCCTTCCTCACAATTTATCTATCCTGCTCACAGAGACAGCAGCCTGCAGCTGTGCTTCTCAACCCTTACCCCTGGGAAGCTTTTTCTGATGTCCTGTCTGAAACTCTCTAGCTTCAGTTTAAGCCCTTTACTTTTTTGCCCAATCCACTTAGGTGCAGAGGAAGGCTTAATTTCTACAATACTTCATAAATCGATAGAAGGTAAGATGGAGCCTTTCTGCTTCCATTGTTACTTATTTATTTTTAACCAGAAATTTGGAGGATTTATTAACTTCCTCAGAGCAGTTCAAATAAACCACACAGAAGAGCAATAGCTTTCTATGGAGTGCTTTAGGGAAAAGTCATTTCGTGCACTAGTTAAACCTGGTGTACTGAAGTCATGGGAAGTTTTGCCATGGAGTATAACAGAGCCTGGATTTCAGCCAGAGACTGGCAGTTTTTATATTCATGTATTTGTTAGGGTCCATTGGTTCATCAATCCTGAGAGCATCCCAGTGTCTTCCAGGTAAATACAAATTACAATTGTGAAGCATCCAATAGGTCTTGCTGAGCTATGGCCCCTTCACCTCCCTCCAGAGGAGAGGACAAGCGTTCTCCTTAAAGCAGCATTATCTGGGCCTTGATTTATTTACCTGATCTTGACTTTAAGTAAAGAAGAAAGAGCTGAGAGTGTAATTCTCTTACAATGACGGTACAGGTTTCAAGGAAGAAAGGAAGAAATACAGATTCTGGAAAAGGTGGAGACTCATGGCAGAGCACTGACAGCCTCAGTCCATCCATCCATCACCCTGGGGGCAGACCAACAGTCTGTCAGTCACAACAACTTATTCATGTCAAATGATTCCAGCTCCCAGCAGGAACAATGGGACCAGCACCAAGCAGGGGAGGTTTGAATCATCTGAGCTTATCACATAGAGGTTTCAGAAAGTTCACGTTACAGAACCCCAATGCATTTTACAGCTTACTTGAAGGGAAAGGACTGAAACATCCAATATATCTCCCATAAGCTGACATCCTAGTAAACACTCCAGCAGGATAACCAGGATCCTTAGAACAATGGAAACATTTTAGTTAGAAACTGTAGAAGTTACAAGGTGAAGATTTATGTGCTGTGGGGCAAATAAATATTCAATTCCCATTAATGTTAATGGGAGTTAAGTGGCTAATTCCCCGCACACTATGCTGAAGATTTACTTCTCTATGTTTTATAGAATAAATGAATCTGTAGTCTTCCTGAAGGTTAGACCTGAGAAAAACAAAGAGCTCAGCGTTTGCTCCATTTTTATGAGGTCATTTTTTTAAAGGAGCTTTATTCCCTGAACAGAAGGAAAGGCTAGAAGAGCACCAAGTTAAGGCAATCCCCTCCGTGGGATGCCAGGGAGATTTGTGACAGGCATTTAATCCAAAGGCAAGACAGAGAGACACACAAAGATCTGTTTAAAATGTCTTAATAACAGAAGCCGGAAATTCGTAACAATAATAAAGGCTGACATTTACACAGAGCCTTTCATCCACACATCTACAAGCTGGATTTTGCATTCAGAAGCACTCGCAATATTCTCTTGCAAACCACGTGTGATTTCACAGTAAGAGGGCAAAATGCATCAAGTAGGCAGACTTCAGCATTACCAAAACCTAGCCAGCACTGGAGCAGCCATTTCATGCCCCAGGAACGCAGTTAAACATGTTCCTATTTTAAAGCTCAGAGTATTCTCATTAACTTCAATTGATTTTTCATGGAGTATAGGCAGAAATGAGTGCATGTAAGCACTTAACAGTCATTCCCTGCATCTCCATACCAAAATTCCACACAATTTGTTCTTTTTTTCTTATGCTCCAGTCTCTACGATGACCCCATAAATTTTCATTTAAACCATTTAAAGTCAGTTTTGTCAACAAGTCAGAAGCCACAAGAATCCTCTGCCCAAGATATGAACAGTATTCTATAGTCTCTGTGTTCAAAGACGACCAAACATTAATTCCAAACAATTACATTTTTCTCTTTCTGTTAAGGAGTGCTACAAATTTGTGCTGAAACTGAGATTAAAGATCATGTATGAGACAACTACACATTTGATTCCCTTTCGCCTGATCTTAAAAAGAACAGCTTCAAAGAGAGGGAGAGAAAAATTCATTGCAGTGTTTTCAACAGGGCACAGTGATCTGCTACAGATAAACAGCAGCCTGTTTTCCTTATTCAAATGTTAAGCTTTCCCAGGCAAATAATATTTTCCCCTAACTGGTCATTCACTCTTCTATAATTCCATGCAAACAAGTCCTTTTCATTAGCAGGGTCATTCTCACAGCTTCATTTTAATCGGTCATTGCTTTTGTATGGTGTATACTGGATGTTTTTCCCTTTCTGGCAGCAAAATAGCCTCTCAAGACCTTTGACAGTAATTCCATACACTCATCTTTCATTAGGACTAAGCTCTTTCAGATCTCTTTGTACTTATCAGAGCCAACAGCTGAAGAGGTACTAGAGGATCAAGTGGACTGGGCACCCACACACTAGCTTCAGGCACCCTGGTGCCAAGGCTGAGCCACAGCACTTTCTGTGCCCTCTCCCCGCCCCCAGCTTCTGTTAAATGGTCTCAATGCAATGGGTTGCCTCCAGGCTCATTGCAAAATGAGGCAGCACGCACAAATTAAGTTACAGGCCAGGCGTATTATTCTTGGCCTGGGGTGAACACAGAACACAAATTCAGCCCCTGGAGAGCTTAGGGCTGAAATGCTGGGGAAGAGACAACCTGCAGATGGAGAGGCAGCTGATAGCTGGGCATGCAGGTGGGAAAAACCAGCCCATCACCCAATGGGGACATGCCCTATAAATGCAACACTGTCATCCTCTCTCCTTTGCTGGTTTACTAGGTGTAAGTGCACAGAGGAGGGCAACAGCAAGCAGTGGAGCACAGCTTGACACAAGGGTTTGGATAGCCTCCCCTCCTACTCAGGGCAGGGTGGCTACTGGTCTTTTGGAGTTTTTCATTGTTCAGTGAGAGCCTGCTGATGAGGGTGATAGGGAACCTGAGAGAGGCTCCTTCTTCGTGTTGGGTTTTGGAAGTTCTGTCTCTTCCCATCAGCTGTGAAAGCTACTTAGGCAGACCAGCCAGCCAACAGGGACACCTAAATTATATCTTTGTGGAGTTGGCACAGATATTCCCCAAAGTTATAACTGCTTGAGTTTGCACTGGACTTCCCACAAGTACAGCAGATCCTGGAGGGAAAGAAGGCAGCAGAGAGAAAGCAGGACTGGAATGTGATTCTCTTGCATATTTGAAATGTTATTTACTATCTAGTAAACCCATTTTATAGCACCATGCATTTTATTTTCAAACACTTCTATCGACACGCACTGTATATCAGTCATTATCTGATTATGGAAGCTTTCACTGTGGTTTCCGGACAGCTCTAAAAAGCTGCCAAAGAATTCTGTGTGCCAGAGGTCTGAACTTTGCTGCTTTTCACAAAAAGGCTGGAGAACAATAACAGAAATGGAAAAAAAAAGGATCTCAATGACCTGTGTGAATGCAATAGTCCACAAACCATGAAAAAAATACCTTTTGGGGGTTATACAGTCCAGATAACCTGCTCACAACTTTCTGCCAGTGGATCATGAGATCCATGGCCCCTCTGGCTTCTTTATTAATTCTTGAAGAAGAGTAATGAATAAATGTCATGTCATTACTGAGAAAGCACCTACAAGACACAGAACAAATGGTAATTGTACTTAAAGTACTCCAGTTAGATGGTATGTGTGCATCCCAGAGAGATGATGGACAGGTAAAGAAAAAGCTCTCCGTTTTAAAGAGATAACTGACTCAACCAGTTTGTTTTCGCTGGCCACACATGAATAGGACTGGGGCTGTACAGATCACTTTTACATTTTCTACTTCTCCTCAGGGACAATACCTTGTCTTTTTAACCATTTAGTTGTGTTGGTAATTTTTATTCTTTACACTAGGCTCTTAGCCAAGGCAAATGTTTGTGCTGTTTTAAAAACTTCAAGTGTATCACTGTGGGAAACTTCAAATATACAGATAACTTCAGAAAGCATCTTTGAAAAGCAACCTGTGATAATATCCCATGTTATTCACTTGCCTTCTATTAGTTTTACACGTAGCAGTGTGCTCTGCCTTCGGTGGCTGTTTTTCTGTCCTCCTCCCTTCCCATGGCAAATATATGAAAATACTGATATGATGCTAATTGAACTGAACTGTCAACATTTCTGTAGCAACAAAAGTTACAGAAGAACTCAAGAAGCTAAACTCAAATATTATTTTTTATCCTTGAAAGAATGTGTGACATATGTGGCTGAAATAAGAAAACCACTTTGAAGTTCATGTATATTAAATATTAGCACTAAACAGGACTCAAAATGGCAATGGAAGGACAGGCAAAGTTTAATTGAAAATGACAAAATTAAATAAGACACACACTCTGAGTTCACATAGAGAACATTTGTCTCAGTCAAATGCTACCAGTACTGCATACCAACGATGTGCTGTGTGCTGCTGAGCACGCAGGGACTCAAATCAGAAAGATTACAAGTTTGGCTTGTGAAGCCTGCCTCAGACTCTAAGTAAAACAAAGTTAGATGGCTGAAACTATTCAAGGACTGCTGGGCACTGACCAAGGCAGCCTGGGGGAAGAAGCAGAAGTGAGGAGGAAGGTCCAAAGCCACCCTCCCTCCCAGCAGCTCTTCCTTACCTCAGGGGTGCAAGCACAGGAGGATCTACCACCACGGTGTAAATCTCTATTTCCCACCCTGTCCTGGAATTGGATCCGGGCAAGATCTACGAGCCATTGGGATACTGCTCACTGCAGAAGGAAACATTAATTAGAGTGAACCTGATCTGCAGAACCTGGGCTTGCATGTCTGAACCAAGCTTAACCCAGGGCTCAAGCATGTAGGTTTTCATAGAGCATTAGCAAGTAAATCAAGCAAGCACCCACTGTCAGCCCAACCCAGCATCTTGCGTTTATGCCTCATTTTTCATGGTGAGGGCATTGTTATGTGTTTAAACAAGCCAGAGGGTGTTCTGCCTAGAGCCTGACAGGTATGAGCAATACATGTGCCTATTAATAATAAGATGATGATTGAGCCCCCATGTGTCCTTGAACTAATAGAGGTACTGGCATATTCAGTGTGGACCCAAATCTATACCGCAGCTTGTCCTCATGAGTCACCATAACCTCAGACCTACCTTCCTCTTTCAAGACACACACACAGACAGAAGTCCGCACAGGTTTGTTGTTTTAGGAGCAGATGACATTAAAGCTGTACAGGGTTGTGTAATGTAGCTTTAATAAGCATGTGCTTTCTATTTGTCACTGCTTAAACTGTACTTTTATACACACAGCCCAGGAGTCTCGCTGAAATCTGCAGAACATTAACAGCAGCAAAGATGAAGGGGTTTCGAACACTCCACAGGCTGTGGAGAGCATCTGGCTGGGGAGGCTGGGTTGGGAAGAAGTCATTTTGATGGAATTAAAGGAAATAGTAATACACGGTTGTAGGGAGAACTCTCTTCCTCTAGTTAATGTATTTTCTTAAACAAAGAACAGGAAGTTATAACAGAAAGCTCCTCTGTGCTCCTTAGGCACACAGTGACCGGCATCCTTTGGCTTAGCACAAATCCCCTTTGACTGGGGGGCAAATCGGAGATCCTCCCCATTAGCAGCACACAATCCTGGGCATGCTTCGTTCAGGCCCTCCTTTTCCCACTCCAGGGATGCTTTTCCTCTTCCATATACCTCCTTAAATAGATGAACTGTTGTGGAATAAAAGGAGAAATGTCAGGTTTCCCTCCTTTTCACTGAACTCCGTCCCTCCAGCTCTCTTGCTGGCTGTAAGGGCTCTTAGAGTGTCTGTTTTTCAGCAGTAACCATTCCCTAACCAAGGTCACACATACTGTCTAAGTGCCAGCAACCAGAAACTTTAAATAAAGTGTTGCTGGAGGAACTGTACAAATATCGTGCTTGCAATAATCTGTTCGCTGTCTTTCATGTGTTTGCTAATGAGCTTTACCTCCTGTGGAAATTCAGTGGGCTCTACCCATACGTTTTTCCAGCATTTGAAAAATATAGCAGTTTTTCTGGAAGGGAGCTGGTGTTTGTTTTTCTGTGGTGAATTTTGTTTTTATTGCTCTAACTGCAGCTTCAGAAAATGAAATGTCTGTCAAAACAAATCAGGAGAAGGAATGCTCGAAACTTACTTATTTGGCACCCTTCTGCAACATGAAGTGTTCATTGTCTCAACGTTTTTAACTGCAGAACATGGTTAAAGTGAACCTCAAGATCAGAAATCAGCATATGTCTCATTAATTATGTTTCAATGCGTAGTAAGCTTCCAAAGTGGAATTCGAGGCCATGCGGAATTTTTCTGATGCCAAAGCCTGAGGGCTTCTCCAGACACTGCTGCTTCAGTCACTCTCAACGCATCCATCCCCAAAACCCACTAATAGCGGGGGAGACTGGAGAAATCCCAGTTTGGAAACATGTGCCACCGATCATATTAATCATATTGCTACTGCCAATCCTCATAGCATTTACTGCTGGATAACACCAATTGCCATGGGGTTACTTAGGCATGTAGCACAAGCATGAGAAATATTTGCAGGCCCAAAATGTGTTCTCAAAGCAACTCAGTGCAGTGAACTGAAATACCATGGATTATGAGCTTATAATAAAAGCAAGGGTGCTAAAACACAATGCAGTTTGTCTTTGCAAATGAACCTACGTCAACTTCTAATTAAGCACACCAAGTCAGTGTGCATGATTCATTGGTCTGGTGCATGTGTCCTAGGATACAGTCTCCTCAGCCTAGTGCCATGATTTGCATGGGGGATAGCAGCTATGAAGGTTAGAGCCTGCCTCGGACGTGCTGTCTGTGGTAATGACAAGTGCTTTCAGGATAGTAAATCCTCAGCTAATTAGTGAAGAAGGGCACAAGAGGGAAAGATATCAGCTGAACAGCATTGTCCTGATATTAGAGTTCAGATGCTGCAAACTGGCTATGCTTATGATATTGCTTATTAATAATGAAGGTAATTTCACAGCGGGTCTGCTAATATTAATAGCAATCAAATATCGAGAATAAGCTAGTGGTTGTCAAAGGCATGTGTGCTTAGGCTTGTGTGCCACTGGACACCATGTGCAAATCTTACTGTGCAAATCCAAAGTCCGTGACTGAACGGGTGGCTTCGGAGAAATGTGAGTAAATCTTCAATAAACAAATAATAAATAATGGAAAGCCCAGGCAAGCTACCATGTTTAATATTTTCCATATGCAAAAGTCCAGAGTTTAATAAGGGGGCATTATTCCATGTCAACACTAATGAAAGTCTCAGAGCCAAAATACTCTGGAGTCTGAACTTAGCCATGAGAATATTCCCTCAGTGAAGAGCCATGATCCTCTGGTACGACAATAATGGGCAGAATAACACACTGCATTTGCACAGTACTGCACGGAAAGTGGCAAGTAAGGACAGTGGTTGCATCTATCCAAATGCATACCCCCAGGCTAAGCTCAAAGCCAGCTCTGCTGTCACCTGCTCTCCTTTGCTGCTGTAGCAACCTGGGTCAGCTCTGGGGCAAGCCCACTGGGAGTTTGAGAAGGGGAGAATCTGATGTGCTCTCTGCACTGAACAGCACACCCAGAGCGCACATGGGGCCCAGAGCTCCATGCCTGCTCCATGTTTTGCAGCTTCCTTCTGCTCTGTTTGCTGCTGTGCTGATGCCATGTCACCAGTGTCAGCCAGAAATTTTTCCTAGCAGGACACATTAACTGCTTACTGGGGCACATGGGATTTCTAGGTCTTTCAGGTTGAATCTAACCGGCATATAGGGATAATAAAGTATGCAAGGTTGAGATTGAGGAGACATTATAAGGACAGCCCCAGACTAGCCACAGCCACAGTGACCACCTCTATCTAGATCAATAGGATCATGGTGTTCACTCCGGTCAGGTTCTGTCCTCCAGCAGCACAAAGAAGGGGAGTAGTTGACATAAGGGCTTGCAGATCACCGTTTCCAAGCACCATGAAGGCAAAAGGCTTGCCTGGGACATGCTGAAAGAGGAGGGGTGTCCAAGAGAGGCTCTGCTGGTTGTGCCTCATCTTTGGCTGAATGGCCAGCATCCCTGTGGTGACTCAGAAACACTATAGATCAAATAGCCATCCTGAAAAAACAAGAGTAACTATTTTCTGCTCCCCCTCCTCTCTGCAGTGCCCTGAACAAATCTTTGGGCATGTTTAATCTGAGAGGAGAAGTATCTTTATTAGTCTGGGTCATCATTTTTCTTTCAAGTGTGCATTTAGATGGTGTTTTATTATGATTTTTAAATGTTAACATAAATGCTGGTTTTCATTGGTATTACCTGCACTGATCTTATTTCATTAATTCCTATCTTTGCTCCTGTGGATTTTATTAATTTTATTCAGTGTATAATTAGATTTTTAAGAGCCATCGTTAAATTCTGAGCATTTGAAATAGTCCTCAGAGAGTCACCCTGTAAACATGACTGACTTCAAGCCCTTTTTTCCCTTTATAAGGAATGCTGTAATATCTTTTGTTTTATTCATGAAATGTCATGTTGTCTAATATCACAGCACTACATCACATAACACATCCCGTTCTGTAGTAGTAAATCCTTTTATGTTTCTACATTGTATTCCAATTTGCGATATTAATGCTGCAAGTAACATCTAGTGACAGCTGAAACTTTCAAAAGAACATGCAATTTCCGTTCCAGACACCCACTATCATTTCCAGTAATGGGTATCCAGCCTGAGTGTATGTTTCTAACAGACAGCAACAGTACGGCTGTTAAAGTACCAGTGGTACTTGTGAAACCACAAAAGCGCGGGTAATCTGTGAATAGTAAAACATTTCCAAGAACTTTGACTTTTCCATTTCAAATATTAATTTCTTGTTAATCCCCAGAAAGACATAATAACAACAGTAATCATAATGATAGTAACAGTAACAGTCAATGGCAGAGTAACTATGAAGTGTCTTCCAGTAATACATCAATGTGTAACTTAATTTCTATATGTGGCAGAGCAATTCATCCTGCCAGTCTCGTCTAGAAAGAGCCAAGATTTGATGACTAAACCATGCTGCCATCAAAAGGCAATTCTGGTTTTAGCTCTTGAAGACCTCAAAGGGTTTCCCACTTCTTTCTGTGCCACCAGGCTTTCAAGAGCATTGTACATTCCCACAGCATTGCTACATTCCCAAACACCATACAAGCAAAAGGCTTGGCTGGGACATAGTGAAGGAGAGGTGGCCAAGTGACCCCCAGTGAAAGCCCATGGACTTCCATCCTACCCTTGGTGGAAGTCCATGCCTTCAGGGTTTCAAACAAAGCTTATCAGAGTCTCCTTTTTACCCCACCAGAAACAGCCCAGCCATCTGTGAGTATGGTGTTCCTGCTCTGCCTGCAGCTGTAGTAGTCTCTGTAAATGAAGGAAAAGAAAAATGAGGGGTGGGTTTTGCGAATGGGATTGTTAAAATCTAGAAAAAAGTTCAAATGAAGATAGCCCCAGCCCCTCCTCTTCGCACACCTCAACCACACATTCAGATTTGTTCAAGTTCTGGCTTTTCCTGAGGCCTCATTCTCCATTAGGAAGTTTTATCCTTTCTGTACTAATTGTTTATACCAGAGGTAAATCCTCCCAGCTGCCCATGAGGAATGAAGAGGTTCCCAGAGCACTGCAATCTCAGTAAGCACTGCAAGCCTCAGGGGAACAGTTGAGAGGAGCACACATGCTGCCTGTCAGGACCACATTTCTTTCAGGCACTGATGATTTGAGCTTTTAATTATCTTCTTAGATTTGTCAGGACAGGTGACAACATCACAGGCAAGGCTCACAATTCTTTGCTGGCATTGCATCACCAGTAAAGCCAGACTGCAAAGCTGTGGGGGTGCC
Source organism: Myiopsitta monachus (assembly GCA_017639245.1). Taxonomy (NCBI): domain Eukaryota; kingdom Metazoa; phylum Chordata; class Aves; order Psittaciformes; family Psittacidae; genus Myiopsitta; species Myiopsitta monachus. The sequence continues at coordinate 30,890,564 of CM029928.1, read as the reverse complement.
TGTAGATAAATGAGCCCCTGCATCCCAGCCCCTCCATGTGTAGCTGTTTTCATCCCTGGGATTCCACAGGTCACATTGGCCTCAGCAGGTCAAGAATTCTACCCACTGTATCCATGTTTACCCATTTATTTTGCATCAAAAGTATGATTATAGCAAGCCAAATGATCCCTGCTGCGCTGGGGGAGGCATATTCAGTCTGTCAAAACTTGCAGGTAAAGGATAGCCATCATCACAAAACCTGTCTCTGCTCTCAGCTGTGCCAGGTTCATGCTGTAAGCTCTGCTCCTGTTTCTCTGAAGCTGAGCAAAAGTTGGGCAGATAGTTTCCAGCATACTTCAGGATGAACATGGGGCTGCAGCTGCACTCCCCAGCTACAGCCAGCTGCTGGCCCAGTACAGGAGCTGGCTAAATACTACGTGCTGTCACTTGTGTGAAGGGAGGCACAGGGGACAGGCAGCAGATGCAGGCAGGGCAGCTCCGCTCTGCCCTAGGGCTCCTGTGCAGGAGAATCCTCCATTACTCTGCCTGGGCAGTGCTTTGGCTGCTTTCTGCTGCCTCAGCAGATAAAGCAAGCTACTACCTGGACCAAAGTGCAAGGATTTAGCCCATAAATCTCAAGACTTTGATTAATTCCTTTCCTTTTATTATTTTTTCCTTCACAGATGTTAACATTTTACAAGCAGTTATATGCTACCTTAGCGAAGTGCAAAGAAAATAGAAACCATGTCTGAAGTTTCACAAAGGATAAAGTAGAATAGCATGCATTGCTTTAATGCAGCAATCAAGATTAGATAAGGAGCATATGCCAATGCTGGATCTGAGAAATTAGCAGGAATGCAAAAGACATTTCTAGCATGTGTTTCTGATATAAAGTCACTTTCACTCAGAGGGGAAATACGTTGTGCACTAATACTGATGTTTTCTTCCCTGATCCATCAGGTGAAAACATATTGGAAGAGGCAAGATAATACTGTTTCACCGACAGCACAATTTCCTTCTTGCTAGAAATAAATTTATTGTGCCTTCTCCATCAAAACTGATAGCATCCAGCATACTCCCATTTACCTCTCACTGCTTCTGTCAGCTGACATCTTTCTATAAGCAGACAATGATTTAAGATTTCAGCAGAAATTAAATCCTTCTGCCTAGTAAAGGATGGCAAGCTTTGCGGCTGTGCAATCTTGATTATACAGATTTAACATGAAAACGCACCACACATCTAGAAGTTGCTTCCTTCTTTCCAAAACTTAACAATTCAGGAACATGGTTGCTTTCATCATCCATCATCACAATAATGGCAATGATGAAAAGATGCATTAGCCACGCTTAAATTATTTACTCAGAAAAGTAAGCTTTAATACGGAATTACTATAATCAAATTTGGAAACTCAAAAATGAAGGTTTTCATGTTACAGTTTGTTAGCCGAAATGTGGCAGCACAGATGTACCTAATAGTTCAGAGAAATCTGGAGTCCTTGTTGAGACCTAGAAATCCCAGCCTAAATTGCATTAAAGAAGCAGTTTTTCAACTGGGAATGTTGTGGGTTTGCCAGTAGGACTGCCAAGAGTAAAGGTTCTTTCCGAATCCTGAGGAGCTATGCAGAATTGATGGCGATGTGGATCCAACAGGCAGGGAGTGCCCTGTCCTCTCCTCCTCTGGAGGAGCTCCAATCTCCCTCTGTGGGAGTCTGGCAAGATGAGCTGTCTATTTTAGGGACTCAGGTTAAAGCTGAACAGGGTACAGCAATAATGCTCCTATAGATAAAGCAATTTCCTTTGCAAAGAGTGGCTGATTAACTGGACCATTTCTGCAATTATTTCTGCAATTTATCCAGTTTACACAGCCTCAATGTTTTGCAAACTCAAGTGAGATGTGCAGTTAAACAAACATAGGTAGATGTCTATCCCAGCAGTGCAGAAATGAGTACTCCTCAGTCAACCCTGTGGCACTGCTCTTAGACTACTCCCCTCTTTATTTTCCCACTTTTATTTCTATATTCTACTTTATGCAAGAAACAAATTACTGCCATATCACATGGGGTTCCACAACACAGTCATTGACCTTGCATATGTGATGCTTACCTGATGCTGGACTGAAATATGTGACCTCTTCCTTTTGCCTTCCCGCTAAACGGAATCACAATACATTTTAATAAGGTTGTATACTCCCACATAGTGAGGGAAAACATGGTGCTGCTCTTGTGTGTGTGCATCTTATAAAAAGAAATTCTTTTGTTAAAGAAACGCTGCAAATTATAGCCTAAGGCATAAAAAAGATATCTAGATCCTAGCTCAGACTTAGATGTGAACACACTGTGATCAAAGATCTTGGAACTAAAGATAATTACACCCTACTGCAATGATCACTGCTGCTTTAAAAATAAATCAGGGTTGTTGGAGTCTTTTCACTGAGAGCATTTCCAAGGGAAAAAATGGGAGTTGGATCAAATACAATTTTAGGAAACATGTTATTTTTTAACTATTAAAGTAAAGATTAGAAATTTCCAGGCACAATCTGGATTTTTGTATTAATTGCATTTTCACTTAAAATGGAGGTAACGTTGACATTTTGTTACCTTTAGAAATCTCCCACCAACCACTTCAAGTGAAAAAATTTAAGCAGGAAATGTTCACTTAAAAATTTTACAAGAAAAAGAACAGAGCTTCAAAAAAAAAAAGAAGAGTATAACTGGAGAAAACAGAGCTTCTGAATTCCTAAAAATAGGATTCACTTTAATTTGTAAAAGCACAGGTTTTAAATAGACATCGACCTAGCCTTTAGATGTATGAGCCCTACACATTTGCAGGTATACTGATGTGCTCACATCTCAGCACGTGAGTTAAGGAAATGATTGCAATCATTCACAATGCATATGTCTTATAAATCAGATGGATGAAAATCAAAATCCATCATTGCTGAAAGCACAAAATTACAGGGAGAAATTCAGAAGCTATTTTTGGATTTTCAGTATTCCTATGCCATTAATCCCTCTCTCTGCCTCTCCCATTATTACCATATTAAGTTAATAAGCCTATAGGCAGGAGAACCATCACCAGTGGACTTTGCTGGTAACTAATCTAAATAGTTTATTTCAATTCTGAGTGTAATCAATATATGGCCTAATTTGTCTAGCTGTATTTTCTTCTATGCATAGGAAATGCAGAGAATTTCAGTGGCCATTTCAGAAGCCTTTTTAAAATTGAACACTAGAGATCATATTTTCCAAACCTGCCCAGTGTGTCTCTTCTAATTAATGATGTGGTGCCCTAAAATAGATTACTGTGTATTTTGCAAAGTGCTGCTTGAAGTTTGACTTGTATGACTGCCATTGGCTTTCACAGCCGTTGCCATGAAAACTCAAAATCGTTGTAAAAAAAATAGATGTCTGTAGAGCAGAATATAAAAAATATAGACGTTGCCATGAAAACTCCAAATCATCATAAAAAAATAGATGTCTGTACAGCAGGATAAAGGCAGAAGTTGCAAATAACATGCTGAGAAATTAATATGCCTAAATAAGCAATCAAAGATTGCTCCTCCAAGCTGAGCTCCATCCAAGACAAGAAATGCCACTGATGAGTTCTTGTGCCATTCTATCCTCAGCGTGTAGCTCAGCAGCAGAATTAGCACCAGCACCTTGCGAATCTATTTAGCAGAACAGAGAGCAATGAGTCATTTTGCAGAAGTCAAAAATCAACCAGCTGAGAACAGCTTTTGATCACAACCCCTTCCATGGCCCTTCCCTGGCCATGGGCCACTGGCTCGCCTCAGTGTCCCCTGTGAGAAGGGCAGTGGCCCACAGAAGCTGGCAGCTTCCATGAGAGCAACATGCAACTGCAGATGCTTTTGCTGGTGGATCTATTCATAAATGAGTTCTCTTTAAAACCGTCCAGCTGCAGAAACTTGGCAAGGGGGCTATTCCACAACACAAGCACTAACTCAGCTGTCACTTTGGATACAGGGCTTTTACACAGTGTGACATTTGCACTGATGGATGATGTATCCAAACATGGTGTCTATGTAATAAATGCATATCAGTGAGTAAGCACATTTCATTCCTAAACAAAAAAATCATGCCTAGGAGAACAAGAAATCAACAAACACATTAGCGATATGAAAGGTCATGGGAGGAAGCTTTTCTTATTAACCCTTTAAATACTGAGAAGCTGAAAAGAGGAGTCATTTAGTCAGTGTATGGAGAGCTAAAGGTTTCCATTGCCGCCTTCCTTCCCATCCATACTAGCATCTAGCAACATTGTACGCAGGGATTTCTGATATTGCAAAATGTTATATGTCCTAATGTAGGCAAGAATCACTGAGATCACTACCTGCAGTAGTCCAGATCTGTCTGGCCTGTTGGTCAGCTTTAGCTTCAGCCACTGAGCCATAGTATGCAGCAGTAGTAGCAGCACTACAGTACTACACTTTTATTGGTATACACGATTTAATGCAGTGGTGTTTTATGTAGTTATCCTCAAAGGATGGGGGTATGCTCTGCTCAGTGAAACTTTGTCTGTCACTTGCACTACATGATCAGTGACCCACTGATTCCTTCAGACCCCTCAGGGTTTGTTCCACCACCACAGCCCATCTACCTGTGTGCCTTCTGCTAAGCCACTGTTTGGACACTATTGCCAGGGAATCTTGATGTCCTTTTTTGCTTAGGTTACAAGGCAAAGCCTCACATACAGCCAATGCCTCTCTCTTTCCATATCCAAACACCCTCAAGGCCTCAGTATGGTGAGTTACGTCTGTTTCTGAAACAATCTGCCATGTTTAGTTCGCCACTGCATATTTTTCTGATAATGTTTCTTCCTGCAGATCACAAAGAGAAGCCTGGCTTTCTACAGCTCTCCTAAATTCCCAATCACTGCAGGTCACCTATCCTTTTCCTCCCCTATTTTCTCCATGCCATTTCAATGGCTTCTTAGGGAGAGGCGAATTCTCTCCCATCTCTCCATCAGTGTGTGGTCTTCCTCTTCCTCATCCCACTAGTCGAGGCAGGAAGGGAGCAGGGTACCAGCAAAGTGAGTGCAGAGCTACTTGTGGCACAGGAGCAGCCCTTTCTGCCATGTGCTATACTCCAGAAAGGTCTCTTCAGCCATTGGGTGGTCCAGGATCCATAATTTGAGAAACACTGACAGGGAGAAACAAGCTTTCCCTATTCCAGTCCAACACCATTTGGTGTTTTCTCTTACAGGCTGTTCTCTACACCTCACTGCACAGAGAAAACACCCCAGAGTATCCTGTTCAGAGCCACTTCCTTGCCCTACATCCCTGTGGATGCAGCTTCTGAAAGGAAGCATACTCGGCAAGGATGGAGTGCTTTTGGGAATCTTTCCCAGCATATGGAGACTACATTCTGCAGCAAGCGAGGGCAGTTCCCTCAGCAAGTGGAAAATGGGCTTCACCTCCCTGTGGTCTCACTGTGGTTTGCTTCCCTTGCGATATTATTTTTGAACAGCAGGCAGGATCTCTGTGTTTCTTGTTCTGTTTAGTAAATCCAGTAACCAAACCTGGCCCACTTCTGGGTGGTCCTCACAAAATAGCAGAAAACCACGCCAAGGCCATGTGATATAATAGTCATAAGAAAGACAGGGATTGCTTTGACAGATACCTCAAAATCAGTTTTTCAAGAAATGGGATGTTTCAACCAATGTGTCCATTCCATTTGGGATTCCCCCCCCCCCCCCTTCCTTTTACTTATTCAGTACCTTTGTTCTTCATTCTGGTAAGCCAGAATTACCAGCCTGGAAAATGAAGGTCATTGATGCATGGTACTTGACTTGGTCTTAGGCTGAGAGACATTACACTACACAAAATGCCTTCCAGGTTAAAGAATTCAGATCTGAGTTGAAAGGCAGGCTGGCTGCTTTCATGACCAAGAATAAGAAAGAGGGATGCAAAAAGCCAGCCATTAAAGCCCAAACGTAAGCATGGTTTCCTTTTATTTTCCTGAATACTTTGTGGGTAAAGTTAGTGCTGAAGGACTAATCTCTGTGCACAGGGCCAGCCTGAACCTTGCCAGGCACTACGCCTGCCCGCAGCCCTGGCTCTGCCAGAGGACTTCGCTTGCAGCAGCAGCTGTCCCACCGTGGGGCCCCTGCACTCGCCTTTGCCAACACACTTCAGCCATGGCTTCCAGTGCCTGCAGTCCAGCTCTGACCCTCCTCACTGACATCTGCCCCAACTCCATCAGCATCACTGCCCTCCTGCCTCTGCAGTTGCTTTTGGCATGCATTAGACCCCAGGGTGGAGATGGGTGGTGTGAGATGGGCCGAGAAAAAGGAAATGCTCAGAGTCCCTTCTGGCCTGAGCAGATATGGAATCAGGAGTAGAGGGTGCTCACAAACTTACTCTGCCATCTGGTCCCTTCCAGAACCAGGGGCACAGTGGATCATCACCCAGTTCATCTCCCTGCACATTTGGGGTAACCCTGAACATGCTTAACCTACAGGGAAAATAAACATTATGTTTCATCACTAATGCAATCCTTCACAGCTACCAACTATTGATGATGTTAACACTTAACTAACATTTTTTTTATCCACAGCTTTTTACAACTGCGTTGTATATATTCAGTCCTTTCTGGAGAGGATGGGAATCTAAGTCTCTCCAGACCAAGAGGGCAGGCTGGCCTGACACTGGAGTAAATTCCTGTTCTGATAGCAATCAAATGAATAACTACTTGGACCAGAAAGCTCTCCCCTTCTTAAGGACCTGATCCAAATTACATTACGTCAGATTAACTTTTTTCCTTTCTTCAGCTGCCTGTGCAACAGCGCCTAATTGGGCATCTAAGCTCTTATTTGTCACTGATTTAATTAATTGCCATAGGATTAAAAATACTGTTTAATTCATGCTCACATTAGTATTCATCATTCTTGTCTCTTTTCATAAACACAGGCCCTAATTCAAGCATCATAATTTTGCACAGCAAACATAGCCAAAAACATGATAAAAGAGAATTTCATGATCAGAGGTTGGCCGATACAGAAACATAGCACAGCAACACAACCAAAGCAGAACAGTGTGATTGATTTTGCTTTTTCTTTACTCCCAGCTGCTACTATTTATGCTGCTATTCATGTGAAATCTGTCTCTAGACAATGGGATCCCAACCAGGGAGCAACTGGTGACAGGAAGAAGCAGTCTGCATAAAAGGGGATACACATCCTCCCTCTCATCCTGGCATGGATATACATCTGGATAGACAGCCATTGCACTTCTGGATCCTCTGTCATTTCCTCATGATTGAGGAATCCAGCTGCTAAGCTGCACTTACAGAGATGCTCAGGATTAAACCTGCACACCCCAAACCTTCATCCCACAGCCACCTGGCCCTTCCCAATCCTGCCAGCTTTCCTTTGCCGTGTTACTTTCACACAGAGCCACCTCTGCTCTCACAGCATGTAAATAAGGTAGAAAGGGCGGTTCTCCTTCGATTCAGTTAGTCAGAGAAAATGATTTTGTGGTTAATGGACAGGGTGGAGACTCAGATGTGACTTCAGTTCCCAGTGCTGCCACGTGCTTCCCACACAACCTTAGCTCCTCACACAGTCCTGTTGCACTCAGCCAAGCCAAAGGAGAATAACAGAGCAAGTGTGATTTCAAACAGCAAGCCCAGGGTGCCAAACCCACCAGTCATCAAGTGACCTGGCACTAGTGACACCAATACGCTGCTGCCTGCATGCTGCTTTGTGCAGTCGGGGTCACAGCCTGAGCAGAGCACAGTGCGGCGCCATCCCTCCTCTCCGGCAAGAAAACTGCACCACAGTATTTCTGACTACAGTGATTTAGTGTCTGTTCCCTGGCACCGCATCAGACTGAGCCAGCCAGGGCACAGGGAAGCTGAGGACAAGCTGTAAGGAAGGGGGCATCACTGTGAAGACAGAGTTTGTAGAACTGCAAAGGCAAAAGGTCAAATCCTTTATTAAAAAAATCTGTGAACAATTAAAGTAGCCATGAATATGGGAGGTATGAGTGCAGCCATTAATATTTAGGGGAGTGGAGGAAGGAAGACAGAGAGATGAAAGCCGAACACCTTTCTGAACCACAGCCAAAGCTTTATCAACCATATAACTAAGAGAACATATCCTGCTCAGCGAGACACGTATTCACCCTGTTTCATTACATGCTGCTCTGTCCTCAGTCATGATGGATCCTGCTGAGGCTCGTGTTTAACAGCTCCTTCCTGGAGCGGCTCGAGCAACAACAAGGAAAAAAATATTGTGAAAGTCACACCCCATTGAAACTGCATCCTGAAGGGAGCCAGCAAGCACAGTAATCACCAGGATGACTGTGAACACCAGGGCCACACTTGGCTCAGAGGCTGCTGTACATGTTAAAATTAAAAAGGACTTTAAGCAGATGCAAAAAAAGTGGAAATTAGGGACCAAAGTGTATGAACAGCGGCGATTCATCATGCCTGATAAGGAGCCATTAGGCTGGATTTTGATGGGAGCAGAACCCGGGGAAGCCGGCCTTTCTAAGCCTACAAATGCAGCGTAATACCCAACTGTTTTCAGATAATGGAAAGCTTGCATTAACCTTCCCTGGTGACTCTATTACATTCACCCTCTTACAAGCCTCTCTGCTACTTTTCTTAGCACCCCCTGATTTCTCCAGCTGCTGATTTCCATTCTCTGGGGCCGATGCAAAATGCCTTGGTATAAGAGATCAGAATCCAGCCTCTTGTTATTTCAGCCAGAACAAGATTTCTGGCTTCTTTTAGCCATCAGGAGAGCCTTGACATGCTTTGACTTGACTGCACCAAAAATGTAAACAGCAGCGCTAAGTACAACAATTAACATTGTGTCTCTGCAGATGTTTGTTTCCCTTGAAGGAGCTTGGAATTTGAGTGGGGAAAAGCAGGGTAGGCAGCGAACAGAGGCTAATGCAGTCTGGGGCAAACTTCCCAACTGCAGTTTTATAAACAGCTCAAGCTGCTCCACTTTCTATCAGTGATGTCACTCCCAACCTTATAGCAGGCTGCGGCATGGCTATCCATCATCTGCCAGCTGCTGTTCCTTCCCCACTGTATAGCAGGAGGCACATGGTGTGTGAAGGCGGCTGGAGTCTTGAAGCATTTCAACTTCATGTGAATGGAAGCCAGTAATCTCCAGATTCCCTGGATTTTTCATTAAATTATCTCACCCAAGTCTGCAGATAATGCCGTCTAACAGTTGTAGGTTATGATTTCCAAACAGCAAGATAACCTTCATCATCAAGCAAAGGCAAAAATGCCATTAGCAGATAGAGAGGCGATTTAACTCAACCTAGCCATTTGCTCACAAGTCTGAATTCATGTCATCAGCTCTGACAAAATGAGTGTTTTCTTAGACAGATATGGACGACTAACACAGCGCAGAACTCGGCAACCTTCAAAGGACTCTGAGTTTTAAATTCTCCAGCTAAAGTCAAACATTTGTCTTTCTTATCACTCTCACTCGAAGGATGTGTTTTTGCAATATGACATCAGGTTCATTTGCCAACAGAAGAGGCCAAAGGTGACATCCAAGAGATGAACACTGCCTTCACCTACGCGACAGTAACCCATCAGCTGCGCTGGAATTACTCTGGGTTTTCAGTGAAGGACTTGACAGCACGACCATAACACCCTGCTAGAACATTTCTTGTATCACCATTGCAAGAGCTCTGTAAATCCAGCACTTTCCAGTTGAGATATTTCAGATGAGAGCTCAAAGTTGAGGTGATCAAACAACCAGCAAAGAGGTGGCCAAACAATGAATAACAGTAGGACACACACCTTCCTTCCCCCATCCAAAAAATGTGTTAAGTTAGAGTAATACTAAATGCAGAGTTATTCTGTGTCTAAAACCTATTTTGTCTGCACTTATGTCCCCTCGCAGCGTGACAGCTGGAGGCTTTGGAACAGGACATATTATTTAACTGGTCACCTGCATCTTCTCACTCTCTTCTCAAGTGATAGCAACTAGGATGCTTTTCGATACACCTTTAAACTGTTTCTGACTCAATCCTGCAGGGTACCTTGTGGCGCTGTTCTCATGCCTCAGCAGGCCATGAAAATCAAAGCAAATTTCATTTGCTTTGGAAGCAGATGCTTTGTGAAAAAGCCTCTGTCTGTTTAGCAGCGTGGCAGATTCATTCCTCCTGCAGTCAAAAGGTTTTATGTTTAGTGAGGTCACACAGTCAGAAACTGGCCAGTTGAATACTCACTGAAGAACCTCCGCATAAGTCTGATGTGACTTGACAGGACAGAGAATTACCTTCAGCATCAGGTAGACTATTAGCATATTGTCTCTCATTATTCAAATACAGCTAAGTGGTTTCACTGCAGTACATTGTTATTATATACAGCAAACGCTGCTACATCAGTTTTTCTTTCCTGCAGTGTCTCATGGGGCTCACAGCAAAAGCAAATGAAGTGAGCAAAGAACAATCATGGGCATCGGACTGCTTCAGGCATAGGAAGGGTTGAAGGTGACTGACTGCTTTATGCAACGCATGACTATAAATCCTGAGCTGGTTGTTTGCCACTTTTCTACTGAGATAAACAAAACATGCCACTACTCAGTGCATGTAATTTTCCACAATGCCATGAACTCTGCAGGTGACAGCCTGGGCAAGGGAACAGAGCCAGCTCTCTGCACATGGGCTGATTGGATTTCAATAGACAGTAGTGACAGATGTGGATATTTTTCAAAGCTCTCTGTGTACTGGAGGATTTGAAATGTTTCTTACCTGAGGCTACCTGCCAATAACTACTATTCTTTGCAGCTGCAAACACCTTCAAAATGAAGGCCAAGTTCCAACCGAGCCTGATGTTCTAACTCCAGATTTAAGGTATGTGAAGAATTCAATCAACCTACTTGAGCATCTTGTTGAATAAAGATGAGTAATTTTTTGTGCCCATAGTTTCTGGGCTGTTGTGCCATGCTTTCTGCTATACCTAGCCAATGACTTGCCTAAACCCAGACGCATCAGTAGGTTAGTGAGGTTGAGTCATGCCAGTATCTCCTCAGTGACACTAAAGAGAGCAACACTCCTTGCATCACAAGTAGCCATCTTTGTAGCTTGAGACAAATGGGTCAGCTGGGAATAACTAGGGCAAGGATGACCAGAGGGTTTCTGCACAGAAGAAGCGGAAGAAAAGCAGCCAGACACAGCGCATTTAGCCATCAGAAGCAGCTAAAGAAAAGCAGCCAGGTACAGTCCCATTTAGCCATAACTCTTATCAAGTGCATCATCTGAAACAAAAATAAAAAGAAGTTGCAATTCAGTCTCTGCACTCCTTGCCTTCAAAGAGCTTCCAAAGGCATCTTGAATTCTTCACCCTTTTGCTAGCATGCTCAGAGTGACATTAGAAGCCACTTCTGGCACTGGCTGTTATCACACCCCAGTAACTGCAGCCCCCAGCCAGCCACATGTTGGCAGAGGCAGAGGAACGCAGCTGTAACACTATCTATCTGACACACATCAGCAGAGTGCACAGCCCCACTCACAACTCCACTACACCACAGATATCAGCCCTATACGCTAACTATAGGCTTGCTGAAACACTATCATACATGAAGGACTAATTAGGTGTGCTGGGTCATTAGACATCTCTGAGCATTGACTGATGAAAAACATAATTAATGGCAGCTTTCATAAACAGACTCCAGAACGGAGAATTAAATTAAAAGGAAAACAGCTGTTGCTAATGGAAATAAGGACCATTTCTTGATTAAAATATCTGCCTGTCTTTCTGTGGGAGTTTTTCCAGAATGGTGGGGTGGAAGAGTGTAACAAGATCTGGGAGCAGAGAATCTGCAAAGCTTCCTGCTGAAGAAAACACAATTTCTCTGGCTAATGACTCACAGTGTTTTCCTTTTGCAGATTGGAGTAGGGGAAACAGCTATACAATTGCCTTGTTCATCTTGCTGCCGGTCTGAATGGCTTTATAAACCTTGGAGATCAACCCTGACATAAAAGAATCCAGTTCAGCTTTAACATAAGATAAGATTTCATATTACATGAACCCACAGATATAGCTGGGTCTAGATTTCAAAAGCTACTTGCTAAGGCCCTCCATACTAGTACAAATCTCTGAATCCATAAGAAAACATCACCACAAATCTCACTTAAGCACATGTATTGATTCTGTCACCAGACTGCATCAATGGATGTGCAGCTGAGGACATCCGTCTGAGGGAGGCTTCCACCCAGAGCAAGCCACTATGGATTCAATAAAAGTTTACTGACATAAATGAATAGGTCTAAAGGCATAAAAAGTTGAAATCAAGATTTTTTTCAGGTCATGAGGCCTTTCTTTCATGCTGACATGATTCTGATCCTCTTTGACAAGTAGTACTGCAGGAGGAAACTACAGCACTGGAAGAGTTAACGTCCAGATTTTTATAGACACTGAGCAACACAGCTTCATCAGCCTCCTACTGTCTTTTGGGTGACAAAAGTCACACATCTGTGGGGTGAAAGCCTTTTTTCTGAGTCCCTGAAGTAATTTTCTTTTACATTTACTTCATTTAGCATAAAAATTTCCAGTGTGCTTCCAAGTACCATTGGGATCTGTGTGTTTCCGTGTGCTCTCTGCAACCCTCACAGATAAAGTCATAGAATCATAGAACCATAGAATAGTTAGGGTTGGAAAGGGCGTTAAGATCATCCAGTTCCAACCCCAAATGCTTTAGTCTGTCTTCACATAAAGTCTTGCATCACAGGTTTGATTCTCTAGGAGGTCCTGAGCACTTCATGTTACAGATTAATGCTAGTACTTAACTGTTGAGCAGCTCTCTGTAAATTTGCACTCTGTGCTGTATGTGGGGCAGGAGAGCCTCTGCACTGCTGCACTGACTCCATCAGTTCTGCTCTGCCTTCTTCAGAATGATAGATCTTTTCCACCACTGTTGCTTGAGAACTAAGGCCTGGAAATCCTATGCCCCATGAAGCCCATTAACAAGGGAATACATGCTTCATACACCCTGTGCCTTGAGGAATTCAGGTGTATGAAAAGCTGCGTTCAGGCTGCATTATCAGATTTAAAGTGGAAACCGAAGAGAGAGAAAGGTCTGAAAGACGAGCCAGCCGGGAATGCCTGTTGCTTTCACCTTTGATCCACGTGGTGCTTTGATGTGATATTTCAGTCTTTCAGACAAGGTAACTTATCGTAGTCTGCATCTTATGGCACCTCCAATGGATATAAATGAGGCAGCAAGCCGTGCTCTTTGGCTCTCACTGAGGCACTGCCATTTAGTTAGTGGCATAATTCAGTCCCAGCTCCCTTCTTATCCCTATATTTTTCTCTGCCTGCAGAGTCCGAAAGGAAACTCTCTCAAATAAATATAGAAGATGAACACTTGATGTTCATCTAATGGCATTTCAGGGAAAGGAAGCATAAACCCACACAAGTTATTCATCTCTGTAAAATGGTTTTATCAGGGGCCAGAAAGCAATTGCTTAGCCTGAGAAGATCTGATCTTCCTTGTGAGATGTAAATGCATGACATTATGTGCAGAATGGGTGCTGCTTGAGAACCCAGGCAGATACAGAGCAGGCATGTGGGAATGATCAGCATGAAATATTTTCTCTTAATGATGTGCACACTTCTGCTCCTTTGAGGAAGAACAATATGTGCACTGAATACTGCAGCACATTCTTCTAGTGATATAAAGGTCTTGATCTGCTGGTGAGGGCTCAGACTGGAGACGTCATTTGTACCACTGACTTAGCCAAAGGTTTGCCTCTCCATTGCTCATCATCACTCAGCCTCCCTGTGCCAGGGTTTTCCCACCAGCAGAACAGAAACAAAGTTCATGTCCACAGGTTCACCATTTGGGAAATAAGCTTGGCTGGAGAACCTGGCTCCAAAGGAAAACCAGTCCCTGGGGTTTGCCCCACTCTGTAGTCAGCAGCAGCATGGTTTATTTTTCTCCCATAAGATTATCCCTTCTTCTTCCTTCTCTTTCACAGCACCAGCTTAAGCCTGAATTCCCAAACTCAGGATGAGTGAATCATATACAAAGGAGCCCAAAACCAGTGCTTTAATGCAGCCTTTCCTGTGGGGGCCTGGATACGCAGCAGAGGGGGCCCACCGGTGGGAAAAGATCAGTCAGGCTGAGCGGTGGTCCAAGGTGGTGGCACCAGAGCTGATCACTGCTCCTCCACTGGAAGCTGCTGTCACAGCCCTGCAGCTATCACAGAAATCACAGCTCACAGCCACTGCTGTTTGCAGTTCATTGCCATAAATTAAATCATCAGTGTAAGGTAATACAGCAGACTGGGAATTGCAGAGGAGAGGCTGAGGACCTGGCAGGCATTTGTACCTCTCTCCCCTTCCATTATGAAAACAGAGGTTTATACCTCCACCACCCCAGGAAGATTTGGCACAGTTTGTCTGAGGGAGTCCCAAGCAGCTCACTGGAGGTCACACAGGAAATGTGTGTCACAATGCTGTGTGTCAGCACAGATCATTGGGCAGGGTGTTGGATTTGTGTCTCTGGAGGCCCAGGCACAAACCTCCCCAGGTGAAAACCTTTTCCTTTGAGTAGGGGCTGGCTGTAAGCATCAACCGCCAGCATCACTGCTGCCTGCCAAGTGTGTGCCTGTCAAGGCACCTTGTGGATGGCTGACATACGCGCTTTGAGAAGCATATTGTGTAGTTGCCTTTCTAAAGCACTCCTGAGAAGACTGCCCTGAAGAACAGCAAGAGGGGTGTTAGTTTAAACAAGCACTCCTTAACATGCACATGAAACCAACTCTGGAAGGGGAGCAGAGCAGGAACTGTTCTTACTTGCTACCATGCAGGCTTTAATTGCACATTATTCATTAATCTTTTGCTCTTCAGAGCAAACAGATCCGATTCAAGACACTTGTGCTACATAAACAGCCAGAAACCCTTCTGGATGAGTGTCTGTGTACACATCCACCCAAGGGAGCGCTGCAGACTTGTCAGAGGTTCTCATTTCCCTGTGCAAGTGCTGTGCTAGAACCGACAGAAATTAGTATTCTTTGTGTGGCTTTGTTGGGCTGGCTTTGACATTGGTTTTACAAAATCTGCATGGGAAGCCAAAGATGATTGCCCAGCTCCTGGTTAAGTCAGGAACAGGGACTCCTGAGTGGCGCTTGGAGGGAGTCAGGTATCTGCAGGACTGCTCTGAGCTACAGGAGGCATCACGCCAAGGTGTGGTTCATAACACAGACCCCAGCAACAGGGAGATTCCTCCTCTCATCCATCAGCAGTTTTTGTCTGCTGCCACCCCCATGTGCTTGCTCTGCTGCCAGGCCATGCGTGGATTAGATACGTAGTTCGGGGTCTACAACTATTAGCACTCACCGCAGTGATATAGTTTCATGGTTACTCTATAGATAACATCATTCTGGCACTGGGGCCATGAAAACAGAAACCAACAATGAAGCTGCAGAAGAACATGAATTCACCTCTTCCAGGGCTTTGAGCTCCGTAATACAGCTGCCATCTTGCTTTTAAAAAAAAAAAGAGTTATTTGGAAACGGAATGAGGGAGATAAAGGTAAAGAATTAAATGCAGAGAGCACAGAAAAGTGTTCACAGGTCTCTGTCATGCCTGGACTGCACATCAGGAGAATTGAGCACAAATGCAGCTCTGTCGTTCTTCGATTCAATAGGAATGAATCCTGATCCTGTGGGGAGGAGGACGGGGGAACTGGCAATCAGTGCAGCAGGGAGACTTTCTGAGCTGGATCTGGAGCCAGACTAGCTATTGGCCAAAGCTGTCTCTGATATAACACTGCCAGAAGCAGCTCAGCATTCTTCACCTCCCTTAAGCTTCACCAGGGACAAACCTGGCTGGGCTGTGCTCAGCCTGGATAATCCAGCTGTGGTAGAACCCAAGCTAAGCAAACCCAACAGCCTTGCGGGCACTTGCCAACCTGGCACGTCTGAGTTCCTGAAGTGCAGATGGTGCTGGCCCATATGCTTCGCTTTCCCTCGCCATCCCCAAGCACAGCAAGTCAAGCGCCTCACCACAGCACCTGGGAGACCACGGGCAGGAAGGGATCGAATTCTCCAGTTCTGCCTCAAGCATGTCACCACATCAGCAGACAACGCCTTTGCCTAATGCCAGCGTATTGTGTGTCACCTCGTATTTCACACGGCACAACACAGACCAGTGACGCAAGTCCCTTTCTCTTGCTGCCCAGCTGGTATTTAGGAAGATAGCAACTTCCAGGAAGCCAGGATTTAGGGCACACAAGGGCTGCTGGTGGCACAGAGCCCTTGCTACTGGTGGGTGGGATTCCTTTACCTCTCCCTGAACTCCTGCCAGGCCACTCAGCACATCTCCAGCCACAAGAAGTTTGCAGCTGTTTTGGTTTGAAGCACCAGAGGAGGGGGAGAAGCAGGGGAGGCTCTATCAGCTCTTCCCAGGGAACGCGGTTCAGTTCCTCACACCTCATCTTTGGTCAGGAAACTGCAATGGGGATAGGCAAAGCTGCTGAGCCTACTTAGACAGGATACCTCATAAAAACACATGGAGCCAAATTATGTCCCATTCACTTCTCCCAGCTCGCCATCTTCCACAGCTACGCTGCAGGGAAAGCAGATCAGCGTTTGGACCATTACCTTGGCCTTCTACTACTGAACTGCTCCTGCTCTCTCACGTGGTCTTCTTTGCAGTGGTGGGGGAAGCCACTGCTGTTAGCTGGGATGCTGAAGCACCAAGAATAACCCAGATTCAGGCACCCTAAATCAGACCACGGTCCTTGCACTCAGTGTTTCCTGCTGGCTGAGTGGTTCCTATGGCCTCTTCTATAGGATTTTAAGAGGGATGAAGTGAAAAGAAGCCAGGGTGGACATTCTCATGTTAGGAAAATGGGTACCCAGCCAGCATGGACTGGTACGGGCTGGATCCAGCCCTCCCTCAGGTACAACAATTTGAACATGGGTGTCTTTTTTTCCTGCAGCTCAGCTCAGGGCTCCAAGAATCCCAAGTCCATTATGGTCAATGGTGGATGCACTCCAAGCATGTGAATATGTGATTGACCACCCCTGCAAAGCACACCTGAAGGGCCCCTGTCCACCTTTCCCAGCAGGGATGCAACAAGGACAGCAGAGCACACAGATGGAGCCATATACCCTGGAGACGGCAGAGCCTCCCACATCAACTTATACATAGCAGCATGGAGGTGGGAGACCAAAATAACTCTCTGCCCACTCTGACCACTGCTGCCATCATTCATAGTGCGTTGGATGATCCTGTCCCAGCAATGGAGATGAGTGGGGAGTTCAGGGCACAGCTGATTAAATGGGATAGTCACCCACTGCAGACCAGCTGGAGCCCACAAGCAGCAGCTGAAGGGTCCTGGCTTAAAGCCAGCCACTGGGACATCAGGGGGAGGGTAAACTACTTGAGTCTGGGCTGCATGAGTCATCCAAGGTCAGACATCCATGTCTTCAGAGGGATCAAACAAGGATAGCTGGGAGAAAAACTGATTGTCTGTTGTGGTTTAGCCCAGCAGGCAGCGAAACACCACTCAGCCGTTTGCTCAATACCCTCCACTGCGATGGGGGAGAGAACTGGATAAAAGGTAAACCTCATGGGTCGAGATAAGACACTTTAATGCAACAGAAAAAGAAGGCAAATTAATAATGATAAAAGAACACACAAAGCAAGCTGTTGCGCAGTGCAATTGCTCACCACCCAGTGACCGATATCCAGCCGGTCCCTGAGCAGAACCCCCTGGGTTTTTTTGTTCAGCATGACATTATATGGCCTGGAATATCCCTTGGGTCAGTTGGGGTGTGCTGTCCTGGCTGTGTGCCATCCCACCTCCTTGGGCACCTCCAGCCTCCTCACTGGCAGGGCAGCATGAGAAGCTGAAAAGTCCTTAATTTAGCATAAGCCCTGCTCAGCAGCAACTACACCATCAGTGTTTTATCAATGTTATTCTCATCCTAAATCCAAACCACAAGCACTGTACCAGCTACTAGGAAGAAAATTAACTTTATCCAGGCTGAAAGCAGGACCTTGTCAAATCAGCATCCCACTCCCTTGTCTCAGTTTCTTCAAACTGGGAACAATAAGACATATTCCTGTGAGGCCTTGTTCTGTGGCAGTGGAAGTTGACAGATGTGGTAAAAGTGTTTCTGGAGACACTGTAATCCTTTTGCCTGAGCAACAGGAATTAAAAAGTAAGAAACGAGAGCCGTTCCTTTCTGTTCTGCTGTTCCTGCATCCCCTTTGTTTTGATTTCAGATGTATGGTTTGCTCTGTTTTGCAGTTTTCTTTTTCCTGTGATGCTATTGAAAGCAGAAAGGGGATTTCATCATCCCCTCGTGGCTGTCCTCAGCTGCAGCTCTGACCCCACCTCCCGCCCGCTTCCACTAATAAACTTCTTTTTTTGCTTAGTCTAGTTTCCTTCCTTATGCTCTTACATCACCTTTGTACTTATCTCAGATTCTAGCATTTCCCATTTCTAAGCACCTCTGAGAATAGCAATAAACACCATGTACAGCAGTATCTTGGCACAATACATCAGCTGCAGGCAGCAGTCCTAACTGACAGAAAAGCAGCCTGGAAATTTAAGATTTCTTCCGCAGAGGATACTCATTTGCTAGCCACTTGGCCCAAGTTCATTAAGAAAATCGGTATTTACAGGTATTCTACAGGAAGATCTAGGCCAAAAAAAGGTGAAGATTGGTTCACTAGTAATCTGCTCTTATGTGCCCTCTGCTGCTTCCAAATGGCATTGAAAAGGATCATTCCTTCTTTCCTTCTCGTTTCAGAATGATTTATGGCTAAATGCTATTCATCATAAAGCAGAGGCAGACTACTTTTATGCAAGATAATACTCATTATGCAGAATTTCTGACTCGATTTTTTTCACTATTTCATTGGTTAGTTTTGCATTGTAATGTGCCAAAACCCATTCATGTCTTTATTAGCCCTGACTTGTTTCCTACGTTTATGAAAAAGATCTTTCTTTGATAACAGTTGTTATTGCTGGAATTAATGTCAGGCCATGATCTACTGTAATAGATCTTGCTGAATTGCCTTCTCTAATTTTATTAGCTGAAAAAAACCCCACCTGATTTAAAGAGATAAAACCTTCTGGAAATGAAATAGTGCCACTAACTAGGATAACAAGAAAACAGGTATGAGTTGCTGGGCATACTGGAGTCTAAGCTTCTTTTCTAAACAAGCACAGGCATCTTCTTCTGGAACAGCCTTCCTTCTTTTTCTGAAATTCTGCTGCTTTTGGAGAAACTATTGACATTAATCTCCTTATCCACGATTCCCTTGGAAAAATGCTGACCAGTACTCAGCAGCTCCAGATTCAGGTCCTGGGTTTGCTATAAATACCCTGTGTGACCTTGAGCAAGCCACTGTTGTTGTGTGACTTGGTTTTTCCATCTGTAAAACGGCAGCAATGATGAACCCTGTGTTTTATTGCCAGCTCTTACATTATTCATTTCTGCAGGGGAACTGCTCACTGAATCTCTTCATGGCTTGGTTCCTCATCCATAAAGGAGGAATAATAATCCACCCCTTGTCTACTTATTTTGATTACAATCTTTTCATGTATGGGTGTACTTGAAGTACTGAGAGACTCTGCCACAACATGCAAACGACACATTTCCCTCCTATCTTACCCCAGACATGGTACTGTTCGACCCTTGAACATGGGTTTGCAGAGTGGCTTCATGCTAACTCCCCTCAGCACTCCAGTGTGCCAGCTGCAGTGGCTTGACCTCTCAAGCAAAGCGGCTATATTAGTAACGAAACTGATCGGCTTGCACTAAAGCACATGAGAAGCAGTCACAGAGCATACTGTCCTGGCTAAATTGCAGGGTAACATCATTGCTGTGGTCAATAGCAAACAGCTAGGGGACAAAAGCACCTTGGATTCACAGTGCTATTTCTGTGGATGAACATCTAACCACTGCTGTATATCCAGCACCCCAACTTTCACTCAGCTAAAACATACATCCATGACAGGTATCTCATCTTGATCTAAACTCTTTAGATCTTAAAAAAAAGAGACCAGTAACAATTTTTTTTGTGTTTGATACATCAATTTAAATACAGAATATCTTCCTGTGACTACTGGAGAGGTATTAGGATAAGCAGAGATATATAAATGCCCACAATGAGCAAGCTTTTATCTTTGCTGCAGAGGTGACCTAACACCATGGTGACACAGGAGATTTAATATAGTGCACAGCTGAGGAGAGGAATTTTGCACAGTATTAGATGACAGCGTTGTTCCATTGTTTAAGTACCTTGGGCATTATTAGCCTGTCACAAGACTGGGGTACAAGCTCATAGACTGTAACTCTCACATCTGCCTTTGAACAAGGTTGACTGTCTAATCACGTATGTGGTACGTCTGCCTATAAACATCAAACTTTTACAGCTGAATTTTGAGTAAAATATTCCTGTCAGCCCTCCAAGCAGACACAGCAGTCTTTGCTGCCTACCCAGCTTGACATAAGGCTTGATTCGCCTCGTTTGATTGCATTTCAGTAGCAGGGGAGGGGTACGGACAAATCTGCAGGATCCATTCTACCATTTTTCAGTGTGCAGAAGAGCAGCTGAACTCACGGCGACAGTTAAGTGTAGAGTAAAAGAGGATAGAGCCCACTTAGAGATGTGAATTTCTATATAATTTAAACATCCATTACTTAGGGTCTCTGCATGACGAACTTAATCTTCATTTTCAGATAATCTACTTCACTAGATCCTACAATCTGCTATTATTTTGGTAAAGTTAGATCAATATGAGAAATCAGTTTGTTCGACCTCAGTTTTCTAGGGTCATTTTTCATATTTCATATTATCAACATATTTCATATTTCAATATATGATATCAACCGATCATATTTCATAATATCAACAGTTTGAATCCAGAGAAAATACCAGTTCTCATCTGCTTGTGTTTCCAGTGGGTGCATTCACACTGCGGCTCATCAAAATAAAGGAATGATGGGCAACTATGCCTGATTTTCTTTTAAGAAAGTTGCAATAACAAGAGCCGGTTAAGAAGAAACCAAGGGGCTGAATTTCAAAAGTAGCCTAGGCGACTCTTACTCACCTCTCCCTGCCTTGCAGCACCACCTACAGAGAGCCTCCCCGAATCACACCCACCGCCAAAGCTCGGCAAACCCCCGGCTCCCTGGCCAAATAAATCCCGCTTCAGTGATTAACACACCCTGGAAACTGAGAGTTTGACGGCCCTGAAGCCTGAAAATCTTCGCTACGGGATAAAGGCAATAATATGGTGTATTTCATCAATTGAGCCCCTCAATTCCCATGCAGAAAATGCACCTCCAGAGATGACAGAGCTAACCCTGCCGCTTGGCTGATTTTTTCTCTAGAAACTTTCCTGCAGAAGAACTTTTCTGGCAGCCAAGTGTCCCAGCGGCAAAAGGATGATGGGATTTTCCAGGGCAAAATGCACTTAATGGTTCATTAATCCAGCCTTTGGCACAAGCTGATTGTTCAGCCTTCTGAGCAATCAGAAGCCTTCAGAAACCCACAGTATTTCACCTCCTCTGTGTATCTACTCAATTACTCAAGATAAAATGCCATGGAGATTGATTTTCGTCTGATCACCGAAGCATAAGCTCTGTTTGCCCTTGACTTAGCAGCTGAACAGTAGTGATACAGGGTCTGCAAGAAGGGAGTTTGAAAGCACAGTTTAAAAGCTGTTGTCTTCTCCATAAGCCTGATCTAAATGCCACAGTAGTAACTGGAAAGTTCCCATCATTTTGGATCAGACCCTGGCTGTGGGAGGCAGTGGGTGCAGGAATGTGCAAGTGCAGGCAGCATTGCGATCCCACTGCTTAGTAAGGACAGCAGAAAAGAACAGGCATTTAAAAGGCAGGAAGACAGAAACGCCAAATCTATGGCAGTGAGCTTCATCATCAAGAAACAACAGCCCAAAAAACTAATAGCATGGGCTTAAAAATATATATTTAGGGATATGTGCTGTCTCAGGAGGGGAAAATATGATCCTTTTTATGAACAGATCGAGCGCTACCTTATAATGCATTTGTTTCACCTTGTCACACCTGTAAGAAGGACTTCATAAAAGGACTTCATTCCTCTGAAGGTTAAACATTTTCTTCTGATTTCCAGCCTGCATCTATTCATTACCAGACAGAATAGATCTACTAGCTTTCCTCTGGATGGAAACTAGTTACCTTTCAAAGTCGTCAGGTTAATCCAGCCCTATCCACCTTCAGTAAATGCACGTTGTATTTTATCCCATTTCTATCTGCCATCATGTCTGGTGTTATTCTTTCCTGCTAAATTTACCCAGAAGTCTTGTATTTTACTTGGATTACACTTTGATTATTTTTCCTCTTTTTAAATGCTGGAACAATTTTTCCTGCTCTCAGTTGTGTTGGGGTGCTCCTGCAGGGATGCTCTTACGCAGCCAGATAGAATCCTGATAGGCCGGTGCTGTTCGATGTCTGGGTCAGAAATTAGAATATTTCAGTTGGAAGAGACCTATAACAATCGTCCAGTCCAAATTATCTTCACATTATGATCTTTGTGATTTGTTCCACTTGGATGAGATAATTTCTATCTCCACGCATTCATTTCCTCTGTGTACATTTCCACTATATAGTATGCATGCATTTGCGTCCTGCCTCTCCCCCTTTCATCACTCCTACCTCTTCTCTCCTTCGTCTCTTGGTATGGACGACTGAAGAACATTTTGCTATTTGTTTTAGTTTCCTTTGCAAGGTCTAACTCAGCCTTACTTCTGGCACATTTCCCTTTATGCCTACACTACCTAAGTTCTAAGACATAGTTTTCTTTGATTAATCCTTTTTTCCATTGCTTCTACTCCCATTGCTTGTTCCTAATATCCACTTTGAAGTGTTTTTTCACCATGTACAAGTCCCAAATACTTTTTATAGCTTAAATCCCAAGCCTGCCCAACATTCAAACCTTTTTAAGCTGTCAGAATTCAAAAAGCAAAAGATCTTTATTTCTGGTATGTACCAACTTCCAGCACAGCAGGCTTCTCATTGGAACTATGTTCTCCATCTAAATGTGTTAGATATTCCAACCAGTTTTTCCTGAGCGTGAATCCAGAGCTAAAAGATCACGAGGACCTCTGACAGCAGGAGAAATTCCTCTCGACCTAAGCCATGGCAGCAGTGCAAGAACAGGCTGGAAGTTCATTAGCTGAAACGGTTCCCATGGTATAAAAACCTGTTACACTAGATTAAAAATTAGCATGAAGAAATGAAGGACGTACGTGTATTTCTAAAGCCTTTGTCAAGCAGCCAGAATGAAAACAGATTTCCCCAGACCATGGAAAATGAAACGCATGCATTAGCCCGCGTATGAATGGAGCTCATTTGCTTGCTAGATTCTGGTCTGGGGGTCCCTCCTGCTAATGCAGAAGGGCCGCTCAAGAGAACTCCCCAGATGTCTTATAATAGCAAAGGAATTCTTTTTTCTCTGTGTCACTGTACGAGCCTGCCCAGGGGGTCAGCTAAAACGAGGTATCATTTCCAAAGAGTGTGGGTGTGACTACAGGCACTGCTCCTACCAGGTGTATAAACGCTGGGTTGGGGAGGTTTATTTACAGATGAAGCTCCTGATGGCCAGTGTGCAGCAGCTGCCCTGGCTGTGCCAGGCAGTGGCCGCTGCTGTTTTCACAGCATAAGGGGGAAAAATCACTTTAGTGCACCTTATCAAAAAGCCTCTTTCAGAAAGTCAAACCCAATGCCATAATCTTTAATGGTTTCTTCGTGTTCAGGGAACATCCTGGTTTTCGAGTGGTTGGAGTCAGCAACATAAAAGGTGGGAGAAGTTTTTGGAAAACAGAAAATTGACTGGAAGCAAAGGAAATTTGGGGAAGGTGTGGCAGAGTTCACAGTAACAACAAAACTAAAAGATACCAAAGCACAGTGGCCACGCTACTGTATTTTGCTTTGAACAAACTTGTGCCTTTTGAGGACTAACTGAAGATGCTTCACAGCAGTGAGATGGAGCACCCGAACTGAAAAAGCTATGGAAGCACGAAGCCATTTGAGCAAGTTTACCCCCAGGAGAGGCAGCGCCCCAGCCCAGGGACACGCGTGGAGACACGGAGGATGCAGTCTCCTGGCTCTCATCACCAACATAAGGCACGAACGCGCCTCACTCGCCCCTGCCAAGGCCGGGGGTGGGTGAGCCCTAAGCGGGGTCCGCCGCCCTTTGAGTCAGACGTGGGGCGCGCGGTCTGCCCGGACCGCAGGAGGGCCGGAACGCGGGTGCGGCGGCCGGCGGGCCCGGGCGGAGCGACGGCGGCGGCCAACGGGCGGTCCGGAAGACGTCGAGCGATGCACAACGCGGAAGTGAGCGGCGGCGCCGCTGGGGCTGCGGTCGGATCCGGGGGGGATGGATGGGGCCGGCGGCCGGCGGGGCCCGGAGCTCTGAGCCGCCGCCGGGGCCTCGCCGGGAGCGGCCGCGGGCCCCGGGCCGAGCTAGGGCCGGGGGCCCGGCAGCGAGGCGCGGGGCGGCCGCGGGGGCGATAGGCCATGGCCACCCGGCGTCTAACGGACGCGTTCTTGTTGTTGCGGAACAAGGCGGTGCAGAGCCGGCAGCTGCTGGCCGAGCAAGTGAGTAGTTACGGCTCCTCCAGCCCTCTGAGTTCACGTAGCATGGCTGCTGCGGTGAGTCTCCTCCCTTCATCCTTCTGTACCCCGCTGCGCTAGGGCTGCCAGGCAGTCGTGCCCTGTGCCCGCTCCTCCCGTCTGTCCCCGGCCCCCCCCTCCCTCCGCGGGTCTCCCCAGCGCCTTCTCTGAGCCCTCTCCGTTCAACCCCACCGTCCTCGCTAACTTCCCCCGTTCCCTTTCCCTCTCTCCCCACCTCGTTATACCCTTTCCCACTACTTCACGTAAAATGAATAGAAGAGATCTGTGTTTGTGCTGATCTCATCTCTATTTGCTTCATGAATAATAAATACAGTTCTTGTCCTAATCACCTCATGTTAGCATTGACATGAGGTTTTTTGTCCGTTGCGCTTTTTAAAGTCTCCTTTCCCCAAAGAGAGAAAAAAAAACCAAGTTATTTCAAAGACCGGAACTCTTCTATTCACTTCGGTGTGGGCACTGTTACATACACTAGTGTAGATTATTCCCATTGCTTGAGTTTTGCCATAATTTGCTCTGATGTTCATTGTCCTTTTTATTTTTTTCCCCCAAATACAAGTAATGCTGAAAGCCCTCTGTGACAGAGGGGAGTCAGGGGGCTCTAGAGTAAATCCTCATTACAGAAACTTCCAAAAGTCATTTGTTCAGAGGCAGCTTATGCAGCTGCTTCTAAGTTCTGAGCCAGTCAGACTGTGATGGACTGCTTGGCAGCTCAGTTCTGCTGGGCTTTGTACACTTCAGTTCAAACCTACCATTTATCTGTAATAGGCACCAGTATATATCTGCTGGCAGTCTCATCATTCTAAATTACTTTGCATTAATCCATTTTTTGTTAGAAAAAAAGCAGTACTTTGTGCTGCAGATTTTATTTCAACTGATGAATTGCTCTTGAATGGTCTTTGTTCATTGTTAACTCTATGACACCTGTGACTAACACGCTACATATTAAATTGCATTTGCAGAGCAGGAGATGTCAATAGTGATGTGCATTATACATGTTTAATTCGGCACTGCATTTACTTCTTAACATGTTTTTTTGCCAGTAGCAATATCAGCTCTTTAGATCCTTGGATTTTTACAAATACACCAAGTAAAGTTAGTGCTAAACTTACATACAGACTACTGAGCGGTGAAACTACACTTTTTCACAATAGCGAGTGCAGTAGCACTTAGCACTTGCATAAAACGTTTATTTGCAGTGCCCATTAATAGTTATTGAAGCGTTTTCTAGGATGCTCATTTAAATATAAGGAAAGGTAGCAGTGATTGGAAATTAACACCCTTCTGCAGGGGATGAAGTTAGTGGCTCAGTCTTGATCCTGGTGGACAGTTGAGGGTTCTGTAGTTACTTACTACAAGTGTTCTATTTTAGCAGGAAGTATAAAAATGGTAGTGGGAGCTATTCACTTTCCATGTTTCTAAGGTGCTTATCACTGTTTTTGGTGATGCTCACCACTCTTTTCTCTTGGGTGGTATCCCCAGAGCAGAGCTGCTGCATGCCAGCAGGGCAGTGTTGCAAATTCTAGCTCATATGCTTTGGCTTGTGTTAGTTTGGTCTCCAGGCTTCTCCTGAAGAAATCCTTTACTATGAGAGCTGTCTGCATTCTGCCCTGGAAGATGCATTGTAGTGTGACAGTCAACCACTCTTTAAACTCAGATAATCATTCTTAACAGTACAGTCCCATTTCAAAAGCTTGGTATAGGATAAGAGAGATCATTAGTTGAAGCCTGTTGCTTTGTTTAACCACAGGAATTTTGTCCTTGTTCTAGATCTGACGTGCTTGCTTTGTTAATCTTTTAGTGAAATACTCTACTGCTCACAGATGCCCTCTGTAGTACAAAGATTGATGAATGGAGAAGTTGCCTTTTCAGTTTTTTACATGTATTTGGATTAATGTTACCTGAAACTAGGGCATAATTGAAATATGTCCATAAGTGAACATACACTACATTTGCTTTCGCTTTTTGTCTTTTGCTGTCTGTTTTATCCTGTTATAACTGGGGTGTTTGTCAATAAATGTCTTACAAAAGCTTGTATGTGCATCCTCCAATCATAACCAGACCTCTTAACTCACCAGTGGATGTTGAATACTGCGGTCAGATCGCCCTTGCTGTCTCACTTCAATATGTTCTATTGCAGTTTTTCTACCTGAAATTTTAGTAACTAGAAACTTCACTGTGCAGTTACTTTGGAATACAAACCAAGCTCTTAACTTGTGCTTTCTGTTTACCAAGCAACTGAAATACTTTCTTTTAAACTTAGTGCATCAAGCGAAGTGCTGACTTCAAAAGTACGGTATCATGATGTATTTATTGAATTGTCATGTTTTAAAAGCCAGTTTGTTTTGGTTTTGGTAAACCATCATGCTTAAATAAATCAGTATTTTCTCGACTGACCATACCCTATATCTGCCCTATGTCTCTTTTTTTTCCCTTTTACCTTTTGCTGTCTCTAACTGGATGGGGCTGATGGGATCCACAAATCACTTCAGGAGCTGGATGAGGTATTGTTTTTCACATTGTATTGTGCCATAGTGCATCAAGTGTACATCGTTGAGCCAAAATGTTCCTTTCTTTATTCTTCCAGTTTATTAAATTTCATTATATAGGATGAAGTGTCTCTCTGTACAGTAGAAGAACAAGGCTGCATAGAGAAAATAGGTTTGTGATATAATGTTACATTAACAGATACATGTATGGACTAGTCTGGCTTACTGTTTAAACAGGGGGTATAGTGACTTTGTACAATGAAGCTATTAACTATTTTTTATGCTATGCATAACTTGTACAAACTGTTGCTCAGGAAAAAGGTCAGGGATGAAAATGGGCTTTCAGGAAAGAATTCCTTTTATTATTCAAAAAAATACACCCGCCTGTGACTGCTGTACATCAGTGTGCATCAGTCTGCAATCGTGCAAACACTTGATTTGTTGTACCTGAGTTATTCAAATTAGGAGTATTACTTGGGATAAAGGGTTTCTTGTACTCCTTCCCCATCTCCAGCCCTCCTGTAGCTCTGTGGAAAGCTGTGTATAAGCTGGATGGCGCATTGTCTTATTTACTCTCTGATGATCTCTGGAATTTCATGGAGAATTATCCACCTATCTTCCTGCAGGTTTCTTTGCCTCAGGCCATATAGCTGAATTAGCAAGCGTGTATCATAGGGAAGTGTGGATTGGTCACTGCCTTGGCTATTAATTTCCAGTAAATAATTTAATAAGTTTAGTTGCACGTCAGTTTGCAAGAGTGTTAGTTCCTCAGCTGCCTGGTAGATGAGTGTCTGTCTAAATACAGCATTGGTTGGAACAATCACAGGACACTGCTTTTCTTTCTTGGAGATATAATAAATGTTTTTATTTGGATGTTTTCCCAAGTGAGATTTTCAAACTTGCCTGGCCCAGTATAAACCACATTACACCACTGATTAGAGATCCCTTGGCTGTTAATCATTATCTAATGTACCAACATCAGAATTACCTGAATCCTCACTGCAATACTGTATTTTCTCCTTGAAAATTTACTAAGAACTTAGTCTAAGAGAAACTTCCATCTTTCAGATCCTGTAGGAAGTGGGAGGATGTAGATCATTAGCATATAGGGACAAACCAAGAGATGTGGAGCTTGATCATACCTGCATCATGCACAGATTTTTGAGGTTAATTTTTATGGGAAGGCATGCATGCATTTTTTCCTAGTGCTCAAGGATTTGGATCTAATTTAAGTAAAATTAATTTGCTGTCTTTTCTTATCTTCTGCAGCTTGCTGATGATCGCATGGCACTAGTGTCAGGAATAAGTTTAGATCCCGAAGCAGCAATCGGAGTAACAAAACGTTTACCTCCCAAATGGGTTGACGGAGCAGATGAAGTAAGTTGTGTGGCAAATCCAACAGAGTTTGATTTCTCACGTAGGGTTATGTTAGCATTGTCAGTTACATTCTTAATGCTGTAAGTTCTATGACAAAGTAGTATTAGAAGCAAGATTGAAATTAGTTTGTTTTCTAAACTGACACCTTTGTTTAGAGGAAAATATCAGGCAAGCTGGGACTGATTATCTTGAACCATAGAATGCAAATGGAATAAAAGGAGATGAGGGCCAGAAATTCCAGAAGATTGGGTGTACATCATCAGTGGAGCTCAGTATTAACAGTACACTGGGACCGTTAGAATAAATATGCTGAGCATTTAGCCTTGAGACTGCAGGAAGTTTCCAAATTCCTTAGCAAAGCAAAGTGGTTCTCAGTTTGAAACTTAGAAGGAAGGATACACAAAAATTAGCCCTTCCAGTAAACATTTTGTTTGACCCCATTGAGGGGATCATTATAATTTTATCATTATATAATGATAAAAATATTATTTCAATTTAATGAAGCATATTTGAAAACAGCAGTCTGGCCTTAAGATTAACAAGAGTAGGTTTAAAAAGTAGCAAATTCATATATTATCACAGTATATCAGTGTATTTGGTTACTACTTAGCTTTTTATGTGTTTAAGGTTTTTTTTATGATCTTTGGTCTGCTTTTTATGTGATACAGATTTCTGTCCATTATTTTTGTCTAGCATTTGTCAGAACTTTTTCCTATGAAATATCAGTCAAGTTATTTCATTGTTGTTTTTTCTGTTTAGATTCAGTATGATATCGCCAGGGTTAAACAGAAGATGAAAGAATTAGCCAGTCTTCATGATAAACATCTAAACAGACCAACACTGGATGACAGCAGTGAAGAAGAACGGGCAATAGAAATAACAACCCAAGAGATCACACAGGTACAGAGTGCTTTCAGTTCTGAACCTACAGCCTGACACATCTGCAGTGCATCTTGATGAGGCAGTGGTTTCCTCTGAGTAAAGCAGTTCTTTTATAATCAGTATTAAAGTGAGCCAGAATTTCTGGGCTCTGTGCTTGGTACTGCACTCACTGTCTCAGTGAACTGCTCAACAAGTCACTTAACTTCCCTGTTCTTTTACTTACCTGTTTGCTTCTCTACTTGGAATAGGATTGGGACACTTAATCAAATCACCTTTTCAGATATCTCGGAGAAATACATACCTATGCAAACATCTCTGGGCAGAAGTAGTTGTGTTACTCTACTACCCTGTTAGCTTTAGGTTGTCTGTTCATTTATGTTCTGTGTTTCCATACATTTTAAACATTGCACTGAGCTGTAAGAAAATTATTTTTAAAATCTAGAAATCAGAACATCAGTCTTCCATTTGGAACTTTTGCAGTGTGATACCTAAAGTGTGTGTTGCTCTGTGTGCTTTACTAATGGAATTGTTTTCTCAGTTATTTCACAGGTGTCAGAGAGCAGTCCAGGTCTTGCAGAGCAGGTCACGTAGTTGTACAGAACAAGAAGCGCGTGTTCTCAGGAATGTAGTGTCTTCCTTAGCACAGTCCCTTCAGGACCTATCCACCAACTTCAGGCATGCACAGTCTGACTATCTCAAACGTAAGCATAAGAGATACTGTATCTCATGGATTACTGTAAAATTCATGGGGATCTTCTGTGGAAACCACTAGCTAAGGTGTGCTGATTTTCTTGGTTGGGAAAACTGAAGGACAGGAGGGTTAAATGATGCACACAGGATTACCAGAGGTTTATTACAGTGGGGGTTAAAATTTGGGAGTTTCTGGTTCACAGCCCATGTTCAAACTGCTTTATTCTGCCTCTCTTTCATATTGCTAAAGGAGAAACTTTATAGTTAAATAGATCAAACCCGGTTTATTTCATCCATCCACATTTTTGATGCATGGTTGCTTCTCAGATTGTGGTCTGCAAAGCTACTTCTGGTACACTGGTGAAGCAGCCATTGGTACTGCTGTTGGTTGGTAGTCTGTGATAGATAAAGCTTCAAAAGGTAATTAAAGATAAATTAAAATACTGTATCCATAAACAGATTGGAAGTGGAATATTCTCTGTTAAGAACTCCAAAATTGTGTGCAATTCTATTTTCAACTATGTAAGATTAAAGTAATCTTGGAAGAAACCCACAAAAATTTGATGTTCAAATTTAATACTGATAAAGTATTCCATCCTCCCGTGGTGTAAATGGCACAGATCGCAATTCAGACAAGGGATGTTCCTAAGACAATGTGTTAGAAAACAGCCTCGAGTGATCACACTTGGAGGCTTTTTTAACTTAATTTTTTTAACTTAATGAAAAGCAATGACTTAAAATCACTGATTTAATGCTCTTATAAGTTGGGTTGAATTTGTTATGATTTGTTGAATAGTAAGCCTGTGTGACAGTTAAAATTTAGATACTGCTATTTGTCATTTATTAGCCAGATTTTTCTTTCTTGTGCTTTTCTGCCTGATGCTTCAGACCTTACTCTTGATTTTAGTGTGCGTAAATATTATGTTCAAACATAGTTTGTCTTTTACAGGCATGAAGAGTAGAGAAGAAAGATCCAAACACTTCTTCGACACCTCAGTCCCGCTGATGGATGATGGGGAGGATGATACATTTTATGACAGAGTAAGTTAAGGTGTTGCAACACAAGTTCAGTACGAAGAAACTTTTTAATGTACCTTTAATCGTGGGATGAAAATATCAAAATGGTATGCCATGAGCAGCAAGCTACATGGAAATTCTGTTTCTGCAGATTTCTGTGATGCATTTTCCTAATTAGTATTGCTGTTGTGATTGTGCTGTCAGCCTCAGTGCTGCAGTGTGACTCAGTTTGACTACTGAATTCTCCTTACCTGACCGACTGGCACTAGGAGGTCTGTAAATACAGTGATGTCCTTTATCATACCATCTTTCTGGGCAGATGCCAGAGTAATTGCTAGAAAAGTGTGTGCTTCTGAGTTTGGATGGAAGGTGGCATTCTTTAAAGTGAACTTTAAAGTGTAACCAAAGATTTTCAGTAGTAGAAATTGTTGCAAACAATGGTGTAGTGACTTGTTTCTGTGCAGTTAAGTTCCTGTGTTGTCGAGCTGTACCAGACCCACTTTGTTTTACTTTGTTGTAGAGTTTGGGGATTGCATTTCTAAGCAATGGTGGGATCTGTTCTACCGTGTCCTATCTAATAGTGCCGCAAAATACTCTTAACTATAATGCTTAATGTTTAAATGAAAACTACTGAAAGAGTCAAGGGAATTTTTCAGCTAATCTTGTGTATAAGAGATTTTTCACGTGTTTCTAAATAAGAATTATGGGGGAAGGATAATGGTCAGTTGTGAACGGCACTGGGAGACAAAACCAGTAAGGCCCCTGTAGTTTATTAAAATACAATCAAAATTGCTGCTGTGTCTTTACACATTGGCATGTGGGACTCTAACCCAGATCAGTCAGTAGATATTCTGTAACTACTAGACACTTGCACGTATTGGTTTTGTACTGTAGTAAAAACACTGCTTTAGGGCAGTGTATTTTAAAAAGTTGTTCATGTGTTTGGGCAGGATGCAAGATATGTGTTTTCTCTGCTCAAGCTGTAAATAGCTGTCCGTGTTCTCTTAGTGACCCCAAAACTCTGTGTTCAAAGTACTACAATTTTTTCTCTTAGATACGGGTCTGCTAAGGATATTCCAAAAGGAATGTTGTGTTACAAGATCTTACAGTCCTTATAATGATTTCTAGTGTTTTCATGCTGTTAATGTTCGTTCAACATACAAATCTTCTATTTCAACAGGGTTTTACAGATGACCAGCTAGCACTGGTGGAGCAAAACACATTAATGGTGGAAGAGCGGGAACGAGAAATCCGTCAGATTGTACAGTCAATCTCCGATCTCAATGAAATATTTAGGGACTTGGGAGCAATGATAGTAGAACAGGTACATTGGCATCACAGTGTTAGTAAGAAATAAGAGCTTTCTCATAGTGCTATGGCTTCCAGACTCTTCCTGTTGTAAACATCCTGTTTTCATGTGCTTCTCGCTTTTCATAATTTACCTCTTCAGGCTAAGATTTCCTCTGCTTGAAATCTGCCAGAAGAGTTAATGAAAATAAATACATACATAAAAATTCAACTTTATAGTTGGTAAGCTAAAAAAGTAGAATGCAAAAGTTCTGTTGCGTATTTCTCGCACCTGAACTTGAAGTAAGGTGATTATTAAGGGAAGCGATGTGAGATGGTGACAGAGCTGCCGGTTAGGCATGGAGCAAGGAGTTTGCTTAATGAAGTCCCAGCTAGTTCTTCCATAAAAGTTCATTTTACATAGTTCATTAGCTGTTTTCTGTGAGCGTTGTTAATGACTCTGCTGCTCATAATAAAAATTGCTTTATGAAGTTCATTTAGGTTCAGTTTGGTGCTCATTCTCTCCATTTTATTCAGGGAACAGTTCTAGACAGAATTGACTACAATGTTGAACAGTCATGTATGAAAACTGAAGAGGGTCTAAAACAACTACATAAGGTAAGCTGACAGACTACTTAAGCTGCATTGCATATCTAATAGTATTTTATAATTTAATAGCCATGAAGTTATTCAGTTATTTTTCAGCTGGACATCATCCCTTTCAGAAATGGTTGCTGTGCTGTATAAAATGTCCAGCTGTACTGTAGTAAGAGCTTTCTCTATAACTTCTGTTAATGTTGTGCTTGATGCTAAGTGTTAGTTTCTGAAATAACTTTCTGGGCATCCAAGCGATGTGCTTTGATGTTTGTGTTGCTGACCTGGATGGTTGTATCTGAAATTCCTTCTCCGTTGGGACCCAGCACCTGTGAAATAAGACTGGTTATTGGGTACCTCATTTTAGATTTTAGTGAGTTGATATATCCTTTGAAAGCATTAGCTCAATAATGTGAGCACCAAGAATACTTTTTAATGTTTTCTCTTACCATCTGTCGCATGGTAGAAGTTAGGTCTGGCCTTATGCTTTTAACGTGAGGTTTTTACTATGAACATCTGAGAAGTTTGAATTGGCAGCAGAACAGAGAGTTTTGTGGTTGTTTTGGTTTGTTGGCTTTTTTTGTTTTGATTTTAAGCTAAGTTCTGACTTGTCAGCTCAGTTCAGGCCTTCCTTTGCTGGACATTGAGAGAGACTTATGCAAAAGCCTCTTAGGTAAAACACTCTGGTTTAGAAACATGGGCATCTTATTCCTACACACTCAACTTCTTCATATTATCATAGAGTTTTAATATCTAGAAAGCCAAAAAGTACCATTTGAGGAAAAGTGGAATAAATTAGTTATAGGTTTATTCTTATTATAGATAAAAGTAAATTGGTGATCACTAAAATAAGGCATTGACCATTTCTGAACAAAGCTTAAAGTAATTGCAAGCAATTTGCACAAACTGAACTGAAAATAAATGAATTAGTTGGAATCAATTCTGTCTCTAGTTAGTGGTAGTTGATGAATCATCAGCAAGCCCCTGAGTGGACTGTTGGCTGACTAGCGATTCTGATGCAATACATACCTGTTTTCAGTACAGCATAGCAATTTCTTCACCTATCACGGAAGACACACACAGAGGTCTGAATAGTAATATCAAACACAGATAGCTTGCTGTTTCTCATACTGTAGGTAGCTATATTCTGGTTTAGTATCTTGAACATACCAAATAAGAAGCAAAAAGCAATGCTTACTTTAGCACTGTTACCAGACTAAAGTCAAAAACACAGCACTGCACCAGCTACTGAGGAGAAAAACGACTGCTATTGCTGAAGCCAGGACATATCTCTAATGTCATTTCTCTTTTCTGATTTAATTGGTATAATTAGTACGAACTACTGAGACAGCACTTTCACAGAAACAGTATTAACTCACTGCAGAAGGCTGGTGATAACGATTCACTAGTTGACAATTCCTGCTTCACAGGAAAATTGGACTCAGTTGTGATACTTTGTCAGGCTTTGATGCTTACAGCCTAATTAAGTAAATAGTCACAGAGGCTGAATATTACATAGTCTCAGGTCAAAACCTCTTTAGCAGATCTGATAATAAATAATTGCTTTTTAGGGACTATAAAGGAGAAGAATTAATATTTTTTCCCTTTAAATTTTCAAGGTTTGTTAATTTAAAAAGAATTAAATGCAAGTTTTGTTTTGTTTAGCTTTTGTTAACAGACTTTCATTGGGCTTTTGGAGAGTTTTCTCCACATTGCCTCCTTTTAATTCCCCTGAGAAAAAGAAGAAAGGGATGAGAAAATGTAGTTAGAAGAAAGAAGGAATGAAGCAGAAAACTGAGAACCAAATCAAAAAGAAAGCTTTCAGTTCTAATTGAAATTAAATGAAAATGCACAGCTGAACCAGGTACAACAAAAACGCCTATTAAAAAATGAAGTTTTGTTGTGAATTTTCATGTCCTTCAAATATACAGGAATCTATATCAGAAAAATGAGTTTAAATACCTTTCCAGGTTTTACTCTTCAGACTTTCACATACCAAGTGTTCTTCCAAGTGAAGTATCGTCTTTCTGTGTAGCTCATGTGTCCTGTGGAGGCACAGGGCCCTCTCCAGTACTGCTGAGAGGGAATCACAGTAAGGTTGCTTAACCACCATGAGGATACATTCTTCTTTAGAGTCCGCTCTTTGATAGAGATAAATGTGAGTTCAGTGTACGCTTACCTTTGCTGGAGCCTGCAGTGCAGACCAGAGTTACTTTGTGAGAGTTGCTTGCAATAGACATTGTGAGAAATGTCAGGTTGCCAAAGAATAATTCTGAGATACATGCACTTCCCTTGCAAGGCTCTGGTTTAGTGTGCTTGGTAGCTTTGCAGAATCTAGGTATTAACTCTTTCTTTTCTCTTTCTATAGGCAGAGCAATATCAAAAGAAGAATCGGAAGATGCTTGTTATTTTAATTTTGTTTGTTCTAGTAATTGTCCTTATTGTTGTTCTTATTGGTGTCAAGTCACACTAGGTATCATTTCATTTTCTCATTTTTGGAGTTTCTGTGAACTTTCTTCCCCAATGTGAATGGATGGACCTGCACTCCAGAAAGCTGCCTTTGAATGTATAAGCCCTTGTGGTGCAAAGTCTGTGCAATGTTTCTGTAGAACTCTTTAAAGTACAAGTTTGGTGGTCTGTGAGCTGTTGGTAAGGATTTTATGGAAAACGTCAGGAAATTTGGGGCTCCCACACAAATAATCTGGCGCTTTATGCAGAGCTACTTGGAAATCCAGTACTTAAAAAGAATTACCAAATTGAAGCTTACCAGTGAGTACAGTAATTAGTGTGTTACCGTGAACAAAAATGTGTTGTTCGATGTATTCTTATGTCACAATTGTGTTACAGGCTTCAAATTTAAACTGTGTTACTGAGCCAGGGGACTAGGTAGCAAAAATTGATCTAGATGAAAAATATGGTAAGGCACAAAAATGTTTGACTTTAATCTCCTTTCTTCCAGGCTCAAAAACTCCAGAGAACTGCATAGACAGCTAAAAAAGAAAGCTTTTAGCTACCAGAGTGTAATCCAGCCCCTGTGATCTTAATTTAGATACTGCACCATTACTAAGAATCAGAGTAGTACTTGATCTCGTAAATAACAAGATCTAATCACTGGCATAATTTAACACATTTAGTTAATTAAAAAATTTTCTGAGCTTGAGTAATCATGGGAGGGTTTTCCCTCACCAGAATGATCAGATATTTTTTTTCATGTACCTTTTCTTTGACTTTAAAGTACAGACATTACTTTAGCAGTGGTGAAGTTACATTAAACCTAAAAAATGGAATAGAAAGCTGAAAAGAGAATCCCAACCTGACCCGCTGTAGTGGGTATCAGATTTTAGTTGTTGTATAAGCTGTTTATTTTACAGTGCATCTGTCCTATGTGTTACGGGTTTTATATAAGAACTGACTTTGCTATGTATTATATTGCATCCATTTTTCCTGACAGAAGATTTTCTTTCACATGCCTGCCTGAAAGAGAACATGTTTATGGTCTTTTGCTGACTATGAGAGATGTCATGCAAGTGACATGTTACTAGGCCTTCAGTAGAGAATTTGGGGGGGTTTCACTATTTTTTTTTCAGTGGAAAACTTTACTGGAGGCCATAAAAGAGAAATTAGGGCCACATCAAAGTAACAGAACACTCCTGATTTAATTCAGGCCTGAAGTGGTGTGCAACTGCAGAGGCTTTGTCTTAATATTTTTAATACGGCTTTTCTGTAGGGATTTTTTTGTTCCCCAAAGGGGCTGTAACTTCCTTCAATTTCTGATTGATAGAGTGCTCCCCATAATAAACTTGCAGAGATGCTCTGCTCAAAGCCCCTGAAATGCAGTTTTATAATACTATAATATAAATGTATATGTTGCTTGCCCTGAGTTTATTTTTTTTAAGAAGGACTTAGATGAGGCTTTAAACTGATGGTGTAGGAATGAATCTGAAAGTGAAGACTACAAATATGGGAAAGCCTTGGCTTCTCATGAAAAGCTTTGTGCCACTCTTGTTACCTCTAGACAGAGGGGGTGTTGGACTTCCTAAACTGCCAGTTCAAACCCTTGATTAAATTCTTAAGTTGGTAAAAGAAAGAGCGATGCTTTTAGTTGGATGTGCAGCTCCCCTGTTCTGGTAATGGATCTTTTCAATGATCATGAGTAAAACTACTGTTTCCCTTGTGTGCTGTATACATCGGTTGGTGTGAAGCAGCATATTGCTATAATTTAATATACTGTATTTGCAACTTTCTCCCTAACATGAGATCGTGTTATTTATTTCTGTCTTGACTGGTGCTTTTGACATTTTATCATGGCTAATGAATTCAAAGAAGTAATAAAACACTTCCAGCCTAATTGAGCAATTACTCATTTTTTCTAAAAGGCATAGACTGAAACATACTTGTGTGATGTTAATGCTTCCATTTAGTTCTTTGTAACTAAATGAAAGTGTCAGTGACGTAGAATATCTTTGCAGAAAAAAATGGTCACTTTCTGTAGCACGATGTAACTTGCATTGTTAAAGATGCATGATTTATGCCCATGGTATCGTAACATCACTGAAGTAACCGACTACATATTTTCTACCCAAATTCTGTAAAAGGAAATGCATTTTTAATATGCATCAGACGAGGTTAAACTCGGTGGTGAATTGTCCTGTGTAACCTGAGCTGGGATTTACTGAAGCTGATTATTCTGAGGGAAAAAAAATCGAACCGCAGCAGGCTTCTAAATCATTGCAGGTGTCTCGCTTGTGAGTCACTGTGAATAACTATCACCAGATCAGTCCAACCCTTATGCTGCGCTTTGTATGAGTATCTCCCCCACATGGTGTGCTGCAGCAGGGGTACTGTCTGCCACTGGGCCATGAAAGCTGCTGCAAGTGAGGAGCAGTTGGGCTTTACTAGTGGCTGCTGACTACGCGGGTGTCACTGGAGCTGCCTGAACCTACTGACTGCGCTGCTGTCCACCTCAGAACCATCTCCGTGCACTGCTGCAGGGAAAGCTGGTGCGCTGTTCTGCAGGTTGTGGCCTCTTCATGGTTACTGGATTCTTCTTGGATTGTATTTAACCTCCAGTTCTTTACAAAGGAACAGAACAGCAATGGCAGAGCATCTGCCAAGATTCGGTGGCCCCTCACCTGGTGGGAACAACTATAAAGCTGTTGGCTTGAGCAGAATTTCTCCTCTGTTTCTGTAATTTTTTATTGTGGTGTATGTTTCATCTGATATCAACTTCATGGGGGGGGGAAGGAATTTGGCTTTTTCCATTGTTATCCCTTTGTAACTTCTTCACGCTTCCAAGGTGCGGACTTTCCATCCCAGAATGGCATTATGACGGACAAGTATAGACTTTCATAGTGCGGTTTGAGTTGGAAAGGACCTTAAAGCTCATGCAGTTCCAACCCCCTGCCACGGGCAGGGACACCCTCCACTAAAGCAGGCTGCTCCAAGGCCTGTCCAACCTGAGACAGCTGGGTTAGTACTCGGAGCTTCCCCTCTCCACGGTTTGATGCCGGCAGTAGGATGAGCGCCTTGCTCAGCAGCACGGCGGGGTGTCATTACCGTTTTCCTCTATAACCCCGATTTACCCCTGCGCTCTCCGAAGCCCGGGTCAAACACAACAGCCTCGCGCGAAGCCTTTTCCCGGGGCAGAGCTCCCAGCGCGGTGCGGGGGAACGCCGCTGCACGGCGCCGGTTCCGAAGGGGACGGAACGCCCCTCGCTGCCCGGGGCCGCGCCCGCTCCCTCCGCAGCATCCGGGTCCCGCGCCCCGCCCGGCCCCGGCGCGCTGCCCGCCTGCCGTGCCCGGCGCTGCCGCCGGGGGCCGCCCGCGCCGCTGTGGTGCCCGCCCCGCGGAGCCGGCGCCGGGCGCCGGGGCGGAGCCGTGCGGTCGGGCCGGGCCGGGCCGGGCCGAGCCGGGGGCCGGAAGATGGCGAACGTGCAGCTGGAGTTCCAGGCCAGTGCGGGCGAGGCGGACCCGCAGAGCCGCCCGCTGCTCGTCCTGGGCCAGCTCCACAACCTGCACCGCCTGCCCTGGGCCCAGCTGCGGGGCAAGCTGCAGCCGCGGGTCACCGAGGAGGTGAGGCCGGGCCCAGCGGGAGCGCGGCGGCCCCGGCCCCGCCTTCACCCCCTTGCTGCGGCGGCCCCGACGCGGAGGGAGCGCGGCCCCCGCCCGGCGCTGCCCCCAGGGTGCCCCGAGGCCGCGGCCGCGTGGTGCGGGGCAGGCGGGGGCTCGCCCGGCCTGCGGCTGCTTGCGCGGCGCCGGGCCCGCCGCGGCGAGGGGGCGGCCCTGACCCCCAGAGCCCCAGGGTTTGCCCTGAGAAAGCCCCCTCGGAACGGCCCTTAGCGGGAGGATAAAGGGGCACGAGCCGGGCCCCGCGCAGCCGTTCCCCAGCCGCGGGTGAGGCGCCGCGGCTCCGCTCCCCCCGAGGGGTCCGCAGTTAGCGGCGTGGCCGGGAGCGGGAGGCCGAGCCGGCTCTGTGCGGGGTGGCAGCGCTGGGGGGGCTCAGGTGGCAACGTGGTAAACGGGCTGCATGGCGGGTTCTGGGCCGCTGTGCTGGTCAGGGTGTTGTGCGCTCCCGCGTCTCTTACGGCAGTGTTTTCTTCTGTGTATTTGGTTTTAATTAAATTATTACGCGAAGCAACAACCGAGGGCTAGGAATTCAGCCATCTATTTATCACTGGTGAAACTGTCTCAGCTGGAGGCTCTGAAGCTGCCTTTGCATCAAATGGTGCGGTTTTACATTTTAGTTCCTGTGGCTTGTAATGGAAAGTGCGTTTGTGTTTTTTGGTTAATAAACAGGTTTGTCGTGTTTCCTGTTTCTTTTCACTCAAGAGGTTATTGCGTTTAAAAGCTTTCGCACGATTTCTTTGTTTCCAACACTTAAGATCCCGTAAAGAGTTCCAGAATATAGCGGGAATGAGATGGGAAGAAAAGTCTGATGCAATTCTTTGTC
Organism: Myiopsitta monachus; assembly: GCA_017639245.1. Classification (NCBI taxonomy): domain Eukaryota; kingdom Metazoa; phylum Chordata; class Aves; order Psittaciformes; family Psittacidae; genus Myiopsitta; species Myiopsitta monachus. Next base: position 30,850,660 of record CM029928.1, on the reverse strand, counting down.
TTCAAACTCCTTTTTTTTTCTCCTCAGATATGGCAATCTGCTTTAAGCACTCTGAATCCGAACCCCACCGACAGCTGTCCTCTCTACCTGAATTACGCCACTGTGGCTGCTCTGCCTTCCAGGGTCAGCCGGCACAACAGTCCATCTGCGGCTCAGTTCATCACCCGCCTGGTTAGAAACTGCCTTCCAGGAGGTGTCAACAGATGTATTGTTGTAAGTGGCCGTTTGAAAATGCCCCTGCTGAAATGTCTAGTCAAGTCTTTTCTCGTCTTCTCATGATTTTAAGCTGTCTCCAAGGAGACTGGAGGTGGGCAAGTTTTACAGATATAATTATACTGACATTTATAAGTGGTTTTGCACTGACACATAAACAAGAGCTAACTATAACAGCTTGTGCATGCTCAAGCAGTTGGAGGGAATTAAGGCTGGATGTGCGTGGAATGTTTTCAGCTAGAAGTGGCCATGCAAAGGAAACCAGTAGTGGCTTTTTTCAAACTAGGATTTATGATGTTAGCACGTGGTTTAGAAGGTTGACAGCCTGCGCATAGGGTGCTGAGTCCATACTGTGCAACCCATTTATGGTGCCTTTTTGTGTTATTCAGTGAGTTTTAAAAGTCTTAATGCAAACCAGTGCTCCAGTTGAGTCGTTTGCAGGACAAACTCTTGGACTGCTTTGGTCATCTTCTCTATGGGCCTGATGAATTTGTTATTTCTTTCTATGGCTTCTCCAGATTAATTCAGATTCCGAGGTTGTTAAAGAAGACTCTTACAGTCAGTGTCAGTAACAAAATGTAATTGTACCTTTCACTTGGAAACCTTATTTGCAAGAGTAATAACTCTACGTAGTCGTTTTTTCCCTTATAGTTAACTTTGGAACTATTTAGCTGAAACTGCTTTCCATTGGTAATTTCTGTAATGAACTTCAGGAAAATGTTCTACGTGGTTAAAAGCTTTTGGATTAATCTTCGCCACATTCTCATATAATTTCCCTCTGTTTCATTTGTTTTATGAACACATATTGATGGTTCCCAGGCTAGTTTTTGTTGTCTTGATCTGTAGGCTAACCTGTGTTAATTGCACTAGTGTAATTAAAGCAGTCCAGCTCTCTTACGAGGACATACTAATTCCTGCACAGTCAAGTCCAGCAGTGTAATTCCATACGGGAAATGATCAGAGTCAGTTTGGTGTGGTACTGGTTGTAGTGCCGCTCCATCCATGCAAAACATAACATATGTCTTGATTCAGATAGCAATTATTTCCCACCCACCTTGGTTTTTTATTCCCTTCTTAGCAGTAATTTCCCAGGTCCTTTTAAACGAAGTCTTCCACACTCCTGATGGTGTCTGACTTGTTTGTATTCTGGCTTGTGTTTCAGATGGTCTGTGAACGGTCTGAAGTCTTCGCTTCTGCTTGTGCATTGGCCAGGGCATTCCCCTTGTTCACGCATCGTTCCAGTGCGTCCAGACGCACAGAGAAGAAAACTGTAACAGTAGAGTTTTTCCTGGTTGGACAAAACAACGGACCAATAGAAGTGGCAACACTTAAAGTAAGATTTTGGGTGTTTTCCATCATAAGGTTGTTGGGTTTTTTTCCATTATTCCTTGAAATATCTCTTATTTGGGGTATTTTTTCGGTTTGTTGCATGCACAGATATATGTCTCAGACTGCATACAAATAAGTGTTGCAATTAAAGTAATAAACTATCCTAGATCAAAGTTCCTTGAAATTGAGCAGCTCACAGCTGATTGAACGTGAATTGAACATGTTACTGCAGAAACGGCTGAGGTTGTTATTCAAAATTTAGATTTCAGGGGTGGATACCACCAAACAAATAGCACAAAGAAAATGTCTCCCTTATGTAATGTTTATCATAGGTGCAAATAGTGTATTTTTAACTTTTACTGTTACTTTGCTTTTGGTGTGTGGGCTTCTCACTTTCTTTTACCCGCGCAAAATTTGTTTGTAGCTGTAAAGGTGAATATCACAGTGAAGTCACTAAAAATTGCTTATTGTGGAAGCACATATGGCCTCTGCTGTTTTGATCTGATATAACTCTGGCTGAGTTTTTCTCGCAGAGCTGTAGCAAAAAAACAAGACCCTAAGAAATTGTATGGCTTAGAGATGAGCTATGCTTAACAGTCAAATAACTTAAGTCACCTTTCAGTAGCAGATAATCAAAGACTGTTTCCCTTGCACCTGACTACTACAGAGAGGAAAACTCCACATCAGGTAACTTTTAGTATGCTAAGTCATTCCTCTCCAAGATCCTGACTTAAGAGCTGTTCCAAGGTTTGCACTTAAGCTGTTGGGCAACCTCCTGTTCAGTGCTCCACGTTCTGTGTCTCAGTAAAGATGGACATTCACTTAGCTGATCAGTCAGTGAGGTTATACAAATTCCTTACATTTTCTGGCAATGGATTTGGCAAAGGATACAGTTTTGCTGCATCTGGAATTCACAGAATTGCAGCTTTAGGGTATTTTTTTTTCTTTCAGTACCTTTTCCTCCGTACTTTGTCCTTACTCTATGAACTGATTTGGCTACAGCAAGTGATGCCAGGCAGTTTTCAGGAAGGTGACAGAGGTGCTATGAGTACAACTGTTGGTCACTCAACTTTTCCGTGCCTCAAATCAGGAAAACCATGGCTGGTGTCAAAACCAGTTCCTTTAGATGGGTGGATTCCAAACCAGTTGGGTTATTTATAACTTAAAAAACAAAGCTGAAAATATTTCTACCTCCTGTTCTTTCCCCTCATGTCCATGCCAAAACTATTACTGGCTTCCTTCAAGCTAAGTTCACCCTATAGATTCAGCCAGCCCCAGACAACTGATGTACAGCATGGACGAAGAAGCATGTGGTAGGATTTTCTTTCTGCTGAAAATCCTCTCCCTCAGCATGTTGCTGTATTTTGCACCTACTGCATTGTCCAGGATGTTTTACTATGAGGACTAGTGGGATTATCATAGTTTTATAAGGCACTTATAAAGGCTGTCATTATCCATGTTCTCTTGTGTACCCTGTAAGCCAAACCCAGGCACAGCTTATTTCTGTAAGTCATATTGTTTCCCTCAGACTTGGCTTTTGGGTAAGCATGCAGGTAACCTCCATTTACCTGCATGGCCCTAATGGTGAATCACTCTTCTCCAAAGCTAACTTGCCTCTCAAGGAGGCCCTTATGCCTTTAGGGGAAGTAAAGCAGTCAAAAGTAATTGTAGGCAATCGGGCACCATTCCAAAGCAATCCAGTGTTTGAGTCTGCTGGGAGACAGCATGTACGGAGTTCTTAGGCCAGTCTGGCCAAGCCAAACTTCAAATACCTCAGCACAAATGACTACCCAACACATGAGATTCCTTCAAAAGCTGTCTTGACTCTCCCATCAGCTGTGTGTGGTCTTCAGTGTAGTGTGGCTACTGGAAAGCTTGAACAAAGTTTCCTACCACCTAGTCTTGTTTCAGGTGGTTGATTCACAGAAGTTAAAAGTTGAAGCTCAGTGCCTGGTGCCCTCATTGTCCTTTTTGCCAGGAGGCTCCTTCTTTAAGGAAATGGCCTCTTCCTGCTCACTGTCAACTGTTACAATTCTGTCCACTCTTGCCTAGATAGGTTTTTACTCTGTCCAGGTGAGGGCCAGTTCATTTTGCCACAGGAATGAGGAAACAGATGAGATGCATGCATGTTCTACACGCATATGACATATTCCACGTTCCCCAAGGGTCTGCCATATGCAGTGTTATGGTAGTAATCCTTATTGCACTCAGCTGCTGTGTCTGCTGTGTGTGAACTGCGGTTTCCCGTGTTGTAGATTCCATAATCTCTGCAGGTTTCCAACCCGAGCAGCCTACGAGATCATTGTGACTTCCTGAATTGTCTTCCTCTTATCTTTCTTTTCGGCACCTCACATTGCCTTCTTGATCTCCCTTTGATAGTGGTGAATGATGCTAATTTTGCAGTATCATTTCACTGTGGGAAAGAATACAGTTGCTTAGAAATTACAGCACAGGGAAATACAACTTAACGCATACAAAAAAATAATGGTTAGCATGGTTGACATTATTGAATACCATACAGCTGCCTATGATTGGTTGCAGTTAAGCATTAATGTGCTCCAGAGGAGCCTCACATCTGGTGTACACTGCATAGGACTAAATGCAAAGCTCTGCAGAAAAGCAGCCAAACCAAGGCTAGTTCTCACGTGTCCTCACTTCTTTTCGTAGTGTCTGGCAAGTGCTACAGAGGGAGTCAGGCTGGCTGCTCGAATTGTGGACACCCCATGCAATGAGATGAACACAGATAACTTTCTGGAGGTAGGTAATTACATCTGATGAGTAAGAGTTACTAATTGTAAGTCTAGACAGCAGTAATCAAGAATTAGTGTTGTTATCTCTTAGCAAAACCTGTATGTCAGCGGTGGGAAGCACATCAAAGAACCTATCCAAGGATGCAGAGGCTATTTCTTTGGCCTTTAGTATTTCATAGAACTTTGCTAAGTTGGAAGGAGGCTGAGCGTACACTTGCGTTAAGGCACTAGGAGAAGACGTGAGTTCTTGATTTGGTCATGACACTGGCTTCTTTGCCAGTGCTAGTGTTGTCTTAAGCCTGATGGTGATAAGAGTTTCTGAAGTTATAGGACAAAAGTTGACATGTTTCCAAATGAGTTCTATCATGAAGATCTGGAAAATATTCCTGTCCTATGGCATCATGATCCAATAGAGTGAACAGCTGGCCTTTACCTCTGAAGATTTCTTTTATTGGCAGAGCTTAAAGGTCAGATTTCTGTTTCATGCCATAGTAATGAAGGATGTCTCAGTGGAATTAGGCCATTGGAAAAACAGCACTACTCCCAGAATTGTGAATGTATGTGTATTCGTGCAAAAATCACACAAAACCCTTAAGTGGGTATCTCTATGTATGGAAAGACACAGATGTGTCCTTCTGATAACTGACTGACAATATTCTTTTTCTTCTGCTGATTAAGGAAATCAAAAAAGTTGGCAAGGATCTGGGGATTACTCCTACCATTATTCGAGATGAGGAGCTGAAAGAAAGAGGCTTTGGAGGTATACCTTGTTAAAAATTCAGCTTTGTTTCCTAGCAGTTAATTGCAGTGGTTTGCCATCTCCATTGTAATGTTTGTTTGTACATTTCTGAAACAGTTTCATTGGCCATAGTATTCCAAGAAAATAGGCACAGATTGCTCCCCACAGTTTTTCTTCCCCACAAGTGGTTTAATTCCATGTTTTCCAGGTATCTATGGAGTTGGCAAGGCAGCTCTGCATCCTCCAGCCCTGGCAGTTCTCAGTCACACTCCAGATGGTGCTACACAGACCATTGCATGGGTGGGCAAAGGTATTGTATATGACACTGGAGGACTCAGCATTAAGGGAAAGGTACATAAACACTTGTTCTTCTGCTGTCTTTGCTTACGGTGTTGTTTTCTGATGGAAATGATTCAGTTGATGCCTGTAGGAAAGCAAAGCATATTTATTTGGGTAAACACTTGATCTACTTTCATCCGTATGGGCACAAACTGTTGGGGAGAAGACCAACTAGGACTCAAGGAACACTTTACAGAGCAGTTAAATAATTACCTTATATTTTGCTCTTGTAACTATTGCCCACTGCTAGGAGAAAGGTAGAAACAAAGATTTTTTAATTTCTGATTTTGGACATGGATCCAGAACCCATTTGAGTTGGCCTCAGTGTGAATGCTGTAAACAACCTGTTTCTTTCCTAACAAGTCAGCAGCAGAGGTTTAGTATTTCCCAGTTCTGAGGCAAAAGCCAGCAATAAGCAGATGCGCATGTTCTGTGTTTCTGCTACAGCTGAGCACTGTCGAAACCAGAGGTTCAGAAGCATGAGAAACGCGATAGTTTTTAGCTGGCATTGCTGTGAAATTCTCTCTTGAAGAATAAAAGAAATACAAACCTATGGTTGTCTTTAAACAGACTACTATGCCTGGAATGAAACGAGACTGTGGTGGAGCAGCTGCTATTTTGGGTGCCTTCAAAGCCACTGTAAAGCAAGTAAGTAAAATGTGTTAATTGATACCATGTTATCCCAGCATTGCCAGGGAGCAGCCTGGCTTTTGGATATATTCCTGGATATGGAGGCCAGTCTAATCCTGGAGTTCTGACCTGCCGCTGTTATTAGTGATCTTGAGCCCCTCTTTCAGGAAAATTTTTACTGGAATCTTGAGAATTGTGAGAAATTCCTTGAGTGCAATTTATTTTTTTAGGAGTCTTTCTTAAATGTCCGGGTTTGTTCTGCAGCCTCAGTGGTTTCTGGTTCCTTGAATCAGATTTATACTTGAGTTATCCAGTGCTGATTTTGTGTAAACTGTGGGATTCGGGGCAGCTGTCATCACCTTCGCAAAGAAAGGGATGAGTGACTCTGGGATATATAGTCTGTCCATATTCCGAATCCTGTGCCAGTTCTAATATTAACCGCTGGGGAAGTGGCAGCTCTTGGGGAGCTTGTTGGTTTGCTCCTGTGGTCAGAAAGTAGTGTATGGGAGCTGAGAAGATGCCAGGTATTGAAATATGAAGAATTAAAAAAAGCATGTTGTGCTTTAACAGTATGGCCTGGGGGAAAGAAGTGGCTGCTGCCAATAAAACTCTGCCCTCCACAAATCCAGTGACTGAATCTTGCTGACAGAGCAGCTATTGCCTCCGAGGAGTATCCAAAGTTCAAAGAACATTTACTGCTGCAGATTAATGCATAGATCTGATGGAAGCCTTGTCCAGGGGATGGCCAGTGCCAGATTCCCGTTTCTTAGCAGTTCAGCTCTGTGCCTTGGCCCTAGCAGCATGTTTGATGTGGAAAGGTTGTAAACTTCACAGTTATCTGCGGAGACTTCAGATTGAAAACAGATCTGTGAGCTGCATCTCAGGCAAAATGGTTTTCCATAACCACGTCCTTCAGAAAGTTAGGTCATGTGTGTGCGAGGGACAGGAGCTAGAACTTGGGCAGTGCTTTGGGAGGGTTTGGGAAAGCCATGGATGTGGTACGTTTTTTCAGTGATTCAGTTCTTGTTTCCAGAGTAGTTCTTTGTGCAGTTATCTGCACTGACAGAAGTTGCATCACGGTCAGATGAGGTGAGAAAGTAAGTGATCTGTCATTTCATATGCAGTTATTGGAACAATGAACAAACTGGCAGTGATATGTTTGGACAAATTGGGCCTGGGTATGACAGTCTGTCACACCTCACAAGAAATCTGTGCCTTTATATGTAAAAACAAAAGAGTTACAACCCTGCTTAATTTTACAGCCTCATGTAAGACCTGTTAATGAAATCCAGGCAGAAAATGTATTCAGATAAGCAGTGGCAAGAATTTGTCAGTGTTACTGGTTCAAGACTTTTTCTTTTAGTGCTCTTAATAGTATAAATCTAGAAGAGGTTTACATTAGCTATGCTTTGTCACAGAGGCTGAAGCTGGAAACGTGGGGGATAGAAAGCTGAGTGGGAAGAGGGGCAGAGGTTGTTAAGCATCTTCAGAAAGTGTCTGCATAAACGCTGTTCAACAGTTTTACAACATGATTTTAAAAGGCTTTGGACAGCAAAATGAAGCAAGTGATTTTTTCCTAGAAAGATGCATTTTATCCATTGTGAACTTTCCAACACAAGGGAGAAAAGAAAAACATTCACTTAAGGTTTTCAAAATCCTTCTTGAGCCTCATATGTTAAGACAGTGAATCCTGCTTTTGAAAAGCTACGGGCAGAAGGGATTAAGGACAAGGCAGCTCATACTGGAAGCAGGTTTTCAGGTTTTTTGACAGTAGATTAACCACGTCTCCTACTTGGAGAGGAAAACTTGGTGCAGTCCAGTGCGAGACTGTGAATAGAGTAAGGTTTTGCTGCGCAGACTGTTTTGGAAGAGCAAAAGGTCATAGATGGAAGGTTATCTCATCAACAGTGCTGTTTGCCCACTGGCTTCTAGAAGCTGCCTGTTATTGGAAAGGTTTTGATTGATGTGTTTGCCCTTTAGACTTCACAGCATGAGCTGACTCAGCAAGTCCAGATTTCTTCAGCTATGGGCTTTTATCAAGAGATTAACAGTAAAACTGACCCTGGTTTCCCTAGGAATTTGATGTTTTAAGGCTAAGTATCCCACTTTTAGCCAGGCTTTGCATGGAAAGAAAAAGGATAGATGCTGGTCGCATGTATCTGACCTGTGGTGCAGATTGGATGCCGAAGGGCAGTGAACTGTGTGCAGGTGGGAGATGCTCTGAGACATGTTGTTTCCGCCACATTCCAGGTTTGCCACGATCAAAATTGCTTTCCAAGAAAATTCCCTGAGATGGAATCTGTTCACCTGGGGTTGTTTTTTTAGGGAAAGTGTACAGTACACAAATGGCTGCATGTTAGCATTTATTATCTCCATAAGTTTCCACTATTACTATAGGCTCTTCCCCAGCATGGCAGAAATTATGGTAAGGAGCTCAGTTTTTCAAATAGCCCCAGTTGTATCTTTCCTGTTATTGGAGACTAAATAAAAACAATGGAAAAATCAGAGTTTGGAAAGTAATCCCAAGCATCCTCAGGGGCTGTGTAATGTCCTCTCACAAGCCTTTTAATTGTTGCTGGATCTTTCCTTTGTGGCTGTGAAAGTTGGAGTTACACAGTGCGGATGTGTTGTTTGTCATCTCTGTTGTGAGTCAGTGTTAAAGTTGTGTTCAAATCAGGTGATTGAAGCATTGCATCACTGGAGACGCGTTCTGGTTTTCACGCTGGGGTACTGTTACTTCAGTGATTTAGGGTTTGGGTTTGGTGAGCTTGGCAGTTTCCTGGTGAGCTCAGGGAAAGATCTTACTGGAGCTGGCTGTAAGCTGAGCACGCTCTTCCCAGGGAATCAGGTTTGACTAACCATCTGCCTCCAGTTGCGCCCGCACATTTCATGTAAAAGATGTTTTGATTCGGATACCTTGCCACTGAGAGAAGGTTGTACTGATCACTGCTTGATTGACAGGGGCTTTCTAGGTCACTGCCCCATTTGTTGGTCACATGCATATAGGCGTTTATTCACTCTTCAGTGAGAACTCTAAACCCAGTATTAGATGTGAGCTCCTCACCTTCTTTCTATAGCTCATGGCCTCAGCTTCAAGATACAAGATGTTCCTCGTAGATTTCCCAATTACACATGTAATTAGTGGCATTGCTGTCAAGAAGTCATGATCCCTCATTGATTTCAGTCCAAGGAGATTAGCTTGATGTGAATCAAAAGCTCTTTCTTTCCTATGGTTGTTACAGGGTTTTAAAGACAGTCTTCATGCTGTTTTTTGTTTGGCTGAGAATGCAGTTGGGCCACGTGCAACAAGACCTGATGACATTCATGTTCTTTACTCTGGAAAGTAAGATTTTATCTACCCTTTTCACAGAAACATTGACAGGAAATGCCATCTTTGGTTCTGTTTATCTGAGTGCCATGCAGATTGTGAACCTGTCCCTCATCTGCTTCCCAGAATAGTGATAATAGTATTTCAGACAGCCATAGCAGTGAGTTAATGTGAATGTGCTTAGAGTTTTCTGTTGGGTATGTAAATAGACATCAAAACAGATATTATGAGCTGAAGTTTTCTTAAAGCACTCAGGTTTAGGTGTTTTCTCTGTCCCCATCTGTATTCTATGTGGTCACAGAGGCAGGCTACCACTGTCTCTCGTTTTAAGCAGAGGATGATACCTCTTTGTATGGCACTAATTTGTAAAGTCCCAGCTCAACACGGTAGGCATTATACAGGCCCAACAAATAAGACCCAACCATGAGGACAGTGCTATTAAAACCATTTTCCGTGCGTGCTCTGTCTGGATGTTTGCAGCTGGGGAATAAGGAGCCATCCAGACTTGCAGAGCCAAATAGGAAAGCACATTAAATTCAAGTCTGCTTTTTCATCCAGTATTCTAGTCCAGACAGATGAGTTAACTTCCAGCCTGAAGCACTGTTGTGTTAAATGTCCTCTCTTCTTCCTAGAACTGTGGAAATCAATAACACTGATGCAGAAGGTAGACTGATACTGGCTGATGGAGTGGCTTACGCATGCAAAGATCTTGGAGCTGATATCATTCTTGATATGGCCACTCTTACTGGAGCTCAGGTACTCCTACAGAACTGCTGGCAGACAGGGTGCATCCTTCTGCTGTCTGTACATTATGCGCTGCTTTGCCTCTGTCCTGCTAGTCTTTGGGGGAAAGCAGATGTCGTGGGCTGTTGTGCTTGATAGTGGGTTCCTAAACTTGTGCAAGAGAAAGTTGCCAGCAGCAACCCAGGAAACTAATCCCCTGTGCACGTGACATATGCCACGAGTGTGTGACATTTCTAACTGCATTACTCAGGCGGGAGGTGTTTTGTTCTTTAAGCAATTTTTTTGCTTTTGCATACGTAAAGAAGAAGTTGTGTTCTCCCGATGACACTGGCAGCTGATGTAAGCGATCCAGTGCTCAGTGTTTGCAAGTCAGTGGCTTTATAATCAGCAGAACTGATTTGATGATTGTCATCAGGAATTTTCTTGTCCGTAAAATGGCTTATGTTGTAAGTCATACACAGAATGATACAAGTGTACAAAATTAATGCTGTTGTTGTTTAAAATCTATTCCTGCGTTATAGGTTATGTTGATGAGCAGTGATTTTTGTAGTTCAGTTTTCTAGAAAATAAATTGATTTTCATATCAGGAGGAGAAATGGTGGCAAATTTTAGAAGCGTGGATGTTGCCTTCATTGGTGTAAACAGCAGTCCTTTGAAAATCTCTCATCATCATACTACTGGAACACTGGCGTGATGGTGGCTTCTGTGGTTTGTATGCTTGGAAGGAAGCAATTTTCCCAGGGAGTGAGGATGTTAAATTCAAACTGTTCGTGTGCTTGACACACCTGGCTGGGGTATCCTCTGTAAAGTGACAGTTTTCTTGCTTGGTAACCCTAAAGAAACGTTTCTGTGGCGCAGTGGTTTGGATGGGCCAGACAAATGCAGGCTGTTTCCCTGCAGAATGGATGTACAGAAATGTTGAAAGAGGCAGAGTAGCTACAATGTCTTTGTCCACATTTGTAACACCAACTTCTTGTGGAATAGTTCTGAGACATTCTTTTCTTGGTGGTTTTTGATGGAAAGCAGCAGTTAGTGCTGAGAGGGAGTAGTACAGAGTTGCCGTACCCAGCACAGTTAAGGTGAATCCTTCCTGATTATTTTCTTCTTTCTCACTAGGGAATTGCTACAGGAAAGTATCATGCTGCTGTCCTCACCAATAGTGAAGAGTGGGAGAAGGCTTGCGTTAAAGCTGGCAGGAACTGTGGAGACTTGGTCCATCCTCTAGTGTATTGCCCTGAGCTCCACTTCAGTGAATTTACCTCTGCTGTAGCTGACATGAAAAACTCTGTGGCAGTAAGATTTGCTTTCTTTCAAATTTCATTTATTACATGAAACTCTGTGTTCCTCGATAATGTGCTGACCTGTCGGTAGCTGGCTGAAAGCTTTTCATGTGGAATGTATTCATAGAAATGGGCCATGTTAATTATGGTGTTCAGGGTCTTTTACCTGGGGATTTTGCAGGCTGTATGTTACTACACTAACACCATGTTAATTATGGTGTTCAGGATCTTTACCGTGAGGATTTTGCAGGCTGTATGTTACTACACTGATATTTAGTGTCAATTTAAACAGGCTGGCTTGTTTAATCTTTAGGCCACTTGCCTTTAAGCATGGCCGTAAGATGGGCGCTAAATTCCGGAATGGAGGTTGTTTAAGAAGTAAAGACTGGTATTCCTCAGATCATATGTAACCTGCAGAGGCTGTAACTGGGAATGCAGAAACCAGGAACTTGAGGACAGAGGCCTTGGGGGTTGCTGTGGCTGCTTTTGCTGTGTTTGTGACTGAAGTTTCAGAAACACTGCAGAAAGGAGCTTTGCAAAATAACTGTTATTGAACAGGGCCAGGCTGCTACCAGGGATTAAGTCAGATGATGTACATCATAGTTGGTTTGCCAAGACTGTGCATTAGGGCTGTTCATAAAGGTTTGAACTAGATCTGCATAACTGTCTCTTCTGTAAGACGGAATAGGCAAGAATAAAAAACGTTGACATTTTCTTTTCCTACAAGACCAATTGTATTCCTATGATTTCTGCAGGACCGAGACAATACTCCAAGCTCCTGTGCTGGGCTCTTCATTGCTTCTCACATTGGCTTTGACTGGCCTGGGGTCTGGGTCCATATAGACATTGCTGCCCCTGTTCATGCAGTGAGTATATTCCTGTGACATCTGATCCATTCCTGAGCAGGCAAACTTAGTAAAGGAAACTGCATGGGCCTGCGGATACTCTGAATTCTGTGCCATCAAATTCAAAGCAACAGAATTGGTGAAGAGTTCTTTGAAAAGCGTTGACCCTTCATCTGTGTTGGGAATTTCTTTGGTTTGGTTGCTTGATCTGTTCCTGTTTTTCATTTTGATTTTAAAGTATTCTAATGGTCGCTTTGATCAGCAACATCGTTCTCATTGTAAACGTCAACAACTTGCCTGCTCTCTGCTTGTGGCAATAATCCTACCCTTCCATTTGCACCCATGTTGTCTTGTTAAGATGATTGACCAGTTGATCATCCTGCCTGCTGACCTGCAGCAGAGAAAACATTTGTTTCCTCCTGGGAGCTTCCCCTCCTCCCTTTGGTGGAACTTGTGTATATTCTTTTTTCCTAAAAACCAAGCCAATTTACTCCCCCCACCTCCTTTTTAAAGAACAGACTGACTTAGCTCATACCGCACATCTGTGCTTCTGTTGGATGGAGCATTCCCAGCCCTGAGCAGTGCTAGCGGAAATGTGCCCTCGAGCCGGTGGGAGCTCTCTTCCCACGTGACTCAACCAAGATGTGGATTGAATCTAAGTGGGACACTCCCGTAGCAGTAAGCACAAGCTGAGCAAGCCTGTCAGGAACCCTGCTTACTGTTTGCGGCCATGCACCGTCACTGCTCTTGTTCAGCGAGAGGTAAACTGAAACGAGATTCAGATTCTACAGTCTGAAGTGTGAATTGGGTTTGTTTTTTGTTCCTAGGGTGAACGAGCTACTGGCTATGGCGTGGCTTTGTTGCTGTCCCTGTTTGGAGGGGCATCTGAAGACCCTTTGCTAAACATGGTGTCCCCTCTTGGGTGCAATGGAGAATCTCACACTGAAGATATGGAGAGGGATTCCAAACGGCGGCGGCTGGTTTAATGCGCCCCAGCCCTAAGTGACGGGGTGCATGGGTTACCTCACTTTGCACTGATTCATTCTTAAGCAATGAAAATGTCACACAACAGAAATTGCCATGTCTTTTTTTTTTACTCTTATGATAAGGTTTATTACTGGTTTCTGATAAAAGCAGCCTGATTACTTGTGGTTTTTTAAATTCTTGGTGCGCACAGTTGCTGAACAGTACCCGTGGTGCAGAGTCCAGGCTCAACTAACTGTATCAGGAAAAGGATGCGTTCTCCTCTGAGCTCCTCACAAAACCTAACTAAGTGCATTAATGCATGAGAAGCTCTTGCTAGTCTGAAGAAGCAACTGCAGCTATTGCTTAAGAAGCCTTCTGAATTACTTATTAAATGTGAGGTTTTATCAGATGTTTCCGCGGGCCTCACTACATCTCAGAACACAGGACAAGGAGAAAAACTTCTGTAGACTTGGCTTATCAGTGACAGCTTAGCTTAGCAGCAAGAGAGGTGTAACGAGAAAGACCTGTGGAAAATACGGTGCTGTTTCCGCATGTTTAATGTTTTTCTGACCAGTAAAATCAGCGAGAGTGGTCCAGAACGTATCTCTACGTATATCTTTCACCTACAAATTGCAGGATGTATTCATGTTAAATGAGGAAAACAATAGAGGGACTGTGATTGAGTAAAATCGGTTTACAAAGCAGAGTGGCTTCTTGCCACTTAATAAATTTATTATTATTATTATTATTAAAGCAGCTGACATATCCCATGTGGTGTTTCATGGTGTTATTTACACTTCTGAGAACAGAATGCTCCAAAAGTTTGTGTGCAACATCATTACTCTGTTCCGGTTCCTTTTCTCAGCGCTCATACGTGTGAAAACAGACCTAATAGATTAACAGCCTATACCGAATGGTTCAGGAGGTCTTGAAGAACTCGTACTGATTCACTTCATTTGCTTGCTTCAGCTGTAATCGGGTGCGTAGTGTTCGTTCCTGTATAAGCCAGTCACAGAGAGCTTACAAGCGCTAGTTTGGCTTGGATACCCATGGGAAATGACTTGCCCCAGTTTATGTAATGTCAGTGGCAGAGTTGGGAACAGAGTGGCCAGGCTGTAATCAGGGCTGGTCCCTGCCCAGCGGTCCAAGCGTCAGCCTTTGGAAACATTTCTTGGCTCAACCAGAGTGTTGATGGTGAAAAATCCCACCCAGCACACGCTCTTGGCTGCTCTGCAGATAAAGTCAAGCTGAGCTGTGATGGATTACACCTTTTCCTGTTTGAGAGGTGATCTCTGGAGAGAACTGGTGCTAGGTTTTAGATGGAGTTCCAACAATGAGGTTTAGGCATGAGTCTTTTTGGCTAAAATCTTCATGGAAAGCTTAATGCAGGAGGGAGAAGAAACATCTTTCATTCTGGTTTTGTGGTGATACTTGATTCTTAGAATGTAATGGGTTTTAAGAGGAAAAAGAAAACCAGAACTTCATTATTTTCTATATTGGCTTCTCCTGTGCTGGTCTGCTTCCCTGGTCCACTGATCATAGCTTCAAGAGATTTATATATAAATGAGTTCTGCCTTTGGTCATTCGAGGCACTCAGTGTAAAGCACTTTCTGGTACCAGAAACTGTTAGGTGAGGTGTGTTGGTGAGGAGTTACTTTCAATACAGCCTCGGTCTGACCACTGAAGCTAATGCGAAAGGTTCTAATTCCAGTGCTCTGAAAAGTTCAGTCTCCATCCTGTAGAAACAGCTCAAATTAATCAATTCTAATTTTGAAATTTAGGGGTTTGCCAAAATGAGTTGGATTTTTTACATAAAACTGGAGCCTGTGGGTTTGTGCCATAAGGCTGAAATCTGTTCTTCCCTGAGTGCAGCAAGCCCAGATAAAGGAAAAATTCAATCCTGATGACTGATTACCGTATTCTTCAGTTTTGCTGTGTCTCAAAGCATTCCCTTCTGCTGGATCTCATTTGAAGGCACTTCAGAGAAGCCATCTTTCAAAATACCTGACATTAAGGCGATCTAATATGAAATACCTGAAAAGCAAATGGGATAAGTGTTAAAAATCAAAACCTGAAAACCAGCCTAAGTTTCCTTACGCAGAGCAAAATGCAATCAATCCAACACCTAATAGTAAAAAGGTCTGATTCAGGCATACCAAATAAAAAGCAAGGCTTTTTTTTGCTTTCAATTCCATAGCAAAATCTCTTGCTGTTCCCAATGTACACTATTATTCCCCTCCCTTCAGCTAAGAGGTGTATTCTCTAGAGTAGAAGCTCAGGACCTACACAAGGCAATGGACTGTGAGCTGTATGTACCACAGGAATTATTCTCCCTCTTCGGTGTTCCACAGAGGTTGCACTGGGATTGTTCCTGTTAAGTTCATGATGTTTCTTAGCCCCCTAATGAGTAGAATTTTAGTTCCTTCAGGACCCAGTGCCACCACCTGGATGGATTTACCTCTTGTCAGGTGCTGGGCACTTCTAACCTGCTGCAGCATTTGCCCTGAAGTGTCTTGGTATGGGACCTGGAAGCAACGTACAGAAGGGGAGATCCTAAAGCTTCCTTCGAAGCAGCAGGTAGTGCAGCAATCAGTATGTGGGACCGTTACTAAACAGAAACAAGCCTGTGCCGAGCAGCAAGGCTGGAATTCGGTCTCTGCAGCTGTCACCCACTTGTGCTGACCACTGCACAGCCTGGAGCAAGCAGAGTGCAGCTGTCTGATGTTCCTACTGCCTCCGTGGCCATCCCGACCCAGCGCTCCGCAATGACTAATGCATTTACCTTTACAGTGCCCTCTCTGACAAAGCAGCAGGTATTCCAGGAAACAGTTCCAGACACCAGAGGTTGACCTCGGTGGATTTCGGTGGCTACACTTGAAGTGTACTCTGGCATCATTTAAGCAACTTCAAATGGAAACACTCCTGCACTGGGCAGTGTGTGCTTGCAGAGTGCTGTGCCAGGTGTTGGGGCCTCCACGCTGTGGGTACCCTGACCAGCCCCTCAAAGACAGCAAATCAGCACAAGGCTGGGTGGGTTGCTGAGGATTACCTCAGTATATAACCAGAGAACTGAAACTCGGGGGCTCCCAAGCTCCAGGTTCCCTCATCTCCCACTCCCCAGCTGCCTTCTGAGCAGGAGGTGGAGCAGTGCCAAAGAGGACCTGATACCAGGCTCCAGAAGCAGCATAAAGCCAGGGAGATGTCTCTCTAGGTTGTTCTGCAGAGATTAGAGCTGAGATTGCTACAGCTGTGGGTCCAGCACTTTGAAAAGGAGCTTGACAATTAAGCATGAGCTAATACACACCCCAGGTGATTTACTTCTCATTTCCTCCTTGGAGCTGGGCTGCTACTACCTGAGAATGGTCCAGTGGAAGCTGACATAAGCAGCAGGTGAGTTAGCAAGCTCCTTTGCCATGGCCATCCAACTCCAGGGGGTGAGATCTGCAGCAGGCTTGGTGACAACCGATGTCTTCTGGACAACAGGTTGCTATGAATTGTGTGGCAGACTTGGGAGAGGAGGATAAGGGTGATCTGCTGGTTTGCTTGTTGGAGTTGGTGTTTTCTGGATCGTCCAAGGCCAACGTGCTCAGTCAGGGAAGAACCTGCCTGTGATGTTTTCAGCTGGTGAACCTTACTGCAGGAAAGGCCTTTTCTGATGGCTGCGTTTTTACCGGGAGCAAATGAAACCAGTGGCATCTTTTACCACGTTTTGGTGCTGCCAGGTGCTGTCTGAAACAGGGACTGGCAACAGGCACGTCACCAGGGTTTTGCTGAGGGCTCAGTCCCTAGAGGTAAGATGGACTTTCGCAAAACAGTGCTTATGGATTAACTTGCTAGGCAGTACTGGCCCTGCGAAGGTGTTTACATGGGGTGGTAGCGATGGGCACGCACCTCTGATGTGCTGATACAGAACTTCATGGTGTCTTATATGGTGCTGGATACAATTTGTCCAGGTCAAGTAGAGGAGCCAGTGCAGTGCCATGCACAAGTACCGCAACTCTGCTGTGTGCGCGCCTTTAAACCATACAGCAGTCCTGCCCTCGTGTATCACATTCTTGCACAGTGCTTTCTGGGTGAAGGGCATAGTGCTTTGTCAGGCTGTTGTATGCTGCTTGAGTAAAAGGCACCAAAGTCTTCTGCTGAGAGCTCATGGAGAATGGTGACCTGGAGAGGAGTCTGACAGGATGCTCTAAGTGCAGCCTTTATAGCACCAGGGCTACATGTAGCCTGAGCGGGTGAATTAGCCTCGTCCCTTACCACAGCTATAGAGAGAAAAGTTATTCTGGAGGATACAACTTTCCCACTGATTATGGGGAGCCTGTGTTGGTGGGTGTTTGCAAATACCTCCTCCTGCACCTGGGACAGCATTTACTAAAGCCAACAAAATCTGCGATGCTGGGAGGCAGAACTCAAGTGAGACTTGCTGCACCCACATTTCTCCTGCGGTTTTCCTTCCTGCTGCTTTATATGCGGGTCTCAACAGCCTTCAGTTAACACTGAGGTGTTAAAGTCTCTTAGCTGTTGAGTTTTGAACTTGTAGCTTGTGTCATGTTTCCGCCAGAGGAGCACCCTACCTTGTAACCACTTCTGTAAGGAGCCCAGAGATGTCCCAGGGCTGATTTGCCACCCCTGCCATGGACTGAAGAAGCAGCAGAAGCAGCAAAGGAGGTCGCACGACGCAGATCAGAGTAATCCCACTTTCTGCATTTCACAATCACTTTCCTCTCCTGCCCCGTAAGGTGTTTGTGCAAAGAAAGGAGGTTTCAGTTAATCTGCCGCAGCTGGTTCCGAAGCTCTTGTGAGAAGGGGTCACACAACAGGAATCGCTCACCCTTCTTGGGCTTTCCCCATCCTTTCATGCCGGATATGTGAGCACATAAATCACACAGACGCAGATCCAGCCAGAGAAGCTGAGGCTTGTGTTATTCCAGGCCCATTCTGGTTCCCTTTGGGTGTGCTGGATTTTATCTTTAGCTTCTGGTTTGAGCTCTGCTGGGTAGCTGAGCTGCGTCTGGGGTAGTGGGATCACAGACCCTGATTGTGTTGGTGCGGGATGAGGGGGGAGGCCTGGGAACCCCATCCTGTTTGTGATTGGGCCAAAGTAATTTTAAAATGAATATTAAAAAATTAAATTGAGTAATTAAAGAATAGTGTTTGGCACATCAGGACAAGCGCCTGTATCCCAGCACTGTTCTACGTGAGCCAGGGCTTCTTCTATCTTCCGGTACCTATGTACAGAGCCACTATTAGTCATGCTTGCTACAGCAGGGCTAGGGACGTGCTAAAAATGCATCTCTACAAGAAAAGGGTCCTTTTATACTTAGGCTACACTGAATCAGAAGCTGCGCTAAGTTATGCTGGACGATCAAGTTGATTTTTCTCCATTTGCATGTGCAAGGGATGGAGTTAACACATCTCATTCCCTGGTCCCCATTGAGGTTTGTGTCCTGGAGTTGTGTTGCCTTCAAGGATGATGCCTTCTGGACAAGTTCTCCAGAACTGCAGTGTGGGGATTCTTATTTTTCCCTTTCATGTTTCCTTTCAAACACTCCTCTTACACAAAACCCACAGAGAGAGTTCCAGGCAGCGTCCACCCATAGGAAACCAGGCATTTTTTCCATAACCTTTTTATAGATTTGATAATATTTAACTCAGCGGGTATTAAAAATGTATAGAGTACATAAAATTCATTCTAAATGTCACCAAACGGGCCAATGGCTTTTTAATATCACTGCCACAAGACTGCATTTTAACCTATTTCCTGTCTGGATCCATCCCAGCGGCAATTACAGGAGAGGAATATATTTAGTCTATATTTACTTAGTCTGTTTAACTTTCAGTTACTGTCTTTGGCTCATCCCATGGCCATGCTATTTTGGGATGATTTATACAATATTTACATTAAATTCTGCTAATATTTCATTGCCTCTTGAAGTCGGATTACACTATTTACATCTCAAAGGCCCAAGCTGGAGGAACAAGCAGCTGTTCCAGGCACCAGAGAGAATTTAGCATAGGGGAGGCTGCCAGGAATGAGACCATGTGTCTGAAATACTCATGGAGGAGTTATTCAGAATTGGAACGGTCCTCCATGAAGGAAGGGGTAATCCCAGACTGATTTGGGTTGAAAGGGACCTCAAAGCTCATCCAGCTCCAGCCCCTGCTGCGGGCAGGGACACCTTCCACTAGAGCAGGTTGCTCCAAGCCCAGTCCGACCTGGCCCTGAACACTGGCAGGGATGTGACTATTTGAAAGTAACAGATTTTACCGCTTTGTTAAGACAGAATGAAAAGCAAGCAGATAAAGAGTGGCTGTAGATCAGAGGAAATTCCCTTTGTGTCCTTAGTGGTAGAGTAGAGCAAAGCAGTCAGCTAAAGGAAATGAAGCGTATCTCTTATTCAGGCCTCTGTGTGGTGAAGCAGGAGAAGCTGGGACAACAGCTCTTACATGTGCGATTTAGACTTTTATAAAGCTGAGAAGTACCTCAAAGTCCGGATGCTGAGGCTGTATGCCTTACAGCAAGAAAGTGAATGTTGGGTTTATGACAAAAATGAAGACAAAGGGCGTTCAGCAGCACTTGATTTAACTGCAAACGTGCAGCAGAGGCAGGGGAAAACAGTTCCTCCCCAAATGCCTAAAAATGTACCTTCAGGATTGACCTGTGAGCTACCAAAGCAGGCAGCTGGAGGAGGCCAAAGTGCACGGAGCCAGCTGCCTTCTCGATCCCAACAGTATTTGGCAGAACAAATGGTTCTTCCGCATTGATGGCACAGTGCAATTCGGTGGTGCAGGGAAACAATCCAAGCTGCGAAAATATTTGACAACTCCTGTTATCTGAGGGGGAGGGGGGGGAAACCAAATCAGCTGGAATTTGGGGCTATAATTACTCCCAGAGGAATCTGCAGATCTGTTAAGTACAGGGGATGGTTCCAACAGACATCCTTACTGGTTTGAAACTCTGGAGAACAAGTCCTGCTCTGAAAGCCAGCGAAGCTTTAAGGTGGATAAATATTTTCTCAATTTAGTTCTCATTTTCAAGTTAATGCATTGTCAGCAGTTCATGAACAAAACATTTTTACTTTTACAGTCTTGCTAATCCACTGCAACAACGATCCCAAAGGACATTGAAGATGTCTTGTTTGCAAAGCTACTCGCTTCAATACCAAGAAACACTTCAGCAGCAGTAAGAAAAATGTACCTGTGTGTAAATAATAGCTGTCATCCAGAAGGATTTTGTTTGCCTCGGAACAGACAAGGTGTCCCTGAAAAAGGAAACGAAAGCTGGCACAACCAAAGCGCGAGTCGAAGCAGAAATCCTGGGATTCAGGATTGTCACAAACCAGCAGAGCGTTTCTGACGTGGACACCACAGCACTGTATAAAGCAAAGCGCAAGGCAGACTGGCAAAGCCTTTCCAGCTCCTCCAGTTCATCAGTCATAAAATATCCTGAACCACGAGGGGGGTGAAATAAAGCGAGTTGAAATGAAGCATTTTTATTTTCTAGGAAATAGGGACTGCTGAGCAGCGTTTGTAACCCAGACAATTAAATAAATCAGAGCAGGGGATCGCATAATGGAACCTCTTAAGAACTGCAGGTGCAAGGGAATTAACTGCATGTTAACCAAGGCTTTCGTAAAAGCTTTTGCTGACTCAGCCACTGATAATCACAGTCTAGGATACCAGAGCTGATTTATAGGTAGTAAAAGAGTATGAGTTAAATCATTTAAATTACACCTACTCCGCAACCCCGAGTGAGAAGGGTGTAGTTCACACTAATGTGTCAAACAGGGCACTAAACAGTTGCCAGATTACTCTGACAAAAGTTTAATTTTAATTTAAAAGGCCACAGAGACCGTGCACAGTGTGAAGATGAGCATCAGTGCCTGCGCACGGTGCTACCGACAGCCCTGGCAGAGGCTGTCATCCCAAGACACACACAACTGGTACCGTCCAGCTCTGTCAAGGAAGTACTGCTGATTTAGGACAACTGATTTACACCATCTTTTCAGTTCAGCTGTGGCTCAGATCCTTCTTGGAACGAGTTTAGAACCCTTTTGTGACAGCTGGATTTACTTATTATTTTTTTCTTGCCTGTTCAGTCACTGGCAGTGATCACAACAGGAGCTTCATTCACTGGCCAGCCTCTGAATCGATTGGGCTCTGATCTGCTGCAGCGAACGAATGGCTCTCCAGGCTGGGAAACTGAGCAGAGGAAGCAGGAGAGGGCTTCTGCCCTTGCTGCTGCTCCATCTCCACTTACGTTTCCACCATCCTGGCTCAAAGGTGCTGGTTTGAGCATCTCTGAACCTATCAGGAAAAAAATTAACACAATGATCATTTCAGATAGAGATAACAGAAGGTTCTTCCCAAGTGGCAAATATCCCACCTGTGCTTTCCTGTGTGCCCTGGGGCATCCTTCTTTTCACACTCAGCCTCAAAGAGGTGGTAACCTCCAGTTCAGATCACTAAACCAACCTAAAAATACTCACTGGAGTTCAGAGCTGCGTAGACGACTTAGAAAGACAATACTCAAAATCCAAGAGCAACTGCCTGTGAATGGTGTTGTGTGCTCTTGGACATCTTAGTGCATATGCTTAACATTTTAGTACAACTATAGCATAATGGAACAGACAGATAATGTTTTTATTCTCCTTATTAGTATCCTAATGTAATATTAATAAAGTTTAAGGCCGTTATTGAGCTCTACATAGGAACATCTGGGAAGAAAATAACTTTCCACTGTACATTGAAGTGTGTTGCGCAGCGGTAATGTTTGGGAGGGACAGAGTGGAAAATTGTACACATCTTGCTAAATGCACACACACCCCTTAAATGAGGGCGTCTCTTGGTGCAGCTACTGGAGAGCAGCGGGGTTTTTGTTCCTGCGGGTTGTGGCGGTGTGCAGGGACACGTCTCCATCAGGATGTGTTGTTTCCACCTCTACATCATCTTTCCTATGAGTAATGGCTCACTGGCTTTTAGCTTGCCCGAGGTGTGGTTCTGCCAGGGTTGCCACCATTTCTTTTTGCCATCATTTTTCTGTAGAACCCAAGGAGAGAGCCAGGGACAGAGACACAACGCGATGCTGCTGGTTTACCTGCATCTTGGAGATGCTGCTCGTCCTCTGGTGGAAGGGCTAGAGGCTTGCTTCAAACTCTCGTATTTCTTCTGTCCTCTTTTAATTAGTATCACCCTACTGGTTGAAAACCAAATCGAGGCAATAACTGCTCTAAATTAGGTGTGCACTTGATCTGAATTCAATGTCTTACAAACACTGTCCTCATCACCCTTCTGTGGCGTAGAGGCTGCAACTGCAGTGTTATAGAAATGACCAGAGAACTCGATTTGATTTAGAAATTACTGAAGAGATGAGAAGTATTCAGTTTTGGTCCACTTCCCCCCCACCCCACCCCCCCCCCACCCCCCCCCGTCAAATGCTTTTATTCCATTGTATTTTCCGACCTTTTTTTATTTCCTGTCAACCCAGCCCTAACATAACTCCAGATTGCAAACCTGGAAGTATTTTTCCCAAAGGTGTAATATTAAGAGTTAAGCCAAGAAGGCACTGGCTGTAAGTCTGGTGTTTGAGTTGCCAGCCATTTGTTTGTTATGGGCATTCACATTCACACGCATGACTTTCTTTCCCATCTGACTACCACAGTCTCTCTTATAAGACTTGGTATCCCGCCAGTGTGCTTCTTTCTGAGTCGTACTTCACAAGCAGTTTCATAACACAGGCACCTACTCCAAAGCCCATTGTAAGATCATCAAAAGAGATGGGGACGGGTCTTAGACGCGCGTTTTGTTGGATATCACTTTGATATCCAACAAAGGTATAAAGACCGTAAGAGTAACAGAGGCTTTGGTATCTTTGGCCAGCGGGAATTTAGCACGTTTTTTACAACTGCCCCCTCCTATGAACACATGTGAGCTTGCAAGCCAGGAAATAATAAAGAGACAATTATTCATCTGAGCATTTATACTTCTTCTGATACTATCAGTATTATTTTTGCAGAGCACAGCTTACTTTGGACCTGGCTAGCTTTTGGAAGCTCTCCATTGCAAGATCTAATATCCAAAACAGGAAGCGGATTTGACAGGCACAGGCAATACTATAGGCAAACACAAAACAACATCGTAAAGGTTTGGCTCTGGACCAGCTTTGTATGTGATTTTGAAACATTGGGCATTCTGCTTAAGGTTTCTGCGAGGAAACATCTGTGAGATTCTGCTGCAGATAACACGAAATGTTTGATCAATCTTTGTTCACCTAGAAAGGCATTCAGGCTGCTTCACTCAGTCCTAACTATAATATCAAAGTGCGTTGTTATTCCAACGTGGAAAGCCCATGTGCTGTCTCTAGCAATGCTCCACTAAGGAATGGTGGTGGTAGTGCCCACGCAGATAAATACGGGCCAGGACAACCCTGTTACATCCCTGCTGGGCCACGGGGCAGGGTCATTATGCAGATCAAGATCTAACATGCAACCCCTTAGTCTTGAAGGGAAGTTCTACTACTTTGTTTTCTCTTATCTGAAGAGAGGCATCTCCAGTGAAGGACTCTGGTGAGCTCTGTTTATGCTCTGTTTATTCTAAGGCTTTCACACTGGTTCATCCACAGAACATACTGTCGTAGTGCCAGAGCTTCTTGGAGAGCCTGTGACAATCCCAGTTTACACTAATGCAGTGTGTTTATGCTAGTTGCTCCCACCAGTGCAATTAGGGTATCAACTAAAGTCTTAACATGCAGATGGCCTTGATCTGAGCACTGAACCATTCACCCTTGGCTGCAAAACAGTGTCCTTTCAGACAGAACAGACAGGTGACTTCTAGCAGGAAAACACCCTCGATGAACAGACATTTCCTCTGAGATTGCAGCCACCATGCCAGGTTAACAGCTCGTGGCTCAGGGATAGGTCACAGGGACAAATGGGAAGGAATGCTGCTTGTTCTCAGGCACATCTTCCCCACAGTCCTCACAGGTGGGGTTTCCTGAATGTATGCTCTGAATTGTGACAATGGGCTTGTCAAACCCTTCCACATTTCGGAATTGTGATCCCAAGGCAGCACTGCCATCAAGCGCAAGGAGTTCAAAGATTGAATGCTGCTTTTGAGCATGGCTTCAAGTTCAGCAATATTTTTGACTATTCATTGCAGGTTCACCATATAGAGAAAAGTGCTGCTTGGAAATTTTCCATGCGGCATGGCCTATACCTAGAAATGACGAAAGTTTTTATATAATACGCTGTTTTGAAGCATCATGGGGGATACGAAGCCTGTTTTCTGATACTATCGCTTCAGGTAACTAAGTGGTGTCAAGGCTATTTCCAGACTAAGACATGGGCACTCTACTGGATTGGTAATACTGGGATTTCCACCTGGGAGAAGAATTTGACAATGCTGTGTTATTTCCTTATTTAAAGGGAGAAAGTCGTTAGATGGTAGAGCAAACTGTCAGGAGAAATGGGAGTGTCTCCTGCTTTCCTCAGACTGAAACTGTATGTTGAAGATACAGCTTGGTTGAACAGTCAAACGTGAGGTAGTGACTCAAGCAAACTGCAGTTGGTTCTTGATTCGTTTAGAAAATGCTGCAGTGGGATACCCAGGGTAAACGAAAAGCTAAGCTGGGAGCATTTGCTCTTTTCTTCCATAATCTCCTCAATCAGTATCAAAAGATCCTGCCTTTCCACTGTAACAGCTCCCTTGCTCGTACCTGCTATGTTTGGCATAGGACTGTAGTGGCTGAGGGCAGCCAGGATCTAATCATGACTGATCTCCACGCTACCTCCTGCCGGGGTGCTCACCCAAGCTTTGCTCTTGTCCTTTAGTACTTGCCACTGGAGGGAGACAGAAAGCAGAAGTTGGAACTCATCTGTAAAGGCCAAAGAGCCGGAGAAGTGTGTCTGGGTTTAGTTTTAGCTGTAGGATTGCACTGGGCAGCTTCAGGTCTCTGCAAAACCAGGCAGGTAAAGCCATTCAGCCAGGTTGGAATGGATGGGCAGGGGAGAGGCCTTCCATGGCTAAGCTATTAGCAGAGGGATTATAATTCGTCACATACAATGCCTCAAGCCAGTTTCTGTACTTGTGATATGGAAACACATTCCTCTAAAGGAAAAAGAGGCATCTAGTGAGATGTGCAGAGCTAATGTGGCTGTCCATAAACACGTACCCACCATCACAGTGCTTTAGTGCTGATAAAAAGTGATGGGAGATGCTAAGTGAGTTGACTTCAGCCCTGGGAAAAATCAAGAGCCTTTGTAATGGAAGACAGATGTATGCAGAGGATGCAGCTGTAAACAGTACAGTGTTTAGCAACTGGTGATTTGGGAATATAATAGAAGTTCATCAGGATCTATTCCAAGATGCTTTATGGTCTTTTCTCGTCATTAGCACTAGCTGAACTCTGCCAGTTGCTAACTTAGCTCGGGGATACCCCTTCCCCCTTTGTTCTTCCTTGTTTTAAATATTTCATCGCAGCGGCTGACAACTTCTGCCGCTCTCTGGTGATTGAATGCTGGTGCTCAGACTGCTTGGGCACGGGGAGAGGACTTGGGCGTCCTGCTGAGCTAGAGGAGGAACTCAGTCCACTACTCTTCATTTTGCTTTGTAGAGAGAAATAAAGGCTGCTGATGGGAGAGCGGTTTACACCAGTGATTATTGTATGCGCTTGGGTTGCAGGCTCCCAAAATGCACTGTGGTCCTTCACGCATGCACATGTCTGCATCCAGACTTTTAATTGTGGCCATAAAGTGGTCAGGAGCATGAAGCTATGCCATTGATTCTTTTTTGTATGTGGGTTTCAGCCAAACAGCTGTGGCTTCAAAAGCTTTTGATTAGGATGGTGACTTTCTATCACAAGTAATGAATCCCTCTTTAGACATGGGTGCTTAAGACACAGGGGAGAAAGGGAGGGGAGGCTGTTTGAAAGGGAACAGAGAGGAAAAACATGTCTTCCAGAGCATGACCAGATTTTGGTGATGATTGTGCCAATCACAGTCTATTGCTGCTTTTCTGATTTTTGGGCAGATAAAAGCCAAACCTAAGGAAACAGCCTTGGTGACCTGAGGCTTGAAGGGATATTTGCATCCACTTGCTGGTGGGGTCCTCTCACCAGCCTACCACTGCCCTTGAATGGGCATCCTGTGGGAGCTTAAAGAGCAGTAAGGGGCACTACTGACTACAATCCACCTCCTGCTCTTGCTTTGCCGTGTAGGTGCTCTCCTTTTGCAGAGCTTGAAGGGCAGTAACCCTCCAATCCTCCTTTGCCCAGTTCTTTTCTTGGTCTTTTCTGTATTCTCAATTTTCCAAACCTAAAAATTGCACTGCACAAACGTTTGCAGAGAGCAGGAGGGGCCAGGATGCAGCAAATACTGGAAAGCCATGATAGGGGCCAGAAAACAGCAATATCTTGGCCAGACTTCAGCCACTGCTTTGCTCCTCTGGCGCCAGAGCAGACAGATTGTCCCACAGGCATGGAGCAGCACATAGGAATCCATACGGTGCTGTGAAACACTGATGGCAGCACTGAGGCGCATCTGCAGGAGCACAGCGAGCCAAGCAAACAAGAAAGCATGCTTTGTGGGTTACAATGTACTGTAACCCACATTTAGAAAATTATCCTGGCTTGGCTTGTGCAGCTTGAGAACAGTTTTAAGAAACACTGAAGGATTAAAAAGAGAAATACTCCTGGGATAAGAGTGTCTGTACTTGGAGTTTAATTGTACAGCAGTATAACTGTACAGACAGGGATTTGCCCTGTTAGTGAGAGCTTTCTGTGCTTAGAGAAGTCAGAAGGTGACATTGTTCTTCACAGAGTGAAACACTAAAAGCAGTATTCTGTTTCTCTGTACAAGAGGGTGATAGCCCAGAGAACTGATGAGAACCCCAGACACTGTAATTCTCCTCCTGCTGTGCAACCCTCAGAGCACAGGGTGCACCTGCAGCGTCTGATATCACTGGAGGAGAGAGCAAGGGAAGAGATGACATGTTAATGTCAATGCCGTTGTGTATGCTTCTGGCATCAGAGAATTTGGCCTCTGTTTAGCTGAGTTTAATGCTTCCACAAACTGAGGCCTGATGCCCACTTCCCAAGGGTACTTCTCGCCTTGTATTTCCTCACCTCCAATCCTAATTTGTAAAACCTTTAGCTGAGAAAATGTTCGACACAACTGAGTAACTCACCACCCCAGTGCTCCTGAGCAACCTCTCAAATACAATCACTGTCAGAGTGGCGGCAGCTGGTTTTGAACCCAGTAGAAAAGCTGATGGCAATACACTGTCATCTCCCATGCCATTAGCCCCAGAACAACTGTGTGGTTCTTCAAGATCAGTGCAAAATGGTCTCAGGCATAAAGAAATCACAAATGTGACAGTAAGCAAGAGGAACTGAGAAAGATGAGGACAGCCAAAACTCTCAGTCTAAAATGCTGTGCTTCCCTCTAGCTAGGAAGCAAACCGTGTCTATTGCTCGCTGGGCAATTTTTAGGAACTGCAGCCCATTTCCAGCCCAGAACATGTCCAATATCGTGGTGTGGGAAGATCCTCCTCATAGTAACGCAGTGACAACAATAACTAAAGGAATTTAGGCCACTGGTAATTTCAAGGAATAATATTTCTGGAGTTGTCTAATAAGGGGGAGGGGGCCTAAAGCAAAGTGAATGGAGAACTAAGCACAAGGATAGCTGAGAAAAGTATTGCTTTATAAATCTCTTCTCTTCCATTTGCTGCCACAAGGATCTAAACAGGAATTTTGAAGAATCTTTTGCACCCTGTTTATCCCATGCAAATAATGGATTATTTAGCCCACTGACTGAACCAGAAGTCACTTACATGGTTTCTAGCCAACTGTCAAATACATTCTAGTTGTCTGTAAGAGAAAACCAAACAAAACAGAAGAATGGAAATCAGTGCATCTCTGTTTTCAATAAGAAAACAATTGGTACAAATCCTCCTAATACTGCAAGGACTTCCTTCTGCTGGCAAACACCACAGCCTGATATGCAGCAGACCTTGGTACTGCTTGGACCTCATATGACAGTGTTCCAGTAGTCTTTCAGTTATTAAAACAAGTCTCCTACCTTGAGGCAGGGTAGAACAGTCATTGCACCCCAGAGCCCCACAGTGGTGTCAATTAAACTGAAGTTGAAGAAACTTTTTCTTTCCCCCCACCAACAATATTTGAGAGATGTGACAGTTTAGTCCCTCTGAGAACATGGGCTAAAGGATGCTGTTAGTTTGGTTTTTCTGCTTACCTGACACTGAGGCACACAGAAGTGCAAGAGTACCGTGTAACTATTACCTATGCCACCATGCTGCCATTGAGGCTGAGAATTAAAAACATGGCAGCACAGAAATAGCTCCAGTGTTTAATTAGCATCCCCCTAAGCAGAGAGCCAAGGATTTCTAGAAGAACATTATGTGGTTTGTCACCTTCTGTAACAAGAAGAAAACAAATCTATTGCACACGATGCTATCACTGTACCATCTTAACACCTTTTTTAGTTATCCCTGCCTACTGCTGTGAACACCTCTCTTGGTAGGTGGCTTATCTTGCCTTAAATGTTGTCACGTAGCAAGAGACTGAAAACGCAGTCCCATAAAGTGATTGCTGCTCCTGAGTACAGGTAACATGCCCTCTTCTGCTATACATGGCTGGCTTCCACTTTGTCCAAAATTCGTTTACTCGAAACAGCAACCAGAGACAATTGAACAACTGGTAGAAACAGAGGTATGTTCTTGGCAGCAGAAACTTCTGCTTCAGGAGCCACGTATGGTCCTTAACAATACTCTGTGTTGATCCCAGAACTGGCTGGAATGTCTCTACTGTGAGCATGAATGCATCACTCATCTCTGTCCTGCGTTATGAAGCTTGTGGTGTTCAAGAAGTCTGTTCTCATTCTGACAATGAAGCAAACATGTGGCTGAGCTGTTTGCACATGTACAACTGCAGACAAGCCAGGCTAGCTGTATATGCAAATCAAGTGCTCATGTTTGCACAACTGATACTTGGTAAAGCTATATCCTCACAGCATTTTGGTAACAGGCTCCAGCTTTAGTTTAGCAAGACTGAATGCTTAACTGTATTGCTAACGAGAAGGTCAGAGAACTACACTAGGATGAACGTGTGTTGCTTCCTTACTGTTCTCAATCAATATTGCTTCTTGGAGAGATTCTTGACTATCCTTCATATGTCTCTTAATCTCATGTTGCCTTAGCAACAGCCAGACTGTGAATGCATAGAGGATCTGAAATTAAGACACACTGGCACTTTAGTTTCTGCGGAACTCAGAGAGGTACACAAGAAACACGTTTCCTTGTTTGGTAATTGATAGAGATCTAGATCCTCACAAACTATCTAAACAAGTCAAGAAAGTAGCATACTTTAGAGGGGATGTATGTCCCAGTGGCTATATCTTATATACATGTAAATTGGTGAGTTCAGGTTGCAAAGACTTTGGAGGCAAGAGTTGTTTTGTGTCAGTATTGCACAGAACTGTGTAAGGTCTGAGTGTTATCACAAAATGGGGAGCAAAGTCTAATTGCTGTACTTTTCAGTACAACAAATGACTGTTTTCCCTGACAGTTAGTTACGTTAGCTTAGGAAGAAGAAAGTTTAACTTGGCTGTAGAGCACAATCCCCTCTGAGCTCTGTGTCCTGCACTGAAGTGGCTTTGACAAATCAAAAGACAAGTGTTTCCAACACCACAGCATTCTCCCTTGCAGGCTCTAGAACTGGCCATTCACCACTCTGGCCCTCTTACAAGCCAAATTCTTGTGCTATGATAAAGTGGTAGGTCTGGAACACACTCCTAGGCTTTAACAGCAACAAGAATTGGACTTTGAATGTGGCCTGCCTTCAGAGGCTGAAAACATACATGCATGGTTTGGTGTGTATTTCATTGATGCCTTTTCCAAGTAATCTTGGTTTCTCCCTCATATCATTCCAAGCATGGTGCTGGGTGTTGCAGGTTGAGGGAGAGTACAATACAGCACAGGAATAAAAACACAGTTTTAGTTTTCTCTCAAAGGCTGGTTCACCTAACTAGGTAATGAGAAAATATGGAATTCCTACCTCCATGCCAAGAGGCATGCTTGGCAGTCAGTATGGTTTTAAGCCAAACTTGGTGAGATCTAATTGTGGGAAGAATTACTCTGGGGAGATATTAGCCTTGAAAAGAAACTTAGGACAAGCAGGATGTTCCCATAAGCAGGAAGGAATAGGGGAACTACGAAAAGCATTATGCCTCTGGTCACGAGCCATCCAAATGATGCAGGACCAAATCAGCAGAACAAAAACCAAACAGCTGTAATGGGTGAGGCTCCAAACCCACAAGGCAACAGAATCACGATGGAAGAAATGCTGCCATTTAAATTTCACTGGGCATCAAAAATATGTCAGAAAAGCTATGTGTTACGTTATTCCCTTGTGCAAAGCAAAATTAAGGATTAATCAGCTCCGAAGTAAAAACACTGTGTGTCTGCACCAAACAAATGGGTATCAGAAGTTTCATTTGGCGTGTCTGTGAGGATGAGGTAGGACCGATACTGCTTTAGGGAGCTAGGGAGCAGCTCTTTTGAGACATGCTTGTTGGCCCTTCTGGTCATGGTCTCTGGGACTTTTAAGAGTTTGTGTATGCAGTCCCTGTGCCTTTCATTTTCTCTTCCAAATGCCATTATTGTCCCATTTCAGTAGGAAGCAGATGTGACAGTGGAAAGTACCTTAAAATTACTTGCAAACTTTATACAAATTATAACAAGTTAGTGTGTTGCATAGTCAGGTTAGCTAGACTTAACTGACCGGATGAGCATGTTTTATTTGTAAGCTCTTCATCACCATAAAGCTCTTGCAGGAGAAGTTTGCAAGTGAAGGTCAATTTTTAGAGCTCATCTGCCACTTGAACTTCCTCTTTCAATCATATATTGCCTAGCAATGGTCAAAAAGTCAATGGATATAGCCCCTGCTGTGAAACCAGGCGTGTTTCACTCCCTCCTTGGCTCCATCCCTGCAAAAAAAGAAAACCAACCTTAAGAAAGAATCATTCCTGTTTGCTTGTGTAGGTAATACTAAGGGAAATAAGTCCCTCTTACAGCATGTGTATGGCTGACCAGTACTGACCCATGAGCAGCAGGCAAGCTGCCTTCACGATTCTGTGTTCCCCAAAGCTGTGGATTTACAACACAACCAGGTCCATTTTTAAGAGGGATTAGGTGGCAACAGTTCTTTGGTCTATGCCATGGTTAGTCATGTAATTATCACTCTTAGAGCACTGTAACTGATAAAGGGCTGTGTACTTTGCTATGTTGGCAGGAGCTGTGCAGGAAATACTGCGTGCACATGGTAAAAAGGGAGCATCCTGCCAGCTTCCAGTTGCAAAATGAGCTGTCTGAAAATGAAACACAAGGATGTTGTAGGTGCAACCTCATTTTCCCACAGAGGTTTCTAGTACACTGGTACAGGAAGCTGGAACTGCTTTCTAATGATTCACTGTTCCTGCGTGTTGGCATGGCTATCAAGGTGCCAGTTTTCTGAATACTGGATTTGTTTGTTAAGAAACACAAATAGGCAGAGGGAAAAAGCAGGAAAGTTAAACAGTAGCTCTCAATTTCTCTGACACATTTGTGTTAACAAGAGATAAAGCCAGTCCACCTTATTCTCTTCATTCTTGGTCAGCCTGTAGCACATTATCCTACTCAAGACTTCTGCTCTCAGCTGGTTACATCAGGACTTCTTGCCTGCATTCCTGCATTAAATATCACAGCAAGATATCAGGTTGCTTCAACATAGCTACACACTCTCCAGTGTCAATGTTGCCATCTGAAAGTAGCAGCACAGTTTCATCCACCCTCAAAAAGGTGTTCTATTAGCAGTCCCATAAAAAGCAGAAGTCAAACATCAGTGTGAAGAGCAATGTGAAAACTAAGCTATTGCTAAGCAAAGCTCCAAATGTCTTTGATGCATTTTCTCATTAGGGCAAATGTGATGCAGTCAGGATGCAGTAACATGTAAGACAGTGCACAAGACTCTCCAGAAAGATCAAGGTATGTCTGAGTCTCTAAATGCTGTGTTGAACATTCACAGCTGGTGTGGGAGAATCACTTCAGGGAGATTTACCAATTGCTCTGAGTAAGGTGTGGGTGCCTCCTGAAACAGTAGATACTGGTTTTGTTTTGCTAACAGAAAAATGTGTGTTAGATAAAGCAAAACATATGATGAAGCAGGTACTTTGATCTGAGGATGTAACAGGCTGTGTCACCTAGATACACTTCACCAGGGCAACCATGAACATGTCCTCTTCTCAATCACAGTTCAGATAAAACCACATCAGAAGATCCTGGCATATCATGTGGAGAGGAAAACTCCTGTTTGTCCTCACTGCAGAGGCAGTGGGAGAGAAAAATGCACAGGCTGACAAAATGATGGTGTTACACTCAGAGCTGGGCTCCTCAGATACCGTATCAAGGAGGTCTGTAAGAGCACATGTGATGATGTATTTATACAGGTCTAGTACACAATGGTTAACTATGGAGTAACTAGTGTGTAATTATGCAGTATTGCTCATCATGAATTTGACAGAGGTCTTCTACCTTTTGCTGTATCAGCTGTAGGTCTTGGAAACCATGTGAAAATGGATGAGCTAGGTGGCAAAGACAGCAACAAAGTTCTTTGTATAGTATGGTATAGCTTTGATGTGGCTTTAATTGAGAAGGGTTCAAGGCCAGGTTGGACAGAGCCTTGGATGGCATGGTTTAGTGGGAGGTGTCCCTGCCCATGGCAGGGGGGTTGGAAATGGGTGATCTTAAGGTCCTTTCCAACCCTAACTATTCTATGATTCTATGATTCTATGATAATGGAATGAAAAGAAATCCTACATCTATTCAGCAATACTGTTGATGTTGGGAAAGAGGTATTTCATTTCAAAGCCATTTCTGTTTTCGGTCTTTCCATAGGCCATTGTAAGCCTTTGTAAGACAGTCTGGAACATGACCTTCTCTACTAATTAGTTTTGATTGTAACTTTAATATTTATCTTATTATGAAAACTATTCTATATTTCATTTTTTTCCTGTTATCATAATCAGAATGTCCTTAGACCCTTTCCCTAAAGAGCTTCCAGTCTGGAGCCAGCACCAAGGACAGGAAAGAGAAAAGTGACCCAGCCATGATGGCTCCAGCCTGAGATGCACGAGCTTCTTACAGTGCCACAGGCTTCTTTGGTCAAGAGTAGGTCACCCCCACTCTTCACAAGTGGGGTGATGGCATCTTCTAATCCCACAGCGTGTCAGTAAGAATAAAAGCTAAGTAATCAACATAGTGAATCTGAGGCTTTAGAATGATTGAAATGTGTTTTATGATTTAGACTGCCTGATCCTTGGATCACATTCAAACTGGAATACAGTTCCTGGGTTTTCTTCTGCCCCAAATGTAAAGCTTCTTTCATTGAAATCAGGCTGCTTCTTGCCTAACCAATGAAAGTAGAACTGAGCTAATAATCTTTAATTAACAAAACCTGTGTTTAAATTAATCAATTGCATATGAAGAACCCTGAAATACTAATTCAGTTTCCAAAACTAAAAAAGTGCCAGCTTAAAATAAGCCAAGAACTGGCAGCATTTTGTAACACAGCAAATTTTTATTGCTATTATTTCTTTCAAGGTGTGGGTTGGTAAAGAGTTTGTATTATTAATGAAACACAGAAGCATATATTTTAGCTACCTCTTCAGTGTAGTTGGGATTGCCAAGCTAAAAATGCAGTTACAGTGTGTTACTTTCAATGATTGGCAAGTTGGGCAAAAAAAAAGTAACACTCATAAATTAGGTCATATATTTCACATTGTCCAGTTGTTTCATCTACAAAGTTGTATTATTATATAGCACACCAGCAAAGTTTACTAAGCTGGTATTTAAGTATAAAGAATAACCAAGAGTATATTGCACAGATGGTTCCTCAAAACAAGTTTCCAAAAATAATAAGCACAGGAAAACAAGTTCATATCAGATAATTAAAAACTAAACTATGAGAATTTAAAGTAAACTTGAGAAATTTATTGTAATAGAACAACAGAAAAAGTTATCCTTCTTTTCCAGGAAAGCTTTACATGCTAAGTTACCCTCACATACAAGAAGTGTATGAATGCTAAAGCTTCAACGCAATAAATGAAAATATAAATGATGTACCAAAGTTTTACATTTTATGAGTAAGGCTCTTTTAGGAAGAAATCCTTTATGCAAAAAGCAATGCAACTGCAGGTGAAGGTGAGCTGCAGTGTCCCTGTGCCAAGAACATGACATTTTAAAAGCAACTCTTCCTTTCTGAGCACCATTGTTCTCTCCTTGCCCCCCCTTCTCTGAAATTATCCGCAAGAAAATTCTGAAAACAAACCCAACTTTTCTTCCCAGCCTGCATCTGGTTCTCTCTCCTTCCAGATCTGTGCAGCTCTTTGCCCAGAATATGCCTTATCTTTCCACACGGTGCAATGCTGCTGGGGTTTTCCTTAAGCCAACACACCTCCTAAAATTCATATTTCTGTTTTTCTTTCTTTTCATCTTTTTTAACGTGGTTCAGTTTCAATCCTGCTTCATCTCTGTTGAACCTCGGGTGATTAGGAATAAGTTCTGCCGTCTCTTCCCATCACCTTGCTCCATTATTCTAGCAGTGAATAAATTGTCTCAGTCACAGGTAAACGGCAAAAGTATTCTGAAAAACCAACCCAGAAGCTAAATTATTCTCCATGATTGTCATGTCACTTCTGTGGTTAGCGTGGCAAACTGAGGCTTCCACAGAATGTGGGCTAGCAGCAAATGTTCCCATTGCTTACAGAGGAGCACCCTTACAGTGAGCTGGTTTTGTTTTCTTCCCCTTTAGTTCTCTCACATGGAAAGCACAAACTCTGTTAATCAATTTCTTTGCAGGTAATTTTAATGTACACATTGCTTGCTAATCATCAAACCAAATGCTGGGTTTTGTTTTCTGTCCAATAATCCTCATTTTCTCTGAAATGGGAACTATTGATCCCCTATGTTTCACTTTAATCGAGACTCTATTGCTGAGCAAGTATTCTGAAACGTGGCTGTCAGATGATTCTTTCTAAATTAGAGTTTCTTTGCTTGGTTTCTTTCCAGATACTAGTCAGAACAGAAGTGTTCTTCAAACTGAAAGCAAAAAGGCCCGAATGAGTCTTCTTTTTTCCATTAATGTTCAAAAGTCTCATTCTTGAGTTTAAGATGAATGCAGACAGTCTGTATACAGCACATCCTTAAGTGCTTAACAAGTCAAGTGAAGAGCCTTTAAAGAAAATTCAAAGCATAAACCCAAGCAACACAAAGGCCACATACAGCTGCTTGGATGATCCACCAGAAAGCTTATTCCAAAGAAAGGCATGGACACAATGAATACATGGACACAAGTGTTTGGAGTGAAACAGAAATCAGCTGTTTATGCACATGATTATGTCCCATAATTATCTCAAGTGCTTTTTGGGAAGAGCTACAGTATTAAATGTTCCGAATTTTCACCAATTCACCCCATATTGTTATGTCTACTTTAGTGGAGCAGAAGCTGTTTGTATCAGCTGTAATTCCAAATGAGATCTCTGAGCTCACACAAACCAGTGTCTGTGCCTGAGGACACCAACCCAGCTCTGAGCAAACTAGCCCGGAGGTTGAGAATAGTTTATATCCTTAGTAATACTCAGGGCAGGATTAACTAGCAAGGCAGAACACAGTTGAGTTGATACAGTAATACTGGTACTGTTGCCTCAGTAAATCCTCTTCCTGTTATATTAATTATTTACTGAAGCTCTTACTACTTAAACTGTGAAAACTGAAATATATCCGTTAATTTTCATTCTAATCTTTGGATAAGGATTTTGTAGTAGATAATCCAACATCAAGTATATGGTGGGTATGTGATTTTTGTTGCCAAATATATCTGTGAATGAACTTTGCTGCTCTGGAAACACAAAGTTCTTCACAGTGATTTGCCAAAAAGCAATTACAAACTGTTTTGAGGCTGGTACTTGTGTGTAGTCTCCTTTTACGTTATTGTTAGCTTTAAAGGAAATTAATCACAGGGTGAACCAGAGCTCTCATCCCAAAGACTAGCCAGAATGCTGTAACATGTTTGTACTAGTCAGCAAATGGATGCATATGTTCAGTTGAAATAATGCAGGTGGCTGGACTGTACCCTGAGTCACACTGATTCCCAGGGCTTCCTTCAGCCCTGGGCAGCTGCGTGCTGCTCCCACACTGGAACAGGAATTAGTTCAGGGACTGTGCCTTAATTACATAGTCCAAAGGGCGTTTGTCTCTGTGAAGCATCAGTCCTGCAGAGAATCAAATCCTTAGCGTAAGCGAGTCTATTAAGGAATGACATTCTGCAACGTTGCACTCTTCTATTTATGTATTTCATCTCCAAGTTATTTCTATTCTCGGTGGAATTTGTTTCAGTCCTGTAAGGCTCTCTGGGATATGTGAAGGCTGAATGATAGCTGACATTGTATTCTGCAACTAAAATCTTGTTGGAAAGACCACAGATACCTACCCTGGTGCTGACTGTAGGAAGAATCATTTCATCATGGGAGCACAAGTAAATGTCATCAGCAAAAATTAATAAAGCTCATTTTGCTGTCCAGTGACAAATACCACTTAAAAATTACTGACATCATTACGTGGAAAAGCACGTTTTTTTCATGGAAAAGAAACCAAAGTCTCTTGTATCATATAAACAATGGAATAATTTAAGTGATAAGGCAGTGTTATAATCCAAAATACAAATGTTTGCCTTTTCCTATGGAGCAGTTTCAAGAAACTAGTCAGCTAATGCACTATCCTGCCTTGCTTTTGCCTGCACTGCCTGACTTGCCCTCCAGCAGGGCTGATGCAGCTGTGGTTGACGCTGGCTATGAAACTCAGCCATGGCATGGCAGGGGCAGGTTTCAGACTCGGTCCCTACTCAATACATTGTAATGTGAACTTGTAAATATCATCACAAATTTCCTTCTATCCAAAAGCCAAAGCAAGCTACCTCATGAGGGTTATATATGCTATGGAAGGTAAGGGCTTTTTAAAATCAGCTCAGCGTTAGCATGAAACCATCTGTGATAAGCCACTAGGACCTGAGTGCTATTTTAAAAGTCCAGCTCATCACACCCCAGCAGCACAGAGAGCATTGCTCTGCTCAGAAACCCCCCTGAGCAGCTTTCTGCATGGTACACTAGTGAGCAGCTTTTCATTTTAGAGCACAGGGCACTTTATTCACCATCCCCTATTTGGCAAGTATAAAACCTGTGGCTGCGTATGACAGGGACAAGGCTCTGGCACTTCCACCTTGGTATAACATGAAAGAAAGCTGCCTGTGTGTCACCTCCAGCCAGGCATGCTGGACTCTCCCACTGTAATAGCACAAATTACTTTGTTCAATCTGTGGAAACAGATTAAAGGTTCTCAAGTGGTTTAAAGGAATATGCTGCAGTGATTTACAGATTGATTTTTATGCCTACAGAGAAGTTGGAAATAGGGGACTGTAAGGAAGACACAAGCCCTGGAAACTTGGAGGTTGCAGAAGTTCTCAGCAAGGTGTCATCTTTGTGCATCCTGCATGCATTCTAGCATCACTGAGATGTGGCAGTAGAACAAACTGCAAGAAATAGATGAACATCTGATCTTAAATTTATTTTCTTTTTTTTTTTTGGTCTGGCACAGGCTAACTCTGGAGAAAATGAAATGTTTTAGAAGCCTTGTTTTCATGTTTTCTAACCAGTTGTACTGCTGAACTCATAATGCAGATATAGGTTTGGCAAAAAACTCTCCTCGGTGTGGAATACTAGAGGTCTGGCTTGTGGCTCTGAAAGCAAGAATCCTTTGGCAGTACTTGCTTTCACACCCAAAAGATTACAGATTCTTGTCTTTTTCCTCTTGTAGCCTTTGTACCCGTTGCTGATACAGCCTTTGGTGCTCTTTTTGCCAGATGAAACGATTTCTTAATATGAAAAGACTACCTTGCCTTCACTGCTCTGTTCTCTTGTATTTCCTTCAGTAGTAATAACAACAAGGGGAATCATGAATACTTTGCACTTCCAGAAGGGTTTTAAAAATGAGAAGCTTGAAGTCTTTATCCTTGACACCTCTCTTCTATCACTCGGGGCCTTTCTATTTGGTCCAGTGGATACCACAGGTCTCTAGCTTGGCGTAGAAGGACCCTCCAGAGTAAGGGGCAGCTTTCTGTCCCAACAAACAAGTCTTGCTTGGGCATTCCAACCAGATGTGGTTCAGATCTACCCAGGCAAAGCGTTAACCAGTTCTTGCTCTAGGGAAACCATTGAGAACATGGAAAATGTAGCAATTAGTGATACAGCAGCAAAACACATCTTGTGAGGATGATGAGAAGGAAGACTGTGTTTTTCCAAGGCTGTTGGTATTTTTCGTTGCACCAGAAGAAAGGTTGTGAATTACTGATCGCTCCCCTTTTGTGCCCACAGCCTGTGCACAGCAGCACTGGTTAGGACAGGTGAACCTGCAGACACATGGATTGATTAGACACCAGATGTGAGAAAGCAAGAGGTGAAATAACAGCCGAAAGGTGAAAAAAAACAAAGTGGTTCTGTTTTGTTTTCCTTTTTTACTTTTAATGAGGCCAGTGTTAATACAACTGTTGTTAATATTGGGGCCTCATTAGCAACTTAGAAACGGCTTTAAAGCCATCTCAAAGGCAGTGATTCTGCCTTTGCTCTTGGTGGGCACGTTCAGGGATGTGCTACTGCAGGACCAGATACCTGCAAGCCCGCTGCAGTGGTGACATCTAGAGGACTCCAGCTCTCTGCGGCGGCCACCGCTCTGCACTGCTGGAAGGATGGGCTTTCTGCTGTCAGCTCAACCAATTTCACAGTGATGTAGCAGAGGAAAGCATTGAAAAACACTCCATGTGCACATGTAACTGTCTCTCGAGCAAACACTGTGCTTTCCTCACTGTGCTTTCCTTACTGCGCAGCCCCCACTGTAGTTTCAGATTTCATTAACTAATGATGCAAATGTATTGCTGCTAGGGAAGAAGAGAAGAGTAAAATCTGTTACTTCACTGCTGTGATTGATTGACTTATCAGAAGGTCTGTGTCTGAGGAAACTCCCTGACACTGCTCCCAGAGCCGGGTGAAGTGGTGGCAGTGTGATGCAGGGCAGATGCAGCTGTTGTGCTCTGGGGAGTATTTCCACTGCTCCCCTCGCAGTCACCAATGGTATCGTGCCCTGGAAGCACTGCACAGATAATCAGAATTATGGCTACAGCTGCAGCTGTGGAGAACTGATGCCTCTGTGTCCTGCAGTCCTAACGAGAGGCAATGCAACTATGCGAAGAGGTGTAAGTGGGAGCTTAAACTCCTCTGCAGGGCTGCTGCTTCCCCTCTCTTTGAGGCATGTTGCTGCAGTACCTCCCTGAGAGCCCTGGGTTCACTCAGACTCCTTGGTCCTGACAGCTCCAACTCTTTACCTTGGCTCTGAAGAGTCTTGGCACAGATGTGCTCAGCAGCAGAGCTGCCAGGCTGCTCCGGGGCTTGCTGGTGGTGGAGACACCAGCCTTCTCCACCACCCCTGTCCTGTGCAGCCAGCAATGCTTTCATGTTTGGTGCTTTTTCTCATCAAGAAAGTAGATCCCCTGTTTCTCTGCCATGTTCTCCTTTAAAGCTGCATGAGAACAACACAGTCTAGCAGGCAGAGTCAGCCTGGCCTAGTGCTTCTAAGGGAAATATTAAACTGCATCACTCAGAGAAATGATGAAATCTTTACTGGTAGAATTTAACAACCTACTTGCATTGAAGCCAAACAGGAGAGATTTATAAAGCTGTAAAATAAGTTAATTCTGTTTTAAATCATTTCAAAACATGAACAGCACAAACCAGCTTTAAAATTGAAGGTCAGATTCGAGTTTTAAGAATTAGATTATACTTTGTGAGGTCAAAATGAAACGTTGTTGACCCAAGCATTTAACAAAGATTTGTGAGGAAGAAAGAGCATAGAATCATAGAATAGTTTGGGTTGGAAGAGACCTTCAAAGGTCATCTAGTCCAACCCCCTGCAATGAGCAGGGACATCTTCAACTAGCAGGGAAAAGGATTTCTGGAATTGTTTCCACTGAAAAAGGAACCTGATGGTAGTCCCCATCTCCCTCAAGTCCTGCCCCTCCACTCCACTATCCTAAAAAGTCCCCTTCTGTGTAACTTTCTCCCATACTCACATTTGTTCTATTTGTTTGCTCTGCCTCCCACTCACATATCTGTGCCCAAATCAGCTGGGCACTGTGTTTGCAGAGTGCTCCTCAGAAAACCCTTTGGACTGCACAGTCAGACTTGGGACTTGCCATGCTTTTGGCATTAGACACTAAAAATCAAGAGCTCCATAATGGCTTCATCACTAAACCTGACAGAGAAGTGTTACAGCACTGTTACCCACTTCAGTTAACTCTGTGTTAATTGTCTGAATAAGAGCACCGACATATGTGTACAGTATTTGCAGGACACAGCTTTTAACCGAAGCAGGAGGTTGGCTAAACTCCAGGACATCCAGTTGTTCTTCACTTTTTACACTGAACATAGTTATATTATCAAAATGATACATTTGAGTAAGGCTTTGTTGTTGAAGTAAAACTCTTTGCTCATTTACTTGGGTTTTTTTTCCAAAAGGTTGTGTGATCTTGTCAGACACTGATTCAGAAGTGAGTGTTCGTGTCCTACGGGTTTAGTCACATGGACTGAACAACACGGTTGCAGCACAGCACACAGCTTCTTGAAATCGGCTTGAGCTTTCTCCTTCGGAAGGGCAGCTCATGTTTTTTCCGAGAGCCACAGAATTGGAAGGACAGTTCCTGGGAATTGCATGTGTCATACAGAACACAGTACATAGCCAACTGTATAAGAGGCCCTGAGCTTTTAAACTTACTTGATCCTGCCCACTGGACAGTGCCATCTATGAGTTACTTATCACTGCTGGATGCAAGCCAGTGTTATTGCAGGATTGCTTGCCTGCTTATTTACTTCTGCCCTCGAGCACTATCTCAGTCCACGAAACCAACAAGGTTTGTTTTTTTCCTGCCTCGGTTGATAAGAGCCAACAGATGTCAGTGCAGCCTGAATAACAAGAGGCCTTGTCGCTGCTCAGCGCTCTGCTTCTGCAGAAACATCCCTCGGTGGGAGTTTACCGTCAGACGACTGCAGCGTGCCTGGGAGAGGGGGAGAATGGCGCCGGGAAGAGGATCGGTGCGTTAGGGGAGGCAGGAGAGGCTCTCGCAGCTAAAAATATCCACCCAAGGTTTTTAAAACCACATTTGAGGGTCCTCATAACCACCCAGACTTTTGTTGACAGAACAAGAGCGCTCATTTATGCTGTGTATTATCCTTGAAAACCTGCTCTGTTTATGCAGGGAGAGTCCCATGACAACCCCTGCTTGCTGTGGGTGCCACAACGATCTCAACAACAAATGTGTCACTTTATCTGCTGGAGAGGAACAGGGGAAGCAGGAAGTATATGCGGACTGTAGGAAAAGCAGTTAAGAAGTGGAAATAAGCTGCTTTGTCAAAATATTGATTTACTGTTTTCAGAAGTGCAATCCCAGTGGCTTTTCAAGCCCTACTCAGGACACCTCCTATGCAGCATGTTAACGCTAGATATGTGTATAAAGTCCAGTAAAATCAGTGGAATTGGGCAAGTCATTGGTTAAGTGATTTCTGAATGGAAGGAATTTGACAATATGCTTTTATCTTTCTCACCTTTTTTTCACTGTTTTTTCAGGTGACAACTCTAGGACCCAAAAAGCTACTGAACCTCACACAACGGGAGAACTGTGAAGGAAAACTGGGGCATGATGCTGAAAACCAAGATAGTCAAGGGGAAATCAACCATAAATATAGTAAAGGGAAAAGACAGCAAGTTTTATTGTGTTCAGCAGAGTGAAAAGTTTGTACTTTGGAGTTTGGATGGTGACACTGGTTGGTTCTGTGCCCAGTGAAGCGTACCTGTCAGGGAGCAATTAGTCTCCCCAGAGTACAGGCTATTGTTACTACTAAAAGACACCTACATATGAGTGCCTTCAGAAGTCTGGCAGGAGGAACAGACCCAGGAGCAAATAGTCACACTTTAATTTATACTCATGTCAGTCTGAACCCATAATACAGTACTCGGATATGGATATCCAAGTCCCACTTCCATATCTGAATCCCCTTCTTGCCACAGCCAATCTTTTATCCCTCACTGCATTAGCAGGATCAGAGGGAAGGTAAATGCTGGATAAGGTGATAAAAGATCTCATGAGAATTGCTTTGGGATAACTAACATCTGCATAAAACTAACAGGATGTTAGTAAGTTGGATGCTTATCCATTCAGCTATACACAGTGAATCTCTGCTCCTGGAGGGCAGGACTTAAGCCCTGCGGCTTAATGGGAACCAAAGGTGGACCGGAAGGGTGTCAGTCAGAACTCACATTTAGACCAGGATGTGGTCCCCTCCCACAGCCATATCTACACATTGGCCTTCCCACATAAAGACTTTGCCCTCTTCATACGAGGAATGGACTTGACTGTCTCCCTAGATGAAGGTGGCTTTGCTCACACTACGTTCTCATGAGCCCAGTGCCATGCAGTAACAGTAATACTGCATTTGTTGACTGTGTCTTCAGAAGACTTTTGCGTGACTAGAAGCACTAATACCTTTTGTGATTTTATATCTGAGATGCAATTCAAATGTAGCTAATTCTACCCTTCATGCCTTATCTGTGTGTCATGATGGTTATTTTACAGATGAACTGGCTTTTAATTTAAGAGATGTGACAAGGTGACTGATGGTGGCTTTGTGTGGTTATAGGTGCCAGGAACTCTTGGCTT
The DNA here is from genome assembly GCA_017639245.1 of Myiopsitta monachus. Lineage (NCBI taxonomy): Eukaryota > Metazoa > Chordata > Aves > Psittaciformes > Psittacidae > Myiopsitta > Myiopsitta monachus. The sequence goes on along the minus strand of CM029928.1, from coordinate 30,807,634 downwards.
TCACACTTTCTGAAAGAAGACAAAAATTTATCAGTTTAGATCAATATGTAAAGAGGGATTTAGATCCAAGATTTATTCCATTCAATCCAAGATTGAAATTAGGCGCTTAATCACCCTTTTAAATCTAGACTTCAATGTGGGAAAGAGAGGAATGACAACAAAGTAAGTATAGACCTAAAGCAAAAGACCAAAAGCAGAGACCAGGTAGAACCTGCTTCAAGTGAAATTAATGAAAAGCACTTCCAGTGTGTAGTGGGTGTTCAATCATATAGACACAGACCAGACTCCACAAATGAAGATTCCTCTCCTTGTGCCCTAAAAGCCTTGTTTGGCAACTGGGTGGCGTGATTTATTTTTCAGGGGTGCTCAGTACCCTTTGTTGCTCCAGCCACCCTGTGAACAGCAAACACAGGCCCATTAGAGAACCTAACTCCTTTACTTGAAATGCTTTTGACAGAGGTGCCAGGCTACAGTCACCTACATCAGAAAAGCTGAGTGTGAACCCATGTACTAGAGGAAGGACGGGCTGCCTGCGGGAGCTCCTGAGCGGGCCTGACACACCAGTGGTCTGCTACAAGAACTGAACACTGCATGTATAGATCACTTACAGTAACGGGTGGGCGTTGGAGTTCAATCAATTATTTTCCCTCCCTAGGTACAAATACTGGCAAATTTTACTCATTTACATGGCTCTTGCTGACATATTTCCTGGTGTTTATATAAGTTTTTTTGCTTATGTGTCCATGTATCTTCTCTTAATGCTGCAGTCTCAGTTATTGCCTCTCTTTCTTTCTTCCTTCCTTGGTATTTTTTGCATTCCCAGATGGCACACTCTGCTTTTTAACCTCTCCACTTCTCCCCTCACTGTTGCAGATGGTAGAAACAACAAAATAAAGATATAGAAGGACCTTCAGCTCAGTCCTTGGGGAAGGACAACTCTATTCCCTTCCCTCCCTGCTGGGAGTCAGGAAAAGGCAAAGTCTTAAGTCATCCCCTTAGTCGCCAGAGAGGCAGGAGAAGTAGAGGAGATGTATGGAGGAGCTGGAAACTGTAGAGCCATGACACTGCTGCAGACTCAGTGCCTCAGGAAAACCTCTTATGTCCCTGAAGTGAAGAATTCCTCTTGGGCTGGTACAGCTGTGCCTTCACCCAGCGGGAGTGGGGCTGTAAAAAGCTCTCAGTTCAATACACATGGACATTTGCTTCTTGTGATGGTTGTTGCTTAAGGAGTTTGAGTGAAGCTGAACACGTTGCCACAAGTTGTGCAGTTTGACCTGCACATGCAAAGTGGAGAAGTTACATAGCCTGTGTCTGTGGGCATGACGAGTGCCCTTTTAGAAACATATTCTTTATCTGCATTATGTGAAACCTACTTAATCTGTACTTCTGAAGCCTGAATCTGTCCTGCAGCACAAATGCTCCAAGTGCAATGCGGATGAACAATATTCTTATAGGGCAGAAGATGGTTTGTTCTTTGAGGTAACTTCCTCTGCTACCTTTGAAGCTGTGTGTGATTTCAAAAAGCCATCAATCCGTGTCATGCAGTCTTTACCCAAGTGGAATACTGTGACCTTATCCTTTCTGCCACTTCTTGCCACCAGCTAAAACTGGTGTAAGCTATGAAGCTGATGGAACTGTGCCTTTGACGTTGTTAACAACTGGAATTCAAGTAACTGTATCTATAACTATAGGCAGGACTATACCAGGATGTGAACTTTCTGATTTCCTGAAACAAGTAATTCCTCAGTTTCATGAGTTATTCTAGAGGTTTACAATAATAGCACGAGAGGAAGCCTGTCTTCCACTTTGAAATCCTACTTAGTTTTCAGATTTCTTCTTCCGATCATACCTGGGAGAGGGTGCCCATCGCAGTGAAGATAAATAGGCTTGGTGTGCTTTGCAGAACTTGTCACCTGCACCAGAAAGGTTTTCAAAGTAACCAAACCGAAATGGACCAATCTTAAACTTGCCTTGCTGTAAATTGCCCCAGCAGGAAAACTGCTTGGCTACCCAGAGACCCAGAGGAGCAAATTCATAGCATGAATGCTGTTTTCTAGTTTATCATTCTTCCTTTTGGGTTTGTTTGTGTTTGTTTTCTTCCCAGTCCTCAACAGTTCCCTTGCCTTCTGCAGGTGGCACATGGACAGATCCCTACAAGATAGCAAGCTTCAGAGAACTGTCCTGTCTGTAAGTATAACCTTCCTCTTCTTCCAGTGCCTCTCCAAAAAGCACAGGAAGAAAAAGAAAACTGCTATTAATAATCTTCTAGGCTGACCTTTACATTTCTTGGTGTATTACATTCTCGGGGGTGTGTTCATCAGCAGAACGAACTCTCAGTCCCAGAGGAAAAGGCATTACAGCAGTGGAGACAGAGTGAGTCATGTGGGCATCTTGAGCCTGATGTGAGATGGATTAATTCCTGCAACAGGCAGCAACTGCTGCTGAAGCTCGGGCTCACGGTGATGTGTAAAGTGAACTTGTCTGCTGTGCGATGATTTAATTTGTACACTTACTAATTGCTGTAACAGCCAGGCAGCAGGGTATCAATTAGATGCCTGGAGTGCTACATAGGCAACACTATAAATGTGAAGAAGGAGATGTCCTATCCCTTTGCTCAGGTGATGTCTTTCTCCAGGAAGAGACCCACTGACTTTCCGCAGTATAACTTGCAGGAGGGAAGAGGTACCTGGCCATCACCTACCAGGCCTGACTGAAAGCAAGTGAAATAGAAACAAACTTGAGATAACTAACACGCTTCCTACAAAGGACACACACACGCAGTGTCTTGTTACAAAATAGATGCAAGTCTTTCCCACTGTGAAGCATTTGTTTGTGTCTGCCTGAGCCCAAATTCACAGACCATTTAAACATGTTTCCTGAACTTTGTTCTGGCATCACACTTCTGCTGCTCATCATTCCTGGGACCACTCTGGGAACAGAGTGCAAGCCAGTTTGCAGGGATGCCCAAGCTCCCTTCTGCAGGATGGGGCACAGGGTGCCCCTCACCAGAATGCAGCTACTGGCTGCCAGGACCACCTCTTTGTTGCTGCCTTCCAGTGGAGGCCAGACCAGGGGTGCTGCTCCTCTTCTGCTTTAGTACAAAGTCAAAGGGGTTGATATAAGGCTGGATCCCAAGATTAGGAGTACCAAAAGGTACAAAAAAGAGAGCTGGTTAGCTCCCCTGGTTAATAGTTACCTCCGTGGGCAGCTCTGTCATTCCTGCAGGGCAGCTCCTACCCCGTGAAAGCTGTCCTGCTGAGTCAGCAACAAAAACATTTGAAGGTTTCATGTAGGGTATGTGACCTGTTCAGCCTTTGGGTGGAACAAAAAGGGAGGAGAGGGTCACTGCAGCCCTCTTAACAGATCTGTCCTGCTGACACGTACTTGGTGAGATTTTGAAAGAAGTTCCTATCAGGAAGACATCTAACTTGTGAGAAATCATTGAAAGAAGAAACTGAGATTTCAGTGAGAACCACATAGGCTATTTGCAGAAGACAGGCTACAGCGCAGATAGCTGGTTGGAAAGCTCGAACTCCGGAGTGCAGGATGTGTGGCCATGCCCCAGAGAGCATTAGTCATACTCTGAGTGAATGTTCAGAGCTGGCCGGAGATAAGTACAAACTACAGTATGACAAAGTTGGCAGTACTGTGCATGGAGTGTGCTGCCAGAGGGGGGGATATGACCACAGCCCCAGGTCAGGTACATCGATAGCAACTGAGAAGGCGAATTTGAAGTTTACTGCAACAAAGTAGATGTGGTGCCTCCAGAAGAGAGAAGAGCAGGAGAGCAAGCACCATCATTAACTTCTCCACTGGATGATGGTGTGTGTAGAAAATAACAAGAAGTCACTGACAAATACATATGTGGCAGGAAGTGAAGGAAAACTGGGGTGTGAAAATGGTGCATGTCTCGGTGTGAGGTCCTTATTTTCAGTGGGCTGAGATGCTGTGGTGGAGGAGCTCAGCTGTGTTCAAACCGGACATGAGCTTCCCTCGTGGACCAGGGCTCTTCCCGCCCGCAGCAGCATCCCCACGACAACCCAGGTGCTGGATGTCACCTCAACTCCTGCCATGGGGCGAGAGCCTCAGCGGGAACGGGCTGACACACCAAACCAGCGACAGGGACGAGCTTTGGAGCGCTGGAAACGGGCAGCGCTGACCAACATCTCAGCGGGACAGCGGCACCGTCACCCCGCGGGGACACGGGGGGTGCTGCCGCCGTACCCCCCCTCTCCTCCGGCAGGCTGCGGCGGGGGCCGCTTTCCAGAGAATACGGTAAACATGTCCGCGTCACGTGTGGCCGCCGGCCGCGGCGCGGGGACCGGCCGAGGGGAGGGGCGGGACGGGACACCGCAGCCCGGCAGAGCGGGGCCACTTGAAGAGGCCGCCGGGCGCCGCCGCCTCGCCCTGCCCTGCCTTGCCCTGCCCGGCAGAGAGCATGCCCGCGGCGCGGTAAGGCGGGCGGCTCCGGCACCATGGGGCTGTGCTACAGCCTGCGCTCCCGCCTCGCCGCCGCGCACCCCTCCGCGCCCTACGGCAGCCGCGGCGAGGCGGACATCCCCCCTTCCGCGGCGGATCACGGAGACCCGCAGGTGCGGCACCGGCTGCGGCAGGACCTGCTGGCCAAGGAGCGGGCGGACAAGAAGCGGAGCAAGAGCATCGACAAGACGCTGAAGGCGGAGAAGCGGGAGTACAAGCAGACACACCGGCTGCTGCTGCTGGGTGAGCGAGGGCGGGAGTGGGGCTGCCCGGTTCGGCCCGCCTCGGCCGGGGTCGGTTCGGCTCGGTCGGGTTCGGCTGGGCTCGGCGCGGCCCGGCAGGGGTCGGTTCGGCTCGGCTGGGCTCGGCCCGGCAGGTGCGGGGCCGCCCGGCAGCCGCTGTCAGCGCCGATGCCCCCCGCGCCCGGCGGCCCCGCGCTCGCGGGGTGGGCGGTGGCCGCGGTGAGGCCGGGGCGGGGCCGGGGCCGCGCTCCCTTGGGCGGCAGCGCCTCAGCGCGCCCGGGCTGCGGCGGGGGGTCCTCGGCCCGGGGGGATGGCGCGGCGGGACGCCGGGCTCGGCCGTGCGAGTGGCGGCGGCAAGGGCTGCAGCCGGCCTGAGGGAGGAGTGCCCGCGACAGCCCTCCCCACCGCCCTGAAGGTACTTGCTCCCGTAAAGGTGCCGTGACCGCTTTACCTCAGCTACTGCTTGGCATGAAGCCACTCACTAGGGCCGCAGGAGGAGAGCTCACTGAGCTGCTGCAGTTGCTCTGTAAAGAGAAAGCCCAAGTTTTCCCGTGAGCGTTGATTTGTGGTACCCTTCCCCACCTCCCCAGATACCCACTGGGGAAGTTTCGGCCTCTAAGGCTGCGGTTCGTTCAAGCCATCGCTGCCCTGCGCTCCCATTCACTGCTGGCTGTGCATCCGCCCTGGGCAGCGAGCACTCCCGGGTGGGAGATGCTCCTGCATGGAAGGCGCCTCTGGAGAGGCCTCTATCCCCTTGTGCGATGTCTGAGCTCGTGTGGTGTGTGGGCCCCACGCAAACGGTCATAGAAAGTAATACGTTGGCCTTCAGGTAAGTCCAAGCGCTTTGGAAACGTTTCTGCTCCCCCCGATACAATGCAGGTGGAGCACAGGTTGCCCTGCAGGAGTGCATTGCTAAACTCTACACTTATTGGAATAATAGAGAATGTTTTCAAATGTCTGCAAATAACTTTAGAGCATTGATTCAAATTGGTCTCAGCGCCCTACCGCTGAGGTGTGTGTGGTACCACCCGTGATAAATGGTGAGATTTCGCCCTGGGATGTGTTTGTAGCCTGTAATAGGGGAGCAGAACTTTGATAAGCTTTAGAAAAACAACATTGGACGTAGGTGTTTGGAGAGTTGTGGTGAAAGTTTTTATTCTGGAAGCACAGCTTGTTTTGATGTGGTTGTAGCTGTAGGATGCAAGTCTGCTCACAAAGGTGTACTTTCTTCTGAGAAGAGGGTTGAGCATCACTTGTGTGCAGACTAAAGCTTCCATACTGGGACTGTGTGGGTAAGAAATCACACCTCTAACATGGTTATGCTGCAGGTACTTTACCATGTGGGTAAATTTTTGTTTGTTGGGATTGTTGTTTGTTTTGTTGGGGGTTTTTAAAGTATTTTGAGATTTTTGTCTTTTTTTTTAAATGTGCTTCAAGTTGGTTCTGTAGTGAACAAGTGCTTGAGGGAGCTGTGAGAATTGTTTTTATTGGTAGAGTAAGCAACAAAAAGTAGGGCTAACTTTGATGTTAATCTGCAAGTCGAAGTCCCAAAGGATATCTGGTAGGTGGCTGTATTTGTGATGTTTCAGTTGCCTGTTTTATAATATTGCTTCTAACATGTTGTGCCACAGGACTGTTTATTGCAGAAATGCCGTTAAACATCAAGTGGGTTAAACAGCGTATCTTACCAGTTTAAAATTCTGTATGGTGAAGCCAACAGAGCATTCTTTGTCAAAGTACTGATGTATAAATCTGATGGATGTGAGTCAGTGTTATGCTGGCAGTGGTTTATTATATTTCAGCCTCGACTTGAATAGCAGGAAGTCACTTTTTGGCCCTCTTGTAAATCTTGGGATGCCTAAAGAGACCCATTTCCCTGCTCCTTGCACAGGGACTGTCAGTTTTCCAGTTAGCTTCCTTCCCTCGCTGCTTCTCCCCTGCATCCCACTCTCACTGTTACTTGGTGAATTTTCAGTTTCTAAACTGGAATAAGAAGTTTGGGGTATATTTGATTATGTAAATCTGCAGGTATTGCTGCTACAGTTGAGTGTCTCTGTGCTGAGCTTTGCTGGGATGCTCATGGATTGCACATGCTGATAGTGCAGGAGAGTTATATTTAATGAGGGCAGGAGCATCCAGCTGGGATTTAAAATTGCAACTGAGTCTTCTTCCAAGGAACGGAGTAAGGGTGAGGAAAAAAAGACTGAATAAATGCAGAGGCAGAGATGTCTCCTCCCTTGAGGTTGAAGGCTCAATGGCAAAACTGTAATAGCTACTTGTGGTTTCTTACTTGTGCTCCCAACTTTTTAGGCTGATATACTCCTGCAGGAGCATACTGCTGTTGTAGACAGCAAAGGACACCACAGGTGGCTGCTCTTTCTTTGAGTGTAACAGAATTTAAGTTAAAAATGTACTGATGTTTCAGGTCTGATCTGTCCCCAGCACTAAACTGTTTTTCACATATGGCTGCATTAGCTAATGTGCTTCCACCGGCTGCTACCCTGGTGTGTTTCTTCCTATTGCATGCTTGACTGTACAGAATACAGAGAATGCACAGAGTCATAGTTTTCTGTTTTGATGTTGTAGTGTGTGTAACATAGACCTTACAGCTGTATGCTGTAGCCTGTTACTCTTGAGTATTACTCAGATTAGTGCTCTTTAGCACAACAGACACTTGCATTCTTGTGTTGCAGTTCCTTTTATTGAAAGAAGTTCCTCACTTTATCGGAGCACTCAGGGATGTGCAGTGCATGGGTGTAGTTACTCAGTGGATATCCGTATGTCCTGTAACGTGATCTTAGGTATTTTTCATCACCACAGATATATAAGGTAAATTCCTCATTCCTGACACTTCTCTTGATTTCAGTAGCACAAAGATGTTACATCTCTGGTTTTGAAGCAATTATCTGACTTGGTAGATACAGTAGAGTAGTTTTTTGCTTTGTTTTTGTTCAAGGCAAATGCACCATCGGGTGTAATCTCATTGGATTTTGTTTAGTGTACTGTACGAGTCATAACTTCAAGATTGCAGTCGTTAATGTTGGCAATGTGGTGCAAGTTCAGGGTTACTTGGGTATTGGAGTATTACAGGGTTACTGGGTATTGGAGGGTGGTTTTTCTGTGCATGGGGGTTGGTTTCTGTTTGAGGACAATCCTAGCTCTGTAACTGAAAGCTTATGGGAGAAATTATTTTAAAGTTTGGCATAAAAAAAATTCCATGCATGTGCTTTCTCACTGGTGATAGTAATGTGGGTCTTTATTATTTTTTTTTTAAACTTTAAAGTATAATACAACATAAATTAATTTTTTATCTTACAACAAACATATGAAAACATGAATTGTGGCCCTGCCTGAGGGTTTTAGTGCTTTTGATAAGTTAGTATTTTCCAACAAAATCCCACTCTGTCCAAAACTCTTGCTCAGCTCTCCTGGTGAATGTTTGTTGGTTTCCTCCTGTTCTGTGATTTGGTTTGCTGTAAGAGAGTGAACTCGGGCTGGTCTCCTCTCGGTGCTTTGCCAATCTTTGTGTACATAGGTTTTTTCATTCTCTCAGGCTCACCCATGTAAAAAGTACTTGTATTTTACTGTAAAGGAAATGTCTATCGATATACCGAGATAGATGCATGCACTTAGGTATTTTTATTAAACTACAATTAAATGATGGCCGTTCTGAATCTTACCTACATCAGTGCTTAAATAAAAATGTTTCTAACAGAAATATTTATATTGGTAGAAACACAAATATAGGGCATGCAAATTTGAAGTTTTTATAGAAGGAATATATTATACAGGAAGAAAAACATGCTTGAAAATGCTAGGAAATATCAGCGTGAAGACTAACCACAGTCACCCTCTCTGTGTGTATGCTGCATGGTAAGCCTCTCCATACCATATAATTAAAGACTGTCTTGTATGGTTTACATTGTATTTTTTTTCCGCAGGGCTGGTACTTCATTCAGGGCACAAGACGGATGTTGTGCAGTGAATGAGCAGCTATTCAATATTCTTATCCTCCTCATACAATGTGTCACCCTGTGCCCTATTTACGACACACCATCCGTACCCTGTACTGAATAAAGAACTGTTGAACTCTACATGGGCTTTTCTGTAGTACTGATCACTGCAGGGACTGAATGGTTCATAAATGTCAGTGCATGGCACTGCAGTGAAATGAGGTGGTATTTCTCCTTCTTTAGTGGATGCCAGAAAGAGAAATGCCACCAAAGACTAAAGTTGCTGGAAGCTGCCACTGATTTTAAATGCCCGGTCTTTGCCTAATGCTTAATTTTCTCTGTAGTGCTCAATCTTTTCTAATTTTTTCCTAGTAACACTTCATGTGTTTAGAGCATGGGCCTTATTCCTGTGAACACTCAGCACATTCGCAATGTAAGTTTTAGATGCTCAGAAATGCATCCCAGGGAGCGAGAAGCACAGATGGGTGCCCACTATGGAAACTGCTGCTTCCCAATTAGCAATGGCAGCTCTGTAGCAAGATGAAGCTGGTCTGATTCTTCATGGCAGCATTTAATGGCAAATCCCACAAGATACCCTTTCTCTTGTTGTGATTCCCTATCTTGCTTGCTTACAGTGTGATGTTATCCTGGTGCTCTTGGGGATCAGGTGGATGAGGAGGGGAAGAAACCCAGTTATGATGGTAGGCGTGTGTTCAAGCACTTGGTGAAATTCCCTGTTGACAATAGTTTCATTCACTTAAAACCAATTTGTTTCTTGTGCCCCATGTATTGTGAGCTACAAGAGGGGGTATACACCTTGCAAAAAAGTATATGATCCTTATTAGAAGACTGTGTAAAAGATGTACAGAACAGAGTAAAAATATAGAGGGAACCTTTAGCCTGGTGCTTCCTGTTTCTTGAGAACAAGATATTTGACACTAAACATCTTAAACCAAGTTGTTATTTAATTTCCTTTTTAAGAAGAGCAGGAATAGTAAAACTGAAAACTTTGGATTCTGTCCTAGGGGATGCTTGTGATGCGAGTATCTTGTTCAGTGGAGCAGCTCTGTTGCAACCTGTCCCCTGCACACTGCGATAGCAGCTCGCAGGGCAGCAGTACACCATTGTTCTCCAAACGGACTGTCATTAGTGGTGAAGGAATTACAATATTTTCCAATAGGGTTCCCAGTAATTACCAGATACTACAAGAACACTCGGACATGGGAATCGCTGTGGTTTCCATCTGCCCAGTACTTTCCAGTGCAGACTCAATGATCCTGCTGTAGACACTAGAAGGTGGTAGCTAATTATGGGTCTTCCTTTACAATGAAGAACTTCTGCAAGATGAGTCCTGCTCAGTTCCCACTACTGTATACAAAATGCACTTAGGGCAGAGTGCTGGTAAACAGAGATCTTCTGGGTCTGGAGTGTGTTCACCCTGAACAAAAATACCTGGAAAGTTTTGCAGACTTTAACAAAGCTTTATTGAGTATGATAGCAATGCTGGCTCAGGACCTCTGGTGGGATTTGGTCAACATTTACTGAAACATAGAGCAATGTAGTGTCTTCAGCATTAGCACATCTATGCTTTAGGTCACTTAGAAAAGTAGTTTTTCTCCTGATCCCATTTTACAATTTCATAGGAAGAAGACAGGCAAGCTACTTGGCATTCCCTGGTTTTTGTTTGGTTGGTGTTTGTTGGGTATTGGGTTTTTTGGTGGTTCCCAGCCCCTCCCCATTAACCTTTGTTCTTTATATGGCTTCCTTGGGAAAGAGGGATGAGAAATTTCTCTCCTGAGTTTGTAGAATGTCATACTGCCTTGACTCCATGTATACACTACAACGTCATGGTCAGGTGTGTCATTATCCTGCAAAAAAATCCCATGCAAAGCTGGAGGGGCTCATGTGCACCTGAGCCTGTTAGTCTGCCAGTGACGCTGCTGAAACTGATGTCAAGTGCTACTGCTACAAGGATTTGTGTTAGCTTGTGATTTGTTCATGTTCTTCTTTGGCCTCTCCTGTAACCTCAAGAGACTTTTCCAGAAGGCACTGAATATTTTTGTCTTTTGCAAGGGAAGGGCTTAGGGCATTTGAGTGTTCCTCATAAATAAGTACTCGCTTCTTCAACGTATTGTTCAGCAGGGTGGGACCTTGCAGAAGGAGAGAGATATCCTGGCTACAGCATTTGAATCTAAAGGGTGGGCTTCATGTTATTTGCGTAAACAAATGCCCCATTGCTTTGTGTCTTGGTGAGCTTCTTACATGGAAATGTGGGCCATCTTTGCACAAATTTTTGGTGCCTTTCCAGTGCTGCCTGCCCTTGAACAGCCTCATGTAGACAATGCCTTGGCTTCTAGAGCTCCACTTAGGCACAGGCATATAGCAAGATACTGGAAAGTGTGTTAGCCAGCAATCCTAGCTTGATTAAAGCCTGTCATATCAGAAAAAAAGGGATTAACAGTCATCCCAACAGACATGTTGATAGTTTATTTATGACCCTTCTGTGTGCTATGGATATTCACGCATGTCCATAAGGTGTGTTCATGTTCATTGAGGAAAAACACTGAAGAGTGCAGTTAGTTCTAATTACATGCAGTTCTTCCCTGGCTCCCTTAAATTTGGGAGTATACTTACTCACAAATATGCATGATTTCATTGAATTTCCTTCTAATTGCTCTAATTTAAAAACAGCAAGAAAAAAGCCTGGCAATTCCCTGAGTGAGGACAACTCACATACTTGTCATAAATCACAGTTACCAGGCATATAAATCGATGATAGTTTAGATGTTTGGACCTGATGCCTGTGTCTCAAGATGAGAAGTTGAACTCCATGACTTATTCTTACTGCTCCCTTGGTCAAAAATCATGTGAGGAACAAGCTATCTATGCTTTATAAATAGCTCAGATGAAGTTTTCTTTACTTCCTCTAACGTGTTCCCCCTGCAAAGGAAATCCACAGTATCTGTGTCTGAGCAGCATTTTATGAGATTTACATGTCACTAAAAGGAAAAGAAAGCTGATGGATATTCTCTGCATTGAGGAATGTGGGGTGGCAGAGGGTGTTAAACAGATATCAGAAAGTTGCTGTTTATTTTGTCAAAGGAAGTGGATGCTGAGGAGTAGGGGTGAGTTCATAACAAGGAATAAGGTGCAGTTTTACGATCTGCAGTGATTGCTCTGTTTAGCCACTTCTGACTCTACTGCAGTGTGTTGGAAGAGGATGGGAATGCTAAAGTTCCTGGGAAAACCCAGTTAAATTCTGATTCCAATTTGGAATTGCACAGCAAAGCTTCTGCAATTTCATGACTTTGACCTTAAGGAAGTATATCAGGTTCAGTGGAAAAACAAATGAAGGGGGGGCCCAACCCCTCTCCCATCCCATGCATGCCCTGCACAGGGATGGCATGGGATTTATCACAGTGCTGGGGGGAAGGAGCTGTGGGAGCTGCTCGTGAAAGTGTCCCCTGCAGCTTCCCCTGTGAAGTGGCAGTGATTTATGTGTAAGGTGGACTTCTGCCAGTGGGAATGGAAAAGTGGTTTTATGTGGTTTTTCATGGAAGAAGCTTTCATTTTAAAGCACAATTTCAAACATGGAAGCATTCATTTGATTTTGGAATTTGGTGATAATCTCATCCTGATACTGGCTGCTGGTACTACTGCTGAAGAGCATGTTGTGTTGCAGAGGAGCTTGCGAGGCGTGTGCTACTCCCTTGGGCCAATCAGCACAAGTTAGGGGGTAGCTGGAGCATCCAGAAACATGAACCTGAACTATAAATTCTTCTTGTCATGTTGCAGAGATTGTAGATTTCCCTGATATGAGATCAATTCGGACCACAGTCTTGCTGCTGATGAAGGTGTGTTGTACCAGCACTCACAGGAACCAAAGGATGGTGGAAGGGATTTTTCAGGCTCCACCTTTATGGTTTATAAGAAGGTTGTAAAGCTCTTCATTTAGGACTAGTTGGCATATGCTTGTGGAGAGCCCAGCTCTATTTTCTCATCTTTGCAATCTCAGGACTACGTTTTTACTGTTAAAGTGTCCTTTCTCTTTCTGTCAAGGCAAAAATAGCAGAGTATCCCAGGGATTAGGTTGTCGTCTTCATCCCTGTTGAGACTGAAGGGACTCCATCTTCTCCTCTTTCTTCTTTTGCATGATGAAATGAATCATGAGGCAGTGCAACAACTAGGCTTATACCTGTTGGTTGATTGTAGCTTAGCTGTAGTGTTAATTTCAGTGTATGAGTAAGTGCCCTAACTGAGGCTTGTGCTACATCTGCTCACTTCAGTACCATTCAGGGAGCACAGTTGCAATCTCTGAGGAAGACACACTTAGTGTTACTCTGTGAGCTTCTCATATTGTCTTGCACTGTATTAGAGCAGTTTAAAGCAGCATCAAAGGAAGGTGACTGCTTTAGTCCTTTCTGGCTTTAATTTCGCTTATGGTGGTTTGACTGGGACACCAAAAACTGCAATTCCATTGCCTGGAGGTTTTGTGGGACTGGGACTTCCCAAGGGAAGGGAGCTGAGGCACTGAGGAGAGGGGCATGCTATTGTGAGCTGCAAATCTGCGTTCAGGCTTTGTTTTTTGTAAATACCAGTTAAAACTATCTGCTTGGAATTAAAATACTGTGTGAAGTACTCTATTGATGGTTTCCCTGCCTTATCTCCACAATTTGGTAGACCTGTTTTTTCTCTGCTTCTTAAAAACACAAATACCTTTTAGACTGTAAAGCTGAAAGATATTTTCTCTGCTAAGCCTTATGCCTTAACACTACCTGTGCTTTCATTTCTCTCAGCTTCTGTGAAGTTTAATCTTGCTGTAGCATTTTGTGGTTTTAGGCGGTGAGTGAGGCAGGACTGGATTTGCAGGTATTTCAGAAGAATGTGTGTATTTTTTTAAAAAAAAGCACTTCAAATATTCACCGGGAAAATGCTCCTTCTGGTGTGTTTTTCCCCAAAACAAAAATCAGCATGACGTTTGAGTGCATAGTCCTTAAACATGCGTATATCCTTGTATCTGAAAGCACCATGTGCGGTGCTATTGGAAAGCCAGAAGCAATTTGCAGAGGCCTGTTTGATTAGCAAATAGATGAAAAGGGTGAAATTTAATTCCTGGCCTTTGGATCAAACCAGCAGTTTCAGTCATGCAGGCTCCGCAGCAGTCCCAGCAGTTTCAATGGGATTATTCACATGAGCGAGGGCAGTGTCAGCCACGGGAACAGTGAGTCACCTGTGTGCTGCCATCCCATTGGCCAGGGGACAGCACTCTATCCCCTAGCAAGGCACTGGGACATGCCATGAAATCTGGCATAATCCACTTCAGTGCCGAACCACCCAGCGGAGCCTGAGTATCAGGCCCAAACTGGAGCTTTACTGCCATGTACAAAGGAGTTTCAGAAAGTTATTTCAAACTTCCTCTGCCATCTAGTTATTTGGTATTAGAAGGTTTGATAATCTGCTGCTTCTAGTAGAGGTCTTAAGCAGCAACTAAATACTACAAAGATATTTTTTACCGTTCAGGCTTATTTTGGGAGGGGGATGAGGAAGGGCCTGATAAGTTATGTACTTGACCACATGTAGTTAAAAATATTTTTTGGAATATAAACTTCCTTGTCTGAAGACCAGCTTTATGCGCGAAGTCAAAACGCACAAAAAGCAGTTCTCCTCTTGGCCTCCATAAGTATACCTTAATGCTGCTGAATCCTGGAAATTATGCAGGGCATGCTTTTTAAATGTTGATTTTGACTTCTTGCCTGGGACCAAGTGTAAAGTCTTTCCAAGGAAATACTTAGAAGACTTGCAATGAAACCCAAAAGCTGCTGCCAAGCTTTAGTTTTTAGAAAGAGAGTAGGGGGCAATCCAGACTCTTAAAAACTTCCAGTTGTTTGTAATTAAATCCACTTCCTCTGTGCACAATAAACATATACTTAGAAAAAGCTCATCTTACATAATACTTATGTGGTTTACTGCTGTTCTTCAGCTTCTAAAAATCAAGCAGTAGGTCTGCTATTTTAGTCTGGAAGGGTTACTGGAAGCTGGGAAGCCAGGATTGATGCAGCTGTGCCACCGCAGTGGCACGTATCCAGTGGTGATACGAGCCAGGGAATCCTTATCCCGTTGTGAACCATCCTTCCCACCCCTAACTAGTTGGAGTTTGTTTTGGATTTACAGGGATGGGAATGAAGAGGTGATAAAAATATCCCGTCCAAATGTCCGTCCTCGCCAGAAGCAGCACCATTCATGGCTTACATGGAAGCTATGGGATTGCTTGAACCTCTCATCATGCTGCTTGCTTCTTCGAGGGCTGGCAGGAGACTGAACCGCTAGATCCTCACTGCTCTCCCCACCCTGAGGTTGGTCTGCCGTGGTTCATTCAAGATTGTCTCAAGTCTACTGCTGTTGTGGGGTGGAAACACCAGCAGCTCTTGCTGGTAACTGCTCCTTTTCCCAGCTGGCATTCAGAAGATGCTTCTGGTGCTGAAGCAAATGGTAGGTCTGTCAGAAAGCCCAGCACAGATAACACCTTGCTAAGGAAGAAAGAGACCAAAGCTTAAGTGAGATTTTGTACCCCTCATGCACAGAAGGGATGCCACCAGGTTGGGGAATGTGACAGATTCACAATACCTCTGCTTATGTCTTGAAGAAGGGAGTAAGTCCAGACTCCAGAGCAGTCCATCTCTTGTCTTCTGTCAGTACTGCAGTCACTTCCAGTTTTGTTGTTGTTGCTTAATGCCAGAGATCAAATTCTGTTTGTGTATATACACATTTGTTATGGCCACAGAAGTGCCATAGCAGCTTTCGATGTAGGCACCCTGGTTTTGCCAAGCAAAGTGCCCCAGAGATCTCCGATGTTCAGTTAATGAAGTTGCTTATAAACCCAGATAGTTTCCCTTTGCTCTCTTTATGCTGTTTGTTACAGGCATAGACACATAGCCCTAACTCGGAGCTTGGATGAGAGCAGAAGGCTGCTCTAACTAATGATGAACAAAAGCTTCTGGAGTTCTGTGCAGTGCATGGGGCTCTCCTGCCTTAGACCTCTTGCAGGTGGCAGCACTAGCTGGGGAGGGGACAGCCTGAGCATGAGTTTATCCGTGAGGTGTATTTTATATTTACCCTTGGCAAGGGAGGGAATTTTTTCTAGGATGGCATGAAGAAATTGTTAGTTGTTCCCAGGCAGGTTGCAAGAGCCTTTGGGTGCTGTGAAAGAATAGATGCAGGGCATGGAGAGAGCAGAGAGGAGCAGCTGAGAGGCATTATCTAGTGTCATAGAAAAACCATGAAGCCTTGCAGAGCAGATTTGTTAGGATTTGAGATGAAAATCCCTGTTACTTGCTGGGATTATCCCCCAGCATATGGCAGGGAATGTAGCGGAGATGTAGAATTAGCTGCTAATGATCTGGACACCTTGTGAAAACAGATGTTTGTAGTCCTGTAAAACTGCATACAGTTTAATTTGGCTGAAATCTGGATAACTCAACAACAGGCTTGCCATGGCATTCGAGTGCTTAGTATCATCAGTTCCCGCTGATCTCACCCAGTACAGATCACCTCTTTCTTAGAAATACTGATGGAGTAATTTTACGTGAAATTGGAATTAAGAATTTGGGAAATAACAATCAGTGCAGTGACAGCAGACAGGCGCTAGCCAAGAGCCAGAGAGATGGCGTGAGGGGCTGTGGTCATCTCTTTGGGCCTCCTAGTAGGTCTCTGTTACACCGTGGCACTATGCTACTTTGCTACTCTTGCTTGAGGATGGGCAGTATTCATCCTCAGCAGAGGATGACTTGTTGATAGATTATGGCTAATGATGCTGCAGTTGAGAAGAAATTTGCTCATGGGTTTAGGTGCGAAATGGTCTGGTTTTTGGAGGCAGAGGGGTATCATTAGTGATGCACGTTTGTTTCTTAGCTGATGCCTGGCCAATACGTGTGCATATGTGACAGCATACTGTCACATGTTTTGGCTGTGGAGGAATGCGGGAGATTTGAGCAAACTATATGTGAATGGATGACTTTAGCCTTATGTGTACTTTAGTACAAAACTATAATTGAGATTTTTCTGTGTGCAACGTTAGAAAATTTCAACACCATTCCATTCCAGAAAAGTTTCTGTCAGTCTTTACCAAGCCTTTGTTAAAGGCTGTTTAGTTGGTCCTTATTAGAACCTTCAAGATCACCAGACTGAGCATCCCCACCCGTAAGCCATGGATGCTGAACTCCATGTCCTCAGTTCACAGGTTATGGGCTGGATGATTGAAGTAGGCAGAGTATTGTACTAAAGAGGAGAGAAGAGGGAAGCAGTGTCTGGTCTCACCACCCCTGACAGCTCCCGCTTCCCCTGGGTTCTTCCTGTGTCAGCTGGGATGGTCACCAGCTTGCTCCTCTATTGTGTGCTCAGTGTGCCATTAGAAACACAAGGTGCGAGTTATCTGGGGTCTACAGCTTGTAGCCCTGTAAGAAGGATGATCTCTCTGAGCCACTGCTGACCTCAGTAGATGTTGTCCATGACTAGTAGTTGGTCTTTGTATTGTCTCCTTCATCTTCTTGTCTCCTTGGCTTGCCCACTGCTCCATTCCCTAGCACGCTTTCCACAGCTGTGGTATGTCAGATCTGCTTTCAGAAAAACACCTTAGTGTTTCTGAACCCTTACCACTGGCAAGATGCTTTCTGAAAACTTGTCTCACTTTTATTTCAATAGATGCCCTATCAGAACCTCTTTTTCTACAACTGCTGCTTCTCTGGGCTCCTGGTCCACAGCAGCTTTGTTCAGAACCTGCTCCCTTCCCTCCTGCTGTCATCAGTACAAAACTGGCACATAGGGAGTTTCTTGACATTGCTGAGTATTTTGTTGTCCTTTCTATCATTGTCTTACCCAATTTGGCTAAAGGAGAGAAGTGCCTAATTTCCTTTAATGCCTTAAACTACAGTTCAGTTCCTCTGCATCTCACTCAGTTGTTCCTTAATCATGGAGACTGCCAAACTCATTGGTACCTCTCCTGCTTCCATGACATTTTCTTGGTAACTGTTTTCTGCCACATGTGCCCAAGGCTGAGCAAGACTTGACACTGCTGCATGGGCAAGTGCTTAATGCAGACCCCTTTGTTATGTTTCCCATCAGGCAGTTTTAGTATGCCCTTACTCACCCTGACTTTTTTTTATTTATTGTTCATAAATACCTGACTTATCCTCTCTGTTGTTTAAGGCACTGAAGTTTCTAACTCAGGGGTGTATTTTCCCCTAGGTTCTCTTTAGAGTTTCTCATGTTAATTTAAGCTTTACTTCAGCAATCTGCTCTGATAATGCTCTTGCTATGCTTATATTTCTTTATGTTCAAAATAATGCTTCCTAAGGTATCTTAATTTACTTAATTATTGGAAGACATTCTCCTGGTGCTGAAAGCCTTTATTGTTGATAGGGAAAGAAGTTTGTTAGCTGTCAGTTCAGTTCTACCCTTTCCTTCATGTTAAACTTCCTTTTAGACTTAATCTTCTAGAGTAAAGCAAGACCTTAACCGCCTTTCTTTGTAAGTTAGATTCTTTTGACCTGGCATCATCTTTGTTACAAAGCTTCACACGCTGCAGTACAATAATATTTTTCTTGTGGTGCAATGAACAGTGCTGCAGACGCTGTTCCAGATTGGGTCATTTTTTCTCTAAATTAGCAACTGTCTTAATAGATATTTTCTGTGGCTTCCAAACTGTGTGGTATTGCTTGAACAAAAATGTAATTCCACTGAGAGATTTCAAGCCCAGTTTCTGCTGGGCTTCCAGAAAAACTTACTTGCACAGCCAAAACAAGTTTGCTAGCGCGCTGTGCTTGCATTTCTTCAGTATCAGATGGAAAATATGAATATTCTCTGGTATATTTTTCTCACAGAACAGTATTTTCACACAAGCTTACTTATTAATGTAAGGGTTAAACTATGGCAAATGTGTCTTGAAACAACTGAAATGTTTCTTCGTATCAAGGGTGGAAAGCCCAGTTCTCTGCCATGGTGGATGCAGCACTCATAAGGCTTCACCCCAGACTCAGGTTTAGTTTTTCATAGTCTTAAAGTAATAATCTGAGAATGCAGTTTTGATTTGGGCAGTTTGAAGTCCAGCAGAGTCATTTATTCACTGGAAACCTCCTTGGGGGAGTGGAGAGGACTCTCTTATACAGACGAGCCATGCTGTGGATGGGCAAGTCAACTCCTTTGTGGTGGCTGCTTCAGCAAGACGCGAGTGGACTCTCAGGGGCATTTGCTTCAGTATTCCTCTGTCACAGACAAATGTGGAAAATGCAGTAAAGCATGAAAAAATCCACCAGGATATATACTACCCTTAGGATCCACAAGTACCTCCTTACAAATTCAAAGCTTTATGGACAAACCCCCCCCCAACAAAATCAAGAAGCCTCAAGAACGCAGTTTCTGAGAACAGTTGGGGAAGTGATCAAGGCACCAGGCTTCGATGCTCTGCAAAAACAGGGAAGTTGGTAGATGGTATATGAGACAGAGACAAAGACAAAAGTTGAGAACAAGAAACACTGGGTTTTGTTTGGTTTTGTTTCTACAAAAATAACACCTAAACACCTTTGACAAAGAGAAGTTGTATAGTTCCATATAATCCTGAACCCTAACTTTTTTCATGAGTTGCAACAGCCCTAACTTGGTAATTGGCTGGGGAATTAGGACCCTGGAAAATGTTGGAGGACACCCGTCCAGGTTTGTTCAGAATGATAGGTGTTCAGTAACCTGACAGGCATATGGCCTGTGGGCTTTCTTCACCATGCTTAACACCAAGGAAAGCTGCCCATTAAAGAACGTGGAGGGTATGGGAACCCCACGCATGGTAAGGATGCAGTTCCCAGGAAGGATGGTTTTGCCTGGCTGGTAAGAATAATAATATCAGAGTGGTGTACTGGAAAAGCCACGAGTGTTGGTAATTGCAGGAGAAGTGAGAATTGGTCTCGTGCCACTGGCAGTCGGTACAGTACCTAGATGTAGCTACTTTGTGGTTTGGTTTTGTTGGCTTGTTTTGTTGGAGTTTTTATTTGAAGCCTGGGGATTAAAAAATCTTTATGAGACATAATAAACAAGCTTTATTAATTGTAACAACTTTGTACAAATGGGTGATTTTTGTTATATTGAATTGCTGTTTGGTAGTCCACGTGATGGTGAAACTTTATTTTGGCAGCTAGAAAGCTCTTGCTTAGTTTTCAAAATACTAGTTTCTAAATAGTTGGATTTAATTTATAACAGAAATTCTGAGATTGATTTTTTTTTTTTTTTTTTTTAATGGCTATTCCCCTAATGTCATTGGCAAGGTCGATAGCTAACTGTTAAATCTGTGGTGTTTCTAAGTCTTTTAAGATTGCGGGATATGTCTACTGCTTTTGAGATGGAGTGTTTGGTTCAGTTCCTTGTTCTTGTAGCTCTCTGTCAATCCTGGCACAGATGTCCTGAGCCATCAGTACACTCAGGTATTCCCCTCTGCTAGGCAGGATTTTTTGAATGCCAAAACCAGAAGGACCATCCAAATCTTTTACAGTTTCATCAGGTGAGAGGCCCTGAACCAACTTCAAGCCTTGCCCTGCAGCATCCCAACATCTCTGCTTTCAAGCACGAGCAGCTATCGCCCAGTTTCTCATTCACCTGCTACATTTCTGTGAGTAGCCTGGTACTGGTAGTGTGCTCCAGCTTGAGAGAAATGACAGCAAAAGACACTGGGCAAGACCTGGTTCTGAGCAAGAACAGCTCTTTGTGTTTGCGCACTCGGAGTCGAGCACGTTTTGTGTTGGAGCATGGAAACGGCTCATCTTTTCATGCTGATGTCTGTGAGATGCTGTTGGAGCTATTGTGTTTCAGGACAGAAAGTGGGATTTTTGTGTAGCTGAAGTGCTAAAGCTGTGTCTGTGGAGTGGAAGGGCTCCCTGACAGTTCCCCATGGGAACAGTTGGGAGAGCACGAATCCCTTACGTCTGTGGGGCAGTTTGGTTAGTTGAGCTCTCCTGTGAAGAGGTTGCAAGAAGAGTACATGTCCGTGGTGCATTATTAGATGAGATGTCTATTTACTTTTTAGCTTTATCCTCCACCTGCATCTCACTGTGCATGTTGCTTGGGAAGCAGGAGTTTTCCAGCGCTTGACAAAATTCCCTTCAGAAAGAGACTATGTCACATCTGACCCAGATGCTGATGAAAAAACTGTGTGTCTCAGCACAGTGAGGTCTGTGAGGGACCCTCACACACAGGAGCTGATCACAGAGGTGAGGATAGTGTTGGGGGAAGAGGGCTTTTCTTTGGGTTAACTCAAAGAACAGCCAAAACTTACGTTTTAATTAGTAAGGAAGAGCCAAATGCTCCCTGGCCCTATTGCTTTGGATTTTTCCATTTCTCAAGTGGGATTAACGTTCTCAGGCCTCTAAAATCTCCACTGTATTTTCTCCTTCTGCCATTTGATTAAGAAATTGTCTGTTAACTTCAGTGAGTTGTGGCTCTAATGACTGCAACCCCTGCGTCAACCAGGACAGAGCTTCTCACTGTTGATGGTTCCTGGCTTTGTCTCTGCTTCCAAGATGTGGTCTGACAGAGTTTATAATGGTATTCTAAGTAGAAAGAGTTCTCAGTACAAAAATTGAGTGGATTTTTGTATTTTCCCAGCTGTCCCCTGTGTGTATCTGTGGACCAGACAGATTGATCAACGACAGCACTATGCAGGTCTTTCTCAGGTTTTTCTTTTAATAGTTTTCCTCCAAAAAGCAGATGCATAAGATGAAACAGAAGGTTCCTAATTAATAAATGTTTAAAAAGTTAGTTCTGCACATATTTTAAAATAACTTTTCAATGGAAAATAACCAACATAACCTAGCAGGGTAGTTCTTCCAGTGAGCTATATGTGGAGTGGGAAACACGAAGCATCTCACTGGAATTGTTCCTAGAAGGTTTGAGCTTAGCAGACGTATGAGTTTTTTGTATGACTTGGTAAAATGCTATGCCTGAAGCTCAGCAAATTAATATGTTGTCTGTTAACAGAAGATTCCAGCTATGCTGGTTCAGCAGGAAAAGATACAAGATTGAAAGGTTTCCAACCCCACCAAATGGACATCTCTTGGTAGGTAACTGATCCCAGGAGCAGCTTGGCTGTCGCTCTGACCGCAGTCTCAAGTCCCACTGAGCCTTCTTGAGGGCTTCAGGAAGCCAAACCTGAAGGGTAAAATGTGGTGGTCTGGTTTTCAGCTATAAACAGAGATCAGTATCATGTCAGAACTAGAGGAACTGTTAAAATTGGAAATGCACAGTTTGTAATTACTTATTTTTAAAGTTTAACTCTTACTCAGCTAATCACAGGACACTATAGAAGAAAGGATTCATTAGTTTGCACATGAAGTACTGAGTTACTTTGTATTCTGTTCTTTGTTTTCTTCTTTGGACAAATGTGGAGTTTGGAGCATCTTTGATTGCTTTCCATTTATTACTCTGTCCTTGCATGTTTATACTTGCTGATGATTATTGCCATATAAGCTGTAGTCCTTACGTTAATGTATTTCATAGGACTGATGCTATAGTTGTCTCTAACCTTTGGCGAAACAGTCTGTATACTTCAGGATGTGTTGTCAAGCGCACCTGCTTTATGATATTTCTGCTTCTTCAAAATTAAGGTCAGGTGTTTTCTGAAACACTGGCAAGGACATTTTTAAATAGTTTTGTGCCTTAAGGACACAAACAACTTGAAAAAAAATGATGGGGAAATTCAGTGCTGCAGGACCATGACATTGTGACAGTTCTTCTTAGTCTTCACTGTTTCAGTTGACTCTTTCTCTGTTAAGCAGTCAGTATTGATTGGAAGTTCGAAAAGTAAAATTTTCAATTTTCTCCACCCCAATATATATTTTTTTAAGACAATCACGTAACTCATAAACTGCTGCAATGACAAATATTGAGCATTGTGCTCAGAACTGAGAAAGAGAACAAAAATACATTAGTCTTGTGATTAAAAAAAGGATGTTTTCAAATGTAGTGTTGCATTGGCAGAACTTCTGAGTGCAGAGTTCTTTCAGGCTGGCAAGTTGTAACTTCAGTCAAAAGACTCTTTTTCCTCTAGCCTGTTCCACATTGGAGCAGGAAAAAGTTAGGGGACTTGTTACATGAATTCAGATAAAGCTGAAACATTGCCATAACCCATGGAGAATGCAGGTGTCCGCGGCCCAGCACTGGAGGCAGATGTGTGCTTGAGGTAGAATCTGAAGAAAACTGTCATTGACACTGGTGGGTCTTGAATCTGACACTGAGCATCCCACACTGCACATCAGCATCCTGTAAGACCTGGCTCCTGCAAGGAAGGTGGAAAGGATGCAGAAGGTGAAAGGTGCAGAGGGATATGGGTTTATTTGTGAGGGCCAAGAAGCCTGTGCAGAAAGGATGCTGTTAAAGGCCAGGGAAAATGGAGCAAAACTATAATCAAGCTTGGTCATAAAGGACCACAGAAATTCATTGTATCTCCCTTAAGAGAAATCGGTGTTTGCGTTTTCACCCCATTTTTTATTATTTTTTTTCCACGAAAATTAAGGTTTCTCACACCTTCCAGTTTCACTCACAGCAAATAAAGTATACTGAAAAAAAATAAATTTCTGAATTAATCTGTTTTCTTGTCTTCTTTCCGCTTTATCACTTTGTGCAAATACTTGAAAGCATAACTAGGCGCTAACCTTGAATGTTTAATGTTAGGACTAGCTTATGCTTGTTGCTTACCAAAATAAGGTCACTGTGTAACAGCAGTAGCGTAAGCAAGCGTCAACATGGGGCACTGATATTTTAACAGAAGACTGGAATTCATAATAAAACTTCAGTAGAGGTTTTTAGGGTGAGTTAAATTTATTACAGCAGCGCCCTCAAGTGCTGTGACACTTTAAAGGTCTGACGGTGTCTCTCACAGGACAGTGGGGGTATGTTTGCTGGGGCTCGATTCTTCAATGTGTTTATCCCAGTAAGAGCATATATATTATTTTGGTGTAATTTTGAGTGCTCATACAAACCTATGAGACTATTTAAATTAATTACAGTGTGAAGGGGAGTGTGCTGGTTTGGGAGTTTCTTTTTTCATTGCTTTGTGGTAAGGAAGGTGTTCTCTGAACCAGTTTGGTCCTGAGGTGGTAGAGGAGACCTCAGAGAAGCTTTCTTCGGCAGGGGCAGTGGGCCAGGTCCTGCAGGATGCTAATCTGAAGCTTGGGATGCATAGAGCCTGGTGCATAGCTTTGTTAACTATTCTTCAGCTCCCATGGCCCTTTCTTAGTTTAAGCTGTGGAGATAATGGAGCAGAATCTGTGGTATGACTCATAACCTTAATGAAGAATTTCTGTGGGTTTAGACATAATATCCACTCTAATTTGGTACTGGGAAAACCATGTCTGGTAGGCTGTGGACTTTAAACCAGTACATTATTTGTAATGGCATAAACTGGATGGACATAACTATGGCAATATAAACCAACTGTGGTCTGCTAGGGCTGTTACATATCCTAAACACACCGGCATCATTTTGGTTGTGCAAGGAGCCCATAGCCCCTGGACTCGCTGGACTGTGGTTTAGCCAGCAGAATTCCGGCTTTCCTTGAGGCAGCTGCTGGGGGGGAGCCACTCTTCAACTTGTGAGCAGTAAAGCCACAGTTGCTTCTAAAATTGCAGCATCTATTTTAGCTGTCTGACAAAGCTGGCTGTGTGATTTCCTCCATTCCCTAGAATTCTCTCCTGTTAAGCTCTCCACCTCTGGTCTCCTGGCACATACGATCAAAGCAGGTCAAGCCATCTTAGTTCAAAAGCAGAATCACCAAGTGATACTGGTGTGTCTGAAGCAGTGAATTTAGCCCAAGAGAATGATTCCTTAGGGTAATGCAATCATAGCACATAATAATTACCTGTATCCACAGAATGAACAGTTGAGGCACTGCTGACAGCAGAAGGTGTCACTTGCAACACTCCCCATGTAAAAATAATGCCCTTTCCTCCTAATAGTTACAGAGCATTTTTGTAAAGATACTTCAAAGTCTCTATTTTATATTCCTTGCGTGTGCTCTCCAAATGTGTATTTTATGGTGTCCTTTTGCATGGGTTTCTCTGTACCCAGAGGGAATAGCAGTTGTAATAGTGATAGCAATCTGTGGAATGAAGAATTGCAACATTTGGGCCATACCCACTCTTAATATTTGAGTCTTGAATGAGTATTTCCAGAATAAAACAGGAAGAAAGTAAGAGGTCAGAGGGAAGAGAATTTAGAAATCATTCAATTGTTTGACTTATGAGAAAAATAAAATAGTGACACATCTTTAAAACAAACAAATACAAAGGTCAATGGCCATCTGGAGATCCAGTAGCCCGTGATCACTAGGGCTTTTTTTGGCCATTTAAACAAAGAAGTTTTAAAGCTTTTGGCCCAAGTGCTGCTCTCCACTACACATGTGGTGTTTCACACAGTCCTTCATTAGGTGACCTCGGGCTGGTTTTGATTTGCATGAGGAAAAAAAAATGACTGCTTTTACTTCACTGGAAGTTTCAGGATGCTGGAGCAGTGCTGGAAGAGATGGTTATTTAATGCAGCCCCTATTACAGCTGCCTTAGTGCTCCTTGGTATGGGCTGGAGGAAGATGCTATTTATTATGGACACCCAGCAGACTCCTTAGGTATTTTGGACCAAAATACGAGGGCAGTGTGTGAAATACTGCATGTTACATGTCTGTAGGCAGGCATAAAAGATGGTGAGCTTTGTATTCATAGAAAAGATGTCTCTTAGTTGTCTTTTTTCCCAGGGATAATTTATTTTTTTTAGCATAGAAAACTTTATCTACATATATACAACTTTATTTCTGTTTTATTACATTGTAATCTATTCAAGGAGCAAGATGACTCTGTACCAGAAGGAATTATCTCAGAATAAATATGGCCTCATGCAAAGCTGCGTTTTTGGTACTATCACAACCTGTTTGGTTCATGGGGACCAGCACGTCTCTGTACCCTGCGCAGCTCTGGGATTGTTCTCCCTGCCCCAGCCACTTGAACTCTGGCATGCAGTTAAATGGACCACTGTACTCACAGTTTCACATATGTTGAATTCCTGATCCTGACCTATAATCCTAAATGACCACAGCTGGAGATACTAGATATCTAGTCTTTCCGAGGGTGAAATGCCCAGGCATGTCATAGCAGGGAGCACTGTGACATCTGGAAGCAGCAACAGCACATCTGAAGGAGCACTCCCCAGTCAGGAGCTTTGGCAGAAACGTGGAAGTGCTTCAGGGCAGAAACGGTCTCCAAGAACATCTTCCAGGGTTGATGCATGTTATTAAGAACTGTGTATTTTCACAAGAGGTACACATGCTCCCTGTTCTCCTCTCCCTTGCTTCTGCGGGGCTGGAGCTGTGTGTCTGCAGAGGACACTGACAAACATCACACACTGTATTACAGTATCACAGGGACAACTTGCATTGTCTCTTTGTTCTCTTTGCACCTGCTCTGCCATCACCCTCCAAAAACGAGAAGGTAAAGAAAGGGGAGGAGAAACAAAGGGGAGGGAGGGAGGAAGAAGTATGAATACTTGGCAAACCTCTGAGAGGAACATGACCAGGGAGTTTGTTTTTGCTAACAGAAGAGGGGGCCAAAGCTGCAAGGACTGAGGGTGGGTTTCAGGTTAAGAAAGGAAGAGGGTGAAAATGGGAGGGCGCCAGGGAAGTGAAAGGGCAGAGGAAAGGGCTAAGGGAGTTTGCACGCTTGTGTGGCTGGGAAGCAGCTGAAAATGGAGACTAACTCAGGGCTCAGCCCCAGGAGCACACTGGGAGCGAGAGGAGCTCCTGGCTGGAGAGAGGTCCAGGCAGGCAGTTGGCCTTACAAAGTGCATGGGGCAGGAGAGCCAGGGAGTCTGTGATCCAGGTGCCTACACCAGGAGGGATAAAGACCTACTGACTCAGCAAAATAACCCTTTAGAGTCGCAGACAGAAGCACGATGTCAGCACTGGAAAAGCTTGTTGCGTTCTGTAGCTGCCCAACCTAGCTGGGTCCTTTTGGTTAAAAACCTGGGTCTCTGAGTGCACAGGACAGTGGGGGTGTATGTGTGTGAGCCTGGGGGCTGGTCAGTGTGCCCAGCTCCAGGTCACGGCTGCCACTGTTCTCCTACTACAGCTTTTACATCTGCAGTGGGTTATTATTTGCAACTCGGGGAAAAAATAAGTTCCTCAAGCTATGCCTCGCCTTAATATCAAGTTCTATGTTAGTGCACAAGCATGTCTTTATAGCTTGGGTGAAGTTGTACTTTTTTCGTCTCTGTCTTGCTTCTGTTTTTGAAACCTGTAGATGTAGCACTCCCATGGCAAATTCAGGCCTTTTACAGAGATTTCACTCTCTGCCTAATTAGAAAGTACCCCCAGCCCTTGGGATGAACTCTCTCTTGCTCAGGACTGGTTTCTCCGGGGATGCTTACCTGTTCCTGTGTTACCTGTTCTGAATGTGTTCTTGACTATCATTCTGCACCAGCTTGGTCAAGCTTGAGAGAAAGGATAATCTGGATTTTTTGCAAGGACGGAGATAGTTACAACACTGATAGCAATGCGGTAGCGAAGTTTCCATTTCCCTGCTTCAAGCATCTCCTCCCAGAAAGGCATTTGCAGAACCACTGCTGCATTCTCATATTAACGACTTTCAGGATCATGCCTTTTAGTGATTTTGCTTCTGGTTTTTCTGAAAGCAGTCTGAAAATGGCACTTGATTGCTAACATCACATCATAGGAGGTGGCTGGTGTGAACCCCTGCTTGTAGCAGGCATCTAAAAGCAAGCAGAATTGGTAGAAATCTGTGTATTATGATCAGTTTTATAATGCATACAATGAGCGCAGCTCCAAGACAAGTCTGACCAGCTAAGCTGCACGTCTGTTTTCGTGATACGTGAAGTTTTGGAAAGGCAGCGGAACACATAGACACTTTTTGTTCCTGTATAAACAAGGCAGTGTGAGTGTGTACGTGGTAGAGCTATGGAAGGGAAACAGAGCCTGAAAACTCTTGTGTAGGAAAGACAAGAGGTGATGTGATTTCCCACTGAGAAGCCAAAATAGAGCAGGATTATCGGAAGAGCAACTGAAATAGGGCTGTTAGGAGGAATAAGTGTACGTAATGATGTTGCCAACTGTTACAATCATTTTTTCTCTGGGTCCCACCACCGTTATTACTTTTTTCCTCAGCTACAATCCATGAAGCACTGGCACTGAACTTTGACTGTCAGTCCAAACAAACCACGCTTTCTAGCATGGCAGAGCACAGAGAAATGTTTCAGGTGCCCCAAAAGACTCGTAACTGGAAGGTGTATTTTCCTTTTAAGTCTCATAACTTTGGGAAGGTTTGGCCCCTTAGTTTTAAGTGGCTGGGATTTGCACATTTGTGCAAATTA
Organism: Myiopsitta monachus; assembly: GCA_017639245.1. Classification (NCBI taxonomy): domain Eukaryota; kingdom Metazoa; phylum Chordata; class Aves; order Psittaciformes; family Psittacidae; genus Myiopsitta; species Myiopsitta monachus. Next base: position 30,779,559 of record CM029928.1, on the reverse strand, counting down.
ATTGCACTAAGATACTGTTGTTTGCTGATGGTGGTGGTTGCTGTTGTTGCTGCTCGGTGATGTGCAAGTTATCCTCTGTCTGAACCAGGATTCTTTATTTCGGTCATAACAACAAAACAAGAAAACCTGTGCTTACAGAAGAGGAAATGGTAAAACGTGTGAGTATTGGATGGGAGGTGGCATTACTGTGGCACCTGGCTCCTCTGTGTGGCAAGGAATGGCTTCCACTGAACTGGTTCTGGGCCATGCCCTTGGGACTTCGGTTTATTCCCACAGCTCTCTGCTGCACATGCATTTTGTGAGTCCTGCACAGGTGCTAATGGAAATTTTTAACATCTAATTCAGAAGATGTTAGTAACAGTGAAGGAATAAATACCACACTGTTAAAATCCCTTCTATAATTATTGCACTGTTTATGTCCGTGCAGTCTAGACCAACTTCTAGAGCTGACTCTCTTTATCATCCTTGAGATGGCTCCAGCCCATCTCTACCCCCAAACCCAAGACCCATATCCAGAGTTGTCCAGAGCTGTTTCCCGCATCATTTCTAGAGGCACTTCCCAAGTCATGCCTAGAGGTGTTTCCAGCCTCCACCTCTTAGTGCAATTCCAAAGTCATTTCCAGAGCAACCTTCCGACCTGCCCCTGGGTCCTCCGGGTCTGTGGTTGGTCGCTCCCACCACTCCTCTAGAGTGAAGTAACATGTTGATCACATCTGGAACTGCTTCTGGGAGCCCTCCTTTGCTGTGTGCCAGGCGAGGTCCTGCCCTGGGCTGGGGCTGCCCCCAGTCCCCAACCTCCTCTGCTTTCCATGCCACCACCCCAGTTGTGCATTTTCCAGGCATGCCAAGCGGGGCACAGGGCATGCATGGGTTACTGTCTTTTTTCCCTTTCTGTTGTTTTTTTCCCGTCCCTCTCCCTGATCTCCCTGGAAGCAGCAGTCCTTTGAATGTGTGCTTTGTGGAAGCAGAACTGTCTGAGCCCTTTAAGCGGGAGATGAGCTCAGGTAGAAGGAACGCAAAGAGCTCCTTTCATCAGCCAGGGCCCCGCCAGCGGCTTCGGGGCATGTCCGGCTAGTTATAAATGGATCATGTGTTGCTATTTTTAGCCAAGAGAGGATTGTAAATATAAAAGGGTATAAAGTGCAAAACTTAGCAACAGTGGCGTTTGTTTGCTTTTTCTTTTTTCTTTATTTTTCTTCCCCTCCCCGCTGGCAGGAATGTGTTGGGAGAGGAATGAAGTTAGAGCAGGAGATTTACTGGGTGATTGCGTTTGGACTTTGCACTGCATGCAGCTTTTCTTAATATATATATATGTGTGTGTGTGTGTGTCTCCATGCAAAGGAGGGGCAGCAGAAGGGGGGAGTACGGGCTCTTCTGATAGTGTTTAAAGAGAGCCAAAAGTGCAGCCCGGAATGAAATGCAAGCGCTGGAGGAAGAAAGGGAGAGCGGGAGGAGGGCCGGGGGGGATCGGTGGGGACGGGGTGGGGGATGCCGGGGGGAGCGGGGAGGAGCGGAGCCGTGCCTGCGTGGGGACAGAGTTCAGCTAATGGAAAACACTGACACGGGTAAAAATAGTAACAGCGGGGTTAAAAATAGCATCTGGTGAAATAAACGTGCAGCGAGTCCTGAAACCCTCTTGGGAACTTTTCCCTTCTGATCCGCTTCTGCCCGGCGCCCCGTAGCTTCTCCAGCGAGAAATCCCAAAGCAAGCCCCTCAGCAGATTGAAAACGTTAAAGCAGCACCCTGAACCCTGCAGAGGATGAGCTTGGGTTACTTTTTGACGGTTTTATGGATTATTATATATATATATAAAATTTGCTGAAACTTTGTGCCAGAGAGGGGGACAACAAATTCCTCTTGCGCTGCGCCTGTGCATAGCCCTGGAACAGACCAGTTAGCAGGTCCTTGGGGTTGTTTTTTGGAGGGGAGGGTGTTTGTTTCTTTGTTTTTATGGTTATTTTTGTGATGCTGGCGTTCTTGCTTTGCTTTTTAAGACCCCCTCGCGGCTTCCAGGAGCCGCTGGTCCTGCTCGGCTCCTCAGCGACAGCAGCAGGGACAGCCGGATGCCGGGGCCGGGGGGCTCCCTGCGGGTGAGGGGTGCATCCTTTCCCCCCCCCAGGGCGGGTGGCAGAGGGAGGGAGCAGTGAGGACGGGGAGACCTTGAGCAGCTCGTCCCGTGGTGGAGCAGAGGGTTGGCCGGTGCCTTCCCTCGGCGGGGCTGCGGTGTGGGGATGCCGTCGGGGCCTGCCGGGGTGTGCAGAGCGATGCTGAGGAGGGCTCGCAGGCAGCTCCTTGGAGAGGTTTTGTTGCAGCTCTGGCTGTAAATCTCGCTTGTTTTGACTGGACTGGGTAACTGAGGCAGAAACAATCCCTGTGACAGACCTGAGGTAGCCCCGCCGCAGGACATGGACAAGCAGGAGGTCCAGCGGTTCAGTGCCAATCACGGTTTTAGTCACGTTATTTTTAACTAAGCAGCTGCAGCTTCCCCCGTGGCTCTTTATGGCCCAGGTAAAGGCACGGGGCATTGCGGGCTGCCCGCTGTTGTCAGCTCCTGCGGCCTGCACCATGCCCAGCATCCCCTGCCCAGCCTTGCTGGAGGCTGCTGGTAATAAACACAGCCCCCGAGGTGAAACGAGTTCCTGTATCGCAAGGTGTCTAATGTCGCGAATTCATAGGGTTTAAAATGCAGGTTGATGTGTCCCTGTTTTTCAGGCCTGGTGTTGACCTCCCAGATGCTGATGCTAAGGCTGGAGGTGTTGGGAGGGCATTTTATCTGGCAAAGTGGGGCAGGAAGCCAGCCTCCCTAATTGTATTTAGCAAGCTCAGCCCTGAGCATTTAATTCCTGGGTTTTTTTTTTAAGGATTGGACATTCCACAGCTTGTTTCTCTAGATCATTTTAAATTACTTCTGATGTTTAAATACATTGCGTATGCAGCCTGTCAAAATCCTTTAACCACTAGATTTTCGAAAGCACAAATATGCTTTCATTTGATAGAGTAGCAAAATAAAAATAATATGTCTTGTATTTGAGCAGAGCTGTTTGGTTTTTAAATTATGTTGTTCAAATCCTTCTAATTTGATCATTTCATATTTGATTCAGCAGATAAAACTGATGCAGAAACTCTTGTTATGAATCTAAACTGAGCATTCATTTTCTTATCAAAATATTATTATAGAAAAATATTACTCATTCTTCTTGGCGTAGTAAACAAAGAAACATGTGGATGTGTTAATTTGTCCCAGACCCAGCAAAGAGGGATAGTTTATATAAGTAAAGTAAATAATTCTTGACTATTTAGTATTGGATCACTTTAACAATAGTTGACTAATAGTCAGATGTCTGAAATACATCTTGCCCGTTTCTATTCTTTAGGGAATTTAACACTTAGTGTTTTTTCCAGAACTGTCATTTTTAAATAGTTACCTTTTTACATACTTAATATTTGTTCCCCTCCATAATTTATTAAGTCAGAACTAGGAGCAAACAGCTCAAATCTAGTTGAAATTAATCCCCTGGGAGTCTGAAAAGAAATTGAACTGCGATGATAGATCTTGTGAAAGACTTCAAGATGAATATATGCAAGAGTTTCATTAATAGCTATTAAAAAAGTTAGTAAAAGTTATTAAAAGTAGAGTTATTTTTAAAATTTATTATTTTACTCTCTAGAGTAGGTAAAAAATATTTTTGTTCTCAGCAGTAGTGATGCATTGGTTGGGCATTTGTTTTTCTCATGTTAATGGATTGTTGAATTATAGATGTCCGATTCCAAATTGCATTGGTGGTACAGGATTGAAATGAAAAAAAAGTGACAAAATTTCCTTGTTCCTGTCGTAGTAAATGTTTCTACCTGTAGCACATGAAATTCCTGTATTTCTGCATATGGCTCTGCTAAATTGTTAGTTGCTAAATTGTTAGCGTTGCCTTCGGAGTTATTTTGCTCCTGTTCATAACTGCTTACCATTCGGTTACGTTTTCCCAACTTTGAGAATGCAGGTGGCATGTCTCTTCATGTTGGTAATTGATAACAGCTAGCTAAGATTAACTTCTAGGATTATGTTGGTTTAGATAACAAAATTCCACCACTGTATTTTTGCATTTGCCTGGGCTTTGAAGAAATCAATCCTGTGATTGCTCCTTGTACAAAATTTAACCTCCCTTCTGCCAGTGGTATGATGGTGAGAATATTGACCATAGAGTGCAGACATACACAGTTAGTACTTAAACACTCATGGGTATTTTAGCTACCTTCTAAAATAGCAAAAAATATATAATTATCAAATCTAGAAGGCATTAATAACTCACCATTTTGTTTGAAAGGAATAGTCAACTGAACAGTATTTGTTTTATATAGGGAATATGTTGGGGAGTTTTGAAAACATATAAAAATCTAGTAGGTTTTTTGACAATATGGAGATAGAGTATCTCTGGAAAGTCACAGCTGAGCACTTGCAGTCCTTGTTCAGAATGATTTTTACAGTAGTTTTTTTGGATGCATGGGAGGGAATTCAATACCGTTCTCGAGAAACTTGACAGAAGAATTATATTTTGTTAGAAAAAAACAAGACATTAATTGCAAAGCCAAAAAACTCTAAAAAGAAGATAATTACCATTTTTTCCGGTAAACTTCTCCTATTGTTTGTTATCATGGTAAGGACATAAGAGGGGTGTTGAATCAACCATTCTGATAATTGCATTTTTCCTCGGAACCTGCCCCCCCCCCCCCCCCAGTGAATACATTGAGTTCAAGATGGCATAAATAAAATTACTTGATTTAAATTACTAGCTAATACATTTCTTCCTCATATTATGGTTACAAATTTATACGTAGATGAATAAGATGATACAGTTAATGTGTTTCATATTTTGATATAGTTTTCAAAGTTAAATTTTCATGTACATAGTATTATATGATTGTCAGATTAGTATATTTAATTTTGTCAGGATTACTACAAACTCAGTGCTAAAAGGCATGGGGGGGCATGAAGCTGCTTTACGAGTATTTGAAAATTATTCTGTACATTTATACTGGCTCAGTGCTAAGAAGTCGGCTTTGTCCTAAATGTGAACTTTAACTGTTGCATTAAACATGCAATTGCACCATCTATATTTCAAGGAAAAGCAGGGAATTTGATAGCAGCAACCATGATTAGAAATTTAGAAGTCTTAAATGATGGGAGAAAGTAATACCAAATAACTTGGGGTTTAACTCTCAAAATAAAATTCCTAGATCTTGATGAAAATAGATTCTTAGCATTTTTCTAGATACTAAAAAATGAGCGCAGGGAAAACTAACATTCTGAGAAGCTGTAGCACGGCATTTCTAAATAAAAGAAGGAATGCAACTGGTGCTATACTTATTACAACATTTGTTATTGATCCCTAGGGTTGTTTCTTCCCCCCCTCCTCCAGGGAAAGTTAGTTAATTAAAGCAAGTAAAAGGCTGAGGTTCTTTGGGGAGAGAGCAGGAACACAGCTTATGCTTGACACAATTCAAATAGTAAACCCCACCAGTGTTTCAGACCAGAAGAGCTGCAGCTTTGCTGAGCAGCCTCTGCCAGAGCTCGCTAGAGATCTGCTCGCGCTTTCCCAGCTTGTGCGCGACGCTTTCCTGTGTGCTGCACTAGCCGGGGCAGACGTTTGAATTACTTCTTATTACAAGGGAGCGCATTAACATCAGGAGGCCACACTGCATGAGGAAATATGTGACTAGTTTAGCGATGGCTTGATTACCTGTAACTATTTGGCAATACTAGGCCTGCTAAACTCTAGTTCTCCTGTCCTTTCCTATTTATTTCAATGTAGTTTTAATCCTATTTTCTTGAGTAAGAGATGTAGGGAAAAGGAAGCTTGGCAAAAACCTTGGAGTATTGACTTGCTCTTTGCATTTTTGGGAAGGATTCCCTTTGAAATATTCCTAAGGCTTTAGAATGCTGGAATGGAAAAAGGAACTTATTACAGTAAAACCACTGATGTAATTATAATTTCCTAAAGTGATGCAACACTTTCAGTTACCTAAATAGTTTCTTTCCATGTTAATAACAAAACTGAGATTACCAACCTACAGTTTTAATTTTTTCTGTCAGATCGTGCCAATTCTGTTACTGTACTGAGATACCAGTTTTAATTGTTGAAGTCTACTCTTGCTCACTGTCTCTGCAGCTTAACTCCTGATGCATAGCTGATGTGGATCTCCTTCCCATGGGGCAGCCTCGGCTTCCCTGGAGCCGGTCTGAAACCTGCAGAATATCAGATGTGTGTTGGGAAGCTTGAAAGTTGCATGTGATAGATTTTAACAACTGTGTAAGAAAAAGAATCAATCTGTAGTCATGATAATGCAGCGATTAATAGTGCTTACCCAGGAGTTTTCATTTCCCCCCCCCCCCAAATCCCTCACAGTCAGGAGTGTGTAGCCAGGTATCCAGCGCATACCGCTGGTATCTTACAAAAAATCATCTCTCCACGATCTCTCCCTCAGGCAGCACATAGCTGCCAAAACAGACTTCTGCCGAGTATCAAAGGGCATCCCCTGCAAAGAACCGAGGCTTCTCCCAGCCGTTTTGACAGAGCAGCTGTCTGGCATAACCAGAGCTGCAGCTGAATAGTCCCAGCCCTGCTCATCCTGCTTTTTTTTTTGTAAGGAGTTTATAAATACACACTGCTACTCATGCAGTTCCCTGGGCTTAGGATTTTGTGAGCAGATCGGCTGTTTGATCGAGTCAAAACTACTACATGCAATGTGCATTACCAAACCCGGGGAAGAAGCTGTTCCCAAGGAGGGGTCTTGAGCTGCCGGCAGTGGCCCTGGCTGCTCCGCTGTGGTCGCTGGCGCTGATTTCTCTGTGCTTTCTATGCATTGAAAACAATGGAAGATTCCAAAAAAACACTGACAGCTGCTGCCAGCGGTTACAGGGAGCCCCTGCGTGGTCCTTTGCCCTCCCTCATGGGCTCTGCAGCCATGAGGTCTGCAGCAATGTGCTTGCTCAAATGCTTTCACACAGCCCAAGGGAGACATCCGTTGGTGCTCATCCTACAAAGAGCCACTCTCAGGGTTTCATGCATCACGCATGAGCATTGAAACTTAGTCCAGAGGGGTCCCTCAACCCAATGCAGGGATCTCGAGTGGAGATCCTGAGCCCAAGAGGCCCCAGGGAAGCCTCCAAAGAGAGTTAAAGCCCATGCCCAGAGGAGGATGCAGATTCTTAGAGCCCTGCTTTAGGCACAGAAATAATGGATGTACAAATGCAACTTGGAAGGATTGGAAAAAACGTGCTAGCTTGATTGTTACTGGTTTAGTCAAGCTGGCAAGTGAACCCAGCACAGAATTAGTGTGGCTGCAGGCTTCTTGCAAAGCAGCGTTAACCCACACCACCCAAGGGAGCACCCAAGCTTTGTGCTGAGCGCAGACGAAGGCAGGGTTTGTAAGGCTGTGGCTCCTCTTGTGCATGCTGCCCAGGAGCAGGCCACTGGTACAGCAGCAGCAGGTCAGCTTTCCCATATATGGGAAAACCCTGCTCTAATTTTTAAAGCTGTGTGTTGTGGCAGCGCTGAATATGGGAATTTTCTAAGCACAGCTGAATGCTGGTTATGTTCATTTGTAGACCAGCATCTGGAACACTGTCACTGCGGTTGCCACTGCAAACGCTTGCAGCCTTTATGAGGGCAGGTTCCCAGCTGTTTCCCACCTATTTAGGATTTCCTAATGTAAGAGTGAACCAGGGGTATGGCACAGGGGAAGGTTGATGCTGAGATGCTCTAGAAAAGCAAATGAGCAGAGGGCCCCATACGCAGGACATTCTGCATTGCTAGTTTGGTGATTTAGGCAGTAAAGGATAAGGATGAGCATTGCAGCAGTAAATGTGCTGGTTCAGAGGCATTATTTAGTAATACGTACTATTTTGGTATTATTTGGATTTACATGGAGCTCATCCCTATACTAATCTGAATGCTTTACTCTCCTCCAAGCCTTTGCAGGCTGCCCATAGAGCTTGTAGACAACCAGCCTGTCATCTCTGTAATTCTTGTAATCTAATTATTGCCTGCCAGAGCAGCGAGTAACTTCTGCTAAAAATCCATCACGTACTTACTGCCTTGATGCAGATGTCTGATCTGGAGGAAGGGTCGGCCAGAAATGTCCTGAGGGCTCCTGGGAGTATCAGGAAGCTGAGGTGCCTCTGGGACTGTGACCATGGTGGAATTTTTCCCTTGGTTGGTGTTCACCTTTGTGTGTGTTTCCTCAGCAATTAAAAGGCTGAGGGAAGTGGGAAGGAAACAACCATGTCTGCCTCTAGGACAAGGTAGCTGCCTTGTCCTGTGGGCAAACATGAACCAGGCTCCTGCCCTGGCAGCCTGGGACAGGCAGACCTCCCCCCAGGCACTGCTTAGCGTTTTGGGTGCACTAAATCTACTCATTTGTGGTTTTTGTTTGTTTGCTTTTAAGGAAAGAAATAGAACATTAATTATTATTTGTAAAGGGCTAGATTCTCACTACAGAGCAGCCCAAGTGAAGTTAAATTACATAGTAGTTACTTTGCTTTAAATATTAAGAACAGTTTGCTGCCATTGCCCTGCTGACCACTATTTTTGAGCCAGCAAGTGTTCAGAAGTGCCTGATGGTGCTTCTGGTGCCTTCCCTGATGTTTATCCATTGATTTGGGGTGGCAATGAAGAATGTTCTTTGATGCAAGCCTGACAAGTCCAGCATCAGAGCTGCCAGCATGGACAGGATGTGAATCTAGATTCCTTTCTTTTTTAATGAACTCGTTTAAAACCTTCCTTCTTGCAGCCCATCCAAAAAGGAACCAGAAATGAAACCCACCCTGGCAGTTCCTTACATGGCCCAGGTCACTGCTGGTTATTCCCTCCACGTGCCCTGTTTTAGGGGCAGCACCTGTGGGAATGTGCCATTTTCTCAGTAGCCGGAGAGGAAAACATTACAGGTACTTGCTGGCTGGAAAAGAAAGATGCAGCAAGCAGCAGCTAGTTGCAAAATAGCCGCTTTAAAGCAGAAGCTGCCTGGCTCTGCCAAAGCTGAAGGGCCAGCCCCAGAATGGAATGCTTATAAAAATAAGATGGTAAGCATTCAGCAGAGAAGGAGTAGAGACCAGGAAGTTTCAGTGTTACTTACAACATGATACTCTGCTTGGAAAAATATTGTCACAATTACAGAGATACGGGCATGGGTCCATAGTTGAAAGGCATAGCCCAGTACCTATCATTAGGGTGATTTTAATCTCTCATTTCCAATTTTATCTGTGGAAGAGACTCTTTTTGGCTTGAAAATTCTCATGTGAAATGTTGAGCCAAAGGACGTGTGTTTTGTCTGGGGAAAAGTTTGAAGTAATTGGTTAAGGCTGGTTTTGAATTATAGAGGGGGAGAAATTTGTCTTATACCATTTCAAAACATCACAGTATATTGAATTATTTAAAAATCTACAGGATGATGGATTTATTTTAGTTTAACCACATTGATATTTTTTTAATGGTTTGGATTTTCAACAAAATGAAAGAAAGTGCTCCTTTCATGCAACCTGATGGGGAAATAAAAACAAGAGAGCAACCTTTGAGAGCACGAATGCTGCAGCTCCTCAGACATCCTGAATTACAGTGGGATATCTTGACCCGCAGTAGTTGAGAAATCTTGCAGTCTGTAAAAAGGTTTTTCTTCTTTCATTTTTTTTTTTAAATAGCTGAATCCAGTTTCTGTCCTCTTTGTTAAGCTGTTCCATGAGCCCTAATTACATCCAGAGGGACAAGTTCCTGCTGGGACAGGGGCTGTAGATATGCAAGAACTGGCGTAAACTCTCTGACTTCATTCTCCTTCAGGAGTTGTAGAGAGGCTCCAAAAAGTCAACGTGGGGCACTGGAGAAGGGACAAATCTGAGCAGAGGAGGAGTACTTGGCTGACACTTGTGTGTGTGCTGTCAGCTGGGAAGATGCTAAGTTCTAGCACTCCTCTGGGTTTAAAAGTTACGTAAGAACATGCAGTCAAAAGGCTGGAGCGAAGGTTTACTACAGTTTCTGCAAGCCCCGAATCTTACATACTTGGGAAAAAAATAAGCTAAAGCACTCTTCAGGTACTCTCTGTCTTGCTGTCTTGCTCTGTCTTCTTTCCCTCCTTCCCCATCAGAATGACAACCCAGACACTGAGCTTTCATCTTTATCCATTAAAGGCTACTTCAATGAAAAAAATCCCTCTCTGGCTTTTTAACAGTTACAGCAGTTGCTTGAAAGTGAGTAGGTGTTCTTCCTTTTGAACTGGCAGTTTACAGGCAAGCTGTACCTTCTTGTGATGTCCTAGCAAGAAGTTAATAAATTACAGACACTTAACCACTCTTCTTCTCATTACAAATATGTAACAGCCTTTGCAATCAGAAAAATGTGTTCACATATTAACTTAGCCTATAGAATATTATTCCGGCAATTAATTTATTTTCCTTGCTCTTTTGCTCTTGCCTTACCACAGTGGGGACAGAGTGGTTCATCTCTTGGGTATTTAGTTGAGGGCGGACAGTTTATGTGTAGGTGGGGGTATTCCACATGCGTTTTCCTGTGTTTTTATGTGTTGTTTTGAATTTTCAGCCCTCTTAGTCTGGTCCTTAAAAAACACCTGAAGTGAAATCACCGTATGAGCCGCTGATCTGGGTATTTGTGTTATGTCAGGCTCTATCAGTGTCCATAAAAAATACTCTTCCAGCTCTGCATGAGGTACTGTGTCTGTTATACGCTGGAGATTTTGCATATCCTACCAGGGCTAGAAAGCACCGAGAGGAAACCCAGCAGTATTTGGGCCCAAACCTCCTCTTTCACAGCCCCAAAGTCTGATACACGTACTGGTTTATATCCTAGCCCTGGACCCTGCTCTGGTTCTGTTGCAGACATTTTCCCCTCCTGCCGTCCTCTATCTTTAACAGATAATGGTGTGAAAATATTTTGTTTATTGAAAGACCTTAGCTGACATGATTCACCTCAGCAAGCAATGGACATGTGTGGTGTGTATGTATATGTGTGTGTGTATGTTCAGGTGTTCATGTGTTTCACCTTTACAAATTCTACCAGTACGCTCTGTGTGCAGTCCAAAGGTGGTGCTTCTGTCAAAGAGGTTGGTGTTTACTTTACAAGCAAGGCAAAACTCTTTAGAACCAGCAAAAATGAGGTCTAACAAAAATAGTTCAAGTGAACAAGATGTTTCTCTCTTGAGAGAAGGTAGATGTGCCTGTGTGAGGACATGATCCCTATGGAGTCTGCCCCGCCAGAGTCTAAACAACAATAATCCCCTTCCCCCTCCAAAAAAAAAAAACCCCAACAAACAAAACCAACTAAAACCAGGGAAAATTAAAAAAAAAAAAAACAACAACCAAACAAAAAACAGTGGAAAATTAAAAAAACCAGGAGCTTTTTTGCTTTTCCTTTTCAAGCATCTTGTCATTAGGATGCAGTTGGTGTATGCCAGCTGCTGCCTGATGGTGTTTCCCCAGTAGCATTTTCCTTTCTGCGTGTCTTGAAGAACAATGACAGATTCCTCCTCTACACATGTGGCCAAAGAATTTCAGTTTTCCACCCAAATGAAGTGTGGGCATGTATAGCTTCGTTGCATGAGCGGGAGGGGGTTGTATACAGCCGTGTTGCAAGTGTCCCCCTCCCCATCACCTTAGCATCGGTAAATCTCTGCTCGGATTGAACCAATGGGCTATCTCAACCTTGCTTAATAGATGTAGTTGAAGGCAGGAGACCATTGTAATTTAGGAGTTTTATTGTCCTCTGCTCCACTGTGATTATCATGTGTTTCCATGAAGTACATGAAAACATTTTGAAGCATGTAGGACGGAGGTCACCTTTCAGAGGTATCTTACAAAGTTTCTGTCCTTGAAAGCTTATAGCTCTGTTTAAGCTTTTATTATTTTTTTGTAGACCATAAAGCAGCAGGAAGATGATGCATCCTTGCTACATAGCCTGCTTTGTAGTGCTTGAGGACAATTTTTGTCCCCTTGACCTTGGTCAGAGTTTGGATGAAGTTGCAGCAAAAGAATATGGCTTAAAATACAGAGTAGAAGGTAATGTTTGTAAATCCATGATGACAAATAAATTTAAGTAGCTTTTTGTGAAGTATATTTCCTAAGGAGCTTGAGCAGTGAAGAGGACTGGTATTTTAATTTTAATAGATTATGATAATTCGTCTATGCAGAAAATCTAATTCACTTCTGCACCAAGCTTTAGTTTTGGCTTATAAGACTTCAGTGCCTTTAAAAAACTCCAGTCTTGATTTAAAGGCTCTAAGATGTAATATAAATACTTTGAAATGCAGACAGCAACATTATGTTACCTAAAAAAAGTAACTGCAAAATGTAATGTCTGTGATAGTATCAGCATGTCAGATATCATAGCACCTGAAACTTCTTGGGAGGTTTTCTTACAGCCCTGTTAGCTCAGACCCGGTGTGGATCAACTTTTGCACATTTTTCAAGTCAGCAGGACTGCAAACAAGGATTTAGAGACTGTAAAGTAGTAAAATTGCAAAGGAGAGAGTGGAGTTGGAAAAAAGGGACTCTGATATTTAGTTTCTTTTTCTTGGCATTATTAGACTCCCAAATGACAACGTTTCTAGTTTTCTAGCACAAAGGAGGCCTCATGCTGTTCAGGATCTGCTGTAAAGTTCTAGTACAGATCATTCTGTATCCCAAACAATTTATATAGTTCACTGATGTTTTTATTTCACAGCTACAGTTTTATAGAGCCTAGTCTAATAGATGGTATTTTTGGAAACCTCCCGTTTATCTAACAATAAAAGCCAGGATAGAGTATCAGCTTCCACTTAGATTTTCCTGAATTATCTCCCATTAAATCAATAACATTATTTTTTAAAATTATTAAACTTCCTTTTGCTTTTAAGGAGAAAGGCTAAAAAGGAGAAATTAAAATACCATTTAAAACAAATACTGAGGCGTAAAAAAAATGTCAGTAATTTCAACTAAGTTAAATAATCTGGATGGGTTTCATCACAACATTTACATCATTATAAAATGCAGTTTTAATTGCAGGAATGCAATCGATTTAAAACGTATGCTGTGGATGCTAGAAGTAAATGTGAGCAGCCCATTGTAACTTTTGGTTTATGCACATCATTAGTTTATGCACAACTCTCATGTCTTAAATCCAAGCTGTAGGGAGGGGGACCGGGAGAGTGGAGGGAGAGAATCATCAAAACCCCTTTTGACAGACTGGCAATATCAATATACGACCTCCTGGTTTTTGATTAGACCCAGCTACCTGAAAGGAGCTTTATGCACATAACCAGTTGCAGTAGCACTTTCATTTCTGTCACAGAGGTCTAAATAAATGAATTGGCCATCTGCAATTAATTCGCATTGTACGAATAGTTTGAAGACTGAGTCGTCTGTCTTCCGAACAGAACAATCTATTTTTAGGTTTTCAAGCAAGCCTGTTTTGTGTTCTTTGTGGAGTCAGCGACATTCTTTCAATTTTTCAGCTTAATTAACACAAAAGAAACTGTAATCTGAGAAGGCAGCAGAAACAAGAACCCCCTGAAAACCATGAATTTGCAAGAAAGCAGAAGATGGCAGCTTTGCAAAAGATAGCTGGCAAAAAAGAAAGCAGAAAGTTGAGAGCAGTTTGTGGGATTTTGGCTGGGTGCTATCGAAGCTAAATTTATACATACAGTTTGTTGCTTTACAGTGAGCGCTCACAGGTCTTGCAACTGGTTTTGGAGTCTTTCTTCTGAAAACGAGGGCCACAGAAAAAAACTGTTTTCACATAAGATACTAACTACAACAGAGGAATACTTATGAATAAAGCAGATTCTGTAGAATTACGTACATACGTCTGGCCTGGGTGTGAACGTTGATGCATGCTCCTGGGATGGTTGAGGAAACGCTGAAACCCCTCCAGATGGACTTTGTGTGCTTGCAGTTGTAGGTAAATCCTTATTTCAAGCTCAGATACATTCATAAATAGGTACTTTTTATTAGTGTCATGCCCTGATAAATGCAAAAATATCCATGCATCACAAGATGTATTTTGCGCTACATTAGTTAGAAGTTTTGTAGTGATTGTTTGGGAAGAGGAAAGTGCAGCTTACTGCTCAGAGGGATTTGAGCTAAAATGTGAGCTCTAGATACAAGAAAAGGAAGTGAAAAGCTGAATAAACACAGAACACAAACTGCAGTCAGTGCATGGTCAGAAATAGTACTTTGAAATAACAATGAGACTTCTGTGCTTGCTGCAGGTGCTTTTCTGTTTAGACATATTAAATATACAGCATTAGCATTTGCTGTGCATTAATATTATGCATGTGTAACATGTAAGCTTCCCAATTAAATATCTTCCCAAGTATCCATTTGTGGGTGCTTGTTTGAAATATGCAAACAGACTGAGGAACAGTCATAAACTCTCAGCCTCCCCTCTTTTAATCCAGGCAAAGAGCCTGAAAGCCTGAAGTACAACTCCAAAAAGCATTCCAGGGACGTCGGCAGCCCCGCTCAGCTGGTGGCCACAGCAGCGCAGGGAGTGGGAACACGTATTTCTGCAGCAACTGGTGCACCTGTAGCCTTATGAATCATGTGCACCATCATTTAAAAATAACATGTAGATTCTAAGGTCTATAACATGGAGTACTGAGAGGTATTTAGCTGCCTAAAAATACAGCAGAGTTCTTAATGGGATTATTTTTGCAAATACTCTGTTAGTTATGGCAAGTAGAACCAGCTGAACATCAACCTGCACCTTTAGATACGAAACTACCTTCTGAAATCTGGTCTCCAATTGCTTTTGACGACTATTCCCCAGCTGGTTTCACCAGCCTAACTATTCTGAGTATCAACTTTATCTGATTCAGTCCCAATACTTGTGTATGAAGGAGTCATATCACACATTACAGAAGAAAAAATGTGTGGAAAAAGGGTTTTTTTGAACAAGATGAATTTAGTTCCCAGAACTTTAAGAACCTTCAAGTGTAGCAAAGTAAAGTCGAAGCTGTGACTGACTTCTGTTTAAGATACAATTCTTCAGTTTGTTGCCGAAATGGACTCCTGCAGGATGCCGCTGACTTCTCTAGCCTAACCAGTTTTACTGTATCAGAGCCTCACCTCTCAAAATAGGTGCTGGGGGAGATTCCTTTCACTGCTGAGGACTTATAATACTGTAGCCTTCTTTTTTCCTTCACTGTAGAAACAGGCTCTATTTTCCATTTGTAAATGAAAAGTGCAGCTGAGCAGTTGAGGGGGGGGAGACAGGAGGAATGTCAATGTTCTCACTAAGAAACAATAAGGAAGTTATAAAGCAGCTGCAAAGCCCCTGCCAAGGATTAAGGTGTGTAATTGGCATGTGCAATCAAGTAGCTACAATGCTGGAAATAAATGGGAATGGTAAGCAGTGGTGGGACAGTTGGCTTGCTCGCCTAGAACCTTGGGAAGCCTGAGTAAGGTAACCTGCAAGTTTCTTTAAAAGTCACCTCACTTGGTTTAACTGCAAGGTTTCCACAGTGCCAGATTTTTTATGCAATTCTACCTCCAGGTAGTGTGGAAGCTGCTGATCAACACTGAAAGTTGGTGATGAATATTAAATAGTAAAAACCTAATAATAAAATAATCAGTTTTCATTCTTTTGCATGAATTTGCCAGTGAATTTGCCCCCCACAAGGCTAAAGGAGGTAGAGGAAAGTCAATATTTGTGTATCATCTTTTTCAGTAGCTCAAAGAAGAAGAAAGTGACAGACATTACTACTCAGTGAACTGAATTTAATTATTAGCATTTTAGTTGCAGAAGTTTTCCATTCTGAGTAGTATGCAGGCATGCCTTTTGTGTCCAAGGGCTAAGCATACTCATACTACTAATACATTAGTGAACGTTCACTGCTTTGATTATTTTTTAAGAACCGTGGGTGTTCATTAAACAATTTCAGTCCATTAAAACCAAAAAGATAGATTTCTGTGGTCTCCATACTCTTAAATTTTTGGATCTTTGTTTAAGGAAAAGTAAATTTAATTCTTGAAGTATGGTTAAATACAGTAACAAAACAGGAAGTATGTCCTAAAGTATGTTTGGTTTAAATCCCATGAGAAAGTCTATTTAAGGATTCTTCTGTAAGGATGTAAATTCTAAAATACCTATTTAGTTTAGCAGTTGTAAAATATGTGAGGTAGTCAATCATACCTTTGGCTTTTGCACTCAGCCAGGTTACTTGCCAACATAAGCAAAGACTTAAAGGCTTAATTTTTAGATGTTTCAGACGAAATCCATTGTGAACCTTTCACTTCATCCATAATATCCTAAATATTAATTATTTCTGAAAGTAATCAACCAAATTTGTCACTTCTAAAGACAGCACGAGGGTGTCTTCTGCACCCAGGATATTCTCTGTTGAGTCACAAGTCAAGTCTATAGACCACTGTATTGTTAAATAACAGTAAATACAGCACCTGGATTGTGGGCACTGAGCACTCCAGCAAGTAGAGGGATAAAGTACTCCCTGCCCTTAAGGATTCAAGAGAATTGTTTGGGGAATTGGCTATGCAGAGCCCTTTTCCATACTCTTAGCTCTGAAAATATAATCCTCAAAAGAAGTGAAGAAAAGAATCCCTAAACATCTGTCATCAGCTAGAAACTAATGTTCTTGTACAGGGAGTTCTATCACAGGCCTCTCCCCAAAGTCAGCAGGCTCACTAGCAGTGTCAAGGACCATGTAACAGGCAAATTATAACTAATCTTTAGAAATTGTCTATCCCGCTTCCCATGAGGAATGGCCAGAAATCAAAGCTAGATAGTGTTCAGCTGTCCTGTCCATTTGCATTCTTTACTACCTTGGTCTTTCCTGAACCTCTTCACAGGCTTTGGCATGAATCCCTTACCTCTCTTCTTTACATGCAAGTCACACAAGAGGTTCTTGAAGAAGATTGAGAAGAGGTTTTACTGCTTGGCATTTTGGGGGTTTGTTTCATTTTCTTCACAGATGTTACCTTGTTATGGCATCACGTGTGAATGTGAAGGCAGCCATCATGTACCATATGCGTGATGAATCAAGTACTTTTGGGATGTGTTCAACGTAATGTGTCCATTTGGCGTAGATAGCCGCCTCATCTAGGAGCCTGGGTCAGCAGACCAGTGGTATTTGTGCATGTAGTTTGTTCTGCACATCTACAGTGGCCCTTAGGTGAGATCATATCTGACAAAACCCCTCACAATTGATGGTACTATTTGTTCAGTTGATGCTCTTCACTGTACTGAGAGGATACTACTTGTTGTTCTCCATCTGTGTGAGCCACATCAAAACACAGATAAAGTACTCCAACAGCCTAGCTCCCCAGCAGTAAGTAGCTCTGGTGCTTCATTGTTTCATCTGTAGACAGTGCTTACTCTAAGGCTTATTCTTTGTTCCATGCTTCGTACTTGTCAATAGGAGCTTCTAACTGTAATTTAAAGTTGTCTTCAGTGCTTTCATGCAGGGGGAAACATTCATGTTCACGAGGAGGAATCACAGAAGGGTCACTAGGTCTTTTCCTGTTCCTCCTCCTCTCCAGACTTTATGGATGCTTACTGCCAGTGTAAAACTCAAAGATGCTTTTTCCATGAAAAATAAGAAGCGGGAGGCTGTGGGAGGCAAAAGCTGTGGGTCTCACTAAGCCCAGCACAAATCCCTGGGTCAGAACTTGGAGCTCAGCCTCCTGTTCTCTTATGGAGGACTTGGCTGATCTAATAATCAAAACTGAAAGGGCCTGACCTTTTAAGGGAGGGAGGAACCTAAGTGTTTGTGGCTTACACTGATTTGGTGGGAGTTGTGGCTGCTTGGCTGTTCTGAAGTATTTTATCCTAGCTGCCATAGTTTCTTCATGAGGCTCCTTCATTTTACACTGGGCAGTCCCAGGAGAGCAAGACAAAATGTCCGTAATTGAGGGACTTCTGGTAAGTGATATACTAGTTGAAGGTCTATATGTTTAGGACCTTGATATTCCACGTATGCATTTTTCATAAGTGTAACACAGTGACTTTTCACCTTATAGGAAGTCACAGACCTTTCTGCCCACAAGAAATTGCAGTTTCCTCACAATACATGCTGTGTTGCTGCAAAGCCCATCAGACAGTAGAGGGAGCACAAGTTAACCGTCGCTTTTCCTGGTGCCATGGGATAGGAGCCCTAATTGTTTGTGAAACAGCTAGCAGAAATGGAAGAAAGAAGAGTGAATGCTGTGTTGCTTAGTAGTGTACTGGAAGTGGATGAAAGGGCTGGAAGGAACAGGTTAAATGCCTGAGTATTAGGGAGTGAGGAGCTAAATATGGCACCTTAATACGGCACATGGCAAGAGGCCAGATCTGTTAGTTCATAGATCTTAACTTGCTTCCAATATTTGGGTTTGAGCAGGATTAAAAACCAGGAGGGGAGTTTTTTATGGTTCTGGTTTTGACAGTGATAGAATCTCTGAGGAGTAATTTCAATGCTGTGGCATGCAAACCCGAATTCTCATTTTGTGGGACCTTAGGATCCAAGCTGCAACTCAGCGTCATATCTTTGGTCCATTTGTAACAAACATTTGATAACTCTGCTCTACAAAATAATTTGTGTGTGGCTAGAAAATGTAGGTTGGTCTCTCTGGAAATACAGTGTAAAACTCTGGCAGGTGATGTTCATATCAAGAGTAGTGTGTGAGTTTAGCTTCTAGCCCTTGTTTCAAAAACATAGCACCTCCAAGGTACAGTTTTCTGTGTTTGTCCTGTTTACATTACACAGTACCAGAGCTAGGGCAAGCTGCTGAAATAGAAGGTTTCTTAGGAATTAGCTGCATAAATTACTTTCTTATAACTGAGGATATAAATGAGAGTGATATTTCTATAACTGACTTTCCAGTATAAAAGATAGAGTCTGTTGGCTATGAACACTCAGAAAGCTTTACCGTGAGAAATTACAACAATCAGGGGTTAGATGTTCCATTTAGAGAAAATGTAGGGTGAGATGCATGAATCTGTTGCTTTTTTTCATTGCCTTTTTTCAAGTGGAATGACTTGAGCTGAGGTTAACTTTTTACTACTTAAGAAGATTATATGGTTCATAGAAAAATAATTCAAACTGCTTAATTTTTAAAGCTTTTTAATAAGAAAACTTCAAAGAGATTCATTTTAGAGTAGGATTCACATAATGTAGGTAAGGTAGTTAAATATTCCCTCAGTGAAATGTAGTTTGAAAAATAGACATTCATGGCACCTATACAAGTATGTCTATAGATTCTTATCTGTAAGAACAGCAACATATTTCTTTTTTTAATTAAAGATCATTATAATTGCTAATGTATGATTGTTTGGGGGCATATGTGAGTCAAACTGTGGTTTTGAGAACACAGTTTTTGAGAACACCTTAACCTTCACCAAATCCTTCACCCTGTGTGTAATGTCTGTGCTGAATTAAAACATAGGCCCATGTTGGAGATTTCCTTCATCCTTGCCAAGGAGAGGAGCACCTCCAAGAGGACAAATGAAAAAGCTGGGAATCATTCAGGATGATTGAGGAACAGGATTTTGTAAGACAGTGAGCATTGTGCAGAGAAGCTGATTAGCAATTTGTGAAAGGAACAAAACAACCTTTGAAACCAAAGCAAAGGAGCAGAAGAGCAGCTCAAATTATTTAGGGAAGAGATGTTCTTCACAAAGAAGCAAAACTTTCTAGAGAGCAGAGGCAGACTGGTTGCTGCTAGAAATGGCATTATCAGCCAAGAGGTGAAGTGAGCCTGTTTGGTTTTTTCTCTGTATTTGTTCCTTGTTTACATGTTTCTGTTAGCTCTTTTGTTATTTGGGAATAGGGGGAGTGTTTTGGTGTTGGGTTTTTTGAAGACTTGGATCTCTGTGATTAGAGGTTCTTTTGCTAAGCCTATATTGCTTTCTTTCATAGTCTTTTAAGGATACTACTGGAAAAAGTTTCTCACAGCCAGTGTAGCATATGGTAATGTACTGAAAGAACTGTCTCCAGAAAATTGTTCCATAAGTGTTGATGTGTCCAGATAGTGGCTTACACCATGGAGTGCTCTTCAGCTCAGGTCTTCAAAGCTAGCTAGTAGTGATTCATTCACGATGTGTATCTGTCTAGACATGAGAACTTGATGCAACAGAAAGGTTTCTTACTCAAGTATTAAGAGACTGTACCAATTACATAATTGTTAACTAGCGCAGGCGGTCTCAAGTCATGGTAGATTATTACTGTCATCATCTTCTCTGCAGACCACTTTGGAGTGTTTGGATAAAGACAATGCATCTGCTTCTACCACCCCTCACCTGAGTTGTTTTCTCCTACTTATAGGTTTCACATTGATACTACTACTTATAGTACTATCTGGACACATACTTATAGGACTATTACTACTACTTATAGGATTCACATTGATAAAGAGATCTGGAGGACACTCCTGGGGCAGCGAGATCCATTTTCTTAGCCAGTGAACACACAGTTTCAGCACTTCACATTCTAAATTTCATAATATAATCTTAGTTTCAACTCTCTGGTAATGGGAATTCCTGTATTCATCTTTAGGCAAGGAATTCCTTAGCCTTTTTAACTTTAAACAGTGCTGAGCGTAAACAGATCATGGAAAAATAGCGTTCTTGGAAGTCTTTACTGCACGGTTTGATCTTGTACCTTGTATATCTTACATTGGATCACTATCTCTATGCCCATCAGCTCTTCATGCCTTCCAGTTGCCTTCTAGCTTGGCCAGTGTGGGCTGATGTGGTCCTTTTCACAGAGGGTATGAAGTCCATTGTGTCTTTTTTTACCCCCCAAGCCAGCTTTTAGGGTGGAAAAGAATGAATTTGTATTTCTAGGGTGGGAGTTGGGTCTGTGCTGGTAGATCATGGTTGCTCTGTTTCTGCTCTGTGGCTGTCATCGTTCAGCTGGGTACGGAGTCTGTCCTGCAGTATGAATGCATGATTCACCGTGGAGGAGGGTATGATACAAAACAAACACAAACCTTATAGCCAAGATGATGTTCGCAAAATAAAATGGAGTTATAATTTTAATGGAGAACTATTTTGGTGTGTCACAATTGCCTTGGTCCCTTTTGCCTGCCAGAACTGTGGATTTATAAACTCCCTCACTAGTATCCTCACTCAAGGAAAGCAAAACCAGGAAGCTTAAACTCCATTATTATTTGAAATGAATATTAATGGCAAACGTTACAAGGTACTTGCTCAGCTCTGTACGAATACACATGTCCATTCATGAGATGGTCCAGACATAGCAGAAGATTAGGAATACGGAATCTAAGACTGAATTCGAAAGGGCCGCACAGGAACTTTAGGCCCCAAAAAATCCTGTCAAAGTTTGGCTTTATTTCATGCTGTCAGCCAGGATTCTCCTTACAGCACCATGATACTCATTATAAAAAAATAAGTTAAAGCCACGCTTTCTTCGTGCCTCACAACACATGGCACTGTGCATGCTCAGCACATGTGTAGTATTGATAAAGAGGCATTATCGGGCCTGAAAACATTTTAAACAAAACAAATAATGTGGCTGCCCAGCGCTTCCTCTGGCAGTAGTTCCTTGGACAAATCTTCCTTAACTCTCGCATGTATGGAGTTAGTATGTGTGTGTGTGTATATATATATATCCCTCAGTAACACCAATTCATAGAAAGAGTTTTTCAGAATAAATGTACAGCTGTGTATTTTATATATAGGGTGTGAAATGCAGCCATGCAGGAGGGCCCTGCCTCCAGCCAGGGGTTGCCGGTGCCAGGAGGCACTCAGCATCTTCCCAGTGCCCCATAGCACAGGGGGCTTCCCTGTGCCGTCACTCCTTGTCTGCTGACTGAGGGCAGGGTAACCGGTGACTCTTCTTGTTTATGGGCTGAAAGATGAGCTGCGGCTCGAAGGGCGCAGCAGCGGTGGTGGGGCAGAGTAAAAGCCATTGCAGCCTCCCTGGATCTGTGGTTTTCTGTTAAAGCCCTTCTGCTGACATGGCCATGACCCCAGTGAGCAGAGGGGGGCACGGCTCTCCACATGCAATGGTTGTAGCCTTTGTTCATACCGGGGTCGTGGGGAGCGCAGTTGCTCTGGGCTGACGCCGGGGAGCGGGTGGCAGCCTCCAAGGCTTCCTCAGGAGCAGCATGCTCCTCGCCTCGGAGGACCGGGATCTCAATCACGCCGCTTGCTCTCTGTTTACATAGTGTAGGCTAAGCTGTAAAGAGCCAATTGCTGCAGAAGCAAACAGGTCACTCTTAGCATGCACAGGGCAATGGAAAAACAAATTTGGTATTGTAACACCAGCGAGCATAAAGCAAACCTGGAGGTGACCTGCAAAAGAACAGAGCACCAGGTTTCTGCCCTGTTGGGTGCTTTATGGTGTACAAAGAAAGATTGAGAGGTGTGCAGGCTTTGTTTATTACATTTGTTTCTATATCTAAAATAAAAAGTGTCTTTGTCTGGTACTTTGACTGTCACAAGTGCCCTGATTCTAGCTGTCCCTGGTTGGGCAGGCTGGAGGGCCGGTGGGAGGACTGAACAGAGTACTAGCAGCTTTCTCAGTGTTTTCCTTGAAGGAAAAGTGTTAAGGTTTTGAACAGAGCCTATTTTTTCATCTCATATTGCTGAGAATGTCTGAGTTAGAAGTGTTAAGAAAAGGAAAACAGACTATTAAGAAATTGCTTCATTTTAAATAATTATTTTATCATGAAACGTGTAGCAGAGGGGCTTAAAGGTCCCCAGTGAGATATGGTGCTCTTGGTTCTCGATACTGTGCAGGCATGTTGGAAGTAAGCAGCTTACAACCTATATGAGAGAGGCAGATGAAAGATGGTTGGAAAAAGAGGCACAGAAAGGGGAAGTGACTCGTCCAAGGTCATGCATGGATCGGTGGCTGTGCTGGATCCAACCATCTGTGCCAAATCAGGTCTCAGTCCTGTTCCCCTCTTTGCCCCCTAAGCTCATGTCTGCCTTTAACATTCTGTGAGCTTTCAGACAGGCCCAAGCGCCCTCCTGGGCTGGGTGGATAGGAGGGGATAAGCCTTCACCTCAGCTGGTTTTGATGTGGCAGAGGCAAAACCCCAGTTCTGACTCAGCCTGGGCTGGCACTGGGTCCAGACCCCAACTCCTGCCTCGTTCCCGCAGCTCTGGTATTGGATGTCTTTCCTGGCTTTGTCTGAGCTAGGACAGTAAGGGAAACCTTTCATTGCACACCTAAAGATTTGGAGATAATCAGTCATTTTATATACATTTCTAAAACATAAGGCATGCACATGAAAAGCCATAAACCACCAGAAGGATTCATTTTGGAACATTGGGAAAGGGTCTAAATTTTGCAACTTCTCTAGGGTGTGTGGGGCACTCTAATTTAACATCAAGGCACTTAAGAAGTAATTGTGCTGTTAGTTTGCCAGTCGGACAAATTCTGTCAAGAAAAATAGGGTCCAGAAAATCCTATTCTGTAATTGTGTCTGTATGTAATTTTAGGATCTAGGCAGAATGTTTTTCGATGTATACAAAAAGATAGGAGAAAATACCCATTCTGAAACAGGACACTTTCAAGCCTTCAGCAGTGCAGAGACAGAAGAGCAAATTCCCGGTTCTGTGTTCCTTGCAGATCATCTCTAATACTGGCTTCTAGTATTGAGAGTATTGTGGTTCGCTGGCACTAAAATGTAAAGTTATTTTGAGCACGAATGCCTGAACATCATTCTATTTAAAAGAAAGAATGTAAAAGAAGGAGAGGAATGTTTACCAGCACGTTAAAGCCTGTGTGACAACTTAGCAACAGTTTAACAATCCTCTTATTCCCCCTTCCTGTTAGGCGCTGTAAGGAGAGCCCAATGTCAGTAATAAATAATACCCAGGTGGAGGGGTTAGCTCTGGGTGCTGCTGGGAAGCGGGCTGGGTCAGGCTGAGCCTCAGCCGCGCTGCTCCAATGCGGACTGCGGCGGGTGCCAGGCTGCTGGGGAGGTGAAGGCGGGAGTTTCTCCTCCTCCTCTCAGCGGGAGGAAGGCTTGGGAGTCCTGTGCTTCTTTGCAGCAGCTAACTATAACCTGATGTTGGAAAACAGCCTCTACTGCTGCTGCCTCCGTGGGTTTTGTGACCCAAACATAACAAGGGTTAAAGCAGAAGAACTCTTGATAGAGAAGTTTGCAGTTGAGGGTAGGTCTGCTCTGAATGTTGACAAATATTGAAACTAAATCTGAGAAAAGACTTGCTCCAATTGTTGGGGTTTTTTTTGTAATCGGCATTCCATATGTGTTACATGGAGAGCTGGGATGTGCTATTTCTGTTACGTAAGAGGGGACTTGGGGGAGGTTTGGGTTGGTTTTGGTTTGGTTTTGTTTTTTAATAAAGTGCAGTGCAGAATGCGTGAGTGGTGAGAAGGAATATCAGGGAAAAAGCCTGCAAGGAAATAAGGGGAGCTACTGGGTGAAAAGCTGTCCCTGAGTCTGTTATTTCCATAATTCCTTGAGTTCCTTAAAAGTCTCGTTTAATGTTTCTAAGGAAAAGCCTTGAAGTGAAAGGAGAGTGGCAAGGGATTTTTTCCCCGCTTTGGTTTAAAGGAAAGTCTTGGTTAATTCTATTAGTAGACTTTGGGCTTGTTTTTATTTAAAAACAAAACAAAAATCCCTCTCAAGTTCAGAATTTCTGTATGGAAAAATTCTTTTTCTGTGCCAAAGAGGAAAGTATCTCCTTTCCATTCTGTTTGTTTTGGAGTATCTGTACCTAAGTGTTTTGTGTTTGTTCTTTATTGAATACATTAGTGGTGCATTAATTTCTTCCTGACAGTGCTCATTTCATTGCATTCGGGTAGGCTCACTCTTTCCCATGACAGACAAACTCATCCTTTTACTTGATGATCCTGTTTCGCCCTCCCAAGTTTTGGTTGATAATGGCTTCATTTCCTACCTTGTTTACCTTTTAATGCTTTTTTTTTGTTCCGGCTGCCACAAAGGAGTCAGCTGGAAAAAGCCAACAACCAACCCACACTGGATTCTTGCTCCAATTCCAATCTGTTTGCTTTGGTTTTCCTTTTTAGATTATTGTTTGCCTTTAATTTGTTTGTTTCTCCTTTAAGCGGGTTTGAGATTACTCAAGGGCTCCTTGTTCAGCAGGTCAAAGGGTAACTTGGAGACTTTGAAACTGTCTCCCTCTTTATCACCAAGTTTTGTTCTTCCAAGAGTCCAAAGGATTTTGCAGCTTGTGGAGAATGCCTCCATCTAAGGAAAGCATAAGCAGCAGACCTGAGTCATTGCAAGAAGCCATGGGAGCCTTTTAGTGTCAAAGCAATTGAAAAAAAACCCTGAGCTAAGTCTAAATCAGAACTTTAATTAATCCTTATATATAACTAACTAAAAGGCTAAGTTTACTGAGGATTAAATACACCAAGATGGATAAGTTTGATACTAACCACTGGTCACTTTGATGGCTCAGGATGAAGGCCCCCAGTTCTGTATTCTTAAAGCTACAAGTTTTAACAGACTCCAAAGCAGAGAGGTATCAACGCACAAAGATACAGTGTGTGCTATTAAAAAATACCCTTTACCTGAAAGAGTCAATCTGTCCCAGAGGTAATCCCTGCTTTTAAAAGAGGGAAGTCTGTTCTAACTGCTCAGCCTTGGCACTGTGAATTTGGAGGACAGCAAAACAAAGCATCGGATAATGTAGGCTCCTCAACAAATAATCACAGCTACTTCTGATTTCTGCTTAAGATATTAATCCTTAAAGGTGCTACCTATGCACAGAGGGAGCCTCTTCTGTACCTTTCTTGTATAAATTCACTCATTGTTTATTTTTTCCCAGTACTTTAAATCCCTGGAAAACCTTGGAGGAGGGGGAAGCACCTCTAGCATCTTCATTTCTTACAAAGTTACACAAACATATACAAATAGAAATAATTTCAGGTGAGTCACAAAGTAGAGAGGAATGCATAGATTTTTTTTTTAATTATTAAAGAAAATTATTACAGAAAGCAGGGTGCAGACATGATCCTCCAGTAGCACATATTCAGCTGTGGGGGTTGCAGATTCGCAGTGAATAAAAGATTAAACTATCTTCCCCTTCAGAGTTACCCTAACACGATCAGCAGTTCCATTCCAAACTCTTAGGGGTGGAACAATCTCACAGGTGTGAGGACTGGAAAGAGTAGA
The DNA here is from genome assembly GCA_017639245.1 of Myiopsitta monachus. Classification (NCBI taxonomy): domain Eukaryota; kingdom Metazoa; phylum Chordata; class Aves; order Psittaciformes; family Psittacidae; genus Myiopsitta; species Myiopsitta monachus. The sequence goes on along the minus strand of CM029928.1, from coordinate 30,753,448 downwards.
TAACTCAGATGCAGGGCTGTAACTGCCCTTTCAGGTCTGTGGTGAAGTGGCCATAGTTTGCTGTTCACTGATCCGCTCCTTGACAGCTTTAAATCAGAGGGTACTTTATTGTGGGGTTTTTGTAGTGGATTTTTTTCCCCCACACATGCAAGCTTAGCTCTCTTTTGGTTCATCCTGATAATCATAGAGAGGAATGTTACAAAGTTTACAGTCTGTGTTTTCAAGTGGAAAGAGTCTAAAGTAAATCTGAGATAAAGGTGTTGCTGTAAGAACCATTTGTTTCATATGTTCCCCAGATTAATTGAGCTCTGTATCCTTCCATGAAAAAGTCTTGCTGAAAATAGGCTATTTCCTATAAACAGAAACAAAGGAAATTGTACAGTTAGATCACCCCTATCGCTTTTACCTTTTGAGCTGCACATTTTGTCTCCTCGGCTGTGTGCCCTCAGCCATGGTAGAAACTGAAGTGCAGGCTATTCCAGTGACAAGGGCTGACAACCCCCTCAAAAGCCACAGTGCCATTTCACTCCGGTTGCTAAGGGATGCTCAAGCGTGATGTCGCCTGTATCCTCCTTTCCAAGAGAGCACATTGGTTTGGTCACAGCTCCACCCCCACTGTTCACAGCCAAAAGTTTATTGAGGTCATGTTCACTGTGGGCAGCATGAGCACATCAGGAGCTGTGCAATGGTCCCCTCTGAAAACTCAGTAACTCTTTCTTTCTTCTGGAGGCTGGGGCATCCCAAGTGCTCAGTGCCTTCAACTTACTAACATACATGAATTGTTTGCAGTGTTTGTTGCCTCGAGGCTTTGGAAGGCATGTGTGGTGGTTGAATGTGCTGATCTGGGTCTTATAATCACCTGTAAAAACAAAGGTGAATTCACTCAAGCGAATTCAGAGCCTAACTCTGATGGACTGAGAGTAAAACTGATGCAGCATCACTATTGTAAGCAGAAAGTTTTATCCCTTCAGTTAGAGAAAAGAATGGAATGACAAGAAGTACGTGTTTCAGATGCATTTTTCAGCAGGCTTAAAATCTACTCCATTAAGAAAGCAGTAACTCCAAAACCAACTCTTGCATCTACATTGCTTCAGAATAAAAACCAAAAGCAACAGAATCTGAGGCTGTTGGCTGTTACATTCAGACATGTGAGAATACCAGTGAATTTGAATTTAATCTGTAAGTGTGCAATGCTCACAGTCTTCTGTGAGTAAACTTTTATTTTCCATTGATTTTGAACATGAGCCAGCAGTGTGTGCTTGCAGCCCAGAAAGCCAACCGTATCCTGGCTGCATCAAAAGGAGCGTCACCAGCAGGTCGAGGGAGGTGATCCTGCCCCTCTACTCTGCTCTCCTGAGACCTCACTTGGAGTACTGTGTGCAGTTCTGGTTTCCTCAACATAAAAAGGACATGGAACTGTTGGAACAAGTCCAGAGGAGGCCACGAGGATGATCAGGGGACTGGAGCACCTCCCGTATGAAGATAGGCTGAGAAAGTTGGGGCTGTTCAGCCTGGAGAAGAGAAGGCTGCGTGGAGACCTCAGAGCAGCCTTGCAGTATCTGAAGGGAGCCTATAGGGATGCTGGGGAGGGACTCTTCATGAGGGACTGTAGTGATAGGACAAGGGGTAACGGGTTCAAACTTCAACAGGGAAAGTTTAGATTGGATATGAGGAAGAAATTCTTTCCTGTAAGGGTGGTGAGGCACTGGAATGGGTTGCCCAGGGAAGTTGTGAATGCTCCACCCTGGAAGTGTTCAAGGCCAGGTTGGACAGAGCCTTGGGTGAGGTGTCCCTGCCCATGGCAGGGGGGTTGGAACTGGATGATCTTAAGGTCCTTTCCAACCCTAACTATTCTATGATTCTGTGACTCTAATTTAAGTAGGGTTGAATCAATAAACATCTTCTTATTTCTCCTACAACCACTTCCACGTTCATGTTACCTTTTGGAAAATATGTCTGCTTAACATACAGCAGTGTTCTTTAGCACCCTCTTTTGAGTATTTTAAAGCCTCAAATAGACTTTTATCAGGGAAGCACTGTGTCCATACATATAGTTATTTCACCTTTGCATTTATTTGTTCTAAGACTGCAGGATCTTCAGAAGTGAGTTTCAACTTTACAGTGAGTTAGGGTCAGATTTTGCCTGCACTTACTCTTCTGGTGGTGGGAGTCTGGTGAAACTGAAGTTCATGGATTTTTACAAGATGGAAGCTAATGCAGCTAATTCCAATAAGAAACACAGTTTACTCTAAAGACACATCGGCAGCATTATGTTATGTAAACAAATAAGTAAGAATGAGAACAGCTAATGTGTTGGTATGCTCATTCTTCAAATAACGTTTTCCTAATCAGGACAGCACTAGAAAAGAATCACAGCAATTTGGTGGGTTTATGCAGTATGGTTGGTGCCTTACATCTTGTGTCGTATTCAACAAGACAAGAAAAGTCTGTATCTGCTGATAGGTTTAACAATTTGGGAGTTTTCTTTTTGTTTTCTGTAGCTTTTGAGACTCACACCCTAATAACACTTGTAACACAGGACCTAACTCTTAATTCTGTCGGAACTAACTGGGAGTTTTGTGAATTAGCTGAGCGTGTTTTCTCTTTTCAACTACCTCAATGCTTGGTTCAACCTGAAGAGACAGGCACAGGGTATACATACACCAGGAGGGCAGCAATTCCCATATCTCAGCAGCTTTTAGAGTTTAACCTCGCAGAGCACATCCCAGTTGCATTTGGGACGGGGCTGGGCGCATGCTGCTGGACAACGGCGTTACCCCGGCAATGACTCCCTTGTAGGTGGGTGCTTTGGAGTGTTTGCCACTCCCCTTCCCTATGCTCACACCGCTCCCCAAGATGTTAGCATTTTCTATACCTCCAGCAACAATTTTTATCTTGTTTGTGTATTCCTTCATGTTTGGAGCTGAGATAGGTTCCCTCCCTCCCTGGCTGGGACCCGGAGGGAAGCAGAGCCTGGAGGCTGGGGCAGATTTTCCCTGCTACGTGAGGTGGCAGATACTGGCATTTCTGCATTCTCTTCATACCTGCAACCATAAAAAAGCTATGAGGTGTTACAGTTTTCACTTTGAATTCTGCTTTATTGAGTCCTTTATGCCTTGCAAATGGCACAGTTAAAATGTTTTTGAAAAATGGATATTATATGGAACAATGTAAATAAAAAGACCTAGAAAAAATAGAAGGAATTATTATAATCTTTGCTTCCGATGAGTCTGGGCATTGCTGAGCCAAGTGCTTCTAAGACCTTTTAAAACTGCCTTGGCTTAAATCAACAACTGAAGTCAGTGAGATTTTCTCCACTGACTCCGAATCTCTTAAGCTCTGTGTACCCTAAAGTTGTGGCATTTTAAGATAAACTCAGAGTGCCAATAAATCCT